>OY821749.1:18998630-20338630 GCA_963682055.1 Primula veris | reverse complement strand
TCATCACGGCTAAGAGCCTAAGACTCACCTCTCAACTTCGGTGACTGTCTCAAACCGAGATTCCAAAAGAAAATTGCAATTTTGTGAGATTTTATTTTTGGGGGGAAATGAATATTTGTGTACTTTTATTGACGTGATGCCTTTTACAAATGACTCGAAATAGATATGTTTTCGAAACTTAGCCTTTTATTATTTGTGAGTAATGAATGATTTTCCAGAGTTTAAAAACTTAGCCTCAATTGCTTTTTTATGTATAGGATGTACTGCCATTTTATGTTATGTGTATATTGTATCATCTTACTCTATTTCCATGGATTTTCCATTTATCTTAAGGTGTGTTCTCATACTGTTAAATCTACGACAGTTGTAAGATTATATATACTGTTCTTTGTATATGGGTTGTTATCATACTTGGATATTTTAGTTATTTCGGTGCATACTTGTGAGTTGCGTGTTTCTACTCTTTTTTCTCTCTATCTATTCTATTTGGAAATATACTTTGTTGTTATATACATGGATCATAAATATGTTGAAGCTAAACGCTTTTATTGTGTCCATCTCATAACCATGTTTCTGGTGAATTTTAGGTAGTTGGAACCCATTAATCACCTAGCTAGTTATACATATTTTTAGCTTTCGTATCTATTCATGATATAGTTTATAAAAATTCATAAAGATTTCAAGCTTATTTTGTCAAAAACGTACATATTTACGGTTCGGTCAAATAGTGCATAGTTAATATTTACACGCTATGTTTGGTATTATAAATGGGATAGCCAAATTGAATTTTTTTTCCTTTTTTATAAAAGGATGCTAAAATGAATACATACTTGTTTGAAGTTATAATTCATCTCCAGTTTTCGTTATTAATTCCATTAGTAGTATTTTTTAGTTGATGTATAAGAATGTACATTTACCAAGAAGGAAACAAAAACAGGAATATATATACCCCTCTCAAACCTTCCCAAACCATGATAGATGTATCAATCCAATTTAAAAAATGCTAGAAACTATCTTAGATTATTATTACTTCAATTCAAACACCCTAATAATAATAATAATAATTAATTACAAACCCTTTTCCACCTTCAAACCCCAAAACCCAAATGCCAATTTCAACAATAAATCATTATCAAAACAAACCCACTTGGGACATTCCAATCACATGAAACCACTTTTAGATATCATCTCAGCTAACAAAATAATTACTAACTATGTTAGGTCTGGTGATTTAAATTCTGCCCTCAAGGTGTTTGATAAAATGTCGATGAGAAATACAATAACTTGGAACTCAATTCTTTCTGGGTTTTCGAAAAAGCCTGGGAAATCTCGTGAAGCCCGAGAGCTTTTTGATCAAATTCCTGAACCGGATACGGTCTCGTTTAATACGATGCTCAGTTGTTATTTACGTAATTCTGATATTGAGTCGGCTAAATGTTTGTTTGATCGAATACCCAGTAAAGATATTGCTTCCTGGAATACTATGATAACGGGTTTTTGCCGAAATGGACTGATGAAAGAAGCCCAAGATTTGTTTTTTAAAATGCCGGAGAAAAATGTAGTCTCGTGGAATGCGATGGTATCTGGGTACATTGAATTAGGGGATTTAGATTCTTCGTTGGAGTTGTTTTGTAGAGCTCCGGTTAAGAGTGTTGTTTCTCAAACTGCGATTATAACGGGTTATATGAAGTTTAAAAAAGTTGAATTGGCGGAGAAAATGTTTAACGAAATGGCGGAGAAGAATTTGGTTACATGGAACGCTATGGTTTCGGGTTATGTTGAAAATAACGTGTCCGAGGATGCTTTGAAGCTGTTTAAGTTGATGGTGGAACTGGGTATCGTGCCTAATTCGTCTAGCTTCAGTAGTGTTCTTTTGGGTTGCAGTAATTTATCAGCGTTAAAGTTGGGTAAGCAAATTCATCAGCTTACTTGTAAATCTGTGTTTTGTCTTGATACTACGGTTGGGACCTCGTTGATCAGCATGTACTGTAAATGCGGTGATTTAGAGGATTCGTTAAAATTGTTTAATGAAATTCCACGTAGAGATGTTGTTACATGGAATGCGATGATCTGTGGGTATGCTCAACACGGGGCTGGTAAAAAGGCTCTATCTTTATTTGAAGAGATGATAAACGAGGGAATAAAACCTGATTGGATAACCTTTGTTGGGGTGTTAACGTCGTGTAACCATTCGGGATTGGTAAACTTAGGAACACAATATTTTGATGCAATGGTGAGAGATTTTGGGGTTGAAGCTAAACCAGATCATTATACGTGTATGGTTGATCTTCTTGGTAGAGCCGGTAAGTTATTTGAAGCGGTCGATTTAATAAAGAAAATGCCTTTTAGGCCTCATAATGCTATATTCGGGACACTCTTAGGCGCTTGTAGGGTCCACAAGAACTTGGATATTGCGGAATTTGCGGCAAAAAACTTATTAGAACTTGAGCCTGCTAATGTGGCTGGTTATGTACAACTTGCAAATGTATATGCAACTACGAATAGGTGGGACCATGTGGCTAGAGTTCGACGATCTATGAAGGAAAATAAAGTGGTAAAAGCACCAGGGTATAGTTGGATTGAGGTGAAAAATGTAACTCATGAGTTCAGATCAGGAGATAGAATCCATCCGGAACTGGGATTAATACATGAGAAAATTAATGAGTTGGAGAAGAAAATGAAATTGAGGGGTTATACACCTGATTTAGAATCTTCATTACACGATGTGGGTGACGAGCAGAAGGAGAGATTATTATTGTGGCATAGTGAAAAATTGGCTATTGCTTATGGACTTGTTAAAATACCGATTGGGGAGACTATTCGTGTTTTTAAGAACTTGCGGGTGTGTAGGGATTGCCATGAGGCGACAAAGTATATGTCGGCAGTAGTAGGGAGAGAGATCATTGTGCGAGATACGACAAGGTTTCATCATTTTAGAGACGGGAATTGCTCTTGTGGTGATTATTGGTAACTAGTGTGATTTTTTGCTTGTTTTACTTTGAGGAAGTTTAGCATGTCTCCCTCAAGTTATGCACTTGTTTTCACTTTATACATGTCTCTATTTGTGGTATAGAAATTATTGGATGTCTACGAATGATGCAAAGTTTCTATACAGTATTGTTTTAAATATAAACTACATAGTTCTACTAAATGGTTAGTCCCACAAAGAAAACTAATTAAACTGTCTTAGTTTGTGAAAGGTTCTATACACAACAAAATTAATATATAATCACTTTTTAACTTTTATTGATGCAATAGTAAGCAATCGTGCCATTAGAGACTCTGAACTTGGGTAAACGTATACATTAATACATCAAATATCACTGTAATGATGTGCGGTCATTTTGTTACGAT
This sequence comes from Primula veris, assembly GCA_963682055.1. Lineage (NCBI taxonomy): Eukaryota > Viridiplantae > Streptophyta > Magnoliopsida > Ericales > Primulaceae > Primula > Primula veris. Next base: position 20,335,276 of record OY821749.1, on the reverse strand, counting down.
ATGATCACTTCGTGTATAAGATTTGTATTCTCTATGCATTGCTTGTTAGGCTCTAAGTAGTAAGCACCACGCCACTGGCTGATTTGCATTGACTCGATTTTTAACTCTTTGATTCAATACTAAGCAATCGTGCCATAAGAACTAAGAAGCTTTAAAGTAATTGTTTACATCAAATACTACTGTAATGGTATCCGATCATTCTGCAACTAAGTGATGGTTTTCTACTATACATACACACATCAATATAGAGCTCATTGACATCTGCAAGTCCATGCAAAATTGGAATGCTAATACAAAAGTAACTGGAAAAGAATAAACTGGTCCAAATAACACCTTTCAGCATTGCTATTTTGTACAAATGTGCTTTAAATCAAATACACCAAAAGAATGAAAGATAAAAAAATATTGCAGAAAAGGATAAAAGTAAACACATCAGCAAAATAAAATGGTCTATTGCATTAAAACATAATACTGGCTAGTTTTACATGTTATCATTGACGGGCCTTTAGCAACAAATATTTCGTTTACTTTCGTAATTTTCACCCTTTAAGAAGAGCAGCATCCAGAGCTTTGGTTGACAGGCTGTCCCCTAATCTGGACCGTTGGAGGCTTAGCATTGTTCATAGGCTGGCTTGCCATCCTGTATTTTCAGATTTAAAAAGGCGACAATTATTATACATACGAACAAACCATAAGCAGCAACTATAAACAGATTTTTAAGTAATGTTTTTTTCACAGATTCGTACATAGATCACAAATCTACAGAGTGCTTAGGTGAAAGTGTATACAATGTTTTCAAATTCTATTTACTTTGATTGGTTTAATATTTAAGTAATTTCAGAAGGACTAAGTGCCACTTAATCAATTTCCGTACAAATTGTGTATAGATATCCATGTACAGACCTGTGCAAACAACATTATTCCGGATTTATTCCCCATTTAATTCAGCAAGCTACGATATCGCAGCTGATAAAAAATGATGGTACAGTATAAAGAATTTTTTTATTTTTTCTGGTGGAGGTGGTGGTGGTTTGGCATAAATGGTTACCTTGTCTTGATTGATGCAGTCATAGCCATGAAAGCCTGTTCCACATTGGTTGCATCTTTTGCGCTCGTTTCCATAAAAGGAATTCCAATTTCATCTGCAAATGCCTGAAAAGAAAAAGCGAAATAGGATCACTACATTCATTATAGGAATCCATTTTTCATCAGAGCATATTCCAAAAGAACTCCTAAATTTATCAACATACACGGCAACAAAAAGAACTCCCAAATTTATCTTACTCATGTTAAACACTAATGACACATTTTGTCTCCATATACCATACTATCTCTAACTAAAAGTAGCTTCCTTTTCATATGCTTCTTAGGTCACAAATGATGTCAATACAATGAACTCTACTGGCTTTTATTTAAAACATTTTAACAAACCAGCATATGAGCAAAGCCGTTACCTTTGCAGTCTCGTAAGAGACAACTTTCTGAGACGTGAGATCAGATTTGTTCCCAACAAGGAGTTTGTTTACACTGTCACTTGCATAGCGGTCAATTTCACTAAGCCACTGCTTGACATTGTTAAAGCTCTCTTGATCGGTCACATCATACACCACCTGCAACATTAACAAATATAGAATATAATGCAAAAATATAATACGACAAAAATGAAGCCAAAAGCAAGAAATTACACGAAGTGACTTACAATAATGCCATGCGCACCACGGTAGTAACTGCTGGTGATTGTCCTAAAACGTTCTTGGCCAGCGGTGTCCCACTAAAGACCCAACATATAAAGGAAATTATAAGAATTCAGAGCAAGAAAAAATAGCAAAAAAACATATTCAAGGAACATTAGTATATATGTAAATTTCTGAACTCAAAATTCACAAATAATATCCAAAGTTTGATTCTCGGGACTATGGAAGACAAACTTTTTCTCTAAAATAGATAATGAGATCTATTGATCAGATGATCACCAATACTAAATAGGGAAATAATATTTGCGGACTTTAAAACCATTTTTAATTGATGCTGTCGATTAAAACTTACAATCTGGAGCTTAATGGTCTTTCCATCTTGCTCGACTGTGCGGATTTTCTGCAAATCAAGAGGAAAGAAGACGAGCTTTAGAAATTAAGTGAAGGCCAACGCCCCAAAACCAAAGGGAAACTAAACAAGCTGCTTACAAAGTCGACTCCAATGGTGCTAATATAACTTTCCAAGTATGAATCATCCTGTCATAAAAGAACAGATTATTCATAAAAAGTTTGAGCAAATCTAGGACCAACAAAAGAAGCATGTAAACAACATTGATAAGCAATTGAAGCATGTTTCTGAAATAACAATTCAACAGATATATGCCATTTGTTTCTAATCTGTCAGTATTATTCTTGCCATGCAACTAGGAAAATCATAAGCATCAATCATATGCCACCAGGAAAAAAATATCCCAAATGGGAAAGCGTTTGAAAGTAGACTACTTTTGCAGCCAAGCCAAAATGTAAAGTTCATGACCAAGACAAAATAATACTAGTGAATTGACCTTTTGACATCATGAATCATGAAACAACACTATTCGAGAAATACTTAAAAGAATATTATTAATGGACTCACAGCAAATCTCAAAAGAAGACAGGATTTTCCAACACCTGAATCTCCAATAAGCAAAAGTTTGAAGAGATAGTCACTGCAAATTAGAAACAAAAGAATGATAAATATACACTTGTATCAACATAAAAAGGAGTGGAAAAATCGATACATAGACAATCAAAGAGAATTTGGGGGGAAAATGAAGAAAACACAATGTCATACCACATTCATGTTTGGTTGCAAATGTCAATTTAAAACTAGAAGAACAATTAGAGAGGTATTTGGCACTTTCATTCATTCAACACATACACGCACCATGTTATTTTATTATGGTACAGGGTTTTAGACCCTGAGCAATATCTGAACATGTAATTAGAAAAGTTGATATATCACAATTAACATTGTTCTGACTGTTTACCCGGATAATTTCTAAAAATAACAGACCAAACAGAAAACTCACCCTTCTCTTTTTTTTCATATTTAAACATCAGGGTCCACTACGTATATGTTTAAAGAAGTTAACTTCTGCTGCTACAACATTGAAAAAAGCTAAACTCAATACAAGCCTTTTGGCTAATCGAGGTTGAATATATACACATGTATTTACCAAGATGTTGATTTAAGGACTCAAAAGAGCCCAGCCGACTAAATAACTATTTGGGTCAATTAACAAATAAACGGTTAATTCATTCTCAAACTTGTGTTTCGATCTACAGTAGAGTAAAATACACCATTGAACATATATTAAGCGGAACTTCTTACATTTATCGACACAAGACTCCGTCTTTTTGTCCAATACAAAGTTTTTATGTCTATCAATACAATACTCGTTTATTTGTACAATACCAACGAACATATTCTTCTAATTAGCGTATATATGATCCATAACCAATAAAATTACCAAATTTCTTATAAACAAAATTTGACATATTTTTTACGATCATGACCTCGTGGAGAACGCAATTTAATTCAATATAATATTTAAATCTCCTAATTTTCCATAATTCCCAGAACAAAACCTGAAAACAAATAAATCACAAATATAATTGACACCACCAGTCAAAACTGAACACAATTATCCACATATTTCACAAATTTCAACATTACATAGACACAATTTATAATAATTAAAGCTTACATCACCATAACATCATCAGATCCTACAGATCTAACTGAATTACACACAAAAAAACCCAACAATCAGATCATATCAACGAAAATAAAAACCAATATATTAAAAAACTAAATGGAGAAAAAGGTCTTACTATTCGGTGTTCATAGCTGATTGATTTGGGGAATGAAATTGTTGTCGAGAATTTAGCTACGGAAGACGAAATCGAAGCTCGAATTGATTTAAATATATATATATATAAATATAAAGGGAGAGAGTCAGAGAGAGATGAATTTAGAGAGAGAGAGAGAGAGAGATTAGAATAGCTGGGAAATATATATGAATAATATATATATATATATTAAATGATATATAGATCTATATTTATAGAGAGACGGGAAATGTAAAGAATAATTAAAGAGAAGGTGCGCGTGACGTAGCTGATTCATAAACTGTTGTCCACGTATATACCATTAACTTTATTTCACAACCAATCACGCACAAAACCCCAATTTTTACAAAATATTTGATCTGAAAATTAAATACTGTTTTAACGAGCAGTACCTACCTTACCGTTTAATTATCCTACGAAATTATCTGTAATTTTGTCCGGTCAAACTTTTTTATTTAAATTGTCGTAATAAATTTTTTTTAAAGTTGATCATATAATTCAAATATTAAATTTTATAATTAGATTTTAAAAAAATTCATTTCGATAATTTTAATACAAGTTATAAGCCGATCAAAATTGCACGTAGTTTCGTAATATAAAATTAAATGAGAACGGATGTAGTATCTCATCTCCATGACCCGGCAGGTCTTGTTTCAATTTCTGTGTCCCATAATATAAGTTTTAATACGAAATTCATAATTATTTAATACTATATGGACTGAAATGAAAAACAATCATCATCCTCGATTGAAAAGGAAGAGAATAATATTAGCATAAAACAATAAAAAAAAACCGTAATCATTCATTTTCATCCATTTCTATCATTTATTTTTCTTTTTAAAATGATAGTATTGTTTTAATTAGTTAGTATCGAAATCTATCTAGACGGTTGTGCAGCCTTAATAATTTAGCCACGTCTAACTTTTATATTTGCTAATATAATGAATTTTGAACAGAATTTTTATAACAACCGACGGTAATACTTGGTAACGTAGAAATTATGAAAATAAAATAAAATTACTCACCGGTTTGACCATTTTGCATGTATTATGAAGAGAGTTACAATCCCATTATAAAAGTCTCATTTGCACTTTGCAGTACTTGTTTTACATGTATTTTTCTTTTAAATATATTGGATTATCAATAGCCATGCATTTTGTGCTAGCTCTTGAAGTTTTTTTTTTTCCGGAATTTGAGTATCCTCATTTACAATCCTATTATCGCCACCGTGTATTACTATCATTTCAAAAATTAATCATAAGAGTGCGATTTAAGAATGATTTTGTGGGAACGTAAGGGGTGACTATTGGTCATGGAACCTCGCATAACCTGAATAATTGTGAACTTTAAAATTAACTTTTACTGGTACAAATCATTATGATTTTGAACCACTCATGATTTATTTTTTCACGACGCCATTTTTTCTTTTCACAATGCTATATTTTATGTAAATCAGGAAGCCAAATTTTAATTATTGCACCTGGATCACGTAAAAAAGGGTCAAAGTGACCTTTTTATAGATATTATTTTCATTTTGTGTAGGGCTAAAAGGTTGTATTGAAATTCGAAATATTGTTAAGCCAATCTAAGTGATTGGTAATCCATCATCAATCTTATGTTCAGATGTCACTTGATGCCGACTCGTGGCTACCTGTGTCTGGAAAACACAAAAGTAGCATCTTGTAATTATTATGCTGTTAAATGTGTTTGGAAAGTAAGCAAATTAAATCTGTTGAAATTGAGTCATGATTGGTTTTGAAACTCAGTAAAACGAATACAAAAGTTATAACATTGTATTGATTTTCAAGAACTTGTTCTCTGTTTTGGTTTCACGTCCATATCATACTAAAAACATGCAACTTTTTATAAGTTTATTTATGTTTCCTTTGACTTGCAATAGATAAAATGGAAGTAACTTGTTTACTCATACATTGGAGTCATTTAAATTGCATTTTAACATATGACTTATGAATATCAATTTGTGGCTTTACACAACTCTAGACTCTAGGGAACATTGTTGTAATTTGAGTAATTAGGAGTAAAAGAGACAATGTGATGAGTTAAATTTAGATAAAGAGTCCTTCAAGTTACAATGAAATATGAAAATATGAAAAAGAATGTTGAATTATGATTTAATTTGAACATTTTATTTTAGGAGGTAAAAAAATGTATACGTGCAAGCAATCGTCGGTGGTCAAGTAAAGACAGCTGAACATTCTAATATACAGCTGGTAATTATTGGGTCCCATCATACACGTAAAGAAAATTAGAAAAAACCCAAATTGATATTTCTTATGTTTTCCTTTTGTTTTCATTATACCTAATTAGTAGAAAAACAAAAACAAAAATAGAACCTTCTGTGAAGATGCATTCGTACATCGTAGTCCGTACTTGTAGTTCTGAGTAAAATTTATTTGGTCCTAATGCTCTACATTGAATGCTAATGGTTTCAGAACTGTGGGGAAAATAACAGATATGGTCCCATATTATGAATCATAGGTTATAATGGTATTGTACTATTATTCGTGATGGTGGTGGTGGTGTTTTTTGATTCCGGCTCTAGTGTTAAAGATATTTTCACTACTCTAACACTTCTCCTTACACTACTTGCAAGATAAGTGAGTACAAAATTTGTAGTTTTGTCGTGTAACGTTTTTGTCTTCACTCTGTCAAATCCCCTAAGAAGTTTTTTATTTATTTAAATCAAACGGACTAATTAAATTAAAAATGAGGGGAAGAATCCCGTCCAAATGCGCAGCCAAATTACAAGATCATAAAACGAAAAGGGAAAATTAGCCTACAACAAGCTTGGCTTAGCCTCCAAACGCTAATTAGAAACTTCTATCATGATAAAGGTTACTAAACTTCTATATTTATTTATTCATACAATTCACTACGAAAAAAAATAATTAACCTACACGTTTGGTCGGAACTCGATTTTATTTTTCCAAGCATCCGATTGTTTCGCTCTCTCCATATCAATACACCGTAGAAGCAAATAAGACTTTACTGCCTAGCTGATGTCGACTCTCTTTTAAACATCTCCATAACCCACTCTAACCATCGTGCCCATGGATTACTCGACCCAATAAAAACCGGACTTCATTCTCCCTAAAGCCCACACTCTCTTGGAAAACTCACATTCGAAAAACAAATGATTAACGCTTTAACTTATTTGAGACAAAGCGGACACCCGTTAACATTTATGATATTCATTTCTTCGAGCTCATTCGAAATTGTTAAACAATTCAAAATAGTGGTCCACAAAATAAACTTACATTTTGGTGGCATATACCTAGACCAGACAATACGAAACCAACCCACTTTAGGACTCAAAGAATGAATCGAGTTCTAAGCGGACTTGACGGAAAAAAACCACGAATCGGATCCGACGACCACACAACTGACGGAGCCAAGGTGGGACCGGAGAAGGTGAAGGGGGTATAGGGTTGTAAACAATCATATGATATGTAGATAACGGGAAGCTACGGTATAGGGTTGTGAACAAGTATATGATAGGTAGATAACGGAGAGCTGCTAGAAGGGGAAACTGGGTTTTGACTAATTGGATCTGTTGTTAGCAGTGTAGGAGGTGGAGGATGGTAAACATTAGATAACGTCAACTATTGTCCGTCAATTCGGACAGAATTGACAAAACTTATCCGATTTTAATTGTACAATACCAAAAGTGAGAATTTCCAAAAATAAGAGTACCGATTATTATAAAATTATAGTACAGTCTACAAATCAAGTATTTTCCCTTTACATTTATATAAAAGTTATGAACCAGACTATGATAAACCCCAACCAATTCCAGCATATAACTTGTATGTTAATCATTACATAGTACTCGTGCTCCACGCATTGCGCATGTAACGCGTCGTGGAATTAAAATATATAAAATAAGTATATTTATGATACAAATATATAGATAATACAAAAGAAAAATAGTATAAGATGATAAAAGTTAAAAGAATGTTTAGTTATTAAAAAGAGATAAATAGTGTTATTAGTTATTACTTTTTATATATTTTTATATGAATATGATATTATTGTAATTAATAAAAAAAAATAAGTATTTTTGAAAAATAAAATGGCTAAATTGTATAGACTCATTTGACTTGTGTTGTGTTATTATAATATAATGATATAGTAACAAAAACTGGTATTGCAACAAAACTTGAAAACCATTAGTATCGAAACAGAAAGTTTGGGGTAATTATATTCAATATTAAAGCTATGAGGACCATTTCTATGATTAACCCAAAAAAATCTTTTTTTCTAAAACGTGACAGCTTTTATTGATACACTAGTTACAACTTCTACGTTTACTTGCATTTAATTATTTTTTTTGCAAAAAAATGCAGCAGCGGTCAAGGAGCGTTACGGAGGTAGAAAAACCGGGAAGAAGATCAAGAATGGGAGAGAATAATAATCTGCCAAAATACGATCCAAACTCAGACGTGTCAAAGAGAGAGAGAGGTCGTATCGAAACAGCGGAGTCGGCGGTCCACTTAATCCCTCTCCTCCTTGTTCTTTGCGCTATTCTCCTCTGGTTTCTCTCTAATTCACCCGCACCTTCAAACTATTTAATTCATTAATTAGTTACTTATTATTATCAGTTATCAGTCACCTCCCGTGTTTACTACATTTATTAGGAGTTTTAAGGCAGTTAAATACTTGTTGTTTTTTGCTCTTTAGTTATTTCTGTAACCAAACTAAAGTTGTTTAATTAACAGGTTTTATGACTGGTTTCTCTGTTCCTTTTTTTTTTTAATCTTTTTTCTGTATTCCTTTTACTATCATCCGCAGCTTGAAATTAAATTAATTAGATTCTGGTAATTAATTATTATCACCTCTCGTTTTTACTAGAAGATAAAATCCATGTAACGGGTGCTCAGCGAGACAGCGATCATTACATTCTTGTTGTAATATTTAGGAGTTTTAAGGCAGTTAAATAAATACTTTTTGCTTTTTGCTCTTTTATTTCGCACCTTGAAATTAATTAGTTAGATGCGGTAATTATCAGTTATTACCTCTTGTTTTTACTAGAAGATATTATATATCCTTGTAACTGGAGCTCAGGGATCATCGTATTCTTGTAATATTTAGTATGTTTTAACTTTTAAGGCAATATAATGAATACTTGTTGTTTTTTTGCTCTTTTCTTTTTTGTTACTGTAAAACAAAGTTGTTTAATTAACAGGTTTTATGACTGGTTTGTCTGTTCCTTTTTTTTTATAGTGCAATTGTTTTGCCAGTTTTAAAGCGGATTGTTTTGTTAGGTGGCTTAAAATCTAGGAAGTACTGTAATATGTTTGATGATAATTACTCATCTGATTAAAAGTTGCTGCCAAACAAGCCCTTAAAATTGCAGAAATGTATGTTTAAAGTAATATTTGTATGATTAAACTTTAAAGTATTTCTCTGTTACAAAAAGCTTACTAAAATCCTTGAGTGATGATTACTTCTAGAAGGATTCAATATGAAAAATTGAATTCAGACCATGAATTTAAAGTGCAATGTTATCCTCAATTAGTATTTATATGTGGTATAATTAAGGATTTGAAAGTATCCATAAGTAAGAGACGACGAGTTTTGAGCTGGACCTATGTAACAGGCTAACAGCCAGAGAATGTAGATGTTAAATATATAATGTTTTTTTCCCTCTTTTTTTAATGCAGATTGTTAAATATATAATGGTTTTTCACTGCTACTTAAGAAATTTAATTCTTCTTATTACTAGAGTTGCTTTAGAAAGTTTCAGCTAGCTCTAAAGATTCCTAGTTTCAATAACGGTATCAAGAAAATTATTATGGAGTATCTTGTAATAGAATTCATGAGTTTGCAAAAATTGACTTGAATAGACCTACAATCTTAAGTTAGCGGTTAACCAAACCCTTGAGCAGGGATGGCAATTGGGCTGGGTTTCTCGAAACCCGACCCGACCCGCACATCAATCCGCAGATAACCCGACCCGACCCGTTTGACCCGAAATTTTTTTGATAAGCCAAATAAGTGCAAACTATTATTAAGCATCTAAGAATAACCATTTAATCAAATTAGAAAAGCCTAAAAATCTTATTTTTTCCAAATTTTTCATATTTACTTGGTAAAAATTTATAATAATCTAAATTATTCTTTACAACAATATCCAAAAAAATAAAAGAAAAAAAACTGACAAAAAAAAGAAAATAATAAGCTAAAATAAAATAAGGATATATATATATATATATAGAGAGAGAAAGCTAGTACACAAGAGAGATGACTGATTAATTTGGTGAATGAGTATCTTTTAATATTTTATCGTTGAAAGTTCACATTCCTCATATGTACCACTTTTTAATTATTTAGTTTATTTACTAAATTGTCATACAAAGCAAAATATAATATATATATTTTATTTTTCTACAAAACCAAAAAAATAGTTTTTATTTTTTTTGTAATTTTTTTAAAATTTTGTGATTTTGTTATTTTTTTTCTTCATTTTTTGTGATTTTTTTCATTTTTTATAATTTTTTTTATTTTTTTTGTAATTTTTTTAAAATTTTGTGATTATTTGTGATTATTTCATTTTTTATAATTTTTTTGTGATTTTTTTATTTCTTTGTGATTTTTTTTTTTTTTTTATGATTTTTTGCATTTTATATAATTTTATGTGCTTTTTTTCCATTTTTTATGAAATATGTGTATGACGTTTTGGTAAATAAAATAAATAATTAAAAAGTGGTACATATATGGAATATGAACTTATTTCTAACTTGCACAAAGTTACACAAAAGTGCAAAGTAACTCAATCCAACCCGACTCAAATAATCCTGCACTTTTATCCAACCCGTACCGGGTCGGGTCGGGCCAAAACCCGAAATTCTGTCATCCCTAGCCTTAACAATGCATTTTTCTTTTTTTACCTTTCACTGAGAGTTGGCTACAAAGTATAAACAATTCAGATTGCTTTAGACCAGATATTTCACCCCAAGATCTGTTGATTAAAAAATGATGAAATTTTCATATAAGTAGAATTGGACACCTTGTAATTTATGGTTGTAATGAGTACTTACTAAGATACATTTGAATTAATTCTTTAAGATTGTAGCCGGATATCTGAACTTACTAGAGGCTCTCAAGTCGGAAGTGTTGGCTAAATATCTGTTTGGTTGGTGACTTTTCAGACATGTTATCGCATATGTAGTGATGGCCCGTGCAGTATATATGATGTTATATCTCTTAAAAGTAACGACACGCATAGGAGCATAGGTGCCATAAGATTGTATCACGTTATTATGTAAGAAATTGTCATGTATACATATAGTTCCTGAACTAGAAAATTGAACCTTTGGCATAATTTTATTCGGCAGTGTCGTTTTCCGAAATAAGAGAGTGATTTCTGGTGTAGTTCGTTTGTTAGTTATATTTTCAAGTATTGAAACAAGACCCTATTTTTAAGTGCACACGATACTATTTTGAAGTCAACAGAAGTTTTGGCAAATCTACATACTTTTATGCAAACCATTTTGCTTATTTTGCCAAACTTGATGCTGAGAACTCCTTGTTTCAGAGCCAATTATAAAAGGCCCAACTTACCAAACAATTAACAATAATTTCTTTTGGTGTAAAACTATCATGCCTAATTTCCTCTCTTAGATATAGTTTTACCCTGGAAACTTATGAAGGACCATTTCAATTTTTTAAACTTAAACCTACTATCAGTCCTAATGATACTATAGTTCAGGTTTTATGATGGCCAACCAAATGCATTCATACAAGTGTTATATTTTCAAAACTTTAACTTGCTTGGCTATATTTGCTAGAAATTGTACTCGTTGCTCCAATTCATGTATTTAGCCTGACTAGCTATGGTCACTTATTGATCTTGACAAAGTTTAATACAAGTGTTCTATTTCAAAAGAAAAATTAAATGCATTCATAGTCGTAACTCATGAGCCGAAAATATATATATATCAAGCTCCAAAGTTTAAATCAAATAATAAGCCTTAATTAACTATCAGCCTCACTACTGACAGACCAAGACCAGATCCCTGTCAAAATCAAGTTCACCACATAGCTTAAATTAGCTGGTGTTACAATTTTAGTTTAGATAAATTAGTGTAAGGTTCTCATGTATACCTAATTAGCTGACTGTAACGTGTAACAAGTTTCCTAGCCGAGTATTCACCGGTTAAGTTGTAAAGAAAAAAAAATAATCGCTGGGTCTGATAACGCTTTGGTGTATTAGCACTTAACGGCGTACTTGGATGAGTACAACTTAATTTAGATCCGAAGTCTAGAAGGTTATGTTCTATAACATATCATTTATACGGTGTGATAAATACAATAACATGGATATAAAGTCGAACTTATACCTTTCAAAATTTTCAATTTAGCTACCACATTATAATAATTTCTCAATTTAGGTATCAGCGTCTAAATAAATCACGGAATCATGTCACGTGACATTTGACAAACATTAATTTGAGAGGCTAATTTGACAATTTTGCATAAACATATGTCATCGTATAAAAACGTTTCCCCCAATTTCACACATAACAAAAATTTGGATTATATGCTAATTTTTTTTATGTGTAAAATTGAGAAATTTTTTTTCTAATATGACATATTTTTGTGCAAAATTATTAAATTAGCCTATCAAATTAATATTTATCAAATGTTACGTAACATGATTCCGTGATTTATTTAGACGGTGGTACCTAAATTGGAAAGTTATTATAGTGTGGTACCTAAATTGAAAAATTTGAAAGGTAGGTACCCAAATCGTTAACAACACTATAGTTTGGTGCAGTAAATGTATTTTTTCCCATGTTTAAGCCTAGTTTTTAAGCAAAAAAGAACTTAAAAGCTACAAACAAACAAGCCATAATATTCACGGAAATCATAATGTACTCTGAACGAAACGCTTTACGTTGGTTTTGTTAATGGGCACGGATGGCATACGCCCCCATGCAGTTGGAATACCTAATAGGCTAAAATCCAAGTATCTTTCCAACTAACAGTAGCATATTTGTAGTTCAGGCAAAAATTAAATGACCAGTTGAAAATGCTGGTAACAATTTAAGGGAGAAGTGTACTACCATTGAATATAAGGAAACTCTTATGTTAGGGCCGAGTCTTTTTGAGGACTCACATTACTCATATGAGTTTTCAGATTATTTATTTGATAACTTGGTTAAAAATCAACTCCACGTCACATTTTATTTTTATTTATTTTTTTAATTCATTCCACTCAATTTTATTACAAAATAAATAACTCTAACAACACTTCATTACATCTCATTACACTTCATTTATCTACAAAATAAATAAATTTACCCACTCTATCACACTATTAATTAATACATTTCTCTGCTTTTTTTTCCACTCAAACTAAATACAAAATTAAAATATTTTATAATAATAATATTATATCAAGTTAACACTTTCAAGTAATTTATATTTTACACTTTTTTATTTATTAATTTTGTTACTTACGAGTAAATAATTAAATTGTCCTCAAAAACCATACGCGTCATTATTTTCTTCCACATTTACTTACCCACGTTTAACCGGGTTAAAAGTGGTTAAATATGGGTAGGTAAATGTGAAATAAAATAATGACGTGCAGGCTTTTTATGGACAATTTAATTATTTACTTGGAAGTAACAAAATTAATAAATAAAAAAGTGTAAAATATAAATTACTTGAAAGTGTTAACTTGATATAATATTATTATTATAAAATATTTTAATTTTGTATTTAGTTTGAGTGGAAAAAAAAAGCAGAGAAATGTATTAATTAATAGTGTGATAGAGTGATTAAATTTATTTATTTTGTAGATAAATGAAGTGTAATGAGATGTAATGAAATGGTGTTAGAGTTATTTATTTTGTAATAAAATTGAGTGTAATGAATTGAAAAAATAAATAAAAATAAGATGACATGGACCTGATTTTTAACCATGTCCTCAGATAAGTAATATGATAACACAGATGAGTAATGTGAGTCGTCAAAAGAAACTCTGCCTATGTTTTAGACCATCTGCATCTCTACTGTACCCTCTAAAACATCTCACTAGCTTCAACATATCAACTTGATAAGTAACTGTCATTAAAATCTTTAGGTAGCTGTCCTCTAACGTCAATCACATGCATTGGCAAATATATGATTTATGTGTTTCATTTTTGTGAATTTGTGAGAAGTGCACTCTTCTTCTTTTTTACTATTTTTTAATCTCATACAAATGATTTACAACCATTATATAGCTATACAAAGTATCAACATTTAATTCTCATCTAAACTAATACTTTGTAGCGATTACTAACTAATTAATTATTATTAAGTAAAACTATCTAACAATATTGAGTATTAGGTGACTTTCAAGGATATTCCACACAGACATGCCCAGATCGTGACACAGTTCTTCAAAGGTAGTTCTTGAAAGAGTTTTAGTTAAAATGTAAGCCGTTTGTAACCTTGTAGGAGCGTAAACTAACTATATAACTGATGTCGCAACCTTTTTTGAGATGAAGTGTCGATCTATCTCAATATGTTTCGTCCTATCGTAAAGCACCATATTCTTTTATCCACATTTCTTCATAAAAACCAAGAGTTAAACCTCTAAATTCATATTCTGCACTGCTTCTTGGCACCACAGACTGTTTTTTTATTCCTCCATGTTAATTTCCCCAAACATAAAAGCAATACCCTCAAGTAGACCATCTATCTAACACATCTCCTGCCCAGTCCGCATCGGAAAAAAATTCCACATCTCGGTTGTCATTCCTTTTTAAAAAAACCATTTTTATAACGTCATTTTGAGATATCTCATAATTCTATTCACTTCCTTCATATGTTCTTTTGTTGGGTTGTTCATAAACTGGCTCACAATACTAACAACAAATGCAATGTCAAATTGAGTATGCGATAGATAAATAAGTCGTCCGGCCAATCTTTGACGTTGCTCCTTGTTAACAGGAGTGCTTCCTCTCTCGATTCCTAATTTCTTAGCTAAATCCATTGGAGTCTCGACATGTTTCCATCATAGTTGTTGAACGGTGTTCTTCTAATCACTTGTTTTTTATTATAACAAAATGAATTAAAACATTATAGTAGCTTGTTTAATGTTACTAATGTGTTTACCTAGTGTTGTGAGGTAAAAAGAAATGTCGAATCACTTAGAATAGAGACAAACAAGAATAAATCATTTCCAGTTTTCCCGATCCATCGAAATGGAGTCTGATCCATCAAGAATGTACAAAAAAGTTCCAGTGAATCTCGATCCATCAAGATATAGTTCGATTGATCGAAAATGGTCCAAAAAGTTCCAGTGAATCTCGATCAATCGAGATGTCCGATCGATCGAAATTATAGCAGTACAATTTTTCTCCAGAAATCTCGATCGATCGAGATTCAGTCCGATCGATCGAGATTCAGTCCGATTCAAAAAGGTTTCTTTTTGTCTTTTTGAAAACAAGTCATTATCCATTGGATAATACACCCAACAACTCCAAACGGTCATCTATGGATCAATGGACTCTTTGGCTCTTCAAATACACACAAATCCCTCTCCAAAACACAACAATTACACACCCAATCTTAATAGCAATTAAATCCAAGATCAAAGCAAAAAAGGCTTAATACTACATATTTCTCACTTGTATTCAGATAAATTCTTGAGTGTAATATTATTGTAATCATATAAATACAAGATATTATTTGTTAGTGAGCGATACTCTTTCGATTCAAATTGTAGAATGAATTATAAACTCATTTGTGAGCGAGTGATCGGGTAGAGGTTTTGTAAGCAAGTGTAGCTAAAAGCTCTAGGTCTTTTCATTCGGGATACTCATAGAGTGAGGAGGAGCTTAATCAGCCGATTATCTCGTTAGGTTGTAATATTGAAAAAAAAATTATAGTGAAATACTCGGTAGCGTGAATATCGAGGAGAGGACTAAGCGGGTTTGCCGAACCTCTATATATTGTGGTGTCAATCTCTTCTCTTACTCTTTAATTTCCGCACTTATATTATTGCTTAATTGGTTGCTTCTGTAGCTTAAGTTAGCATACTATTTGACGTTGCTTTTGATTAAGTTTATAATCTCGCTTTTGGGTTGATATTTGCTCTAATATTTCATTCCGCGAAAATCGTACGTAAAGCTTATTCACCCCCTCTAAGGTTTAGTCACTTACGGGTCAACAATAGTTTCCTCGTCTCTTTTAGTAAATCGAGAATATACTTTCGTTGAGATATACAATACCTGCCTCTTGATCTTACCACTTCCATACCAAGAAAATATCTCAGATGTATGAGATATTTCATCTCAAATTCTTGAGCTTAGAGCTTTTTTAAGATTCGTAATTCATCATCATAGTCGTGTGTGAGGATAATGTCATCCACATATACAATCGGCACTAATACATTCATTTCTGAAGAAAATTTCATAAATAGAGTATGATAATCCTGACATTTTGTGTATCCATACTGACCATAGCTTTTGTAAACTTGTCAAACTATGCACGAGGCGACTAGTATTTCCATTTACACTTCTTCCTCTAAGTCTTCATTTAAGAATACATTCTTGACATTTAGTTGGTACAAATGCTAATTTTGATTTGTAGCAAGTCAGAGAAGTACTCTGATAGTATTTAGTTTAACCACCGAGTCAAATGTATCTTGATAATCTATTTCATAAGACTGAGTAAAGCCTTAATCAACCAGACGAGCTATAAACCTTTCAATACTTCCATCCGGCTTGTGCTTGACAGTAAATAAACACTTACAACCCACATGCATCTTTCTACAAGGAAGTTCGGTAGTCCATGTGCCAATTTTCTCCAATGCTGCAATTTCTTCGCCCACTGCATTTCTCCATTCTTGGCCCATAAGTGATTCGTTAATAGATTTGGGAATTTGCACACTGTCCAAAATGAAAATAAAAGCTCTCTGGTTTGAAGATAGGCCCTTATATGATACAAATTTGTATATATGATGATTAATACATATCCTAACACATTTTCTCAAAGCAATTGGAATGCTTAAATCATCAATCGTAGGTACAACAGCCTCAAGATCAGAATCATTCATACATGAGTGATTTCAAATGGAGCTTATCTCTGTTCAAATTATTAGTCATGCATGAGAGATGTTGTGTGCTCTATTTCCCTTTCTGGTTTCTTCCGCCTTGTATAAACACATTGTTTAAAAGTTGTGGTGGTATCTCTGTTTAGTCAGCAACCGTATACTTCAATAGAATTAAATGCGGATGACTTTTGGATGATTGAGTGAGATGAAAAAATGGAATTTGGTTTGAATTTTCAGAATTTAGGTTTCGATCAAAGTACTTCGAGTCCATTATCAAAAGTGATATTTGGTCATATTCTCCCCCTGAATTTCAGTTTTAGGATAATAAGATTGATGTTTTAAAGAATATTACATCCATCGAGTGGTACATTTTCCTTGTAACAGGGGAGTAGCATTTATACTTTTTTTTTATATGGAGAGTATCCAAGAAAAATACATTTGAACGATTTTGGGGGCTTAATATGCTACGATGTTACTGATGTTTGAGGATAAAGGCGGAACAACCAAATACTTTTACCGGAAGTGAAGACATAAATTTGTTATGTGGAAAAATATGAATGAGAGTTTGGTAGGGAATCTGGAACTTTAGGACTCTATATAAGACATTTTGTTTATGAGATATGCGGCTGTTAGAGCAGCCTCATCCCAAAAATGTTTCGAAACATGACTAAAGAACATGAGGGATCAGACAACTTCTAATAAGTTCATATGTTTTCTTTCGGCAACTCCGCTATATTGAGGAGTATCAACGCATGAGCTAAAGTGAACTATTACTTGATATATCAGATAAGAACTAAAGATAGACTCAAAATATTCTTTGGCCTTATAGGTTTTCAAGACTTGGATCTTAGTATTGAATCAAGTTTGTATCATGGAGTTCAAACTTTTAAAAAATTGCCCTAGTTCTGACTTTTCTTTCAAAAGAAATATAAAAGTCAATCTAGTATGATCATCGACAAATGACAAAAACCATCGAGTTCCGGACATATTTTTTTTTACCTCAGAGGGTCCCCAAACATCACTGTGAATAATAACAAATGGATGTGATGTTTTATAAGAGATACTATGATAAGTGTTGCGGGTATTTTTAGGAAGCCGGCAAATTTCACAAATCATATTTGAATTTTTATTGATAAACATAGAGAATGGAACACTTTATCAAGATAAATGAAATTTGGATGATTTAGGAAGCCGGCAAATTTCACAAATCATATTTGAATTTTTATTGATAAACATAGAGAATGGAACACTTTATCAAGATAAATGAAATTTGGATGACCAAGACGATAGACTAATGTCATATCATGATTTCATTATCTTTACTGACACTACATTTAGAACCCGCCCGACACTTGAGCGACACACAACTTGTACTTTGAGACAGTCTTTTTAAAGAATTATCATCATTGAGGAGATAGATCACAGAACACATCTCAACACTGTCAATCTTTCGACCCGAATTCATTTTCTGAAATTCACACACGTTCGGAAAAAACTTAGCCACGTAATTAAGATCATGAGTCAATTTACTAATAGAAATGATATTACAATCCAGTTCATGGACATGAATAATAGAGTTTAGAGTCAAGTGCTTTGTTATCTTGATCGATATTTTTTAAAAAAAATTAGATAATAGAGTCACATGCAATTCTAACATTGTAATTCTTATTGCAGGGTTGAAGAGGTTTGCATCTCATGTCATGTGATTCGAAGGTTCAGAGTCGATTTTTCACGGATTGGCATGCCTTTTTTAACGTAAAAGACGTTTATGAAGTTGCCTATTTATGCGAGCATGTTGGATACAAGTTCCTTACTATTTAACTGTGATATGTCACTTTGACTGGACATCTTTTGTAGAGCTACAATTTTCTTTGGAGATGTGATTTCTCCAGTGACATAGTCGTATTTAGCTTTTCAGATAATGCTATGATACCATGTGAATTTATGAGAGCTGCACTTTTTTATTTTAATTATTTTTAATCTCATAAAAAGATTTAGATTTACAACCAGTGATACAATGAATCAACATTTAATGTCATCTAAATTAAAATTTATTACTAATTAACTACTAACTAATTATTATTAAGTACAACTAACTAATAATACCGAGTGTTTTCCTAATATAGTAACTTTCTAATATATTCTCCCGTCTTCTTAGGGTATTTATGAAAAGTGCACTCTTTTCTTTTTATTATTTCTTAATCTGAAACAAGTATTTACAACCGGTGATACAATGAATCATCATTTAATGCTCCTTTAAACTAATAACTATTATCAAGTAACAATTATTAAGTATAACTAACTAATAATAAGGAGTCTTTTACTAATACAGTAAATTTCTAGGATTTTGTTCTTTCATTTGGCTACAGTATTCCATTTATCAGGTCATTTTGGATAGAAACCGGAAGCTTATAGGCTTATTTAAATAAAGAAAAAGCTGGATTTTCCACCTTCAAAACATCTTGGTCTTGGTGCAGATGTATACTGTACGCTTTAATGGCACACTTTTAGCTAATTTTGGATTTTTAAGTTGCAGCGGATTTATTTAAGGCTAAAGGCTGAGTTTATCCAGCTTAAAACAGGACAAAAAAAAAAAACATTAAAGCCAGCCAATAGTACAATCTATAAGCCCAAACCAAACAAGCCTAAGGTAAAAAGGATATGGTAAGAGTATAAAGTTTCCATGAATTAAATTGAAATAACCAAATGGTGCAATTTTCTCTGTCATTTATAGTAACAAAAATCATCGTCAAGTAGATATTTAGAAAGGAAGTTGCTTAGCTTCTGTTTATAGATATATAAATACCTCTTCATGCAATTGTAGTTGAATCTCCATCATAGCATATCAAGAACATGCATACACTTGAAGCGCAAACCAGTTCTTTTCCCAAATCACATGTTGAACTTGAAGCTATACAAACCGTTTCACCAACTAAGGTGACCACCAATCAATCAACAACGCGGGTTGAAGCCAAAGGGGTCGACATAGCATCGTTTTTCGAGAGACGTGTACACGTAGTTTTGTATCATGAAAGAGCGTCGGATGGAGACTCGGGGTACTTTTTGGCTGGCTGGTTTAGGGAGTCCTTGGGGAGAGCTATGGAGGAGGAGCCAATGCTTTCTGGGAGAGTACGTCATGTGGTAGAGGGAGATGATAATTTTGAGATGGTATCAAATGATGCTGGTGTGAGGTTAGTCGAGGCAAGAATAGAGAAAACCTTGGCGGAGTTTGTTGGTGCCGAGGAAAGAGATGAGATGGAGGATAAGCTTGTGAGTTGGGAGGATGTTGGTAGTGATAGAAACCCTCAGTTTTGTCCAGTTTTTCATGTTCAAGTAAGTGCTTAATTAAGGACTTGTTTGGCTGTGATCATTAAGCTTATAATTTGTTTGCTATCACTATCAAGCAAATATGATTTGCTCTCCGAGGTGCAAATTTCTTGGGGTTTTTCACTCAAATTCCAGTTTTTCATCTCTCAAACCAAATGCACCATAACCAGTGTTTTAAAAGCGAAATCTTGGCTAAAGAGTTTTTGCAAGAGTTGTGATAAAAGCGTAAAAGTCATGAGCATTTAGTGGCCTAAAAAGTAGAGAGCGAGCTTTTCAAGCTTTTTTTAAGCTTTGAATTGAGCTTTTTTACTACGATGCGTGTTTCTTAAAACACTGACCATAATACATCTTTGAAGTAAAACAATTGAACTTCAAAGCTGCAAGTAAAAAAATTGCAAATGCTATTGTCTTCAGTAAAGAAAATTTTTGTGAACTTGGTAGCACGGTATAAGAGGACTTTTACATCTCCGTTCTAATAACTAACATACTTTTTGCTAGATAGAGTTGGACAATAACAGAAATTGCTTTTGTAGCTTAAAAATTGTAATTAGAATGCTCTTCTAGGTAAAGTTTAAACTAGGCCTTTGTTTTTTGCAAACAAACTTGGATCTGTTATACAAGTTTTAACTGGAATAATTATTTAGAATTTGTTTGAATGGCCAAGTTTTCGGTTTTGACAATGTTTCATAAATGAACGTAACGGAACTTGTTAAAGTTCCTTTGCCTTCACACTGTCACATGCAATACCATAAAATTTATCAAAATCATAAAACAGAAAAGCGAACATAGGAATGCCATATTCAGTTTTTTTTTTTCCATATATGAATTATGGATGATATGTTGGCCTAAATTAATATGCAAAATATTTCTAGGTGACAAACTTCTTATGTGGAGGGTATTCAGTAGGAATAAGCTGCAGCCTACTTGTAGCAGATCCTTTCTTCATAGTCGGCTTCCTCAAGAAATGGGCTAATATTCACCAAAAACTGGTCAACGAAGCAAATAATCGTAAATCACCGATATTTTACCTTCCCAATTTTAAGCCCCCACATTCTGCCTTTGTTAAACAAATAAGTTCCGAAAAATTCAAACTGTGGAAGAACTCTAATTTTTAAAACGTCCGGTATGAAAACTCTGAATGATAGTGAAATAAATAAGACCTTAGCACTACAGTGTATCAACGAGGCTGAGTTGAAGCACAGAGTCAAAACAATCTATGGTTTTTATTTGTTTGTGAAGGGAATTAATGGAGATGTAAAAGTAGAAAATGTTGGAAGGGTTTGGCTTTTGAAAAAGCCACCGTTGGAGCTTAGTTGTGTTGATTGGGATGATTTAGGTGCTAATGAAGTTGCTTTTAATGAAGAGAACACAGTTGTATGTGTGTCTAACTGGATCAATTCTATACCTGGAAAAGGACTAGTGTTTTTGGTTTCGGTTTCAAGCGGAAAATTATCGGAAATTAGCATTATTGTTACTCTTCCTAAAGAGATTGAGATACGAAGTGGTTTGAAAGAGCATCACTCCCCCACTGTGAACCTTGTCACATTTTTTTGCTGTATTTTGGTTACATTATGTATCTATTTTATTACTTGTCCGGCACCAAAATACGCACCAGAAGCACAGAAGGAAAATATATTTGATCGTTATAAAACATTGTTATCTTTTTAAAATGTAGTGACTGTCAAGAGTTCAATTCAGGTCCTATATGTATTGCTCAAGTGTATTGAATCTATTGATAGTTCTAGACTAAATAACACTGATTGTGAGCTTTGGCTTAGTTTAATAATAAAAAAAACTTGCTCGTGGTTTGCACTTATATGTTGTACAATAATGTTTTCTCTGATAGCATTCAAGGCTGTACACACATTTGCGGGTTTGCCTGCTGTCCAAATTTATTTATGTTTTTTCCTTTTTTAGTAACAAAATTCATCTACGAATATTGAATAATAAAGCATTATACAAGTAAATATATACTACTATTTACTTGTTAGATTGGTTTTTTTTTTTTTAACTAACCAACTTTTATTAGAAATTAATAGTCTTACACTACTTTGAAAAGCGATAAATTACAACCGGAAACCGGTAATCAACCCAATTACAAAACTAGATAAATGTGTTTTAAAAGAAACTTTATTTTGAAAAAGTTTTCTTGTTACTACCCTCACCTCTTATCATGTTTCAATAAACAAAACGAATGCGGATAAGCGAGGTTCATTAAGATTTAACTTGCTTATGCAGAGGTGTCTTATGACACATAGCAAATCATCAATCAGGTTGGTTTGCACGTTTACCAAACAGAGGAAACGAAGGGGACTATTCCAGCTCAGATCAAAATTAAGATCGTTTAAAAGCACAAAGCCAATAAAATAATTTATTACCTCTTATAAACATTATAAAACCAAAAAACTAAGTGGCCAAAGGCCAGCAAGCTTCAAATCTTCGCTCATGGAAAGGCATATTCAACTTGTCTTGCATCTTATACTTATATGGTTCGCACTCTTTATATTGCTAATGGAATATTGGCAAAATTTCTGCATACATAAGTAGCTTAAAAGCTAACTAAGAGTTGTTGAAAAAGATAACTGGGTATATAAAGTTCTTCAAATTATTTATAAGCCACTGCAACACTCTATATTCTTTAGAAATAAGGAGTCATGACATGCTCGATTTGACTAGGCAAAGTAATTTCGTACCAATCTCGGCCTCCACTGCACACACCTAAACACTCGAATGAGAATAGTGTTCAATAATATGCTTCAGAAAATATTCATCATTAGCATAGAAAAGTCAGGGTCGAAAAAGTAAGTTTTTAACAGAGGTACTAAGACCAATCAAAATTATAAACCCACCAATAGTAAAAATCGTCCAAACCTTACTTCAGAGTGACCATCATTAGCTAAAAACCAATCATACCCGAGTATACATCAAACACAAAAAGTTTTACCCCTAAAGGTAGGAGTTTCCTTTTGGTCTAATATATACATAGCAAACACTTTATTAGGCAAAAAAACAGGGGAATGCATAACTAGATCAGCGTCATTAACACCCATGTTTGTCAAGTCATCCGCTACTTGATTTTGCTGTCGATAAACATGAACAAAGTCTAACCCAATCAAATTTATCAATTTACAAATATTATTACATATAGATTGAAATTTAAGATCAGGAGTGGTGTCATTCTTCCAACAATTGACAATAAAATATCTGATGCATTTTACTTGGCGCATTTCCTGTAAAATACTAATAATTTCATTGTCAGCTGCTGATTTAAAAACGAAACTATGATTACTCGTGGTAATTATTCGCTCTACTCTTCAAGTTAGGTGCATTACCAATCGATTTAACAACACTTCATAGTTCGTACAATTGCATAAATCTCCACATTTTGCATATCAGTAACAACTCGCCACGTACGTTAGATTCATTCATGTATATAAAGCTGTTAGGTGTTAAGATTGTTGTAAAGAATTATGACCAAAGATGGCTCATTCGTGCCACTACTAGTTCTCTCACCAAGTCACATGTTGAATTTGAAGCTAGCTATACAAATTACAAACCGTCACACCAACGAAGGTGACAAACCCTCGATTAAACAATGTGGCCGAAGCCAAAAGGGCCGCCACATACGTACTCCATATAACCAATGTTTTATCAGAGCATTCGAGCTCGGCCTTAAGAACTTGCATTCCATAAATCATCCTTTTTTTCTGGGGTAAGATATCGCATTTAGAGTTAGAAAGAATTGAACAAATGAAATAGGAGTTTGTAATTACTTTGTTAAATTGCATTGATTGCCAAAGATGCATTTACTCCTAGCAAATAGGAGTAGTCACTAGCAATTACTATTATCATGAGTCATGACATAAATGGGAAACTGCTTACCTTGTGTTATACTCTGCATTAAAAGAGTTAGGTACGTTTAAAATATAACGACACTGTACTACAATAAATATACATCCCAGCATGCATATTTCACCAGAAAACTATACACTGTCAAATAATAAATATAAACCTGATCAGTTGTTAAATCTTTTGTCAAAGAGTTACCCAAAGATGCTATTGTGCACCACTAATTCTCTCACCAAGTCACAAGTTGAACTTGAAGCTATTCAAACTGTGACAGCACTTAACGTGACTAATCCTAGATCAACAACATTCGTCGAAGCCAAAGGGTTGGCTTCAACATCTTTCTTCGAAAGGCGGGTGCACACAGTTTTGTATTACAACAAAATGTCGGATGAAGATTCAGGATATTTTTTAGCTGGCTGGTCAAAGGATTCATTGATGAAAGCGATTGAGGAGGAGCCGATGCTGGCAGGAAGGGTACGTCGCCGAGGAGAGAAAGGAGAAGGGTTCCAAATTGTCTCGGACGATGTTGGTGTGAGGTTAGTAGAGGCGAAGATATCAAAGACAGTGTTGGAGTTTGTTAGTTTGATGGAAAAAGATAAGTTGGAGGGTGAGCTTGTGACTTGGGAGGATGTTGGTGCTGATGGGAACCCCTACTTTTGTCCATTGTTTCATATTCAAGTAAGTGATAAGTTATGAGAATAAGTGAATGGAAATTACTTATTTGTTTTTTTGATAACACTGTTGATTCATGTTAAATTGTGAACTTATTCAGGTGACAAACTTTTTATGTGGAGGATATTCGATAGGAATTAGCTGCAGCTTACTTGTCGGGGATCCTTTCTCCATCGTAAGTTTCCTTAAGAGATGGGCAAATATTCACCAAAAAGTGGTTTACGAAAACAATCGCGCACTACCCCTATTTTACCTTCCCAATTTCAAACAACAAAATTCTACTTTCGTGAAACTAATCAGTTCTAATACATTTAAAAACCGTGGCGCAACTTTGGTTTTAAAGACATTCATGTTGGAAACTTTAGAAGATGGTGAGATGAACAAGGCACTAGCACAACAGTCTCTTGAGGAGGCCGAGTTGAAATATTGTGTCAAAAGAACTTCTAGTTTTTATTTAGTTGTGAAGGAACTTAATGGAGATGTAAAATCAGAAAAGGTCGAAAGGGAATGGCTTGTGAAGAAGCCTCTTCTTGAGCTTATTTCTGTGAATTGGGATGATTTGGGTGCTAGTGAAGTTGCGTTTAGCAAAGGGAACAATCCTGTATGTGTTTGTAACTGGATCAATTCTATACCTGGAGAAACTTTGGTGGTTTTATTTCCAGTTTCAAGTGGAAAAATATCTGGAATAAACATTCTTGTCACTCTTCCTGAAAAGACTGAGGTTTGAGCTAGCATACTAGGAATAACTTCGATTGTTTTCAGTTGCGATGTATATCTATTTCTCTACCCAGTGTGATTTCTAAAAAGAATAAAAATGTATCTGCTTTAGCATAAAGAGAAAAATAGAAAAACATTCGAATTCTTTTAATAAATTTAATTTGCTGATTAAGGTATGTTGCTAGTGTTATGGGTTCAAGTCTTATTCATAATTCTTGTGTTCTCTAGTGTCAAATGCATGATGCATCGTTAGAATAATCATCTTAAAGTATATTATGGACATTCGTCTGTATATTATAAAAGTACAACTTAATACTTGAAATTGTCCAAAGTAAAATTCACGTACGACAATATTTTAAGTTTCCTTTCTAGATGGGCGCCTAATGCTCCTGAAACGACAGCTTATCTCAAGCACTTAACGGATATATACAAGCAAAGATATAACGAAAAAGTTTAATAAGAAATCTCATTTCTACACATTTTGGGTGTTAATCAAATTTTGCCTATTATATATAACTTCTTAGTTCCTCATAATCTATCAAAAAAGATGTTCCTCCTTCTATCACGAACCATGGTTTTGCTAATGTAACTACTAAACTACCAATGAAGCTTTGCATGTTCCTTGAAGGAAGGGAGTATTCATTTGTGGCCAAGAATTGATTCATAAATCATAATATATTTCGTACATTTTGTTACACGGTTTCTTTCCCCTGCACTGAAGGAACCAAGAACTTCATATGAGTATTTTTTTCGGAATAGGGGGAAGCTCTTTTTTTAAAAAAATTTAATCAAAATATATAAAAAAAATAATAAAAAAATTGCTAAAAAATAAGAGGTCCGTGGCCCCGACTGCCCCGTCTAGTTAATTACTCCCTTGTAATACCATGTCATGTGCATATCAGTTATCACTATCTAACTTTTTGTGGGTTTCATCATAAAGTGTAATTATCCACACCAGCTCTAAATTAACCTGTTCTCCATTTAGTCATTTTCCCCAAAAACAGTCCCCAAGGGACAACTCTCATGTCTTACCATTTGAGTCTCATGTCTATCTGTCTAGCAATCAATTTGCATTAATCATGTTGTGAAAGTAAATTAAAAACAGATGTAAACACTAATAAGTAATACCATGCTACCAAATCTGTACCTGGAATTTATAAAATTGTCAAAATGTTTGTCCCAATTGATTAACATACATGTAAAAAAACATATATCGAGCTTTGAGTCCTCTTTCCACAAGTTGCCTACCTAATACATTCCACACTAATCAAATATTAATATTAACTTGGTAAGAATTATTCATTCATCAATTAACATCTCTAGCCAAACGTATTTTGTTGTAACACATCCACTGATTTGATAATTGTTATGCCTTCGTCATGTAATTTTTTAATCCACCAAACAAACGGCGGAGTTAGAATTCGGGAAGGGGGTGCCGGCCGGATTTGGATTTACAGCAAAACATATGGGGATTAACCCACTATTTTTATAAACTTATATAAATTATACACCGACTTGTAACGGCTTCCCTTAATATAGGGGTAAATGTAGCCCACATGCTAACTCCCTTGCACCAAACTAACAAAAAGTTATATTACTAAGTAATACGTATCGATTTAGTACTTTTCAGCATAGTGTATATTTAACTTTTTTAATAAGTCCAGCTAAAATTTCAAGGCTTATCTCGTTTACTAAATGAGCTAAGTTGGCGGACTTATTTTGCTTGGAACAATAGAAGTACAGACAGTGGCTACGAAAGAATCAATTAGACTTGGATAAATTCAACATTCTTTAGTTACAGTATTTTATAACCAATGTACATTTTTATCCTAGATAGTTAACTATCATCTAATGATATAACTATGCTTGATTTTGGAGAGTACACTAACACCACACTCGTCCCAATAAGCTATCGTGTTGAATATATTGGGCTTCCTTGCCAAGCACCATAAATTTAGCTTCTTCTTTTTTTAATTATTATAGTATTTCTCTCTTGTTAATAATCCTTTATTTATTCACACACATACCAAAAAAAGAACAAAAGCAAGACAAATATTATAAGATTATCTTTAATAATATAAATTCACATTATCTATTTATTCGAGAGTTGGCTCCTCCTACTAATGGGATGGACACACACTATACGAGGGACGGAAATAGTTTTTGCTCATCGGATGCACGATTTAGATATAAATAAAAAACATGTTCCTTAACTAAAAAACGAGTGTAAGGAATTAAGGATTTAACTTGCAAATCTTTAACTTTATACTATTACTGTAACGACCTGGCCTTACAGGCCGAACCGCTACGCCCATATCAACAATATTGTCCGCTTTGGCACAACTTTTCAGGGGGGTCACCTATCCTGGTACTACTCCAAGCTAAGCACGCTTAACTGTGAAGTTCCGTCCTCGCTATTGTGCCACACGACTTTAAAAGATCTTGTTGATATGAAATAGATCTTTAAGCTCATATACCACACGAATACTCTCATATCTGAACGATGTGGAATTGACGCAGAATACCGCACCACAGAATTTCCTCCTGAAAATCTGGGTCGTCACAATCACCCTCCCTTTAGGCACGACGTCCTTGTCGGGCACGTCGTCCTTTAGGGGCTCACACACACGTGTTAGTCCCCACATTTTCGGCCAGATAGAGGCTCCGATACCATCTTTAACGACCCGACCCTACAGACCGAACCGCTACGCTCATATCAACAATATTGTCCGCTTTGGCACAACTTCCTAGAGGGGTCACCCATCCTGGTACTACTCCAAGCTAAACACGATTAACTGTGAAGTTCCGTCCTCGCTATTATGCCGCACGGCTTTAAAATGTCTTGTTGATAGAAAATGGATCTTTAAGCTCATATACCACACGAGTACTCTCATATCTGGACGATGTGGGACTGACGCACAATACCGCACCACAGAATTTCCTTCTGAAAATCTGGGTCGTCACAATTACTATTGAACATATTGTATCATAGCAAAAAAATATTCATGACAATTCTTTTCCGGTTGTAAATACCATATTGAATGAACAAAAAATATGAATAAAGATTTTAACAAAAATTTCGGTCTAGGCAAAAAATTATTAGTAAACAGAAGGGAAGCTACGTGCAGGGCATTATGGCCACGATACCCTAAAACTTCAAATTTTATGAATTTTTAAAAAAATTTATCATAAATTTTTACTAAAAAATTGTTAAAAATAATAATTTGGCATCCCGATAATTTAGGATTTCATCTCACAAATCATTAGTTTTTGTGTAAGTTAGGTTCATGGCTTCGCCCCTAGTTAAATAATGAAATATTAATTATATTACTCAAAGGCCAAAACCAATTACTACGAAAGTACGTGCAATTTTGACCGGCTTATAACTTTTATCAAAATTATCAAAATAAATTTTTTTAAAATCTAATCATAAAATTTAACATTTGAACTACATGATCAATTTTTTAAAAAATTTATTCCGATAATTTTGATATAAGTTATTGGCCGGTCAAAATTGGACGTAGTTTCGTAATGGACAGTTAAATGGGAACCAAGGGAGTATGGAGTAAGAATGACTGGAATTCAGAATAGAGGGGTGATTATGTAAATAGTCCAAAAATCAACTAAATATTTTCAGAAAAAATGGGATAAGGCTTATCATAGTCCACCTTCATACTCTCTCTCTCTCTCTCTCTCTCTCTCTATGGCTGCCAATGTTCTTCCTCAGGTACTCCTTTCTTATATATATATATATATATATGTATGTATATGTGTGTGTGTATAATTTCGTATAATTCGCTGTTTATTCTTCAACTAATATTTATATGTATGTGTATATATATATATATAAGTTATGTTGGTCAATGTTGGTACTAATTACTAATAACAGGAAATGCTTTATTCTTATTTTATGTTTGTCAATATTAGTACTAATTTCAGGAACTGCTTTATATATGATTTATATTTGTCATTTATGTTAATTACTGTATGTTTGTCAATATTAGCTCTGCAAATGTTATATACTTAAATATTATGTTTGTCGATATTGGTACTAATTTCAGGCCCTTTCCATTGTGTATTTATGTTTTTCTTTTTATTCCTGATTGCATGCTTTATGTAGCTATACATATGCAAGTTTATACATTTTCTAGTGTTATTGTTTTGAGCAATAATGCAAGTCTTTATTTAAGAATTTCTGTATGGTATTTATTCTAGATTGTAGGATTTTTGTATGATTCCTGTAAAGAATAAATCTTTCATTAAAATGTATTTGCATAAAAAAATGTATTCCAAGTTGCAGGCTTTCGTATAGATATACATATAAAGATGCTCTTATTTATTTACTTCCTAGATTTATTGTTGTGAGAATAAATCTACTTTTTATTCATGACTCTTTATATAATATAGTTTATGAATTGCAGGCACTGTGTATGATCTCTAGAAAGAATCTACCTTGCCATAGAACCAATTTTGGCTTTTCCACTTCCCTACCTAGGCGCTCCTCTGCCCTCAACTCGGTTCAAGTTTCGCTTTCTAAGATTTTGCTTTCTGGTCCTTCACCGAGTTCTGAATCGAAATTTGGAAAATTAAGCAGTAGGTCCGTTGTTGTAAGAGCCGAGGCAGAGGGAGAAATTGCTGAAGTTGCTGATGGTGAAGCGCCGGAAGCTGTGGTAGAATCTGAAGGGGAGGAGAAGCCACCTAGGAAGCAACGAGTAAAGCTCGGAGACATAATGGGGGTAATTTTATTTCATCTTTGCTTGTTTTACTTTCTCATTTGAGTTTGTCACGATATTGAAATGACATACTTGTTGGAACAGGTTAAGGCTTATGAGCAGTGTTTTAAAAAGCTAAAACTTAGCTGAAGTGATTTTGCAAGAGCTTTGTTGAAAGCATAAAAACCGTAAGCTTTATCGGCGTAAAAGATGGGAAAGCGGCCTTTTTACGCTTTTTAGGATTTGAATCAAGTTTTTATCGAACTGTTTCGTTTCATAGTAAGCTTTTCATTACAGTGCTTATTAGGAGTAGCTTAGTAGCTAAGAAGCTTGTAATTATTTAGGATTATGGGTTTGATTATGATTAAACATGTACAATAATTGTTCCTTTAGTGGGTGGATGTTGTAACAAAAAAACCCATAATGTCGTAGAGCATAGTTTTTTTATTATGTTCTCTCAAAGTGGTTGGTTGGTCCTTTGTAGTTGATAGAGAATGGGGTGGATGATACAATCGAAACATGACATAGGACATAGGTTAGTTTTGCCATGTTCTTTCAAAGTGGTTAATTAGTTCATTTTCAGTTGTGAAAAAGGTGGTAATTTCATTTACAATAATGCTTGTCATCATTCCACTTGGATTTCCTTTACCATGAAAGATTCAAATAAGCAAGGCATGGGTAATTATTACCATTGCTTTCGTGAAAAAATAAATTCTCTTCTTTTAGCGTGTATGCAAGATATCGGACGTGTCCTTTAACGTATACAAGTTGAACTATGTTCTGGTCAAAGCTGGTCCTAATTGTCGCTTAATCTACGTTATGGAAATTGAATGTCGTTTCTTTTCATTTTCATTTTCATTTTTGACATTTTGTGATCACTTGTTCGGTCATTATGAGAAGACCATGGCCAATTTAACCAATCTATAAAACATGGCCATATTCTTTTTACCTACAGAGCAGCAGAAGTCATGTTCTTGAAATTAGTAGGACATCTAATTTCAGTTATGAGATCATTGATCCGAGAGCTATGAGGGATACATGTTAGATTATGTAATCTCTTACTTATGCTGCTTTACTTTTTCAGATGCTAGGGTGCACCTTCTAGTAGTGACAAAATGAGATAGAAAGAGAAAAGTGGTGTAAAGTATCCTGCTTATACATGCACTGAGTTTTTTTTCATTGTTTTAAAAACTTTGAACTCCGTAAAAGTGCTTTATTATGGTTTTGGTGAACGGTTGGTGTGAGAAAGCGTGCTTAATTATAAGCATTTGACTATATACATAATCCCTTAATTGCTTTAGTTTCTTTGTAATAATAGGTTTAAATTTAAAATAGTAAGTAAGCAGATAAAGCTGTTGGCTAAACGCTTGAGATATATTAGTAAGGACAAATTTCTTGATCACATATTATGATCTCGTTCGATAATGTTATTCATGTTCCGGGACCTTTGCATGAGTAGACATAGGTTTTCATTAAGTCGTCATGGTTTGATAAATAGTCTAATGTAAGTATGTAGCAAAAGCATCCAGGTGTGTGATAAGTAACTTACATATGTGGCATTTTACCATTAAAAATGAAGTGCCTGTTAATTGATCTTGGAAACAATAGCTTAGCGGCAGTGACAAAATGAATAGTGAAATGCCTGTCTATTGGAAAATCTTTAATTAGGCGGTCTGAATCTTCATTATGGGTCTAATCTAAGCAATGTGATGAACTCAGCCTAGATTTTGTACCACGTTTTAGCGAGTGACAACGTTGAGAAAACATAACTTAAACTAGTTTGTCAGGGCTAAATTTGGATTTCGTTATCAGTTTTGAGTTAAGAGTACTGATGAAATGCTTAGTTACAGTTATGATCTATGTGATGGTTTTCTTTTTATATAAAAGTTGTTCTTATAAATTAAGGCGTAATTATGCACTGTGATTAAGAAAAATGACTACTTACTGGTTTATTCCTACATCTACTTTAATGCAGCTTCCCAAGTCAACCTAGGTCCTCCAATAAGAGGTTCTTGTCTATCACGAAACACACACACACAAAAAGAAACAAGATCTTACTTTGCTTTAGATCTGTATATTCACAATTCTGTAACAAAAGTTTGGCTGCATTTTATAATTTTGTTCACTTTGTTTTAATTTATAATTCACTCTCTTCTATTTTAGATATTAAACAAAAGAGCTGTTGAAGCGTCCGAAACTGAGAGGCCTATTCCAGATCTTAGAACAGGAGACGTGGTGCAAATTAAACTGGTATTAAGCCTTGAATTTTGAATCCAACATGACTCATAATGTCTTCCAATATATAATATTTCGTGTTTAATTTTATAGGAAGTTCCAGAAAACAAGCGTCGCTTGTCTGTGTACAAGGGGATCATTATCTCGAGACAAAATGCCGGCATCCACACAACAATTAGGATTCGTAGGATAATTGCTGGCATTGGGGTTGAGATTGTATTCCCTATGTAAGTATACCTCATTTAACTTTACATACTATAATTATCTAATTTTCTAAAAATTCAGAATAAAAAAAACAAGTTGCTATAATTTGGTAAATTGTTTTGAAGATTGTTTGCCCTAAGTTTAAAGGTCTATTTTCTCGCATTATTTCTTTTGTAGTCTTTAGTTGGCTGTAATGCGAATTGCATAGGAAATAGTTATATTAATTAGAAAGCAACTTTTTTTTCGTCTTGTGTTGATGTAAGTAAGGACTGTAGGGAAAATAAAGGAACAAGAGCATATTATTCTATCATACATAGTAAATGCATACTATACTGACCCCTAGTACAAAGGCGAAAGAGAGAGAAGGAAAGGTATAACTGAATTTTACAAACAAAAGAATGATGGGGTTTCAGTCGTGGTGAATTAAGAACTTGTGAGAGTTTGTGTTGGATAATAGAAAGTCAAGATCTCCTTTTGCAATTCATTTTACCATAATACTTGAGAGAGTTGGGAAGAACCCGGATAGGGTTTCTAAACATTTTATTGTTTAAGGTGAGAGAACAAAGACGAGCAAATCAAGAAAAGTCAATTGGGGGGAAATTTTTTATGTAAAAAAACTGGGCTGTTTACTGAAATAAAAGCAATTACAACTAAGATAAATGAAATAGAAATACCTGAGACATTGAATAAAGATTACTGCGAGTCTTTTCCAAACAAACTTGCATGTTTCTTATTGATCTGTTCTAGTTTTTACTTATATTGCTGCGATTGATAGGTAGATTCTTTGAATTGCAAAAGAAAGCCTTGACTTCGTATTTTTGCAATTATTTCTCACAGGTTCTCTATTGATCTAACTTGAACCCCAATTTTTTTAAACCTCCTCTCCTACTCCGTCTTTCATCCTCATAAATCATAATAGGTTGTTATAACACATGCAAAAAATCTCTTGGTTGTTTGTCAAGTCAAGTCTGTTTATCATTTTTATTTCATCGCATAATGTATTAAATCGGGTCCGGACGACGAGGTTGGTCGAATTAGTAAAAATTTAGAGACATAATTAGAAACTACCTAGATTCGGCTCTTTTTATTAGCAATCCCCTTTCATAGGCGATCTGTAAGTATCATATAAAAACCCTTCACAGAGGCCGGTGGCCTACCTTCAACCGAAATTTTGCATACCAGCAGGGGTGGACCCTCATAAAGCTAGGGAGGTCCAGTGCCACATCTTCGTTCAGGAGGTTAATTAGAAAGTAGTATTTTTTTCAGTTCTAAAAAATAATTATGTATTTTTGTAAGGTTATATATTATTCGTTTACATTTGTGTAACAAGCTGTGAGTGTCCTGGTGGTTAAGCTTTCTTGTATATATACATTAGGTCCTTGGTCCGGTTCCTACTGCCTACACTCCTCTTAGTTCTTTATTTTGTAAGCATCAACAGTTTTTAAGTTCATGAGCTATTTTATATATTTCCTGAACAATTTTTCTTACAAACTTGATGTGTTTAAACATTTTTGTACTCTAGCGCTTATAAGGTAACATATTGTCTACTAGTTTAATTTTTTTGGAAATACTTACTTCATCGATCTAATTTACTAGTTATACTATTTCACCAAGATGAGTGGATGTAAATGGTAGACGAAGTTTAAGACTAAAACAGGACTCTATATAAAGTAATAAAAATATACAAGAAACTCAATTTAGAAGTTTTTATTAGCCATTAAACATGAATAAATTTTAATAAATCGATCCTTTTTTTTTTTACTTTTAAAAAAAAATTAAAATAAGAGTTTTGTCTCCCCTTGACGAACCTTCAGGATCCGCCACTGCATACCAGGGAAAAAGGAACAAGCAAATTGAGGCTTAGCCTCCTATTTAACCCATTTTGTCGTAATCAGTTGCTCTCTTTTTAGGCAAAATGGTATGGTTGTGTGTATTCATTTTATTTTGTTTTAAATGCAGATACTCGCCAAACATCAAGGAAATCAGAGTGATGAGCCACAGGAAAGTGAGACGAGCAAGACTGTACTATCTGAGAGACAAGCTCCCCAGGCTCTCGACTTTCAAATGATAGGTGTATCTCTCATTGTGTTGTAATTGACTAATTTTGAAGTTCTATTTTGCTGTTGTTCATAACATTCTGTTAGTCTGTACCCATGAGATAATATTAAGGGCGCTCTTATCAGTAAATGCAAACTTCTAGCTTTATGGTGATTTCTCAACTATCTATTTAGAGCGCAGTTCACCTATTCCATGTATATACTAGCATTTCAGGTCTCGTTCAGTAAAAAAGACGTCAAATGCACGGCTTCTGTTATCCAATTTGATTGTGATTTTTTTGTTTATTGAAAATCACTTTTTCTCAGAGTACAAGTTGACCAATTGGCTCAGTATAGGCGAGTCGAGCCAAAGCTGTAGATTATAAAGCTCTTGATGGAACGTTGCAGTACTATAGGCTTATGGATTTATTTACTTAGCTGTAGATTATAAAAGCTTCTTTTTGAAAAAGAATCTAAACAAAGCAAAGGTATAGAAGTGGAAAGTTACGTCACTTTAGTGAGAAAATGGAAATTATAAAAAGTGTCGTCCAATTGTAATGATCTGCATTAAAAAAATTATGGTGTTGACACCTTTATTTATTTCTCAGCAAGCCTTGTTGATTAAGCTTTTTCCACCAATAATTCTTTTACCTGCACATTGTGTCGTCATAAGATTCATACTAAGCTTTAGCTTTTATGACATCTAATAAGAAAATCTCTCTCAAAAAACATGCGGAAACATAATATGCTAAATGATTTGGCTATGATATGCTGAAATCAAATATTCTAGTGTTTAGCTGCGTGTTATGTTTATTAGATATTCGTATAGTCATACTTGATGAACGTACAGATCATAAAAGTCTAGCCTTATTTAGCAGTATCATGCTTGTACCTAGCTTCCCCTGTCCACAATCATCGTTAGTTTATCCGATGGAGCTCATACAATCATGGAAGGAATTATGAACTTATGGGAAATGTTGAAATGCTAATTTTGATAAATAAATACTAAAACTTTAATTTCTTTAAAAAATTATAGAAATTGGTAATAAAAAAAAAAAAAATTCACCACTTTTATCAAATTGGGGGTACCCCCCTAACCGTTTCCCGCCAATTGGTGCATATTATATATTTCTCCCCTTCTATATAAAAATATTCCTTTTTCATCATCAATTTTTTTCAAAAAATCCTTTAGTATTTTCTTTTTTCCTTAATATACCCTTTACTTATCCTTACATTTTAAGTAATATAAATTGGTGATTTAAATTAAAAAATAAATACTGATATTGTATTGAAATATTTCTTCCTTCGTTTTTTTTTTTTAAATTGCCCCTCGAAAAACTCTCATGAAGAAAGTCGCATCATTTAAGTAGTAGAAAATATGTGACCACATTTAAAAAAAAAAAATCATTCGTAACCTGCACATATATATAATAAAATAGAATAAACAATCACTTTTCGAACACCACATATGTAATAAAATACAATAAAAAAAACATTTTACGGAAACCACACGTGTATGTAGGTGTGGAGAAATGTGTTTTTCTCCATTGGAAGTTGCAACTAATTATGCTGTATTACTATTTATCAGTAGCGCACGTCACACGTAATTCTATAAATATGATTCGGTATAAATAAATTTAATATTTTTAAAAAAATTTATAAAAATAATTGGATGAATATTGTAAAAATACAATGTTTAATTGTTATAGTAATATAAAAATACATGTATGATGATTTGTTTGAGAGATGATTTGATATGTGAAAAAAAAAAGAATATTTATTTATTTATTTAAATTGCATTAAATTATTTTAATAATTAGTAAATTAGAATATAGACATTTTTAGAAAAAATAGATAAAATTGGATAGTCTCAATATTTCTTTAAATTCATTTATATCAATAGTATGATATACTATTAGGTTACTATATATACTTGTACTCCTTTTGGGGGTAAGTTAATATATATCATACTATTAATATAAGTTAACTCAATAAAAACTGAGTTTGTCCAATTTATCCAATTTTTTTAAAAATACTCTTATCATTTTTTCATAAAAAATATAAAAATACAAATTAATTACATTTTTTCTCACTTTTTAACCCCGCAAAATTTTATTATATCCTCTGTTTTTTTGTTTCTCAATATTTGCATTATCGTCCTAGATTATATCTTATTTTATTTTTCATCTACTATTTTTTTTTTTACTCTATTTGCATCATCAGTGTCACAAGCAATATATATACATATACTCCATCTCTCAAAATCTTGGTAGCAGAAAACCATCAAATTCTATACAGAGGTGGACAATCTATCTATCTCTCTCTCTCTCTCTCTCTCTCTCTCCACATGTTTGCTTTAAACTCTCCTATTTGATCCTCATTTCTAGCCAGGTTCTCTCTTTTGTCCCTTCCTTTACATTTCTTCTTTTTTTTTTGTCTTTGTTTTCATGTTTATTTTCATGATAGGTTAATATATATCTCATTGGAAATTCATTTTTGATATAATATCAAATTTGCCATGGGTGAACCTGGACATCTCTTATCCGTTCAACCCGAAGAGCTTAAATTTGAATGTATGTTCTCTCTCTGTTTCTCTCGTTCTAGTTTTATTTCATTACGTACACTACAAGAAAATTGCACGACATACTGTACATGTAACATGTTGTTGCTAAAACTTTAGCAACACTAAAACAACACTTAGCAACGGTTACTTTGCTATATACTTTTTTGTAGTGTTGATTCGTTTTTTTGCCTGAGTGGTTCATTTGGTTTAGGGAATTAATTATGGTTTTAGAGCAGTATACTTAGTGATATTATCCTTTATGCAGTGAACGAACTAGGTAGAGACATTCCCATTTCAACGAAATTTAATAGAAACGTTAATTCTTTTACCATGTAGTTTTGTTAAAGTCTCCATCACTGCCTATATCAGTATATCACTACCTCTAATCATATCATATATACATCATACCTATAAAGTGATCACTAATAAGATGTATATTTCCACGATGTTTTTCAATGTTATGATGCCATGTTAATAATGTTATTTAGTCATTTAATTGTCCCGTCCCAATACTAAGTATGGTTAGGGTGGTTATAATGCTATTCCGGTTACGGGGGAACTCGTTAGTGAAAACGATGCAGTATAGGGAATTTGGTAAAGTTATCTCAGGCAGTTAATATATGATTGGTGATTTTCATAAATTTGGCTATGGTCAAATTACTTTACTTCTTTTGTATTATTTAGAAACATATCGAGTTTTCCGTTCGCCAAAAAAGCGAGGTCATATGCGTAAGTATCACAGTTGGGTTTATTAGTGGAACCTTGTGATAGACAAGTCTCTTGTTTGGCATTTTAGCTGAAGTTTGCTTTAATATTATTTATTAGTATGTTGTTTCATTGTTTGTTTAAAAGGTTTTTAATTTATGGCTGGTGCCTGGTGGTTATAAACTAATTTGCGGTGGTATTATAATTAGCTGTCTTGAACCCATTTGTGACTAGCTTTTTATACCATAGTTCTTTGATTTTTCTACAAAGAAAATTTAGGGTGGTTCTCAAGTTGCTTTTCTCCTTAGGGGAAAGCTTGTAGTTACATACTTTTCTTAAAGTACTATAAAAGTTTGGGTTAGAATAAAAGAGAAGTTATTAATGATTTCAATGCAAGCTGTATTCCATGTACAAGATTTTAGAAAGGAAAAGAAAAGCAATTGAACAAAAGTATTTTTCATCAAGAAACCAAACTGAGGCTGCAGATATTAAGTCAATGGCTGGGTTATTTGCAAGGTTTCAAAAGGCACTAGGTGGGTCTAGGTGTGAAGGGCCCGTCGGACGCCTAATTGGCAACCTAGGCCTACTCTTTTCCCGCTTAGTCCGCTTTTTTCCTGCCTAAGTCTGCCTAATACCTAGGCACTTTGTCCTGCCTAGCGCTTAATTACCGCCTAGGCGGCCACCTACACCGCCTTTTAAAGCAATAATTGTTTGTCACAAAATATAATTTAATGTGAATCTTCTAATAGAATTTATTGGATTTGATTTAATGACAAGAAAAATTGATCAAAGACGTGGAAACAAGAGGTTAAGTTGTTAGGTTACGCAGATAGACCTTTCGGTAAGAAGATGATTTATCTAGTAGAATTTAATCATATCACCCAAATTCAAACATTGGACTAGTTAAACCAATCATCACCATAGGTCTATAGCGATAAAGAAAGTTGGATCAACGAGTGTTAAGTTAAATGAACCTTTAGACTTTAGTGGTTACAAGTTCTGGAACCTTGTTGGGTGCGATCGTACCAGCACTAATGCACCGGATCCCATCAGAACTCCGCAGTTAAGTGTGCTTGGGCGAGAGTAGTACTATGATGGGTGACCCCCTGGGAAGTCCTCGTGTTGCATACTTAAAAAAAAAAAAAAAAAAAAAGTTCTGGAACTTGTTGTTATTCCTAAAGATCGATGGAATTACATTTCAAGTTTGTATTACATTCTCGGAGAAGAGGTTTTCTGCTTGTTTTGTGTCGTTGGTCCTTTGTTCTTGTCTTATCACATGGTTTTAAAATAGCTCATATTGACTATATACATGTTTATAAATTTATCAGTTGAGTTAGACGAGCAAAGTTTTTGTGATCTTAAAGTGACCAACAATACAGAAAATTGTGTTGCCTTCAAGGTATTTCCTCCACACGGTTCAAAATTCTGAATTGTTCTTTATTTATTACTGAAGCCACTCTGCTACAATTAACTTTTGATTGATGTGTTCTGCTCATTTTCTTTGCTAGGTCAAGACAACTTCACCTAAGAAATACGCTGTACGACCAAACACTGGTGTTATACAGCCATGGGACTCGTGTATTATAAGAGGTACTATATTCAGTCTTCTTGGACACGATTTCGTTAAAATTGTAGCAGAACTTGCTATTTGTCTGAGACTCTGATACTAAGTCGGTAGAAGGATTTGAATATTCGACTCTTTTTGCACCTTATGTAATTCATACCCTAAAGTTGGCTATATAGCCAACCTGGAGCAGGTTGAATTATAGGTTCCTTTGTGTTTACGTAAACTGAATATTTTTTCTTCCTGAGTAAGTTTATATACTGAATTTAGCTGCAGGAAAATCACCACTTTGCCAAACGCTTGGCATAAAGGTTAAAAATTAATGTAAATGAAACTTGCTGTTAGTCCATAGCAGTTAAGTTGCGGGTTTAATATCTTTTGCTACCTTTGTTTTTTCACTTTTTTCTCTTTTGTACCTTGGTTTCTTAATTATTCTTTTTTGTACTTTTTTTTCCTTTTTGCTCAATTTTGACCAATTTTGACTTTTTTTTCCAAACTTTTAAAAAACACATAGTATAAAAGCCGTGTCCAAGTTTCGGCGATTGAAAATTGACCCAAAAAAGAAAAAAAAAAAGTAGAAACCAAGGTACAATTAAAAAAGAAAAAATAAGAAACCAAGGTACAAAAATGCAAGAAATGAAGAAACCAAGGTAAAATAAATAAATAAATAAGAAACCAAGGTACAAATTGAGAAAAAAGTGAAGAAACGAATGTACAAAATGATAATAAATCCTTAAGTGACTATTTTTCTTAGTGTAGCCACTATGAAGAAGGTGAAGGTCTACATTTACATTTATTACTGATGCAATGTATAGAAATTTTACAGTTCTATTTATTTTCAGGACATAATTTCAGATAAATTAGCAACTTATCGTCATGGTAAAAAGCTAAAAGAGTCATTATCATGAATAAATGGAACTGATGTTTGTTATCTCATGGTTCATGGTGTTCTTCGTGTGTGTTTCTTTTATGCGGTTCTTGATTCAATGGCCTCATCTTACGGGCTATGCTAGTTTATTTGCCTGCCTAATACTCCTAATATAATTCCATATCACTAATATTATCATTTCTAAAACCTTTTACCCTTGCCACTGCATCTGTAGTCACCCTTCAAGCTCAAAAAGAATATCCACCATATATGCCATGCAAAGATAAATTTCTTCTACAAAGCACTGCTGTGCCTTCCAATGCTGACGTGGATGAGCTTCCTGAAGATACTGTACGGGTTTTGTTTTCACTTTCTTCTTATTGTCATAATAATAGAAATTTATAATTTTCATTTTGTCAATTACGGTCCCCCCTTTTTTGTTAAGATGAATTACTTTATGCAGTTTAATAAAGACATGGAGAAAACAGTAGAGGAACGTAAGTTGCAAGTTATCTATCAATCTCCTCAAGCAGCTGGTAAATTAGAAGAGGAAGTCTTAAAGGGCTTTCGGAGAAGTTTTTATAATGACTGTGTTGCGACTGTTGTGAGTGTTACTGCTACTGTTTTTTAATTATATGAATTTTTGTTTGACTAATTTTCCCTGCCTTGCAAAAACTAAACTACTTGCAATCTTAATTAACTGTTTTTTCCCGCTCGAGTCTAATGTAGATATCCCACGAGTATATGCACATTAATTGGTTTTTAATTTTTAATGTATCCATTTTGACTCGTATCTTTCCAATTGGTGCTGCTTTTAAGTTGTTCTTTATAGAAGTATAAATATGATTTTTGTGGGAGTAAAAGTTCAGTGTGGAACAAAAGCGATTTTGAGACGAGTTTGGTACACAAAGATCCCCTTTTGTAGGCGTAAATTATTGGTTCATCATTTCAAAGGTTTAATTCCAATAGCTGTATTGGTTTGGTTAGTAGTATCCTGTATCACAACTCTATTCATATTCCGATTGAATCCTCTAGATCTCAATTGCTTATCTTTCTTTCTCGCACTAAAGTTTGGTACTGCTTGGCTAACTGCTCCATTCCTTCAAATCTCAGTGTCACCGACAGCGAGTATTCGTTGGTATCTGCTCAAAGCCTCAAAAAATATAGGCATTTACCAAGGGGATTCTTTCGTAAAGGTGTTGTCATGCTTATAGGTTCTTAGATTTGTTTCATTCTTAGATTTGTTTCAAATGCTTACAACAGCCATTTCTTGTAACAAACATATGTCTATTCTCTGAATGTTATTATCATTTTGTTTCCTGAATCTGATCTTTTAGAACCCTTACTATTTTGATCTTTTAGATAGATTTGTTTCCTGAAAAAACATGAGAATAACATCGTGAGAATTGTTTTAAATAATTAGGTTAGTGTGTCACGTCAGTAAGTCTCCCTTGCTTAGGACGTTTTGCTCCGTCATTGATGATGTGTTCGCCACGTTTGCAAGTCTCCGCAGCCTAGGGCGTGTTACAATAAAAAATTATTTCTGCTTATGTGTTCGCGGACTGGGCAAATCGCCCTAGGTAAGGGAGACTAGCCTCTTAAATTTG
This sequence comes from Primula veris, assembly GCA_963682055.1. Taxonomy (NCBI): domain Eukaryota; kingdom Viridiplantae; phylum Streptophyta; class Magnoliopsida; order Ericales; family Primulaceae; genus Primula; species Primula veris. Next base: position 20,293,273 of record OY821749.1, on the reverse strand, counting down.
GAAAATCGCATCGTCAATATAGATGCCCTCTTAATATTGCAAACAATTAATATGATGTGGTATCTTTATTGTATATCAGGTGGTTTTATTGGTTAAATAGTCTTTTTGCTACATCATATGTCTGAGTTGTTTCCCTTGAGTCCACCATTTCTTCAATGAAGCAAAATCACAGAAATATGCAAAAGTTTTTCACGCTTAAGCAGTACAAGATGTTTAAAATTTGACCTTTCGGACTTTGTTTGTAGAATCAGGCTTTCCAAAACCTCAAGGATGAAAGGGATTTGGTTCTTGGGCAAACACAGCAACTTCAGCAGGAATTGGTAAGTATTTTCTGTATCTGTCAGTCGAAATTATAAAAAGAATTATTATGAAATACAAAAACTAAAAGGTACGACTAGGGAAAACTAGCGACAAGAGAGACCGTTTTGTTCGATTTACCCATAAATCATATATGTATTTCACAAAGCAGGTCGACGATAAGTAGTTTTATTTACATATAACATCTGCCAGATATGCTCACCTCAACTTTTAAGTACACCATCATAACGACATACTTATTTTAGTTCAAAATGTAAATGTGACAAGAAAAATCATTTTTATGTTCTTTTACAGGAAATGTTGAAACGACGAAGGAACAGGAAAAGCGACGCTGGATTTTCATTCATGTTTTCATTTTTGGTCGGACTTTTCGGTATTGTGGCCGGTTTTCTTTTAAAACTTACAAGGTCGTCACCTTTAACAGAATAGATCATTCCTTAATTTACTTATTTGTGTATGAGTATGGCATCTTTTATTCTTTTTTCTGTTTGTTTGACAATAATAGCTGGTGTTGGACATCTCATCGATAGGCAATAACTCATTTGGTCATTTTCGATTGCTTCTAAACTGCTCATGATTCCACTTAAACTCGATCTAATTTAATTGACCTGAGCCGGAGAAAACAATTGCGGGTCTAATTGCGCAATTCGATCCGGTTTTTTCCGGTTAATGTTGATTGGAATGACTTATTTGCAAAGGTTTTCTCGTTTTTCCTCTTGAGAAATGTCATCTTTACCCGTTCTTCTTGCATTAATTAATTAATATAATATTAGTGATGTTATGAAATAGAATAAGTACGGAACTACGTACTAATTTAACCGGTGAATAACTTCTATCAAAATTGTCGAAATAAAACAATTAAAAATTAATCGTATAATTTAACATTTGAACTATACGATTTTATTTTATCAAAATTCATTTCGATAAATTGAGACAACTTATCTACCGATTAAAACCGGTGATATATTCGTATAGAATAATTAAATAGGAAAAATATTATTTTGTAGTATTTTTTTTTTCAACAGTGATGTAAATCATATACTAATAACGTTGAGAGGTAATTAATTCCTCGTAAACTCCCAAGCCCAACCTCAAAAATTCAAATGCATTATTAAACAAAATCTGTTGTAATACACTATTAGCTAGGTATTTAGGGAGACAAAAGTAGAGAGAGGGGAGAACAGTATGATCTTTATTATGGATGAATATGTGAATGAATGAATAAATACAAGACCCCTAGCCCTCTTTATATAGATAGAGGGGTAGAGTTAAAAGCCCATCTGGGCCCAATAAGTAAAAGCCCAATAAGAGTCCAATAATCTTACAACACTCCCCCTTTGGACGTCTTGAATTCTTCGTCTTCATGCAGTCGATCTGAGTCGAGTTCATTCGCAGTGCTAAACACATAAAAACCTTAGGGCCGGAAAACCCGGTGTGGGACAAAACCGGTACCTAAGAGAATTTGTGTAGCCGAATGATATATGCCGAAATATCATGTAAGTAACTAACCACAAAACAGTGAGCCTCATCAAAACCTTGCCAGAGCAAACCCAATGGGAAAATCTCTGATCGAAGGAAAAAGAGTGCAACAGTGGTAGTAGTAGGGGATCAACCACAAAACAGGTGCCTCATCAAAACCTTGCCAGAGTAAACCCAGTGGGAAAAAACTCTGGTCGAAGGACAAAAGAGTACACAGTGGTAAGAAGTATACGACAGGATACTCCCCCTGATTTAGGCAATCCTTAGTGAGGTATAACAGGGAACGTGTCTCGCTAAAAACCTTGTCAAGGAAAACCCAGTGGGAAAAACCTTGTACTAAGGACAAAAAGAGTACACATGCATACAACAGGATGCTCCCCCTCACTTGCACACGACAGGGTGCGAGGATTTCGACTCCGACATAAAATGTCGCTCTAAGGTAGCTCAGATAGCCTACGTAGGCCAATCGCCCGTACGTGCTTCTGAAAAGAATGCTTTGGCAGTGACTTGGTGAACAAGTCAGCGTGGTTATTCTCTGAACCAATATGCTTCACTTCAATCTTTTGAAGCGTTTGTTGTTCATGTGTGAAGAACAACTTTGGCGCGATATGCTTAGTGGCATCACCTTTGATGTAACCATGTTTCGCTTGATCAATCACAGCGGTGTTGTCCTCATAAATAACAACTGGTTCATCATGATCGTAAGCTAGATCACAGGTGCTTCGAATATGGCCAATAACTGCTCGAAGCCAGACACACTCTCTAGTCGCCTCATAGAGCGCGAGTAGCTCAGAGTGGTTAGTCGAAGTGGCCACTAGAGTCTGTTTACGAGACCTCCAGGATATCGCCGTGTTCCCAATGGTAAAGACATAACCAGATTGGGAACGTCCCTTGTGCGGGTCTGATAAGAAACCAGCATCGGCATAGCCAACAAGGGTTGCGTTATTTCGAGGATCAATGGAGCTAGATCCACTCGACGCAAAGGGATAGAATAAGCCCATGTCCGTAGTACCTCTAAGGTAACGGAAAATGTCTTTTATGCCAGTCCAGTGGCGGCGTGTTGGCGCAGTGCTGTGTCGAGCTAGACAATTCACAGCAAAGGAGATGTCCGGTCTAGTACATTGGGCCAAGTACAATAGTGCGCCTATTGCACCCAGATATGAACACTCAGGGCTCAATATCTCTTCATCGTCCTCCTTTGGACGGAAAGGGTCCTTATTAATGTCTAGAGAGCGGACGACCATGGGAGTAGAGGACGGCTTAGCATCACTATGACTAAAGCGCCTCAACACCTTTTGGGTGTAGTTTTCTTGATGGACTAAAATTCCATCTGTACGGTGCTCGATCTGCAGGCCGAGGCAATACCGTGTCTTCCCAAGATCTTTCATCTCGAACTCCTTCTTCAGGATTTCAGCAGTTTCGAACAACTCTTTCGAGGTTCCTATGAGATTCATATCATCTACATAGACTGCGATAATCGCATATCCTGAAGTGGATTTCTTTATGAACACGCATGGGCATAGTTCATTATTAACATATCCCACGCCGATCAAGTATTCACTTAGACGGTTATACCACATCCGTCCGGATTATTTCAATCCATATAGTGATCGTCTCAGTCTAATCGAGAACGTGTTCCGTGGATGGGAACTACTTGATTCAGGCAACTTAAGTCCATCAGGGACTCTCATGTAAATCTCTGTGTCCAGATCCCCGTAGAGATACGCTGTGACCACATCCATGAGCTGCATATTCAGTTTTTCGGAAACTACTAAACTGATTAAGTAGCGGAACGTTATAACGTCCATTACGGGAGAATACGTCTCATCGTAATCAATTCCAGGGCGTTGAGAGAAACCTTGCGCCACAAGGCGAGCTTTGTATCTAACAATCTCATTATTCTCATCACGCTTCCTTACGAAAACCCATTTATGACCAACTGGTCTAACATTGGGCGGTGTTGGAGCGACAGGTCCAAACACCCTTCGTTTCGTTAAGGAATCCAATTCAGCCTGGATTGCTTGTTTCCATTGAGGCCAGTCCGTTCTTCGCTGACACTCAGCAACGGTACGAGGTTCCATGTCATCATTGTTCATAATGTCAGTGGCCACTGCGTATATGAACACATCATCGATGACAGTCTCGTTTCGCTTCAAAATATCGTCTAAACTAGTATAATCGACAGATATTTCGAGGTTATCATGATGATTAGGAACTGGTGTTTCATCTGGAACACGCTCCTCTAATACATCACCGTGATCCTTAATGATCTCGTGTGGCAAAACAGATGCGACAGGATTTCTCCTCTTTCTAGGCAGAACATCCTTGGAACCGGACGGCCTTCCTCTTTTTTTCGGAAGGGCGGCGGACTGAACGGCCGACGGCAGCGTTCTTTGCTCGGTGGGTACAACCGGAGCAACGTGTTCAACCGGAACACGGCGTCTCACTGGGACGTCTATCCTTGCAGGCACATTTGCAGCAGGTATATGTGATCTCGTGACATTCGCTAGGTCATTAAATGCGTCTGGCATTTGATTTGCAACATTTTGCAGACCTAGGATTCTCTGCACTTCCTTATCACTATGTGCAGTTGGGGGATCTAGATGAGACATAGTGGGTACATGCCACGTTAATTCACGTCGTTCCTTATCAACGTTAACGTGCATTTCTCCCCCTAACGACGGGAAGAGTGTCTCATCAAAGTCACAATCCGCATGTCTAGCGGTAAAAAGATCGCCTGTCAAGGGCTCTAAATAGCGTATTATGGACGGGGATTCATAACCGACATATATGCCCCGTCGTTTCTGAGGTCCAAATTTGGAACGCTTAGGCGGCTCAATTGGAACATTGACTAAACACCCAAACACGCGTATATGTGAGACATCAGGCTCATATCCAGTTACCAACTGGTACGCAGATAGTGGTTGGGTGGCCATGGGCCTCAGACGGACCAACGCAGCAGCATGCAAAATGGCATAGCCCCATGCAGAAATAGGAAGTTTGGTGCGCATAACCAAAGTCCTAGCAATCATTTGCAATCGCTTAATGAAAGCTTCTGCAAGGCCGTTTTGGGTATGAACATACGCAACTGGGTGTTCAAGATTAATTCCCAAAGTCATGCAATAGTCATCGAAAGTTTTCGATGTAAACTCCGCGGCATTATCAAGTCTAATAGACTTTATCGGATAATCCGGATGATGAGCCCTCAATTTAATGATCTGGGCTAGGAGTTTTGGAAACGCTGCGTTTCTTGTGGACAACAAAGCTACGTGTGACCATCTTGTCGATGCATCAACCAAAACCATGAAATATTTAAATGGTCCGCAAGTTGGTTGGATAGGTCCACAAATATCTCCTTGAATTCTTTCAAGGAATTGGGAAACCAATTTCGTAGGTTTCACACGAATTGGTTTGAGATTAGTCTTTCCAATCGAGCATGCTTGGCATAGGCTTTTCGGATTAATCACGAAATTCTTTCCTCCAAGAGGATGCCCATGAGATGCGTTCATCGTTCGAAGCATCGTATTTTGACCCGGGTGTCCCAGCCGGTCATGCCATAGCATAAAAGTGCTCTCATCAATCGGCGCCCGCCGAATGATTAGATTGCTTTCAAAGTTTTGGATTGTAGTAACATACAAACCACTTGAAAGACATCTCAACTTCTCCAGAATACGCTTTTGGTCGTATTGAGTGGAGGTAATGTGAAGGTATTCAATACCATTTTCACGAGCAGTTTCAAGATGAAACTTATTTTCTCGTATATCCTTAAAGCTCAACAAGGTACGACTGGACCTCGGAGAATATAAGGCCTCAGATACTTCAACAGGAGTACCATTTGACAACGTGAATTTAGCTTTACCAAAGCCTTCAACAAGGGTCGACGGGCCCGAAATTGTTGTCACTGAGGTTACTTTAGGCGTAAAGTTGATAAAAAACGATTTATCTTTTAAGATAGTGTGTGTAGTGCCACTATCAACCAGACAATCAACTGTCCCACAATACATGCCTAAATGTAAAATAATTTAAAGTCGGTCACACGAATAAAAGGAATTGCTCAATGAAATAACTTTAAATTATACGAGAAATGTTCAAAACATTATCCATAAAACAAACCATAATCCAAAAGAAATGAACAATATCCAAATGAAAAAAAACATAATCCGAAATGGAATTGAAATAACATAATCCAGGAGCAAAACAGCTCAATTATTAAAAGAAACGAAGAAAAAAAACTTTATTCTTCCATGTGAGCCTCAAAGTCAGGGGTCTCAAGAGTTTCTTTTGCACTAACTTCAATCATGTTGGTTTCGACCCTTCTACCCTTGTGGTAGTTTTCGACTTCTTGGGGAGTTGCCCTACAAGTCCTTTGCATATGACCATTTCCACCACATTTATAGCACAGAGTTGGCATAGCGGCCGGATCTCTTGCTTTGGGACGACTGGCCCGATTGTTCCTACCACCACGAGACTGCCTAGGAGGAGCCACAGGTCCTCGGTTCGGACGATTGTCCAAACCTCGCTTGGCTGGATGAGCATTACGCTCACCCCTATTCCTTGGCTGACGGGACGACAGGCCCTTTTCTCGTTTCCCATATCGTGGACGAGGTCCACGAACAGCATTAGCATCAGGCATTGGAATTGCCTTTGAACCAGCAGGACGAGAATTACTGTTCATCATTAAAATGAGACTATTCTTCTCGTCCAATAACAACTGGGTGATAAGCTCGGGAAATTTGGTGAATTTAGACTGACGATATTGCTTTTGGAGCAAGATGTCAGAACTAGGAAATGTGGTGTACGTTTTCTCCAATAAGTCACTGTCGGTGAGCGTTTCACCACAGTATTGGAGAGTAGCACGAATTCTGCATACTTCAGCGTTATATTTTTCAACGCTTTCGAAGTCCTGAAATCGCAGATTCAGCCAATCACGGCGGGCTTCAGGAAGCCAAATGGTCTTTTGGTGGTCGAAACGCTCTTTCAGAGAGTCCCACAATGTCTTTGGTGAGGTGGTCGCTATGAACTCAGATTTCATGGCGATTGATAAGTGGCGGCGAAACAGAATCATCGCCCGAGCACTCATTTCACGCGTTACTTCCATTTCACGCTCCTCCTCATCATATATGACATCCAATAAGCCTTGGGCATCTAAATGGTTTTGGATATCCTGACTCCAATCCAAGTAGTTCTTGCCGGCAGCATCCAAAATTGGAAAGTCAAGCTTGATTGACATTTTTCTACAACAGGAGAAAAGAAAATAAAGACTGGATTAGTCATCATATAAAACAACGGGTTTATATGTTTATGGTTTGTATAAGCACAAACTTTATTTCGAAACGACAGGTTCGAAAAACAAATTTTGCTTTTAAGTGAAGAGGTTCTCTTTGATCGAACGACAGGTCGATCCTGAGACACCAATTCGGCGAATACATATCTATATAGACACATTCGGGGAAATTATTATTTACTCAACCCCTTTCGGTAGCTCTATTTGAACACGACCAGGAAAGACGGTGAGGGGGGTGGGCACGAATGCCTCTTAAAAACCGACCTCATTAGGAGAACGACTTCCGCCTTTATCTTTCCTAGACATCGTATCCAAATAGGTGAGCCTATTTGGGGAAGATTCATAATTTTTCCAACTTAAATGTGAATATATACGATTTTCGCTTTTATATATGGCAATAAAATTAATAAAATAGACAATATCTATCTAGATTAACCATATATATATAAACATGCAGTAAATCTTTATTTTTAGCTAAAAACTTAAAAAGTCGTTGTTAATTATGAGCCACGTGGAAGGATATTATTGGTTAAACTAACGTGGTACAAAAGCTAGAATCACGCCCTCCGCGTCACATTACATATACTTTGGAATTTAAGATGGGAAAGGAAAAAAGATTTGTTTTTGCGTGATAAAGAAATATCCTATTAATTCCTCCTCTTACCATTTTCCCAAAGTACCCTTTTGTATAATTAATTATATTACACTACTGTCATAACATAACAAAATGTGAGAGTATTATTGTTTCGGTTCTTTAAGAAGTACGGTATGATTTTATTTTTTTGTTCATTTAATGGACGATTGTAGAATAATTCTAAAATAAGTGAAATCAACCACCTTTTTTTATATATTTTTGGGCATTATATTTTTCCTCATTTGGAAGTTTTATGGAAATACAAATTGGGATATCAAGGTAATATAGTCTACGTAATTATTCAAATACACTATTGTTCTAAAGAACTGTGGTAAATTGTTGGATATTGGTTTTCTAATTGATAAGTTTTAATCTCAACCGTTAAAAGAACGGTTTATATTGTTATGTCTAACTCATGGCACGCTCTTATGGCGCTTACATGAATTGTAACCCATAAGGGTCGTAACCAACGTACTACATCCATACTATAAGTCATTTTTTTGACAACCAATCCACCACTTTCATCAAAATGTTCATAATCAACTTATAGTACGGATCTTAATAGTGAGGGATAATAATTTACTATGAACACAGTATTTGCATTCAATATCATTTGTAAAAAAGTACATGATATTTACTATGAACACAATATTTGCAATATCATTTGTTTAAACTATATAGGATAAAACAAATTGTATAAAGTTTAATGAAATAATAAAAGACATTTTATCGTGTGATTATTAAATATGTAATCATTAATTAGTTTTACATATTTAAAACATATGTAAAATGGAAGAAATAAAATTGAAGCAGTTGTAAAAGTCCTTCTAACAATTCAGAATACGAGCACATTTATAAATATGTCATGATCTAATAATTAAGGAGATGAGCACATTTATACACATGTTACGATTTATCGTAGAGCCGAGAGATGTAAGACTTACTGATCACAACGTACATACTGGGACGGGAGAAGTGACCTAACATCAATTGCGACTAACCGGTCTCATTATTTACTCACTAAAAATATTTATACCAAATAAGGAGATGAGACATATTTACACGGATATCAAATTTATCAATTTATGTAAAAGTGTTGTGGGATAATCTATTGGAATAACTCGACATAATAACACAGAAGATCTGCAATTGGATTTTTTTTTGGTAATTAATCATATCCATGCTTGAAATGCCTGCTTATATAAGTGAAAGCATATTCGTGTATATATCGTTAGTGCATATCCATATACATATATTAGTAATTGTGTCTTACGTTTTCTATACGCGACGCGTAATGCAATAAAAATATAAAAAATATGTATAGTTATTGTATAATTAAATATGTGGATAATACAAAAAATAAACATAGTTTAAGATTTAAAATAATTTTTGTTTGTTAAAGAGGGATAAATAGTTTTATTAGTTTTTAATTTTTATATTTTTATGTGAGTATGATATTATTGTAATTAATATAAATGTGTGGGTGTATTTTTGGAAAAAAAAATGGCTAAATTGGGCAGACTCATTTGACTTGGTTTGACTTATTATAATAGAATATAAGATTTAAAATAATTTTTGTTTGTTAAAGAGTGAAAAATAGTTTTATTAGTTTTATTTTTTATATTTTTATGGGAATATTGTATTATTGTAATTAATATAAATGTGTAAGGGTATTTTAAAAAAAAAAAAAAAAGCTAAATTGGATGATTTAGGTTGAGTTATTATAATAGAATGATATAAGAGGTAAGTAGTAATTTGTAAGTGACATTTTATTTTGTAAGTAACCAAAACAAAATTGGTGATAATAATTAATTAGTAAAATAAAGTGAGGGTGTTTCTGTAAAAAGAAAAAAAAAGGAAAATTTTTGGTTGACCGAATTATTGGATGAACACGATAAGTATATAGTATATGCAATAATTAAGTATGATAAGTATAAACAAGAAATAAAATAACAATGTTACGATTATATACCTTAGTCAACAAGATAAGGGTAGTTTCGTCAATATACACATACCGCTCTCTCTGGAATTTCCCAGAAACTTATCCCACCCAACCGCCTATATAAATACATATATATAAATACCAATCCTTTTATCTTTTAAATACGTACTATAACATTAACACTAATAATAATTTCGTTGGTTTATTTTTCTCTCTGATAAAAACAAAATGGAATCGTTTTCTTCGTTTTTCGAGTCTCAATCTACAACAAGGGGAAGTTGGAGCTACGAATCTCTTAAGAACTTTCGCCAGATCTCTCCTCTTGTTCAGAATCATCTCAAACAGGTATTTAATTGTTTAGTTTTCGATTATTCTAGATTTTTGATCGATTTTTTTCAATATTGGTTTAGTTTGGATAGTTTAGTTTCTCGATCTATGTTGTTTCGTAAAATTTGGTTGATAGGTTGTAATTGTCATTAAATTGATGTAATTGTCGTTTGATTGATGTATTTTATGTGTCTTGATGATATATCAGGGCTTTTGTTTGGTATTTTATGAAAAATTGGTCCTTGTGTTGAATTGTATAATCGCGATGAGTAGAGTACTAATAGGTTGTTTTTTTCGTTAGAGTTTTTTGCTATTTTGATGTAATTTTAATATTGTGGTGTCTTGATCTATGTTGTTTCGTAAAATTGGTTTGATAGGTTGTAATTGCCAGTAAATTGATGTATTTTATGTGTAGTTATGATATGTTAGGGGTTTGTTTGGTATTTTATGGAAAATTGGGTCTGACTTGTATTGAATTTTATAACTGCGATGAATTTTTCTACCATCTTGATCTTGTTGGCATATAGATGAGAATTAGGGCTCTGTTATTCTTTGGGATTTTGCTTAGAATTGATTTGTGTATAATTTAGTCAGTATTTACGTTTGGGTCTTTGGAAACTATTTGGAAAAGAAATAAATTATGAGCAAACCTGTCAACTCTTTTTATTATTATTCTTAATTGTAAATGACATATAAAAAATAACAGTTACTACTTTTTACAATTTGCAGAACTAGCGTATTGGATGGGTAGATATGTTCGATACTCTTTAACCACAATTTCATTTTATTTGCATTATGATTTGTATTTTATGGGGAATAGAGGCCCTTGCTGTTCATTTAAGTTGGTTTCTAGTTTGTTTTGGCTAACGCTCATGCTTGTCATCAAGTGCTAGTTGTTATTTCTTATTTCTCGTGACTCTTGTATCTAATATATATCCATGTAAAGTTGGTTGTTTTATGTAACCTTCTGAGTAGTAGGAACTATTTCTTCCTGTTTATGGGTTCAACGGTTTTGATCGGATTCTCGGTGCTAAGTTGACATTTTGTTTGTATCTTTTGCTTTAATCCGTATGTGCCAATTTGTGATTGTGAGACTTTTAAACTGATATCTTAGGACTTGGAAACGTGTGGGTCCGATTGGGCACAGTTTTTTTAGCTGATTTTTGGATTTTTTGATTATAAAAATCTGTGGGTGTTTGAACGGTTAGATTATTTTAACTTTTTAAAAGCAGATCATAAGGCTAAAAAGCTAGAATATCCAAAAATAAAATATCTGGATTTTCAATGGATTTTCGAAACAGATTTCTTAAAGCTGATTTTTAACCAAAAAGTTTGTTGCGTTTCCTGCGTTGATATGACATAGGAAGGTAAAAAGAGAGAGTAGTAGAAAACGTGGAGAATAGAGTTTTGGTTAATTGGGTTTCTTTCTTTATTTGAATGTTTCCGTAAGGACAAAATCGAAATGGTATATTTTTTAGACATACAATTACCACCGACATCATAAACTCTGTTGATATTGTTAGTGTTATTAATTAGAAGCCTTGTTTACTTGCAGCTTGAAGCGAATAAGTTGGGTTTTTTCGGTTGAGATCGGTATATCCATCTTTAAGCTTCTACTTACCCGTGCCAGAAAATTGTAGCACTAAAGTAAAAAGTAAAATACTGAACTTAAAAGTAGTAACCAAAGAAGAGTAGAATGTAGAATGTGGAAAATAGCAGACACATCAAGTATTTCAAGAGAGGAGGAAGTAAACAAATGTAGAAGCTTAAAAATCTGTATTGTTTTCTGTTTATTTTTCGTAACTGTATTAATAGGAAATTAAGAGATTGCAACAAGTTTAAGCAGCTGTTTAAGAGTGCGCGCACATGTTGTATAGTAGCTGTAAGTTAAGTTACTTTCTAATTTATTACTTATTGTAACACTCGGTAAAATGTTTACAGGTTTATCTCGCTCTATGTTGTGCTCTCGTTGCTTCGGCTGTTGGGGCCTACCTTCATATCATCTGGAACATTGGTGGCCTCCTTACCACACTTGCGTGCTTTGGAACTATGGCTTGGTTACTATCAACCTCACCCCGTGAAGAGGTAGTTTGATTTGCGTTTTTTTGTTTCTTTAATTGTGTATCATTGTGTTCTTGTTGTATGGCGGTTTTGGATATTTACCTGTTTTTATTCTTGTCATTGTTAGATGTTAGTTTTTTGAACAAAAAATGAACGGGCAATCAAAGAGGGTTGGTCTTCATGTTTTTCTTCTTCTCTTTATCAGATTTCGGTGTTTTTTTAATTTTATTTTTGTAATGGGCTGCAAAAGAGGTCCAATCTGTATGTTTTTCTTCTTGTCTTTATCGGTTATTGATTCTATTAAATCTTTTGAATGAGCAGCAAAAGAGGGTTAGTCTGCTGATGGCATCAGCAATGTTCCAGGGAGCTTCAATTGGTCCTCTGATTGACTTGGCTATTGGAGTAGACCCAAGGCAAGTCGCCATTCACTTAGCTATTTTCTCTCTCTCGTATATGTATAACTTGCTAGTTTTTTTCTGCAATTTTGAGATTTTCTAGTCCTTTCAAGTAAAAGTACTAACAGTAGTGGTTGTGGTCTTTTGTGCCACTCTGGTCCTTTTTAATAGGAGTAGTATTTAAGATCAAACATAAGTGGCTTTTTCTTCAAGTTGCATGAGTTTTTAGCTTTAGGAGAATCATCTATTTGTGTCTTATGGAATTATTAATATAAACCATGCTATATATATATATATATATATATATATATATATATCATCTTGCTGCTTCCAGTTTTCCTGTTTTGTCAGATTTAATGAGCATGGGTGCTGAATTTTATGATACTGATATGAAAGCTTAGTAACTGTTGAAGTCACTTTTTGGCACTTGCTTCTTGAAATTCTGTTACCAAACGAGAAAGTATGTGGTCGAGATACAGGACCGTACATTTGGTCCCATGTAACTCTGAGAAGCTGCAACTGCCAAATTATATTAAATATTTAGCATCTCACATTGTCTCTCTCTCTCTCCGTGTAACTCTTCATCTCTCCCAGTTTTCAGCCTCGTATTCCATAGATATTCTTCATCAAACATCCCAATTTCATTGAAAATAAAACCAAAAAAAAAAGTTCGATAACTTTAGTTTTCTTTTTCTCCCGTTATGCAGCCTTTTATCTTTTTATCTATCAAGTTTAAAGATAATCATCTTAATTTATTTATTTGAATTTGAAGTAAAGGGTGGTCAAGAAAATATTTTATAAAGAAAGGCATTTCTAAAAATTAGAATGGAAGCATGCTTATGTCCTTGTGTTAGAATTTGTATTTCTTTTCCTAACAAGTCATTTGACGTAGTTGATATCAAGTTGGCTTTGTTGATTGCTTTGCCATTGTGTAAATGTTTAGTACTTCTTTACTTTTCTTGACCTCTAAAACCAAATGTGTTGTTGCAGTTGCTTGAATGCCTTCTATCGGGACTATTTTTTGTGTTGAGATTTTGTTATGCCCATCTAGTTTATAGGTATCATCTGTGCTACTTCTGCTATACCTGCTGTGTCTAATCATATAAGCGCCTAGGTGTTTAAACTAATGATTAGCTTATGACGTTCTCTTGTCTTGTTTGATATGGTGGTGGTTGTGCCTTTTTATTATTGAAGTACTGTTAAAACATTTGTTCTGGAGACGTAGATATTGGACAACTTAATGTTGATTTTCCCATGTCATGGGAGAATCTACTACCCTTTTGGATCTATTTGGCTTTCTATGGTTTACTTCTTGTTTCTTTTCTGTAGTTTTGTTTTTCTGTGCATAATACCTTGGCATGTGTCGCAGTTTTAGTTCACTTTCTTTTTTTTGAACTCCTCAAAACTCTTTAAGTGGATGTGCTTTGATTCATTGCAGTATTCTGGTGAGTGCCTTTGTGGGTTGTGGAGTGGCCTTCGGTTGTTTCTCAGTGGCTGCCATGTTGGCAAAGCGAAGGGAGTATCTCTATCTAGGTGGTTTTCTCTCATCTGGTGTCTCAATCCTGTTCTGGTTGCACTTTGCGTCTTCCATTTTTGGAGGTTCCGCAGCCCTCTTCAACTTTGAGGTATGTGTCTATTTATCACTTTCTTTTTTTTGATATCTTATGATCTTTACCAATGATCAATGGAGGACAATCTTTGTTAACGAAATTTGGGTTTTCTTATCAAATATAGACTTGAGACTAATTAGAAGGTATATCGTCCATTTTCTGAAAAGATTAGATTGTTGTTAAACTGTTAAGCCCATGGTATCATGGTAGATTTCTTTGGTACTATGGTACAAGTTATTGTCTCCTTTTACATTTGAGATTGATTATGAAGATGATATACTCTCGAGTTCTGATCGTTGTTGTCTCCAGGTCCCATGATTTTGGACCTGAGGTTCTTTAATTATAACCTGTGAATAGGCGGACTAATTAGGTAACGTACATATTAACTATATTTTGACACATTATTTTGATGAGATGTGTTTTTTTGCAGTTATACTTTGGACTTTTGGTGTTTGTGGGCTATATTGTGGTAGATACCCAGGAGATAATTGAGAGGGCTCACCTTGGGGATCTTGACTATGTGAAGCACGCTCTTACCCTTTTCACTGATTTTGCCGCTGTGTTTGTTCGTATTCTTATCATCATGGTGAGTTTTTGTAGCACACTCTTTTGTTGAAGTATCTAATTTATTGTTGCTGTATTTTTATCAAGAAAGATCTTGTCATTATCCTTACTGGAAACGTTTGTTTAACTTCGTATTGCAGCTTAAGAACGCAGAGAATAATGAGAAGAAGAAGAAGAAGAGAAGGGATTGAAGCAAGATAAACGAGGATCCGTGAGCTCTCGGATCAAAATTGTGGCAATAAATCTTTTCAGCAACTCTTTTAGTTTAATGAGACTTGTGTTCCCTTTTGTTAAGTAAATACATGGTGTTAATAGAGGAAGAATTAATGCACACTGTGAGGTTGATTGTGGTGTTAACAGGCCTTCCCTTCGCGTGGTCTAAGACTCGAACCTTAAGACTCATAGCTCTAGACGGATTAATATTGCAATCTATTATAATTTTTAGTTACACGATAAATGTCCATACATTTTTTCTTTTTCGGTCCCAAGTGATCAACATGAAAATAATTGTAGCTCTGGCTTTTAAAACGTTAATCTCATAGTCATTATTTGGAACTATGCTATTTGGACTTGAAAACTATCAGTTTAGTCTTATAAATATAAAAAAAAAATGAAAGTTGAAGGTACACATGTTTTAGAAGGCAATTATTTTAGGCATGACTAATTAATAATAATTGCAGTCATTTTCTTCGTCCAAATTTTTAGGAACAAAATTGCAGACCTTTTTATAGTAGGGTTCACTGCCACCTCTCTTGTGAATTAAAGGTCCCTCCTCCTCCATCTTCCGCCTCTCCCTTCCCCCATCCCTGGTTGCCAAATTAAAGGTCCCTCCTTCTCCATCGTTCGCCTCTCCCTTCCCCCATCCTCACCGTTTGCTGAATTAAAGGCAGAAACTTGTCGAATCAATATATACTTGGAGTAAAGCATGTGTACCTTCAACTTTCAAAATTTTTTTTATATTTATAAGACTAAACTGATAATTTTCGAAGTCCAAATGGCATAGTTCCAAACAATGACTGCGAACGGACTGTGTTGATGAATTTGAGAGGGTTCTTCTTTGGTGTTAGATCAAACGCACAAATTCTCGTTTTTAAAAATAAATATTTAATTGTTATTTTTTAAAAAATTTTGATTAATATTTAAATTTAGGATAGTATATACCAGAGTTCTATATTTTTATTTGAGTTTTTATTGTGTTTGTAAATTTATTTTTAATTTATTAAATTATAATTTGTCTAATATATAATAAAAATTAAAAAATTAAATTAGTTATTAAAAAAGTATCATCTAACAATTTATTTTTTAATCTATTGTGAAGGTGACTGAAAATTTTATACTACAACTCAATAACTACACAAAATGGAGATCCAATTTGAGAATCTATCAAATTACAATTAAGTACTCAATAGTTAGTTGGACAGCTGCCATTGTCCTTAACATAGAAAATTGAACAACTTTTATCCAAAAACTTTGAAAGTAATACTATTTTAACCACCCGATTTTTGATTTTAACAATTGAAGAAAAAAATTAATTTTGAGAGGGGCATCTCACTCATTAGATGAGAATTTCAAAGTGTTACTGCTAAAATTCACTCAATTTTTTTTTTGTTTTCATCGTAGACGTCGCAACCTTTTTCTTTGGTGCACAAGTTATGTATTGAAAGGTCTGAATAGGGATATAATAAACACGCATAACACTAACACAACTACTATAACAAATAAAGAAATCATTAATCCACTTATGAACTTCCAACAGCTCTTATACTATTATTACTGGAACCCACATTAAGAAATGGTGCATATTACGTGGCATGAACATGAAATTTCACTAACGGATCATCCCAATTATTTCCTTTTCACGAAATTCCAATACTACAATTAATTCTCAATAAAACCATTCATTTGGTATTTTCTTATCAAGTTGCAAAAACTGGTGCTTTGGAGCTGTATATGTGCTGAATTTAAAGTCGGCAGGTGATTTATATTTTAATAGTTTTAACTGGAGCTAATTTTGGTAAAAAGAAAACAAATGAAATGTACTTTAATCTCGTTAAGTCAAAATTATTATTTGTTGATAAAATTGGTCCTTAATTGGTTTGAGAAAACGAATTACCAAGAATTTTGACCACATGTCAAGTTAAACATTTTCGAATTTTTTTTTTAATAAAGTAATTATTTTGTTGTGATCAGTGGATGTAACTATTTCTTGTATTGGCTCTTTAAATTTTATTATAAAGAGTTCAATTATTGTATTGGGAGATTTAGATGTACATGTGTATATCCAATATTTAAAAATTGTATCTAATATCATTTTATTATAATAAGCCAACCCAAGAGAATTGAGGCTGCTCAATTTTGCCCATTTTTTCCAAAAATACCCCTATATTGTTTTATTAATTACAATAATACCATCCTCATATAAAAAAATAAAAATAAAATAAAAACTAATAACACTATGTGTCCCTCTTTAACAACCAAACATTCTTTTAAGTCTTATACTATTTTTTTTTGTATTATCCACGTATTTGTATCATAACTACACTTATTTTTTATATTTTAATTGCATTACGCGTCACACACGCAACGCGTGGGGCACGATTACTAGTATATATATATATATAG
Source organism: Primula veris (assembly GCA_963682055.1). Lineage (NCBI taxonomy): Eukaryota > Viridiplantae > Streptophyta > Magnoliopsida > Ericales > Primulaceae > Primula > Primula veris. The sequence goes on along the minus strand of OY821749.1, from coordinate 20,276,037 downwards.
TCAGCTTATTAAGGACCTACTCAAAATTAGAGCGGAAGCTAAGGGATGACTATCGAGACCAGGGCACCCCATCAGCTTTGAAATTGTAACTTTTTTTTATTTTTTTTTGACTTGCATTTTAGTATATTGTGTAAAAATTAATGATTTGAAACCCCGTCTAGTTACCGACTTTACCCTTGCTTCAAAATTAACATGAAGGGTTAATATAATTAGTCTATTATGATCTCTATATAAGATCTTGCAAAAGACCTGATATATGCATCCACACATGATGCCTAATTTCTATCATGTACATTTTTGTTATTATACATTTATACTATAGAGGCAGAAAATGGATTAATGCGCAATCATTTAGTAAAAACATGGTAAATATCTATTGATATTTTTTTTTATCAAACGGAGGGGGTCGTAACTTCTTTTAGACTCCTCCACATGTATAGTTTCTATCGGAACTGTGTAAAAATCGAAAGCAATTCACCATTTTTTATTAAAAAAAAAAGCCTATATTGTGAACTTGCATATATCCATTGATAACTGCCGGTAAGTTTGTCTTTGAGCACTAATATATGTATGTATTTTTACTTTGATGTTAAGCAAACTACAGTAATTCTAATCGGATGGTCAGAACTATCAGATTTGGACCGGTGATTAAGACTAAACGTAATATGGACGGCTAAAGATGAGTTTAAAACAAGTTGGGTGGAAAAAGAAGAGCATGTGATGCAAGCTAAAGCAAAAATAATAAGAGTGCAAGTCATGGTCATGTTACTTAGCCATGACTTTCGGCCTCTTTAGACCCATTATCAAATATAGTCTAGAAAAATACTACTTATATATTAATCATATCCAAACCAAATCAATACGTGAAAACCAACTAATTCTTTGGTTTTATAGCCGGCCAAATTTGGAACATTTATCAATTATGATTCCTTATGTCTCTAAGGACAGGTGTCTTTCTACATTGGATACATCATATATATACGATTATGAAAGAAACCAATAGGAACATATGACAGATAATGTAGATAAATTGTTGTGGAACCTTTTTACTGCACCCTCCCAAGACTCAAAATACTTTTTGTGCATTTTCATTTTAAACCCAAAAGTGAAATAAAGAGTTCTCATTTATACTATTTAATCTTGTATTAAAGAGATGAGTAGTTTTTTTAATTGATTATTGTTACATCACTTTAAATTTTACCTGTTGAGTTTGATCTGGTGTAAATATAGAAGTTACTATATAATTAAAAATAATACTAATAAATACATTTTATATGAACATAAGCGCCATCATATGGTATATGTTCTTTTTTACTTTTTCCGAAATGGCAAAACCTATCGAAAGGAGACGTCGGTTTTCGATTTCCCATAAGGACGATAAGGATATATAGTGGGGTAGCTAGAAGAATACTCCCAGTGATGTATTGGCATATGATTAAGACGAATAACATCTTCATAAAAATGAAGATTTCCTCACTATTGGATATAAAATACTTACATATGAAAAATGATGATTACGCACGGACCTTTTTAACCATGGCACTTAACCAAACGTGTTCATGTTGATACCTTGATAATGTGGCATACTTTGGGTTCTAGATTACTGAATACAAAAAAAAGAAAAAACCTTTCTTCAATTCTGGTTGCTACTACTTGTTAAGTTGCCCAAACAGGGTTCCCAAACAGAAACAAGTGCAAAATGTGAAATATTCTTACCAAGAAAAGGAAAAATATATGATAATTGTTTTAAAAATGACATTTCTGAAAGTATATTTTCGGGTACTGACTACCGAGAATCTAACTTGTGACAATTGTACTATGAGAACCAAATAGGATACTATTAGAAATCTGAGTATCAAACAAAAACAAAATCTTAAGCCATAAGTAATACAGTAATAGTAATAGATACTCCCCAATTTATGACGTAGAATAGGGGCAATTTGACTATACACATAAATATAATCCTCATTCCTCACGATATGCAAGAAGTCCATTTTCAACATTATCATCCAGAAAATCACAAAACGCGTACAGAAAATTCAAGTTTAAATTAATGAGAATTGAATTTCGTTTAACTTATTTAACTCTTAACCTGAATTGTCTATAGGCAACTTCATTGGCAATATTTAAATGGATAAGGTAACCGTTTTTATTCACTCAAGGATATAGCGAAATAAAATTAAGAAGAAATATGAGTTTTGGCGATTGGCTAAAGCCTCGTCATCATAGTAGGTTTTAACTGAAAGACAAAGTTTTGTTACAAAAATAGTTATATAAGTGGGACCGACATGAAAGTTCCATTTAATCTAGTTTACGGATAAATGTGTATTGTGACAAACAAATATTTAAGCCATGTGACTTTAGTTATTAAAATCTCAAGTTATACACAAAAATGCAATTATCAACAAGATAACATGCACATAAATATTTTGAATTTGATGTAAAAAATGACCCTCGGTCCTAAATAAAATGCTGACAAGTCATTCTAAGTTTTTAACCTTCAAGTATTAGCAAAAGTAAACTGTAAAGTGAATATATAAGATTTCCATGTTTATATCAAATGGGAGTATGTGAAACAAATTACACACGGAATATATCATGTTTAAGGAAATTGACCAAAAATGATAATTATTTATTGCAATCTTCTTTATTTTTTTTACGTTAAAAGAAAAGGCGTTAGAGAAATAGTTCACCAGCCTCACTTCGGGCTCTTCTTTAATCTTTATGTTAAAATCGAAAGACAATAAGTGTAATGTCCTGGAAATGAGGTGGATTCTTGTATTATTCCAAACCTTATGGATGATGTACTTATATAACATTTCAAAAAGAAAAAAGAGGTCTAGAAATTTCCATATTTCTTGTTTTCAAGTCTCTTGCTTTCTTTTATTTACATGACCAAAGTTTTTTTGTTTTTATCCCAAACCACAAATTATTACTATTTCCATAGTATTTGTCATTTGGTTTTGTGGGGATGATGTGTTTAGCATAAAAGTCCATATTCAAAAATGTGCAAGTAATATATTCTTCTTCCCATTAACTCCAACATTTGAAAAATGTATTTAAAAAATTTAAAAACAAATAAACAGTGGGAAGAAAGAGATGGAAAAGTTGAATAACATCAAACCAATAAAGTAATACAAAGCTGAAACATTTACTTCATATACATTACATACATACAAGAAAAGTTTTATTCACAAACCCAACCTTTTTTCCCATTTAACCTTTTCTTCCCAACCATTATTAGAATTCTTCAATCTTTCTTCATTATTCCCATTGAATTCTTGAAAGACTCAACTGAGAATTTTCTAATTCACTCTCTTCATTTTTTCTTGCTTCTTCTTTTTTCAGTTTTTTTAACTAATAACTTTTTATGGGTTTCTTGGGTTTTTCTTATTAAAGAAACAAACTTTTCTACAAGAGGGTTGTAAATTATTGTTTTTTTCTCAAATTTGTTGATTTTTCTTTGGAGAGTACCTTTGCAACTCTATTTTGCTCCTTTTTTCATTGTTTTCTCATTGGCAATTATTGTTATTATTAGATTTTTTTTTTTTATAGAAATTGTAGATATGGGCAAGCATGGACCTTGCTATCATTGTGGTGTTACAAGTGAGTTTTTTTGTTATTTTCTTCAATTTTTTCAAGTTTTAGTAAATGTTTTATTCTAATTTGTCAAAGAGAAAAAGAAATAAGCTGTGTTCCAGTGTAGAATTTTCTGTTATCTTCATATTTTTAGTTCTTTTGTGTGTTCTTGAGTACTTAATAAAGCTCATACCTGAAACTTTTGGAATCGCAATACTTTCTTGATAGTATGCACCTATTGTTTTTTATTGGCATTTCTTGAAAATTAGCTTGTTTGGGTGCAGCTTTTGAGCTCATTCTCTTTTTTTGCTCCTAAGTGCACTTCATTTTTGGGCTAGCTTAAGAAGGTTTTTGTACCTTAGAAGTTTAAGAAATTGTAAGCTTAAGGAACCGATTTTCCCGTCTACCTCAAATAAGGATTAAATTTGCTTTAATACAGCAGCCGAACAAGCCCCAAGTTAAACCAAATTTTGTTTTCTGGTTTCTTGCTTGAAATTGTAATTCTCAATTGCTTTAAACAGTAACTACCATGTTGATGACCAAACAATTCCCAGTCCCAACCAAGAAATTGAAAAGAACCTATTTTTAGTCATAATCGTCGTATTTTCCGTATACAATTTGTCAACCATGCTACATTTTTTGCAAAATTTCCTATTTAGACCTGATTTTGCTGAGTAAAAGATTGAACTTTCTAGCCTTTGTGCCATTGTCTCTTTTTTTTTCTATCAGAGCTTGAACAACTGTAAATATTTCGGAGTAATCTATGGTCTGGTAGTTTCATCTTCTAAAAAACTTGCATTCTGATAGTCTTCCCTAAAGATTATGTCTTTAACAATTTATTTAATTGTTTTGAACTGCTAGAAGACATCAGTATTCATTTCAGCTGCATCTTGTGTTGGTTGTTTTGAGGTCATAAGTAGGTTCGGTCACCTGTACACACGAAGTTAGACTGGTGTGCGGACATGACTTCGAAAGTTCGAATTCTTTGTATGCAAAACTTGAATCACTGCATTAATTTCCTATTAGATTAAATTCTTTGTATCTTTTGTGTATGCATAGCATTGCCTTGATTATCAACTCGCAATCCTTGTCGTTTTGAAATTCATAAACTTAAAGCGTTTTTCTTGTAACATCACCTTGTTTTTGTCCTAGGATCAGACCATTGTTTGTCATTATAAAGGCTTGTTTGCTTGCAGATTTTAAGCATATAGGCTATACCATCTGGAAAAACTAGCTTCATCCAGCTTAAAACTTCTATCTTTTTCAGGCAAAAAAGCAGGATAAGCTCAAGTTTTTATCTGATCATCTAAACACAGTCCAACATTCAAGTAAAAATCAAAATTGAGCTTAAATGCTGCAACCAAATGAAGCCAAATTATCGTACTTCTGTTACACTTATTTGATGATCTATTATGTTTGTATGTGTCCGAATCAGTTCAATTTCAAACCTCTTCCCAAGTAGTACAATAATTTGTCTACTACTTTTCTATTTTCATCTCCGTAATGTTGATAAAAGTATATGTATCTACAGGCACACCTCTATGGCGTAATGGGCCACCAGAGAAGCCTATATTGTGCAATGCGTGCGGCTCTCGGTGGAGAACAAAAGGATCACTTGTAAACTACACCCCTCTTCATTCTCGGGCCGAACCAGATGAATATGAAGCTTACAAAATCCCAAGAGCAAAGATTATTTCTATTAAGCCCAAGGAACCAAAGGTTGTTTTGAAGAGAAAGCAAAACAATGAAAAGTCAGTTTTCAAAAAGATCTCTCCTAGTTACAACAATGGTTTGGTTAAGATTATGGAAAATGATATGAGTAATAGATCAAGTTCTGGGTCTGTTGTATCAAATGGCTCGGAGAGCTTTGTGCAGTATGGCAGTGTAGATGTAAGCAATTTAACAGGTGCGTTTATTACTCCTAATTACATACTCATTTACAAGATTTTTACTATGTTATACGGGTTTTCGAATATTGATTATCACCAACAACATTTGTTTGTATGGGCCAAACCTTAGGAGATTAGTGAAATTTGCCACTAATATGATTGACCACTTTACTGAAGATTTGTGACGTTGGCACTCTATAGCTGATGATTTTTTTCGTCTAAAAGAGTTTTACTTTTTCCTTTTTAGGTCCGGCTCAATCAGTTGTGTGGGACCAAACAGTACCTTCAAGGAAACGAACTTGTATTGATAGACCAAATCAATCTCAAGTGGAGAAGCTTACAAAAGACTTATATACTATATTACATGAACAACAGTATTCTCTTTTCTCTGGATCTTCAGATGAAGATTTGCTTTTCGACAGTGAATTACCAATGGTATCTGTTGAAATAGGCCACGGGAGTGTTCTTATTAGACACCCAAGTTCTATAGCTCAAGAAGAGGAATCTGAAGCTAGCTCTATTTCGGTTGAGAATATACACAATTCACCTACATTTTTTTCACATGTTAATAAGGTTGTGATAGAGAATACTGAAAAGCCATTTGGGTTTGGGATGCAACGTGATAACCTTTATAATGGGTAGGTTACATTTTCCTTTTACTTGTATTTTTTTAGTTTAACCTATTTGTATATGAATTCCACAACGAAAAAAAAAAGTCTATACTGATTGTTGTTATATATGCATCAATAGTGATATCGGCTTTTCATAGTACTTCTCATGCTGGGCTTTGTTTATTGGTGGTTGAAACTTCACATACTTAAATGTAAATGAGTTTTTATTAAGAAAACTTGTAAAAGCTAAGAAAAATTTGGAAGCTTGAATTCTTTTAACTATCATGGTAATTTGTTTTCTAACTTGAGAAAAAAGAGGATTTGCTACTTCACTGGTTTCGCCTGACCATTCCTTTGTTCCATTTTCACATTGAAATTGCAGGGACAAGGATGAGCATGAAATGCAACTGATTCTAGAAGGTCATAACTCACCGCTGTGTCCAATAGATCTTAAAGTAAGCATCTTATTCTTAAACCCCTGCTCGTGCAAATGTATCATCTTATGATGTTGATCCAGAGGAAAAATAAGTATTGTAAACCTGTCTGTTTCAAACTTTTTAGGGTTATCTTTAACAGAAAACTACCCCCAGAAAATAAAAATAAAAAATAAAAGGAAATATAGTTTAAGCACTTAAATTAATTTGCAGGAAATTATAAATTATGAGGTCTTTGCAAGTCATGTGTCGAACGAAGAGCAGAAACAGTTGCTGCAACTTCTTCCGGATTTTGATATTGCTACACTTCCTTTCAGGTTTTTATCTAACTCATTTATTTTGGGAATCAGATTCTGAAAAAGAAGTTTTTTTTTTAGTAGTCAGTCTATTGTATGACGGTGGAGATCTAGTATACAGTGGCGAAACTATCATCCCTTTTGACAGTTATTCTGGACCTGGGTCTAAATGAAATAATTACATGCTAAGAATCTTACGTTCTACTTGAAGATTGTCTTTACAGTATTTGCAGTCCTTTAGGCCTCTGCGCAAAAATTATATGGTCAAAACATCACTTTCAACTCTCGAACTTAATTAAACAGTTGCCAGTTAATTCAAGGTTGACGGCTGTCTTGGCATAGGCTTTTGAAATTGAAAGTGTTAGTGATGTAAATAGATCAACATATTTTCTCACAATTAAAATTATAATCAAGCAACAGTTTGAGGTCCTTGCTGAAAAAAGTTCTAAGACGACAGTTTATGACCTTGTTTGGTTGCATTTTTTAAGTTCAGTCTTCCGGGTTTTTTTTTCCAAAAGATGGACCACATATGGCTGTTCAGCCTGAAAAAATTCTTTTGTCCCAAAGTAGCTAAAAGCTTCTTGCAGTGAACACCCAACTTTTTTCTCTCCTAAAGAAACCCAAGCTTATTTGCTTGAAAACTGCAACCAAAAAAGCCCTATGGGGGTTATCCATTTTGTGCACGGGTAGATTTACTTCTGTTATAATAATAGTAATGCATTGAAAGCATTAGTACAAAATACTATTTATAAACCAGCATAGATCATTTCAACAAGGCACCATATATATTTTCAAAAAAAAAACAAGGCACCATATTCAAGTTTTGAGAGATAATTAGGCAATCATAATGAGTTTTTATATTCCTTTTTTTTAATGTTTCTCATTTGTTTTACAGCCTTGAAAGCATGTTCACTAGTCCTGAGTTTGAGGAGGATTTACTTTCTTTCCAGAAACTTCTTTCAGAAGGAGTTTTGGACTTGTCTTTCTCTGGTGTGAAAGCTAAAGAATGCGAGAAACTTAAGATGCTTGCATTGACTGGTTTTACAAAATCAGCTTGGGTTGAACGATATAGCATTCTCAAGGTATATATATCCTTCATAATTAGTTAAGTTCATTAATTGGTATATATGTTTGTATCAATGCTATTGTGTTTCGGTTATAGGATAAAGAAGACGAAGGTAGCAAGAATGGATTTGGTTCTCGAGAAAGAGCTAAATTGCTTGCATATGGTTCTTCAACAAACGCAAAGAAATCGCGTGATAGCCACTTTCGAATTGGTTCAGGTTAGCTTCATACATGTAGGAGCAACCGAGCAACGCTTTAATCATGAATCTGTGTGATTTTAATTAGTTTGATCATTAGTGTACTGTTGGCTTTTCATATGCATAAAGAAATTACGTGAACCAACCATATGTTTAGAGGATTCCTTGTATTCAAGGTCGAATATAATAAGCATCAAAAAAAAAAAAAGTAAGAGTGATAGGATTTCCTCGCAAATAGTCTGTGCGTGCGTATCTATTAAGCCACATACATAAGCAAAATTTGAGAATAAAGTTGGAGTAAATGGACCAAGTATACTAAACCGAGAAATTTGAGAACAACATGGGACTAAGTGGAAGTTAGGAACTATTATAATAAAGTGGTCTTGTGATTGCTCAAAGTTAAATATACACCAAAGACAGTCGCGTGGGACTGAAAAGATCTGGACCTGGGACTTGTGCAAGACTTGAAATTTTTGTTACCCAATTAAGAAATCAGGACTAAAAACTGCAACTTTCCTTTAAATCTAAAGGTGGAATTAAAATTCAAGAGAAAATGAACAAAATATCTTGTATATTCAAACTGAAGAAGCAAATGCGGGTTTTTTGCATTAAATATTTATATTGATCAAATTTTTTTTATCTCAGGGACGAAGACGATGATGAATAAAAGTCCCAGTTTCAATAACTTCCTAGAAAATAGCTGCTCGTTATTTACACCAAGAAGCCTATTCCCCATGGTGGACACATTCCAATTTATGGCGGAAAATTCAGACGAAGATATTTTACTTGATGTGCCGAGAAATAATTCCTTTCCAGAGGCTGAGCTCTTTTACCAAAATAGCCCTAGTAGTAGTTCGGTATATCCACGACTTGCTGACCCTAGCAAAGCCTTTTAACATAAGGGTCTGTTTGGTAAATGATTGTTTTCAGGATACTCTCTGAAAAAGCGATGCCAATGGGCTGTAAATAGATATTTATTTAGTCTCTTTTGTTAAATGTGCATGTTCGTATGCTTTGCCACGCCAAATAAACAGAAGGGTTTAAGTGAATGTTTTTAGTTGTTGGATTTTGTTTCTTGGCCAAGCACCTGAAGTGCTTTGGAGATGAGATACTTTTTTTTTCTTCTGTATAGGTCGAAAGAAGGTTGTAAAATGTTAATTTTAAATTATTGGACGTTTGCAAGTTTGCATCTTAAATGCTTGCTTACAAAAAGAAAATTTTACTTTATAATTTCTTTCTCTTCTTTGTGCTGATGAGATGTCATTCCTGCCATTCCATCTTAACTCTACAGGCAAGTGCAAAAGCTTAAAACTTGAGTTTTTGTTCCAAATTTTCAAATTTAATTTATGATCAACAATGTTAATAAAAACGAAAATCGTAGCTATAGAGAGCCTTTTCCAAAGCATAGTTAAAAGCGTAAACTTTATCGGCCTAAAAAGTGATCCATTTTCTGCCTTCTTAACCTTTGTATTGAGTTTTGAATCGAAGTATTTTCGAGATGACGCGAGCTTTTTATATCAGTGTGTATCATACAACTAACTAGGATTGCGGAGCTTATTAACGCTTAAGTTATTTATTCTTATAAGGACAATTTTTTTGGAAGAAAAGAAACCTTATTTGTTACCATAGTCTCAGTGTGTGCTGATTTGACAAACTAACTATAGCCGAATGGAAAATTTATGAATTCTGGTTTCATATGTTCTGTTCATTTTGTTTCATTTTTCTTTTGGTACTTCCTTTGGACTTTAATTTACTTATAATTGGTGAAGTCAAAAATCAATATAAACTCGGGGTGCCGAATTTGCATAAGAATTAATGATCTAGCTTCACCCCGCTTATAAAGATGCGAAACTGAGGATATTACAAGCATGTATCAATAAGTTATTTGTAATCTTTATTATTATTTGTTTAATAATTTTAAAAAATTCATTAATGTTTCTCTCCAAATTTATGAATGATTAATCAATTACTCCCCAAATATACGTGTTATAACTTAAATACAAATGTGTTGTTTTATAAATGAAGCATTCCCCATTAGGGCCATTACCTTTAAAAGAAAAAGGAAAAAAACAGTCCTCTTAATTAAACTGAGCAATTAGGGGAATTTTATATTGGTGGACGGTCTGGCATAGCTTGTCAATTTATTTACCTTCCTCTCCAAAAACGTAGTTGTCAATCATAAATATTGGCACAATATAAAATTTTCACTAATCTGTTTGTAAAATAATTCATGAACATTTTCCCAATTAAAGAAAAGGTGTATTACTCACAACATGTTCATCGGCATGGGTTATCAATAATGATTTGTGAATAACTAAGAATTGATATCATATATATAGTGTAGCACAAAAGCAAATATTTCTAGAAATAGAAATTCAGAGCATATCAATTTACTAAGTTCCTTCATCCTTGTTTGTCTTTTACTTTTTTATTCATTTTCCAACTGTTCGAATCAATATCTGCATAAAAAAATTCACCTGTTGTATATATAAAAAAATCATGAACATATCGACTCAGAAAAAAGTTAATTGAAAAAACATTTTGACACAAATCATATGTATTACCCACCTATCACACAATGTTTAGCATTTACTTTCCGAAGATGGAAAAGTTTGAAAATATGACATTAAAAAAAAAACAAGGTGATTACTAAATACAAGTATACTAGTTAGTAATTAGAATATAAAAAACTCAAAGTCCTAATTAGTAGCTATCCATTTTAACAAGACCACTTTAGAAATACTATTAGTAATGCACTAACACTGGGAAGAAAACTCATGCTCAAAATATACTTTCAGAATTTCTCTATTTTAACCCTCCAAAAGAAAGATTTTTTTTTTTCTACCAGTACAATTTTCACTTAAGTATAATTAAAAGTTTATACAGTATTTATTTGGAAAACGTAAATCAGTACCACAAATATGCCAAGTAGGCAAGCAACAATAATCCTAGCAACAGATTACAAAATAAAAATAAAAAATCCTAGCCACATCATCACTATCCGTACTGGTGGTTCCCACAAATCTAAATAAAAAAGTTGTGCACTATTAAATACAGGAATGATTCACACATTTAAGATAAAGTTCTTTGTGGTCCTTTTACCTTTCGTTTCTAAACTTTTTGAGGCTCCATAATTTATATTGTTCAAATTATGGTTTATAAACCATATACTTGGCTTATTTGTTTAAGATGTTATCAAGTACGTAAAATAATTTAAATTATTTAATAGAAAACAAATTTCTCGGTGATTATTCATTTTCTTTTATTACAAACCATACTCAAGGTGAATGAATATTGGTCTATACTAATGATAATTAAATAAGTTAGAAAATAACTATGTACCAAAGTTCAAGTTCAAGTTCAAGTTCAAATTCAAATTCAAATTCAAATTCTACATAATGCTCTATACTGTTTGAAAAGACTTTAGTTTCTCAATCCAAATTCAAAATTCCACATATAAACAGAAATCCAACATAATTTCTATGGAGTTAACCTACACATAGAACACGGTTTGCTTAAAATTCAAATACCCATCAAAAAACAAATAGTTTTTCAAATCAATTATAGTTTTTTTTATCAACCCAATAAAAACCAAAATAAAAATGAAGAACCATAGTATGGACAACCCTAAACTTGGATATTAATTAAAATTTTAAAAAAATTATTGATTAAAGATGTATTTTTTTATCGAATCGGACTTTGTCCCGTCCAAGAGAGTGAACAAAATAAAAACCAAACCAACCAAGGGTGGAAAGTGGATCTCAAAATGACATAAGAGATTGAACATATATATATATATATATATGTGTGTGTGTGTGTTTAAATACTATATTAAACTTGAGGTGTTTCAAAATTTTCATTTTGGTAGTGTGTGGGTTAAAAGAGTGGTTGCTTTTAACTTTTGGATCAAATGTATAAATTGGAAAATACACGTAAGACCCAACGAGGTTTGATGTGGTGTACCAATTATAAGAACTAGTAGCATTTGCAATTTTACTAGGGGTTTATTTAAAATATACAATCATTTGAGGATATAAATGTATATTTTTTCATGAGTTTCTAATACGAAAATAATAATTTTAGAAATATATAATCACATAAGCTACTCAATTTAATCACATAACAAAAGTATACTTTCAGAATTTCTCTTAGCTAATTCATCTGTCTATTTTCCATCTTAAGTATTGTTTTTAGACTTAACGTCTCTGATTTATATTAATTATATAGTAGTGTAATTACTCCAAGTTTATAGTATTCATTTTGGAAAACGTAAATCAGTATTTGCAAGTAATTATCCTACCCCCGCATTATCAGTGTCCGTACTAAATTCAAAATTGTCCATATATTAATTACGTAATAATTTCAATACTTTAGAAAAAATTCTATGTGGCCCCTTTAGCTTTCGTTTCCATAATTTTTTAGGCTCCATAGCTTAAATAGCTCCTATTTACTATCCCCAGAGTAAATGACCATTAGTCCATTAATTCTTTTAGAGTAACAAAGAAAATTTACTCTGGCAATGAGAGTAAAAAAAAAGTAATTATGATAAATATTGTATGCATGCATTACAAGAATCATTACCTTTGGGAACGCTGCAAAAGCTAAGAAAAATCAAATATCACATAGCACACAATGTCTCGTATACCTAAAAGTATATCTGAATCATTTCACAACAAACAAGGTACGTAAAAGTAATTCTGTTTATACATGTGAGACCAAATAGAGTTGGAATAAAATTGATTTTGTCAAACTACATGCAAATTCCTTTCTAATGGTAAAATCCATTTTACAGACTAACATTGTAAGTGATCAATAGTAGTACAATATGGAATAATGTCAAAGGTTAATTTAAGCAGTCATTATTCAACAAAGCGATGATTTTTTTTTCATATACATCAAAACGAGATAGAAACCAGTGTCTTCCATTTTTGGCTCATGTTTCTCCTTGTTCCCATTTATTTTTTTATATCATGTGAGACTCTTTTTTCATCATATAGTGTAATTATAGTTTTAATATATATTAACGACATAAAAATAATAGCGTCATTTCACTTGTGTACATGTCTTTTTTTTTTTTTTTTTACTATCAAATAACATTTACACGTATATATTTTTTTGTGTGTGAACATATTTACAAACCGAGTTTTATGTGGGGCATGGGTTCCGGGCACCCGTGCTTAATTCCTCATGCTCAAGGCCACCAAACCCTTGGTTAAACTGAGCCATATGATTTTCTTCTCAACACAATAGAATTCGGATCCTTTCTTTTTAACCAATTATGAACACAATGGCGAGAGCATTTAGACAATATAGGGAACAAAGTTAGGTTTAGTCGTTTACTTATTATAAGGACCAAATAAGTCAATTTATAAAACTAAGAGGGAAATAGTAGTAATTACATAATTAAGTTGGTTACGTAAGAAAAGATTCCTTTTTTTTCCTCTTTCTCTCACTCAGCTCCACTCTCCCCTGCAACACTCTTATTTCCATTTCCATGCATACATTAATACACACACACACATATATATATATATATATATATAAATATATATATATAAATATAATATATATGTATATACAAATGTACGTATATATCTCACATAGGTACATTTATCTCTCTCTGTAAATATATATATTTCTCCTCACTATTTACCGTGTTCCTTTTACTCTCTCTCTCTCTCTATTAAAAAAACGGTTTCTGAACTGTTTTTTATTCTCCTTTACTCAGGTAATCATTTTATAAAATAAAACAAAAATTATGCACTTTTTAGTGTAACTTTTGCGTAATTATTTTAATGTAGCTTAAAAAGTGCTAATTTAGTGAATTTTCTGCTGTACAGGAACCCAGGCATCTTAGAGTTTACAGAAACCCTAGTTTTTTTTCCTCCGATACTCGGGTAAATTTTTTATTTTTATTTTATTTTTACGTAAAGTAGCGTAAATTTGTGTTTTCTTTGTTATAAATAGTCAATTAAGTGATTCTGTAGTTTTCTTGTTTTGTGTGCCATTTATTTTTTTTATGTAAATTAGTGTGAATTTTAATTTTAGTAGCTTAAAAACTGGTTTAGTGATTCTTAGCCACAAAATCTGGTATTTAACTATTTACATAAACCCTAGTTTTCAGTTTTTTTACCCTTTATGTAATGCATTTATAGTACCCAATTGAATTTTTATAGTTTAAGGATTGCTAATTAAGTGATTCTGCTGTTGGTACGAAGCTATTTTGCCTTCATTTTTTTGTAAATTAGCTTAAAATTTATTTTTAGTAACTTAAAATTGCTAATTTAGTGTTTTCCACCCTTTCTGAAATGTATTTATAGCGTTCAATTGAATTCTTGTAGTTTAAAGATTGCTAATTAAGTGATTCTGCTATTGGTATGAATTTACGAACCTAATTTGCTCCAGTAGTTTGATACTCTTATTTAAATATTTCTGTCTTTTTCATGTTATTATGTTATTGTGATGAAAATATTGCATGATTTAGCCTCCTTTTATTTTCATCTAGTGAATTTAATAATTCTGTTTTCGTTTTGTGGATTTAGCTACTCTGTTTTTGTGCTTGGCAATGGCAACAACCAAAAACTATTTGTATTTTCGATTATGCAATCCTCGTTATTGATGTTTTGATGATTTTTTCGCAAATTTTGTCCTTTTGTTGCATTTTTTTTTTCCACTGAAAAATAGGCTTTTACTAATTTGGTTGATGTAAATTTACTAATTTAGTAGCTTAAAAACTGCCAGTTTAGTGATTCTGCTCTTCACAACAAATTCTACTACCTAACTATTTACAAAAACCTTAGTTTTTAGTTTTTTTACCCTTTTGTTTTCTATTATGCAATCCTTGTTATTGATGTTTTGATGATTTTTTCATAGAGTTTGGCCTTTTGTTGCATCTTTTTTTCCCCAATTAAAAATAGGCTTTTACTAGTTTGGTTGATGTAAATTTTCTAATTTGGTAGCTTAAAAACTGCCAGTTTAGTGATTCTGCTCTTGACAACAAATTCCGCTATCTAACTATTTACAAAAACCTTAGTTTTTAGTTTTTTAACCCTTTCTGTAATGCATTTATAGTGTCCAATTGAATTAGTGTAGTTCAAAGATTGCTAATTAAGTATTTAAGTGATTTTGCTGTTGATATGAATTTACGAACCTAATTTGCTCCTCTAGTTAGATAATCTTACGTAAATCTTTCTGCATTTGATGTTATTATGTTTTCGTGGAGAAAATTTTACATGATTTAGCCTCTTTTTTTCCACTAATGATTTTAATAATTCTGTTTTTATTTGTGGATTTAGCAACTCTGTTTTTGTGCTTGGCAATGGCAACGACCAGAAACTAATTGTATTTTCTATTATGCCATCCTCGTTATTGATGTTATGATAATTTTTTCACAAATTTTGGCCTTTTGTTGCATCTTTTTTCTCCACTGAAAAATAGGCTTTTAGTAGTCGTATTGATGCAAATTTACTAATTTAGTGATGTGTATTTGCTTAGGGTTCTAACAACCAAACATATTATCCTGTGACCTGCTTATTCTCTATTGATTAGTTTCTGAAACAGAGCAGAAAGAAAAGGATATGTTCAGCTGCTCTGTTATTAAAAGTCATAATCTTTCTGAAACTGAATCATATGTTAACAATTTAACATACTTTACATTACAATTATAAACCGCTAAATAAAATTTCTGGATCTTTGCCTTTCTTCTCCTTCATAAGAGTTTGTTAGTGTCCAGTAGGCTACTCTTTTTCCTCTTTATTTTGCATAAATATTTCTAAAGATACTTTATCTTCTTTGTGCTCACAGAAACCACATTTTGCAAATAAACTATGTTAGGCTACATTTTGTAACAACTAAAACCAGGGATTTTCTTTGTTTTGTTGTTGTTCGTATAAGGTGCAGTCATTACCAAGGTAGAATATTTGCTTAGCAATGGAGAAATTGAATGCAAACGAGTTTTATTGAGATATTTTCTTGTTGGTAAATAAATCCTTTTGTAGTAATTCGGCGAGGTACTCCCTCCAAACACGACCAAGTTAGAATTTTGATATTAGGAAATACTCCTATGAAATTTGGTGCAATCATGGCAACCATAAGTGTTTGTTCCAATGAATTGTATAAGGACTAAGCTGAGGTTTCGTACAAAGTACAAACTATATAAACGAGTATTGTAATTTCCAATGATGTATGTTAAAGACTTAGCTTGAGCTCTTGATATTTGGAAGGTAAAAGATTTGCACTTTAGTTTGACAGAGGTTTTTGCAAAAACAAGGAGGATAAATTGAAACTGTGTTGTTTAAATTCAGTAACATGAACACATTAGGAGCTTAGGCCGGAAGAAATAAGTTATTTGTCTGCCATAATTTATTAAAGCTGCCAAGGAACAAGCCTGAGTCTTTTTTTCTTTTACCTAATTTTTTGTTCCCAGTTTTTGCTTATCTTTGAGTTGCTTTTCTTTTTTGCTCATGTTGTTCACACGCATAGTTTTGTAGAACAAAAAACTACCAATCATCCCTTGTGCTTCTATTATAGGTTCTTTAACTAGTTGATGTTTCAATGGAACTCGGACTTTGACATAAGAAATTGCCTGAAACTTAGCAAACTATTTGTCATGATTAGTTCTGTTAGCGTTTTACTTCATCTCTCTGCAAAGTGTTATTTATTGGCATATAAAAAGAAGATTGCATCTAAACTATATGGTCTTTCTAATCTTCTACATTTGTTCCTTTTCTACGTGTCATGTTTCTCTTTTGTTGAATTGTTAGTACTTGAAATTTATTGTTCTGTATTCTCAATTGGCTGTGAATCATCACCTTTTTTTTATGGCCTTTGTAGCTGTTTATAACATGTTATTCGAGTATTTATCATTAAGAAGGGTCCGCTCTTTTATGTTGATGGATGTAATAAGCTTCAGTTTTAATGCATTGGAACTGCAATTTGTCAGTTTCACACTGATGTTTTGGCAACATCGTTTCTTAACTTTTCTCTTTCAATCTGATGTTAAAAATGACATAAATTCCCCTTTGAAAGTAAATATAGTACTACTGGCTTTATTGGTTGCAGCTTTTGAAGAAATAAGCTGGATTTCTGAATTTCCGAGACAATCTAGGTTTATCCGGCTTAAAGCTTCTAGTATTGTTATATTGCATATTAAATTTCAGCTTGTAATAGAGTAAACTAATTGGAGTCCAGTTCTTAATAATAAAAAGAAACAAAACTGATCTGCAACCAAACAAGGCCTATATGTCATACTTCTTGGTTTTTGATCTTGGAGTCTTACACTTCGAATTGGTTCAGCTGGTTTAGAAAAATAGAGGGTAACATTGAGTCAATTGGTACAGAATCGGTAAATGAATATTAGAGCAGACCAAAATTACCCTCTATATGACCGCCGATATTAGTTGTCTGTATGAGCTTCCTTTTTGCTATCTTTTTCATTTCACATTTCAGTTGATGTACAAGTTGCTTCCCATAGTTCTTATCGACACAAACAATTTCTGCGTATTTGCTTCTATTAGGTAATCAGGAAGATGGGGTCCTTGCAAAATCAAAGTCTATGTGAAAATGTTAATGACAGTTCTTGTGGTGATTTTGGCGACAAAGGGAAAGCTTCTGTAACATGTATCCTTCCACCTGGTTGTGGGTCTAATATCCCGTATATCAATGTACTGGCACCACTTGGCGACAAAGAGAACATAGAAGCTGACAGAAGTTCGATGGAAGTTGCTCAAAGTGAAAGTGAAAATGTTTCGGAACTTGTGAATATTTCGGTGTTGCAGCAGTTGGTGAAGAATATTGTGGAATCAGAAATTAAGGGATCGTTGGATGTCTTGGTGAAAAATGCACTGACTGAAACTTGTAGGGCCACTGGGCTTGATTTATCATCTATTATGGATCAAAAACTGAGAGAAAATATGGCAGTAGAAACGTCACATAATCTGTCTGGAGTTGAAAATTCTGCTAGTACTTTCGTAAGTAAAGATATTTCAGATATTGGTTCGAGTAGTGATGGGATGATGAAAAATGTTACAAATCATTGTGCTCCAATCGATGGTCATGTGGACAAGAAAATTGAGCCTGTATTAGAGGTTGGTTTTGTGAGAAAAGGGAAAATTTCAGACAATTTTGCCACTAAAGTAATTGACAAAAGTTTGTGGGAAAATAAATTTCCTAGGAGAAGGATCACTTTAGAACGTATATTTCCTCCATTTTGTGGACGTAATGCTCCTAGGCCCACTGAAGAAGAGCGTTTGGAAATAACTTCCCGAAATAATTCGAAGGTTGTAGAATTAAAAGGAATTGCTGCACGAGATTTATATTCGAAAAGAAGAATTCTAGAAGACGTTCCCAGGCCATTCAAGAAGACAGTGAGGATAGCTGATTCGGAAAGCAATCTAGTGAGAGAAAGAGCTAGCACCGACATGATGAGCAACTTGGTTTCTCATGGAAATCCCTCGAGTACGATAAAAGGTGCTTTCGGAAACAATCTGGTGAGAGAAAAAGTTACTGCAGATTTGAAAAACAACTTGGGTTATCATTTAAAGCCCTTGAATTCGATTAAACTTGATCCAATAAACAATGTGGAGAGAGAAAGAGTTAGGGCTGATACGAAAAAGAATTTGGTTACACATGTAAATCCCTCCAATGCAATAACAGGTGATTCGTCAAACAATTTGGAGAAAGAAAGAGCTAGGGATAATATGACAATCAATTTGGTTTCTTATGGAAAGCTCTTGAAATCAATAAAAGGTGATTCTGTAAATGATCGGGAAAAAGAAAGAGCTAGGGCTGATGCTAAAAAGAACTTCGTTTCTCATGGAATACCCACAAGCTCGACAAAAAGTGTGCAAAATATTGATTTTCCTAGCAAAGCTAGGGAAAGGGTAAAGGCGACTTTGTCTCTTTTTCGTGCAATTTGTGAGGAACTCTCACAAAAAGATGCAGCGAAAGTTGGAAAACAAGAAAAAGGAATACGAAGGGTTGATTTAAAAGCGATGACGATGATAAGAGATCAAGGAAAAGAAGTTAATACAGAGAGACAAAGGATTGGGAAGGTGCCTGGTGTTGAGGTGGGAGACGAGTTTCTATACAGAGTCGAACTCGTAATTATCGGTATACATAAACAAACTCAAGCGGGAATTGATTACATGACATGTGGTAGTGTGACCGTAGCTACTAGTATCATTGCCTCGAACACAGAGGGATATATCGATAATCTGGGAAATTCCGAGGTGTTGATTTATTCCGGCCATGGTGGAAATGGTCGGAAAAATGAGCCACATGAGGATCAGAAGCTAGAGAGAGGGAATTTAGCTTTGAAAAATAGTATACTGGCGAAAAACTCCGTAAGAGTGACACGCGGGTTTGTAAAGACTGGCAACTCTGGTGCGAATCAGAGGGCGAGGATAGTTACGTATACTTATGATGGGCTATATACGGTTGAGAGGTACTGGAGTGAGACAGGACCACATGGGAAGCTCGTGTATAAGTTTGAGCTGAGGAGAATCGCGGGACAGCCTAAAGTGGCTTGGAAAAGAAGTGAAGTGAAAGATCGAGAGTGGTAAACAACAGATGTTTGTGAATGAATGTTTGGTTTCAAGAGAATACTCAATATACTAATCTTTGTTACTTTAGATGATTAGTGCTAGGATTACTCATAGCGCAAAAACTAAACATATGTGTGCAGTTCACTGATTTTTTCCAGCTAAGTGTGAATCTGTTTGTCTAAACTTTTAGTTTCTGATATTCGCAATAAGTTTTCATGTTAAGTAGTAGGTATTGCCGTGCTTTTGGAAAAATATTTTCAGTTTGGATACTTTGATAGCAAGCTCTTTTACTTGAACTTTTCTCATTGTTCTTTATATTTTTTAATTTTTGTTCTTGTTGATGAATAAGTAGCTAACTTATATACTGACTAAAACTGGAGTAGCATAAGTTATATTTTCTGGTCTGCGATATATTTTTCTTCTATGATAGGAGTAAACTTTTTTACTTTTGGCTTTTGCAGCTAAAATAGAGGTTGGTTGTATGTTTAGTTGCGTGGTGTTTTCCCGCAGCCTAAGGAGGTAGGTTCTATAACCTTTGTTATCTTTGGGCTCGTTTTTGCTTGCAAATTAAGCTGATAAATTAAACATATTGAGGTTCAGAAAAAAGAAACTGGGTTCAGTGGGGTTCAGTGTACTTACCGCCTTGAAGATAGTGTTTTCGTTAACTATTCTAAAGTATAAACTCTTATTTTTACTACCTTCAAGTTTAGTCTCCGGTATTTTTTTTATATAAAAATACAATTCAAATGGACGGAAAAGTCAGCATGTGACCATTTTACAAACAGATTACTTATTTATAATTAAATTTAAAGAGAACAAAAATAGGTTTAGTGACTACAACTATCATAAATTAATAAAATGGGGAACAAACTTATGACATTAACAATTGAGGTAACGAAATATATATAATTTTCTAAATTGGGGACCTCCGTCAATTTAATTGGACGGATGTTAAGTTGACGGAGTTTCACAATTTAGAAAAATATATATATTTCGGTACCTCAATTTTGTTAATGTATGGTAGTTTGAGTCATTAAATCTATTTTTTTCCTTTTAAATTTAAGTATAAATAAGTAATCTGTTTGTAAAATGGTCACGTGCTGACTTTTCCGTCCATTTGAATTGTCTTTTTGTAAAAAAAAAAATAACGGAGACAAAACTTGAGAGTAGTAAAAGAAAGAGTTTATACTTCACGTTAGTTAACGAAAACACTAACATAATTCAGGATAGTCAAGTATAATAAACCCGATTGACCGGCCTTAAATCCAATTGTAGGCAAGCTAGTATGGAAACTTTAGTGAACTCTTATTTAACGTGAGCTTTTCTCTCTGTATTGATTTTATATGTGTTCAAATCCTGGTAAATAATACATGTATATATTTGATGTGTATCGTAAATAATGTTCTTTGTACATTTAGTGCTTTATCTATGTATCGGAGAATGAAAAGCTATTTATACAGTGTCGATACTGAAGCAGCATAATCACGATGTAGAGTGTTCGGACCTTCGAGGCATAATATTTTCTGTGATTATGAAGAGTTGCAAGTTGTTGTGCTTTTTCAGCCTTCAATTTTAATAACATTTTTGGGATTTTAGTTTGTTTGAGCTTCGCCACTTGTAGCTTTCGCAGTTGTAAGGCTTGTTCGAGCTGCCTTTAAGGTAATGTTATGCAATGTCAACATCTCTGGCCTGCTTGTGTTTTTCTTCTATGGAAAGGGTATTAGCTTTGAAGTCTGTGTTTTTGGCCTTTTGAAACTTAGGGGATTGTTGATTGCATGTTTAGTTGTATGGTGTTTTGTGGCAATTTAAGGAGCTAAGACCTAACTTATGTTGTATTTGGGCTCACGTAATTGGTTGCAGATTAAGCTGATAAGCTTGGATTTATTGGGGTTTAGAAAAAGATTAGACCCATTCACAGCTTCTAGTGTTTTTAGGCCGAGGCTAGAACAGGCGAAGCGTTTGAAATGATAAACCACATGCAGTGAAACTTTTAAGCAAAAACATTTGAGTTTAAAACTTAGGGGTATGCTAAAAGAGGTTCTGGCTGCCACATATCTTAAAAAAAGGCATTATTTACCATGTAGTTTTAAAACAAATTGATGACTACAACCTTTCACGCCTCCGAAATAATGTCCACATGAACTTCAGTCTCTCCTATAACATGAATCTTTGTTCCGGCACTGTTGACAAATAATTATTAGCTCTTTGATTTGAGTTAGAATTTGTATATCTTTCCGTTTGTTGGCAAACGATTTGGACAATTACATGTTGGTAATGCCAACAGTCCCGTCTGCACCGTATAACTTTTATAAGAAAGTAGTAGCTCTCATTAGTAATCAGTAATTATTTTGACCCACAAGTGTCAATTTTTTCAATTACATCTATTGAAAAATTATTGCCTATTTATTAATATCACATAAATTTCACTATAAAAAAAATATACAAATAGCTACGGGAATTGTGACGGTTTTTTTTTTATAAGTTTAATAGATACGGGAATTGTGAGGGATTTGTGACAGGACCGCCAATATGCGACAGTTTTGTAACATGATAGTCAATTTGTGACAGTTTTGTAATAGATTTTGATCCTTATAAAATCAATATTATTTTCTACTGTTTGTATTATATTTACCGGTTATAAGTATTATACATCCACCACTAGACAAGTAGAGTACATCAAGCAATTTTATTTCTCTTTCGTTCAGTAATTATTTCATTCTTCTAGTGAACATTAACAGTTAAAACACGCTTTAATTTTAAAAGATAATTAAATGCGAATGTAATGTTTATAAATTTTTTAATAATAGCTCCTCATTTTAAAAGAAATAACATAGTTGACTCATATATTTTTTGGAATAAATATAATGACATTAGACACATCTAAAGTAAAAATATCAAAAAAAAACATTCTAGTTAGTAAAATGTTTTTTCTTACCAAATTTTCAATTCAAAAACCTTATCCGCCGATGTGGCAGATGAGATTAACCAATTTTTTTGTTTGTGATTTTGAAAAATAATTTTCAACTAATACATGATTGGTACATCTAATACGCCAAATCAGCGGGTAAGATTTTTGGGTGACTATAACAACACTTCTAGTTAAATAACACATAATTAATGAAAACTGTATAGTTAGAATGATTTATTATATTTAATAAGTTATAATTAAAAAAAATACTTTAAACACGGTTTAATAAAAAGTCATATTAATGATCATTATTGAAAAAAACTTTAATTTAAGACTTCTTTATTAAATTTAATTTAGGCTTAAAAAATGTCGGAGACGACACTGAATTCATCTATCTATAACTATGATTGCAATGAATGACAAAAAATAATAAAATCTTTTTCATAAGTTATATTCAACTCTCATTTGAGAAGATGTCTTGTGCAGTTTCAGTAAAGTTTCAGTTTCTTTATTTCATCTGAATAAAACTACTTAGTTTTTCTGATAGGAAAATATATTGCAACTACCAGGCAAAGGGGTACTGCTGGTGGCATATATATACTCTCATAAAGCCATAACTTTGGTCGGTTGCGCTAGGCTTTTCAACAATAATATAATAGTAAATCAAATGTATATAATGGACACTTCCTGATCTTTATTATTGCTCGGATTACTATCCTTATTCGGATTATTACACTTGCTCGGATTATTATCTCTATTTTACAATTGTGCTCGATTTGACTATTTAATCTATCTTCTTGGTCTTTCTCCCCTTTTATTCGGTGCTCGGCTTTATCTCTGCTCGGTTTATTTCTTGGTGTAATAAGCCTTGACTAGTTTCTCTCTTTTCTCAACTTCTCTCTATATTTTTTGGATAGATTTTCTGGTCCTTTTCTAGGAGGGGTAGTTGACTATTTATAGGCAACTATGCCTTCTAGGATGTTGACAAATGTCTTCATCCCAGGGGTTTTTCAGACATGGGTCCCCATTTGATTGGGCTTGGGCTTTTGATAGCAATACCTTATTTCCTATAAAAAGCATGAGATGACCCATTTAAGCGTTGGATACCCATTTATAAAGTGGGTTGATTATTATCCGAATAGAATATTCGGGTCTAATTTTTATGTTCTATCAAGTGCTCCCTGACTTCCTCGGCGTGGTTTCTATGTCGGGGGAGTCATGTTTGGTCTGTCGAGGATATTACTTCGGTCTTGTCGTTCCCAATACTTCATAGAGAATCGCAATAGACTTATCACGGTTCCCTGGGGGTCTATTTAATGTTTCCTATCCTAATATCTTTATTCGAGGAAAACTCCTATAAAAGGGGTGTGCCCCCTCCATAATTAGGCATTTTACTACTAATTTGCTCGTGGCGTAATGGCTTCCTCTGGTTCTACTGGTGAGAGCTCCTTTAATTATATTTCTTATTTAGAAATGGAGATCAAGAAATCTCGTACCGCGAATAAGAAACTCGTGGACAAGGTTTCAAATTACAAGAAAAGGTTGTCTGACATGGATTCTGATCATCATGTGACGATGACCGATCGGGATTGGGCTTACGAGCATATAAAGAGGCTCGAGGCTAATCTAACCAAGCAGAAGGCAGCGAAAAGGGCCTATAAGCTTGCCTTCAAGGAGTTGCATGCTCGGTCTAAACCGAGTTCGGATGACGATGAAGAAGGCTCTTCCTCGAAATAATTAGTCTTTTGTGATTTTTGTTGTAATTTCTTTTGAATGGGGAGTCTTCTCCTCAGTTGTAATTGAAGTTTTTGAAATTAATAAAATATTTCCCTATTCTTGTTCTTGTTTGTTCATCTTCTTGATATCTTTTTGGATGACTTTAATTGGACTTGGAACTGTGGTTAATTTTCCGTAAATGCTCTTGGGAAGTTCAAGAGGTTGTATTTCTTCGAGATGACCTTTGATCTACTCCTTGTTTCTTCCTATAAAAGGGGACTGTCCCTGTATTCTTTATGCAATTCATTCTTTATTAACGAACAAATGGCTTTTCCTCTTGAAAACTATGGTGACAATCTTCCTGAATATGTTGCTCGTCTTGAAGAGGAAGTTCAGAAGGTGCGTTATCTCGAGAAGAGGGTTGCCCGACTGTCGGTGGAAGCTCGTCGGGCCGCCGAACTAGACGAGCGATTGGATTCCCTGGAGAAGGAGCACCAGAGGTCTTTGCTCGACAGTATTCGCGTTCGTGCTCGGATCAAAGAGCTCGAGGCCTCCAGAGATAGGCAACTTGCTTCCAAGAGGGCTTACAAACTGGCCCTTAAGGAAGTGTATGCTCGGTCGAAGGGGAAGCCAAATGACGAAGCGGGCCCTTCCACGAAATGATTTTATCGTTTTTTATTGTATTTCCTTTTATTGCTTCTTCTGTAACGAAGTATCAATTAATCAATAAAGACTTATTTCTCTTGTTTATATCTGAATTACTTTTCCAATGCAATTTCTTATGACTGCGCACGCTTGTGGCCTCATCAATGCTTTTTCTTGGGCCTAGCGTTTGACCTTATCCATTGGACCTTCTTATTCTTTATATCTGGGGACCAATAGGATTTCTTGAGCCTTGTGCAAAAGATCTTAGATATTTATTTGAACTGCTGCCTTTCCCCAAAAATGATGCGTGTTTCGATGCCATTATTACTTACCCCCTTTAAATATTGGTAAGAATCCAAGCGTTTTGTGAACAAGAGTGGCTTTTTAATTACTCACGCTTTTTTAGAACCTTTTGGGAATCCAAACATTTTTTCTTGAACAGACACATCTTTTAATTGCCGTCGCTTCTTAGTACCCATTGGCGAACGGTTGCGACTCTCAATATCAGCCCTCATCTAATTGATCTATAAATACCTGCTTATAGCATGGTTACATCCACAATCCTCATCATATTATTTTCCCCCATATACAGACCCTCATCTTATAATTTCACTAAGATGTCTGGTCCTTTCACCCAATCAGCATTAGCTGTGCAAGTGGAGGCTTTTGAAGCCTCCTATAGCCATGTACAAAGGCTGTTGAGGGATGCCGAGGAGGAATTGAAGGTGATGCGTTATCACCATACCGAGATGGTTCGGGAATTAACTTGGCTAAGATCCGAACTGGCTTATTGCTGACGTGCTTGTCAGGCTCTAGTCGAAGAGAATGAGATGCTAAGGGGGAACCCGACACTGAGGGACAGGGATGTCTCTGCCGGGCCCTCTCACCGATACCGATCGACTTCCCCCTAACCTTCCCCCTTCTTTTTTTTATTTTTCTCTGCTTTTTCCCATCTTTTCCCATCTCTTTCTTTTTCTTCTTTTTATTTCTCAGTTTCCCTCATTTCTTCCTCTTGCTCTTTTTTTTTTTTTTTTTTTATACTCTGTTCTCTCTACTTTTCATTCTTTTCTTTTTCCCTTTCTTTTTTTTTTCATTGACTTCCTTTTTATTTGTCTGTTTTCTTCATTTCTTTATCTTCTTCTTCTCTGTTTTTCTTCTGTGCCTCCTCTTTCTTTTTCTTCATCTTCTCTCCCATCACTCTTTTTCTTTTTCTTCTTTTTTGCACCACTATGATGTAACAATCAACCCTATGATCCTAAGGGTTTTGTGTTACATCTAGGGTTTTTGTCATTTTTCTTTTCGACTCTTCTTTCTTATCACTTCTTCTTTTCTTGCACTCTTCTTCTTTTCCTCTTCTTGTTTTTCCTTTCTCTTTCTTCTTACTTTTTCTTTTTGGCGTCTCCTGCTCACTTGGTCAGCTGATATAGTTGATCCTTTGCCTGATCTTCTGTACTAGCTCTTCTCGGATGTAATAGATCTTTATCTCGGATGCAACAGATTTTCTTTTCGGATGTAATAGATTTCCTTTTCGGATGTAATAGACTTTCTTTTCGGATGTAATAGATTTCTTTTCGGATGTAATGAACAATGATATATCCCATCTTTATTAATGAAAAGTATTTTTGCCCCTTTATTTTTACACTTCTTTTTATATTGCACCTGTGGTTTGTTGTTTGTCGGGAAGCTAGATCTTTGAATATCTCGTTTTTATTTCCTTCTGTACTGTTGTATCAGATGTCAGTAGATGTCCCCATCACTGTCGAATATAGGTGCATGCTCCCTAGTAGGTCAGGAATATGCATGCTCCT
The DNA here is from genome assembly GCA_963682055.1 of Primula veris. NCBI lineage: Eukaryota > Viridiplantae > Streptophyta > Magnoliopsida > Ericales > Primulaceae > Primula > Primula veris. The sequence goes on along the minus strand of OY821749.1, from coordinate 20,249,346 downwards.
AGTAGGTCAGGAATATGCATGCTCCCAAGCATGTCAGGAAAGATCGTGCTGTCTTCGCTCTATAAGTACTTCTCTTTTCTTTAGTAGTTTATCATCTCTCATTTTTCTTCTATTTCTTATTTCTCCCTTAGCCCCTCATTTTCTTCCGTACTATAACAATTTCCCAGAATGTCTAGACCTGTGGCGAGATATCATGCTCAGATGAAGGGCTTAGACTCTGAGGTATCTCGGGTCCGCAGTCGGATGGCAAGGCTTGAGAAAGAGTATGGCGTTTTGGCCTTGAGCTTGTTCGGCTCTCATCCCGAAGAGACGGTGAAATGGACCAAGATTTCGGCACTGAGTCGTCAGCTCGATCACTTGTTGTCACAGAGAAATCATATGGCCAACTCCTGGTATGATGCCGAGGAGATTTGGGACCATGCTCAAGATGATTTTGATAACTCTCCTCAAGGCCTTGCTAGCATAATGGTAAAGAATGCTCGGCTTGAGGAACGCGTCAGGGCTCTTACCACAGAGAACAACGAGCTCTCCTCGGAGAATGACAATTTGGTCGCCATGAATGATTCCTACCAAGCTCGGTTGAGTTGTTCAGCTCGTTCTGCCTTCTCTCGGTCTGGCAGTTCGATTTTTCCACCCATTGATCCTTAGATTGGGCTGGTTTTCTTATGTATTTCCCCTTTTTCAATTTGTGTTTTGTTTTCTGTATTTGATGAATCAGTTGTATCTTCTCGTACCTCGTGCCTGTCTTGTGAACCATTGTAACGCTTCGTACTTTGTGCCTTTTGATTCTCTATAAATGCTCCCTATTGCCTGTATCTCATTACCAATTTCTACCTCTCTCTCTTGTTTTATAATTTGTTTCTTCTATCTTACTTTTGTTTAAGATGGCTCCCATCACTAGGTCCGCCTCCAAAAAGAAAGTCCTTATGGAAGAGGAGCCTACTTTTTTGCTACCTCGTCCCCCTGGTTTTGGGAAGGAGGATTTGACTCCTCTTCAACTAAAAAAAAATTGAGATGTCATGGCTGAAACATGATCTCATGTGTGCTCGGACTGAAGTGAGGAGGTTTAAACAATATTGGGACGAAGAGGGCACTGCTCGTTTCAAGGCCGAGCAAAAATGCGCGTCTCAGTCTTACTCCTTGAAACAGGCTGAGATGGCGATTTCTCGTTTGATTAGGGAGAAGGAGCGTCTGAAGGAACTTTTGGCGAAGAAGGATGTTGATATGGGGGATAGTTCGAAAAAGTAGGATGGGTGTATTTTCTTGTAAAAATTTTCTTTTTCTGTTGTATTGTTTGTGTTTTCCCCCTTTGTGGAAGAATAAAACTTGTCTTGCACTTGATTCTGTCTATTCTATTTTATTTGATGTTTTTCTAGTATATACCGAACAATGTGCCCGGTTATCCCCCCGGAGAGCGTTGTTAGACTTGACGCGTCATGTCGTCAGGCTAGGAACGGTCTTCGTCGACCTTGTTCGGTAGGCCCTTTGGGTAAGAAATGGTTGGGGGTCGAGGAACTTTATCGGGGGACATTCTCGGTGTGATAATATTGGTAGCGTACGTGGGAAGCTTTTCGTGGTAGGGTCCACTGGCCGTTTATTTAGGTGTAATGATGTGAACTGCCTTGGGTAGTGGGATATGCTTTGACGTGGCAAAATCTGGAGCGTTTATATGTCACAAATAGCAGCGGTTGTTGACTTTTGTATGGTTGGAAAAAAGGTAAACCTCTGTCACACGAAAGGACGGTTATTATTTTATTCTTTTTGTAACTCCACTCCTTTTTACTGTGCCAAGTAAGCCCTGTTGTTTGTATCACAAAATTCGCTGAAGAAAATATCTGTCTTTCTCTCTAAAATATATTCTTCCCGCCAAAAAAAAAAGCGTTCGGCCGCTCGATCTAGGGTTTCGTGGTATTGTTGAAAGACTTGCTGCTGTTCTCGCTTGCTTGCTCATAATGATTACTGTAAGTGATTTTTCGTTCTCCCCCCTTCCCTTTTTTTTTTTAGGAGTTGTATTTGATTTGTCGTTGTGGTCATAGATGTGGCGTTGGTATATGGTTCAGGTTGTCTATATATGTCTGATGATTCTTATGTATCTGGTTAATGTGAGTGGGGGGGGGGGTGGCGCTCGTTATATTGATGTGGTTCTTGTTTGTGTATTTGGTTAGTATATTGATGGACTTTTGATGATGTTTGGATAGGAAATTCTGACCCAAAGTGTGGCCCAAGTTGGCACATTCGTAGAAAAGGATTTTAAGGAGCTTGCCGGAATAACTGACAACATACACATTCGGCTTCCTATTTCTGACGAGGAGGTGCTGGGATTTGTTCCTGCCGGCGAGGTAGCTGTGCGCTCTTCGGCATTCTTCACTGGGGGTCTTCGACTGCCTTTTACAAACTGGGTGGCTTCGTTCTTTGAGGCCGTCCAGATTGCTCCGGCCCAACTGTCCCTAAATGGTTACCGTACTCTGAATGGTATCCAAAGGCTATCGGAGTTGTCCGGAATACCGATTGAACTGAAGGACGTCTTTGGAGTCTATAGTTTGAGCTTTGAGCGTCGCAGCTCGTATTTGAAGACTCTGCGTGCCTTTTGCCGGCTCGTTATCGGTTTGCCGGATACCAACAAAGAGCGTAATCTTGGTATTTTAATTGCGTCCGGTGCATGGGGTTGTGCGGGACACCAGATTCCTGGACCGGCTACCAATGCTCCCACTATGCCAGACCTCGGCGCTCCCAATGTAGAGGCTCTGTTAGCTCTTTAGAAATTGTGGGGGCCTGGACCTATGCCGGATCCTGCGAGTCGTACTGCTCCCATGCTGCTCGGTTACCCTATGGGGTCGGTGACCAAGGGGAATCCTGCACCCGAGATCCCCAAAGAGCCCGAGGAGGAATTCTTGAAGGTGGTCCGGGCTCGAAGTGCTGCTCGGCTTGGGAAAAAAGCCGTTCGTTCTAAGCGTCGTGCATCTGACCCTGTCGTTGAAACGACGAAGAGGGCTAGGGGAACCGATACATCGGTTACCGAGGAAGTTGCTAACGTTGGCTCGGGCGAGGGGGTGTGTGCTGCTTCCCAAGGGGATACCACCGAGGATGTCTCTGCGCCGGGCGATGTATGTGTATATGTATTTTGATTTTCTTGTCTTTTGATTGTTGTCGTTTTGTTCTCTAGTGCTTTGTTTTATTAGTCATCTGGTTTCAGCTACTGACTTCTCCATTGGTTACCCTCGCTATTGCCCGGTCTATGGGCATTATTGTGTTTCAGGGGTCGATCGACGATGTATTCGGACATATGAACCTCTTGACTAACATGGGAGAGGGTACGATGACCTTGCCTGTCATCTCACCTATCCCTAGCGAGGATCCGATAGATCTGCCCGTTTGCTCGCCCATCCGTACTGAGAAAGAGATCGAGCATAGGGCCCCTGAGATTGATCATTTGGAGGAGGACGTGGGGGTGGAAATGGAGGTCGGCAAGGAGAGTGTCGTGGATGTTGTGACGGGTGTCGAGGATGAGGCTCTCGACGGACCCGAGAAGGTGTTGGTGGACGAGGTCGCGATGACCCGTTACATTGGTCGGTGTAAGGGGAAATTGCTGGAGCAGCCCCAAGCTTTAAGGATGGGGTATACGGCGCTGAAGCCCCTAGTCTTCAAGGATGCCGAGGAAATTGCTGCTCGTCCGCTATCGGCGTTAATTGAGCAAGCCGGCAGTGATGCGCTCCGGGTAATTTTTTTTTTTTTTTTTTTTTTTTAATGTTGCATGTCTATTTTTGTTTTTGATGACAGGCTTTCTTGGGTTCCATTGTTCTGAGGGATCAGTGGAAGGCGCTCGAGGCTGAGAAAGAGGAGCTGCTGGCCGAAAAGAAAGCCATAGTCGAGGAGAACGATCAGAAGATAAAGGATCTGCTTGCGGCTTTCGAGGTCGAGAAAGAGAAACTGGTCGCCGAAAATAAAATCCTGGGCGATAATTATGACAAGCTGTCTACGGACTTTCTGCACGTGACCGAGGATGTTGGTAAATTGATGGCAGAAAAAGAGAGCCTGGTCGTTAAGTATGACCAACTAGGGGAGGAGAACTTGCTGCTGGCGGAGGATGTGGAAGCCGAAAAGACTAAGGTGGCCGCTCTGAAAACGGCACAGGCGGAGAAGCGGACAAGGTTAGCAATGATGGCTAATTTCTCCGTCTATTGCGCTCATGTGCGGGCGCTCAATTTCGCGAATGTTCCTGTGTCGGATAGGGCGTGGTCGGAGTTGGTGTATCCCTGTCCGTAGGGTGCACCGCCGAAACCCTTATACTGGGCGAATCTTCGTGAAGAGGAGCTTCCCCGGCTACCGGGGCAGACAATTTCAACAGCGCTCCGTCCTAATTTTACGTCAGCCACGTCCACTCCTCGACCTGATGCTACTGTTACTCCCCCACCTGCATCTCCTCAGGTGGAACCTTGACCATTTTTCTGACAGTATATATATATTTTTGTTGTTTTTGTGTAGTCTTTTGGTATTAGAATTGTGGGTCTCTTTTGTATCTAGAAACATATTCTTTTGGGGAAGTGATAATATAGGTGCTGTGTTTTCTTTCTGTTGGGCCTTCTCGGATTACTTTCTTTTGAGGGTCGTCATATTTTGAAGGATGTGAAAACAAAATATTGTCAGGTACCAAATAACCCCCTTGCTGTGGTGGTCTGGACCTCGCCTAGTCGTAGTGTAGGTGATGTTATAGATAATCTGGAAAGATCTAAGGCTGCCCTAACTGCGGAACTGAATTCTGCTCATCATAAAGTCGAGGATCTGAATATTCATATTTCAAACATGTCGATTCGGTTACGTGATTTGGGAGAGAAATTCAGCAAAAAGACCGCCCATTATACGGCAAATAAGGGTAAAGTGAAGGAACTTCTCGGTGCCCTACGACGATCTCGTGATGAAGCCCGAGGTCGTGTGACGAGCTTGAATTTGGTCCTAGGGGCCGTTTTCGAGGATGCGGACCTGCTGCTATCCTTTGCCAAAGCGTATTGGGCCCGAGTTCGCGCTTTAGAGGTGCTGGAACATGTAAAAGGAATGAGTGGTGTGTCCCGGGCAGAGCGCATGGTTGATGCGACGGCCGGGGTAACCGAGACCACTACTGCCTTGAACCGAGTCGACGCGGTCGTTCGTGAGCGTTTGTGGACGCAAATTGCTTCATTGCGAGATATTCATTTCGCCGATGTAGCAGAGACCTCGGTGTCTGTTGAGGGGTTATCGGATTGATAATCGAGTAGCTTGTTTTGTCGTTTTATTTGTAGCTTGTATGGAAATATTCGTTTTTTCTATTTTCGTCTTTTCGTTTCTTGCGGTTGTATATTCATCTCGTCTCGTTCTTCCCCATTTTTTTTTGTTTTGTTTTTATAGGCACGCGCTACTACGTCGCACCAGGCTGGTTCTTCGTGCCTAGTTAGCCCGGGGTTAGGGCCTACTGGTGCTGCCCGGGACGAGGTCTCATCTGGTGCGGCTAGCGAGGTGCCTGACAAGTGGCCGTACATCGTTTTGATGGGCAAAAATGTCAAGTTGACTGACCAATGTGCTCGACTTCGGACCAAGCTGAAAACTCAGGCGGCCTCTTTTCGTGAATATGTTCGTCGTGCCGAGCATGCTGTTGAGGTTCAGGAGCGTCGTTTGGATCGATATTGGCGTGCAAAGGACAAATACTTCGGCAAATTAAAGCTGTTGGTAACCAAAGCCAACATGTTGGTGAAGTATTTCCGTTTGTCCCGAACCAGATACGATGCTTCCGCGGCTATGATCGAAGCTCGCCGTAATCTCCCCTTCGACGATGATCGCCGTAAAGCGGCCTCGGATGCTCACGAGCTTCAGACGCTGACTTGCGTTGGAGCTCATACGACCAATTTTGATGCCCTAATTTCTGAGGAGCGTTTTGATGGTGATGAGTCCGATGGGGATACGACGACGGATGACGAAGAGATTGAGCTCGGTCAATTACCGTCGTGCTCCTCCTGTAGTAGCTCTTCTTAAATGAGTTTCTTTAGTGTCAATGATCTTCTTATTGCCTCCGTAATGCGGGCGAGGACTATTTGTGTTATTTCCTTATTCCTGTTTTGTACCTTTCCATTGTCGTATTGCTATTTGATTGATTGGATCGATTTTTCCTTGCTGATTCATTTGTCATTTCGTTATTCCTGTTTTTGATATGCTTGTTGATATTTCATTGTTTAGTTTGATTCTCCTTCATTGTGTCAGCTATTTTGTATTGTATCACCGCCGTAATGTGGACCTAAATTATTTCTTGCATTGTACTTGCATATGAATTTCATAGTATTCCTAGGCGTTCCTTTGAGAACACACCATTTAGGAAATTTCATAACATTCCTAGGCACTTCGGCCATGTTGGGAATTTTCATAGTATTCCTAGACGTTTATTTGAAAACACGCCATTTAGGGAATTTCATAGCATTCCTAGGCACTTCGGCCATGTTGGGAATTTTCATAGTATTCCTAGACGTTCCTTTGAAAACACGCCATTTAGGGAATTTCATAGCATTCCTAGGCACTTCGGCCATGTTGGGAATTTTCATAGTATTCCTAGACGTTCCTTTGAAAACACGCCATTTAGGGAATTTCATAGCATTCCTAGGCACTTCGGCCATGTAGGGAATTTTCATAGTATTCCTAGACGTTCCTTTGAAAACACGCCATTTACGGAATTTCATAGCATTCATAGGCACTTCGGCCATGTTGGGAATTTTCATAGTATTCCTAGACGTTCCTTTGAAAACACGCCATTTACGGAATTTCATAGCATTCCTAGGCACTTCGGCCATGTTGGGAATTTTCATTGTATTCCTAGACGTTCCTTTGAAAACATGCCATTTACGGAATTTCATAGCATTCCTAGGCACTTCGGCCATGTTGGGAATTTTCATAGTATTCCTAGACGTTCCTTTGAAAACACGCCATTTACGAAATTTCATAGCATTCCTAGGCACTTCGGTCATGTTGGGAATTTTCATAGTATTCCTAGACGTTCCTTTGAAAACACGCCATTTACGGAATTTCATAGCATTCCTAGGCACTTCGGCCATGTTGGGAATTTTCATAGTATTCCTAGACGTTTCTTTGAAAACACGCCATTTACGGAATTTCATAGCATTCCTAGGCACTTCGGCCATGTTGGGAATTTTCATAGTATTCCTAGACGTTCCTTTGAAAACACGCCATTTACGGAATTTCATAGCATTCCTAGGCACTTCGGCCATGTTAGGAATTTTCATTTGCCTTCGCTAGACAGTATGATAATATATTTTATTCATTCAAAAAGACGAAAGATAATGCCATTAAGTAGGAGGGGTAAGGTGGAACCTGTACTCGGAAGATTGCCTACACGTAGTACTTCTTTAGGTTAGCCACATTCCAATAATACTTTTCCCCTCGGCTATTGGCGAACAGTACACTTTTGATTTTGTAAGAGACTGGACTCGTTTGCTTGACGATTTCGTATGGGCCTTCCCAGGTAGGGCTTAGTTTGCCATGTATTTCATTGCGGGTATAGACCGTCACTCGTCGCAGCATCAGTTCTCCTACCATGAATTCTTTGGATCCTTTTACTCTCTTATCATAAATTTGCTTCACGCTTTGTTGGTATTTGGCTAGGGTAAGGGCTGCTATCTCTCGTTTCTCGTCTATCATGTCTAGCTCTTCTCTCATTCTTTGTTCATTGTTTCCTTGCTCGACTAAAGTCGTTCGGAGCGTGGGTAGCCCGATTTCTGTCGGTATGATGGCCTCGACTCCGTATGCTAAGCTGAACGGGGTTTCCTTGGTGCCCGTCTTTGGTGTAGTTCAGCACGACCATAAAACGTTGAGTAGCCGCTCGGGCCACCTCCCCTTTGCTTGTTCAAGGGTGGTCTTGATGCCGTCTAATATTGTTCGGTTTGACACTTCGGCTTGCCCGTTTCCTTGTGGGTATGTCAGCGTCGAATAGAATTTTCGGATACCTAGTTCCTCGTACCACAGCTGTAAATTGGCATCTTTGAACTGGGTTCCGTTGTCGGCGACGATAGCGTACGATATACCGAACCTAGTGATGATGTATTCCCAAATGAATTGTTTGACGTTGCTGGCTTTTATTTCTCGGAGGGGTTTAGCTTCGACCCATTTGGTGAAATAATCCGTCGCGACGATCAGATATTCCACACTCCCAGGTGCCCTTGGGAGTTTACCGACTAAATCAATTGCCCATTGAGCGAACGGCCATGGTGCCGATACCGGGGTCATCATAGATGATGGGAGCCGGGGTATCTTGGCGAATCGTTGGCACTTGTCGCAACGTTGGACGTATGCATCGGCGTCTCGCTTGATATAGGGCCACCAATATCCTTGGGTCATTGCCTTGTTTGCAAGGGATCGCCCCTTGATGTGTGCTCCGCAAGATCCTTCGTGGAGTTCCTCCAAGACCGGCAGTTGTAGCTCGGTCGGGACGCACAGTAGATGGGGTCCCCGGTAACTGGATTTGTATAGTTTATCGTCCTCGGATAGCCAGAAACGAGGAGCTTTTCTTGTAATTTTCAGCGCTTTTATCTTGTCGGCCGGAAGCGTTCCATTTCGCAGATAACGAGTCATGTCCTCCATCCAACCTAGTTCGTACTGTATTGACGTCACCCGGTCTACCCTTTTAATTATGCTCGAGGTCGTCAGTAGTTCCACTGTGATCGACCGGGTGTCGGTCAATGTTAATGTCGAGGCTAGGGTGGTCAAGGCATCGGCATGTGCATTTTCGGTGCGATTGATTCTTATTAACTCGCATTGTTCGAAGGTTGCCATCAAGCTTTGGACTTTCTCTTGGTAGAGGATCATTCTGTCATCTTTAGCTTGGTACTCGCCAATGGCTTGATTGACGATGAGCATGGAGTCTGAGCTTGCAATTAAGTGGGAGCATCCGAGGGACCGGGCAATGAGCATGCCGTTTATCATGGCCTCGTATTCTGCCTCATTGTTGGTAGCTCGGAAGCCCAGTTTTATGCTTTTTTCGATGATTGCTCCCTCTCTAGACTTTAAGACGATCCCTGCTCCTGATCCGTCCTTGGTGGCTGATCCGTCGACATGTATCTGCCAGTGTGATTGTGGAGAGAGTGCCAAAGGCTCATCATAGCCTTCGGTGAACTCAGCGACGAAATCGGCCAGGACTTGTCCCTTTATGGCGTGACGGGGTGCGAACTCGATATGAAATTGGGATAGTTCGACCCCCCAGGAGGCAACTCGACCGCTAATGTCCGTCCGTCGAAGTGACTCTTTGACATGAAATTTCGTGTATACCCGGACCTGATGAGCTATGAAATAGTGCGGCAACTTCCTGGTGGCAACGACCAATGCCAGACACAGCTTTTCCAATGGTAGGTAACGTGTTTCGGCTTCGACCAGAGTCTTGCTGACGAACTAGATCAGAAATTGTTCGCGACCTTCTTCTCTTAGGATAACTGCACTCACAGCTGTAGTGGAAACTGCTAGGTAGCATGCCAGAACGTCTCCTTTGTTCGGCCTTACTAGTAGTGGCAGTGTCCTCAAGTACTCTTTGAGATTGTTGAATGAAGCCTCACATTCCGGGTCCCAGATGAATTTTCTATCCTTCTTGAGTGATTCAAAAAATGGCCGTCCCTTGTCTGCGGATCGGCTAATGAACCTGCTCAACGCGGCCATCATTCCCGTGAGCTCTTGTACCTGTTTCTTATTCTTAGGCGCTGCTAGGTTCCGTAGAGCCGTTATTTGATCTGGATTAGCCTCTATTCCTCGTCGGCTAACCATATGCCCCAAGAATTTCCCTTTGCTGATGCCAAATGCACACTTGCTTGCGTTGAGCTTTAGTTTGTGCTCGCCCAACGTTTGGAAGACGTCTTTAATGTCTTGGAGGTGGGATGTGGCCTTTTCGCTCTTGACGACCATGTCGTCAATGTATACCTCCATTGTTTTCCCTATATGATCTCGACATACCCGTGTTATCATCCTTTGGTATGTTGCCCCCGCATTGCGTAGACCGAACGGCATTACCGTATAGCAATAATTTCCCAAAGGCGATATAAATGAAGTCTTTTCTTGATCTTCGCGGGCGAGGGGAATTTGATGGTATCCTGAGTACGCGTCAAGGAAGGTCATCCGTTCTGCTCCCGCAGTTGCGTCCACCAGTTGATCGATCCTTGGAAGGGGAAAGTGGTCCCTCGGGCAGGCTTTGTTGAGATTGGTGAAGTCTATACAGACTCTCTCCTTCCCGTTCTTCTTAGGGACGACAACCGGGTTGGACAACCATTTTGGATAGTAAACCTCCCTTATGGCTCCAGCCTCCAATAGCTTTTGTACTTCAGCGATTATAGCTGCTCTGTGCTGTACAGAGACTTTCCTGCTCCTCTGTGCTATTGGCTTGTACTCGGCGTTTACACTTAGGTGGTGGCATGCTGTATTGGGGTCTAGGCCCGGCATGTCTTTAGGACTCCAGGCGAATTTATCAATGTTGTTGAGAAGGAATGCCTTTAACTCCTCGGATTCCTGTTTTGGAAGGTTATCGCCGAGGAGGAAGTAGTGCTCCTTGTCCATATCAGGAATATACACCTTCCTAAGTGTCTCTCCTACTTGTTCTTCGACCACCCTTTCGGTTTTGGATATTTGGTTGATCAGCTTCTTTGTGCTGGTGGGTTGTTCCACAATGCTTCGTTGTTTTTGGAGAGTCGCGGTGATGTCTTCGTAGCGTCTTGAATCTTCTTGACATCCTCTGGCTGTCTCGATCTCTCCCCTATCATTTGGGTATTTGACCTTTTGGTGATAGGTCTAGGGTATGGCCTTCATGGCATGTAACCAAGGTCGGCCTAATATTGCGTTGTGACCGGAGTGGTCGTTGACCACTAAGAATTCCACGGGAACCGACACGGACCCGGTTGTGACACTGAGGACGATCTTACCCAACGGTTTAGTCGTTTCGGAGATGAATCCGATCAGTGTGACATCGGTAGGCTGTAGATCTTGCAGCTTGAGTTCCATCTTGTCGAAAAGCTCCTTGTGCATGATATCACAAGAGGCTCCTTGGTCGACAAGTACCCTGCTGACCGTGTCTAGGCCGATTTGAACACGGAGGTTAATGGCGTTTCCGTGGGGGTAAATCACCCCTTCTTCGTCAAGATCCGAGAAAGAAATGGGTGGATGCCGTCGTGGTGTGCATTGTCGTTTAGAGGTTGACGCCTGTGATGCCTTGGCTACTTGGCCAAAGTGGGCCAGCTGCCGTTGTCGCGATCGTTCCCCGCCTGGGCCCTTGGGCCGTGACATATGAACGACGTTGATCGTTTTGCCTTGCCGGTTGTCGGATCCCTCGATGGCCAATTGCTTGCCTTTATTCCCAGTTCCTTTGATGTACTTGGCTAGGTATCCTGCATCGCCCCACTGGTTCATTCTCCATCGCAGGTTACGGCAATGCTCAGTGAGATGGCCGTGATCCTCATGATATGCGTAGAAGAGCTTGGAATCTCTCTGATTGGGGGGAGAAATGATCGGTTGTGGTCGGGAATACCAACTTTTCCTGCATATATCCTTGAGGATATCTTCAGCAGATAGGTTGAAAGTGTATCGCAGCTCGACCGGTCCAGAAGTGTTTCGGTGTTCCCTCTCTTGGGGCCGACCTTGTTGAAACGGCTTGGGTGGCATCGGGTAGGTGAGCTGGAGCGGTTTATATTCATTGGTCGGTGTTGGGTACGCGATCTGGAGCGGTTTGGGCTCTAGTGCTCGTGGTCGCTCTACCCTGCTATGGACCTCGGGATCTTTGCCCTTTCTGGTCGGTTGGAATGCCTCTCCCTGGTTATTCCTAACTCTTTTGCGACCCACCTGTGCCTCGCGGACCGACTCTCTTCTTGGTAGAGTTCGGTTGAGGAAACGCAGTTCGTCGTTCTTATCGGTGAGGTGGGTACAATAGGCTAGCAGGGAATCAGTGGTCGGGAAGTTTTTGCCTATGAACTTCTTTCTCGCCCAATAGCCATTAGGGATGGAGTTGATAAAGTTCTGGATGGCTATATTATTGGCATATCGTGGAATCTGGTTTGCTACGTCGATAAAACGTATGCAGTAATCGTTGAGCCTTTCATTTGGCATCATCGTCATTTTAAGAAGGGTTTCGATGCTAACCTTCTTTTTCCGATGAGCAGCGTATCGGGTGGAGTACGCTCTTAGCAGTTCTGCCCAGTCTCTAATGGAGCCCCGTGGTAAGTTGTGATACCATGACGAAGCCTCTTGACCCAAGCTGTTTTTGAAAAATTTGCACATCAGTGCATGGTCATCACTCCACAGTTCCATCTTCGTCTTGTAGTGCCTCAGATGGTCGATAGGGCAACTCTTTCCATCATAGAGCCTGAATTCGGGGATGACGAACCCCATAGGATTGCGGTACCGCGTGATCTGTTCGGTACATGGGGTTTCTTGGCATACGTTCCAAGCCTGTTGGAACGTGTCATCCGTGACTTGGTAGGGGGGAGGGTATCCTCCCTGATGTGGTGGTGGGCCATATCCTTCCCCGATCCTGTATTCGGGATATCTACCATCCTTCGTGTTTGTGTGGACATGTTTTATATGAGTGTTCGGATGGACGATAGTTATTGGGACATTGCCCCCTTGGTGGGGCACTCTTGTATCGGGTCGTCGACCCGCTGCCTCCAGGGCGGCCCTGTAGGCAGAATCTTCCACTTCATGGCATGGGTCTTTGTCAGTTTGGATAACTGGCACTACGATGCCGGCCGCTATCATGGCCGTCATGCATGCCGCCTGCTGAGCTTGTAGCTGGGCGTAGTTCCTTTCATCGGCTAACGGAACAACGTGTTGTACCTCCACCGTGGGTGGTGTAATCATCCTCTGAGGATTAGTTGGTATTCGGGGCAACTGTCCGAGTACATGATCCTCGGGCATGCCAAACTGATGAGCTTCGTCCGTTTGTAGATGAGCACCGGAGTTGACCGAGGCTGTAGGCAAAGGGACTCTTGAGCTCGGCCCTGCCTGGGACCTGGGTAAGCGTCTTCGTGCACGCCTTAATACGGGCACGTCTTGTTCGTCCTCCGAGGACGAAGGGTGTTCGTCGACAATCCCTTCAATGAAATGTTGGGGTGGTTCGACCGGTGGTTCTTGGTTGACGTAGGAGGTTGTTGGTTGGTTTCCGGATTGGATAGCTTCATATCTGTCGCGGACGGCGAGTAGATCGTCGAGGTCTTGTTGGCTAATTTGCGCGTTTTGGTTATTGGTTTCTATTATCTTGGGATGTGTTTCCTCTACATTGGTCACCATTGTCGCTCGTCTGGCAGAGTATTGGTATTCGAATTCTAAACTAGTTGGGAACTAGATGATTCCCGGAGACGGCGCCATTTGATAAAGCCATAACTTTGGTCGGTTGCGCTAGGCTTTTCAACAATAATATAATAGTAAATCAAATGTATATAATGGACACTTCCTGATCTTTATTATTGCTCGGATTACTATCCTTATTCGGATTATTACACTTGCTCGGATTAATATCTCTATTTTACAATTGTACTCGATTTGACTATTTAATCTATCTTCTTGGTCTTTCTTCCCTTTTATTCGGTGCTCGACTTTATCTCTGCTCGGTTTATTTCTTGGTGTAATAAGCCTTGACTAGTTTCTCTCTTTTCTCAACTTCTCTCTATATTTTTTGGATAGATTTTCTGGTCCTTTTCTAGGAGGGGTAGTTGGCTATTTATAGGCAACTATGCCTTCTAGGATGTTGACAAATGTATTCATCCCAGGGGTTTTTCAGACATGGGTCCCCATTTGATTGGGCTTGGGCTTTTGATAGCAATACCTTATTTTCTATAAAAAGCATGAGATGACTCATTTAAGCGTTGGATACCCATTTATAAAGTGGGTTGATTATTATCCGAATAGAATATTCGGGTATAATTTTTATGTTCTATCATGCTCCATTTAATTTGATTACTAAATGAAGACTTCTTGATCATGTATTTTTTAAAATTAAAAGTGCTTGCATTTACGGAAATTAAAAACTGGCCTGTTTGGTTCACCCGCTGGCTTAGACGAGTACAGTTCACTGATTTGAAATTTTGAATCACTTAAAAAGGTCTGATATGACACATTACCAACTTTTAACCTCATATTATCGTGTGAACTAATAGTAAAAGAATCAGCTTGTTCATATTATATAGAGATTCCGGTTGTCTAAAGAGACCACTTTTATAAATAAAATCTTCTTATATAACTCGAGGGGGATTGGAATTTTTCAGGCGCTCATTGAGCCTAAAACTGTATCATGACCTATGCTAAATAGTCTTTATTTCATTGTACATCTAAATAGTTATGGAACCAAATATTTTAAATTGCACAGATTTATATTCTCTCTAGTCATTTTTTTTTCTTACAATCGTAACCTATATAAGTTTTTTTTTTCTTCTAACATTGCTGGTTGGAACACTAATTTTTTAAATTTTAATCAATACATATATATACATAAAAGAAATTTAAATTTTCATCATTTTTTATCGAAAGGAGGGACCGTAATTGTAGCAACCTATTTACTTCCATTGTAAAAAACTCATCAAGTTTATTGTTTACTAATAAAATATATATTTGGGTCACATGCAATTTTCTAAATTCTTGTTAGTTCAAATTGTTCCTATTTTCCTCTTTGATTATAACCTGACTTAAATGGGTTTCCCAACTTCTCAATTGAGACGAATGAAGCATGGGTACTTCGAAAATGCTGATGTATCCGTATTGGTTACGTACCAGATATCGGATATGTACCAGATATCGGGTATGCACCAGATACTTATATTTTCAAGAAATATTGATATAATAATAAGAAAGCGAAAAATACTAAAACGGAATCATTCGATTATTTGTCAAATCCAATTGAGAGAGTTTTTTTTTTTTTTTTATCTTTTTTTTTATCTTTCTAGTATCATTGTTTTTCATTGAAAGAGTATACAAATATGAAATATGCATACTCTTGTCGTATTGTATCTTTACTAATATTTTAAAGTTAATAATCTTTAATGTTAGAACTAATATATATTTATTTGGTTTTTTTCTGTCATTTATATACAATTATGATTATGTATATATCTTGAAAATCTTAACATGTATAATTAAAATTTATGTGAAAATAATTGACGTACTCCAAACATCTTTTACCAAAAAAAAAAAGTACGCCGTACTCGTATTATAAAGTACTCTTTTTTACATGAGCTGCTCATGTAAAATCTTAGTCATTCATTTTTGATCTAACGGTTATTATAAATAACAAGTCAAACTTTAAAAAGTAAAATCCAAATAATACATAATTTTATAGTTAAAGTACATGAACATCTCATATGACAAAAAAAATAAACGATCTATCCTATTCGCAACTTAGACCCTCACAAAATTCCAATCATTGTGCTGAAAGTTCAATAATAATAGAAAAGCATGGGTCACAATTGACTGAACTTTTTAATCATAATAATAGAAAAACCAGATGTATCACGTTTTATCAATTTAGCCCATACAATCAAGTTTTGTCGATTTCATTCGGATTGGTTTTGTCTGCCTTGAAAAATTCAATACAATATGACTTGATTTTTCAAGACAGTAAAAATCTGAAATTTTATATGTTAGAAATTTTTCTACGTAACTGCAAAAGTATAATTTCATTTGAAATCAATAAAAAGTTTGAAAAAAATTCTATATTATATTGACATATGGAAAATAAATTATATGAACCCAATACACTATTATTTAGGGTGTGTCAACCAATAGTTTTTTTAGTTTTAATTTTGAATTAATTTTAGTTTATATATTTTTGAATTCATTAACATGTGTTATGTTTTTAATATTTTTTAGTTTTAATTTTGAATTAATTTTAGAATATATATTTTTGTGTTCATTAATATGTGTTAGGTTTTTAGTATGTGACACACCCAAAATAATAGTGGACTAGATTCACGATGGTGTTTAATTGTTTGATGTTCATTCCAAAATGCACTATTATTTATGGTGTGTCAACCAATAATATTTTTTAATTTTAATTTTGAATTAATTTTAGATTAGATATTTTTGGGTTTATTAACATGTGTTAGATTTTTAGTATTTTTTACTTTTAATTTTGAATTAATTTTAGGATAGATATTTTTGGGTTCATTAATATGTGTTAGATTTTTAGTATGTGACATACCCTCGTTCGATGTTGATTCAAAAACATTAAAACAAAATTCAAACACACAAAATTTTATATTTTTATTGTCGAAAAATCAAAACAGACTGTCTTAAATTTTTTCAGACAGCAAAAATGGATACATTTCATTCATCGACAAGGTCCATTAGGTAAATTTTGGACCTCTTTTACCCCCGACACATACATGTTTCTTTTGAAAAGCATGGTACAAAAATTGGATATAGTAAAGTTCATGAAAGACAACTAATTTAAATAATTCTGGCATGTTATCTTTGGCCCAGTACAAAAGTTGTTTTTTGAAGAATTGAAATTATCAAAACTAGCTAAAATGATAATTGAATAAATTTTTTTTTAATTTTAGTGAAGGATAAATTATTGGGTACTACATTTACAACATCGTGACTTGTTGGCTTTGAAAATTATGTATTTTTTAGGCGAGATTAGTATAATTCTGAATTTTATCTTTTCTGCTAAAAGTATGACATCTTTGAATATTAGAAAAATGGATTCCTAGCTATTAATCATTTTCATTCCTTATGAATTTTTGTTCATATAATGAAAATCTATTTTATTTTGAGTAAATTTTGGATTGATACCTTATATACAACTTAAGTAACATGATTGATTCATTAAACTGAAACTAATTAAGAATAGATCAATTTTCCCTTACTAACCAATAAAAATGGAAAAAATAATAATAAATGGAAAAAATCCAGAAAATGAAAATGGAAAAATAAAAATTTTAAAAAAATCTGACAAAAAAAATAAAATTAAAGAGGCAAAACCCCGAAAAAACACGAATAAAAGTTTTAAAATCCCAAAAAATCTAAAATCAATAAAAATCCAAAAACACAAAAAAAAACAGTGTGACTCGTCTTAATTCATATTAAAAATAGTCTGAGTCATTTTAATTCATTTTAAAAGCAGTTCGAGTAGTTTTTAAATCATTTTAAAAACAGTCTGAGTCATTTTAAGCCATTTTAAGTCATTTTAAAAATAGTCCAAGTCGTTTTAATTTATTTTAAAAACAGTCTGACTCGTTTTAAGTCATTTTAGAAACAGTCTGATCCGTTTCAAGTCATTTAAAAACAGTCTGAGTCGTTTTAAATCAATTTAAAAACAGTCTGAGTAGTTTTGAAATCCGTCTGAGTTATTTTAATTAATTTTAAAAACAGTCTGAGTCATTTTAAAAATAATTTGAGTCATTTAAAGTCATTTTAAAAATAGTCTGAGTCGTTTTAAGACATTTTAAAAATATTCTGAGTCGTTTTAAGTCATTTTAAAAGCAATCTAAGTAATTTTAAAAACAATCTGAGTCCTTTTAAGTCATTTTAAAAACATTTTGAGTCGTTTTAGGTCATTTTAAAAGCAATCTAAGTTATTTTTAAAATAGTCTGAGTCATTTTAAGTCATTTTAAAAAACAGTTTGAGTCGTTTTAGGTTATTTTTAAAATAGTCTGAGTCGTTTTAAGTTATTTTAAAAACAGTCTGAGTAATTTTAAAAATAGTCTGAGTAATTTTAAGAACAAACCGTGTCATTTTAAATCATTTTCAAAATAGTCTGGGTAATTTTAAGAACAAACTGAGTCATTTTAAATCATTTTAAAAATAGTCTGAGTCATTTTCTGTCATTTTAAAAAAAGTCTAAGTCATTTTCAGTCATTTTAAAAACAGTCTGAGTAATTTAGAAACAATATGAGTAATTTTAAAAACAATCTGAGTTATTTTGAGTCATTTTAAAAATAGTCTGAGTCATTTTAAGTCATTTTAAAAATAGCCCGGGTCATTTTAAAAACAGTCCGAGTCATATTTAAATCATTGGAAAAATAGTATGAGTTATTTTAAAAAATAGCTCGAATAATTTTAAAAAACAGTCGAAGTCATTTTGAAATCATTTGAAGTCATTTTGAGTCATTTGAAAACAATTGCAAGTTATTTTAAAGTTTTTAACATTTTTTAGACTTTTCGCCTTTTTTCGAATTTTTCAAACTTTTTTTCATCTTTTTTTTTTTTTTTGTGATTTTGGATTATTTATTTATTTATTTTTATCATTTTTTAGATTTTTTCCGGGTTCCCGAATTTTTTGAACGTTTTTTCAAAAATTTTTTTATGATTTTGGATTTTTTTGGTTTTTTTTAGTTTTTTTTTTAATCATTTTTCGGATTTTTTTCGGGTTTCCGACTTTTTTGAACGTTTTTTCATTGTTTTATGATTTTTGATTTTTTTGATTTTTAGGTTTTTTTTATTACCAATTTTGGGTTTTTCTGGTTTCCGGGTTTTTTGAACTTTTTTTCATTTTTTTGTGATTTTGGATTTTTGGATATTTGGATTTTTCTTGGTATTTTTACAATTTTTTTCGGGTTTTTTTTTTGGGTTTCCAACTTTTTTAAAGGTTTTTTCAATTTTTTTTGGTATTTTTGTTTTTTTATAATTTTTTAAATTTTTATTTTATTTTTTTCCATTTTATTTTTTGAGTTTTCCCTGTTTTTTCAGTTTTTGTTTTTATTAGGTAATTGTGTGGGTAACCAATCCTTAACTATTTTTATAAATAATTAATCAATATTTAATTAAATTTTATAACTTGACTAATCATTAAATAGTTTTATTTTCATGTACCAATATTTAATTAATCCAATAAAGAAGAATAGACACATGGAAAACAAATTAAAATAAGAGTGATACTATTGTAACATTTAAAATTAACCCAAAATTTCAACCCGTTGAGGTGGAGTTGTCCAAGTTCAGCCTAATTAATAGTAGTATCTCATTAATTATAGAAAATTAAAATAATAAAAGAGGAAAATGAATGATTATTATAACAATATTTAATTAGCGACCAAATTCTTTCCTTATTCATTCAATTTTATGTATTTAATAAATCTCAAGCAACTCAATCTTTTAAAAATATTTGTTGCTACTTTTTTTTTCATAACATTACAAACCGAGTAATGTTATACACAAATTGCACACAACTCACACACTCAGTAGACAAATAAAATACATGTTTATCTCTCAAAATATGCATAAAATACAATTTATAATTTGATAAAATCAAATATAAATATCTAACATACTAAAATCTCAATCTACTAAAAACTCAAATAAAAATATATTAGAACTATAGTTGAGTCTATCCTAAATTTAAATATTAATTAAAAATAAGAAAAATAGTTAAATCTAAAAACTCAAATAAAAATATATTAGAAGCATAGATGAGTATACCCTAAATTTAAATATTAATTAAAAATAAAAAAATTGTTAAATATAGTATTACTAGTATTTATACATGTAAATTAAGAGTTTATGTTGATTAGTGACATGTCAGTTAAACGGATATAATTTTTGGATAAATAAATGTTTAAGTAAAATTATTTTTCCTTAAATAAAACTATCATTAACGTCTATTAATCTTGGAAGGGAAGAGTATACGTATCAATATCAGGGGAGAACTCAGGTAAACAGGCGCATTTGGCCATGAAGTGACGCATGTCTAACATGTACCTAACCAAAAGGGTACACAACCTGCCCATGTGAGCTAAAATGTAACCGTCCTTCTAAGTTCTCAACCTCATCGCTGTGACCCAATAAACCACCATCGTCGCCGAATGTTACTCAACCCATCTCGGTCGTCATCTCTAAACCAATCAAAATACGTTTTACCTCAAGCGAATATAATCTTTCTCTGTCCCAAGAAACTTTGAATACTCTCGTTGCACGACCTTATCTATCCTTTAAAGCACTCATCCACCACCCATCCACGTTAAGCTTCACGCTATCCGGAGCTGGTCGAGCCTGAGCCACGTGACTGGTTTATAAAAAAAAATATGAATTTTCCTTTCTTTTTAACAAAGTAATCATTATTTTAAAGAAATTTCTTATATAATAATCAACAAAATTGTTATGTTAGTGTGGTTCAAGAGCAAAAAGGGTCTAGAAGCACCACAGTGATGCAATTGATAAGATATAATTTTTTGTAGCTAAACTGATAGATAAGAAATACCTTGTAGGTGTCCCTTCAATTATACACGATCATTGTTAAATAATACCAGCACACACTACAGTATCTTTGGCTAAGAGGTTGGGTTATGGGGTAATTTGTACGTAATCTATATATTTTAAACTTAAAAAGTACCAAGTTGTTTGTTTCAATTAAAGTGGGGAATAAATATTAGACTTGGCTGATTAATTATATATCACCATCAACTTACTGTAGGTTAGTGTAATCTATTGAAGTCCCTCATCGGAAATTTATTTACAGATACGAGTAAATGGGAAATGAATACACATATTATCCGCTGGAGTAAAACAATGAAGATTATTAATTATATGCTTAATTACTAAGATATTCTACAAGAATTTTCTAGTTAATTTTAATATGAAATCTATTTTGCGAGCAGTAAACAAATTATTTTTAGCACTCAAAAGTTTTGTTGCCGGGTATCAATAATTTGATGCTATAACATATAGGTCTCGTTTTGTTACGGTATTTGTAGTCCCGAAACTATGAGTCCAAGCGGAATTACGAATAATCTTTTATATGTAGTCCCGGAACTTCTAATACCCCCATGTTATTGTAAATAATACATTTCAGGATTATTTATAATTCCGTTTCACTAATAATTCCGATCATCTTTACTCACACAAACATGTTATTCGTGTGACCCACTGCATTTGAAATATTCCAATCACACTTTAATGCCAGCCAACCAAACAAGGCTACATGTTGTTCAAGATTTAATGCCACCCAACCAAACAAGGCTACACGTTGCTCAAGATTTTATTTCAATTGAAACATATCCCAAATTCTAGAATGAGCCAAGCTGCGAAAGATTTGATCCATGCTACAGTTTATTTTATACGGTTAAAATAAATATTGAGATAGGATAACATCAGCTTAGATATATAATCGTATATAATTTAGTTTATTTAACTCAGAATGAATCGAACATAGCTATCTCTGGTCGTGGATTCTGTACGGTACCACCGTTTTTGACGACATACTAACACAACACCAAACTTTTTCGGTTCAGAAAATTTGAAGGAAAAAATAAGTTTAGTGACCACATGCAACTATCATGCACTAACAAAATGGAAACCAAATTACTGACATTAACAATTGAGGTACCGAACTATATGTTTTTTCCTAAATTGGGGACCTCCGTCAATTTAATTAGACGGAAGTTAAGTTTAAATTCCATTTCAGTTCCAAATTTTATAAAAACATATGAATTTAACCCAAAAAGCTTATAAATTTACATTTTTAACATACCCATTAACAAATGGTTACATATATATGCTCATACGTATACATAAAATAAAAAATATACATAATTTATAAATAAATAAATAAATATATATATAAATATAACGTTTTATAAAAAAATAACTTTTTTTTTTTATATTTTTTAAAATTAAATATATTTTTTAAAAGGTAAGCACTTTTTGAAGTGCCTTTTTAAAAAATAATTAACTTTCTTTATAAAAATAATTTTTTTTAAATGTTACTTTTTTTAAAAAAAAAGTTAATTTTTTCCAAAAATAAGTTAATTTTTGTAAAAATATATATTTTTTTATTCAAAAAAATTGATTTTTTTCTATATCGTTATATATATATATATAAATTGTGTATTTTTTTTTTATGTATATGTATGAGTATGTATACGTAACTATTTGTTTATGAGTATGTTAAAAATGTAAAATTACAAACTTTTATGGTTAAATTCATATGCTTTATAAAATTTGGGACTGAAATGTAATTTAAACTTAACTTCCGTCCAATTAAATTGACGGAGGTCCCCAATTTAGGAAAAAATATATAGTTCGGTGCATCAATTGTTAATGTCAGTAGTTTTGTGCATATTTTGTTAATGCATATTAGTTGGGGTCACTAAGCCTATTTTTTTCCAAAAATTTGATATCATAGCCGACGGAAAAAGTTGATATATCAAACTTGGTATGTGGCAACTTCGGTCGGTTGTGATTGGGATATAGCAAAAAATATATACCATGGACCATTTTGAGCGAAAAGATAGGTATACTCAAAAATAATTAAAAGCTCTCCAGTTTAGAGAAAAAATCCAGTAAAAAACCTTCAAAATAAAAGATTTACAAAACCAGCAATTAATTTTTTTAACATTTGCACCAGGCCACCAAAAGTAATTTTAAAACGAAAGCTTACAACTAAAAAACCCACAATAGTCTAGTATAAGCTGAACAACACTAGTGTTGCTAATTATTGAACTAATCTCAATTTAAACCAACAGAGCGCTAAATAAGCTAATTTCAAGTGTACATAATTAGCAAAAATTGAATTATTATTTAATTAAACCCAATTCAAAGACCAATAGATAAGTCTTTATTCTTCATTTTCTAACTAAAAATCTAGATAACTTAATTAATACATGTTGAGGGTAGCTGATTTATAGCATGTTAAGAAAAGGATTCATATAAGAATTGTAAACGAACAAGATCATGTTAAAAAACCATCCATAATATGTCCCTTTTGAATTATAAGAAATTTTGCTACTTATTGTTTAATTAACAATGAAGTTCATTTCCAATTTAATCACTTGAGGCGAGACAATTAGGACTAAAGTTTAATGGTGTGTTTTAAACTCATAGAACCCGCACACTACAAAGAAAAGGTCAATATTGCAAAAGGTGAGACTATTACTATTTTGATGATAAATCGAGTGTCTTGTTGTTATGTGTTGTTAAATTTAACGACACTTGAGCAACATACGCTCTGATTTTATGCTCATATTCTAATTGTTATGACAATAAAGGAAAAATATTCAATGAGAAAACAGGTTTCCATATTTGTATGCATGCCGGAAATAAAAGGGAAACATATCACGAGAAAATGGAAGTAAATTAATTAGCATGGAAAATGCCAATGAATTTACTAGGTTACGCTTTTTACACTGTTTAGCATTTTCCCACTGAATAACATTTCTCCAATCAGGTAGTAACCTCTTCTTATAACCAATTAGGCAATTACTATGAAGTGCCTGTACAATTTCTTTGTATATTAAACGTGATAAAGTCAAGCACTAGCCCAACTGTGTGAAAAGGCCGAACCAAGTTTTTTACATACTCTTCTGTTTTCAAGTTCATAGAAAAGTTAAAGAAAGTGCAGTAAGATTGAATAACAAATTTTCTTGCTTTTGTCATTGATCACCCGAAAGACAGGGAAAAATATATTTAGTGTATTATACTAGCTGATATTAACGATTTATTTACTAGACTACCAAAATTAACAATTGACGAACTGAACTATCATAATGTTGACAATTCAGATACCGCCGTTAAATTAGTTTGATGAAAGTTAGTTTCAGTTTTCATTTTGATCCTATTTTTTGTAACTTGTATAAATATAACCCTTAATTTTCTGAAATGTCTCATTTTAGTATAAATTCAAAAATATATAATTATATCATATATACATGTATATAATACACACACACATATATATGTATGTTATATTAATGTATTTATAAAAATATATATAATATAATGCATGTATGCATATTATTGCAAATAATATAAATTTTATATGATGTTTATGTATAAAAATAAATATAAATATTTAACAAATAAATTCTATTTACAAAAAATGAATAATTTTTTGGAAAAAAACAACAATTTTCTTGAATTTTTTCATGAAAGTATTCAAATAGTGATGTGACCTCAAATAATTTCTGCTCTAATGTCATAAATCTAAAACTTACTTTATTTTCGTTTTAGAGAAAGTGTAAAAAAAAATTGTAATTTTTTTATTTTAGAAAAAAAATCAAAGGAAGTCTAGTCAAATAATATGTTTTTTTAAAACTGAGATACTTATTAGTTATTATGTATGTATATTTATGTGTTTTAGTAGAAACATTGTAAATTGTAATGTTTCGAAAAGACGGGATTAAATTTAAACAAATTACAAAAAATATGATCAAAATGAAAAGTTAAACTAACTTTCATCCAACTAAATTAATGGCAGTAACTGAATTGCGAATATTATGATAGTTCGGTACGTAAATTGTTAACTTTACTAGTCTGATACTTAAATCGTTAAAAACAGATAGTACAGTATACTAAATGTATTTTTTTTCTCCAAAAGATGAGGAGAAATCACAAAAGCAGTTACAGACCAAAGAATTGATGGGCCGAAAAACTTGAAAACCCCAACTTTTAACCTAGTCGTAAAATGTTATCGAAATAAGCTAAGTGGTGATTATCTGGAGCCACAACCCTTCTCAATCGTTTAATTTTATCTTGCACCATGTATATATTTTGACTACAAGTTGTTGAAAATATTGAGTTGGTATCTCTCATAATTAAGTAAATAAAAATCGTCCTTAGATTTGTTTTTTTTTTAATGTAAATTTGGTAACCCAAATATATATCATTTCTGGTTGCTTCCCAACTTTTGACGGAAAAAAATATCTAAGCTTAAACTGCAAGTAAACAATGTCTGAAAAAGAAAGTTAATTAGATCCAGCTTAGTTAAATATACTTCTAATTTCTTATTTCAAATCGAAATAAGAAAGAAAAAAACTCACCTTATATAATTTAAATAGTAATGGAAAACTCAAATAAAAGAATTAACATAAAAGCTAGTATGCTACAAAATGGATTATATATTTCTCATGCAATCAAATAATGAATGTATTCATGATTGGAAAGGAAGCTCTAAATTTTAGGAATGCAGAGAGCATACATTAGTAATTGTTTACAATTTTTATTGATAAATTTAATTTATAGTACATTTGCTAAAGCCAGCCAATTAATCCAACATCTCAATATTTGCACAAAAAATTCCGGAATTTGATGCTTTACTTTTTTATTTCCCATTTTTGGTTTGGGGTTTTATCTTCTCACTCTGTAGTCCAGCTACTAGTCATTTTGAAACTTTTTGATGATGGCAGTGTAATTTCCAAACACTTGGCCCTATCAAGGACGATGCCTGACCAACCATTTAATATTAATTGTACCTTTCCTTGAATTGAAAAATATTCACGTCATGGGGATTGTCCCATTTCCTTAACTTTGCATATTCGATTTTATAAATAACTGTATCCCTTCTACATTAACGTGTATCTAATTATCTATTCCTCTCTCTTAAATTCACAACCATTTATCTCTCATTATATTACCCAACCCACTAATCATCTATTAGGCCTCTTGATTTACACCCACATTTGTACATCAATAATAGTGACTTGAAAGAAAAAAGAAATGGACAAGCTACCAAAACTTGAAGCAAACTATGTATCTCTTTCTCCTCTCACGTTCTTGAAGAGAGCTTCCGCCATTTATACAAATCGTACGTCTATAATTTACAGGGAGACACGTTTTACATGGCGTCAAACTGATGAACGCTGTCGTAGCCTTGCTTCATCTCTCTTGTTGCTGAATATTTGCAAGAACGATGTGGTAAGCTTAATTATTTCTTCCTAATCTCATACTATCAGTTAAAACCTTTCTTCATGAAAATGTATGATGATTTAGCTTTCCTACACGATTACGTGAATTGGTTTTTAAAGTTGTTTGCCAGGAGAAGATCTCACTCAAAAATAATGTTTTTTTCTTAATAATAATTATGTAATTTGTCTTTTCTTCATTTCTTGACGTGGTTAAGTATGCTATATACCACTTCGAGGTGGATCGTTTTACCGAAAGCTCTCTCTAAGAGATTATTTAATCACACTATAGCGAAATCAAACCCATGACCTCTCTTTGGTTTCGATCAATTTTTGTCGATTAAACCAGACTACTGTGGGACTTGGTTGCAAAGATTTTGCAAAAGTTGACTTAGTTGCAAAGATTTCGTAAAAGTTGACAAAAGTTAATTAAATGCATTTTCGGTTAATTTCACTTACAATTGGAGAAGTCAAATCGTACTTTAATTTACGTGTAATACTCCTACTAGCATAACCTCCATTTAATCTCCCAATGGGGAGGCGTTATATATATACGGATCATATGCAAGACAATATTTTATATTTATACTATAAGCTAAGTAAACTAGCTCTGTACGTAACACGCGTGACAACTACGTTTGTTTAATTAGCTTAGTTACATTAGTTTAAGTAAAACACTCTGAAGCAAACAAATTCTTTGTTGACTACCAATATGTACATAAGCTAAAATATTATTTCATTAATAAAATGTGTACATATTTGACTATCCGCCAGACGTAGTGTACTTGAAAATTGTATTATGTAAAGTTTTTAATGAAATTTCAAGAGGAGTGTTTTTACATTAATGAAATTTGTAAATATAGATCTGACAACTGCGTTTGTTTAGCTTATGTACACGTTTGTACATATTTTAGCTTATGTTTATCTCTGTAAGATCATTGGCACTTAACTTATATCAATCTTAAATATGAGCATATTGTTCTAAAATTATATAAGCATCAATTTTATTATCCACTACCTTAAATATACATGAACTCAAATATCACTCAAATTTCTCAAATATAAATGATCAATATGTTTTTTTATAATTAAAATAATAATTTCTCTCTCTTATTTTTCTCTTATTCTCTCTAATTTATTTGTACTTTTCACATATAAATTAATAAAATAACAAAAAGATGAGTTATATAGTTGTGATAGAAAAATTTATAAAAAAATTGATAATTTGTATAAATCAAAACGTTTCCTTATAAGTTGTAAAAATATACTTTTTACTTTAAATACGATAAAATTTGTAAGTTATTTAATGTGGTTACTCTAGTAAATTAATTTGGATTAAAAAAAATTGATAGAAGTATATTAAAATATAGTAATATTTAGTTATGATAATAAATTTGATAGGCAAGCTGAAAAATGTATACAGTAAAACTGTTACCCTAAAAATATAAAAGTGGTGTTAATTAACTTAAATATAAAAAAAAGATGTAAGAAAACTGGTGCGTTTGCTCTAACACAACGGCATTTGTTTAGCTTCTATAAGACCAACAAATTTTGATATATATATACATATATACACACATACGCTAACAAATTAATTTTTTCATAGGGCTAATATCTATGAATCATCAAAGAAGCACAACAGTTTGCTATCGTGTTGTAATAATATATTTATGTTTAAAAGTGTAGTTACACTAATTTTTTATGTCGGTTACTGTTCAGAAATAAAATTGTTATACCAAATCAAACAACACGTTCTAGTAGATATTCAATTAGGCCATCTGATATAATTCTGTTACGCCTTAAATTTCAGGTATCGGTATTGGCTCCTAATGTCCCAGCAATGTACGAGATGCATTTCGCTGTTCCTATGGCCGGAGCAGTTCTCAATGCCATTAATACTCGGCTAGACGCTAAATCCATAGCAACTATTTTAAAGCACTCTGAAGCAAAAATATTATTTGTTGACTGCCAATTTGTACAAGTGGCGAGCGAGGCCCTCCACCTCATGGACGAGTCATCCATGCCCCTGGTCATCGTCATCGATGACGTGGACTCCCCCACTGGGATCCGTTTGGGTGAGCTCGAATACGAGAAGCTCATCCGTAGTGGCGACCCGAGATTTGTCCCTGAAGAGATCAGAGATGAGTGGGACCCGATATCCTTGAATTATACCTCAGGCACAACTTCTGAGCCCAAAGGGGTCGTGTATAGTCATCGCGGTGCCTATTTGAGCACCCTGAGCTTAATACTGGGTTGGGAAATGGGGACCGAGCCAGTGTACCTATGGTCGCTCCCCATGTTCCATTGTAATGGTTGGACTTTCACGTGGGGAGTAGCGGCTCGTGGTGGAACCAACGTGTGCATACGTAACACAACGGCTCACGAGATATACAACGCGATAGAGAAACACAATGTCACGCACATGTGTTGCGCACCGATAGTGTTCAACATTCTCCTTGAGGCCGAACCATATGAACGTAAAAATATCGCTAAACCCATTCAGATTCTGACAGGTGGGGCACCCCCACCCGCTATGTTGATAGCGAGGATCAAAAGTCTCGGGTTCCATGTGGATCATGCGTATGGATTAACAGAGGCCACCGGGCCTGCTTTAGTCTGCGAGTGGCAGGCCCATTGGGACACTCTGTCATGCCCTGAACAGGCAAAACTGAGGGCGCGTCAGGGTGTTAGCGTACTATCATTGGCTGACGTGGGCGTTATTAAGGACCTGGACACCATGGAGCAGGTCCCTCGTGATGCGAAAACAAAGGGAGAGATCGCACTACGTGGGAGTAGTATCATGAAAGGGTATTACAAAGATGAGGATGCGAACTCGAAAGTCTTTCATAAAGGATGGTTTCTCACGGGGGATGTAGGGGTGGTTTATCCGGATGGGTACGTAGAAATCAAGGACCGGACTAAAGATGTGATTATATCCGGTGGAGAAAATATAAGTAGCATAGAGTTGGAGAACATTTTGTATAGCCACCAGAGTGTGTTGGAGGCAGCGGTGGTGGCAATGCCACATCCACGCTGGGGTGAAAGCCCCTGCGCATTTATAACTCTAAAAAAGAACTTGGAGTACGAGAATACAGTAACCGAGGAGGTTATTTTGAGTCATTGCCGGAAAAATTTAGCCGGATTTATGATGCCTAAAAAGGTGGTTTTTATGGATGAGCTACCGAAAATAGCCACTGGAAAAATTAAAAAAAATGAATTAAGAGTTTATGCAAAGACACTTGTCGTGACAGAGAGTGAACAAAAATCAAGCAAGAAGAACAACAAAGAGAAGAGGGGTCAATCATCTGGTATTGAGGATCATCATGACCAAACGATATTTGCTTTGTCACGCCTCTGAAACTTTGTGTCTTGCTTAATTCTAAGATTTTTGTTCATTCAGTTATAATTTTACCATGTATGTATTTTCTGTTGTTGTGATCTTATTATTGTATCGATAAGTTGTTTGTTTCTTTAATAAAGCTTTTAAAACGCTATTGTTTGCTGATTTTGAGAAGAGACATCACGTTGGATTATATTTAAGTGCAAATAGCTATAGAAAGAATTAGTTTTATTCATTGCCTGCTTAGCGCTACAAAAAATTATTCTTTTGTACCATGGAGTAAGGAAACCGGCATGTTTGTAAAAGAGAGAAAACTAATGAAAATGTATATATAAGTGGTACTTAGTTATTACAAATATGAACTTTAAAATATTTTTAAAAATTAGTACATATACTACATGATGCTACTACATATGGTATATGATACTACTTATTTTTACTATTTGTTTTTAATAATACTACATTATATGTATCAAATCTTAAACAAGACTTGTGTTTTCAGGGTCTGGAAATTAAGTATGTTTTGAGAATCATTCAAATTATTCTCCCTACCTAAAACTGGTAAGCCCCAGTCTAGTACAATGGAATGGTGCGGGTACCGTCTCTCTTTGATGAAAAAAAAAAAGTATTCATTGCATGCTTAGCGCTAGAAATCATATTTCTTTTGAGAAAATGCCAACTGTTTACCTATATATCAAGAGTTACAACTTACAAATCTGTTATTTTTCTCTTAAGGAAAATATATTAGAGTAGTACTTAGCAATCAAACAATACATGCAATGAAATCCGTGGAAAACACTTATAAGAAAAGTGCATCTCGATTGTATTAAATTGGTACTCAACCTGACTGAGAGAAAATAAATGGTCCATTATTTGTTAGTTATTTATTTAATCTACCACGAGCTAGCTAATTAGTTGCATACTTGCATAGACTCGGTTTGTTCCAATGTCGTGTGCTGCAGTCATTTTTTTTTAAAAAAATACTAGTTATTTTCTATCCGTTGCTTTTGTTCATTTTTTTTCTATATCCTCGATCCATTTTCCGGTTGTTATTAATTAAAAAATTCCATTAATTGCGTTGCCTTTATCCTGTTATTTTCGCCACTATACTAGTTTTATGTATTTGGCTATTTTTTGTTTTGTTTTGTTTATCATCTACTTGCATAGTACTTAATTAAATTCTAAACCACCATCAAATTCTGGTCCACTCATGTTTTCATAAAAATGTGTCAATTATTCCCGTTTATCACAAGTTGCTGTCAAGCTTCGTTACTTTAATTTTTGGAAAATATTTTTCTGCAACATGTAGTTAAGTTTGTAACCAGAAGTTTCCTACGTAATATACACATGTCATTTTCTAATTGTTTCAATTATGATAAAGAATCTTACAATTGTCTTTTTATTTCTCTTTAGCTTTTTATTCGCTTCTAGATCGAATTTAAACACAAATCTTTTTATATAAATAGTTTTATATCAATGTTTAATTAATAGAAATTTAAATGAGGGTGAGATCGACTAATTGAACACTAAAACAAATTATATAAATTAATAAAAAATTATACATATATATATAGACAGACATACACACATATATACAGATATAGGTATGTAATATGTGTGTTTATATATATCATTTTCGTGTTTAGCACTATTTTGTGATTAACTACTTTTTTTTCATATAAGTGAGAGCTCGCTTAAATTCTTAACAAGTTGCGACTAAAACATAAGTTGTCGCTGTATGACAATTAAAGACCGGACCAACTAAAATCTGGAAGTTTAAACAAAAATATTACTGACTTGTAACTTGGAATGGTTGGTCGGTAAAAATAACGACCGAATAAGAACGGTCGGACTGATTTTAAACAAATGCATACTCTGTCTTAGTTCTTCCCTTCGACTAAGAAAGAAGAGTCCTAAAGCCCCGCTTAAAACCAATGTTTTAAATAGCGTTATCGCTAGCGTAACGTTTTTTCGAAAGAAATGCTAAAAGCGCAAATAACGTTGCTACATAGCGCTTTGCGGTGTACTTTTTTGTTTACATAAATACATATAAATATAGTATTAAATTCAGCATATCTAATAAAAATTAACTAAATATATATATAAAAAGTTGTAATTAATAATCAGAAAATGATTGTAGTTGAGATGTCAGAGCATTTACTTTGTTTACGAGAGTTTTGGGGTTTGATTATCTTTATACTCCAGTAATTTTATTAAAATTTTGACCAAAAAATAAAAATAAAAATTTTACTGCACCCGTTATAGCGTAAATAGCGTTCCTATAACGCGAATTTAACGTTTTTCCATCTAAATAGTGGTTTATCATAGCGTTTTTCGGTCTAAAAACGTTATTTCGCGAACTATAACGCAATATAGCTCGCTTTTTAAAACAATACTTAAAACTAAGATTTAGTATCCTACATGGCGCTAAAAAGCTGTAAATTTTATAAGTTGTAGCTATAAAATTACCGTTGTTACGGATAGAGTTCAGTCGGAAATTTACCGACGGAAAAAACACTTCTAATAACTGGCCGGTGAAAAGTTTGGCCTCTTGTACTAACGACCAACTCCTTAGTCGGAAAAAATCAGTTTTTTTTTAAAAATATTGTAGCTACTTTAAATACATTTAAGGTTATAGTATATGATTATATGTTTATGGAAGAAACATAATATTTGAGAATAATCATTTTGAACATAAAATAAATAAATAAATATAGTGTTAATAAAATCTATTTTATTATCCATTTCACACGTGACATCATTGGTCTAAAATTTGTTACGGATATTCTTGTTAAATATCATTAATTTATCTTTAAATCTCACACAAGTCTGGGTTGCTTACCAATTTACAACATATACATAATTTTGTGCTAGGTTGTTTACCTATTTATCATATACGGAGTATTATTTTTTGTCTAAATTATTTTTTTCCCACCTTAACAAGTGATGGGTCTTTTACCAATTTATCATTTTTTTTATTTATCAAACTTAATATTTTTCTCTCATGCGTGACTCCACCAAGATTTTCAAAACAAACTAGTGAAAATTTGTATGGATATTTTCAAACCCCGATTATTAATTTCAGTATGGGTTGGGGTTTATTCCTGAAAGTTACTCATAAAAGTCATACAATGGTTCATGGTCTAAGACTCTAAAAACAGGTGGCAGTATTTAAGTGGTCCACATATCACCATAAATAAAAATTGCGAATCCCATAATTTCTGCACTATTATTATTTTCTGACAATCACAGTTTCCGCGTTTAAATCAAGAATCAAATTTCACTATTTATTAAAAACCTCAATCTTGATTATTGAAGCTACAAATTAATTATGAGCCAAGAAACACATTAACTTCACTACATTGTCTTCTTTTGATCCCAACAAGGTAACTTAGTATCTCTTTTTTTCTTTCCTTTCTTATTTTTAGTGTGCGCACAGCTAGTAACTACTGATATTAGTATTTTTTTAGAGACTTTTTTTTTTCTTCCAGAATTTGTTTTTCCTGTTCAATTTTTTGCTTTTTAATTATGTTAAAAAGCAAAAAACTGAACAATGCACCAATTATAAACAATTACAGGAAATTATTGGGAACTTAACATGATATTAGAACATAGACATTGATAATCAAAATATATAAGTATTGGTTAATTAGTCAGCGAGGGGAGTATTAAATTTATAAATAGTGTTGCATTGTTTATTTTGTGAGTGAACTAATAGTTCAGAGTTATTGAGAGGAGACTTAAACTCTATTTTGAGCAGTGTTTTAGAAAGTGTAAACTTAGCTAAAGCGTTATTGCAAGAGCTATGCTAAAAGCGCCAAAAACGTAAACATTTAGCGGCCTAAAAAGCGGAAAAACGAACTTTTTAAATATTTGAATCGAGCTTTTTTACTACGAAACCAGCTTTTTAAAACTTAGATTTTGAGTGTTTTCACATCTGTCCTGTATTTCCTACTTTTATTTATATAGCTTCCCAACTTTTTGTATTGAAGATTTTTTTTTTAGATCTAAAGGACCAAATTTATCCCTCATTTTCTAAAGTGAATCAACATTACCGTTCAGCCGAGGAAGACTTTGACATGTAGAGCATCAGGCATGAAACCGCTTTTTAGTAAAAGATAGAAATTCTTTTACAGAATGTCAGAAACTAATTACTTGGCATTTTGTCTATCCGGCTTCTACTTTCAGATGCAAAAATGATAAATCAATTTATTGTTAGGGAAAGAAGATGTTTCATTAGATTTGATTTGAAGCTAGATTCAAAACATCGAATCAATTAGGAATGTAGATCTGTTAACAATAGATTTGATCATCCATTTGAATCATCAAATTGTAAATTAGTATGTACTATATTGCTACTTCTCAGATGAATCGATTGTTTTTGCAGTAACAACAACAAGAAACTCGTCATATATGCTCGTTATTGAAGACTATGGGTTCTTTGGTAAATAGAAATATAGAGAATTCAAATAGGAGTAATAAACAGTTGGGATATGTTAACAGCAATTCTTGTGGTGCTTTGTTCAAAAAACGAAAGGTTTCAGCTACTCGCATTTTTCCACCTGGCTGTGGACCTAATGTTCCCCGTATGGATGCACTTCCACAAACTGAAAAAAAGAAGAAAAGGTCAGGTAAAAAATCTATGGACGTTTCTGCGAGTAAGAGAAAAAAATTGGTAACAATTATACCCATAGTGGCAAGTAGTATACGTCAAGACAGCCTGAGTGAGAGACTTGGGACAAACGGTGTTTCGTTCAAGAAACGTAAGGTTTCGGCTACTCGTGTTTTCCCACCTGGATGTGGGCTCAATGCTCCTCGTATGTATGTAATTCCACAAGGTAGAAAAAAGGAAAAAACAACAGATATAAAACCCGTGTATGTTCCTGTGAGTGATTGTCACAAAACGTCTGAAGTAAAGTTGGTATTGCAGAAAGTAGTAACAAATTGCGGTGTCTTATTCAAGAAACGCAAGGTTTCATGTACTCGTGTTTTCCCACCTGGCTGTGGACCCTATGCGCCTCATATGTATGTAAATCCCCATTTTGAGACAGAAAAAATGAGGACAGAGAAAAAACAAGTAGACTTTGCAATGAGTGATTGTAGCGAATCTTCAGATGATGGAAATGCTTCAATGTTAGATAAATCAACTCGAATACCCATGAATTTGAAGTCAACTGACACGGTTGAGAAAGCTATTACAAATGCTGTGATAAAGGATGAAGATGTGTTAAAAAATAAAATGTTGTTCGCAAACCCTAAAAGTTGGATCCCATCTCAGTGGCCGATTAGCACCACTGGTATCTTGAAGGAGAGTTTGTTGAAGGTTAAATGTAAGCAGAGAAAGATTTCGGCGATGCGTGAGTTCCCCCCTTTTTGTGGAAGGAATCCTCGGCGTCCCACCAAGGAAGAGTGTCTGGAAATTATGGGGGGTCAGAGGTACTTTGCTACAGAACATGAAAAGGAAATATGTCAAAAGTAGTTTCTAAGAATTAATGAAGAAGAATGGTAAATTAAGAGAAGTATTCGCAGAAAGTTTTCTGATGAGGCTTTTGCTACCTTTCGGATTAAAACCATTTGCTGGAATATATATAACCATTTATTGTAAGAGTTCCTGGGGACTACTCGTCTCTGACTAGATTAATGTTTACTTAACTGAAACCTTTTCGTTTAAATATTCCACAAATGTAACTGCATAATCTACTGATGTTACTAGGAATGAAGTACATTACTTTGTAAATAGGTTTTTAAAGTAGTTAAGTTTTTTCGTTTAGAGACAGAGGTAATTAAGAATCATGAGTATATGTAAACAAAATTATTGTTTTCTATTCATTTTAGCAGAAAGAAACTTATCTGCTTTCCTCCTTTTTTTTAATAAAGTATGATTATTTGTAAGCTTAAGAGAAGCAGCTTGTAAGCTCAAAAGAAGCAGCTTATAAGCTTAAAAGAAGCAGCTTGTAAGCTTAAAAGAAGCAGCTTGTAAACTTAAAGTTTGCAACCAAACAAGCCAATATCGAAGCTAATATTTTTGAAAAATTGGAGTTTTTTCAGGTTTTCCTTTGAAACAGCCTCACTTTGTTTTCTGTTAACAAATGTTGCGGTCACCAAGATATGTTCAACCTTACACATTCAGGCTAGGTTTGAGAATTGTCCAATGTTTTCTTGTATTTAAATAGCACTCTAGTTGGTTATTTACTTTTACAACTTGTTAGCTCCTTTAGTTCCCATGGAAAGGGTGCTTATTAAATTGCAAACTCATCAATTATCATCCCATTTAATGCGGTTGATCAATGTTTGCGAATCTGAGGAAAATTCCTGATAATTTATGATTGAATTGACAAACTTTGATGTGGAAACTGTTGTAACTTGGTATGTAAGAGA
The DNA here is from genome assembly GCA_963682055.1 of Primula veris. Classification (NCBI taxonomy): domain Eukaryota; kingdom Viridiplantae; phylum Streptophyta; class Magnoliopsida; order Ericales; family Primulaceae; genus Primula; species Primula veris. The sequence continues at coordinate 20,214,029 of OY821749.1, read as the reverse complement.
CTAAAAGAATATGCCATAACTTATGCTAGTACACACATATGCACCATCTTATCGTCTCAGACTCTCAAACCACGGAAAAATGACTTGGTACACAAACTCATTCATAAGAGAAACTTTTATTTTATTTTATATTCTCTAAACAGAATACACCCTCTGAGAGAAGATAAATTTTAACAAACACAACTAACATCCACTATGGATTAAACTTCTCCTCTACATTTCGGACGGTATATGTAGATAGATTTATTTTAAGCCTCCCTAAATAAATAATAACCCTCAAGAGGGAAAAACATAAACGATGCAAATCAAAATCTACTATGGATTAGCTAACAGGTAACTTCTCCTCTACATATAGTACGATATGCTATAAATATAGACTTTTAGGGATCTCGAGTTTATCATCTTAATTAAGCTGAATGTTTGTGTCAAACACGAGACCAGCTTTCCATTCACCGGTAATAACATTGTTAAGCATAACCAACTTAGACCCTGCAACACCGCTAACTTGAACCCTAAAGGTAAGTGGGCCTGATGGTGGGTTAGGAGTGTCGAAAACCGCACCGTATGCCCTTCTCATGCTCCTCCATTCACTGCATTCAGGCTGCACAAAAAATATAAAATAATAAAAATGTTATAGTAAAGTAATACCACAGATTGTTTTGGTGGCAGTGGCCAGTGAGCCGCGCACATTTTTTTAAAAACTTTTCTCAGATTTAAATATATACTATGTCGGACCGACCCACCATCAACATGCAAGTGTATACATCTGCTTAAATCTATAGCATTACTCCATGAACATGCTATGCCACTATTCTTCGAGGAAATAGAGTAAACTTTGACATAGGATTCAACACAAAGATCTAAAAATTTATAGAATTTCTCCCGGTGGGATTTATACTATTACTAGCTACCCGCCTGACAGTATCAGCACTCCACACAATATATAAAGAAATTTTCCCTTTCTGTTTGAAATAAGCATGGGAAGGATGACTAGTAGCATTTGAACATATACGATTCCTTATCAGAGAAAACAGAAAAAAATCTAACAGAAAGTTTACAATCGCAGTTGTACTTCTCCTATATGCTTTGATACTCATGTTCCTTTTGCAATTATGGAATAGAAATGACAGATGTTAGGAAATAAGTATATTGAGTGTATATCTATACCTAGTGGTGTCTCGACAGTCTTCTTAGAAATGATTATGCTTACCAAACTAATCTAGTTTCAAATCATATTACTTTCCGGGTTTTTTTTTTGGGTTCTAAAAGAACATGTGAAGAAAATTACCTGCCAGACATCTAAGGCAGTGATGTCGTTTTGACCACCAACATACAAGATGACTATTGCTAGATACTCAGGGTATTTGCTATGTTCATGAACCTTGAGATTAAGGTTGTAACCACCATACTGGCAAGGAATTTGCTTGTATTCGACATCAACAACACCATAAGAAAAGAGCTCCTTAACTTGATCTGATTTTGCCAAGCTTGCGTAAGCACGCGTACTTAGGATAAAGTCTGTCCTGTCTCCTTCCCCATAATCTGTCACTACTACCTGCACCCCATCATCACTGCAATGTTTTGGAATTTTGCACTTAACCTGTACATAGAACCCAACTTGGTTTGTCACTACTGTAATTCCTTTGATTCTTAAAACTATTATTGATCAAACAGCAAAGGAGTCGTTAAATCCTCGTCTTCTGTTTTTTTTTCAAACTCTATGGTACTTTTATCTAGTTTTGAGATTACAAAATAAAAGTTAGGTAGGGGTTTTATATAAAATTTTGTTAGGTTATGGAACAAAATCGAAAATGCATGATAAAATAATGCTGCTTCTGATTTCTTGCTCCTGCGTTTAGTATTATTTTTCTGGTGGTTCCTGCTTTGCATGGAAACTTGATTTTTTTTTTACGTTTTTCATGAAAATCTGAAAGAACATGCACAAGAGCAGAAACGTATAGTGAAACAGCTCTCGTTAGCCTCCCCATGTATAACTTTTCGTTGAAGCTAGCTCAGTGTATTAGTTAGATTGAGGCTGGTTACCTGGTAACATGATCCACAACCAGTTCCGTTTCTGAATAGACTTGAAACTCCAGTTACTCTGCCATCATTTACGGTTCTTCCAAATTCACGGTACCCACAAGCTCCAGCTAGTAAAACATCATAACAGACATCGTAATCATTTCAAGTTACTACTAAAATGGGATTCTTTTTAGCTTGTCTGTTGTGGGATGATTTAGATTGACTTTAGGTATCTGAGCATTGTGTGCTATTTTTCATTTTATTTTCTTAGCTGCAGTGACTCTTATATTACTTGCGCACATTATTTATAATAATAATGAGCATGCCGATGTTGGTTAAAAAAAAGTTACTACTAAAATGGGGTTCATTTTAGGTTAATACACTATGTTTATTATTTTCTCCGATTTTGTACACTCATTTGTCCAAATTCTGGTTTAATTCAGCAAACTACATTCTTATTCCGTTTTGGTAAACCTTATTATATTTTTAGCTGTAAGTTTAGAAACGTGTCCATCACATGTCATATTCTGCTTGGATAAACGGTGTTTATGCCATAAGGGTTTTTAGTGAAAAAATTTCTAGACGTACGCATGCATGTAAATACCCTCTTTAGTCTTTTCCATCGAAAATGTAATGGGAGTTTGCAAAACCATAATCACAGTGTACTGGTATACGAAATCTTTAATAAGTAAGTTCATAAGATCGGAGATAAATAGATAATGGTAGACATGGTGCACAAAGTTATATTTATTGTAAAACACATCTGCAACAAGTTCAACATAGATACTAGGTTGATAAACAAAAATAATTAATACATATTCAGGGAAGAGAACAAACACATACTTGGAGTTCCATAACAATCGGGGCTACCGTAGTATGTTGCTCTGGAGTAATAAGCATAATGTGCCGGCAAAAGCAGCATAAAACATGCAAGAAAGTAAGAGCTCTTACTAACGGAACTCATTTTATTTTTTTGCTTGAACAAGTTGATATTGATGAGCAGTTTTTTTTTCTTGAAGAATAAGAAGATTAGCATGGGATGGGAAAATCACTAGTGAAAATCCCATATTTATAGTTGAGATCAAGAGAAGCTTAGCAAAGATAGCATCATAGGCTCATAGCCACCTTTGCTTTCCACTGAGCAAGTAAATGGATAAGTGGAGGTAGGAAACTAGATTAGAGATGTGAATAAGTATACAAATTTTTCTAGCTTTTTAAGAATATTTTTTGCTTTTTTTCTTCTAATATGTAATTGCATTAGAAATTGGCATTTTTATTGGTTTAGACCCTTGAAACACTCTTTCTACCCTCAATTCTTGTTATCAGATGTGAGTATATCTGTATATGTCTATATGGCCATCCAGATATGCTCAACATTAATGGTTATTCGGTTCTTTAGGAACCTTTAAGCACTTATTCACTATTACTTCTTGAAAATTATCTCATGTTTTGTTGTTCTTACTGTAATTAGTATTGTTGGTAATTATTTACTTGACTACTTATTATGTCCTTTAATACCCCATGAAAAAGGTCATCTGTTAAAGTGCAAGTTTGTTTTACTCAAAGAAATTCTGGCTGTACGTAACTCGATTTATGATTCATTAAAGTGAATCCCCTTGTATGATTTAGTCCTTTCCTCTATAGATTTCATACTTTCATTTTTAAAAATTTAGCTTATTAGGCCAGACAAACAAAATTTTGAAAGCTTAAACAACAGGTGCATAATTTAAAAGCTATAAAGATAGATTTTTTAGATGGTGTAGGCAAACAAGCACAGTAATCTTGTCTTTAAAATATTGCTTCTTTCTGGAGGCTTATTAACAATTTTCTATACGTATAGATGATAGATCATGCATTTTGATGTTAAAGTTCCACTTTGCAAGTATGCATATAAATTATAATCTACATGTTTTACATATCTCACTTGCAATATTAAATACTTCAGTGGAATTATCTAATGCATTGCGTATTGATTCGATCAGAAGCACGTATTGATGATGTCTCCCAGTTTATTTTTCTTAACTTGCTGATGACATGTTATGATTCCTCTTTATATAAGTATGACTTTCAAGTTTTGATTTGAAAATGGAAAACTGAAGAGTTTTTGGATAAAACTTTAAATAAGTGAGTTGGTTTATTTGAGTCCGAGAACCTTTTCGAGATCCATCCAGATAATAACTTTTAACATTCCAAGCCCTGGAATTTAAAATATGCAAGATGCAACATCTAAGCTGATTACCGAAATGTACTGTTAGCTTATGATCAGAACTACAGATTGAGCTTAAAGCTGCAAACAAAGAAGACCTTGAATACCTTAAACAAGTGTCCTGGTGTAAATACCTTTTTTTTTTCTTCTCATTTTCAGTGTTTGAGCTTAAAACTGCAAACAAAGAAGACCTTAAATAAATTAAACAAGTGTCCGGTGTCCTAATATTAAATAATTTTTCATAAGTTTCAGTGTTTAAGAATTAAACTTTTGATTGTCTATCGCAAAATCTTTTAATACGAGTTTAAATGTTTAATCAAAACTGAAAGCAAATATGGACAAGTTGTTAATTGAAAATTGGAATTCAACTTAACTGAAATTGGTCTTGAAGGTACTCAAAAGCTATAGTAATATAGAGAAAGGTGGTCAAACTAGGTTAGTTTATACTAATCTAATAGTGCACTTGTGTCAAATTGTCACGTCCCAAAACCTCGACACAAACCTCGCGTCTCGATTCGATACTATCGCCATGAAGTCTAACAATTTCCTAAAACCTCGACACAAACCTCGCGTCTCGATTCGATACTATCGCCATGAAGTCTAACAATTTCCTTAATATACTTTCGCCCCAATACTTCCACCGAATTCGTCATTTTAATTGCAATGAAGTGTGCGGATTTGGTCAAACGGTCGATCACAACCCACACAGCGTCATTCTCACTTACCGATTTAGGTAAGTTGGTCACAAAATCCATTGCTATTTTTTCCCATTTCCATTCCGCTACCGGTAAGGGTTGGAGCATACCCGCCGGCCTTTGGTGTTCCGCTTTCACTTACTGGCAAGTTAGACACCTGCTAACATATGAAGCTATATCTCGTTTCATTCCGGGCCACCAAAATTGTCTCTTTGTATCATGATACATTTTTGTTCCGCCGGGGTGAACGGCTAATCGAGAGTGGTGAAACTCTTTTAATACTTCGTTACTCATGTTTTCTGTCACATAAGTCCTTCCCTTATATCGTAGTCCTCCATCGGTTCCTTTCGTCCAACCATCTAATCCTTCGCTCGAACTCATCTGTTTCTCATAGTTTTCCACTTTTTCGTCCCCATCTTGGGCTTCCAGAACCCTATTCACAAGTTCCGGTTGTACCACTATTGTGTACAAAGTCCCCACATTAACATGTCCCAACTCCAAGTCAAACTCGTTCACTTTTCTCATCATCCTCCATTCGTCGATCGCCACATGCGCTAAGGTCGCATGGGACTTTTGACTCAAAGCATCCGCCACTACATTGGCATTTCCCGGATGATAGTGCAAGTCATAGTCGTACTGTTCCAAATACTCCATCCATCGCCGTTGTCGCATATTTAGATCACGTTGGGTAAAAATATGCCCTAAGCTCTTGTGATCCGAGAACACTTCGAACTTTTCTCCGAACAGATAATGCCTCCATATCTTCAACGCATGAACTATTGCTGCTAGCTCTAGGTCATGAGTCGGATAGTTCTTTTCATGAATCTTTAGTTGTCGCGAAGCATATGCGATAACTTTTCCGTCTTGCATCAAAACGCAACCCAAACCTTCCTTCGAAGCATTCAATACACTTGGTAACCCTTCACTTGCTCGGGAATAACTAGTATGGCGGAACTAGTCAACCGTTTCTTGAGCTCTAGGAAACCTTTCTCGCAAGCCTCACTCCACACGAACTTCACCCCTTTCTTGGTAAGGTAAGTCATTGGAGTCGCTAACTTCGAGAAATCCTTGACGAACCGTCGATAGTATCGCGCTAAACCCAAGAAACTTCGAATCTCGAACACATTCTTCGGTTGTGCCCATTTTGAAACTGTCTCAATTTTCTTCGTGTCCACCTTTACCCCTTCTTCCGAGATCACATGTCCAAAAAATTTCACCTGATTTAGCCAAAACTCACATTTGCTAAATTTTTTGTAAAGTTGGTGCTCCCTCAACGTGAGCAACACTAATCGGAGATGCTCGTCGTGTTCCTCTCTTGAACTCGAGATATCGTCGACGAAGACCACCACAAACTTGTCGAGATACTCCTTAAATATCCGATTCATTAACTCCATAAATATCGCCGGCGTATTAGTTAATCCGAATGGCATGACCACAAACTCATAGTGACCATACCGGGTCCTAAAGGCCGTTTTCGAAATATCCTCATCCTTCACCCTCAATTGGTGATAGCCTGATCGCAAATCGATTTTTGAAAAGAACGTCGCTCCCTTCAGTTGGTCAAACAAATCGTCAATTCGAGGTAGTGGGTACTTATTCTTAATAGTAACCCTATTTAGCTTTCGATAGTCGATGCACATCCTCATCGATCCATCCTTCTTTTGCACGAATAAGACCGGTGCCGCCCACGGCGACGTACTCCGCCTAATAAACCTCTTCTCCAGCAGTTCCTCTAACTGGTTACTTAACTCTTTTAACTCAGCCGGTGCCAATCGGTACGGGGAAATGGCTATGGGTGCCGTTCTCGGTACCAAGTCGATAGAAAAATCTAACCCTCTTTTCGGTGGTAACCCCGGTAGATCTTTCGGAAACACATCTCTAAAGTCGTCCACTACGCTTGGCCACGTTTTCACTTCCTCATCGTTATCCACTATCGAGAGACTAGCCACAAGACAAGACAGGTTGCCCACAACCCGCTTGGAATAATATGGAATAGAAGAAAGGGTAGCGTCCCTTTTCCCACGAAAGAACACTTCATCTCCGGATGAAGTTGTAAGGAAAAATTTTTGTCTAACACAATCGATGAAAGAATTGAAATGAACCAATCAGTCCATTCCAAGTATCACGTTGAATCCCGACATCTCTATGACAACTAAATCAAATATAAACACATGGTCCGCGACCACCATCTCACAAGACCGACACACTCGGTCCAACACAACTCGACCCCCAACAGGAGTCTCTACAACGATCGGGTTCTCTAGAACCCCAATTTCTAACGATAAAGACTCAACTAAACTTCTAGATATAAAAGAACGCGAAGCCCCCGTATCGAAAAGAACATGTGCCCAAGATGAGCACACAAGAACCATACCTTGTACATTTGCCGGATCTCCTTGGTTTGGCAATTGTGGCAAGGCGAATAGACGTGCTTGAATTGGTGGGTTTCCTTGCGGTCCTCGATTTCCCCCATGATTTCCTCGGTTTTCCGGGCCTTGATAGCCTCCTCGGTAGTTCCCACGGTTTACCCCTCCTTGGTGGTTACCTCGAAACCCTCCCCCTTGGTTCCCAGGTAATTGGTGTGGTGGTATGAATCCTGGTCCTCTTGGTGGTGGTGGTGGCAACCTAGGTTGGTTAAAGGGTCGGTTGGTGTCGATTCTTTCTTGTCCCCCGGGACAAACCCTTGCTGTATGTCCCATTCGGTTGCATGTCCTACATTGGACTCTAGGGCATTCGAACTGTCGATGATTCACATCTCCACAGTGGAAACATGCTCCCCTCATCCCGACGTTTGTCGGTAGTGGATTAAAATCTCTCTCTCCTCTGCCCTGTTGCGGAAAACGCGAGTTATTCGCCAAATCCCAAGTCCGCTTCTTCTCTTCCCTCGGAGCATTTCCGATTTTTGACTTTTCCGAGATTCTCTTGCTATGGAGTAGAGCTCCTTCCACAGCTTGAGCTGATTTTACCAACTCATTATAGTTGACATGGTAGGCCGATGCCAATTGCAATGAGATGGTCGGGTTCAGCCCCTTTATGAATCTCCTACATTTTTCCGCACCCCCTAGAACCGAGTCTGGGGCATACCTCGAGAGTGAGGTAAACTTTAGTTGGTATGCTTGAACGGTCATACCCCCTTGATATAATTCATCGAACCGCCTCCTCATTTCATCCTTATAAGAGTCGGGAAGAAACTGTCAATTGAATAATTCGATGAATTCATTCCAGTCGATGTTGGTTAAGTCGTAAGTATCCATGATCCCTAACCACCACTTCCGTGCTTCACCCTTTAGGTGAAACTGGGCCATATTCACCCGTTGTTCCCCGTAACTATCCCCGCTGCCGATAGGTATTTCTCCATTTCGTCTACCCATCCCTCAGCTATGGATGGTTCACCTACCCCATCGAAGGTCGGAGCCCCCAATCGGGTGAAGTTAAGCAATCCATTGTTGCTTGAACTCCCAGCTTGTGCATTCTGCACCATCATTTGCACCACCTTCTGAAGGTCGGTCATCACTTGATTAACATTAACCGTTTCCGGTTCAGGTGCAAAAGTCTCTTCTTCTTCCACATTCACCTCCTCATATACATTCTCAACCTCTTCCTCTACCTCGGGTTGCTCAGGTGGTGGGGCCCTAGTGTTACCTCTTCCCCCACGACCTCTAGCAGCCCTTCTCCCTCTATTTGCTCCCCGCCCCTTGGAGCTCTTCTTACTCTTCCACTTGCCCCACCTTGGGTAGCCGCACCGCTTGATGGTGGTGCGCCCCCGCTTGTAGCTGGTCCCCTTCCACTATTCCTTGTGGTAATAGCCATTACTACAAACATTTAAAACCGACACTTTAGTTGTCTCACTCAACACTACTACTCAAACATGAATACTCATACATGATAAAAGCTCGTTTTACATGCTAATCACTTTATCAAGCTTTCTGTTGAACCACAGGTTCAATAATTGATTTTGATTATATGCTTTGTCTTTTCCAAAAATAGAAACTGTAAATTCCATCAGAAAGATAGAGTACTGAAAAACGAAGTCAACGGTTCAAGCGGAACCAGAATCGGAGTTAAAACGAAGAAGTTGCGAGCGTTTGAAGTATAACGAGAAAAATAGCAAAATTGCCAGATACGACCGATCGTTTTTGACAAACGACCGATCGTTTTTTTGTCAAAATCCTTCCAGTGAGGTCTGAAAAAATTCGACCGATCGTTTTGAAAAACGACCGATCGTTTTGGAAAATGACCGATCCTTTTTGGTAAAAATCCTTCCAGTGAGGTCTGAAAAAATTCGACCGATCGTTTTTGGAAAACGACCGATCGTTTTTGGTAAAAATCCTTCTAGTGAGGTCTGAAAAAATTTGACCGATCGTTTTGGAAAACGACCGATCGTTTTTGGTAAAAATCCTTCCAGTGAGGTCCGAAAAAATTCGACCGATCGTTTTTAACAAAACGATTGGTCGTTTTTCTGCAGAAAAATTAACGATACAAAAACGTAACATTACTCAACACTTGTAAATTCCTTACAAGACACATATCACACAACATCATTCTAATCCATAACATTTTTACGAACAACATCGATTCGCATATAATATTCCTCAACACACAAGTTAATAATTTAAAAACATGCTACATAAAACCATCCACGACACAATTCACGCACTTTAATAGTTTGCTACTACTAGGCATGCAAACTTATACCTCATACACACTATATCAATCTACACACGCATACAAACAACACAAAAATGCGAGTGATAACCCATCACGATACGTTATCCTAAAGGACCCGAGCGTCCTCGCATACTCTAGAACTTCACATCGCTAAAGTATTCCTTCACACATACCGACGAGAGGTACACCCACTAGTTTGACGAGCCGGGATCAACAAGCGTCCTCATTGTCCCCAACTTGCCTCACATGTGGACTTTCCTTTCATCAACTACTACTAAATTCTATCTACATGTCTTATGCTAAATGCAACCCCCCGTTTTTAGAAAAAGTATGAATTTTTTGGAAAAATTTTGTGAAAAAATGATACGATGGATCTTGGTCCAATGGTTACCCATCTTCCCGTCGTCCCAAAGTATACAAGAACCTAGTTAGCTCTGATACCAACTTGTCATGCCCCAAAACCTCGACACAAACCTCGCGTCTCGATCCGATACTATCGAAATTGGTACCCCATGAAGTCTAACAATTTCCTTAATATACTTTCGCCCCAAGACTTCCACCGAATTCGTCATTTTAATTGCAATGAAGTGTGCGAATTTGGTCAAACGGTCGACCACAACCCACACAGCGTCATTCCCACTTACCGATTTAGGTAAGTTGGTCACAAAATCCATTGCTATTCTTTACCATTTCCATTCCGCTACCGGTAAGGGTTGGAGCATACCCGCCGGCCTTTGGTGTTCCGCTTTCACTTGCTGGCAAGTTAGACACCTGCTAACATATGAAACTACATCTCGTTTCATTCCGGGCCACCAAAATTGTCTCTTCGCATCATGATACATTTTTGTTCCGCCGGGGTGAACGGCTAATCGAGAGTGGTGAAACTCCTTTAATACTTCGTTCCTCATGTTTTCTGTCACATAAGTCCTTCCCTTATATCGTAGTCCTCCATCGGTTCCTTTCGTCCAACCATCTAATCATTCGCTCGAACTCATCTGTTTCTCATAGTTCTTCACTTTTTCGTCCCCATCTTGGGCTTCCAGAACCCTACTCACAAGTTCGGTTGTACCACTATTGTGTAAAAGGTCCCCACATTAACATGTCCCAACTCCAAGTCGAACTCGTTCACTTTTCCCATCGGGTAGGTGGCGTGAGAGCTCCCAATGTGCACTATATTTATTTTATTGTTAGCAATGGTCTATGTCTCTTCCTAATTCCGGGGACATAAGACGGCCGAAGGGATAGGGAATGACTCATCTTACAGACTGGGACGAGTGGCATGAGAGGTCCAAGTGCGCACTATAAATCTACTTTTATGTTAGCAATGGTCTATGTCTCTCCCTAATTCCGGGGGCATAAGACGGCCGAAGGGATATGAAATGACCTACCTTACGGACTGGGGTACGTGGCGTGAGAGGTACATGTATGGTATTGATGTGTGTAGAAGTTATTTAATTTATCTCGTTGTAGGATGTTATTATATTTCTTTTTATATGTTGACTATCGTAGTTGTTGTTTGTGGGTTCTTGCATTTATGGGATGGAGTGACGGTATTTGTGGTGCCGTCCCGTCTATTTATGTGCGTGGGACTCACCGTTACAATTTTGTATTTCATGTACAACTTAGGTTGAGGCGTATGGTTAAAAGCTTTAGCAAGGCATCACATGGGTTCGGGCTTTTACTTTTTTTTTTACTTAGATTGTTTTTGAGGTTGTAGCCTACGGGCAAATTCATTCGTTCGTTATTTTTAGCTTTTATAAATCCTGTCTTGTAGCCGCGTTTGGCAAACAGTTTATTTTATTCATTTAATTGTTCTATTAGCTTGCAAATGTTTTTTTTTTAAATTTTAATTTTGTACCAACATGTTATCTTTTCTTTTGTTTAAAAAGTTCACGTATCGTTGTCCGTGTCTTACGGATTTTGGGACGTGACACAAATTACGCTTATTTTGAATGCAATTAGTAAGCACTTGCAATTTTGTTTGAGTGAGTTCCTACAAACTGGGGCTAGTGTTCCATTATTTCTGCGTGTACTTTAAGTATTTTAAAGGTTTATACCTTAAAGTTTTTTGTTAGTATTCGGGGTAGGTGGTTCTCAATCCTGGCCATTGATGTAAATTTGTTTAACTACTGTCTATATCAATAAACTACTTTCCGGACTAGGCATTTTCCAACTATTTGTTGCAGTCGTAGAGACGAACAAATAATTTGGAAATAGGTAAAACGAAAAACTGTGATAGAAGGTTTAGCATAACCATTCCATTAGGGAAAATTCTTATCTTTGGTTTTATGTGGGATACAAGTACATAACCATTGAAGACCAAGTTACACGCTGATCCCCTTTGTAATAACCCAAATTTGTCATGGTATCTCTTTATATATTTCAAACGACGATGAAAATGTCGCTTATAAATTATGATAACCTAAAAAGCACCCCCATCAGCGGCTTAAAAACGCGAACGCTGTCTGTAAGATATCAAACTAACCTCTTCTAAAATACATCCCAAACACCTCTTATGATAATTTCGAATAATTATGAAAGGTTAAGCTGAGTTACACCTCACATACCCTGGTGCAACAAATTATCATGAATATAATGACCACAAAAACGCAACAATCTCATCTTATAGCATATTCTATGCAAAAGTTCAATAGCAGTAACATTTTTCAACCATTGGAAAGTGAAGTCAAGGTGTAAAGCAAGGATAACAAAACACAATAATATCCAATCAAGGGTTCCAATGTAAGTTACATTTGTCAATGTTTGTTAGAAATGTTTGGAGGGATAAAGTGTATATGTTCACGACAGTAGCGAAGGTGTTCATTATGGTCCCTGAAAACAACAATCAACGGTATATCAAGAATCCACATACACACATTGATATGGTAATGCATCGTTTAGAACATAGGTGTACTTTTTAGTGGATTTAGCAATAACGACCCACAATGGGGATTCAACTAAAATGACAACGATGGCTGCAAATTTTCAAAAGTTGCTTAATGGAAGAAAGGGTGATATAATATAATATGCTTGTTACCAATTAAATTTAGAAACGAATCTCAAAAACATTCGTAGTGTGACACCACTGACAACAAGAGTACCTTTATAAGATCAATTTTAAACACCGCAGATAATCCACGAAAAAAAATGCGCTTACAGACTGCTAGTGAAACTGCGCTCTGACTGTAAGTACTGACGACTAATTCGACAAAATGAGTTACCTTTTTTTATAACAGTCAACAACTGTGACAACTGTGAGCAACCCCAACATTTACCCTTACAACAATGCACAACTGTTAAGTACATTCAAATAAGCTTTGCTTTTTTCAAGTCGGACATAACCCCTCTATCTTCAGTACTCCTCTCATTGTAAATTACCTGAGGAAAGAAGGCCAAAAAAGAAAACAATGCAACTTTAATGGAGAATAATACAATACCAAATATTTTATGCAGAATCATGTGGCAAGAAAGAGAAATGACATAGTAAACCCCTTTGTACATAAAGTACCTTATCGATGATTCCATATTCAACTGCTTCACTTGGACTGAAGTACTTAGGTCGACGTATATCTTCTTCGATCTGCTCTGTTGATTTTCCGATATGCTTTGCATAGAGTTTAACCTATAAAAAAGCAAAACGATAATTTGGAACTCAGAACAGCTTACTGATAGATATCAACCACTACTGAGAGCACTGTTTTAGTAATACTCCACAAGAGAACATTAGCTACACTGTTAAGACAATAGTTTCACTCTTTCTATTCTTTTTCAAAAGCAATGGTGTCCACCATGAAGCATCGAAAACATAACACCAACACAAGATACCATACACTTCACTGAATGGAGAGAACAACAGAGATCAAAGTTTGACCAGAAAATTAGTCTTGACCATTACGGGGTTTTTAACGATGTGAATACTCCTTGGTCCTAACTGCCCAAAAGGTATCGGTTGAAGTTCGAACCTCGCCAGATTAACATCCACCGGAAATTAATCAAGGCAACCAACTGGGACTTCCACTTTTCTTTTTCTTTTTTTCTTTTTTTTCGCAACCCAAATTTTTCATTGAACAAAGTGGGACCAGACCTAGTTGCATTCACAAAAGCAGCTTTTAAGCTGCTCCAAAAACAAGCTACCAACAGGTAGAAAAAATCAACTAACAAGTGCCTGTTTAGCCAATTATTTTCTTCGAAAGCTGACTAAGCCCATTTTATCACTAACCAATGCTCCATAAACATTGTTACGAATTTCATTTACTTCCATAAAATTAGAATTTAACTTTGTCAGACCCCAATTTGCCAATCTATCCGCTACCATGTTTTGTTCTCTCCAAACATGTCTTATACTTCCATCCATATAGCACATCAACATCTCAATATCCTTCCACAGGTTTATAAACTGGATAGGGAATTTTTCCATTCGATTTTGCCAGTTTTCAATAATTTTCGAGTCCACTTCAACCTGTACATTATTTAGATTTAGCGTGTAGCACAATTGAAGGCCACTTAATAAGGCTTTAACTTCAATTTCCGGAGAAGAAGAACCTTTCATAGAAGCACAATAAGCGACCACCAAGTCGCCATTCTCATTTCTTACTACCCCTCCACTACCAGCATTTTCACTTGTCTTACAAAAAGACCCATCAGTATTCAACTTTAGTTTTCCAGAAGGTGGGAAAAGCCACTTTGTGGCAATGCTTCTCTTAACCTTACAAGGAGCCAAGTCCAGATTCATTTGCTTCACCACCTGTTTTTGAAAATAGTTCATGGCTTTTCTAGGCTTTAGAGTTCCATTCAGCTCTAAGACCCACTTACTTATCTTCATAACTACAATCTCCATCTTCATATTACCATTGTTATGCTTATGGTTAACATTTGAGATCCAGATTTCCCAAATGATTAGGAACGGAATCAGCCTTGCAATTAGATCCATTTGAGTATTGCCTTTGAAGCTATTACACCAGAAAATGAGAAACTCTCTCCAAGCTAAAAAGGTTCTATAATTCACCCCAAACATGTTGGCAAAATAGCTCCAAACACTAGCTACCAATTCACTACTTCCAAACAAGTGTTCCACGGAATCTTCTTTGTTTTTCTCACAACACGAACACTTTGAAGCCAGTGAAATGCCAAATCTTTTAACATCATCATCCAATTTGACTCCCTTGTTCCACATTTTCCATACAAAGTTCGAAATTTTTGGTGGTAGAACAGGGTTCCACATTCATTTAAAAACACTATTTTTTCCATTTTTTTCCTTATAGAAATTCCAGGCACCCTTAGTAGTTAAGATACCATTTGATGTGTGTGGCCAATACCTCATATCTTCTCCACTTCTTAGAAAGGTGTTCATACTCATAACTTGTAAGCAAAATCTTTGATTACCCAAAAGAGTTAGCATCTCCTTGTCCCACTTGTCATTCTTCAGAATTTGATTAAGTAACAAATCCTTATTAACCACTTCATTTCTTTTGCCTAGAGCCTCATTACCATTCCAACTTTCATACCAGAAGCTCACCTCTCCCTTCTTTATTAGCCACTTGCTATTTTCAATTAGAGAGGGGAAAAAACTAGCCAAGTTTTTCCAAGTAACAGAGTGATAAGCACTAATCTTAGGAACAGCCCAATTCATCATTTTAGCTAGATACTTCTCTCTCATAAAGATTGCCCATAAGGACTTCTCAGTTAGCAACTTCCAACTCATTTTGGCGTGTAATGCATTCATCACTTCTTTAAGGCTTTTTCACACCAATCCCACCCTCATCCGTGGGTCTAGCCATTCTCTTCCAACTCACCCAATGATGGTTATTTTTACCATCATGTGCCCCCCAATAAAATTAGCAAAAATCATTTTTATTTTGTCAATTACAGCATCAGGAGGATTTAGAACAGACAATAAGTACACAGGCATAGTAGAAAGAACATGTTTTATCAAGGTAACACATCCTCCGTTGTTTAATAAAATTCCCTTCCAACTTGCCACTTTTTTCCTTATTTTTGCTACCAAGTCCTCATACATCACAGTGGTAAGAGTAGTATAGTGGAGGGGAATTCCCAAGTAAGTAGTAGGAAAGATTCCTTCACAAAAACCAGTCACATTAGCAATTATGTCCTTCCTTGCTTGAGTCGTAGATCCATGAGTAAGAAATATGCTTTTGCTAGCATTAAGTAGTTGACCAGAGTATTTTTCATAATCATGGATAAAACTCATGAACTTGGTTAGACTATTTTTGCTCCCATTCGTAAAAATCAACACATCATCCGCAAATAAAATATGTGACACATGGGTACATTTTGGTGGCAGTCTATAAGGTATAATACCACCATTTTCAACAAGTCTCAACAAGCCCCTGCTGAACACTTCCTCGGTCAAAACAAAGAGCAAAGGGGAGAGGGGATCCCCTTGCTTCAAGCCTCTACTGGATTTAAAAAACCCAGTTACACCTCCATTAACACTAACAGAGTAATAAACCTGGGTGACACAGCTCATAATGGTTTGTATCCACATGCTACTAAACCCATACTTCTCAAGTACCTTCTTCAAAAAAAACCAGCTAACCCTATCAAAGGCTTTAGCCATGTCTAGCTTGAACAACACATTATTTCCTCTACAAGAAGCTCCCAAATGAACTGGGACTTCCACTTGATTATTAAAGGGAACTAATTTAAGCTGCATGTTTGTGCAGCTTTTAGGTTGTTTAAAAAATAAAAGCATTTAACTAAGAAGTATGTATTCATGACAGAAGAAGGTGATTGTATAACAGCTTCATAGCATAAATGTGCAAGCACTATAACCATACACAACACTGTATCAACGAAAGCAGAATTAAAATCTAAGGTCATCAACATTACCAACTCTGCCTTGACATTCCTTATCTCCTTCCTTGCCAATTCCACATCAGTAGCTTGACCTTGAAATCTTCCGATTGGCTGCAGATATAAAGTTTAAACATGATAATTAATAGCAATGTCGTGAATAAGCAAAGGTTAGTTCTGATAAATTGTTTGATTGTGTCATTATAACTATGTAATTTCTAAGTAACACGAATAGAATATATATGAAGCGCTACGATAGATATGAGTACGGGTACCGTATGATACAAGTATGTTCA
Source organism: Primula veris (assembly GCA_963682055.1). Taxonomy (NCBI): domain Eukaryota; kingdom Viridiplantae; phylum Streptophyta; class Magnoliopsida; order Ericales; family Primulaceae; genus Primula; species Primula veris. The sequence goes on along the minus strand of OY821749.1, from coordinate 20,197,329 downwards.
TACAAAAATTCTTGAAATTTTAAGAAGGGTATGGCTGGTACCAAGTGAACTTGAAAAGAGACTTTCATAAGGTTCTGAAACTTGAAGCATGAATTTTCTAATCTTCCACATTATTTATATGGGATGGATAAGGTATAAAGCATGTGCATATATACATACATTCCAAAATCAAGAGAGTGTGAGGGAGAGAAAGAACCCCTTAACACACAAATCAGATTGTGTAAGTCTAAGAATTAATTATTTTTTTGTAAGTTTTCCAATGTGAGTTTGTAACCACAAACTTTCAGTCGGATAGAGTTTTTCCGTATTTATGCACTTTAGATAACAAGGGAAAAAGTTGAAAGCTAACCTGTTTAATCATAATAGTTGAGGAGGGCAAAGCTGAACGATTTCCTTTAGCACCTGCAGCCAAAAGAAGTGCTGCTTCTCCCCAAGCATTTCCAACACACAGTGTGAAAATTGGTGGCTTAACATACCTGTCATTCAACATCACTCTTGTCGTCTAATTTTCAGAAGAGAAAGAAACTTTACAGAACTGAAGGGCAGGTAAGAGGAGCATTATTACTGGTCACTTTTCAGCAACACTTTCTATTAATCATGCTCAGAATCAGGCAACAAAAAAGTTTTCCAAATCTAGACACTAAAGTTTAGGGCGAATACTGAATAACGGCAATTGTCCCCAGATATAGAAAATTTTCAGTTTGGTTCCCATAGTTTCAGTTGCAAAATTAATGGTCTTCATAGTTCAAATAGTTCATACGAATGATCCTCATAGTTTCAAATATAAAAAATACCGGTCCACTACGTTCCAGCAAGTTACATTAGTGGTCATTTCTTATCGTGACCAACGCTGTTATACATGGGGATTGCTTATGTAACTCATTTAGAACATGAGAACTATTAGTTTAACTTACTGAAATTGTGGGGAGTTGGTAACTAATTGTGTTTCAACTGACTAATGCTGTTACATTAGTGGCCCTGGTCCTTTCTTATCATGACCAATGCTGTTATACTTAGGTAGTGTTTCTATTTGGCCCTATAGTTTCAGATGAAACACAATTGGTTCCCCACCAATAATCTTTATTATAATAATATGTTCAAGCAGAAACAGTGGCTTTGGTTACTTACATTAACACACACAAAAAAATCGATAAAAGAAAAGAGTTGCCTAGAAACAAGAGAGACTAAAAGGAACAGCAAAGAGAAGCAAATGCTTACTTCATGACATCATAAATTGCGAAGGCTTCTGTCTCATAACCCAATTTTTCCCCATCCTATAATGGAAACAATGACATTAAAGACAAAATAAGGAAACAGTCCCACAGTTACTTTCTCAAGAGCCAAGACAGTACACAAAATAATGACTCTATCATGACAATAACACAATTCATTAGAAGCAACAGCTGTAAATTAATATAAATGTAAAACTCTTTGTTTACATCTTTTTCTGTCAAGTGCTGTATTATTTAACCAGTACCATTATCATTGTAGATGTAGGAAGGAATTGCCAGTAGACAGAGAGCCGTAAGACTGTCCTAAGTTCGAACTTTCATTCTTTACTAACGTTTTAAATTTTTATCGCTTATGAAAAGTTGATGCAGGCGAACTTTTTAGGTAGACTTGGTCCACTGTACAATATTTTGCCAAACCGATAAAAACCCATTTATGAAATGCAGAACCTTGTGAGGACCATCCTAAGATATAACAAAATAAAAACATTAAAATTCTATTGGTTTGGTCTACTATTTCGAAGGGTTCTAAGTTTCTTGTTGCCTAGAAACCAGTGTGTCTAACATCTTGTGGAGACGAAGACTATTGACCACCCACATTAGCTTCCTTATAACTTTTCCTTAAAATGTGATACAATAACCACAGTTTTGCATAAGCGATTTACATTGACACAAAACCCCAGTTTCCCTATCAACTTTTCTACTTCATTTTATGTTATATTTTCCTCTTACTAATATTCTATTTTTCCACATAGACATATTGGCTTTCCGTGCAAAAGTAACATATTAAAATTATGAGCAACTATTATAATTTCAAATTTGAGAAACCAATTTTGAAATCTATTTTTTAGGAACCACTAGGTCATCTGGTTGAGAATAGTTTTAGCTGACATCTATCAGAACTCCCTAAATTTGTAGTAAACGAAGGGTATAGGACCCTGACATGAGTGCTCTAAGCCACAAACCTATGGTATTGATTACCATATAGCAGACCATATACTTTCTGAAAGCAAAAGTGTCGAAATTAAAACTGTTCTACTGTTAAAAAAGCATAAGGAAAACATTGACCTTGGTCGTCCCCGTGGAGTTCACGTAAAGGTAGATTGGTTTGGTTTCATCTTCATATTGAAGATAGAGAAATTCTGCTAGTATCAGTTCAGTAACGGAGGGAACTAGAGACATGCCCAAATATACGATACGGTTCTTATACAAGTAAGAAGCTAGATCTGGAGGAGGCTGCTCCCATGCACTTCCTCTTGAAAAGGGAATTACCTGTTTAAAGTAGTACCAAACAATTAATAGTACAAACAAAGAGCTTAGGTATGGCAAGAAAATAATTGTGGGTATGTAAAAGAAACATATGTACTTCAAATTATTCCGGTACCCCAGATATCTCTAACTATAAGTAAACTGTTTCAGTATATGAGTGCACTTCAATATTTAGACATAAAAAACTTCGTCCACTAGTTCAGATGAGCACTATCTTATGAGGTGTTTCGAGTTACCTGAGATAAGTTTTGAAAATGCTATTGCAATTATACACAAAATGCTAATGGTTGGAATCAACAAGGTCTCGAATTCTGTGCAACTAAGGTTTAGCCCAAATATTTGAATGAGAACTTATTTCGTTAGGCTCAGCCAGAAATATACAGGTCTACATCAATGCATCAATCTGTTGCACCAATCACTTATCGAGATGATAAACCTCAAACAATCTATAACATATACATCCACTGCATCTAGCACTACGACAACTTACAATCAAATCCTCGATCTTATATTTACTGAAACTACTGTCTCCAACAGTCCAACTGACTAAGCCTACAAGACAACCAACATAACAAACTTATGACCTAAAATAACGACTTATATATAGATACAAAGAGATAAGAAAAGAAGGTTAGATGCCAAACTAAACAGACTCCTAATATATATACACACATTGATAGATAGAGAGAATAAGAAAAGTAGGTTAAAGGCCTAACTAAACAAACTCCTAATAAAACCTTTTTTTCAAATATAAAAATGCATATATATATATAGAGAGAGAGAAATGAGAGGTGATTAGAGGGCTAACCAATATTTCCTAATATTCATGAAAAACCTACACCTAACTGGACTACATAAAAGCGAAAGAGTGAAAAAGCTAGTAATTTAAAAACAATTCTAATAAAATATAGCTTATTTTAAACTGGCATACAGTCCACTAAACCTACCAAGGCATAATTATACATAAAATTCAATTAATAGATACACGGAAAATACGAAAAGAAGGTTAGAGGCCTAACTAAACAATTGTATATATATATATATATAGAGAGAGAGAGAGAAGGTAACCATAGTGAGAACGGGTCGTTTGGGGCGAGAAATCGGTGTAACCGGGTTGAGGGAGTCGGGACGGAGTTTATGACCGGAGAACCCGGAAGTGACGCTGGTGGTGACGTAAGGAGATAGGAAAGGGGAGGAGAGAGATGATGAGGTTTTGTGGAGTGGAGGAGAGGTGCGCGTGGGGGTTGAGAAGAAGCGCGTGGATATCACCTCCATTGCTGGGTTTTAGTGAGAGGATTCAATTACTGCTTACCGTTAACTAAGCAGTAAGTAATGGGAATTATTAGGCATCAAACTTTAAGTTTTGAGTTTATATATTTTTATTTTAGTTTTTAATGTTTTATACAATTTATTTTTAATTTATCAAATTATAATTTATTAAAAATAGAAAAAATAAATTAGTTATTGAAAAATATTATCTAACCATCTATTTTTTAATGTAAATGTGGTTAAAGTGACTATTCCATAAACAGTCAAATAAGGTGACTGTTTCAACAGTCACTCGTAGGTAATGTTGTATTTTTCGATTGGATTTTATATTTTTTCATAACCTAATTGTTTTTTACGAACCGTAAGTCAAATTTACGGTTTGACTTGTCTGATTTACGGTTCGTAAAAAAAATTACGGTTTGACAGTTGAATGACGAAATTGCCCCACTTTCTTAAATAAAAATAAGGCATAAAATAATATGACATAAAATGATGAGAGCAAAAATTGAAACCAAAACATTTTTAATTGTACTTTGAGTACATGAGAACAATCATTACACCACAACAACATTCTTAGAAATTAACTAACTTAACAAATATATATACAATTGTTAAAGAACATAATGATGTCATATATTCAAAAAATGATAGAGTACTTTTATAAAACATATAATAACCTATATTTCTACATACTGAAAACCGAATTCGTATATGTGTAATGTTAATTAAGATTGGCTTCTTTTTTTTTTTTTGCGGTTTCTAGGGTTTTAATTTAAAATTCCAAATTAAGATGTTAAAAGTTGTTTTTTGGGAAATTCGTTGGGCCAGGGCCAAGTTATCACATGTACAGATCTCAAAAAAATAACGGAAGTCAAAAAAAAAAAATAACTCAATCGGATATCCGAGTCAAAAGTTATGAACTTTCAAACTTTTACATAAATTTACAAAAATTATATACACCCAATCGATCGTCCAAATCACACTGAAAAATCTATTAATTTTCAACGCAGTGCCAATTTGGTAAATTTTCAGTCAAATTTTAAATCTGACTTACGGACCGTAAGTTTGACTTACGGACCGTTAGTTTGACTTACGGTTTGACTTAAGTCAATAACCGTAAGTCAAAATTACGGTTCGTAAATCAGAATTACGGTCCGTATTTTTTTTTTTACGGTTTAAACGTAAAAAAAAAAAAAAAGATAAAATGGAATCAAAAAATATAGGCTCATTAACTATTTACTCTAGTTTGTTTGTAGAGTAGCTTCAAAATTACCATTTACCAGTTCTAGCTTTCCAAGGAAGCATTATTTTACGTGTAATTTATTAATTAATTTATTTATTTTTCTGTTTTTTCATTTCGTTTTTTCGTTACCCAACCTGACAACTATGACCAAATCATGAAACGTGAAAAAATTGAATTCTTTAGAAAAAGCTAGCGTAAAAATAATAGTAAGCTCTAAATAACCGAAAAATGAGATTTTTTTAAATGGAAAAATGTCTTTTTATTAATAGATACTATAGTTTGTATAGCCGGTAAACGAGACCTGAAACGTGAAAATACTGTTTTTTTAGGAAACTTTATGCGCGAAATAATAGTAAGTAGGAAACTAGAATCAAGCAGCAGGAAACGATAAATGCATTTTTTTTTAGAGGAGAAACAAGATTTTCGATAACTATGTTAGTGACTGCGATTTCGAATTGTTTTTCAATTGTAAAATTTTGTGTATTTTATAGCAATAAATTATTTATCTGTAGAGCTTTAAAATGCATTAAAAACCGTCCTTATTTGTTACTTTCATATTTTATTGCAACAGGGTGCGTATGAATTGAGTTGAGCTCGACTCTGTTCAAGTAAACGAGCCAATTTTGTGTTTAGACTAGCCTCATTTACAATCGAGCCGAGCTGAGCGTGAGCGGGCTCGTTTACAAAAAGTCAAGTGTAAACACGATTTTCTGGCTCGTTTAATATTGTTTCAAACTTAACATAAATACATAGTATCAAGATGATCAATAACACAACCAAGTATTCTGAGTTTATAATATAAACTTGACAAACATGTAAACGGGAGTCGCGCACAAGCTAATAATGTTATTGATACACGGTGAAAAACACGCCACAATCACGTAATGAGCAATCAATTATGGTGTGATTCAGTCTCAACATTTTTGTAAATTTATGGGATGATTCCTTCTATTAAGTTTTTGTATACATTCCCCCACACAAAATAAAAATAAAAATAAAAATTGTATACACTAGAGCACTGGTATCAATATCATTAAATGATATTGTTTCCGTGTTATACATAATTCTTGCAAAAAACGATGCTGCATCAATTACTTTAAGAAATTTTCGTTTCTATTTATTGCTATAAAATAAAGAGAGACTATAGCTCTATAAGTTATCTTTTCATCCGTTTCTATTTGAGAAAGTTACTATTTAATTATATAGATGATTATCTTCTTAACACTATCCACTATATGCTTTGGATTGATTTGGAATATTACTTTTCAGAGATAAGAAGGGGGAAATGGTTCGAAGATAAGAAGGGGGAAATGGTTCGAAGATAACCCGAAATCAACAAATAATGACTACCCAGTAGTTTTTGACACATCTTCCAGAGGTTGAGAAATTAAATGGCATTCCCCACCCTTTCCTTTTATATACATATTGTGAAAATTATGATATACCAATCTTTAGTACCAGTCAGATAAGTTCAGAAAACAATAAGAGGGTGTGTTCAGTGTTTCTTAAATCTGCTTTCCGGTGAAGGTAACGTTGTTTTTCGCAGCACAAAGTTTCTCGTTCAAAAATTGAATTTTTTTAACCGATCGTGTACATGGGCAATGCTGAAAGTTCCTAGCTTTTAAGTATGTCACTATTGTACCCCAAGTGACAAAGTCACCTATCAGCTCTAAACAAGTAGAACAGCACTCAAAAATCACACTTTAGAAAATAATTTACCAAAAATCAAACAAGTAGTACACCAACCTATCAAAATTCAACAATTAGACATCACTCTACACAAAATCTCACAACTAATACGTAAAGTTTTCAAGGTTCACGACTGCTTGAAACTATAATCTTTTAAGATGGTGTACTACTTGTTCTGCTTTGTATAGATTGTTGATGTGGTTGAACAATAGGACGAAACTAGTGCTTTTTAGTCAAATGTTTTAACAATGGTGTAGTAATTGTTCGTTTTGCATACATTGATGTCTAGAGACGTGTATGCAAGACGAGCTACATGCGATGGTAGGATTCTTTATGGCGTATCTAGTCGATAGGTTGAGAGATGTTGGCTTTGGGGACCAAATGGAAACTTTATTTCTTTTGTAAAACACTCTTATTTGTTGTTGATGTTGCTGGCATACTACTTGTTCGAAATAACAAAGACATGAAACCCTTAAAAGCTGTTCAAGAAACAACTTTTAATAACAAGCAGTGGCAAGCTTCTTGGCAAGACGAGGCTAAATCCAAAAAAGACTAAAAGGCTAAAATATAGTACCAGTTTCCGGAGTTTCTTCAGTAATATGTTTGTATGTAAAAGTGTAATTTCGGATTGAAGATAGTGATAATTCAAAATTTTGAGCATGTTTTTTGTAGCTTATTTCCAGATCCTTGTGTTCTTACTGATTTCAGCAGTGAAATGTCAGATTAGTTTTGAATCCGACATAACTATAAGTTGCCTAATGGAGAACAAGACCTGGCTCATTAAAAACATGTTCTAGTTTGAAGATGAAATCAGGGAAGCAAAACAAGTATAGTGATGTGGTGATGTAATCCCGTGAAAAAGCTGTCATGTTATTAGTCTTATTGTTTGTATTCTTTATATGAAAGGGTCAAACGGCTATCTTACTTTTATGTTTTCGTGTATGACCATTTCTTTACTAATTCATCCCTTCAGCAAAATAATATTCAATCTTCGGTTGGATCTATGTGCCATTATCTGCCAAGTTTTGGTGTGATTAAACGAGCGCTTTGATGACAAGTCTTCACTACCTTCCATGATCTATAAAATCACCAAATCTCTCTCTCTCTCTTCTCTTGAGAACATCTCCTAAGAAAACAAGCGAAGAGTTAACAACTTTGAGTTCATCTTAGCTAACTCAATTGTGGTCATTATGCCAAGGAACAAGGTAGGCCTCCTTTTTCAACTGCTAATTTTGATATTAGGAACTGGTTTTGTTGCCAAGAAGTACAACTCAGTATTAAACCAAGTTTTGTTTACCCTTCGTAATTTTAAGAGAAAAAATCTAAGAAAATTTCATTGAACGAACTCAACGTTATTTCTCGAACGTTCCACAAAAGTTGTCACTTTGTTTATAAGTTATACACACAGCGTTGTTCCTTGTAGCTTGGAGCAGCTTTTTCGCTGTTCTGCTTATATCTTCTACTGTAACCTGTTAATCAGCTATAAAAACGAGTAAAAAAAATTTAGTTTGTGACGAAAAAGGCTAAATTTACACTTCATGAACTCAGCTCTTCTCTCACCCTCAAATAAGGCAGGTTTGTCTAAAAGTCGCAGCCATATAAGCCCTCGACTTGTCCGTGCCCTTACTTAAAAAAAAAAGTAACTGAATTTGTCATTAGCATATATTTTAAAGAAATGATTTAATTGTCACACGAATTTCAGGTTTCAACAATAAGTGAGAAGAGTGTATTGGTTACAGTATATGTTGTGGGACCAAGAAAGAGGAGATTCAGAACGAATAAAGGCAAAAATAATCACCACCAGCGCTACGTTTTTGCTCATGAAAAGCCTAGGCCAAAAGGAGGGTACAACAGAAGAACAGAGCTTCTAGAATATTCTAGGCGGCTGCGAGAATCTGTCAGATCACCTAAAACCCCAGTCCTGCAGTTACAGGCAAAGCTAGCTGATTCCCTCCAACGGTCAAAGTCACAGGTACCTTTTTTCCACATGTTAAGGGCTTGTTTGGTTGTATCTTTTTCGTTTTTTTCCCTTATGAGTTGAAGTGCATTTGGATGCTCAACTTAAAAGATCCTCTTTACCTAGTATAAAGAAGCTATAATTTTTAGTTGGAAATACTGAACTTTCTTATCAGGCTGAAATTGATCAGCTTAATTGCCTAGAAACTAATGTTAAACAACCCTATTAAAACAAACAAAATTAAAAGGAAAAAGAGGATAATGTATGACTTGCATTCAGGACCGTCCCCATGGAGCTGAATTTTTAAGGTATTTTTCAAGCGGAAACTAAAACTTTGTTTGCACCGTTCACATTAACAAACAAAATTTTGGTTTACTGATTGTACCATCTTGTATTTCCAGAAATCCCCATTTGTTGCTTTAGCTCGTTAATAATAACATTAATTGGCCAGGAGTGGTGAATAATAAAACATAAAGATCACTACTGCTATATCATCATATTAATGTCGTGTGCACAGAGGGCCTATAGCAGAGAGATATATGGCATCAATTAGTCTAAATCAGGACTATAAACAAAATGACGCACTAGTTATAATTTACACTTGTCCATTTTAAAATTTTTGGTTCATAACAAACATTTCCTTCAACAGATAGTTCCAGTTCAGAAGAAGCTTAGATCTACAAAAGTTCCAACTTGTTTTGGAGTCCTTACAATACCCGGTTTTTCCAGATCAAAGAGAGATGGGAAGAAAATTAGCAGAATTGGCCAATCTACCAAAGCAAAAATGATGAGTATTGTAAAAAACTTACGGGTATGGCGGTCTATTTTCCTAATTTTGAATAGTAAAAAAGAAGCATACCTATTTATGCTGTCTTTTAATACGAGACTGCTACGATTTTGTAGGTTCAGAGAACGGGTGGTTTTTTCTCGAGAATGTTTGGCTCTTTAGGAAGAAAGAGAGAATAAAGTTTCACAATAGCATCATTCAAGATCGTACTGTATTTTTCCTTCCCGTTTCCAGAGGAAGTTTAGCTGAAACTAAATGCCAGGTCTTTCACATTGTAGTTTGCGAACAAGAAGAGGTTATTTTTTCTTCTTCTTTCAAGAATATACCTACATCGGAGTAACTCATTGATAAACAGAGATATAAAATCATTCATTTCGGTCGTAATTCACTCATTTTGCGATTGTTAAATGAATGAACATCTTTTAATTTGTTGTTTTTACTTTCGTATGTTTTTATATTGATAAAGAATGAAACTTTTGCAGGCTAGGCTAGGAATCCCACAACTAAGTACTTTGTTGTGATTAAGTTCTGAATCGAATTTTGTCATCGAGCTAGAACTAGCGTTTTCGAGCGTGTACTAAAATCCGATGGTTAAGATTTTTTGACAACATGTGAAACGAAAAGCATTAGTGTGTAATTGAAGCACCCCTCAAGACGTTGGATTTGATCGAATGACTCTTATTTAAAATTTGAACTGCTGCAATTCTTTTAGCAACCCCTTTTATCTATCAGAATATGCGGATTTTGTGAAATAGAGATTGGGAGTAAAACTTTCAAAAGAAAAAAGAATAGGTAATGAAATAGATACATTACAATATTACATGAAAACAAACACTGAAACACACACAAAATGCTTCATGTTTTTTGTAAGTGAGGTATAATAAATTTACAATATCCAAACTAAGGTGGTGCAGTGGTTGAATACTCAACATCATTAAAGCGAAAAACAATAGAAAACAGAAAGAAAGGAACATGGAAAATAGAAAGACAAATGGATTGTTATAGAAATGGGCCCTGTTGTTTAGCAAAAAAATATATATTTGGTATCTGTTCTTTCAACTTCAGCAGCAATGGTCTCAAGTTTGTTTTAGTAGTAGTTACTACTGAATTTGGACACAAGTGACAAGACCACCCCTATATTATTAATATAAATTTCACTAGAATTTTCACCATTTGTGTCCAAACAATAATGAAATTATTTTCCCCACCCTACATATAAACACAAAAAAAATCAACACGAACAGAATTAAATATCGGCCACTGGTCATGTTGGTAGAACCATCAACAATATGTTACTGGTGTTATGGTCCGTCCTATTTCGTTAGGAGTAATTCAAGCCGCTTTAAAATCATTCACTCTGTTGTTCGTAGCCTATACTATGTTATGCTCGTAGGGTTTAAAATCTGAAAAGATATTTGAAAAAGATTTCAAATTTTAAATAAGAAAACATTATGAATCAAATCTAAACTTTCTTGTAGTAATAACTAATAACATAATTACATCCGTCTTTAGTTCAAAGATGGAGAGTAATATTTGTGCTACATTAATATTTAGTTACATATAAACTCACGCTATATGTATAATTTTATACAAAATGAGAAAATTAGTTACACAACAGTTATCATATAAGTCTCCAAATTCTATAACTCTTATAATATTTTATAAAAGCTCTCTACATGTAGAGAGTTTTGGACCTCCTTTATATCAAATTTAAATGAGCCTCACACTCATTTCTACAAGAAAAAAAAAAACCAACAAAAGGGAATTTCGATTAAAACCGTTAGTGCGAGCACGATAAATGTTTTTATTCTTTCATCGGAGCTTGGAACCGACGGGAAAGAGTTCTTCTACATCTTGGGCAAAATTTATTTTATTTTTTTATTTGAGCCTTGATTAGAGTTTTTCAAAAATGGGTAAATTATTATCATGGCCTCTGATGTTTTAGAAAGGTTATTTGAAAATGTTGGAGAAAAGAGATGATGGAGGAACCACGTCTATGCTGATGAAGCTCAGCCTCTTAGATCCATTTGATTGAATTTAAAACAGTGTTTTTGGAAAATAAACTATTAAAAATATTAATATTTTTATATGATACTATACATGTAGTTAATACATAACTGATATGCACCATGTAAATATATCCACTTATAGAGCTGTATAAGGCTATATTTACAAAGGAGTTTTATATATTCTCAATGGTATATATAAATTTTATGTATAAATATAGGGATAAAGAGCTGGATAAAGCTTGTGTACATATATTTTCTTTTTAGATGCACATCGGTTCTTATACAACATCACATTATATTTGATTAAAATAGTGATTTACTTTTCAATTTATTTTTTAATACAACTCTCATCTCATCTTCTTACTCTTCTTAACACTCACTTCTATCAAAGATTCCATCGAGAATGACGACTTCATTGCCTTCATGCGATCCGTGCCGGAGCTCAGTCTAGCCCCACCCCTCTGGGTTCTACTACAGTTAGGATGAAATTTTATGGTGTAGGTTGAGTTGATAATGAATAATACTACATATTTTATCATACGATCCCCAATTATTGAAGTCTAAATCTAAATCTATAATGGAAGAAGAAGTTATTTAAAAAATAAAGTGGTTTAGAAAATTTATAATAGGTAGATGATATGACCGTAGCTACGCTTGTGGTGGTTTGAGAGTGAAATTGGGGGAAATGAGCAAATATTATTTGACAAAAGACTTAGAGAGAGAAATGTTGAATGTAAAAGTGAAGAGAAAATAAAATAATTTTAAAATTAGATGCAAAAACTCTTTACATGTGAAGAGCTTTGTTAAATAATTATAGGTGTTATATTTTTTTATGCTTATATGTATATTGTTGGATAGCTCTTTTTTCAATTTTATCTAAAATTATACATATAGAGGTGCTTTATACAGACTATTGAGAATGCTAATAGTGCATTCTTATACATCTCTGTATGATACCAGAAATAAAATCAAACTTACAAAATAGTCCACTCGATAAATTGATTAAAATTTGAAGTAAAATCCAAACTAATTTTGTTAAAGTCGCTTTGATATAAACACACAACCGCCATCGGAACTGCACGCTCAACGTGATGACTCAATTCTACCTAGCAATTTACCGATTCCCATAGCAAAAAAACGTATTCTAAAAGGTCGATGATCGATTTTAGGTGAAATTGGTCGTTTAATGCCTGATAACCGTTTGAGTCATCTTAATTTCGTTTAATCCTTTATTCTCACCTATACTTCAGCTTTTTTTTACACATTAGCAACATATAAGAACCACTCAAATTCCATCCAATGGATTTAGATGAAATTAGTCACTTAACGTATAATAATTGTTTTAGTCCGCTTAAATCTGCTTAATTCATAAGCTATATCTACTATTTGATTTCCACATACTCCATAAAAACTTACTTATTAGAACACTATCGATAAATAAGAATCATTCAAATCCCACCCAATAAATTTAAGTAAAACTGGTTGCTTAGCGCTTAATAAATATTTAATCCCGCTTAATCATTTAGGCTCATAACCTCCATCTGTCGTTTAATTTATGTCCAAATTTCAATGTAAACTCGCTTTTTAGAACGGTGAGAATATACCATCACAATTTAAATCCCACCCAACCAATTTAAAATTGTCACCATACACTAATAAGCCCTTCAAATAAAAAATATCCTTAAAATATATTAAAGTTGCAAATATAATACGAAAAAGTTTTTATAATTTATCTTACACACACGTCACACTTCCACAATACCATAATTTATTTTAAGAAAATCTGATTTGGCAGTTTAGAGAAAAGCCAAATAAGCACTAGCCACCCACTATTAAAAAGTGGTCACTCTCATAAATAATTAAAACCCACAATTTTGTTTAAATAAACCCATTACAGAAAAATTACCAGAAAAAAATATTGCTCCCAAGATGAACAAGAACAGTCACTTGCTGTTTCTGTCCATTCTTATAGGTAAAATGTAAAACCCATCTTTTTTTTAGCATTTACATTTTAGTTTGTTGTGACAACTGACAAACAAGTACTAATAAATGTTTTTTTTTTTGGTAAATTTTTATCAGGTTTATTGAGAGTAGGAGTGGGTGAAGAAGGGTTTTGTTCTGCACCATTAGTTACAAATAAATTGCAACAAAATCCTTATTGGAAAGTCATTAATCCCACTCTCTCTCCTTCTCATCTCAAAGGTATATTTTTTTTTTGTTAAGTATATTTTTAAGTTGTTCATATTTTGTTTATGGGATTATGCTAGACTGGTCATGTAGAGACCCTATTACTTTCATTTTGATTAGCATTTAGCAGTGTTTTAAAAAAGCGAAAACTTAGCTGAAGCGTTTTGGCAAGAACTACGCTAAAAGCGCAAAAAGAGTAAGCTTTTAGTGGCCTAAAAAGTGGATTAATGAGCTTTTTTAGCTTTTAATCGAGCTTTAAATTGCGAAGCCAGCTTTTTGAAACAGAGGCATTAAGTGCTATACAAATCATTGCTTGTTGAGAAACAAAGAACGAATGATACATGTAAGAATCGGAAATTTTGATACTATGGGGGTTGCTGAAAGGATAAAACCGGCTATGTTTTGTGAAAATACACGTTAAAGAAGCGATTTTTTTATAATATACGAGTTCTTGTAGCCCTGTTAGCATGTTCTTAGTTATACCCCTGATTAGTGGTTTGCCAATCATTGCTTGTTGCGAAACAAAGATAGATAATCAAACGATTGATACACGTAAAAATCGAAAACTTTGATATTATGCGTGTTGCGGAATGGCTAAAACTGGCTATCTTTTGTAAAAATGCATGTTAAAAAAGCGATCTTTTTTAATACATGGGTTGTTGTAGTCCTGTTAGCCTATTTCTAGTTATTCCCTTGATTAGTGGTTTACCAATCAGGCAATCATTGGTTGTTGAGAAACAAAGATGGATAGTTAAACGATTGATACAAGTAAGAATCAAATATTTTGATACTACTCGGGTTGCTGAAAGGCTAAAATCGCTATATTTAGTGAAAATACATGTTAAAGAAGCGATTTTTTGTAGTATACGGGTTGTTGTAACTCAGTTAGCCTATTTCTAGTTATTCCTCTAATTAGTGGTTTACTAATCATTGCTTGGTGAGAAACAAAGATGGATAGTTAAAGGATTGATACACGTACGAATCAAATATTTTGATACTACTCGGGTTGCTGAAAGGCTAAAATCGCTATATTTTGTGAAAATACATGTTTAAGAAGCGATTTTTTTTAGTATACGGGTTGTTGTAGCCTTGTTAGCCTATTCCCCTGATTAGTGGTTTACCAATCACTGCTTGTTGAGAGATAAAGATAGATTAATAAATGATTGTTACACATAAGAATGGAAATTCTTTTGTGGGAAAACATTTCTTTTTCATTTTAAAATCCGAAAAATTATCCTGCCCAATATCCACACTCTAGGTTTACGATTTGATTGGTTGTTGCTTCGGTTTATCTTTTTTTTTCCCCTTGGTTTTAAGGGTCTGTGCATTTCACTGTCCACCTTATAAGATGTGGTTTATGGTATGTGGTTTATATATGTTAGAAAATTTAAGCTGGCTTGATCCATTTTTTTCCCATTATCGAAGCTAGTTTTATTGTGTAAAAGCTACAGCAACAAGCACAATTTGGTAATGCTTGTGAGTTAAATGAAAAACCCACCTCTTATATATGCAATAAAAAGATTAGTCGAAAGCAGGTGTTTCCTAGAATTCTGAAGTTGTTATAGATAAGTATGGGGCATGTGAGACAATGTTATAAAGTTACTATAGTTATTCGAGAATGGGAAGTGTAGATAGATTGAAAAGATAACTTGTATTATTTTAGGTTGTATTGGTGATATAGACAAGCAGAATTACCTTCTTCAAGCACCTTAATACACGCAGGAGCAGTCTCAAGAATCAGCTTTTTTTTAGTTACCATTCAGAACTACCTACTTAACAAAAAAACCTAAAAGCATCCCTTAGGCCATTGCAAATAGTTTAGTACAAAGCAAACTTGTTTTTGCGTTTGGTATCTGTTTAATCCCGTTCGGCCAAGTCTAAGTTATTTAGGACCCCTGTACCAGCAACATCTTCTGCAACCAGACACGGGTATAGAAATAGAATTCACGGGGATTATTGGCATTATACACGCTCTATAACATCTGAAGTGTGGCCAATTCATGACACTAGAAGTAACTTCTGAGTTAAGTTTTGTAGTATTTCCTTGCGTACTCATATATAAGAACCGAAGCCACAACCTTATTGGGAATATGAGTGCTGGCCCAGTAGGCTATGATCAGTATGTTGAAGAGTTAGTAACTGATTTCTTGTGGTTCACTTTTCTTCCGTTTCTTTTGGGTAAATTATTTGATCTAATCATTGCATTAGCTCAACACTTAAAAATGGAAAAGCAAACCCATTAAAAGGAATATCACCCCCAATAATCATGAATATTTGATGTAGGGTGAAACATGAGACTATTCAGCTCTATACCCAATGTGGTAAACAATGAGTTTCGATTTTTCTTGCTTTTACTTCACCTGAAATTTATGACTCATGTTTTCTGCAGACTTGCCAGGGTTTACTCGAAGTGTTTATAAAAATAACCATGCTTTGGTCACGCCTGAAAGTCACGTTTTTAGCCCTTTACCCGAGTGGTAACTTACAACAGACATATTAAAAGTTACAATTTCAAGTAATTTCTTACTATTACTTTGAGAAATGAGTTTTATGTATCAGGGAAAATACTCTAGGAGCCTATCTTATCTCACCTGCGGCTGGGGCTCACTTTGTCATGTATCTAGCAAAGATGGAAGGTGCGGTCAAATGCTTTTATTTCATAATGTGGTAACCATATTTTTCTCAAACTACATTGAGTTTGCTATGATTAATAGTACCTAATTGCACTTTACTTTAAATTGGGTAAATTCAGAGTGTGGATATCAAATTACCTGATCTACCTTTAGAATTTTATTAGCATGTTTTTTTTGTGTGCAGAAAATTCAAGATCAGGGCTCCCACCAAGCGATGTAGAGAGGTGCCAATACTTCTTCATTGACTGCTACCTTTTTTTATAATTTTTTCTTTCCTTCTTTGGTTCTTCATTTTTTTTGTTCCACTTTTTTCCAATACAGGTTCATATTTGTGGTTCAGGGTATGGTAACACTCACCAATGTATCGGGTACCAGCAACAAAATGATTGTAAGTGAGCTTATGTGCTTAACGGATCTTCTATATAGTGCATAGTTTTTGTAGTTTTAATTTTTAAAGTTACACATCATTTCTACGTTGTTCCAAAATTTCCTTATTTCAAGATCCAAAGAGTTGGTCCAACATGCTTATAAATTACATATTAATGGTTCTCTCATTTTGAACTGTAGGTCGATTCGTATGCTTATCTCCCTCCAAATTTTGAACATTCTGTTACTTCCGATGTATCTTCCACTCTCATTGTACTTGAAAGAAGGTTCACTTTCTTTCAGCTCAAAGATGCTCTCTACTATTTATGATATTTTCTCTTCACCTGCTCTTGTTTTTGTATGGACCCTTCATGCTGTTCAATATCAATGCTACTAGACCATCTACTTATAATGCTTCATTGTTTGATACATTCCTATTGATACTTGTTTTAATTGTTACTTTTACCTTTTAGGCATGTGTACCTGGAAAACCATATGACTGAGCAGGTTGTTGGTTCAACAAATAAGCAGCCACTTCTTCAAACTCCCGGTGAGGTAAATTATAGATTATTTATTTCACCATACTCAAAGAGCTTTGGCCCAAAAAGATATGTTTTACTTTTAAAATCTTTCATCTACGCCCCACCTTTCTGATAACCTGTCTGAGTTACTATGATCATGAATCTTGTCATCGACATAGCTTCACAATGATGGACTTGTGAATAGCTTTTACTTTACTCTGGGAATTTATTAAACCTGTCTTGATACTAGATCTTCAGTACCTTAGTACTTACCAATGTCTTGTTATCAGGTTTTTGAACTTAGGAAGCTGCTCCCTACTTCTATTCATTATGACTTCAATATCCATGTAAGTTGTAAATATTATGATTAGACTTCTCATTTGATTTTATAACACTTGTAATATAAATTAGGACTTTGTTATGGACCACGTCCAGAGGAGGTATTTGTACTAAAATTAATTCCTAATCTTTCACTTTTTAATCGTTGTTGATTCCTAGGGATGCTTTTCACATGTGAGTTTTAGGTTATTCTGGTAATGGAGAGAATACTCCGGATTGGTTACTCAGATAATGTTCAGAAAGTTATTAGTACTTAATTGATTTTGAAATATTAATTTGAAAATAATAAGAAAATCTATGAGCCTGTGAATGATATAGAAAAACTAAGTATTTTAAAATACTACTACACAGACCTTTAAGTGCTTGATTCATTTATCTAATCTAGTCTAATATTCTAATATTTTTTCCCTTTCCTCGCAGATCATGGATTTCCAACCAGGAGAGTTTCTTAATGTGAAGGTATGCTTCCCTTATTGCATTTTATAATTTTGAATTTACTCTGTATATAATTTACTTTGTTGGCGTGCCCATCTTCGTAAGTGTCAAGATTCGTTATATACGCAGATGTGGCCCGTTTTGATATATTGTGGAACCTTCTGTACACCTTACATCATATGTTTGGTTAATATAGTCGAAGATAATTCAGCATATTTCCTTTCTTGCTTTTACAGGAGGTCCATTATAATCAGCATGGTTTGCTACTTTTGGAAGGGCAGGGAATTTATCGCTTAGGCGATAGCTGGTAAGTACAAAGTACTTCTTATTCTATCGAAGGGAAATGTTTTTATATTATTCACAAGTCCAGGAAACAGTTACAGAAAACTCCTCTACATAGTCAGTGATCCTCACTTAGAGAAGGCGGGTTTTTTTAATAAAAAGTTTACTAATCCTTTTCGAAAAGAGAGAGGGAGAACAGTTTTTTTTCTCCAGTTAATTGAAGTACCAATATTGCAAAATGAGGATGATACTTCTCAAGAAGTCTTGAGGAGATCAAATGTTTATTGAGTTATTTAAAACAATTCGTTGCTCATTCCTAAGGCCGCACCTCTAGGTAAATTCATGTGCTCATTCTTAGGTTTGAACTCATCTAATTAAGTCTAAATATTTGGCTAAGGGCCTAGCCGCCTAGTATTTGGTAAAACGTTTCGATATTTTTGTTTCTGCTACCCTCATAATTGCAACTTTGGTAACTATTTCTTCCCTTTAGGCGATTTATATTTGGAATCACTAGTATTTCACATTTTCAGTTCTTGCCGATGCCTTACAATATAGACGGGTAATATGAAAGAATAGTTCGATTATACCCCTTTTAAGATCACTTGGTGTTGATAGTTTATACACCTATATCTCAGTCCTTAGAAGCGTGAGTAAATTTTCTGTGTAAAATGTTCCCGATGCTAATATGTGGCTTTATTAATAGGTATCCAGTCCAAGCTGGTGATGCCATTTGGATGGCGCCTTTTGTGCCTCAGTGGTACGTGATTAACAGAGTTTTCATAAAATTCTGAACTCAGTTAACAAAAATTAATGATTAAAAAAAATCAAAAAAATCAAAACAAATCTTTTTTGTTGTGTTTGAACAGGTATGCTGCACTTGGCAAAACCAGATCGCGGTACCTGCTAT
The DNA here is from genome assembly GCA_963682055.1 of Primula veris. Taxonomy (NCBI): domain Eukaryota; kingdom Viridiplantae; phylum Streptophyta; class Magnoliopsida; order Ericales; family Primulaceae; genus Primula; species Primula veris. The sequence goes on along the minus strand of OY821749.1, from coordinate 20,178,207 downwards.
ACAAAGATGTTAATAGAAACCCAATTTAATTTTTGTAGATGCAAAGCAAAGTTGTCTAAATGTTGCGCTGTGTAGATGTTACATTGATGGAATAAAAAGATCCAACTTCTTAACAATTCACTTATTTCAAGAACAATTTCTAGTTTATTGTTGATATATCTGCTTTTGCACTATACTACATTGCCATCCTTTCTTAGTATAGTGCGAACTGTATATGCATCACAAAACCAGTATTTGGAAGGGGAGTCGGGAGAGACTGAAATTCATGTATAAACAGTAAGTTACAAGTGAGAACAGGCCTTCTAATCCTTTCAAAAAAGGAAAACAAAGGCCTTCTAATATTTGTATAGAAAACAATACTTGCATTGAGGTTGCGAGCCTAAAGCACGGTAGACTACCAACGTCGAGATACAACTTTGTGATGATAATTGTATGTCTATTTTACTTTATATACGGCTGTATCCTTGTTACTATTTATGACATTTTGCAATCTATCATCTTATAGTATGTTTTTTTGGAGGAACCACTTTAGCAGAAGTGATCAGGGAGACTTTCAAAAGTTGCTGTTGAAATGTAGCAAAAAGTGACTGCGGACACTTTTAAAACTTCTGTGGAAATTTGGCAAAAGTGGCCAGACGCTTTGGCAAAAATGACCGCAGACACTTTCAAAAGTGGCTCTGGAAATTTGGTGAAAGCGGGACTGACTTAAATTTTCAAAAGTTGAACGTGTTACTCAAAGTCAATGTTGTGGAGAGCCTGTTTTTATTCCCTCCTCTCTCTTTATATGCACTATGCAGTGCAGATATCGAACCCACAAGCTCTTGTTCGAGAACATGAATTCCGGCTCTTCAAGATATCCCTTATAATGGTTGTTAAAAAACACATCCCTTATTATGTTTCTTCTAGACTTCTACAGCTATATCTCCACAATATTAATTCTATTTTTGCTAAAGTTATCAGTTACTTACACATTTTATATTTATATTTATTTATATATATTCAATGTGTATTCAGATTATCTGATGGAGTAAAAATTAGTAAACTTGACGTGGAATTAGATGATCTGTTGTGTGCGTTATATACAATATACAAAATGAAAATAAGTGGCTTTATGATTTAAAATTAATGATTATTTTAGATGATTTGTTCACAATGCTCTAACATCTTTAGTTTAACTAAGAACTAGTGAGTAATAAATAATTCTCTGAATCAATTCTAATGGAGTATATTTTTCTTCTTTTTGAAAACATTCTGATATGATTTCATAATGCTATCAAATTACTACTAGTTGGCACTTCATACTCCACGCAAGAGTGAATCATTCAATGACCCCAACCTTAAATTGAAAATAATACTAATAATTAGTGTAAACTACTATCTTTTTCCTCAAAAAAGTTGTAATAGTGGGAACTGAGAAGCTTGCATGTCAATCTTTCCTAATTAGGAATTTGTGACGACATTATAACCGGCTGAAGATTGTCACTCATGACTTCTACTCCTGCAAAATGTGCTTTCTTTGAATTCAATTATCTATTGCAATAAATAAAGTAGTATAAAAAGAAATATTTTACTATCTTCCGTTTTGTTCTCCTACTCATGAAATTCCACTATAAGAAATTTCCTGAATAACACTACTTAATTAAAGTAGGTAAACTTAATTTCCAAATTGTAGGTAATTTTCTGATCCAATAAATACTCGTATTGAGTATTTGATTTATGGAATATATAGTAAGATCTTATGCTCCTACAGTATAATTTATAAATCTGTATTCGTACAACATTTATGAATTGTTTTCTTGGCTATTTGCAGTCCCCTTGTTGATCGTGCATGATCGATACAACTGTAAATATATCCTAACAGACAAATAACAATGAAAACTAGTTCAATCAACATATATATTGATATCATAAAGCTGAGGTTAGAAACTTTGTTCTAAATATAACCTGGTCATTTAACTAATCAATAAAAAAAATTACTGTATGGAAAATTTAACACTGTCTACAATCAGAAGCTTATTAGTCATGAGTCAAGAGACTGGTCTCTGTTTCACTTAACTAAGTCATATAATATGAGAAAAGCACATGCTTTAATTCAAAATACTAAAATAGAGAGCGGAGTGTTGGACCAAACGCCACCTGATCATCAGAAAACGTCATGTCACGACTCACGGTCGGTAACCTATTTCAAATAACAGAATTCGTAGTATTTCATACTCTTCTATGTTGTTATCGATAACATTTTTCTGCAGTGAAGCTGGTTCAAACCATATATAGAAAGGTCAAGTGGAATATCGGGTAGTAGTTCACTCTACCGTTCAAAATCCCTTTAAAATAACGGCCGGCCTATATATCATAAAGCCAGGGGCGGATGCATTCATGTGTGGGTTTTAAGCTAGACCAACCCATGAAGAGCGGACCGAACATTTGATATAATTTTTCCTTTGAAAGAGACATATAAAATATATAATTTCAAGTAATTACTTATAAATTCCAATGTTCAATAAAGACAAATGACAATAAAAATCCAAGAAATTGTCACTACCAAAAGATATACAAACCTATTAAGTCGGCTATATATCTCATTGCTCATCCCGTGTGACCAATACTTAATAACTTTGCTTATGGTGGACAAATAAAATACCAAATAGTTATTACCGAAAGACCACCTGATTATGATGTGTCTATAGTTTGTGATTTCCAACTCTTACTTTTATGACCTTTTTAACGTTTTTCTGAGTCTTGGAGCTCTTTTTAATTATTTTTATTATAATTTGAATTCGCAAAAGGACACAGGTTGTTGGTTTTGTCGAACAAAAAAGACGATATGTGATGATATTGTTTATTTGAGTTTTTAACTTCATCTGCACAGAGAGCAAATAGAACACTCTTTATTGGTGCTGTTTTATTTTGTGGGGTAAAGTACTCAGAAAAATTAAGTTCAAAATGTGTAACCCGACTACTATAATACATGACTATTAGCTATAATCAACTTGCATTTGTTTTGTTACAAGCGTGATATGTTTCTTTTTGTTTATGGCAGACCATCCTAATTAAGCTGATTGTAAATCAACTTGTTTGAAATTTTACCAATGCCTTTCTGAATACGTTGTGTTTTTGTCTTGTGTGTTTTTGTCTTTGAGCGAACCTTGCATTTCCACGTCCCTTTAATTTCGGCTTCATGTGTTTATTTCTTATTTTATTAAATACTAAACCAAATTTGAAGATTTTAAAATTTGTGTTTGCTTACCCGTAAGCATGTCAAAGTTAAACGGTTAAACCTCAATAGACAACGCGATAACAGATCGATGATTAAGGTTTTATCATGCCTCAAACATGCATCCCGGCCAAGAACAAGAAAGACCAAGTACTTTTATTAGGACTAAATCCAAAAATTAACCAAGTTATAAACCTGTCTTTCTTGGCTTCTAAACCTGTCTTTTGATATGGTTTAAAATTAGAATTCTACTATTTTGAACCCAAAAACACTTCATTCTTCTTTTACGAAAACGGTTTTTTCTTTTCTTCCACTTAGAGCATCACCATTCATCTCTGTAAATAACTCATCTCCACATAATTTGAAGATTTTTTTAACAAATCACCATTTGCATCGGTCTATTTGAGACTCTTCAAATTTTAGAGAGAGGTGGAGCACCGCTGTGTATACCCGGAGTGTGTCTTCTCCTTATTACATTACTTTATTATTTAATCATTACTTTTGTTTTTATTCTCTTTCTTTTTATTTACTATTATTTTATTGCAATAGAGATTTTGATGGAGATAATGATATATGTTACAAAATCCGAATGACTAATCAAGTACTTGAAAGTAGTCGGTTATCTCTTGATATAGAGAGAATTATAGTGAGGCAGATGAAAATGCTTTTACACTTTATTTTTCCGTATACCTCCAAAAGAAAGCGAATCCTCGCTATCATATAGGATTAAAGAATTAATTTTTTTGTGAAGAAAAAGTGATGCTCTTTTAAAGAAGAAAAATTAACATGGAGTGAAAGCGAACACCCTTAAATTATGGCTTTGCCCTTTTGTAAAAATAATTGGAGGGCAAAAAATAATCGTTCCCTCACAGTATATTACACATTGGTTGCATCCCAGTGGTGGCTTATTGAACCAATCAAACTTAAAAGCAAGCCTAACAATGAATTTGTTTGTATGCATATGAGCCTCTTTAAAGACTTTTACTATGTAATGTAATATATTGTAAAGCAAAGCCCCTTTATTGCCTGTAACATCCCGTATTTTTATAAGTAATTTTATTCATGATTTAATTTATCCAAAAACGTTTTATTCAAATTTTACCAAAAACCGGTCATTCGACTAATTTTTAGCCAAAAACCGAACCTCTTCCGAAAAGCTTTATTTTAAAAACCTGTTACTAATTTTATAAAAAAAAAAGGACCCAATAGATTTGTTTCTAAAGATTTGTTATTATTGAGTAGTATATTAATAATTTTGGTTAAAAGTTAGCTTTTAGAACTTTGGGGACCAAATAGTTCGCTTCCACAAACTTTCTAAAAACAGTTTTTTCTAGAGAAAATTAAGGATTGGACCATGAAAACAAAAGTATTTAAGGATTGGTCCGGCTATAAAATTTAATTAAGGATTGGACCATTATTTCTGAAACTAATTAAGGATTGGTCCACTATATATACTATATATATTTCTGTTTTTTTAACCAGTTGTATCTCTCTCTAAACCAACTCACCCTAAATAAATACAGAATAATATATAGAGATACAGAAAAGAAGAACCCATCTCTTTCTCTCTCTTTCTCTCTCTAAAACAGAGAAATGGACCCGTTAGCGGAGCTTTGCTCCTTAATAGCAACAAACCCTTCCCAATTTTCCGATAAGCTGACGTGGATATGCTCACGTTTCCCATCTCCTTCCTCGACACGTCTCACCGTCTCCCACCTCAACGCCGTTATCGCCATCGCTAGACTCCTCTCTCTTTCCCCCTCATCTGCCGATCACCCCAACACCCCTCTCCTCCCTCCTCTCTTTCCTCCGATCCCTCCTCCCTCTCTCTCTTTCTTCCCCCTCCTCGTTTTTTCCCCAATCTCACTCCTCTGTTCAATCCGTCTCCAAATTCTACACCGATCTGTTTACGTACGTGTCTATCAATGCTGATGTGGCGTCCGAGGCTGCGGAGATTGTAGGGGATATTGTAGTGAATGCCATCGAGGATGAGTCTTCTAGGGTTAATGGGACGGTTTTGAGGGTGTTTTTACGAGCGTTGTCGAAGAGCGGGTTTGTGCCTGTTAATCCTGAATACGCAGATAGGTTTGTTGGTAGTCTTCTCGAGAACTATGTTCGTCACGTCATCAATGTTACAGGTTCTGATTGAGATGATAATGCTCGACTCTTTTTTTATGAATTAAACAAATTAGTTATTATTATTACGAAGGACTGTGTAAAATGTACGTTTGCCATGTCATCGTTGTTCAGACTGTTTTATTCACTACATTTTGCAAAATCCTTATTCACTACATTTTTTATGGTTGAACTTTTATTCACTACATTTTGCAGTATGTTAGTGTTTTATTTTTCAGACTGTTTTTATTTTTCAGACTGTTTTTTAATTAATTTATTTTTCAGACTGTTTATTTTTCAGACTGTTTATTTTTCAGACTGTTTTTTAATTTATTTATTTTTCAGACTGTTTATTTTTCAGACTGTTTTTTAATTTATTTATTTTTCAGACTGTTTTAACAGACTGTTTTCAGATTGTTTTTTTACGTTTTCAGACTGTTTTTTTTTTTTTTTTACGTTTTTGGATTTTTTTTTTTCAGATTTTTTTTTTTTTACGTTTTCAGACTGTTTTGTTTTTACGTTTTTGAATTTTTGTTGATTTTAGATTTTTGTTTATTTTTTGGGATTTTTTTAAAAAAATTCGTGTTTTTTCGGGGTTTTGCCTCTTTTTTTTTATTTTTGATTTTTTCATATTTTTTTTATTTTTTTATTTTTGTATTTTTATTTTCTGGAATTTTTTCTGATTTTTTACATTTTTATTGGTTAGTTAGGGGAAATGGACCAATCCTTGATTAATTTCAGTTTCATGGACCAATCCTTAAATACTTTTGTTTTCATGGCCCAATCCAAAATTTACCCTTTTTTCTATACCTAAAATCAGCCCACTTTTCAATTCTTTAAACCTAAAAATCAGCCAAGAGAAAAGAGAGAAAAAGAGAGAAAAGAGAAGAAGAAGAAGAGAAATCACGTTAGCGGATTATTACCGGAATCATCTCCTCTACACGTTAAGGTAACGGGGGTTATCCATTGCGACTAGACGAGGGTGTATGTTAGGATTAGGTTTTACGTTTAGTATAAATTGGGGGTTTTTTGCCTTTTATATTAATTATGTTCTTAAATTGTTAATTGGGGTTAGTTGTTATATTTTTAATTCGCTTCTTTGATTTTGGATTAGTTGTGGATTTAGTATCTTGATTTCGGATTAATGATAATATTAATGGGTTGCGTGTTATATGCATTGATTATGTATTATTATGGTTGTTGATAGAATTGGGTAAATTATTGTTGAATAAATATGTGTTTTATATTGCGTATACAAGGTGTTTGTTAAAATGCCTGAATGAGTTTTTATGTTGATTAGACTTGTTTGGTTAGTTGTGAATCTAGCACCTATGCTTTTGGATTATGTTGTATTACGTTACGTGACGTATGAGATTGTGTTATTTGAATAGTATAACATTATTGGCCGAGGCCTTAATATTGATATGTATGAGATTGTGTTATATGAATAGTATAATATTATTGGCCGAGGCCTTAATATTGATACATTAGCAATGGTCTCTGTCTCTTCCTAATTCCGGGGACAGAAGACGGCCGTGGGGATAGGGAATGACTCGTCTTACGGACTGGGGCGAGTGGCATGAGAGGTCCTAGTGTGCACTATATTTATTTTTATGTTAGCTATGGTCTCTGTCTCTTCCTAATTCCGGGGACAGTAGACGGCCGTGGGGATAGGGAATGACTCGTCTTACAGACTGGGACGAGTGGCATGAGAGGTCCAAGTGCGCACTTTAAATCTACTTTTATGTTAGCAATGGTCTCTGTCTCTTCCTAATTCCGGGGACAGAAGACGGCCGAGGGGATAGGGAATGACCTACCTTACGGACTGGGGTAGGTGGCATGAGAGGTCCATGTTTGTTATAGATTTGTGTTGACGTTATTTAATTTATTTAATTCATCCCGTTATAGAATGTTATTATATTTCTTTTTATACGTCGATTATTGTAGTTGTAGAATTTGTGAGCTCTTGCGTTTATGGGATGGAGTGACGGTATTTGTGGTGCCGTCCGGTCTAGTTACGTGCGTGGGACTCACCGTTACAATTTTGTATTTCAGGTACCAATTAGGTTGGCATGTTTGGATAAGAGCTGTTGCATTGCAACATCATGGGCTTGGGGCTTCCGTTTTCCTTTCATTTTTATTATATTTTGAGGTTGTAACCTATGGGCAAATTATTCGTTTAGTATTCTTTTTTTTTTTTTGTCAAAACCATTTTGCTTGTAGCTGCATTTGGCAACATTTTTATTTAATTGTCAATTGTTCTTTCAGCTCGTAATTATTTCTTTTAAAAAATTTCAAATTCGTACCAACAGGTTCTATTTTCTTTTGTTTTAAAAAGGTCATGCCTCGATGTCCGTTTTTAGGATTTTGGGGCGTGACAAGTTGGTATCAGAGCTAACTAGGTTCTTGTATACTTTGGGACGACGGGAAGATGGGTAACCATTGGACCAAGATCCATCGTATCTTTTTTTTAAAACTTTTTCCAAAAACTCAAACTTTTTCTAAAACGGGGGTTGCATTTAGCTTAAGACATGTAGCTATAATTTAGTAGTAGTTGATGAAAGGAAAGTCCACATGTGAGGCAAGTTGGGGACAATGAGGACGCTCGTTGATCCCGGCTCGCCAAACTAGTGGGTAGACCTCTCGTCGGTATGTGTGAAGGAATACCTTAGCGATGTGGAATTCTAGAGTATGCAAGGATGCTCGGGTGCTTTAGGATAACGTATCGTGATGGGTTATCCCTTGCATTTTTGTGTTGATTGTATGCGTGTGTAGATTTATATGATGTGTATGAGGTATAAGTTTGCATACGTGTGTAGTAACGTACTATTAGAGTGTGAAAATTGTGTTGTTGATGATTTTACGTAGTGAGTTTTCATATTATTAACTTGTGTGTTAATGAGCATTTTATGCGAATGGATGTTGATTGTAATAATGTTGTGGACTAAAATGATGTAGTTGCGTGCTATGTTCCTTGTAAGGGATTTACAAGTATTGAGTAATTTTACGCTTTTGTATCGATAAGTTTCTGCAGAAAAACGATCGGTCGTTTCTTAAAACGATCGGTCGAATTTTTCAGACCCTACTGGACCAAAAAACGACCTGTCGTTTTGTCAAAAACGATTGGTCGTTTTCTGGCAAATTTTGCAGTTTTTCGCTAAACTTCAAACGCTCGTAACTCCTTCGTTTTTACTCCGAATTTGATTCCGCTTGAAGCGTTGGTTTCGTATTTCAGTGCTCTATAATTATGAAACTTAGAAATATTGATAAAATGATTACCATGAAAAACGAGCTTTTATCATGATTTACATGTTTTGTGATTATCACGTAATGTGCGGAATGTTGTATTGTATGATTAGCGGAATTTGATGCCTTTGCGGTTAGATTTTATAAGTTGGAAAACATGAATGTTTAATTAAGTTTTGTGAGGTCGTGTCCTAAATTCATTAGTTTTATAAGTCGTTTGTGCACTTATTTCTTCCTTACAACATGATTCTACTCTTTTAGACATTGACTATAAATTTTTCTTGGTTAGATTGTAAGCTAGTGTTTTGTATATATGTTTCACATTTAGCAACTATTTTCCTTCCCTCGATAGAATGATAACCGTGGACTTAGATATTTTAGGTTCTAAGTTAATTGTCCCTACATGAAGAATCTCGTTTGATACTGTATAATGTAAGACTATACTATGATGTAAGACTTAATTTAGTTGAGTTGGTTTGGTGTCCATATTTAAGAGGAATTACACACATCTAATTTCATATGTACTAAATTCAAGGTCGATATAAGGGAATTTTAATAGATTTTATTTTTATAAGATTAACTAATGAAAACTTAAGAAAGATATCTGGGGTAGCATCCCCCTGTACAAGTTAAAATGTTTGAGTTTGTAAACTATTATAGGTGAGACAAAGTTTTTAAAACATTTTCTTATTATCTCTATTAATGGTTTGTACGTTAATGAAGTCACTGGTTGGGTATATATAAATAAAAAGGTAGTTAACTATTGCGGCGGATTGTAACTAACATACAAAAGGGCATGTTAGGATATATTTATTTATTTTATGGATTTTTTTTTTTAGTTGAAGTTTTCGACAGCTATAAGAGAACCTCGATTATGGTAGTTTCCTTCTAATTTTTGTAATTTAATGTTGTCCATGGATTACCTTTCGGTGCCGACTTTTGCTTAGAGTTTCAATGAAATGATACGTTAGGTTATTTTCAATTCGTTTGACCACTGTAAAAGATGTTTAAGCTATAATTAGGATCCAAACTTGAGATTTAATTTGTGTTTAAAATGTTCAAATAATAAGTGAACTAGCATTATAGTTGTCCTAGTTATTTCAAGTAAATCTCTTTGGTCGGATTAGTTGCAAAGTTTCAACACGTCTTGCACTTTGATTAAGAGCATGTATTACATGTGAATTTGGAGTGGTATTTTGGGACTAAATATAAATTATTAGGTTTTGCGCTTCTTATTAATTAAAGATTGTTTTGTTTAAGAGAACATGGTATAAAGGGAGATTGGTATTATTTTTGGGTGGTGATCTAGATGCTAAAACTGGATTGTTTGATAAATTAGAAACAAAATGCAATGTTAGGCCGGTTAGCACCATTATTATTATTATTTTATCAGAGCGTGCAGCGGAAGCACATGAAATAGATATAGATGTTTAAGTAATAAATGTTTCGGAAAACGATATGGAAACAAGTTTTGGAATAAGTTTGGTTATCTTACGGTATCAATATCAGTAATAGTTGTTTGAATTTGAACCATCCCAGAGGTTAATTATCAGTTCAAGGAAAAACATGGTAGGAACAATTTTTTTTTTTTACCAATTAAAAGATTAGGTTACATCATGTGTTTTGCTTTCATGGTGTACACTTTGTTATTAGCATTGATGATGACTAAAATCAGAATTTGGACTAAGAATTATGTAGACAGGAGTTATAGAGTTTTGGAATTATGATTGATGGGAGTTATAGAATTTGGTAATTAATGAGATAATAAACGATCGGAAGTGGTAAAAGTTTGACCTTAGGAATTTACGTTAGTATTATTTTTATTTTATTTTTCATCATAAGTTTTAAAGTTTCACAAGGTTAATGATGATATGATTATTAGTAATTTTAATCTCAAATGAGTTTCCAAGATACCTTTTATTATACTTCTTTTATATAGTTTATGCTACATGCACACACAAGTAACTGTTTTGGAGACCGGTTGGTTAAATAAATTATGTGAGCTGATTTAATCACATCTAAGAAAGCATATATAATATTATTCGGAAACATTATCCTTTTTTTTTCAAGTTATTAAAGAAATAAAGTTTCGGGACGAAACTTCTTTAAGTGGTGGAGAGTGTAAAATCCCGTATTTTAATTTAAAATTTTTATTTTGAATATTTATTCTTCTAAATAATTACTCATGTGACTATTTTGTTTTCATAAGTAAGAATACTAATGTTTAGTTGTTTAAGTGATTTAAGGACCTTACGGTTACACGTTATCAAAGCTATAGAGTTTTAAAGGATTTAGAGGTATTTAATTGGTAAAATGATTTACCATGGATTGATACGTGTTAGTACTTTTAGGGATTAGCTGGTAAGAATTGGGCCTAGTAATTATGTAATTTACTTCGGTTAGAAATATTGAATTGTATAAACGTATGATTAGGAATAATGGTGTAAGTAATAAGTCTTTGAATGCCTCACTAAGATGATTAATGACATGATTTGATTGTATTCATATATAAAATCGATGCCTTGTCTGAAGAGTAAATGTCAATTAAGAATAGTAAATATTATCTTGAGGTTTCTATAACGAGATGTTTGTATTTATTCCTATAACTACTATGCGTGGAATATTTAAGGAGAAATAATGTTACATGTATTCAAAGAGTTTCTGTTGCTAGTAATTTATTAAGGAGGTAACATTGCATGAGAAATTGAAACGGAAGTAATAAATTGGTATAGAATTGTAGTATAAATGCTAAGCCAATTGTCATGCCATATACACGTCCCTATAATGAATTCTTCCTTGTTAATATAAATATATACACAAGTGCAAATAAAGAAAGAAAGCTAGGTAGCATTTCCCTGATTAGATTCTATACTCCTTTACTGTATTAAAATTATCTGTATGTAACAATAGTATACAAAGATGAGAGAATTAAAGTCCTATGTTGAGCAAGGGAAAAGGTTTAGTGGAAAGCTAAGCACTAGATTATTCGTTGTAGAAATGTTTCTGTTCTTTCGGATTAATATTAGGTGAGTGGGTTTTGTCTTGCTATTATAAATATTCCGTTGCAACTTTTGATAATATTTTACAGGCTCATGGGTATTATCTTTTCAAGTACTATTTATATATGGAAACATTGTTTTTATATTGTTACGAAAACAAAGACAATAAAACAAAGAAAAGAATGAAAAAGAAGAAGTGATTTATATACGGTGGATCTGTATAAAGAGAACTAGTTTGTATCTTATAAAGATAAATGTTATATACAGTGTATCTGTATAAGGTTTCTAAATTTTTTATTTTATGATTTGCTTATGATTTGTATTTGGGACCATGAGAATAAGTACAACGGAGAATCCCGAATAAGGGAAAGAGGAAAGTGGGGTGACGTTGGCAACTAAACGAAAGAGTTTAGTTCTCAACGGTTAACTTAGCAATTGTACATAGTTTTGTTAAACGGAACGTTTTAAGGAATAGACCCAGCCGTCATGCTGTGGTGACCTTAATTACGTAGTGCACGTATGGTTTATACACCTTAGAAAAAGATCGACGGTAAAGAGATTGAGGAAGTCAATCGGGCTTGATACTCTAAGATATACATGTTATCATTTTGCTTTTATCATAAAAAGAAAGAAAAAGATTTGGTTATTACTATTGCGATGGATTTAATTTTGATGAAAGAAAAGTGAAAAGTTTATTTATCTTTTATATTCAAGTAATTTCTAAATAATTATGCATTGGGAATTTTTATTAAACAAGTTATTATGTTCCAAGAAACTGAAAGGGAAAAATCTTATTTTCGACCCATATAATATATTGTGAGGCTTCAGTTAAGTAGGGTTGATATCGAGTCAGTTTGAGGACCAGACAGACCTTTAAGATTATGTGTTAAATTCCGTTGTGATTATATTTTTATTTTAGTTGTAAGAGATTAACTTCTTGTAATGAACGTAATTTTTTAGATTCTATTTAATGAAACTTTTGCTAGAAATTTGAGCTAATTTAATGCGTTATTTAGCGAGTGTTTAATAATTATTTCATTTAGGCTTTGTTTAGCTCGTGCCGCCACACGTGTTATTCAGCCGTGTGACACCCCCGGGTCTGGGTTGAGAGTTTATTTTATTAGAGTTTAGTTTGCTAGAAAGACCCGTACTTTGAGTCTTGGGGACGTTTTGGAGTTGTTGAGTAGTTGTCTTTTATCCTGTTTAATATTATATATAGGTGTTTACCCTATTGGAGACTATTACATGTTGTTCATGTGTTTATGTTATGGAGTTGTTACGGGTTGTGAACCCTGCGTATTTTATTTTATTTTCATTATGACACGAATTGAGCATTTAAATTCTTATGGTCTTATTGTACGTTTATCATTTCTAGTATAGTTGTTTAGAGAGGAAATTTCGGGACGAAATTCTTTTAAGGAAGGTTAGTTGTAACATCCCGTATTTTTATAAGTAATTTTATTCATGATTTAATTTATCCAAAAACGTTTTATTCAAATTTTACCAAAAACCGGTCATTCGACTAATTTTTAGCCAAAAACCGAACCTCTTCCGAAAAGCTTTATTTTAAAAACCTGTTACTAATTTTATAAAAAAAAAAAGGACCCAATAGATTTGTTTCTAAAGATTTGTTATTATTGAGTAGTATATTAATAATTTTGGTTAAAAGTTAGCTTTTAGAACTTTGGGGACCAAATAGTTCGCTTCCACAAACTTTCTAAAAACAGTTTTTTCTATACCTAAAATCAGCCCACTTTTCAATTCTTTAAACCTAAAAATCAGCCAAGAGAAAAGAGAGAAAAAGAGAGAAAAGAGAAGAAGAAGAAGAAGAAGAAGAAGAAGAAGAAGAAGAAGAAGAGAAACCACGTTAGCGGATTATTACCGGAATCATCTCCTCTACACGCTAAGCTAACGGGGGTTATCCATTGCGACTAGACGAGGGTGTATGTTAGGATTATGTTTTACGTTTAGTATAAATTGGGGGTTTTTGCCTTTTATATTAATTATGTTCTTAAATTGTTAATTGCGGTTAGTTGTTATATTTTTAATTCGCTTCTTTGATTTTGGATTAGTTGTGGATTTAGTATCTTGATTTCGGATTAATGATAATATTAATGGGTTGCGTGTTATATGCATTGATTATGTATTATTATGGTTGTTGATAGAATTGAGTAAATTATTGTTGAATAAATATGTGTTTTATATTGCGTATACAAGGTGTTTGTTAAAATGCCTGAATGAGTTTTTATGTTGATTAGACTTGTTTGGTTAGTTGTGAATCTAGCACCTATGTTTTTGGATTATGTTGTATTACGTTACGTGACGTATGAGATTGTGTTATTTGAATAGTATAACATTATTGGCCGAGGCCTTAATATTGATATGTATGAGATTGTGTTATATGAATAGTATAATATTATTGGCCGAAGCCTTAATATTGATACATTAGCAATGGTCTCTGTCTCTTCCTAATTCCGGGGACAGAAGACGGCCGTGGGGATAGGGAATGACTCGTCTTACGGACTGGGGCGAGTGGCATGAGAGGTCCTAGTGTGCACTATATTTATTTTTATGTTAGCTATGGTCTCTGTCTCTTCCTAATTCCGGGGACAGTAGACGGCCGTGGGGATAGGGAATGACTCGTCTTACGGACTGGGACGAGTGGCATGAGAGGTCCAAGTGCGCACTTTAAATCTACTTTTATGTTAGCAATGGTCTCTGTCTCTTCCTAATTCCGGGGACAGAAGACGGCCGAGGGGATAGGGAATGACCTACCTTACGGACTGGGGTAGGTGGCATGAGAGGTCCATGTTTGTTATAGATTTGTGTTGATGTTATTTAATTTATTTAATTCATCCCGTTATAGAATGTTATTATATTTCTTTTTATACGTCGATTATTGTAGTTGTAGAATTTGTGAGCTCTTGCGTTTATGGGATGGAGTGACGGTATTTGTGGTGCCGTCCGGTCTAGTTACGTGCGTGGGACTCACCGTTACAATTTTGTATTTCATGTACCAATTAGGTTGGCATGTTTGGATAAGAGCTGTTGCATTGCAATATCATGGGCTTGGGGCTTCCGTTTTCCTTTCATTTTTATTATATTTTGATGTTGTAACCTATGGGCAAATTATTCGTTTAGTATTCTTTTTTTTTTTTTTTGTCAAAACCATTTTGCTTGTAGCTGCATTTGGCAACATTTTTATTTAATTGTCAATTGTTCTTTCAGCTCGTAATTATTTCTTTTAAAAAATTTCAAATTCGTACCAACAGGTTCTATTTTCTTTTGTTTTAAAAAGGTCATGCCTCGATGTCCGTTTTTAGGATTTTGGGGCGTGACATTGCCAATAGAGAAGGAAGCCAAGAAAGGGAGTTTAAAAGAAATGTGGTCTTATTTCAACTTAAAAAATCTATCTAAAATTTTCATCCCATTCCATGAGCTGCCTTGCATAGTCATACTTACAAAACACTATTGATGAATATTAATGAAATGTTGCATATCGATAAATTGAATGAAAACAAAAAGTTAAGCATGATTTCAATACTAGTTACTACTACTATATATATATATTAATTAATGTGATCAAATTATCACATGCTTTATTTGATATTTTTTGTGAATAACTTGTTATTCTAGGTCTATATAAGTCTAAATATATGAGTAATATAATATAAATATTTATAACCAAAAAGACAACTACAAATTAAGAAAAACTGAATAAGTGATAATTGAATTTAAAAAAAAAAAAACTTAGACATAACTCATACGCTCCATAGGCTAATAAAATACATATTTATCTCTCCAAATATACATAAAATTCTATAATTTAATAAATTAAAATATAAATATCCAACATAATAAAAACTCAACTTACTAAAACATCAACTAAAAATATACTAGAACCCTAGTTAAGTCTACACTAAATTTAAATATTAATTAAAAATAATAAAAATTGTTAAATCTAAAATCTAAAATCTCAACGCACTAAAAATCCAATTAAAAATATACTAGAACTCTAGTTAAGTCTATCATAAATTTAAATATTAATTAAATTTAAAAATTTGTTAAATATAGTATTAATAACAATCAAAATCTTTGATGAGCTGGATATGCCATGTAATGTGGGTTGATTTTTTAGATAAGAAAAATGGGTGATAAAAAACATTTTCCTTAAAAGAAACGGAAATCTATTGCAACTGCTTTACACTCGTATCATGTAGTATTTGTTTAACCAGACCAGTAAGTGTTATAATTCTGTCAACTATCAGTGAAAAAAATTATAACTTATAATTCAGGAAATATTGATTCAAGAAAATATTTCGAAACAGCAGAGACGGAATGGAAAAATAGTCACACCTTCTATCTTGAAGATTGGTCTCCTAGCTAGAACAAAAATGATCTGGAGTGACTTATTCATAAAATAGTTCAAGTAAACAACTAAATCAAACGGAAAGAGTTACGGATGCTGAACTGTTAGTCAAATCCAATATAGTTCTACGAGGAGACTTATTGTAGGAAGTATTGAATAAATGTTAATTAGGGTTAATATCAAACCTAGAGCAGGGTTTTCCAAAAATTCAACAGTCAGCAAATAGACATGGTTTTATACTTTTTTTGGGCTAACATGCATCTTTCAAGCTAAATCATAATTGGCTTTAATAATGATTACTCATATGTATTGTTGGAATTAACATGGATTTTCCGTGTTAAATGAACAACTTTGAGCCAGTATTTAAGTGACAAACACTTCAAAATTGCGTCCGTTCTCGTGGTTCTTGGAAAGTTCACATGACGAAGTTCGAAATGTTATATTTACACGCGGAAAACCCATTAGGTGTGTGAAAGTAAAAGTGAGCCAAAAGAAGTAAATATTCAAGTTGGGAAGTTGAAAATACTTGTGTAAATTATCACATATTAGAAGAGGAAGAGTCACATGAAAGGGTTTATATACCATAAGCAGTACTCTTGAGTATTTAATTTAAATAACAAACAAACTTGTCGCGTCAATAATGTGTCCTTGTCCGTTCCGGTCTAGTATCGTAGCTAGTCTCATATATACCATTGTGGTTTGGTGCAACTCTATTAACTCCCCATTAAAGGTGTGCATAATGACTTATAACCCCTTCATTTACTTAGAAAGAGATATTAAATTTGAAATCATTCTAATTTCTACAACTCTTTATAAAAGGCTAGTACCGGGTGCCTTAACCCCGCTTCCGTCATTGCTACGTTGTATCTTGGGAATCTTTTGCGGCTTTGCCCAATTAAGCTAGAAGCTAGGAATGTGGCTTTGAAAAGGACATTGTAATTAAACAGTGGACTCGTCTGTAATTAAATCCGAAAATTTGTTAATTTATGCAATTCTTTATTTGCATGTGTCGGTAGTTTCTGTAATTTGTTTTTCCGGTTCCGATTTATTTCCTTTTTACAATAAAACCTTTTCTTTCTGTTTATCTGTCTAATACATAAGTTTCAGCCTATTACAAATACATCATTCTAGTTTTTTCAGCATGTTTAAGCAAATCTAATTAGTTCCTTCCAAGATTAGTGGACCTGACGACCCTAAGACGTCATATCTAATTAGCCCTTAAGCGTAACAAATTTTACTTGAATAGTTTTATTCCAACCAAATGGTCATACCATTTAAGAAACCAATTAAGTAAATGAGTGCTGAGAATCATAACTTAATAAAAAGTATTAACAAAAAGTCTTAATCCATTGTACCATTGTTGTTGTATTGGAAAGTTGAGAATGCACACTTTGTAGTTAAGGATTATCCTAGTCTCTTGATCCCTGAGATGGTATCCTGTTCCTTCATAGAAGCATTGTTCATATTCTTTCTTTACACCTTTTAAATAATGGTACTAGATCAGGACAAATCAAGGTAATCCAGCGCATGAGACTTAATTCCTTATTTTAGAGAATAGATAGATGCTCCTGTTTGCAACTTTTAAATTCATTTTGTTTTGATTTATATTGCTTATCTACTTCAGTTGGTTGATCAGTGTTTGCTTGATTTTTTTGCTTTTAAATCATGAAGTCTAATTAAGTAATATGAATTTTATTCTACTTATTAATTTGTTGGGATTTGAATTTTTAATTTTTTGCTCTACTAGAGATCAGATAAAACCTCAGATAGAACTTAAGCTGTACCCAACTCAAATAAAAACTTGTAAAATAAATAGATGAAAAAAAATGCAATATTTTTTTTGAGGGAGAGGTGAGGAATGAGGTCAACGGAAATACTATGACCGGCCACATGAGAAAATCAAAAGCAAAAGGCTACCATTTTTTGTTAATAAAATTTCTGAGTGCAGCTTAACTGCCAATTGCATTACAAAAATCTCAAACATTCCATATTTATACTTTTATAATTGTAATTATGCGTATATATGTGATCATAACTGTCTGTAGCTCTGATTAACTATCCCGATTTGTGTCTCGGCCATATTTCCTTTCTTATTTGTTTCCTTTGCTTTTGAATAAAATTTAATTTTTGCTGGGAAAAAAAAAGTCCAACCTCATGCAGTTGCACAAGTGGTGAACCAATTTGATTTTGTATTTCTCATTTAGTTTGGAGCAAATATGAGCGGGCCAAGTTAAACTTAGATAATATTTCCCGTACCTAGCTAATATTTCAGTATATATAATGAAGATTAGTCTCCGATACCTATACCTAATATTTCACGTACGACTTTCCTATAACCGGTGGTACTAAATATAAGAAAGTAACAGTGATTACACATAACAAGTTTGTCTAGCTCCCTCTAGAGGGCTAAAGAAGCTATATATGAAGCTGGAAAAGGAAAACAATGGATAAGAGATTAGTATCATTGACCCTAGACAACTTTAATTAATTTATAAGCATTTTGGTTGGCTTATATTCAATCTAGTTTAGATCATGCTTATTGATGCTAATGATTTCATCTTGAAAAATCATTATTAACTAACATTACCTAAAGCATGCTTGAAGAGTATTCCCAACTTGACATCCTCTAGAGATTTTAATCCACATAAATAGCATATATATCTAATTATGTTGACTGCAAAAGTAGTTACTGAAAATTATGATATGTAAAGAGGCAAAGGAGCAAGAACCACCAACTCATTATAATATTTTTCTCTTGTACCTTGCATACTGTTATAATGTCATTTAAACTTTGTTGGCAAGTTACTTTTCTCTAAATATATCTAACGTCAATATGATAAATATCTGTTAGAAGTGTATAGCCATAGTCAGTCCGCGGAAACATGACTAAATGTGTGAAATTGATAAAATTAATAAAATTAATAAAATCACATAATATTTCTTTAAGTATTAAACACGGAAAATTCAATTTTTTTAAACTTTTTTTATCATCTTTTCTTCATTTTTTTACCTTGGTTTATTTATTAAAATGTATTTGATTTATATTTGTTTCATTTTCGCTCAATTTCAACATTCTTTTCAAACTCCCAAAAAAATACACAACAATAATGTCACGTGCAGTCATGTGTCGAAAGTTTTCGCGTTTCAAAATTGACTAAAAAATAAATAAAATAGAAACTCAAAAGATACAAAAGTTAAATTTAAGAAATCAACTTATAACAAGTAAAAAGATTAAGACAAGAAGGTAAAAAAATATAAAAAAATGCTGAAAAAACCAAAGGTATATTAAATAATAGATATATACGAATAATTAAATATCTATTACACAATTTAGTATATTAACATCAATTAAAATGCAAACCATCAATTTTTTTATAAATTTTGTTTGCACTCACCACTACTCTAATTATTATTTTTGTTTATTATTTTAAAGATGTGTATTACGTGTCAACATGATAAGTTGATGTAAAATGTATTTTATAATCACTTGTATATGTTAATTTTTTTAAGTATTACTTATATATTATCAGCACATACAAAATTATGGTATATTATTACACTTATAATATATAATTTTGGGAGAGTTTGCCAAAAAAAATTTTTAAGTGTTTGCCAGAATACCGTATATATAAATTATTATGAAAAATATTAATAAAAAAAATATTTTTTGAAGTTGTGGGGTTAGCAACCCCTGATCACATGGGTGTGCCGTCCGTGGCCACCATGTCGGAAACAACTTACAATAGCTTTCCCTTGTTTTACTGCAAAATAATCTTCGATTAATGTGATTTCAGCTTACCGTTCTCTCCTTAACGTGTGTACTGTGTATATATGTCTCCGTGTGTATGTTTGTCACAATTTTCATTGACCATTATACAAAGAGTGTAGGAACTTTATTAGGTATTGGTATAATTACTAAAACAAATTTCCACCACATATATTCTAATTTCTGTGTTAATAAGTTTGTTTTAATTTAGTTTTGATCCTTACTAGTGTTGATACGAGCGTTCAATATACTAATTAGTGATTACAATGTACAAAGTATATGCCTATGAAGTGAGATTTACTAGCTAGGCCGGAAAAAAGGTACATATAAAGTAGATGTGACTGGATACGTTTTATAATATGAGAAATGAAATAGATCATTAGATTTTGATGTAAACAACTTTTTTGGAGATGCTAAAAATTAAAACTACTTAACTATAGTTTACCATGTGAAGTATGATTCTGTGGGCAAGTTTCTAGAAAACTATCTGCCTTATTTTATACTCCATTATTGAATAATTGAGAAGTTTTCCTTGGTTGAGATTTCTATCGTATATCTCATCTTCTAATTGGTAAGATTTCTTTTTAGTTTTTCTTTTCCGATTTGCAATATGTTGTATATATATATATATGGTCCTTCACACTATAATAAATTAATTATCTGGAAACAAAAAATTATTTAGAGACAATGGATAATTTGTTTCCAAATGTTAGATTTAGGTGTCAATTTTATTCCAACATCTAATTTTTAGAGCAAAAATTAGATGAAATTTGTCTAATCTAAGTAATATATTGGTACATATAGTTGTCTTTAAAGACAAGATTTATTAAATGCTGGTCCAGAAATATTAGGAATATTCAAGTCAAAAGAAAAGTCTTTTAAATTGGTCTCTAAATTTTAAGATTTAATGACAAAAGATATCGTTCTCCCTAACCCTGAATATTTTGCAACCAATTTAAAAAATGTCCTAAATCATCCGTCTCCAAATCTCAAGTAATTTCTTTGTATTGTCAATTAAAATAATTCCGAGCTAACCTTTCTCTTGCATGGTATAAATAAGTTTTATAAAGGACAGCTTGAAACATATATGAAGATCATTTTCTTTTCTGAAACTTTTAAATGAAAATTTAAAGATGTTTTATATGGTAATTGCAGTTATCTGGAAAGGTTAGTGCCATTGTTATATAAGTAACTCATAAGCGGGGTATGGTCATGGTCCCCCTATATTGATTAAAAATGAGAAAAATAACACTTCACACTAATTTTATTAATACTTTCAATTAGTATATCATTTCGGCCTCCCACAAATAGTAATTACATGCTAAATACGGCCTTGGCTTATCATCATTTCAAAAGACAACCATATGATCCTCTTATAGCCCGTGTTAATAATCAAAAATTTAGATTAATCATGTTCTCATCCCAGTGTTAATGAGCACTCCTTGAGTGCTGTAGAATCAAGTCTAACTATTCTCTAAAGGAAAAAAATTATATACTTAAGTAATAGGGTAAAGAGGATTCCAATTCGACCTTTTGAAAATTTTAAGATTTGAGGAAATCCAAGAGATGAGGTTTGTATAAGTAAAAGATCCCCATTTACTTTCCAAGAGATTAAAAACCAAAAAAAATGGTTGGAGCTTTTTCCTTCTTTCAAGCATGTTCATAATTCAACAGAAGAATATATCTTTGGAGCATTGGGCCTCTCAAAAGCTTAGGTAGAGGAAGGGCATCATGCATGCAACTTTTGCCATGATTTTTTTATTATTATTTACACCATCCCCTAAGATTTACATGTATGAATTGTTATGTAGTACATGTGAATTGTGAAGTGGATCATTACTTCCAAGTGTGACAGTATTCGGGATTTCGGAAACACTAGAATGTACGGTTTCTAACCAATAAAAACTCAAAGATTAGAGTAAAATATACTCATTGACATGGGGGCTACTGTCGGAACTGCTATAGGGCTAGGGGGTCAGCTGATCCCCAAACTTTTATATAAAATTTATCAAAATGTTCATGAGGTATTAAATTAATTACAAAATTAGCATTCTATTTAAATAAAGATTTTGTATTATAGATACACAAAATTCTATATATATATATAAGCAATGACTTTAATACTAACAAATCTCAAACTCAATCTCTTATACGATGACCAGTCATACATGTTATTCCCAACACAAGGTAAGTTGGAGTCACAACTGTTTTTTTCCTCTTTGTTGGTCCTTTTTTTTTAATCCTAACTACATAACTAGTTTATAAAATTAATAATCTACCGTACTTTATTGATTCTATACTTGTTTGCTTAACAACCGTTAATTACTTAAAAAAATTAGGATACTTTTTAATAGATTTTTATTAGAAAAAGTTAGGTACTATATAAATTTGAAATTTTTTTAGTTAGTTCTTTATTAAGATAAATTGTTAATGGAACATATATAAATCAATTGTGCCTTTTAAATTAGTTAGTTGTTTAGTAGGTTGTTTACAAAATATATAGCTTGTTATTTACACGTATTAATTAATTTGAATAAACTTACTGTTTGACTTATTTTAGTTTATTTCGAATAAAATTGTTGTTTCATTTTGTAGTTTACTTAACTAGTTAACTTCATTGGTTTTTTTTTCTTTTTTATATGATATAATAGTTTATATTGAAAATGATATATTTGAAAGTTTATCGAATGATGTTATTATGCATCGTTTTTAAGATATGGATGACCGTATGAGTCGATTGTAAATTAAGTAACAATGTTTGATATTTTGCATTTTTGTTTTTCTTAATTTTAATTTTTGTTATTTTGTTAATATTTTGACCCCATGATTTAAAGTTCTGACTCCGCCACTAGGATACGCAATATTGGCTAAATGAGTACCAACTTATTACTAGTGTTAATATTATTATTACCATTATATATATTGTAGTTATAACTATATGTTGATCTTTTATTTGCATAACATGTTTTATTTAAAATAAAATAAAAATAATGATACATACGCTATTCCTATACTCATAGATGTCAAAACGTAATTGTAACAAACTTTTACTTTTTTTCCTTAAAGTTTAATACCATGGGGAAAACGAATAGATGTAAAGAGACTAATGCATGTCTTCTTTAACTAAGGTAAGCTAGCTTAAAGACTGTCACCTTTATCTATGAGTCCTATTCTTCTTGTTTTTTCGGCAAAGGTAAATGTATATATAACAAACCAAATAAATACATACCTTAAGAGGTAATTGAATGCTTATTTGAATGCTTGTGAGGGGCTAGAGCACGTTTTATTACTTTGTAAATGAATATATATCAAAGTGATACGTTAGTATATATTCAAGTTACAAAGTAATAAAACGTGCTCTAGCCCTCACAAGCATTCAAATAAGCTAAAACTCAGCTAGAAAAAACCAACATAACTATGCAATTTGTAAACTACTAAGTGGTACTTGCTTTAAGCATGAACTTCATTTTTCCGTTTATTGACTGGAATTGAGCCTCGGCTATGAGCATGATGATTTCTTTCTCTCCAATTAAACAGCACTATTGAAAAGAGCAACTTCCCTTTCTTATCAGCCGAAAATGAATCCTTAAATTTATCAACAATATCTTTCTCATTATAATATGGACAGCAGCTCATATCAACAAGAGTAACCAAGTACTCCTGCATATATTCAGGATGTGAAGAAGATATATTTCACTCACCAATCATCATTATACTACAAACTTTTGCACATCTTTGCAAAACCAGATCGTAGATAACATAAGGGTCTTAAACATCATAAATTGGTCCACAAGGCAACCAACTATCAAACCATAAAGATATAAAGAGGCATCAGTACCAAATTGCCACCTTGAAATTAATAAAATCCTAAGAAAACCTTAATTTCAAAATTTTATTTAGGTCCAACCGTCCAAGAACAAAGAGCGGGGGTTTTAATGTCCGAAAAAATGATTTCCTTTATTGAAATTGGGTTCAATACATTAGTCCAAAGTGATTTATAATCAGGATCAATAATATGCCAAATCTACCTTGTTCCTGTCTTTAAAACTTTTAATTTTAATCCCAAGGCCACACTCATGAAGAGGTAGTAACCACATTCCGAGCTACTTTAGCTCATTTATTGTCAATGTATAGCATCATCTTTCCACAAGACATTTCTCATAGAATGCAAGAAAATACTATTTCCTTTGAAATCTTATTATAAAAAATGAGTTTATATTGGCCATTTTTTATTTTCAATAATAATGTTAAATATAGTTTGGAATTTTGGTTCTGCTGAAGTGCCAATAGTGCTTGGTCCCTGGTTGCAAGTAATATATTCCTCCCCAATGCATATTTAAACCCCTTCACACCCTTTGACATAAAACCACAATAACATTTTTTCACACTAACCTACACAGAAAAATGGCAACCATGAACCAGCCTTCACCACCACCATCCAGCTCTTTTTCCATCTCGCTTCTCCAATCTCTTTCCCAAACTCCACACAGGCTCAGGAAGAGAATGCTTGCCACGTGGACACCCGAGCAAGAGCTCAACCAAGTGAGGCTAAGGTCAGGTGCAGACATGAAGAGAAAACTAGGTTGGTTTGACTTAGTTGCCCTTGGAGTTGGGGGTATGCTTGGTGTTGGGGTGTTTGTCACAACCGGTCCTGTGGCCCACAATATCTCTGGTCCATCGGTTTTTATATCGTATATAATTGCGGGTATATCAGCGCTACTCTCTTCATTGTGTTACTCCGAATTTTCCATTGAGATCCCGGTGGCTGGTGGTGCTTTTAGCTATCTAAGAGTCACTTTTGGTATGTAAAGAATTTTGGTGATTAGTTTTTCGAAAACATTACACACAATTGGCTAATTCGTCCCGAGTTCTTAAGATTTTAGAAATACTGAGTAGTGTTTAGTCATAGTAAAGAAAATGTTAAACTTTCTTCTTCTGAATGACAATTACTGAAGAAAACCTATGTGGCAAAATCATTATCTACACACAGTTTGGAAGAAACTAATTATCCTCATATTAAGCTGATGTTCTATGGTTCTGAAAGTAAATACAAAAGAAATTTTAAAAGGACACATTATAAAACATTTTTGAACTGTTGTCATGCTTGTTTGAATTAGTCTTCAGATTAAAACCATTAATTTTAGCAATTACTATATATTAAGTGTTGAGAACACACGAGTTTTAGGAAAAGATTTTTGTCCATCAATGAGAATTTTATTGCTTATACTTTCAAAGAAATGAAACGAGTAATTACATAAGCATTAAGCAAATCCTTTGGAAGATCTAACGTAACCAACCTACTCTTAACTTCTTTTGAAAATATATAAGGATTCCTTTTTTTATTATAATTTCCCTATCCCTTTTTGTTATTGATATTGTAATTAACAACATGAGTGTTTTGATTTGTACTTGTGTAGGTGAATTTGTTGGGTATTTTGCTGGGGCAAATATATTAATGGAATATGTATTATCAAATGCTGCAGTGGCTAGGAGTTTCACAGAGTATTTGTGTTGTGCATTTGGAGTGAATGATCCAAATTCATGGAGAATTGAAGTGGAGGGTTTTTTAAAGGGTTATAATATGTTAGATTTCATTGCGGTTGCCCTTATTGCTCTCCTCACTCTTTGCCTTTGTCATAGGTTTGCAACTCCTATATTCCTTTAATTTTTTTTTTTGTTTTATTATTTGTTTATTTGATTAGTTTATAGTCGAACCACTCTTTTTTTTTATTTTTTAACTTCAAGTTTCTATCTACAATATATATAACACTACCATTTGTCTCCTTTTGAGATTTAGTTAGTGGGCATTTTTGCTTAGTGTTTCATTCATTAAAACGTTAATGGGTAATGAGTAAAGTCATCATACTACACAATGGGACGGAAATATACTTAAGGCTATTGGTATAACAATTAAATTTAATTCTATTTAAATATTTTGTTTACGAAATTTATTGAAAATTCATTTCAAAATAAAAAATAAACATAACTTGTCTTGTTTTTAAACTTTTACATGGTAAGCAACAATTAGGAATAAATGTCATATCTTGTACAAATTGAGAAAATTATCGTTATTAGTTACACTAACATGAGCATCAATCACCATACTGCCTCAGGCTGCATTTTATGCTAAAAGACAAGTCTATTGAGAAAATAAGATTTAAGAGGTCGATTGGGTTCTCTAGGCTAGTGATGGTAAATTGGTTTGCTTGTTATTCTAAGAGAAAGGAACAGTAACAAAATGAGAGTACTTATGCATATTTTCAATATTATTGGAACAAGTGCACAATCGGATGTTGTATACCTAAATCAAACACTTATTTCAGCTTTTATTATAATTATTTTTCTTTACATTGCGAACTATATCGAGTTTAAACTTTCTTTTCTCTTTCAACGGGCAATGAGAATGATTTGACATTTTTTGTCAAAAAATTTAAATTTGCAGCACCAAGGAGAGCTCTATGCTAAACCTCATAATGACAATCTTCCATGTGATCTTTTTTGCCTTCATAATAATTGTTGGTTTCAGCAAAGGCAGTGTTGAGAATTTAGTACAACCAAAAGGATTAGCTCCATTTGGTGTGAAGGGTATACTTGATGGTGCAGCCATAGTATATTTTAGTTTTATTGGTTATGACTCAGTTTCAACAATGGCTGAGGAGATTCAAAACCCTGCAAAAACCCTACCAATTGGAATTGTGGGCTCTGTTGTGATTGTATCATTTCTCTATTGCCTCATGGCCTTGGCTTTATGCTTGCTTGTACCTTATGATAAGGTGAGTGAATCTTGTTTTTTTAGGTATTCATTAACAGCTAAGAAGTTGTTTTCCTTTGTTTTCTATCTCAAAATCGGTTGAGCACATGGTAGAGCAATATTTGGCTAGTTTTCTTTTCATTTCTTTTTCATGTTAAAACGATCAATATACAACGAACAATTTGATCTATAAAATGTAGAAAAACATCTATCTTAGTCGGTATTACGTATGGGATTAACATAGTTTTGGACAAAAATTGACATGATTTAATGGCAACACCTTTTTAAGGCGAGTGAAATTTGTTTTTTTCCGGTATAAGAAGTTATCTCCCTTTTTCTATCTCAAAATTGGTTGAGCACATGGTAAAGAAATATTTGCTAGTTTTCTTTTCATTACCCTCTTTTTCATATCAACTACCACAAGTAAAAAAATGATCAAGTAAAAATTGATCTGTAAAATGTAGAAAAACCTCTATTTTAATCGGCACTATGCATGGGATCTCTGTTTTAAAATTCGCGCTACATAGCGCTATATAGCGCGAAATAGCACTTTTTTGGTAAAAAAACGCAACGAAAAATCACGATTTTGGGTGGAATTGCGCTAAAATCGCGCTATAGGGGACCAAAAGCGCAAAAATCGCGAAATTCTGAACCAAAAGCGTAAATAGCGAGTTAAAAAAAAAACAGCAAATCTAAATAATAAATATATATTGTGCAATTTTCTTAAAAGTGTCTACAGTCCAGATGGTTAAGACTGTGCTGTAATTTCCAACAGACCTGGGTTCGAAACTCACCAACAACAATTTTTTTTTTGATTTTTTTTTGTTACTATCTAATATAACTATATTTTTTTATTTTTTTTTTGTTATATATTCTAAAGTTTAGTGCATATTTAGGCAAAAAAAAATACACCGCAAAGCGCTATATAGCAACGCTATTAGCGCTTTTAGCGTTTCTCTCGAAAAAACGCTACGATAGCGATAACGCTATTTAAAACACTGCATGGGATGGGATTAACTTAGTTTTGGACGAAAATTGACATGATTTTTAATAACACCACCTTTTTTAAGAAATGGAGAGATTGTGTTTAAAAAGGGGTTAGTCATTTCTACTACATGAACCATTACATATAAAGATGAAACAGTAAAAGCGAAATTAAAGAGATTGTTGTACTGACTGATTTATCATTTTTCTTAGTACCAATTAAGAGAATTAATTAGGGAAGATGTAGTGATTTATGGGTGAATTTAAGACAAAAGCTGAAAATCTTCGTGCCACCAACTTTGATCTCTTGACATCAACATGGTACCAGTTTATTGTTGGAAGGAATCTAATGATACTACAAATAGTTCATGTCGACAAAATTTTATTGATGTCACAAATTAATATTTGGTGCCAAACCTATAGTGGTGACTTTATGACAAAATCATACCATAATTTATGCTCTTTTTGCTTCTAGTGAGACTTCATCATCAGAAAAAGTTATTTGTCACGATCACAAGTTTGTCTGAGACTTGGCACCACAGATATATATTTTACAACACGGGCTTCACTTTTGTCAATAATAAAATCTCAAAATTTCTCAGAACCTTCATTTTTTGGTACTAAACCAAAATGTTTTTATGTTTCTCAAGGTGATCGAGCTAGTAATTGAGAAATCAACATGGC
This sequence comes from Primula veris, assembly GCA_963682055.1. Lineage (NCBI taxonomy): Eukaryota > Viridiplantae > Streptophyta > Magnoliopsida > Ericales > Primulaceae > Primula > Primula veris. Next base: position 20,150,079 of record OY821749.1, on the reverse strand, counting down.
CTTAAATCATTTTCCGATGACAAAAGTAAAATAGAACTTGATCGAGGAATGTCTCTTCTTTTCTCGTAGTATTTCCTATGTTAGACTCGTCCATGCTAGTATTTCTAACTCACAAGAACTCCTCCATTCATCATTTAAAAACAGAATACTGATACTGAAATTCAGAATTACAGAGCTAGTAGTGCCACATAATATATACATGCGAAATTTGGTGCAACTATAAATTGGCTTTGTGGATTTCTTGTAGTGCCACATAAATATACATGCCCCCAATTTGGTGTAACTATAATTTGGATGTGTAGATTTCTGATGTGGCATCGTTTTCGATGGCGTTCGAGAGGATGGGATGGAAGTGGGCAGGGAATCTGGTGGGAGCAGGTGCTAGTATGGGAATAGTTGCCTCTCTATTGGTGGCAATGCTTGGGCAAGCTAGGTATCTGTGTGTCATTGGAAGGGCAAGGCTTGTGCCCTCTTGGTTAGCCCAAGTTCATCCCTCAACTGGCACACCTTTGAATGCTACTCTGTTCTTGGGTAAGTCCGATAATTACATTTAAAATTAAATAATTAAAGAAATCTTGGAACTATAACATACTCCAGTCTGCAGATGTGATTAAGGCCTATGTTTTGTTCTAAATGCATCCGGCCTGTACTCCCTACGAGTGAATTATGTCATTGTGAATGAATCATGCAGCTTAAAGTTCTTAGCTTATTCATCCAATAAGAAAATCCCTGGTTTTGAGCCGATTCAAGGAATAAAGTCCATCTTTTAAACAAAAGAAAATGAGCATGCATTCAATCTTTCGGAGCAATTCCAAGAGAGAGTTGTTTCCCCTACAGAAAGTTGACAGAATTATCCTCTTGTGGGACAAAAAATCACACCACGATCTAGAAACTGTTTCCCTTTTCACTATGTAACATTGCTTCTAAAGGTTTTCTTTCTATAATGTGATACTATAATCTAATATAGCCACTTTACAAACATCTTTCCAGGGCTTTGCACGGCATCAATTGCGCTCTTCACTGATCTCAATATAGTACTCGAAATGATCTCCATTGGCACACTACTAGTCTTCTACTTGGTAGCTAATGCTCTTATCTACCATCGTTATGTTATCAAGGGCAACAATACTCCCATCCGCACCCTAATTTTCCTCTCCCTCCTCTCCTCAGCCTCATTCGCTTTCTCCTTGATTGTCAAACTCAAACACCAATGGTGGACCCTACCCATATTCGGATCATTCTTAATCGTGATTACTGTCGTTTTTCAGTACACTGTGCAACATCATTACCACTCGGACACATGGTGCGTGCCCCTCATGCCTTGGCCAGCTGCCATATCCATTTTCCTTAATGTTTTTCTCATGACTACATTAAAGAAACTCTCATTCCAAAGATTTGGTGTTTGGGCCTGTTTGATAACTTTGTTCTATGTGCTATATGGCGTTCACTCAACATATCAAGCAGAACAAGGGGATGCTCAAAGGGTGGAAAATGGGGTAAACCCAAACTCAATAACCATACAAGATAAGCTTGATATTCAAGTGCTATGATCATCTCACCTGTTCTCTCTTTGTCCAATTTTCTATTTACAACAAATGAACTCAAAACTGTAAACAGGTGGAATATATATATATATATATATATCCAAATAGGAGGTTTTAAAACAAGGGGGGATTGGGAAATTTTGCTAACCAATCTCAGCTACCATCTGGCTGGTGTTGATGTTTCATTTTTGTAATTAACCAGAGAGGAACCTAATCGGGAACCCTAGATGTGTCTAATCTTTAAATGAAATATAACTAGTTTTATTTACTTTTACGTAATTAGTAAATATGAATAACAATGTTGTCAATCTCTTAGCTCCAAACTGCCAAGAGGTTCCTTTCTTTATGAAGCATATTAAAAGGGGTTGAAAAATAAAAACATTTAATGCAATTGCAAGTCGCTTTGACATAATCTACAAAAAGATTCTCATCCTAACTCAATTCAACGCCAAATAATAGGGGATATGCTGACCCACACCAAATGATAGGCAAGACTAGGGTTCAAAGTGGGAAAACTTCCTATAAAATATCTTGGGGTCCCCCTTTAATCGACGAGCCTTAAATCGGGCAATTCCGTTCATCTCATAGACAAAATAACAAGTAGAGTGACTTCGTGGACCGGGAGGCTCTCATTTGCGGGTCGGCTACGACTTATAAAATCGGTATTACTTAGTATCCAAGTGTAATGGACTACTCACTTTATCCTTCCCGTCTTCGTCCTCAATTCTATTGAGCGGATTATCCGGAAGTATTTCTGCACGGGGTCGGATTTATTGAGTAATGGGGTGAAAGTTTCTTGGGAGCAAGTGACGAAACCATTTATTGAAGGTGGCTGGGTATTAAAAAAACTAATGAGTGGAACAAAGCGTTATTCCCTCCGTTCCTATTTAATTGATCACTACGAAACTATGTGTAATTTTGACCGTTCAATAACTTATATCAAAATTGTCGGAATGAAAATCTTCAAAAGTTAAACATATAGTTCAAATGTTAAATTTTATGATTAGATTTTAAAAAAATTCATTTCGACAATTTTGATACAAGTTATAAGCCGGTAAAAATTACACGTAATTTCGTAGTAGACAATTAAATGGAAACGGAGGGAGTAAGTATGCAAACACATTTGGTTTCTTTTAAATCCGTCACTCATGCCTATAAGGAAAACTTGGGTGATAATCTATAGATTAAAAGGTCATGATTTTTGGTCCATCCGGGCTCCTTTTAAATGTGGTTGGTCTTGGCTTAATATTCTACTCCTTAGACCGGTGTTTAAAAAAAACTGTGCGCGTTATAAAAAAGTGTGTGTGTGTGTTGCGTGTGCGTGTGTTGTGAACCCTATTCCCGAGTCTCCTTTTTCTTCATCTCCGTCCCATAGACATCTTTCCGACCAACCCCAAGCTCTCATTAGGCACTGAAATAACCCACTTTTAACTGACCTAAGCCCAAATGGTGACACCCTTTAAATCAATATCTTAACCAATATTTTCTTCCTAAACCCTCACTCACATGATAAATGCATTAACCAAAATTTTCACTCATTCCCCATTGTGAAGCCCCTGCATAAGAAAAATATAAACCCCGCTTTTGCACCACAACCTCTCTCTTTTCACCATACCTCCACCTCCAACGTCTCTAGCTCGTTGAAGCGAACACTCCGACCTGTCCAACTCCACCGTCAGATTTGTTCCTCTTTGCCGGAGCTCCAACATATCCGTTCGCCGGTAATCTACCTGGACCCACTGCCCCCTTTCACCCTAGTTCGACGTGGCCTCTCCCCACCTGTCCGTAGACTACCTCAGACACGACTTCATCCATGGGAGCTCCGTCCAAACTCCACGACGGAGTTTCATCTCAGCCCGCCTATCCCAGCTCACCGCAGCCCTAGCCTACCACCAATTACCCCATCCCACCCTTTCTATCCTCCACAACCATCGCCGACAAACCCAATTTCCCTTTCGCATAATGCATCGTCGACTCCCACTTCCCATCATATGCCCCCTCATAACCCAAACCCCCTCTTTCCGTTCTCTGGTCCTTGTGTGGCCCCATCTATTGTGTGGTCTCCGGACCCGATTCGTGGTTTTTCCGTTAGATCCGCTTAGGAATCGGTTCGTTCCTCTAGTCCCAAAGTGGGTTGGGCTCGTATTGTTTGGTTTAGGTATATACCCCGGAAGTGTAGCTTTATTTTGTGGACAACCGTTGTTTTGAATCGGTTGGCGACGTCGGATAGGCTTCAAAGAATGAATCTTTCAGGCGTTAATGGTTGTCCATTTTGTCTTAAACAGGCGGAAAGCGTTGATCCTTTGTTGTTCGAATGCGAATTTTCAAAAAGAGTTTGGACGGTAGCTAGAGTGAAATCCGGTTTTATTGGGACGAAATATTCGTCGTCACAATGGTTGAAATGGGCGATAGAAATGTTTAAAGGAGAATCAGCATCGGCTAGGCTAGAAAAATTTCTATTTGCGTCTGCGGTACATTGGATATAGAGAGAGAAACAATAGCATGTTTTGGAACAATAAGTCAAGAGTCCCATACAAACTTTAAGTTAATTGAATTTTTTGTAATGAATTCAGAATTGTATGTATAAGTATGGTAAATTTAGAAATACTTATCGGGATAGGTTTTTAATTAGTATACGAAAGCTAAGCCCCAAAACTTGTTGGCGGATAAGCTCTAATTTGCTCTTGTATTTGCTTTTGCCTTCGGGCGGGTTTCTCCCCATTTCTTAATACTGTATAGTTAGTTACTTTAATTTTCAAAAAAAAAAAAACCTTATTCAACAAGGTTTCTTTTTTTATTATTTCAAAAAGGTAAAACAAAAAAACATGATCGCTTCTCATAATCTATTCCAATTTTTTAGAACGAGCACAAGGTAGGGCAAGTAGCTAGTTATCGGCTTCTAAAGATAAATGCTCTCTCAAAAGAAAATAAAGTTGTTTTGTTAACATTCAGCATAAAAAAATCTAAAATTTAAATGTCGTAGCTAGTTTCAAATAACCAACTCTACTGTCCAAGAGGATAAATTGACAAAGGTAAAAATGAAAACGGTAATTGAAATCATGATTATAACTTAAGACCTGCGAACATTTTAACATTTAAGCTTGTAGTATTCGATTATCGTTCATTAAAAAAGTTACTTCTGCTACTGTTGATCATTGCAAGTCATTCCCTACCTTTTTGAATCAAAACTAAAACACCTAAGTTAATGTATACTCAGTATTAACATTTAAATGCAAAATTAGCTATCACTGCAATACAAGTTATCCATACCATCTCCTCCATATAAATAACAGTGCGATAAAACTTCAATTTCACTGTCTCGGCCAAGTAAACACGAAGATTGACTAGCTTTACAACAAGTAATACAAAACTAAAGGTAAAACCTACTACCAGTTACAAGGTCGCTAAACCCAACTCATTCTAAACTCTCTGTCACTAAAAGGAGAAACGTATTTATTCACCGAATAACACAATTGGGGATCTATCCTTAATTTCTTACCCAAACTATGCGTACCTTAGAAAAGCAACTTATTTTAGAAAATTGACTTCCCCAACTACGATTCTGGCTCAACCGTCGTCGTCTGAATTTCCTTTTTCTTCTTCTTATCATCATCATTATTATTCTCCAAGAAAACGTTCACGAAAGCATTCAAAATCTGTCTCTGAGACTCCAGTATAAGCTCATTACGCTTCAACTCCATCTCCATCCTCGTCTTCTCCATCTCCCGAGTCATATCCATCTTCATCTTCTCCATCCTCACAAACCCTTCTCCCAAAAGCTTAATCGAAGAAACCATCTCGTCGATTGCCCCTCTTCTCTCTCTCTTCACCCCTCTCTTCCCATCACTCTTTTTCCCCAATCCATACCCAAAAGATGGAACCCCATTTGGAATATCCGTATTCATCTCACACCTAACCAAATTAGTCCCCCTCGAATTACAATCCGGATAAAATAAATTAGGGTCCGTATACATTTTCGGCATTTTCGGCTTCACCCTATACCCAGGAGGTAACTCCTCGTTATACCCATTCATATGATACTGATTGGTACCATAATTACTACCATAAATAGGCCCATAATCACCTTGAATTTTCCCATAGTTCTTCGCTTTTAAAATAGGTGCTACTACCTTTTCCTCAAAGGGCATCCTAAATCGAACCCCCGACCCAAAACCGGGCTCATCTACCCCATCCTCATCAGACTCATCATCCATATAACCCATATTAGGGTTTCTATAATTCCCCTCAACTTTAGGTATTTTTGCTCTTAAACTCAAATTTAACGAATTCGGATCAAAACCCACTTTAGAATTCTTCAATCTAGACACCGGTTCAACGAGGCTCCGACCTTTAACACTCTTGGTCACAGGCGAAGCCACGAATTGTACATGAGGGGTGGCAAATTTACCTGAAAAAAATAATGTTAAGATTATGAGGGGGTGCCAAACCACTATTTTCAACAAATTTTGGTCGAAAAACATAGTAGAAAAAAAATTTTGTTGGGAAGTCACCATTTAGCATTCCCCCTGGCCCCTGCTCTTAATAAGGAAAAGATTTAATTATGATTACTATTAAAGCCCATTTGCCAATTTTTTTTGTTAAAAAGCTGATTTAAAAAACAGTGGAAAAAAGCTTGCTTTCAAAAGTTGCAGTGTAATAACTAGTGTTTTGACACCTTAGCTTTTTTACTTTTAAGCGACTTATAACTTATTTAACCAATTTGTCATTTTATTTGTTTAATTCATCTTTTGAGTGACTTTAACTATACAGACAACTGTTAACCAAAACACTTTTTTTTTGTAATTTCTTAGCGAAAAAGCTATAAAAACATCAACTTCCTCAACTGGTCAACTTCTACGCTTTTAAGGTTATTTAACTATTCTTACCCTAAAGTTAGCTTTTTAAAAACTAAAAAAATACTAGAAAACCAAACACTACTTTTTAGGGGGTTTTTTTAGCTTCTTTTAGCTTTTCTGAGCCAAAAGTTAGTTTTTTATAAGCTAAATAATGCTAGAAAACCAAACACCCTAAAAGCTAAAAAAAGAAGCAGCTGCCAAACAAGCACATAACAATATCCAAATAAATCTAATTACCGGGGTCCGGTCCAAAAGTCACAGTGTATTGTAATTTGAAACCGACAATTTTTTTGCTTTTAAGTTACTTATAACTTATTTAACCAATTTGTCATTTTTTTGCTTAATTCATCTTATAACTACTCTAAACTAAACACCTAAAAAGCTAAAAATTTTAAAAAAATTGCCAAACAATCACATAACAACAATATCCAAAAGAAAAACTAGCTACCTTGATCCGGTCCACCTTTCTACATGGAGTCCATAATTAGCTTCTTTTTATCTTTTAAGCGACTTATAACTTTTTTAACCAATTTGTCTTTTTTTTTTTGCTCAATTCATCTTATAAGCGACTCTAAACTGAACACCCAAAAGCTAAAAAAACTGCCAAACTAGCACTTAATAATAACAATATCAAAAACAAACCTAACTACCTTGATCCGTTCCACCACCATTCTCCATCGTATCCATGTTATCTAAGTCCATGAATTAGCTTTTTTTTGCTTTTAAGCGACTTATAACTACCTTGATCCGTTCCACCACCATTCTCCATCGTATCCATGTTATCTAAGTCCATGAATTAGCTTTTTTTTGCTTTTAAGCGACTTATAACTAATTTAACCAATTTGTCATTTTTTTGCTCAATTAATCTTATAACTGTGACTCTAATCCAAACACCTTAAAAGCTATAAAAAAAAAAAAAAAACTGCCAAACAAGCACATAATAAGATCCAAAAACAAACCTAACTACCTTGATACGGCCCACCACCGTTCTCCATCGAATCCATGCTATCAAAGAAGAACCAGCTTGTTTTATTTTAGCTTGTTTAGCTTTCTGACCCTAAATTAACTTTTTTGAAACTAAAAACCCAAACACCCTATGCTTTTGAGCTATTTCATGGACTTCTTTTAGCTTTTTTATATAACAAAACAGCCTATAAGCTAAAAAAAAACAACTGCTAAACAAGCACATGGTCCAAAAGTCAGTTAAGTGTAATTTGACACCATAGGCGGAGCCTAAAACTTATTTAAGCGACTTATAACTTATTTATCCAATTTGTCATTTTTTTTGGTTAATTCATCTTATAAGTGACTAAAGTCTAAACCAAACGAAACACCTTAAAGCTAAAAAAAACAGCACTAAATAACAATATCAAAATTCAAAAACAAACCTAACTACCTTGATCCAGTCCAGCATTCTCCATGGAGTGAGGAGCCCATGAATTAGCTTTTTTTGCTTTTAAGCGACTTATAACTAATTTAACCAATTTGTCATTTAACTGCTTAATTCATCTTATAACTGACTCTTAACCCAAACACCTTAAAAGCTATAAAAAAAAACTGCCAAACAAGCATATAACAGCAATATCCCAAAACAAATCTAACTACCTTGATCCGGTCCACCATTCTCCATGAATTAGCTTTTCTACTTAAAGCCACTTATAACTAATTTAACCAATTTGTCATTCTTTTGCTTAATTCATCTTATAAGTAACTCTAAATCAAACACACTAACATCTTTAAAAAAAGAAACAGCAGCCAAATAAGCACATAACAACAATATGCAAAAAAAAAAAAAAAACTAACTACATTGATTCGGTCCACCATTCTCCATGAAGTCCATGAATTAGTTTTTGTTTTTTTTTTTGCTTTTAAGCGACTTATAACTAATTTAACCAACTTGTCATTTAAGTGCTTAATTCATCTTATCACCGACTCTAAACCAAACACCTTCAAAGCTATTAAAAAAAAATGCCAAACAATCACATAACAACAATATCCAAAAACAAAAAAAACTAACTACCTTGATCCGGTCCACCATTCTCCATGGAATCCATGAATTAGTTTTTTTTTGCTTTAAAGCAACTTATAATTAATTTAACCAATTTGTCATTCTTTTGCTTAATTCATCTTATAACTGACTCTAAACCAAACATCTTAAAAGCTAAAAAAACAATCTGCCAAACAAGCACTAAACCACTGTTTCCTACTTAAAGCCACTTATAACTAATTTAACCAATTTGTCATTTTTTTGCTTAATTCATCTTATAAGTAACTTTAAACCAAACACCTTAAAAGCTAAAAATTTGAAGAAAAAACAGCTGCCAAACAAGCACCTAATAACAATATCCAAATATAGAGTCCGGTCCAAAAATCACAAAATCACAGTTTACTAGTTTAGTGTAATTTGACACCGTAGATGGAGATTGAGACTTATAAGTTATTTAACCAATTTGCCATTCTTTCGCTTAATTCATCTTACAAGTTAACTCTAAACCAAACACCTTAAAAGCTAAACAAAATACTTTTTAAAAAAAAACTGTCAAACAAGCACTTAATAACAAGAATATCCAAAACAATCCATTAAACCTAATAAAATTACCTTGATCAGGTCCACCGCCGTTCTCCATCGCATCCATACTTTGGAAAAAGAACCACGACGACGGAAGCTGCATCGTAGAGAGAGATAGACACCGCTGCTTCTCCGCCCTATACCGTTGCCTGAGCTTCTCGATCTTATGCCGACACTGTGCAGCCGTCTTCGGAGGTTCCGCCGGATACGACACGCCAATCACAGCGGCAACGGCGTCCCAGTCCGCCGTCCGGAGGTATCCACGGCGGAGCGAGTACCACCTGTCTTTATACGCCTCGATCAGCGCCACCGCCTCTTCTTGGCCCCAACATGGAGCCGGAAACTTCCTCGGCGGAGGCGGTGGCGGATTATCGTTCGTCGTCGGCACCATCTCCGTCGACATTTAATTAAATTTAATCGAGATCAAATCGGAGGAGAGAGAGAGAGAGAGTGGGGGGGAGGTTATATAATTATATATATATATAAATATAGTTATATATTTAAGCAGGGATGGGGTAGGATAAGAAATTGGGGTGTAGGATAGATATAGTAATATATATATATATATATAAGGCGGAAGATAAGAGGTTTAAAATAAGCGGCGATGGTGGTGCGGTTAAATATTATATATGTTAGATCGAGGGTGGGTAGGATAAAGAAGAAATTGGGGGGTGTATAGATAGATAAAAGGTGAATATAATATAAATAATAATAAATAAGGGCGGAGGATAAAGAGGTGAGGGGGGGGGGGGGGGGTGGGTAAGTAGAAGTAATAAGTAGAAATAGTAGTAGTAGAAGAAGAGTGGTACCCGCTAGCACCATAATATTTATTCACACACCACCCTACCCACCCATCCACCCCATACACAACCTAAAACACTAATACTACTAGCTATAATCCTATTTTCCTAGAGTCTACTATTTTATATTTTTTCAATTTTGTTAACATAGTTTTTGTATTAAGTAAAAGTGGTATTATTGGGTGGAGGGTGGGTGGGGTAAAGACTAACGAGAGTGTTGTGTAGGGGGATGGGGATGGGGATGGGGGTGCCCCTACCAAAGCATTGGGAGTGGCGGTGGTGGTTGGATTTTTATTTTTGATCGTAAAGTTGGTTATGGGGAGGGAGAGTACCCGACTCTGAGTCAGTGTTACTCTGCTTTTCACAGCCATTGGATCTGCTACAGTTAAATTTTTTAAACAGATTCAATGGCTGTGGAAGCAAAGTAAACCTGACTCAGAGTCAGATACTCTCTTTCCTGATTATGGTTAGGTTTGTTTTACTACTTAACACCACATGGGCCACCAGAAAAATATTGGGTTCTTTTTGTGGGTGTGTTTATAAGGTTGGTCCCTGTAGTTATGAATGAAAGTCTCATTCATCCATGTGCCTATTATATATCAAATCACAATTAGTCTAGCCATCTTCAGATTTTATTACAAAAATTGCATTTTAGTACTATAAGTAGTTATGTCCACTAATATCTTAGAGCTCGGACTCATTTAGTAAATATGAAAAGATTTTTTTAAAATTGTATACGCATCAGTTTTTTTATCTATTATCTTAAATTTACATGAACTCAAATATACTTCAAATATAAGGGATCAAGATGTTTTCTTATAATTAAAATAATAATTTCTCTCTCTTACTTTTCTCTTATTCTCTCTCATTTATTCACATATAAATTAATAAAAAAATAAAAAAATAAGTTGTATAATTTTGATAGAGAAATTGATTAAAAAAAAGTGATAATTTGTATAAAACAAAACGTTTAGTTATAAGTTGTAAAAGTGTTCTTTTTACTTTAAATAAGAGAAAACTTGTAAGTTATTTAATATGATTGTTCTAATAAATTAATTTAGGTTGAAAAAAATTGATAGAAGTATATTAAAATATAATAATGTTTAGTTATGATAATAAATTTGATAGGAAAGCTGAAAAATGTATAAAGTTAAACTGTTATCCTAAAAAATATAAAAGTAATGCTAATAAAATTAAATACGATGAAAAATGTAAGATAACTGATACGCATGCGTTTATTAATATCTTATATAATATTACAGGCTCTCTATTGTATTCTCTGTTAGAATTAAATATTACTTTCAACATTTCTTTAATGTTGTTGTTGTGTGGATGGAAGAGGAGATAAGGTAAATATGATCAAGTTCACTAACTATGAGGACCTATAAAAAACATATTTAATTTATAACACTGTATGTTGATGTGAAATACTCTACAACTATTATATTAATTATGAACTAACGTAGTTTGCCGGAAAAAAATTAGGAACTAAAGTTGGTATAAAATTTGGCTAGTGTATAACTAGCGTGATGGTGTAGATTTTTGTAAATATTTTAGGTGAAACTCTTCATAATTTGGCTACTCCATTCTAATTGTTACGACTAGTTTGATCAGCATGCTTTTACAGAATGAAAGTTTTTTTTTATCTCATTCAAATTTTTTTTAATTTTTATTTTTCAAAAAAAAAAAAGAATTGAATGAGACGGCACAATAACCATGATACATGTATGTCTTTTCAAAGATTGGATTCACTTGTTGATGAGAGGTTCTCTCGCATGTCAGAGTGGGAGAGTGGGTGCTTTAATTATTTCGTCTACTTAATCTTTATTTAAATGGAAAAAGAAATTAACCTTTAGCATTATGGAGTAGCTAACGCTCATTCATGAAGAGTTGAGAATCAGATCCACGTATATATATGTTGGTGTTCATTTACATTTTGAGCATTTAATTTTAATATACAGTGGCAATATTACACAAAATAAATGTTGGGGATCTCATAATTCCTTAACCAATATAAAATACACGTACTCTGAGTGTACATTTTTCTTTTCATACAAGCATTTAGTTCATAAGCTAACCAAGCATTAGTAGTACATTGCAACTTTGTTTGTTGTAAGAATATTTTATAAGGTTTATTAAAATAGGTAAAACACCAGTAATATTAAGATATTTGTGGATTAAAGTCATGCAGGAGTAATAATCTGCAGAACTTATAAAGAGGTTTTTAAAACTCATGCAGATAATTTTAAAATTAAAAATTACAAGGCAAACAATGTTTAAAAAATGAACCTGACGTGAATCGAACACGCAACCTTCTGATCTGGAGTCAGACGCGCTACCATTGCGCCACAGATCCTTAGATGATTATTCCTGTAATGTAAATTATTTATACCAATTGTTAAACATTACATAATGTAACTCTATCCTAGATCAGACTTTTAAAGTTCAGTAGGTTACTCTTTCCCTTACCCCTTTGAAAGAAAATTGATAATCTTAATAGTAGATGATCTTCTAGTACAATAGCTCTCAACCTAGAATGTAATCGTTTGTTGAGAAGAATGGTTCCACTGTATTTTTCGAAAATACAAACATTAGTTATCGAAGTGGCAAAACATGAAGCTGAAAGTGTGACATAAACTTGAAGCTGGCATAATACTCACTTTAGCCGTTTTTTTTCTTTGCAAAACTGCAACTACATGCGTAAAGTATTTATCTAAATGTAAAGAAACTGCCATCCGATAATCGATACTTTATCTATAAAAAAGCTAGGATCAGAAGTTTACACTATTTTACCTCCTGCCGGCAGGATACTTGTATAGTCGCATTTGCAGTCTGATCTGGAATTTCAAAGATTTGAACCTAACAAAAAGTTTAGTTTTCTCTCTCTTTTTGAAGTGTCAAATCATATATATACTATCTACCAAAAGAAACCAAAAGCTGAACCAAATTCCTCTTATAGATACTAACTCAAGATTGAGAAAAAATAAAACCTTGATCATTGGATTAAATAACTCAGTTACAAAATTGTGTATATTTTATATAAGAAACGTGTATAAAACAACAGCATCAAGAGGAGACTACGAGAAGATATATCCATCACTATCTGCACAAACACATTCTTCTCTTTGCACCACATCAGCATTCTCTAGTTGAGCCAATATCAGAAGTTCTGTTGATGTTGCACAATCAGGGCATAACTTTGTAATTTAGTCGATTGAGAAAAATTCAACCACTCAAAGAGCTCCTACGCTAGACTTAATCCGCTGAATCCTTAACGGGACAGGATTTTCCAAAACAGAAACATTAATATTGTTCCAAACCTCGGGATTTGTTTCCAACCGAGCGATTTTTTCAGCGATTTCCATGTCTTCTGGTAATACGGAACCGAAAACGGTGTATGCGTTTTTCCACTCTCTGTGGTTTGCTAAACTTATGAAGAATTCGGGACCTGAACCGACCCAAGCGATTGAGCCTCTCATGATGTTTTTGCAAATCTCTGATGGTATTTTGGGAAATGTCGTTCCAAGGGATTGAAGGGTTCCTTGAATCAAGGCAAATGGTGGACCAAATGAAGCCTAATTACAATAACAAAATAAGGTTAAAAGAGAGATAATATAAGAACCTTTTGATGAGGAGGATAAGAAAAACTGAAACAATATGACTAGGAGTATTATAGTCGTTCCTAGCATTTGAGTCTCTGGTTAGAGAGAGAGAGAAATCAATAAAAAGTACATATGAACCCCATCGTTTGTGAATGTTTTTTTAGGTAAAACGTGTCACTAATACACTAGGCTAATCGGGTTCGGAAATTATAATCTGCTGTCTAATGCCTAATGAGTACAGAGTTTAGAAATGACCTTTAACAAACGACTTACCGCCACTTTCTAGGCATTTAGCCCTTCTACAAGCCCCTCTCCATTGGGGCTGCGTTTTACATATATTCTCTTTTCTTTTACTTTCTTCTGAAAAATCATTGTACCAGAGATATATACTTATAAAATTATCATGTTTCAGAAATCACCAAATCGGCAATGATGAAGGAAAATCATTTTGCTGATTGACTGTGAACATTTTGTTTAAAAAAATCACAAAAACATACCCCAAACAAGCAAAAACAGAGAAAAAATAAATCCTAAACATAGAAAAAACAAATCCTAAACATAGAAAAAACAAAACACATATACTCATTTACATTGTTTAAGAGCTCCGAAAAAGATGGTGCAAGTAAGAAGAATATAAAGAAGTCTCACGTCTTTAATATGGTTTCCTTGAGAATCCCAGATCTGTCCTCGTCCCTCGGCACGGTAAAATTGACAGCCAGCACAATGTCGCAATTCCAACAACTCGAGTATGTAAGCTACTGAATGAGGAGCACATTCTGGTAAAAGCTGCATGAAATACTCAATGTGTCAAGGGAAACGGAAATATTAAAAGAGGAAAAAACATAAAGAAGGGAAATGTTGACAATAGCCCAGAATCCCTGTGATTCCTAGATATGTAAGAGAATTTAGTCTTTCAAATCGATATATTTTTAAGAGTGAATTTTTAATGTTCTATGCATAAGCATGTTTAGTAATGTGGAAACATCTTAAATTACATATACCATGCAAACAACCGGTTCTGATGCTCTGTAACATAATTATGGTTTCTTCACTAGATGAGTTTCTCCAAAAGGCCATCCTTGTTTTTACTTTCTAATAATAATATAAAAGTCATGTTATATAGTGTAATTTTTCATTTGTTCACACAGTTGAGTTTCTCCGAAAGATCATCCGTGTTTCCTGCTAGTTTAGTAATGTTTCTTATCAAGTTATCAAAATTTAAATATATATGTGGAAGGTTAGAAATTTAGCATACATTCTAAGTCTCGCGTTCCAAAACACAACTTAGTTCGTATACAATTATACTGAGTAAAATAACTTGGTAAACCAAAACAATGTACAATATCCTTGTTTTGGAAAATCTTTTATGATATGAAGGATGTGGCGTTTTCACAAGAGATTCATAGGCAGGTAAGCAATAAGTCAATAACGGCTTTGAGCTATTGCCATATTATACATAAAAAACCTAACAGGTTAAATTTGTGAATACTTTCTTCATGGCAACACTTTAACGAATAAATATTTTCACTAATCACTATATCACCTTTACTTAAATCCCCACCCCTTTAACTAGCATCAAGCGTATTCTACCAACAAAAAATCCACTTTCAAAAATACAGATTAAATTGAAGTTTTTTCCCAACTTGGAAGAAGAATTCAATTCTTAGCAGAAAAGACAACGTTATAGGCTATGCACATACCTTAATATGTAGTGTACCGTGTTCTGTTTTTAAGCCAACTATACCCTGCTCAGCAAAAAAGAAAAGGAACCAAAAAAGGCATATTAATTTTTTTTACGTAAACAATATTTTTTTTTTATTAAATGAGATGGCAATGTATACGTCCTATATAAGCTTGAACGCAGACGTACATATATGAGCCAAATATAGACTAAGGTCTAAGTCATTTGCGTTACACTGTACTCTAGATAACGATTAATGATTATAAAGAGTTAGTATATAGTTAAAACGGTGGTTAAAAAACAAAAACTGATACAGTTTCTCTTCAATATTGTAGATTTTCCACGTAGAAATAGGTGTAAAAAAATTCACAAATGAGAAAACTAAAAGTAACTGAAGTTGTGTACCTCGCCTTTTCCGAAAATAAGGCCAGAAGTCCAACTAACTGTGTTTCCTCTTTCTCTCAGTTCAGGGGCTAAAGAATCTTTCTGTTTCTTCAACCAACACTACACAAACAGCATCAAAAAAATTAAACGCCACATTTTTATTAGAACAGTTTTTAAAAGTCCAATGTACAGTATTTGCATGTCTATCAACAACAAAAAGTCGTTCAAGAATTAAAAATACCAAAGTAAAGAATAGTAAAAGTGATGTTATGTTCTTGAAATCTGAAGACGGTCATGAAAACTCCAAGTTTACCTTTTTATTTTTCAACTAATAGTTTTAATTGTGCATGGTTCACTGGGGAGGGGGGGGGGATATCTCAAGAAGTAACCCAAATTCATTCATCAAAATCATCTTATTCAGAAAATCTGTATGCGGAAGACGGGAAATGATTACAAACCCAAGTAAGGAATTTGGAAAAAATTCTGTAATATTTCTTCTGTGAAACACACCACCAAATTTTGTACATTTTTCATGCACTGAAAAGCAACATACATGATCACGTAAAATGTTGTTCAATTTAGTCGTTATTATATTTCAACATTTCATCATTAAAAAATAATTCTTTTGAGTTCCTCACATTGACCATCTAAGTGCTAGAAATTTTTCCTATAGTGTCTTGCTTTTACTAATATTAACCTTCAAGATCAAGAAAAAGCTAGAATGAAGCAACCTTTATCAGAGGATTTTAAAACTCGAGGGTTTTCAATAAGTTTCCTGGAAACTGTTTGCTGAACCAATTCCCAGTTCTTACCATAATTTAAGTTCTCAAATCAATGAATCTTGTATAACCAACAATAGCATAATCACTAAAAAGATACAAGAGGAATTTGATCACAACCAACTCCATCACAAAATTGAGAATTTCTTCCAAACAGTTTTCAACTAAATTCAGTTCCTGCATGTATTCAAAAATCAAGATACAGTTTTCACCAACCGCCTATGTTGCACGGATACGGATTCGAGTATCGTATCCGATACGATACGGATACCCGGATACGATTTTTTTGGAAAATTTAGGATACGATACGGCTAGGATACGTCAATCATTAAAATATTAATATATATTTTATATATAATAAAAAGTAGCAACAGATATTCAAACCAAAAGCAACTAATATAGATAGCAGGAGAGGGGGGATAAAAGGAGAGAGTTAGTCTTAGAAAATAATTTTTTCCGGCAATACCCCATTCTGTCTCTTTATTAATGTAATTGTTTGTTAATGGGTATCTATATGTTTGTGTGTAATCGTAAAGGTAAAGTAGATATGAAATTGGTAAGGTACTTTTTGTCCCATTACTACATTTTTTTTGAGAAAAAAAAATATTTAAAAAAAAGAGAAAAAGGTAAAAAAAAATTATTTTTTTTACCCAGAACGTATCCAGATTGGTCAAACCTCGAAATAGTCAACGATACTCCAAATCATCTATCGGATACTGTATCTGTATCGTATCGGCGTAACCGTATCGTATCCGTATCCGATACTCCAAAAAAATAAAATATCGAAGTATCCGTGCTACATAGCCAACCGCTATCTGGCATTCAACCTTTACTAAATCCAAACAAATAGGAGTTTGTTCTTGAATCATGGATCAAATCAAATTATTATTACTGTAGTCCTAATAACTGCTTTTTCTCTAAGTTGACTTCTAGCCACAAGTCTGAATCCAATATCAAAAGTCAATTTGCAATGTAATTTATCCCCTCCCAAAGTCAACCCAATCGACCTCAATCCTAGCCCGAACTAAACATTCGCATAAAAATAATAAAGCATTAATGTTATTGCACCAAATTGCGAAATCATATTTTCAAACTTCGACTAAAATTAGAATAGCAAATCTCAATCTACACCGTCACAGTATATTACTCAACAATCGTAGACTTTTCAATGATCTAGCAAAAGCATAACACAAATGCACAATACAGCTTCAATACAGTGTGATAACTGCAAAACCAAAAATTTGAAGTCATTGAGAAAAAACACAACAAGACAACTTCAACCCAACCAAAACCAAATTTCCAAAAAACTAAACGAATTCAAAACCACTCACCTCGCCTAAAAAAATAAAGCTTTGAAGTTATTGTACCAAATTGCCAAATCAGATTCTCAAACTTTGACTAAAATTAAAAGAGCAAATCGCAATCTTCACTATCACAACATTACTCAACAATCCTAGCCTTTTCAATGATCCAACAAATGCGCAATATAGCTTCCATACAGTGTAAAAACAGCAAATTCAAAATTTTTGAAGTCATGAAGAAAACTCAAAAACCTTCAAGTGAATCTCAAAGACCCAATCATTACCAGTTCCAAATCCAAATTTCCGAAAAAACGAAACAAACTCAAAACCACACACCTCACTGAAATGCGACCCGCATGCCTCAGGATCACAATATTACTCAACAATCCTAGCCTTTTCAATGACCTAACAAAAGCAAAAGCACAAATGTACCATATAGCTTCAATAGTGTAAAAACCGCAAAACCAACTTTTTGAGAAAAAAAACACAACAATACAACTTCAACCCAACCAAAACCAAATTTCCGAAAAACTAAACGGATTCAAAACCACTCACCTCGCCGGGAAAAAAAAAACTTTAATGTTATTGTACTAAATTGCAAAATCAGATTCTCAAACTTCGAATAAAATTAAAACAGCAAATCGCAATCTTCCCTATCACAATACTACTCAACAATCATAGCCTTTTCAATGATCTAACAAATGCACAATATAGCTTCCATACACTGAAAAAACCGCAAAATCAATATTCTTGAAGTCATGAAGAAAATTCAAACACTTTCAAGCTAATCTCAAAGACCCAATCATTACAAACCCAAAATCCAAATTTCCGAAAAATCAAAACGAACTCAAAACCACTCACCTAGCCGAAATGCGACCCGCACGCCTCACGATCAAAATATTACTCAACAATCCTAGCCTTTTCAATGCTCTTAACAAAAGCATAAGAAAAAAATGTACCATATAGCTTCAACACAGTGTAAAACCGTAAAACCAAAATTTTCAAGTCATTGAGAAAAAAACACAACAATACAACTTCAACCCAGCCAAAACCAAATTTCCAAAAAACTAAATGAATTCAAAAACCACTCACCTCGCTGAAAAAAATAAAGCTTTAAAGTAATTGTACTAAATTGCAAAATCATATTTTTAAGCTTCACCTAAAATAAAACAACAAATCGCAGTCTTCACTATCACAACATTACTCAACAATCGTAGTCTTTTCAATTATCTAACAAATGCATAATATAGCTTCCATAAAGTGTAAAAACCGTAAAATAAAACACTTTCAAGCTAGTCTCAAAGACCCAATCATTACCAATTTCAAATCCAAAATTCCGAACAGCGAAACCAACTCGAACCCACTCACCTTGCCGAAATTCCGCTTTCTCAAATTTTTGAAATTATTAAGAAAACGCATACATTTTTCACTGACTCAATCGAAACACAGCCTTATATAACTTCAACCAATTAAAAACTACCCCGAATCCGAATTTGCGAAAAATAAAACGAACTCAAAACACTCACCTCCCCGAAATGCGACCCGCAAGCCTCACGATCACCGCAAAAAACCCAACTATCACACAAACAAGGCCCGTCATCGCCACTACACATAGACTTACAAGCCTTACAACACTCTTTGGTCGAATTAAACCTAAACTCCGAACCCCACTTAACCGCAGCTCCCCAAAGCTCCAAATTTTCCACCCCTCGACAACACTCCCTCTCTCTCTCCCTCTCCTCCCTCCTCGCCTCAGAAACGGGTGCCACGTGGCTAGGCCCCAATACAACCGAAACAAACATGTATACGAATGTACATGAGGCTAAGCCTATGATTAGGAGGGTGAGAGAGGCCCATTTAGTGGGTTCCGAGTCGATTACTCTTCGACCCATTTCAGATTAAAGGTTGAATTGCAAAACCCAGAAATGGATTTGGCTAATTTGGTTTGGTTAGTCAGATTTGGTGATGAGAAGATGGGTTTGCTAAAGGTGTTGACTTTTGAAACAGAGGTTTTGGTTGACAATTTATTAGGTTTTTATAGCTCTGTTATTATGAGCATGAAAATCCTAGTGTGTCTAATTGTAGTATTCTATTTTGGGTTTTTATGATTTTTCTAATTTAGAAAATAATATTTTACAAAATTACAAATTCTTTTATAGGAATGATCATTAACAATAATACTAGTAAATCTCGTAAAAAGTGCGGTTTCTCGTAGCAGACCCGATCTTGCATAATACAAATGAGCAATATACATGGGTTCTGATTTCAGAAAAAAACCCATAAAACCAAAAAATAAATGCATAGCGAATTTGTTGACAATACAATAAGAGGCTACTCTGTTTGATGGTTTATTTATGCAATGTTAGAGACAATACTTTGCTTAATCACGATATGGTTCAGATCTTGCAAGTATTCTGAGTTTTTTAAAATATTATATGAATTTTGAAAAACAAAGTTAAAAAAACGCTCTAGAATTCTACAACTAATGTTTTAAAAGACGTCGGATCAGCTCTGTCCCCTAATATACTAATAAAAGAAGTAATGATTACCCACTTGAGAACAAGGGTTCAGTAAAAAATTCCACAAAAGGACTTTTTGAAAATTTCGACACGATTAGTAAGAGTTCGTAACCGGTGTTTTAACTTTTAAGAGGTGGGACTTTGTTTCCGAAAATTGGTGGTCTTCATAAATGTGTAGAAGAGTAATTTCTTTAGTACTAACTAACTTAGAAGTCTGTAAAAGTAGTTCTTACTGAAGAAAAAAATGTATAAACTACTAAGTACTAACACTTTTTTCTAACATAAGCAACCTCCGTATATTGTTAGTAATTCGTACTAAAGAAACTCCGAAAAATTGTGTTAGAAACATCAACTTAAAAATATATTGTTAGTAGTTCGTATTGAAGTTGCTCGTATTAGAAAAATTGTTTAAAAGTGTCATTCATATTTTAGAGAAAACAATTCTCAATTTAATTTGCTCTTCATGTTTCCTCCATATTGTGGTGCAACAAGTTAGTTAAAACATGAAAAAAAGATACCCAGAACATTTTCTTAGCGAATGCATGTGTACCAATAATGATTTATTGCAATATTACCACCTCTCGTTGAAAATCAAAATATCCTCACTTGGTGAGTAAAAGGTTTTTTTAGATGAAAGTCAAAATTGCAGATGAACTTAGTTGATGATGACTTTATATGAACTTGATGACGAAATTTGTAAGATTTAAAATTAAGACAACATTCACAAAACAAAATACGCAATCACTCCATTCCAAATTAATTTTACTTTATAAAATTACGTGTAATTTTGACTAACTTATAACATGTATCAAAATTTTCATTCCGACAAAACTGAGTCTGTTTGTTCAGTTATGTTGCCTTTTATAGAAAAGAGAGAGAAAGAGAAAAGAAAAGAAAAAATGAGGAATTGGGCAGAGTTGTTACCTGAGATGTTATATTTGATCAGTGACCATGTTAGTTCTTTGCAAGACTTGGCTGCTTTCGGGGGAGTTTGTTCGATGTGGCGACACGTGGCGGTTAAATATAACTACGGCTTACCTTTTTCGCCTAAGCTATGGTTGATGCTGGCTGAGAATCAGGTTTTGACTTGTTCTTTTCACTACTTTCTAATATATTCAATTAAGTGCGTGTCCTGTTTTTGTCTTTCTTAACTAGTAACATATGTTTGATCATTGTATATCGAGTTAGACATTGGTGAATCTGCAAGACTGTGTGTTGAACCCGAGCTTATAACTACGTTAGAGCAATCAGTGGCGGAACTAGGATGTTGGTGTGGGTGGGTCGCTGGATTACATATGTAAACTGTTTTTTTAATTATGGGGTGTGCTAAAAGTCTTTAACTTTTCATCAAAACATATGAAAAATTTAAGTGTTTTCTCAATATGGGGTGTTTTAACCTCTTTTAAGCCCATACCTAATTTGTCCTGAGAGCAATTATCTAGTTATATTCTCAAGACTTTAGAAATAATTACGAAGGTTGCCCTTACATAATCATGATAAACACATATACCCATATCCGAATTTTGCTTCCCAATCGGTATGTTTTTTGGCATGTACCATAGCTTATTTATGTTTTCTTTTGCTTTTTGCAGTTTAACCAAGTATTATATTTTGTTTTGTTTTCAGGATAACGAGCTTAGAGATTTCTACAACGTAACAGAACGTAAAATATATAGTTTCAAGCTTCCAGAATTAAAAGGAAAAAAAGTGTATGGAAACGAAAGGGTGGATTGTTACCCTCTCCAACGAGGGGGAGATGGCTTTAGTACAACCACTGACACGTGTCCAGATCAATCTGCCCAATGTGCCCAGGGGTGATACGGACCGCTGTATGCTGTTGTGGCAATCAGTCTCTCGAGTATTACAGGTGAGTCGGTGACTTTTTCTTGATTAAATATAGTTTTTCTTAAATATGGCACAACTTTTTTAATATGACACAACTTTTTTCTCCTTATTATTATTTTAATACTTAATAGGTTTATTATAGTCCATCCATTCCCACCATAAGTAGAGGAACTCATATATAAGCATAGAGTAGGATCAATAACCCATCAATGTGGGACAATGTTCAACACTCCCCCTCACTTGTGGGCCGAGCTAAACAATCACCCAATGGACCAAATGGCCCCATCAATGTGGGACAATATTCAACACTCCCCCTCACTTGTGGGCCGAGCTAAACAAGCACCCAATGGGCCAAATGCCCCATCAATGTGGGACAATATTCAACACTCCCCCTCATGCCCACAAGTGTAAACAACGAGACAATGGGGGAGCCCAACAAACAAGAAACAAAGAAAACCTGCTATGATACCATATTAGAGTCTATCCATTCCCACCATAAGGCCTTGTGATAGAAAGGAGAGGAACTCATATATAAGTATAGAGTATGATCAATAACCCATCAATGTGGGACAATATTCAACAAGGTTCATTGCTAAGAATTATAACTAAGATGATGCAAGTAGATTGAGTTTGAAAATGGCAAAAAGAAAAAGGAAAACAAGCCTTTGGCTACTCTTAATCAGTGTTTAAAAAAGCGAAATCTTAGCTAAAACGTTTTTGTAAGAGATATGCTATACACGTAAAAAGCGTAAGATTTTAGTTGCCTAAAAAGAGGAAAAGCGAGCTTTTTAAGCCTTTTTAGGCTTTAAATCAAAGTTTTTATTGAGCTTTGAGTGGAGATTTTTCACTATGAAGCCCGCCTTAAACAATGCTCTTAATTAAATTACTTCTAAATATTTGTATTTTTAAGAGAGTTTTCAGATATTTTGGATGGTGCATTCTGCATTAACTAATAAATCTATGAAAGAATCTTACAACATGGGCAATTCACAAAATGCGGTTAGTGACCAAGGCGTAGTCTTTATACATAAGCCGCTTATAAGAAAAACATAACATACGCAAAATAATAAGAAAACCTCAAATTCAAAAAATTCCTATGAAGTTCTATACAACACAGGTTTTGTGCCTATGTCTATGGCGTTTTTGTTGTATTTGATTATGAAAATTCGTGTTATATAGTAATACCAAAGCTCTTGAGATATACAATTAAATCATATATGTATTTTCCCCTTCTAACCCAAAATAACGCCATTTTGTTAATTTATTTTTGCACCTATATGGTGACCAGGGCGTAAGCTGTTATGTTGTTTCTGTATGTGACTTGCTTCCACCGGTTTAAACAATAGTTTTCACTAAAATATGCATATATTTACATAGTTATAGTGTTCTATAAATTCATCATGTAGTAGTATCTAAAGCTGTCTTGAACGTTTTCAATTACATTCTCCCAATATGGCATGTTTCTATTTTCTTAATGAGACCTTGACATGTTGCAGGGGAAAAATTTATGTTGCGAATCATTCTGGACAGGTAGGAGAGTATGACGTAGTCGGAAAATCTAATGGCTTTAGTCCTGTGTCACCAAGAAAAACCAAAATAGACTTTGAAGAGTATGCAGATCACGACCAATCATATATTGTCAGTTCTAGAGATTCCTTATTTGTGATTTTCCGAGAAGGTATATATCAATGTAGTGGGTTTTGGGTTTTTGAGATCGATGTTGAGAAAGAATTTTTTAAAAGAGTGACGAGTTTGGGGAGAAGAACAATTTTTTTAGGTCATAATCCTACCTTGTGTGTTGATACGATTTGATATCCAGAGTTAATTCCTAATTCTATTTATTTCACGGATGATTTTTTTGAGAGATGCGCTTTCGAGCCGGAGGGAGGAGGCATGAACATGGGTGTCTATAGCTTGGAGGACAAAAGTGTGCAAAGTCACTATAATGGTAAATCTTTTAGTTTGATTTGCCCTCCGGTTTGGACGTATTTAACTACTAAATATTGTGTTTTCCTCTTTCTTTGTTTCTCTTGTTTCATTCTCTATTTAACTGTAAGCTTTTTCGTAATTTGGTAACACATCAATTTGTTAACTCGCTCTTGATATTGTTCGATCTGTTTGCTTCTACCCTGATTCTCTCTCTGTGTTTCTGCGATGTGTATTTTGTTTATAATTATATATCTCTATCATGACCTCGTTTTACTTAATATTTCACCAAAATTTATGGTATGATTCTTATTTTTTCTTACTTTTTACTAATTCTGCTATTTAAACTTGGTTTTTACTTTAATCAGGAATTTAGTTGATTAGACGTGTAAAGCTGCTTTTTGAAGTCTTTCATTTTTGGCCGACTAGTTGATAATTTATGGTCCAACATGTCAAGTTGCGGCCCTCTTTGTTTCTCGATCTTAAACTAGAGCAACTTTGGTTGTCTTCTACATACCCCCCAACCAAATCCAACTGAAATTTGGTTTTCTCAAATTAGGGTCTTCGTCTTCGAGTAGACAAGCACAATTCCAAGAAAACTAGCACATAGCCAAAATGCTCCCTACTGAAAGTAACGATCTTCATAAATTACAATTACAACTTGTTAAATGTGAATAATGTCTCTTCATCTCAAGATATAATCCACAAACAAGTATTATTTGAGCTAAATTCTACACATCTGTCTTTGAAACTACCAAAGAGTTAACCATATCTTCGTCAAAACCTTCCTAAAGAGTCAATAGATGCACGCCACCGTCGTTGACAACAAGGATTTTCATAAAAGATTACATTTACTAAAATTGTGAGGAGAAAAACTTGTTCAAGTATTACACCATAGTGAAGGACTGAAGGTAACAAGAAAGATATTTAAATGTGTTTTGAGTAAATTTTCTTAACACACAGAAATTTGATTCACCGAAATTTATACACTTCTTTTATAAACTACTCTTCTGATCTAACTTCTAATCTAATCTTCTAACTTTGTATAAAAAGCCGGGTAAAACTCAGACCATGAGCTGCATGCATATATAGGCTTCACTATAAAATAATGTTAATTTAATAAAAGTCGAAAACTGTCACTAATTTAAAAATTTATCACAAACCTGTCACAAATCTACTAGACTGTCATAAAAACTGTAGCTAATAAGTTCAAAAAAAATATATATATCACTAATTAATCTCGTAACTATTTAGACATATTTTGTGTAGTGCTGGTTTAAATTATTGTATGTTACACCTGCTTCCCATTGATATTAGTTCTCATTTGTTTATGTGCTTGCTTCACCTTCTCATGCGACAAGTCACTATCCTCAAACTCCCACGTTTCTCACAAAAACGAGAGAGAAAGAGACCACCAGTTCCTGCTTCCCACCGCCTGTTTAACTCGCTGTTTCTAAGACTGCTTCTTCAATTTGAGTTCTTCGTATGGTAATTATTCACCTTTAAAAATTAGTTTTTTTAAATGTTTGTGCTCATACAAAAGTGTAATAATTTTTGGAATTTACGAGTTTAGAGAGCATATTCTACAACCAGGACTTCATTTATTTGTTAGTTAGTTCATAATCAGTAAAAAAACAAATGTATATGATGCCCTCAAAAGAAATGTTTTAAGAATATAAAATATCTATGTATTTTTTGAGCAAGTTTAGCAACTTATTTCTAATAGTTTCTGGCTCAAGTTTTAAAGATAGTGAAAATACTAAGAACTAATGAACTTTTAGAAATTTTTGTAGTCAAAAGTTAAACTAAATATACAAAATAACCAAAAGGAAAATAGGAGAATGTAATCAAAACCAAATTGAACGACTTTTTTTACTCAACAAACCAGGTCTTTGCCAAATTATGTGGTTGGTTATCCAATAATATCGTTTAGAGTAAACGGTTGTATATTTACTTTGCAAGTGTCCTCTAAATTGGAGCTCAGCTTTATGCGTAAATATTACTCCAATAAACAACTTTTCTTACGGAATACTATTAATTTCCTCAATCTTTCTCTCTAAATTCTCAGCATGAAGAACAAGCTGACACGCAATATCACTTCAACAGCAGACATCGTAGTGACTTGGGTATGTCGTAGATGTAATTCCTGTATTTGACGTATTTTGCTTGATACTTTAGTTCCAAAGACTCGAGCTTAGAGTAACTTCTTACAAAGTTGTCATTATTTTACATTTTACACCATTTTATGAGCTTCATGAGCTTTCTTTGTAGAGAGAAAATATTCACAACCTTGGATGAGTGTAGATTTGCGGCATATATAGTTGCACTACTACTATGTAAAACCTGCAAAAGCAAACTTCACTCTTAATTTTCGGAACAGAAGCATTCAATTGTGAGGTTCTGAAGGAGACCTTTCACAATCATTGAATGAGTTGTTCAGGATGGTTAGATACATAGCGATATCTTTTTGACTTTTAGTGCATGTGAATGCATATTTGATGAGATGAGGTGAACTCAATAGAACATAGATGATTTTTTCCTTATTATCTTTTACTAGCTATTTGCCTTTGTTTTTTTAACTTTTTAGATGAGATGAACGCAATATAACATAGATGATAATTTTGTAGGTATAAAGAAATGCCCAGATACTCTTTCTCGGCTGCTCAATGCAATATGAGTTGTGCATTTGTATATTGCAATGTTGAACGAGAAAGAGTAAATTCTCAATTTCATACCTTATCAGTTTGGAATTGCATTGATTTAATCACACGCTCAAGTGAAATCTTTAGACTTTATTACGTTTTAGGATGAGAGATGAATTTCTTCCCGTGATGAATCGAATAATTGCCTTACGTTCGTACTCCATTCAATTCAATGATCGCATTACATAGTTTGTTGCTTTTGATTCAACTATATGGAGCAAAGCTCCAAAAAGGTTACATCTTCTTACACTTTTACATGGTACAACAAATTAGTATAACCGATGTTACTGAAATAAGTCTCTTATTTATGTTTTTTTGAACTGAAATCTCCACTTCCTCTTTCTTATCATATATATATACAAGACAATTATCTCTCTTAAGACTTGCTTCTTTATCGTTTAAGATTAAACCTTAATACAAAACAACGCTAGTAAACGCGTTAATACAATCTCTAAGCACATCTCTAGTACAACTAATGGTAACTAATTGGTATATGTACAATAATATTATTCTTGCATCATTAAGTTGGTAAAAACTAAAACTAGTCATTTTATAGTTGATGTATAGTGATTACACCAATATATAGGTTATACGAAAGTGTAAGATCCAACTGTATGCTCAGTACAATTAGTTATATTAGTTATTTTATACCCTACCATTGAACCAATCAACTTCTATAGTGAATGTACTGGTTGTTATGCTAAATAAATGTATCCAACTATACTATTAGTATGTAAAGTTCCTCAAGAAAAAACCTTTACATAAAAATATCTAACTATACTATTAGTATGTATAGTTCCTCAAGAAAAAACCTTTACATAAAAATATCTACTTTCTATTAGATTCATTAGTAAAAATTGGATGACAATTTAAACAATCTAGCAACTACGATGAAGAAAACTAAAATCCAGATGGAGCCACTTCCCTTACACAGAACAATCTGGATTTTGGTAACTTCGAAGTGGCCCATCTGGATTTATAGTGATTACACATAACAATTAGCCCTTACACAGATGTAGCCACTCATAGTAATTACTAAAATTTTAGCAATAGTTATTGCTAAACTGTTGCTAAACTGTTGCTAAAATTTAATCACAGCCAATTTACCAACATAACCTGAAAAAGGTTTTATGATACTAAATGAACTTTTCTTATAGTGTCTTAAAAAAACGATTTTCTTAAATTAAAACTCAAGCTTAAAAACCCAGGCCTCTTATTACATAATCACATATATAATTATCAAATTTGGTTTTTGAGTTTTATTAAGTATAAAACTATGAAATTGTAAAGATTCTGGATCAAGTATCCAGAATAAGTACTTTATAAAGTACTTGTACTAATTTGTAAGTTCTGGATACTTGATGTATCCAGAATAAATGGTCTGTGAAGTCTATTGTTACTTATGAAATATGTTGGACTGATTTGTAAAGAACTGGATACTTGATGTATCTAATGTTGTAACAGTTTGTTGTTACTTATGAAATATGTTGGACTGATTTGTAAGGAACTGGATACTTGATGTATCCAGTATAAATACTGTGTAAAGCTGCGATTAATCAATAAGAAAATTTGATTAGTTCGTTTATATATCTCTCTCTCTATAATAGCTTATAAGCATATATATATATATACCTAGTTCATCAAACAGCTATATCTGGGTTCGATTAAACCCAGATTATTATTTTCTACATGGTATCAGATGTGTTTGGGGGGGTCTCCGCTGCGTATTTCTAGAAAATAAATCAGCTTTTATGACTGGTTTGCTTATTTTTTCTCTTTCTCTCTAATTACACAATAGGTTGATATTTATTCACTTCTTGATTGAATAATTGATAACTGTAATTGGTAATATTAGATTGGTAATCGATTGGTGGTGTTCTTGGATTTTCTGATTAGGGTTCTTGGTTGATTTTGGGGTTTTTTGTTTTAAACCTAATTTTCTTTTATATAAAGGCCAGATATGTCGATTCCTCTAAATAATGATTACGAAAATCATGTTAATCCACCCATTCAACCACCTGTTGTTAGCACTATTAACCCTTATTATATAGGAACCAATGAAAACACCAGTACTAGTCTTGTTAATCCTGTTTTAAATGGGACTAATTTTCATAATTGGAGGAGGGCAATGGAAATTGCCATTGGGGCTAAATCAAAATTAGGGTTTGTTACTGGAACTTTGGTATGTCCAACTGAGAATGATGTATGGTATGGGGCATGGGTTCAATGCAATTTAATTGTTATGTCTTGGATTCTTAATTCTGTGAATCAAGAAATAGGGCAATCTATTCTTTATGTTGATAATGCTGCTAGAATGTGGAGAGAGCTTAATGAAAGATTTGCTCAAAGTAACGAGGCTAGAATCTATGAAATTCATCAAGAAATACATTCTGTTGTTCAAAAAGACTTAACCATTTCAGCCTATTTTACTAGGTTAGAAACTCATTGGAACACCTTGTCTGTTTTAAGTCCTTTACCTAGATGCACCTGTGGAGTTACTGGGGGTTGTACTTGTAATTTTATGGCTGCTATAGTTGCTAGGGAGCATAGGATGTTCAAAATGATTTTTCTAATGGATTTAAATGATCAATATTCACATGTTAGGAGCCAGATCTTGCTAATGAAACCAATGCCTAGTTTAAATGACATGTATACTATGTTAATACAAGAAGAAAAGCAAAGGAGTGTACATAACATGGCTGTAAATCAGAATATGGTTTTGAATCAGAATATGTCTTTTGCTATTAATAGTACTGGTACTTCTAACCAGAATATGGTAGGTAGTAATGCTAGTAATGTGGCTAGATTCAAGAATGTACAGAGGGGTGTTATTAAGTGTTCTTTCTGTGGTTTTGATGGTCATGGGAAAGATAAATGTTATAAAATTCATGGGTATCCACCAGGATGGAAAAGTAGACCAAGGTCTAATTTTAATGGTTCACAGAGAGGTTATAGTAGTAATGTACCAAGGGCTAATGTGATTTCAATGAATCAAGAGGCAGTAGGTCAGATAGGAATTAGCCAGAGGGGTGTGTATCAAGATCAGAGTGTATGTCCTTCATCTAGTCATACAACAACTCCTCTAGATTTACCTCAGCAAGGTGTAGAAGCTGGTAACATTTTTAATGGGCAATCTCAGGGTGTATCTTGCTCAAATCTTGCTTACACTGGTATGTCAGGTATACCAATTTCTTGCTCTTCTTTTGTCTTAAATAAAGGTTTTTTTATCTCCTAATATTTGGATTATTGATAGTGGAGCTAGTGAACACATGGTTAATTCAGTTTCTTATTTTTCTAAGTCACATAAAGTTTTTAATTCACATGTTAATTTACCTAATGGACAAACTGCTAGTATTAGCCACATAGGAACTATAGTTTTTAACACAGGTTTAGTTCTATGCAATGTTCTTTGTGTACCTACTTTCAACTTTAACTTGGTATCTGTTAGTAAATTAACTAGGGATTCAGGATATAGTTTAGTTTCTTCATCTAAGGCATGTTTGATTCAGGACCAGGTCTCCTTGAAGATGATTGGTAGAGCAGATGAAAATGATGGCCTTTATTTTCTTAATAAGAGTGAGCTTAATAATGTTGTTTATGTGAATAATGTTTCTAGTAGTTCAATTTCTGTAAAAGAACAAAAGTTGTGGCATGATAGGATGGGTCATCCATCACAGGTTGTACTCAAAATTCTTGTAAACAGTTTGAATCTCTGTAATAAGTTTGTTTTTTCCAATGATCCTTGTGATATCTGTCATTTTGCCAAACATAAGAAAAATCCTTGTCCTATTAGCTTGACCAAAGCAATAAATGTTTTTGATTTAATACATTGTGATTTATGGGGACCTTATTCTGTTCCTACTTTAGATGGTTATAGGTTTTTTCTTACTATTGTAGATGATTTTAGTAGGTGCACTTGGGTTTTTTTGATGAAACAGAAGTCTGAAACTGCAGTCATTATTCCTAATTTTCATAAAATGGTTTCTACTCAGTTTAATTCTAAAATAAAAATATTAAGAAGTGATAATGGTACAGAATTTAATTTGGTAAATTTCTACTTAGATAATGGCATAATACATCAAACAAGCTGTGTAGATAGGCCACAGCAAAATGGAGTAGTGGAAAGGAAACACCAACACTTATTGAATATAGCTAGGGCTTTAAGGTTTCAATCAAACATTCCTATTCATTTTTGGGGTGAATGTGTGTTGACTGCTGCTTATATAATAAACAGAACTCCTTCTCTTTTATTGTCTAATAAGTCTCCTTTTGAGCTTTTATATTCTAAGAAACCTGTATATTCTCATTTGAAAGTTTTTGGATGTTTATGTTTTGCTAGTTCTTTGGCTAGAAACAGAAGTAAATTTGATTCTAAAAGTAAAAAATGTGTTTTTTTAGGATATGGCACTAGTATAAAAGGATATAAATTACTGGATATCAAAAATAATGAGGTTTTTTTGTCAAAAGATGTAGTTTTTTATGAAAATGTTTTTCCTTTCTTTGATAATCAGATTAGTATGCTTGATATTGAAAATGATTTTCTAATGGATATTGATTGTTCAAAGAATGGTACAAGACAAGGGTTTGATGAGGTGGTTAACATTAAAGGTGAAAGACCAAAAAGAACAACAAAGGCACCTCAGTATTTAAAAGACTTTCATTGCAGTACTGGTAATATTTCTGATATTTCTTCATCTATGAACTATCCCTTATCTTCTTTTGTTTCTTATAAACATGTGTCTCCTACTTATAAATCCTTCAGTTTAAATGTTTCTTCTGCTATAGAACCTAAAACTTATAAACAAGCTTCTATTGATTTTAAATGGGTAGAAGCAATGGAAAATGAAATCAAAGCTTTAGAAGATAACAAAACTTGGGTTTTAACTAAATTACCTATTAATAAGAAACCTATAGGATGTAAGTGGGTGTACAAAATAAAGCATAAATCAGATGGTACTATAGAAAGATATAAGGCTAGACTTGTAGCCAAAGGCTATACACAACAAGAAGGTATAGATTATGAGAGTACTTTTTCACCTGTAGCAAAGATGGCTACTATTAGGTGTTTTTTGGCTGTAGCAGCTTCTAAAAACCGGTTTTTAGAACAAATAGATGTCAATAATGCTTTTCTACATGGGGAATTAAATGAAGAAGTGTATATGGTGTTACCACCAGGATTTCATAAAATTGATGATTCTTTTGTATGCAAGTTACAAAAGTCACTTTATGGCTTAAAACAAGCTTCTAGACAGTGGTTTTCTAAACTAAGTAGTGCTCTTTTAGAGTTTGGTTTTGTTAAGTCTTATGCAGATCATTCTTTATTTACATTACAAAAGGGCCAGGATTTTCTTACTCTATTGGTTTATGTGGATGATATAGTCTTAGGAAGTTCTTCTTCTATTTTGATTAATGCTATCAAGTGTTTTTTGAATGAAAAATTCAAATTGAAAGATTTAGGGCCATTAAGATATTTTCTAGGATTAGAAGTTGCAAGAAGTAACAAAGGTATTCACATTTGTCAAAGAAAGTATGCACTTGAGCTATTAGCTGATGCAGGCCAATTGGCTTCAAAACCTGTTTGTTTTCCAATGGATACTAAACAAAAACTGGTTAATGATGTAGACAGTATTATTTCTGACATTAAGTCTTATAGGCGTTTAATTGGTAGACTGTTGTACTTAACTATTACAAGGCCAGATATTGCTTTTTCTGTGCATGCTCTAAGTCAGTTTTTGGCAGCTCCTACAAAAGTACATTTTGATGCAGCAATAAGAATTTTAAAGTATGTCAAGATGAATCCAGCACAAGGTATTCTTTTTTCATCTTCTTCTAACTTGAAATTAAAAGCTTTTACTGATAGTGACTGGGCTGGCTGTACCACTACAAGAAGGTCAGTTACAGGTATATGTATTTTTCTGGGTGAATCAATGGTTAATTGGAAAAGTAAGAAACAGAATGTGGTTTCCAGAAGCTCTTGTGAAGCTGAGTATAGGGCTTTGGCCAATACTAGCTGTGAAATAGTTTGGTTTTTACAATTGTTAAATGATTTTGGTATTTCTCAGAATGGTGTTGTTTCTATTTTTACAGATAGTAAATATTCTTTAGCATTAGTAGACAATCCAGTAAATCATGAAAGAACAAAACATATTGAAATTGATTGTCATTTTATCAAAGAAAAGATAGATGCTGGTATTGTTCATCCTTTGTATGTGTCTTCTTCTAATAATTTGGCAGACCTATTCACTAAAGCATTGGGAAATCCTATTTTTCAAGGATTGTTGGTCAAGATGGGAGTTTTATCTTTGCACTCTCCACCTTGAGAAGGGTATATTAAGTATAAAACTATGAAATTGTAAAGATTCTGGATCAAGTATCCAGAATAAGTACTTTATAAAGTACTTGTACTAATTTGTAAGTTCTGGATACTTGATGTATCCAGAATAAATGGTCTGTGAAGTCTATTGTTACTTATGAAATATGTTGGACTGATTTGTAAAGAACTGGATACTTGATGTATCTAATGTTGTAACAGTTTATTGTTACTTATGAAATATGTTGGACTGATTTGTAAGGAACTGGATACTTGATGTATCCAGTATAAATACTGTGTAAAGCTGCGATTAATCAATAAGAAAATTTCATTATTTCGTTTATATCTCTCTCTCTATAATAGCTTATAAGCAGATATATATATATGTATATACATATATACCTAGTTCATCAAACAGCTATATCTGGGTTCGATTAAACCCAGATTATTATTTTCTACAAGTTTCATATGACAAATTTGATTGAAATTTGTAAACCAAATTTGGATCGATTTTTAGCCATTAAGCATTATTTCAATTTTATTACATGTATTTGAACCTTGAACTTATTTACAATGTTTTGAGCTTTCACAATAATCCCAACTGGATCTGACTAGTAAATGGTTATTTTTGATATTATACGGAATATTATTTGAAGTACTTAGATTGGAGTGATTTAAAAGAGGATAGAAAACGTACCATAATGGACCGTTTTTAAATTAGTAATTACACATTTGTCATGATCCTATGGTATCTATGGAGAGGTATGGAGGTGAGCACAAACAAGTATTATTTCATATCAAAAAAAAAACAAAAAAACAAGTATTCTTTGAGCTAAATTCTACATGTGGGCTGCTCAACTCCAGATTTTATCATACTTTTATCCTTCGCACATTAAATTATATCTATTCATATGGACAATGTAAAAATCCAATGGCTCAAATAATTATATGAAAACAAAAAACCACTCTCTTTCCCACTATATTTATTCCCCATTAATGTATCTATATTTCTTCTCTAATCTCTATTGATCGGTACATTTCTATAATTCTGTAAGTTTTAATTTATTCTAGAATTTTGGTTGTAAGAATCATACTCAATTGAGACTTTTAAACAATATTTGAAGATAACATATACACACATAATTGATTACTATTTTTAAGGAGTTGAGAACTTTTATCTAATAAAAAAAATATAGGCACTAGAAAATTATACATGATAAAAATTTTACTGAATGAAAAAGAATCTCATCTTTAAAATTTTAAAATGAAAATATTTTTTCCAACTATTAATTATAGGTTCAATATCGTTATAGTCAAAAAAAAAAAAAAAAGTATTTTGATCATTCAAATATTTTTTTCTCACATTATTAGTATAGAGGGGTGTGATGGTGTAAAGTACATATTGTCAGGTGACAGCGGGACCTAACAAACTAAGAGAATAGTTTTGATCTCCTTCCAAATAGGTCCACTAATACATGAAAGGTTGTTGTTCTGTTACAAAAAAAGTTACAGATATCAAATAGTAACAAATAACTCCAAAAATCTTAACAAGTGCTATTGGAAGATTTCAATCTCATTAAGTGGTTTTGAATACCATTCCATTTCATATCCAAAATCGGTTTATGAAAATGGATGAACACGCATCAAAAATGAAGTTTGTTTACTCAACTGTGTAACAATAAAAGTTTATCAAAGTGTATGTTTATAAAAAGGTAAACCAGTTTACTACTTAACAATATGTCAATTAATTATGCATTCGTTATGGTGAATGCACATTAAAAGTACCAATGCCACTAAACGAGGAAACATGCTTTTCCTTGTTGCTAAAATATATAAATTAACGGCAATTTTTATACGAAATGGATTGGATCCGCCACATGACCCGACATCCATATGCATTTCTTTGGGGTGTGCTATCGTTGTAGAGTTCACAACTAGTGTTGTGAGTTACTTTTTGTCGAGCTCTGGCTTGGTTAATTTATTACATGAGCTTAAACTAGAAACATAACAAAAGGAGACATATAATAGGGATATTAAGTACCTTCCCATCATAATCGTGACTAAACCTCTGGAGCTATATATGCAGGCATCCCCAAGGTTGATTTAGCCGGGGAGTGCAGTAAAGCGGAATCCCAAAAATAAATAGGAAAGGACCCATAAATGAGTATAATATAAATAGGCAATAGCTTATAGATTTGTAATGAAATTTTATTTGGTACCCATAATTTCAATCGTAACATCAAGTTGCTCAAAAAAATTTAAAAAATATCCAATGTTTAAAGAAGTACTTTATTTGGTCCCTTAGTTATAACAATTGGTAACTTAATCTCATAAGTTTCGGCTACAGTTTATTTTATCGCTAGCTTTAAGTTCAATAGTATTGCTATCAATAAATTCCGAGAATTATGCACATGGTCCATATTCTCTTAACCATAATGTAGATTAGGGTGTAGCCGTGTCGCTATAGATTGATTTTAGAGAAAATAAATTTTAACAATCAAAGGTGATTGTCTAGATAGCTAAAAAAAATTTATAATAAGTCGGATTTTGGAGGTAACTCATTTTATAGGCGTCATGATTTGAACATTGATGGTGAATAGAAAATATTAGGGTATCGGTCCATTTGTGTTTGGTTAGGTTTGATATTGACAAATCGAGTAAAAACACGTAATGAATGAGAATAAAAAAACACAAATAAGTCATACTTTGTCACATTCTAATTTTGAGAATGATTTTTAGGGAGATCGGGATGGAGGTTGAGAGATGGTTAGCTAGCGGATGCTTCTAATGTATGTTACGAAGAACGTGTCCCACCAATAAGATTGTAAGGTTTAAATTAGTAGTGAGCCCTACCATGATTCTCCATTAATATTTCGGTTTTTATCATTTTAGTATTCCGTAAAACCAAATAATAGAGTTCACAGTTAGAGATTTTATTTGGGAAAAAAAAAAAACAATTTTTTGATAAAATTTCTGGGCGTGGTTTTTTGGCAAAGAATTTAGCTATTGATTTGTGATGAGCTAGAGAAAAAAAAATCAGTTTATTTTCAATAAGAAAACTACTTCGTGTGGGAAGTTTTGAATGCTTGAAAATTTGGCTTAAGCTTAAATACGGCACTTTTTGTAGAAACAATTGTTATAGAACCATGATGGATTAGATATAAGTTTGGTAAATTGTTACTCCTATTAAGATTAAACCTTAATACAAATGACTCAAATAATGAGTGTACTAGTGACTATATAAAGTATAAACGACTAGTCAATAATGCATTCCCGAGCACAAATACACTGGTAAACGCATTAATACAGTCTCTAAGTACATCTCTAGTACAACTAATGGTAAATGGTATGCGTACAATAATATTCTTACACCATTTTGTTAATAAAACTAGTCATTTTCTATAGTTGATGCAGTATAGTAATTACACAACCAATAGGTTGTACGAAATCCATGGTACAATTCGTCTCAACGTATTAGTTGTATATGCTGTTCTAATCCTTTACCAACCATAGAACCAGTCACTTTCTATGGTGAATGTACTGGTTGTTATACTAAATATATGTATCCAACTATACTACATGACATACAATCTTAACTAAATCTGGTAGTGAGTAGGATCGTAAGAGAGATAAATAAACGTGATTACAGTAAAAAATATATACTCTTTCTATTAAATTCATTATAAAAAATTGGATGCAATATAAACATTTTAGCAACTACAATGGGGAAAACTAAAAAACCAGATGGAGCCACTCCAAACAATCTCATACAAATATAGTAATTTGAAAGTTTCAAGTTCACAGGGCCCTATAAATCCTCTACTAACAGCAAAACAATTCCCTTACATTGAACAAACAATAGGTACCAAAAACCACTCTGTTGGGCACTCGAGAACAATTTCCACCAGTGTTCACTTAGATTTAGAGACCTTTTGCACCACTGGAATCATTGCACAAATTTAGGGGAAAATGAAGAGTTCAAAATTCAACCTAGAGTTATTCACGGGCAATTCGAGATTGCAAATGTGCCCTACAAGAACAAACATCGCCTCAAACAGAAACTCTATGCCTAAATCTCTATGTAGCAATCTCATCCACCTCTGAATGGAATACAAAACTTGGAAATGTTGTCGTTATATCCCTGCCAAACAAAAGGGAAATAAAATGAATTAAAAAACTTTAAACCAAGTTCTGATAAGACAGAAAAACAAACAACAAAGAATTGTTAAAGATTAAACTTGTTTATGGACTTGACTCTTAAGTAAGTGACTAAATGATTATTATTTTTTTGAAAAGCATGACTTTAGGAGTTTCGGACACAGATTCTCTAAAGTCCTCAATATGGACGGATGACACCCAGTCGAAGGACGGACAAGTTCTGCAAAATTACTTGGTTATATATTTGTCATTTTCTGATTTTCTCTTTTAAAAATTCCCTTGGTTGACTTTATCTTCCAATAAATTTCCCAACAGGTTGCATTACATTTCACTAAATTCAAGATAACAAGTTAATTTATGACTATCCAAATAAACCTCGATCAATCCAAAATGGATAAAAGAACGAGTGTGTGGGAGGGGGGTTCAAATTTCCTCAAGTTACTATGGTCATGTTTTCGTCAAGTTATCGGTCTTTTCATATGTATTTGTAAAAAAAAAAATCGTTTTTTTTGTAAATCAACGTACTATTTTATTTCTAAAATGTTTGTTCAAAAAAATCTGTAAAATTTGACCTTTATATTTTTTTTTTGGTATTTATTAATATTACTACCTTATAAATCATCAAACAAACAATTAAATATAAATATATATATAAGGTAAAATTTATAGATTTTTTTGAACAAACACTTCAGAAATAAAATAACACGTTGATTTACAAAAAAAAAAACGAAAAATAATTACGAATACATATGATAAAACCGATAACTTGACCAAAACATGACCATACGAACTTGAGAAAATTTGTTCCCGTGGGAGGGGTTCTACAGAGAGAACAAGTTGTGGAAAAAGAGAGAAAACGACACAGTATTTTAAAGAGGGAAAAGGACTGCTTTCTGTTAAGTACTAACTTTTACATAACTAAAATGTTGCCGTTTTTTAAAACTGAAGTTGGTCAGGCCCATATTTAGGACTTAAGAGAATCTTTGATCCAGGAGTTTCATAGAGAAGCACTTTAAAAATTAAAAGTTCATTGGGATGTCATTAGTATAAGTATAATATAAGAATTTTTTTAGAAATATAACTTCAATAAAAGTTACTTTCTACAACAAAAAAAAACTATACTCTTCCATCACTAATGCATCCCACCAGATACTTTAAAAGTAATAATACCTTAGATACTGAAGAGTCATAATCTTCAAAAGTGACGGATTGCGATTCACAAAATTTTGCCACTCGGATTTATCAATCTTTCCATCTCGATTAACATCTATGTCCGAAAATGTCTGCGCACAAAGTTCAACAAGTATAGAATCATTTTCCAAATTTAGTGTTACTAAAAGCAGAATCCTACCAAATATAAGACAATTGGGCCTTTTGACAAGAGACTAAAATGTCAAGAGTGGCAATTTATTTAACTAATCTTTCCATAACAACTTTTACATATACTCACGTTATCGAGCATTACTTCTATGATCTCATCAGCCAGCTTCAGTCCAGACTCACATAAGAGTGCAATTACCATTTGCTTAACCTGAAAGGTGAATAAGAGTAAGAAAATTGCTTAAATGAATTGCTCCAATTTAAAGAATATATACTATTTATTTTTCTAAATACTTTTATCATACATCCAATAATTCTCACAAAAACCAAAGGTCTCACTCTTAATACAATAATAACTCAATTGTAACCGTTCTTAAAATCCTTAACCATCTGCTACTCTTTCTTGTTTTCCCATGTTCCAAAAGTAAAAAAAAATCAGAAAAAAGGTATAAAGTTAAAACATCAGGAACTGGAAGTGTTCTGCTAAACAACTTATTCTCAAACCCGACAAATGTCCCTTTGATTATAATGCATGTCAGAACTAAGACCAAAAACTGGTTATACATCTTCGTGGAGCATATTCAAGTTGTTCAGAGAATTAAAAATGATATTAATTAAATGAACATAAGCACCAAAATACCTCATGTCGCTCGATACATCCCGTGTTGTCCATATCATATAGCTTAAATGAAACTGCAGGAGATGAGGTCATTAAAAATAAAACAAAAAATATTTGGAAAAGGTAAAAATGAAATTCCATCTAGCTAACGAACTCACAGTCAATCTTGTCTTCCAAAGGGGCATTTGGATGAAAGACATTTAAAGAGCGAACAAAATCACCAAAGTCAATAACTCCCTTATGCTTAACATCAAATAGATCAAAGATCTGCAAAGCAAATACCATATGAAAAGCCAGTTGTAATAGGATAACAAACTCAGTTGATATATGCATTTAGCTTGTCATTGTTCAATCCAGAAAAGAAAAGAGGATAACAAACTCTGAATCCATATTTTTAAAAACTCTAAAGCAGCCATAGCCCATAGCTATACACAAATACAAATGCAACAATAAACTAACATTTTGTCTATGATTAATTTTCTAGACCGATTTTCACCCTTAATTGACCGGTCTATGGGCAAAAACATAACTACTTTTTGTAAATTATCGATAACTCAAAAAAGAGGTTGTGAGTGAGATACAATCAATAGATACATATTTGATATTTGATTTCTTACAAAACATCTCAGTGAACAGTTTCTCTTTTGGTTATAAAATTTTCACCTTCAGATTGATAAATGGTACTAGTAATAACCCCAATAACCATCGTTAAATTTTCATAAACTGGTTAGCATTAGGCCTCAAAAACTAAAAAGTGAGTAAGAAATAAGCACCATACCCTGTTTGCAAAGAGATTCTCCTTCTTTTTGTTCTTGAACAAAGCTAATTGAAATTCCTCCTGCATATTAGAAAAGAGCATTCATAATTAGGAAAGAAAAATAACAATATACTAATGATAGTACATAAAAAATTTCAGATTTTCACAAACAATTACAAGTGATTTTGGAGAAAGAATATTTATTATCCAATCATGTGAAACTTTGTGATTATCCTCATATCAGACACCTTCATAAAACCAAATTACTTTGAAAACCTCAACCTAGAGAAGATGAAGTATGTTAAACAAAAAGAACATCCTTTGTCAACCAAAGGGATACAATATTCCAGTAAATTATATTATATGAAAACAGTAGATATCAGATAACATAATGATCAGCTACGAGGCAAATGATCCATGTAACCGACTCGGACTCCACTTGGATATGACATATGCTATGTTGAGTTGTCGAGTATAAACCACAAATTTGAACTATTTAAGCATGTAGTTCCCATAATGAGGATATTGAAATAATAATTTGCCCACGCCATACTATTATGTGCAATAACACCAACAACTACTCATCAATAAAAAACATTTACAATCAAAAAAGAAATGGCGATGCAAGTCCCAAACAAAGCAAATAAATGGTTAAAAATATGCTCAGGGCAATACCTTATTTATTAGTCCGTCGTCAATTACCGAGCCACTTATACTCTTAAATAGCTCAAATAATGCTTCAACTTCACTGACACTAACTGTAAAACGGCAAACAGCATTGACAAGAAGCAAAAAAAAGGTGAAACCCCAAAAATAAAAAAACTTTAAATACAAGTCGTGACAAAACTAATTTAGCTCGTCATTAAATACGAGTTGGGAAAAAATGTGGCTAGTGGCTTCATATTATAAAAAGAAGGAACACTGAACAATGTCTTTAATAAAGAGGCATTAATACCATGCATATTCTAAGTGAAACGATCTTATTTCTAGCCGGTGAAATTCAACAACTTGACAATAGTGATACAAAATCCAAAATTTAATGCCAAAGTAATGAAAACTTGAACAAAACACAGACATTTACGCGGCCAGTTGATAACCAAACCCCAGCTTAACACAACATTTGGAAATAAATAAATGAAGACAGTTGAAAATCTCATTCTCGTTATTAGGATATTACAGTTATTTATCTAAAATTTCTAATCTGAAAATTAGATAAGCGAAGAGTTGAAGAACTTACAAGCTGTCTGGGAAGCTAGAGTTACTGGGTTTTCATATCCTGGAAAAAACTTTTTTGTTGGCGTAGAAATCAAGCAGCCCATTTACGTGCACCAAAAAAGCACACACCAACACTAGACTAACGCCTGTGCTTCGCTACAATATATCATCAAACGCATCTTTAACCTTGCAGGTTAAAAAAACCAAATCCAAACACCAACAGGCAAAACAATTAGTAACCAAATATAAAATAGTTGGGTGCATTACTCTATTTGGGGCTGGGGAAAAAGGTTCGATTCATATTGTTCTTAAAAAACAAGAACTCAACCGAGCAGCCAAATGATCGCTTATATGCATAAAACTGAGGTAACAAGTTGAGACTAAAAAAGTCAGCATTATATTAAAAAGATGAATGGAAATTGAAATAATTAATTATCCCGTCTAATCAAGCAACCCACATGATATTATGAAAAAATTAACAAACTCACAAAGTCTAGAGCTATAATTCAATAGGGAATTATTGACAATGGTCCATGTACATATTTGGACCTACTTGTACAAGGTGGAAACTTTCAACTTTTCTAACAAGGTCAAATTTTAACTCCTGGACTAATGTATAAATTTATACCATATTTGAAGATTTACAACCTTTTGAGCTTTAATTCTGAAATTTACTAAAAAAGACAACTTTCTACAAGAAAAGATTGTAGCTTTCCATAATTAAACTCAAATCCTGCCAGATCAAAACTTAATTCAAATAACAATATATTCAATTTAGTTCCAAAATTTCCTTAATCCCTCACACCATTTGTAAATCACAAATTGAACTAATAATTTAAGAAAATATTCAAAACACTACAAAAGCATTCTACAATAAAAAAAAAATAAAAATTAGAAAGATATGCTAGGCCAATATTGAAGGTTCCAAATTCATAGAGGTTTTTCTTTTTTAAATCTACAATAAATGATTGCCAATTTACCATACAACATCAAGATTTCAAATCCTACCAAATCTAAAGCAAGAAAGATAAATAAAAAAATCACAACAAAATTCAAAAATATTAAAAACAAAAAATACTCACAATTCCTCAAAAGGGTAAGACCAATCTGCAATTTCCTCAATTGGGTAACCAAGAAAACACCCTTAATTTACGTGTAATAAGAGAAAAAGTGAAAAACAAAGACTATAAAAAGAGGGTTAGAAATTGGGGTTTATGGAGAGGGGGAAAAAAGTAGTGTATATATGTATGTATAGGTGTATTATGAGATTGGGCGGTGATTGAGAGGTAAACCACACAATAATAAGCTTTTGCTTGCTTCTTTCTCTCGATATGAGAAAGAAATAAAATTAAATAAAAGTAGTTTTTGGCGTAATATTTATATAGTGTGTTTGTGGGAAATTGGTAACACGCGCGTTAATAACGCATTAAAATATTACACGTTTCGACAATGTTGTGAGTTGTCGCTGTTTCTTCGATTACTCTTTGGTAAAATTTTATTTTATTTAGTATTTATGTGTTTTATTTGTATGATTTTAAATTTTGAGTGACGAATGAAATGATACTATGATGAAAGGTCGTGTTGTCTACACAAGCCATGTAACGGAATAAAAGTATATAGTATAACAACATGTTAATATCATCAGACTCTTTAATTGTTATATTTTGTTGCTGAGATATGAGAATTTCACATTGGTAACACGAATCAGTAAAAGTGTATATTACAATCATATGACATTTTTTTAGTCGGTTATAGTGATGAATGTTGAGTCTTAAAAAAAACCTGAATTTCCTAAATGAGTATGAGCGAAATTTATGTTCACATATGATATTGTGGTATAAGAGTATAAATTTAAATTTTAAATTTTATTAAGTTATCTTAGATATAATTTTTTTTTATTTTTTTTGTGATGGATGAATATGTCTCGTCAATTGGAATTAAACATAATTTTTAGCAAAAATAATCGTAACGGAAAACATTAATAAGGGTTCTTTGAATTGATAAGACTGAATTTTCATCCGTTTGAACAGTTTGAAATGCAAATTTTAGTCACTATCTTGTGGAATATTTGTATGTGTTTTAATTTTAATCTAGAGATGCAATAATATAATAATCATTTTGATCTAGGGACTTGAAAGTTGAAACCGGCAACTAACATTTTTTGTGCGGTTTTATAATAAATATATTATATAATCATCACCTTTTCAATATAATTTGTTAACTAATTTAATTTGTATACTAATGTTAAATTTAGAATAAAAAAAAATAACTGGGAGCTTTCCATTCTAAAACTCATCAAAACTAGTGTACGTGTTCACGCGACGCGTGGTGTAATGCGTAAAACTATATAATATGAAATATGATTAAATTGTTATTAAAGTATAAAAAAATTTAACTAATGTATTATAGAAAAAAAAACACTACTAATAATAATACCTCAGATGGACAGAGATAGCGCAGAAAGGAGAGAGGGAGAGAGTAATTTCACGTTGAAAAAAAATATAATTTTAACCATTACTTGTGATAAGTTATTTATCTAAGCAGTTTCTTTTTATTTTGTAATTATTACTAGGTTAAAAGGTTTTTGATAATTCTTTGTTTCAAGTATTCACCTCTTCACATAAACTATTATTATTATTATTATTATTATTATATATATATATATATATAATTAAAGGATATCCTCTGCAAAAAAGAATATTCCCATAGAGATTCCTCAATAACCCATTTATTTGCATTGATTTGTTTATAATTTGTATACTACTGTTAAATTTAGAACTAAGTTGGGAGCTTTCTATTCTATGGTTGTCCTACTTATTTGCTTATACAGCTGTACTTTACTGTAATACATTTTGTATTCTAATACGAACTATATATAGACACATTTGAAAAGTGACTAATGCATAGTACTGAATTACTGACCATAACAAAATAAGTACGAGACTAAATTTATAGTCCAGTTAATCAATCACATTGACTTGTTTGGTTATATTTGGAATCTTGGATATGTAACACACATGATACGACTATAATCCCACTGGATACACGAATACATGTCATGTCCTCTACATAAATCATAAATGTTTGATAAATTTATC
Source organism: Primula veris (assembly GCA_963682055.1). NCBI lineage: Eukaryota > Viridiplantae > Streptophyta > Magnoliopsida > Ericales > Primulaceae > Primula > Primula veris. The sequence goes on along the minus strand of OY821749.1, from coordinate 20,106,094 downwards.
CAAACATTTTGTTTACAAGGTTCCCGTATTTTAGTCATTTACTAGTTTAGACAGGAATTCCATACATGTTGATGCTTATTATAGCTTACGCTATTTGCCTTTTTGGTCGGAACAATTTGAATTATTGCAATTTTTCTTTTTGCTGATTTAAGTTGATTTTTCTACTTATTGGATATTACGTAATTACTTGTTCATTATTTGTCTATACTTAATTTTACGAGCATAAGACAACACCAAACTCTTTTTCTACTTATAGGAGTACCATAGCTGATGAGCGTACTAGCTCACGTTTTAATACAATATTGATTAGTTATAGTTATAATTATTTAAGAAACAACTATAATTTTTATAGCGTGAAACAATATTTATTTTTCTCTTTACTGTTGGATGGCTTGTTTGTGAATGCCTAATCCTATTGGTAATCAATAGGCGAGATTCATGTCCGAGGTTTGGTCACGCGTAATAACATGATTGGCCGATTTGGACAGTGATCTGCAGTCATCCATACAAGCACACTCGTTGTCCAGTAAAACTAGAAAACAATGAATTGCTTGACTGCTGCCTGAATATCTTGTTAAGGGGAAGAAATACTTCAAGTCTTGTTTTGGTATTCCTTTAGCCAATGTCATATTAACGTCCGCATAACGACTTATACTCTCACACAACTTGACCGTCCGGCTTATTGGAACAACCGGCAATTTGGCCAATCCCTTTTTATAGGTTATAATTATTACGTGCTCGTCGTTTTTGGTTCGATTTTGGGTGCCTTTAATTAACTTTTCGTCAAACAGCAGAGCCGACTCTTTGCCTAGCCAAAACAGTTGGCCACTCAGATAACGGTACGAAAATATATACTTTTTGTTTAGTTTTTTTTATTCAAAGTTGTTAAAAAAAATTCGTCCTATAAAGGTGTAAGAGGAAATTCTCTGGTTTAACGCGCCAAAAACCTTTAAGCCGACCTTGTCCATCTCAATGAGAACTAGTCCATACATCAACTTGCAACCCACTTGACTCAGTTGGATGAGTTTATAGTTTTGGTAGATAGAACGGATAAATCTTACTATTAAATATATTATTTTTTTTATAAAAAACAAATTTTATTGAGATAAATCGTCATACCAATAGAACCACAAACGGTCGGGTATAGACACCAATCTAAATCCAGTATAGCTAGTTCTAGCATAAATATCTAAAGGGTTTATCGGCTTATTAAATAATATTATCTCGTATCAAGCATTCGACTATTACCATAAATACAGATAAACGGCTTAATGGAAAAAAAAAATTACATAATTTCTTTTTCTTTTTTTATGAAAAACAAATTTTATTAAGATAAATCGTCATACCAATAGAACCACAAAAGGCCAGGCATAGACAACAATCTAAATCTAGTATATCTAGTTCTAGCATAAATTGCTAAAGGGTTTGCCGGCTTATTAAATATGTAATATTATCTCGTATCAGGCATTCGATTATTACCATAAAGACAGAGAAACGGCTTAATGGAGAAAAAAATACACAATTCAGACAGTTATCGAAGAGTATGAGACTGATATGTTAATAACCTTTTGTTGTTTCACTTTTACTATAATTGACGATTTACATCGACAAGTATCATGCTTATGCTTTGCGTAATATTCTCAACTAATATTGAACCGAGATGTAGTTTGAGTGACACCAAACAGTTGAAACTTGAGTTTTTTGCCAAAATGGTCCAGTGGACCACACAAATTCCCAGAATGGGCTACCTGTCTGTAATATTCCCAAAATGGTCTACTTTCGAAAAACGACCGATCGAAATGATAAAAACGACCGGTCGTTTTTATCATGAACTCTCTGGAACAATTTGGACCAAAAACGATCGGTCGTTTTGTCCAATTCGATCGGTCGTTTTTCAGACCAAAAACGATCGGTCGTTCTGTACATTTCGATCGGTCGTTTTTGGTCTGAACTCACTGGAAGAAATCATACCTAAAATGATCGGTCGTTTCTGAAAAACGATCGGTCGTCTGTTGAAAAACGATCGGTCGTTTTTGACTGTCGACCGATCGACTGTAAAGAATTTACAGAACAAGGATTTTTTGCAGTTTTGGACACTGATTTGACAAAAAAATATAAAAACATGATCCCCTTTTTGAACATGATATCTTAAAAAATGATGTCGTAAATTAATATGTTTAGTACGAGAGTGTTGGATCGGATTTTTCGAAAGATTTATGCACTAGTATTATCACATAAAACGATGTCGTAAATTAATATGTTAGGTAGAAGATGTGTAGGTGACGTTTTACTAAACATCCGATTTAAAACAAGGAAATGTCACAACATCCGATTTAAAACGAAGTTAAACAAATCTAAACGATTAAGGAAAACGAACGATAAAATGCAAGCGAAAAATTGGCCATAGTTTTGCCTAAAAACGGTCAATCGCCACAAATGAAAACAACAAAAATAACCCAATCAACTAGATATATATGCGCACAAGTTATAATAACATCAAAATCGCATTTGTAGAATTATAAATACGCAATCTCACAACGTCATACAAATTAACACGTAATGATAAATAGCAACATAACATAAAAAAGATTCATAACATAAAAACGGTCAATCGCAACAAATAAAAACAACAAAAATAACCCAATCAACTAGATATATATGCGAATAAGTTATAATAACATCAAAATCGCATTTGTAGAATTATAAATACGCAATCTCACAACGTCATACAAATTAACACGTAATGATAAATAGCAACATAACATAAAAAAGATTCATAACATAAATGCAAAGCGTTTGCTACTTATTACATCAAAAACAACGTTGGAAGAAAATGAAAAACAAAGGAAATACAACGCAAAATAAAAGAGAGGTATTTCTCCCCCTTTGACATCATAAATGAAAAACAAATGAAATACAACGCAAAAATAAAATAACAGCCTAGTCGCGGTGGGAGGTCGCGTCGTCCTCTTCGTCGGCGTCATCGTCGTGACCGGCTAGATCGGGAAAATACCCGTAGAACTTTGCCCGTTGCTCGGCGCTTATCCTATCAATTCCGTCCAAGTCTTCTTGACTTGTGTTCATGGAGCGAAACATGCGTCGGTGGAGTCGCGCATTTTGATATGTATCGATGTATAGATCGTCGTAGAATTGTTCGGTGCGCGGAGGACGGTTGGAAGATCCGACTTGAGCTTTTCCGCGACCGCGAGTGGGACGAGAAGAGGAAGGCATTATGTGAGACGGGGGAAGGGACTCGGAGGAAATAGGCACATCCTCACGAGCGGCTTGCGGTGTGGGCTTAGGGCCGACATATTCTTCCTCTTCGAGGGAAAGATGAGTATAGTCGGGGCCGGACACCCGTTTACCAAACCAAGTAATGGTCTTGGCGGTAGTGTCGAATTTTATTGACATTTGGGCAAGATAGGAGGTGTCCCAAATGTGTTTGTCCTTGTTCTTGAACAGGGTTCCACCGGGAACGAGGTTCATGTCTTTTAAGATGGCCGAAATCAAGGCACCGTAAGGTAACCCATTCTTGGATTTCGTTTTTAGCGAATCCATCTTAAAGAATATGAGTGACGCGAAGTCAAGTTTGACTCGGCGATGGATGCACCCTAAAAGGAAGATGTACTCATTGGTAACATCCGTGAAGTTTGAGGTATGGGGGAGGACAATATGGGAGAGGATATGGTAGGCTAATTTATTTCGGAAGAGAAGGCCGTGGGCTTTGTTAGAGCGATTGTTGTGGGCGGGATGAAATAGCTCATCTTTGAAATCGGTAAAATTAACGATGTTGAGCATTTCGCAAAGTTCGTCACTTTGCTCGTACACCCCCTCAGCATCGAGGTGTAGAAGATTTCGTAAACGGTCTATACCGTAAACGAAGGGTTGGCCATTAAACGATGAACGCACGCGGAGTGCGTCATCATGACCCCTATCAAGAACTAGGTTATGGTAAAATTCATATACATTTTCAATGAAGAAAGGCTCTTTTAGAGTAAAAATTACGTTGAGTTTTTGGAAGTTTAAATCTTGCATGAGAAGAGGAAAACGTTCAAGAAATAAAGGCATATCTAATGTAAAGTTAGTCAAGATAGCTCTTTTACTCATTGTAGATGGATAGAGAGGAGGAAGAGAGCCGGAAGAGGCACCGGGGTCCGATGGTGGAGCGGTGGAGGAGCCGGTTCGTCGACCGCGAGGAACACGGGGGCGGCTCGGGGACGGAGGCACGTAGTCGTCGTCATGTTCGTCGACGAGGTTTGGTTGAGCTTGAGCTTTCTTGGTGCGAACCACGGTTGGATTTTTTAAAAAATTAGGGTTGTTGAAGAATTGGTATTTTCAAGAAATGGAATCAATCGATTATTGATTATAAGGATTAATAAGAGAATTAGGTTATATATATATATAGATATTTGGGATTTTTAGAAAATTTTAGGGAGAGGGGGCGAATTTTTTGATAAAGAGAGATGAAAGGTTTTGAAAAGTGAAAGAGAATTAGGGTTGAAAGAGGTTTAAAAACTGGAAAACAGAAAAACGATCGGTCGTTTTGGAATTACGATCGGTCGTTTTTGTACAAAATTCTTCCAGTGAGCACACTTAAAAAACGACTGGTCGTTTTTGCAGAACGATCGGTCGTCTGTGTAAAAACGATCGGTCGTTTTTCACTACGATCGGTCGTTTTTGTACAAAATTCTTCCAGTGAGCACACTTAAAAAACGACTGGTCGTTTTTGCAGAACGATCGGTCGTCTGTGTAAAAACGATCGGTCGTTTTTCACAGAGATCGGTCGTTTTTGTACAAAATTCTTCCAGTGAGCACACTTAAAAAACGACTGGTCGTTTTTGCAGAACGATCGGTCGTCTGTGTAAAAACGATCGGTCGTTTTTCACAGAGATCGGTCGTTTTTGTACAAAATTCTTTCAGTGAGCACAATTAAAAAACGATCGGTCGTTTCAAAATTATGATCGGTCGTTTCCACTTTTCGACACTGATTTGGCAAGAAAAATATATAAAAATATAAAAATATATATAAAATCAATCAAATATATATATTTATGTTAATTGCACTTATTTATTTATGTTGTTCATTCTAATTTTTATGTTAATTGCACTTATTTATTTATGTTGTTCATTCTAATTTTTATGTTAATTGCACTTATTTATTTACTCTCATACTTAACAAACAGTTTATCTTCTCAAAAAACAGTATGAAAAAACACTGAGAATAAATATAGATATTTCATATTAAAAAAGACAATTACAATCGGAAAATTAAAATAGTACAAGATACATATTGTCTCGTTTAAGCTACAGCTAAAATCATAAGCGTCGAGCACGTATTGGATACGGACACTTACGACAATCATGTCCTCGCCCTTGACAACTAGAACATCTCATAAGTGCTCGTCTCTCCGACTGATCCATACCATTATGAATACGAGTAGATCTTGGACGACCCCTTTCTCTTAAAAGAGTAACATCCGGAAGAAATAATCTATCACATGAATCCCAATAGTCTTGATGCCGAAGAGGACAAAATTGCGCCGAGTACGTACCTTCGTATGATTCAAGACTGTAATATTTTACTATGTAAGCTTCCCAATCAAGACAGTTTGCAGCGCATACGGAAAACACATGTGAACAAGGGATTCCATCACTCTGCCACTTACCGCAATCGCATTGCCAAAGTGAAAAGTCGACAACTTGAGTATTGCCTCCCCTGGAATTTCTTGAACTTGTACACACAGAATAAACCCCTCTTTCATAATCGAAAGTAACATTGGTATGACCAATGTCCGACCTACGTTTCTCTAAAATTTTAAGGATATTGGGACCATATCTTGTGCCGCTGTTTCTCATCCCGATTACTATCTTTTTCCGCTCGCAAAAATAGTGTACCAACTTATAGAAAATAAGCTGCACAGCAGCAGTGATTGGTAAATTACGAGCAGCTTTTAAAACATTATTGAAAATTTCAGCCATGTTTGTGGTCATGTTACCATGTCGCCTCCCTTTATCATGAAAATATGACCATTTTTCCGCAGGCTCTCTTATCAACCATTGATATGCTTGAGGATTCATGACTTTTATTGCTTCCATGATTCTTTTTAATTTTCTTTCTTGTAATTCCCAAATGGCGTTCTCCGCTAACTTGTGTAAGTCAGGATCTCCTTTGAAAGTTTTCTTAAAATTATCCAAAAAATGATTTGAACAATATCGATGAACAAAACCTTGACCACGCCAAACTCCTCTCACTGCACTTAGAATACCAGCATGTCTATCTGAAATTAGACAAATATTCACGCGCTCTTTAATCACATGTCGCATAATGTTAGAAAGAAAATAGCTCCACGAAATTGTACTCTCCTCAGCAAAAAATGCACAACCAATGGGAAAAACATGATTATCTGCATCCGATGCCATGGCCAACAAAATCTTACCTTTATACTTCCCATATAAGTGAGTAGCATCAATAGCGATAACTGGCCTACAATACTGAAATGCATCAATAACGGCCTTAAATGTGAAGAAAAATCTGTTCAATACCTCACCCACTGGATTTCCTACCACATCGTAAACTGGCGTGGTCTCATAAGAAGCAACGGTACCGGAATTATACTTTTGAAGCGCTTTCATAAATTTAGATAAAACCTTATACGAGTCTTCCCAATTACCAAATATCTCTGCGATTGCTTTTTGTTTACCCAAATAAGCTTTTTTGTATGAAACTGACATTTCAAAGCGGGCATTCACAATCTCTTTAACTAATGAAATCTTCATCATAGGATTAGTTGTGAGGGCATTTCGAATGGTTTGGGCAACAAGATTGGAATCTAACTGTGGATGATCAGTTGTAAGCTCGGCATGAATGCATGTATGAGGACCGTTGTACACCGACACTTCAAAAAATCCATGTTTCTTTTTTAGTGAAGCTCGTAGTTTCCATTTGCATTGTTGAGTTTCGGCCAGTTTACAACGAATTTCCCAAAATTTTGCCTTCGAATTTTTAGTGGAAAAATGGATGTTACGTTTGATTGACCAAAGTTTTATTCCCTTTTTCAACATTTCTTTATCCCTAAATAAAAGACCAATAAAAGGATCATTAACTTGAGGATCCCAAAATTCAGGATACATCATATAATTTCGTCTCTGCTTACTATAATTTTCTTGAGTGTCGAACGGTTCATTAAACAAACTTGACATTGGTTGATGCATAGGAATTTCATCGGGAATAGTATTATTCGCCAATTGTGACCCACTTGATTGGTCGTTTTCATCCTCATCCATATACAAGCCCATTTCAGATGATAATTCTTCGTACTCAACTTCTTGTACATTTTCTTCGTCATCGTCAGACTCGTTTTCGCTAATATTGAAGTCCGGATCTTCATCCTCTGGTTCATCCCCAAGTTCTATCGACCAACCAATATTATCTGCCAATCGACACACTGCATCCAAATGTGTCAAATCTGGTTCGTTGTTCTCAGAATATACCTCTAGCATTGGCTCTTGTCGAATGGGTGTTCTACTTGATATACCGATTTCATGCATTGGCTCTTGTCGAATGGGTGTTCCACTTGATGTACCGATTTCATTAGTGGAAAGAATATTATAATACAACCCGTAATCTTGATCAGAAGAGTAAACTTGCTCAATTTCAACATATAACTCTATAAACGTTCTTCCATTTTCTTCTATTAACTCAAGCATGGTTTCCAACGAATCATTATCATCAACAGCCAATCGCATATATTTAAACTCAGTAAGTGTAGTCAGATATGGATAACGACATGTTAAACTCAAACGATTTGAAGTCGATGATACATCAAGTACCTTAAACAATTTTTCCAAAAATTGGTCGTATGTCGTGTTTCTAGATATCTTAAAATTTTTTTTATAAGAAATATCATAAGATAACCCCTCGCTAATAGTTTCCATTATCGTACCTCCCCAATAACACATAATTGTAGGATTTTTCATTTCGATAACCACACGGTAAAATTAACAATTTTACTCAAATAATACTCCAACAACACAAAATATTGAGGTTTTACCTGTTTTGGAAGAGATCTGAGATTTGCCCTAAAATGATCTAAGAGCTCTGTTTTTTTTATTTTTACAGTGGTCTGGGAAATGAGATGAGTACAGTGGTCTGGGGAAATGAGATGAGTTTTTTAAGTACAAGTATTTTTGAAAAACGACCGATCGAAATGTACATAACGACCGATCGTTTTTGCCTGAAAAACGACCGGTCGTATTGTCCAATTCGACCGATCGTTTATTGTCCAAATTGTTCCAGAGAGTTCAATAATAAAACGACCGGTCGTTTTAATCATTTCGATCGGTCGTTTTTCGAAAGTAGACCATTTTGGGAATATTTCAGAAAGGTAGCCCATTCTGGGAATTTGACTGAGCTACTGTACCATTTCAGAAGAAAAAAAACTCGTTGAAACTTTATACCATAGTATTTCTTTAGCACTTAAGTATGTATTTGCTTTTCTCGCATTTTATTCTACATGATCCTTGTTTGTCGGTTAAGATATTGAGAGAGTAACCAACCACTTTTGAGCTTCTCTTTTAGCTTTTTTAAGCCTACCTATCACTAAATTGTGTTAATCACGATATTAGTTTTTTAAGCTAGCTCTGGTATCGTTAGGCTATGGACCACTCTTTGAGTCAACTAAAATGATAATTGTTTTTAATTAAAAGCCGGTAAGGTTACCCATAGGGGGAATCTTTAATTTGCAATAACAAATCAGTAGCACAACTTGGGAATATAATGAAGTGAAACGAGATGAAATCGACCGAAATTATACGAAATTTGTTTAGTTTTTAAGTTTTTCGTTATCGTTTAGTAATGAACGAAACGAGTTCTTAACGAAACGAAAACGAAATAATAACGAAATTTTTGTCATATTCACACGTAATCATATTACGTGAAAAGTATGTTACAACTTACACGTAATCATATTTACACCTCACAATATATATTTTTATATAATGGGTTTTAGATTCATATTATTAATCGAATATTTTAACTATACTTTTTATTACTACAAACACACATGTATATATCATATATGTATAAATTTATATATATATATATATATTTTTTAAACGAAATGTATATTTTATTATCATTTTATTTAGTAATAAACGAAAACGATACGGCTTTTAACGAAGCGAAAACGAAATTTTTCATGAAATTTTTGCCTCATTTGCAGCGCTAAGCACAACTGCCAACCCAACTCAACAATTTTGCCCCACTAAACTTTAACCAACCTAAGTTAACATCATATGATTAAGGGTGTAGATGATCTGATCTGAGTCGAGTTCACTTATGTTCAAACCTGTTTGGTTTACTAAACGAATTTTAAAAGCCTTTCCAGACTCGACTTGTTTATAAATAAACTTAAGTCGAGTGTGTTTAGTCAAGTCCCAACATGTTTTTGGACACATTTAGTATCGTTCCCTTTTAAGACAAATTTACTTAACTAAAGTATATGCTATGATAATGAATGATACAAAGTTCATTATCAACTTTAAGCATTGTAATTTTTACATATATATATATATATATATATATATATATATATGGGAGGATCTATACACACATAAAAAAACACATTATCTTTACACATCAATTACAACCCTGCATTTACTAACTTTTAATGATCAAGATTAGTTAATCTAATAACAAGAATAAACACATAATCTTGATAATTAAAAGTAAGTAAATGGAGGGTTGTGATTGATGTGTAAATATAATGTGTTTTTTTATGTGTGTACGGATCCTTATATATATATATATATATATATATATATATATATATTCAAGGGCATGTTCCGTGAGATTGATGCGTTGGGGATTAAGGCAAATATAAAGAGAGAGTATTTTGTTGTTTTAGTTAATTGAGTTAATCTTTACCATTGAAAATAAATTAGATGGAAGGTTAGAATTAATACGTAAGCATAATGTGATTTTTTTTTTACGTGTATCTTTCCCATATATATATATTAAAAAAAGTAGCTTATATGCACATCAACTTAGATTTTTTTTTTTGTAAAAACGCTCCAAATCAAAATTTGATTAATGTAAATCTCAACGATTTCATGACGAAAACACAAATATGTGTTTTTTTTTTTTTCAAAATGTATAATGATATATATATATATATATGAAAAAATTACTAAAATAATTAAACAAATTCGAGCCTCAACCGAACTTTATTATTTTGTTCAGACCCGGTTTATTAGTAAAGGAAGGAACACAATGGAGACTTTAATGAACCGATCAACACGAGATTTTTGATGAACATTTTTTTACACCTTCTACATCTGATTAAAACATAGATAAGGACGATTTTCAAATATGTGATCAAAATGTATATTGATTAGTTTTCTTGATCGAGTATAGTGACAGATGTTGAGGGTTGATCGTCCATGAAATAGTCAAATATTAATAAAATATTACTCCATCCGTTCTTAATTAATTGTTTATTACAAGCATACAATTTTGATCGGCCAAGAACTTGTATCAAAATTATCGGAATGAAAATTTTAAAAAATTAATCATATAGTTCAAATATTAAAATTTATGATTAGATTTTAAAAAAATATTATTTCGACAATTTTGATACAGGTTACAACACGATTAAAATTTAGATTTAGTTTCGTATTAAACAATAGAACGGAAGTAATATAATATAAGTAACAAACAGAGCAACCGACAGTCCTTTGAAGCCACCCTTTGGAGCATACGTGTAATTAGCTTTTTCAGTTATTTAATACTACGTACGTGCCTTTAAATTTATATCCAGGTCAATATCAAAGGAATAATACAAAATATTATCCTTGTTATAAATTATCGGGCAGAGAACAGCGACTGTACCATACTTACATCTGAATTCTATTTGGTCCACATATCTTCAATTATACCACCTATAGTCTAAAACTCGAATCCATACCATAAATGGTCCATATAAGGGCTTGGATTTCCCAATATTATAAATATATAGTATCAAATGACACATGTAGAGTTCATTTATAAATAAATTCGTCGAAACTTATGTTTTATATTTGATAGAAATTTCTAAAATTGTGTATATCATAATAAATTGGGGTCAATTTTAGTCAAGCGGTATATAATTCAATTCGTTTAGTGTTAGCAATAAGTTGCATCACACTGCACTTATGTGTTCTCGCTATTCTTTTCTTTCTTTCTTAATTTTTGGATTTCGTTCTCTTTTTATCTTTATCTATTATTTTTATCTTTATATTATGCGTTCCATTCCCTCGCACCTTCTCCCATTAATTTTGGTGACTATATTGTCACATTTCCTCAATATTCCCGTCAAAGAAAATGCATCACTATCGTCAAGCTCTTATTCGACGATCTGTCAAAGCATATATCACTTATTGAATATTTTGTTTTAAAAGTTGCTACTTGCTACTGACTCTGATGATTTACTATTTCAAAATGCATACACAATAACATAGTTTTCACTGTTTATGCTTCGTTTTAATTAATATTACAAGAGATTATTATAAAAAGTCACATTTTATAGCTTATATATCGATGTTTGCATGCATCTAGTCGGTGTTTAAAAGAGGTACATCTGACTATACTATGTAATTTCATGATTATTGTATTTTTTGGTAGCATAAACAAACACTTGAATTGACATCGATTATATTCGTCTTAATGGTTCCACGTAACTATAGAGCAAATTTAAAGATAAACGAGTGGGGAACCGAGATTGTAAAATATGATATTGGAAGGTAAGTTATCCGCCCCAATATGGGTTGGTAGCTAAATAAAACAAAAGAAAATGATATGTACATATGTTTCATATATATATATATGAGGAAGGATCCATATATACATAAAAAAACACATTATGTTTACACATCAATCACAACCCTCAATTTACTAACTTTTAATAGTCAAGATTATGTGTTTATTCTTGTTATTAGATGAACTAATCTTGACCATTAAAAGTAATTAAATGGAGGGTTGTGATTGATGTGTAAACATAATGCGTTTTTTTATGTGTGTTCTTTTAACTTATTTTCTATAGAATTGAGGAGCTGTTATGTCCAAATTTCAAACTTCTGGGTCTATCTTGTGTTTCACTTTAAACCATAAAGACAAATAGAACTTCTTTACTGGGACTTGACAATTCATAATTAAAACATTTTTGCAAGAGGCACATCCATTTTCACTTAAATGATAATTTTTTCTTAAAATTATGAATTCTATCATGAAAAAAAAAAATCCATGTATCAACTTCTTTATGGTTCACCGTAAAACTAAGCTAGGACATCATACTATTCCTTATTATTTAAATTAAGCTAAGAGAATGTGTGTCTCCCTAGTAATTATAATAATATTATAATTCACCTTTTATTAATTATTTAAACCAAAAAATCAATCTATCTCCATTCATTTATTTTTTTACAATATAAAACCATATTATTTAAGAAGAACATGAGAATTGGTAGCGTTATTTGGTTGGGTGAGATTAAGTTGACATTGAATTTCAAATGCAGTGGGTCTCACAAATAGCATGAGTGGATGGCTAAATATAGTTGACATTATTAGTGAAACGAGATTACAAATGATCTCAAAATGAAGTATTTTACAATAAAAGAGGTGTGTTATTAGAAGTACTAATACTACATATGAAATTTTACACGTAATTTCGATTGGACTCGTAATCCGAAAGTAGGTATACCGCAATCAAACGGGTATAAAAGTATAATAGTGTAGGTAAAATCATTAAAATGTAAGATTTAATTTAAATGGTAGGGGAATCACAATAGAAAGTGACACGGAAGCTCAAGAACATTACTTTAAGTTAAGATTCTTAAAATCTACTGTATGACTTTGGACTGGGACTTAAAATAGCTAAAAACTAAAACACCATTCAGAAAACTGCACTTGGTTCTCTTTCCTACCTACTTCTGTCTTTCTTCATATTGGTTGAATATTATTAGTAGTTGGTTTTAAAAAGTTGACTTTGTTTTTCAATCTTGGATTTTGGTACTTCTTCTGGTTTTGAAAAATAAAACATTGGCTTCTTATTTTTGGGTTATGGAGGAAAAGTATGAGGCACTGAAAGAACTTGGTTCTGGAAACTTTGGAGTTGCAAGATTGGTCAGAGATAAAAACACAAAGGAGCTTTTAGCAGTCAAATACATAGAAAGGGGAAACAAGGTAAAAATCTTTTCCAAAGTTGAATACTGAATATCTTTTCGTAGTACATGCCTGTGTATGTGTTATTCTAGAAGTGGCTTCGCTTCTTTTAGCAAACAGTACGCGTCTTACGAAAATACGTGCAACTTTAACCATTAAAATTTTCATATCAAAATTACCGAAATAAAAAAATTGAAAATCACATCATATAGTTCTAACCATGATTAACTTTTGAAAAGATTTTTTTCCGCAATCTAGATATGAAAAAATTGAAAATACCATGTATAGTTCTAACTTTTGACCATGAACACGTATTTTCGTAAGGTAATAAACTTTTCAAAAAATATGAGGCTGGCTGAATAATAATTCAGCTTGTAGACTGCATACACGAAAATAAAACTCTATTTCGTAAGATGATCACCATGGCTATAAATATATATTCTTTTGGTTAGTGATCAACTAACTGTATTACATTTTACACAAGCATATAAGCAAAAAAGTCAAGGAAAAGGTTTAACTGTGGAACCAAACAAGTCCTTAGATATGTGTGTAAGTCCAACTACTCGAGCTTGTTTTGTGGAATATATATACTTTTGAGCTAGGTCTGTTCAAATTTGATGTTCTAGTGGTTGTTGTTAGGTTGGGCATTAATTTATTTTATTTTATTTTGAGGTTGAGCCATGGTGAATGACTTGTGCAATTCTTATATTCATTTGATAGGAAAGAATAGTATTTGAGTTTCAGAAAGAAAGTGTTGAACACCTCTAGTTTCTGACTTTACTTCTTTAGAAAATGAAATTAGGAATGTATTTGTCTCAGGGAAACTGATTTATAGTTATTTTATTTAAGGTACCTAAGAGTTACCTGGACAAGTCTAAATGCTTTATTTTCTTGTTATTTCGTGGAAGTTTAAATCTACTGTGGCTTGGTTCATTTGTGTTTTTGTAGTGTCAGCTCTTGGGCTGTCTGTTGCTCAAGCTTGACTTTAAGTTATCATATGTATGGATCTGTGAATTCCTTATTGCATTAACTCACTCTCTAATACTATACCAATTCAAATCCTTCAAATAAAAAAAGGAATAGCCTCCATATCTTAAATCTGTCACAAATTTAAGCCAATTTCAGAAGTAACAAGTTTTAAATGAAGTAGTTTTTTGGTTAGGCAATCATGGTTATTGTTGGAGAAAACAGCCTGGCTTAGTATGCAAGTATATCTGTATATGCACACATTTTATGATGAATATGCACCACCAGTATTTATTGGCAGCGAATTGACCTTATAGAGAAATAGTGCAAGAGGACCCTCCAGAACTTTGGATTAAAGCAACTATACCTAAAGAATTAGATAAAGTTAGTAACTTTAGCATTATCTTTGCATCATTAAATCTTACTATGTTTACTCAATGGTATCTCAGAGCAAATATTTTCCTTCTCTTTCTGAACATATTTCCAAATTTTAGAGAAATTTTAGCTCTAATGGAATGTTCTATCATAAGTAACTTCAAATAATCACCATTGCAATCTTTTAATTTTCATACAAGTAGATGCAACTATCTTTGAGCTTATTTTGTGCACATAAATCTTTTATATTGGTTCATTCAGTATTAACTAATCCAAGCTTCCCTTTGGGTAGAAATATAATGTGGCTCTTATTATTTCTTTTCAGATTGATGAGAATGTCCAGCGGGAAATCATAAATCACAGATCATTGCGTCACCCAAATATAGTCAGGTTCAAGGAGGTAAGTCAAAATGTCTCGTTTTATCATAATGAGTGTACTGTATACATATCATTGGTTCTACATTTCTTTTTCCTGCCCACATAAAGTTCAACTTATCCTTTGTTATATTTAAAAATTGCAAAGTTTATGGCTGCAGGTTTTTCTAACTCCAACACAGTTAGCTATTGTGATGGAATACGCAGCTGGTGGAGAACTCTTTGCTAAAATATGCAGTGCTGGCCGTTTTAGCGAAGACGAGGTACAAAAGCTTATGCTCTGTTTGGCTATGTTGTAAGACCTTTTGATTGGTGCATTAACTTATGTCAACAAAAATATAACATGACAGTGGTTAGTTTATTCTCCAAATCTTTATATATATAATGACATGTTTTGAATTTTTAAATTTTACCATAATTTCCAAAACATGTCATTATATATCTCGGAAAAAAAAAACAAGACGCATATTTGTGTTTCCGTTGTAAAACCGTGGAGATTTACATTAATCAAATCTTGATTTGGAGCGTTTTTGCAAAAAAGTGTTCAAGTTGATGTCTAACTTGATGTCCATATATCCTCTCCCTATATGTATATATGTATATAAATTCTAAGACTAGAACGAAATAGCCTTGTAATTACATTAGTTTGTTTGTTTTCTTATACAATTGATTCTTCAAAACATTTTACTATGCAAATCAAGTATTTGTTTCTTATCAGTGTTGTTCTTTTTAATTGAAAATTGCGCTTTAATACAGGCTAGGTATTTCTTTCAGCAGCTAATTTCTGGGGTTAGCTACTGCCACTTAATGGTATAATCTTTGATTAGTTTCTGTCTTCATATTGAATCTCTCCTGCAAAGTTTATCAACCAAATTATCCAAATACTCTTGTGCTAAATTGACCTCTTGAATGGTGCGGCAGTGGCACAAAATTATTGATGTAATAATAGAAACTACAACCAATATTACCCTGAAGTTTAACTTACCAAGTTGCCAGTCTTATTGTTTAGTGATTTTAATTTTGATGTCGATTTTTTACTAGTATCGTTTTCCTCATGATTTATTTGATGTAGGAAATTTGCCACAGGGATCTGAAACTTGAGAACACTCTTTTAGATGGAAGCCCATCTCCGAGGCTTAAAATCTGCGACTTCGGTTATTCCAAGGTCTTTACCACCTATATCTTTGATGCTTCATATAGTCTGCATATATATTTTACTTTGTTTAGAAACATACTGGCTATATATTTTTTACTCATTTGTCTGCTGTTTTTCTGGAAGTCGGGTTTATTGCATTCCCAACCAAAATCAACCGTAGGGACACCAGCATATATTGCCCCAGAAGTTCTGTCACGAAAGGAGTACGATGGAAAGGTACTCCTAATCCTTGTTGTACGTATATTCACAAGTTTTTTCATTTTATTACTCTCCTACTTCCAGATTGTTTAACATTTGATAGAAGCTAAGGCTTTGCAAAGCTTGAACCATTCGCAACAAGAGTTGTAATCTGTATAGCTACTTTTTGTCTAGTTGTTCAAATAAAATGATTTCAGTTTTAATGGATATGGCCGTTCAATAACTTTTCTTTCACTTTTTATGGATATACACCTGAATAAACTGATATTGGACAGGCATTCTGAATACTATTATGCAATACACCCATAATTGGACTAAAGCATCCGCATCTACTTTCTCAAAACATATTTTTCCTTAAAATTTGATGATTATGATATAAAAAGTGACATGCATCAGGAACCCTATAAATTCCCTAAATTTAAGAAAACACAAAATTCACCTCATATATGAGGAATGCATATGATTCTCTAGATTAATACTCATTTCGTCCCTAAACAAATGTCCCCTACGAAAATACGTACAATTTTGACCGATAATTTTTTCATATTTAGATTGCCGGAAAAAATTATTTCAAAAGTTAATCACGTAGTTTATGGTTAGAACTATATGATGAAATTTTCAATTTTTTCATTTCAGTAATTTTGATATAAAAATTTTGATAGTCAAAGTTGCATGTATTTTCGTAGGGGATATTTGTTTAGGGACGGAGGGAGTATAATAGTAATAAACTATCATGGGGTCCATATTTTTGTGGTTGTAATATTGTTATGATTATTAAAAGATAATAAACAAATAAAAAAAATAATGTAGGGTTATTATAAGGAAATTAATAAGTAAGCTGAAATTTTGTGTAAATGTAAACGGTTCCTTAAAAGGTATAAAATGTGTTAGGTTTGAGGAAATGGTTGAGGTAGCTGGTGCGGATGTTAGCAGAAAATAAGTCCAAATTTATCATTTAGAGAGAATTTTTCCCTTTTGTAATGCTGATGGTTCTTCATTCTTTAGATCGCAGATGTCTGGTCATGTGGTGTAACACTATTTGTGATGTTAGTTGGAGGATACCCTTTTGAGGATCCCGAAGATCCTAGAAACTTTCGAAAAACCATAGGGGTGAGCTTGCGACCAATATATTACAAGA
Organism: Primula veris; assembly: GCA_963682055.1. NCBI lineage: Eukaryota > Viridiplantae > Streptophyta > Magnoliopsida > Ericales > Primulaceae > Primula > Primula veris. Next base: position 20,088,691 of record OY821749.1, on the reverse strand, counting down.
TATGAATTGTTTTCAATATGTTTAATTTCTTTAGCTACGAAAAGTTACTACTTTGCTCTTTTAACAGAGAATAATGAGTGTCCAGTATTCGATTCCGGACTATGTGCGCGTATCTACAGATTGTCGGCACCTCCTTTCTCGTATATTTGCTGCAAATCCGTCAAAGGTACTTATGCATATAAACATATATTTTAGTGATGTGGTTATCAGGAGTGTTAAAACATTTATCCCAAAGTTTTAGGGTTATCATACATGCGCTCTCAAAATCTGCGGTTCACATGAGATTCTCATGTCACCGTGAAGACATGAATGTTGAACCCACCATTGTATTAAGAAACTAATTTTTAAGATATTCATTAAAGAAGTTTCCGTTTGTATGAAGGATTATAATGGAATCATAGTGAACACAAATTACAGATCCTCACTTTTTGGTGTGGAGAATAGCACCCATAATAGTGATAATCTGTTCCATTTTCCCATTGTACGAGAATTTCCTTATCATTCTACACATTTACTTCTTTCAAGACTAGAAAATATGGTTCCACACTTTTACTGACATGTGAAACAGCAAAAGCAATGGAATTTTATATCAATTCTTCCGATACTAACATGTTTCTTTCCTATAAAAAGAGGATCACCATACCCGAAATAAAGCAACACCCATGGTTCCTTAAAAACATGCCAAAAGAGCTGATAGAAGGTGAGAAAACAAACTACGAGGAAATTAACCGAGCCCAAACAGTTCAAAGCGTTAAGGAGATAGAGAGGATTATACAAGAGGCTAAGATACCCGGCGAAGGCTCCAAAGGTGAAGGAGAAGGGACGGGTGTCAGTGGGTCATTGGATATGGATGATGATATTGATTTAGACTCTGAGGTTTATGAAAGTTGTGATTTTGGTGCCCCTTTTTGAGATGTTGGTTGTTTTCAAGTTTTTGTTTTCTTGTTGTTTACTTGAAGATTTTACACCATCCTGTATGTTTGCGGTTTCTTGTTGCAGTCACAACAATTGATACAAAAAAGCAACTAAAACTAGTTTCAGATACTAGAAACGCAATTTGTATTCTCAAAGTTAACAGTATTTTGTCTTTTCATGATTGTATATACATTGTAGGGCTTGATAAAAGAAAAACCTCACTTATGTTGATTGAATTGTGTTTAAAATGAATTGAGGATGTTTTACTTGATTTATTTATGTAAATTGTCGCTACTCTTCTTGCTTTATATACACCAAGTACAAAATGGCTATTTCCTATTTGTATTTGAAACTATGAAGTATGAAGTGTGGAATCTCTCCATTTTTGCCAAATTTGGTACAGACCAGAATTGGACTGTTTTCATACTTCTTTCTTTGGTTCATTCAGTATGGAAATCATAAAAATAGAAAAAAGAGTAGAGAGCTGGAATGTTTCATGTAAGTTAAAATTAGAGAAAAAAGAGTTCATGTTTCATGTAAGATAAATTCATAGATGCACTCGGTATTTATAGTTCTGGATAAAGAAGGGTCCCTTTTTTCTATTTATTTCACAACCTTTGATCCTGGTTATCTTGTGTATTAGTCTTGAGTCCTTGACACAGACTTAGAACCAAAGGTTTTGACAAAGATATGGTCAAGTTTTTGGTAATTACAAAACGCATGTTTAGAATTTAGCTCAAAGACGGCTAGATTGTACGTTACATATTTCATTCTTCTAGTTTTTAGTGCACTTCTGTCAAAATTTACGGATAGGTGATATAATATGTGCATTTTTAGTGCCCATGAAATTGATCGTGAAATGTCAAATTTAGACTCAATCAAACTAAAACGGTCAAAAGAAAAAATAGTTGGTTCAAATGCTTGATACCCGAGTATACCACGTTCACCACCAGGGTTCGATCCCTGGCACATACAAAGCAATTTACCTTTTTCTTTAACTTAAGTGGAGTGCGCTGCATGATTAAGATTAACTGGAGGATTACGGAACAAACTAATTACGATTACTACATAATATATGGAACTAGTGATTTAATTAATGATTCTGGGCCTCACAAACAGCTAGGATAGGATAGACGATAAGTACTAAATCAAGATTTGCATAAGTTTAGGGCAGTAAAAGGGAAAAAGGCCCGCCGTAAATTAATTACTGACTAAATAATTGTTGGAAAAAATAGGAAAACATGTAGTTTAAACATGTTTTTCCAAAGTGGTCAGGGACCAACTTTGAGTCAATTTTTAATGTGACTCCTCAGTTTTTCTGAGGCCATACTCTATGCGTTTGAGTAGCTCGTGCGACGAGTTTCGCAACGGTATATCGCATGACCTATTCGGAGGAATGGTGTGAATGATAATTGGACTCGAATGTTGGTACTCGAAAGAGGGAAAAACCGAAATCTAGAAAGTGGAGTAGAGAGTGGGAATAAACCATGAGGGTTATCCCACATTGGAAAAACAAGGTTGTTTTTTACTCTATATATACAAGTCCATCCCATGTAGTTGGTAAACTAATAAAGTCCGCATATCCATGAGTGGGTTAGTGTGTACCACACGCGCGCTCGCTCGGGTCACGGGATGCGGGATGCGGGATTTGGGATTTGTCTCGGGTCTCGTACTAAATCTGAAAAGGGACTTTTGCATATTTGCAAGAGCAGTCCCTAGAGTTCCAAAAAGTTTGAAACTCCAGCAGTGATTGGAGGCGGATTCCAGCAGTGATTGGAGGCGGATTCTGGGGATGTAACTCCCAGAAGTTAATGACTACATTTAATTCTGCGGTTTCAGAATCCTCTATAAAGAGGCAGCCATCCCTTCACATTTCAGACATTCAAATCAGTCTATCTTCTCTCTAAGAGCCTGCATATATTTTTATTCATAGCATCTTAGAACCAGAGAGAACCACCCACTAAAAGCTCGACTTAGACTCGTCGCCAGTTTCCGACGAGTCTTCTGAGAGACGTTGTACCTTGGTATCGAAGCGCCAACGCAACCAGAAACCTTAAGGTGGTTGGGCGAATATCGGTTAAGGGCATACTGTTAACAGTAGCCTCGTCCGTTAATGACCACATTTAATTCTGCGGTTTCAGAATCCTCTATAAAGAGGCAGCCATCCCTTCACATTTCAGACATTCAAATCAGTCTATCTTCTCTCTAAAAGCTTGCATATATTTTTATTCATAGCATCTTAGAACCAGAGAGAACCACCCACTAAAAGCTCGACTTAGACTCGTCGCCAGTTTCCGGCGAGTCTTCCGAGAGACGTTGTACCTTGGGATCGAAGCGCCAACGCAACCAGAAACCTTAAGGTGGTTGAGCGAATATCGGTTAAGGGCATACTGTTAACAGTAGCCTCGTCCGTTTATTGTTTACATTCTGTCCGTTTATTTCCCGCACTTAAATTCTGTCTTTTACATTCTGTTTTTCCCAATTCAGTATTTAAATTTCAGTTTTTTAATATTCTGTCCTTAGCTGTAGCTTTTATATTCTGTTTGTACTATTCTGTAATTAGTTTAAAGTTATGTTTTATTGCTGTAATTACATTTATGTAATTTAATTCTGTAATTAGTATAGTTTCAATTCAGTCATGTATTTTCAATTCATAACAGAACAGTCCGGCTGTTAAGTTTTACTTTCCAGTCCGGCAGTTTCTTTTAATTGCAAATCAGTACATCAGATTATTAATTAATAATAATCTGATAACGTTTGCTTTATTTACGATTCAGTACCTACATGTTGTAATCAGTTTATTGTATTTCATTTGGAAATTAATAAAGATTACACTGGTTTTATTTAATTACTGTTTAGTCCTTTATTTATTATTAATTGTTATTTCGTACACGGAAACCAACAATCTTAACTGATATCCTGTTGTTTCTTTCGTGTATTGATTAATACAATTATTTATTTTTTATAAGAAATAATGCTTTCTTGTTTTCAATTCTAAATTATATTAGAAATTGAATTACAAAGAATAAATTCCAAACAATTTTTATTTTAATTTTATTTTCTTGTTGATACCAACCGTATTGGTATTCAATAAGAATTGTTTTAATCCTTTTAATATCAACCGTATTGATATTCAAAAGGATAAAGAGTTTATTTTATTTTGTTTGATAATTCTTTTACAAACCCAAATATCAGTTTTGGTGTTTGTTTATAGAATTTATTGTACGCGTATCTCATACGTCTTGTCTTGTCGTTTTAGATGACAAACACGTCGCCTATTGAGTTGCCTATCGGAAGTGAGCATGACCCAGTGGTTGGTGGAGATGTCCATAACACTGGGGGCGATGCGATTGTGGGGGCTAACGCCGATGACGCAGTTGCAGCGGCTGAGGCCGCCGCGGCTGCAGCTATGGCGGATGCTACGGCCAAAGCTGAGGCTGCGGCCGAAGTAGCGGCCACGGCCAAGGCTGCAGCTAAGGCTGCGGCAAGAGCCAAGGCTGCGGCCAAGGGCAAGGCACCGATGTATTCGGCAGTGCCTACTTTGCCGACTTCTCATCTGGAGAAACCGAAAAAATTCAGGGGTGACAACTTCAAACGTTGGCAGCAAAAGATGCTGTTTTATCTCACCACTCTGAATTTGACCAGGTTTCTTAAGGAGACTGCTCCCGTCCTAAGCGAGGACGATCTGGACGAGCAGTCGTTCTCTGCGGTTGAGGCATGGAGACATGCCGACTACCTATGCAAGAACTATATCCTGTGTGCTCTAGATGACACGCTGTTTAGTGTTTTTGAGCCCAAAGCTACTGTAAAGGAGCTGTGGGAGACTCTCGAAAATAAGTACAAGGTGAATAACGCTGGCACAAAGAGATTTGTTGTCACGGACTTTCACGAGTACCGTATGACTGACAGCAGGGGTGTCATGGATCAAGTTGAGGAGCTCCAACTGATTTATCACCGCCTTGAGGCTGAGGGGCTAGTTATTAATGAGCCTTTCCAGGTGGCACTCATGATTGAGAAATTGCCGCCGTCATGGAAAGACTTTCAAAACTACCTGAAGCACAAGCGGAAGGAAATGAGATTGGAGGGGCTCATAGAGAAGCTCAACATTGAGGTGAGAAACCGTCGCTCCGTGAGGAGAGTCGGTGGTGCTGTCATCCCGATGGCAAAGGCCAATGTGGTCGAAAGCTCCAACGTCAAACGGAAACATTTTGACACCGGAGGCAGTGCTGTTGTCGCAAAGAAATTTGCGGGAACCTGCTTTGTGTGTAACAGGACCGGCCATCGTGCGGCGGACTGTTATGACAATAAAGGCGCTGCTAAGCCTAAGCCCCCCCCCCCCCCCCGAAAAACTTCAAGGGCAAAGGGAAGAGGAAAGCTCCAGGTCAGGCTCATCTGGCTGAGGGAGGACGAGATGACGACCACTTTACTGCTGTGGTCTCTGAGGTCAATCTCGTGGGGAGTAACCCCAAAGAGTGGTGGCTGGATACTGGCGCCACAAGCCACATCTGCTCAACAAGGTGGATGTTTAAGACCTACGAAGCGGTAGAGGGAGAAAGCTGCTTCATGGGAAATTCTGCTACTTCCAAGGTGGAAGGAAAAGGAATGGTCGTGATGAAGATGACCTCGGGAAAAGAGCTGAGGTTGACAAATGTGCTTCATGTTCCGGATATCCGCAAGAATTTGGTATCAGGATCGGTGATGGTGAAGAACGGGTTTAAACTAGTTTTAGAATCCGATAAACTTGTAATCACCAAGAATGGTGTCTATGTAGGCCGTGGCTATATGACCAACGGCATGTTTAAGTTGAACGTAGGGACACCTGCTCCAAATAAAGGTGCTAAAGCTGAGGCTAGCACAAGTACTGTAATGACTGTTACCCAAGAGGCCAATAAAAATTCTGAGTTTAATTATTTATTTGAGTAATTTCATTTGTGGCATGGTAGATTAGGTCACGTGAATTATAATTCTTTAAAGAAATTAATTTCACTAAAACTAATACCAAATTTCGTTTTTGATAAGCAACACAAATGTGAGATTTGTGTAGAAGCAAAATTAACGAAATCATCGTTTCAACATGTTGAACGAGAAAGTGAACCTCTCGGTCTAATACATACGGATGTATGCGACTTAAAGTTTATACAAACGCGAGGAGGGAAAAAGTACTTTATCACCTTTATAGATGATTGTACTAGATACTGCTACGTTTACTTAATGAGAAGTAAAGACGAAGCAGTAGAGAAATTCGCTCTATATAAGACCGAAGTGGAAAATGAACTCAATAGGAAGATTAAAACATTGAGAAGTGATAGAGGCGGTGAATATGAATCACCGTTTGAACAGATATGCGCTGAAAGCGGCATTATACATCAAACCACAGCCCCATACATTCCCGAGCAAAATGGGGTTGCTGAGCGTAAAAATAGAACGCTAAAGGAAATGATGAATGCTATGCTAATCAGTTCTGGGTTACCCCAGAACATGTGGGGGGAAGCGATACTTTCCGCTAACTATGTTTTAAACAAGTTACCACATAAGAAGCGAGAAAAGACCCCATATGAATTATGGAAAGGTCATCAACCCAGTTATAAGAACCTGCGGGTTTGGGGTTGCCTCGCAAAGGTCCTAGTTCCCACTCCTAAGAGGATGAGAATTGGTCCTAAGACGATGGACTGTGTGTTCATCGGATATGCACAGAATAGTAGTGCATATCGGTTTCTCGTGCACAAGTCGGACAATCCCGATGTGCACGTAGATATGTATATGGAAAGCCGAGAGGCCTCTTTCTTTGAAGATATCTTTCCCCGGAAATTACCTACATCTGTACCAACTGAAGAGTTGAACAGTGAAGGAAATGTGGGGGCAAGTGAACCGACAGAGGAAGAGGAAGAGGAAGAGCCTCGGCGCAGCAAAAGGGCAAGGAAGGAAACTTCCTTTGGACCTGATTTCCTAACCTTCATGGTTGAAGGCGAACCGGCGACATATAAGCAAGCTATGTCAACACCGGATTTCCAATATTGGGAAGAAGCTATTCAAAATGAAATTGAATCAATCATGCAAAACCACACTTGGGAACTAGTGGATCTTCCGAAAGGATGCAAGCCCCTAGGTCACAAGTGGATCTTCAAGAGGAAGTTAAAGGTTGACGGCACGATTGAGAAATACAAGGCGAGACTTGTAGTAAAAGGCTTCAGGCAAACGGAAGGTGTCGATTATTTTGACACATATGCCCCTGTCTCCAGGAAAACGTCTATCCGAATCGTCATTGCTCTCGCAGCTTTGTTTGATATGGAAATACATCAAATGGATGTAAAGACGGCGTTTCTAAATGGAGAACTGGAAGAAGAGATTTACATGGAACAACCGGAAGGGTTTGTAGTTCCTGCTAAAGAGCACCAAGTGTGCAAACTTGTAAAGTCTCTATATGGACTCAAACAAGCGCCAAAGCAATGGCACGAGAAGTTTGATAGAATTATGCTATCAAACGGTTTTCACATTAATGAGTGTGATAAATGTGTCTACTCTAAAGGAAGTGGAAGAGACTGTATTGTAGTCTGTCTCTATGTGGATGACATGATCATAATTGGGAGTAATGATAGAATCAGCTCCACAAAGAAAATGTTATCACAACAATTCGATATGAAGGACCTGGGTATAGCTGATGTAATACTTGGTATGAAGATTACCAAAACATTAGAAGGGTATGCCTTGTCCCAATGTCACTATGTTAAACAAGTTTTAGACAAGTTTGACAAGGACAGTAAAGCTATGTCAAGAACCCCAATTGAGTTCAACTGTAACCTGAAAAAGAATTTCGGTAAAAGTGTGAATCAATTGGAGTTCTCTCGAGTCATAGGCAGTCTCATGTATATAATGAATTGCACTAGACCAGACATAGCAAACTCAGTGAGTAGACTGAGCAGGTACACCAGTAATCCAAATGAGGAACACTGGAAGGCCATAATGAAACTTCTCAGGTATATGAGGTTTTCAGCCGATTACGGGCTGCACTATACCAGATATCCAGCGGTACTGGAAGGGTATTCAGATGCCAACTGGATATCAGACTCCAATAGCACAAGATCCACGAGTGGATATGTGTTTATAATGGGAGGAGCTGCTGTGTCTTGGAGATCCTCCAAACAGACATGTATTGCAAGGTCAACTATGGAATCAGAATTCATAGCGTTGGACTTAGCAACCGAAGAGGCAGACTAGCTGAGAAGTCTATTGGAAGGAATTCCAATGTGGCCGAAACCTGTTCCCGCAATAAGTCTTGGTGATATAATATGTGCATTTTTAGTGCCCATGAAATTGATCGTGAAATGTCAAATTTAGACTCAATCAAACTAAAACGGTCAAGAGAAAAAATAGTTGGTTCAAATGCTTGATACCCGAGTATACCACGTTCACCACCATGGTTCGATCCCTGGCACATACAAAGCAATTTACCTTTTTCTTTAACTTAAGTGGAGTGCGCTGCATGATTAAGATTAACCGGAGGATTACGGAACAAACTAATTACGATTACTACATAATATATGGAACTAGTGATTTAATTAATGATTCTGGGCCTCACAAACAGCTAGGATAGGATAGACGATAAGTACTAAATCAAGATTTGCATAAGTTTAGGGCAGTAAAAGGGAAAAAGGCCCGCCGTAAATTAATTACTGACTAAATAATTGTTGGAAAAAATAGGAAAACATGTAGTTTAAACATGTTTTTCCAAAGTGGTCAGGGACCAACTTTGAGTCAATTTTTAATGTGACTCCTCAGTTTTTCTGAGGCCATACTCTATGCGTTTGAGTAGCTCGTGCGACGAGCTTCGCAACGGTATATCGCATGACCTATTCGGCGGAATGGTGTGAATGATAATTGGACTCGAATGTTGGTACTCGAAAGAGGGAAAAACCGAAATCTGGAAAGTGGAGTAGAGAGTGGGAATAAACCATGAGGGTTATCCCACATTGGAAAAACAAGGTTGTTTTTTACTCTATATATACAAGTCCATCTCATGTATTTGGCAAACTAATAAAGTCCGCATATCCATGAGCGGGTTAGTGTGTACCACACGCGCGCTCGCTCGGGTCACGGGCCGCGGGATGCGGGATGCGGGATGCGGGATTTGGGATTTGTCTCGGGTCTCGTACTAAATCTGAAAAGGGACTTTTGCATATTTGCAAGAGCAGTCCCTAGAGTTCCAAAAGGTTTGAAACTCCAGCAGTGATTGGAGGCGGATTCCAGCAGTGATTGGAGGCGGATTCTGGGGATGTAACTCCCAGAAGTTAATGACCACATTTAATTATGCGGTTTCAGAATCCTCTATAAAGAGGCAGCCATCCCTTCACATTTCAGACATTCAAATCAGTCTATCTTCTCTCTAAAAGCCTGCATATATTTTTATTCATAGCATCTTAGAACCAGAGAGAACCACCCACTAAAAGCTCGACTTAGACTCGTCGCCAGTTTCCGGCGAGTCTTCCGAGAGACGTTGTACCTTGGGATCGAAGCGCCAACGCAACCAGAAACCTTAAGGTGGTTGGGCGAATATCGGTTAAGGGCATACTGTTAACAGTAGCCTCGTCCGTTTATTTTTTACATTCTGTCCGTTTATTTCCCGCACTTAAATTCTGTCTTTTACATTCTGTTTTTCCCAATTCAGTATTTAAATTTCAGTTTTTTAATATTCTGTCCTTAGCTGTAGCTTTTATATTCTGTTTGTACTATTCTGTAATTAGTTTAAAGTTATGTTTTATTGCTGTAATTACATTTATGTAATTTAATTCTGTAATTAGTATAGTTTCAATTCAGTCATGTATTTTCAATTCATAACAGAACAGTCCGGCTGTTAAGTTTTACTTTCCAGTCCGGCAGTTTCTTTTAATTGCAAATCAGTACATCAGATTATTAATTAATAATAATCTGATAACGTTTGCTTTATTTACGATTCAGTACCTACATGCTGTAATCAGTTTATTGTATTTCATTTGGAAATTAATAAAGATTACACTGGTTTTATTTAATTACTGTTTAGTCCTTTATTTATTATTAATTGTTATTTCGTACACGGAAACCAACAATCTTAACCGATATCCTGTTGTTTCTTTCGTGTATTGATTAATACAATTATTTATTTTTTATAAGAAATAATGCTTTCTTGTTTTCAATTCTAAATTATATTAGAAATTGAATTACAAAGAATAAATTCCAAACAATTTTTATTTTAATTTTATTTTCTTGTTGATACCAACCGTATTGGTATTCAATAAGAATTGTTTTAATCCTTTTAATATCAACCGTATTGATATTCAAAAGGATAAAGAGTTTATTTTATTTTGTTTGATAATTCTTTTACAAACCCAAATATCAGTTTTGGTGTTTGTTTATAGAATTTATTGTACGCGTATCTCATACGTCTTGTCTTGTCGTTTTAGATGACAAACACGTCGCCTATTGAGTTGCCTATCGGAAGTGAGCATGACCCAGTGGTTGGTGGAGATGTCCATAACACTGGGGGCGATGCGATTGTGGGGGCTAACGCCGATGACGCAGTTGCAGCGGCTGAGGCCGCCGCGGCTGCAGCTATGGCGGATGCTACGGCCAAAGCTGAGGCTGCGGCCGAAGTAGCGGCCACGGCCAAGGCTGCAGCTAAGGCTGCGGCAAGAGCCAAGGCTGCGGCCAAGGGCAAGGCACCGATGTATTCGGCAGTGCCTATTTTGCCGACTTCTCATCTGGAGAAACCGGAAAAATTCAGGGGTGACAACTTCAAACGTTGGCAGCAAAAGATGCTGTTTTATCTCACCACTCTGAATTTGACCAGGTTTCTTAAGGAGACTGTTCCCGTCCTAAGTGAGGACGATCTGGACGAGCAGTCGTTCTCTGCGGTTGAGGCATGGAGACATAAGTTTGATCCGATGACCATTTTACTTTTTTGCCCTTACTACGGACAAAAAAAACCTAGAATTCGCACTTCATAAAATACACTGTTAACCTATATATATAATTAGGGGGAGGATATATGAACATCATGAAAAACACCCAAGTAGACACTTTTTCGTAAAAACGCTCCAAATCAAGATTTGGTTAATGCAAACCTCAATGGTTTCACGACGGGAACACAGATATGCGTCTTGTTTTTTTTTCTGAGATGTATAATGACATGTTTTGAATTTTTAAATTTTACCATAATTTCGAAAACATGTCATTATACATCTCGGAAAAAAAAAAAACGCATATTTGTGTTCCCGTCGTGAAACCATTGAGATTTGCATTAACCAAATCTTGATTTGGAGCGTTTTTACGAAAAAGTGTCTAGTTGGGTGTTTTTCATGATGTTCATCTAACATTTCCCATATAATTATATATACATGTCTTTAAAAAGAAAACTATATATATACATATATTTATATATATACTTGCCCAATTATATACGTGTATAGATACATATATAAACATAGATATGTAAATATATATAATGAATTATAGATATTTATATATATATACACACACAAACATACATATCTATCTATGTCGATATTTGTCCATATAGATCGGGAAGGGAAAGGGCGGAGATACTATGAGTGGCGGCTGGGGAAGGGATCGAATGGTTTTATTGGATGAGTTTGATCCAGTGACCATTCGTTGTAAATTTAAGATGATAAAGGGCTAACCTTTAATTTTAACAATTTTATTAAATTTGTTTACAAATAGGTCCCTTCGTATTCTAGAATTTCATTAAATCTTTTTCATTTCCTAAACTTAATTTTTCAACCTGTACATCCTATGGTTTTTGTTTTATATTTTATATTTAGTGAAGAGAAAATCTCACCTTTGAAACTTATTTTCATAAATGTTATTTCCTTGTTCACTAATTTTATTTTACCTAATTTTTTAGTTTTTATAAGGTGAATGGACCTTAATAGCTCATATCTAAATTAAAAATAATGAATTGACTTGTTTTCAAAGGCTGGTTACTAAATTGAATTTTTTCTTAAGGATCAATGTTATATTTAATTAATAGTAAACTTGAGCAATGATGTGACATTGTAAATAACAATAAAATACAAGGATAGTTTTGTTATTTATCTATTTCGTCTAATTTTCGCTATCTATTTTAACGCGGATATATTAATTGGTTTATTTGTTAAAAGATGATTATGTAAATTGTTAATTGCGTTAGTTGAGTATGCAGTTACTTAATCATAGGTTGGTGTATAAAACAATAATTTTACTATTTATTAATTTGGTCTAAGTATGATTGTTTAATTTATGTTTGTTTGGTATGTAAATCATTAAAACTAGTTTTAATAGGTTGATATTGAATTTGTTAACAAGTTTAATTAATTCAGTTTAACCAGATACTATATTATAATTATTGAGTCAGAATTTTACTAACTCCTTCCCATTTTGTACCCCGTCAATGAGTTATAACGTACATTTAGTTACTTTAATTTATGGAGGGTTACTTTTACAAATTTTATAACACATTGAAAAAATTAAATAAAATATAAAAGGTTTAATCAATATTTTTTAAAAAATTAACAATAGAATATTTATTTATTTTTTCAAAACCGGAGAAAGTGAGATAGATACATACACAGAAACATATATATATATATATATATAGATAGAGAGAGAGAGAGAGAGAGAGATGGAGTTGGAGTGGGAAGGGAGAGGAGGAGGAGTTCGGAGAGAAGCGGCGGAAGGGTTATCGGAAAGGCTATCGAAGCTCGATACCCTTTATTTCCCACGTGTCATCGAATCCTCTGCCGTTTCACCGTCTCACCGGAGATCCATACTCTACTCTCTTATTCTCCGTGACCCCGCCATCTTCTTAGGTACTCCCTCTCTCCTCTCCTCTTTCTCTCTAGTTGTGCCTGTTTGAAATGTTATGACTTTTTAGCTTTTCAAGAGGAGCCTGTATTTTTCGACTTTAAAAAATCTGTTTTGACGTCAAAACTGTAAATCAAAATTACAAATCGTATTTCTTATTTACGACTTACCTTTTTATTTTATTTTTCATAAAAAAAAAAAAGTAAATGGTTTTGACGTGTAAACAGAATTTTTGTAGTCAAACAACCTCTTTCAAAAGCTAGCTTTTAGCTCAAAAAAGCTATAAAAGCAGAGAAACTAGGATTTTGGTGATTTTTGTAGGTACCCTCTCTATCTATCTATCTATATATATATATATACACACACACTAGCGCAGTCTTCCCACACGATGGCTGTGATGTAAAAGTGAAATCTAAAAAACAAAATAATTTCGTACCTGAGAGAGAGAGAGAGAGAGAGAGAGAAATTGATGAAAGAGACAGAAAAAAAATTAAGGGTGTTTTTTTTTAAATAAATCAGTTTTTAAGAACTTGGGTGTGCTTTTGTTTCACAGCAGTTAGGAGCAGTTTTGTTTTTAAAATTAAATAAATTGGGAAGTTAATCTGGTTTTTTTATTTATGTCTTTTATCTATGTAGATGGGGTATTTTTGCAAATAACTTTGCCGGCTTCATAAGGGGGTGTTTACTTAAATAATAGTATAGATAGATATGTTTATATATGCTTTGTATGCCTGTATATGTGCAGGCATACACTGTTTGCCTGTTTAGCGACAGCTTTTTGATTAAAAAAAACTGTGGGTGTTTGGCATGTTAGCTTTTTTGTCTTTACAAAAGCTGGTTTTTGGATCGAATAGACTAAAAAAGCTCAGAAACATAGAAGCTAAGAATTTAGTGATTTTATTAGCTTTTTTATTAAAAAAAAAAAGTTGCGGATGTTTAGCATGTTAGTTTTTTTAGCTTTTCAAAAGTAAGTAATTTTCCTATTAAATCATTTTTGTATATATATATATAATAGTCAGTTGTAAGCTAAAATAAGTAAAAAATGACTTATCAACGAAAATAAGTTACAAGTCACTTATAACTAAAAAAACTGAGGTGCCAAACAGTACCCTGCAGCTTCATTTAAGCAATCTTTTTTTGTCATTGCTTTTTAAAAGCAGTTTTTGACCAAATAAAGTCAATGCCAAACGCCACCTATATGTACTTGATAATAATCTGCCCTAGTTTTCTCGAGTAGGATCTTGAATTGTTTGGTCGAATTCGTAAAGTTTAGATGCTTGTTTGTGAGGGGAAATTCCACTGTAACTGGTTTTTTCTTTGTTTGGGATATTGCAATAGACCTTACATTTTTATTTGTGTGGCTATTCTTTTTCAAAAAAGGTGTATGTTTTTCTGAAATGTTGTTTGTCATGTTAAGAATTAATGCGCATCACCATTAAATTATTTGAAACCTGAGTAGCGTGGACGAACAGACTGGGTAGCATACTCGAACGCTTCTTTTTTACACATATGATTTTGGGACGCTCTAATTTTAAATTCAAGACCAAAACACACACCTAAAAGACGATACCTTTTGTGCAAAGTTCCGATGTATACATATTTTAGTCTTGTTTCCAAAGAATTACAACTTCAAACTGAATGTTGGTAATCTTCTTTTCAAATTTTTATGGTCATAAAACAGGAAAAAAGTTAATCTTTTGTTATTATGTGTTTCTGGATAAGATATAACTGCTGTTAGAAAAAATTATTTGTATAGATGTTGCCTCTCCGATAGAGCAAATTTTGATCCCGTCTGCAGGTTGAAATGGATTATTTACTGATAATTAAGACTGTCGTATACTTTGTAAGTGGGCCCCCACAAGTGAAAGTTTTATTAATTATTTGAGTTGCTATGCGGGGGAAACAAATTATGAGCGGATTTCAATTGTGTCTCTCATTAACAGTCCCGAAATTTGAAAAAGTGAGATAGAGTGAGAAGGGAGAATATAAGAGCATTGGGTTGTGAGCTGTGGATATATCTTTATGTGTGTATACTGATCTAGTTGTAAAATACATTACCCTTATTTAATTGCTTTAAATTTAAAGAACAACGTTTAAACTTGCATACCCATCATAGAGGAGTCTGAATAATACTGATATCTAGGAGAGCCAAGCGAAGAGCACATTTGAGTTGATAGAATACATTATTTCTGAATTAGTTTTGAAAAAAGTTATACGAAAACTGGTATTTTTGTAGATAGTGGGGTTGTTCTTCCGCCCAGGAGGACCCCTGACTGTTATTGCCACATCATTATCACCTTATGCAATTATGCTGGCTTAGCATTTTAAAGCAGGTGTGAACTGATTTAATTTAGCTGTCTAAAGGAATTGAATGTGGACTAGTTAGGTCCGTCTTGTGAACAAGCCTTTATGTAAGAACTGAAAAAAGAAGATCAAAAAATAAAATGGATCACGAATTGGAACCAGATATTAAAGGAAATAGGTCCTTGAAAGCTCTTTTAGTGAGCTTAACATGTTTTCGCTTTTCATATAATTCACAGTTTTCTTCTTTTCTCCTTCCTAAGAATTTTTTACAATTCTAGAATATAACGCAACTGGTTGATTAAACTTCAGGTCATAACGTCTTTTTTCTGGTTGTGAATACAGAGCGATACGGTACACAGTTGACTTCTGAGGAGCTAACAGAGTTTGACTTGATGAAAAATGATTATGAAATCAGTTGGCATTTAAACAATCTACGATCCTTAACTAGCCCTACAGCGGAGGAATTGAAATCTAAGTCAAAGATGGTGAAGAACCGAAGAAGAGCTTTCATGGACAAGCTGATAAGTGGTGGCCAGTACTTCACGGAGGATGCTATGAGAGAAAGAGAACCGTATTTGCACCATGAATATGTTGGGAAATTTCAAGATTTAAATGAGAGAAGAATGGCGAGACCAGGAGAGAGGTGGTCAGATACACTACTGAGAAGGACAGAGGAGGCTTTTTTGGTGCAGAAAATCAGAGGGGAGCAGCAGAGGTTGGGTGTGGCTGAGAGTGATTGGATTGGCAATGAGAGAGAACAACAAGAGGAAGTAGAAGAAGAAGAAGAGGAGGAAGAGGAGGAGGAAAATGATGATAGTGGGGTAGGTGGTAAGAGCTCAGAGCATCATTCGCAGGTAAAAAAAAATTGTGTTAGCCTTTTCTTGTGCCATGAATAGCCATTTTGGTTTGTGATAGTTATCGTCTTTGGCGAGTTGTTACGGTTTGCTTGGCTTATTGATTTAAGTTTCGCCATTTTGGTGTTCAAAATCTTGAATAAAAGAAAAAAGGATGGTGCTTTCTGTGACATTTCTGGTCAAATATTGGTGTTCATTTATTAGATGCTCACTTACTGTATGCAATTTCGGAACCTTTTTAGTTCTACGCACTGTGGGTTTGGGGTTGCTTCACTAGCATTTGGCACTGCCTAAAGTTGTGAATGTATTTGCAAATATTGCCATAATTACTTTATTTTTTCTTTGTAGAAATCAACCTTTTCAAAAGCTTCTGTCATACGTGAGCCCTTTAGCTTTTATACATTAACATCATACGTACACCGCAAGAAGCAATAGAAATGGGGCTCACGTATGCACCAAATATTTTCTCTCCTTTTAAGTAATCACCTCATAGAACTTTACTAGGTGGTAACTTGCCAAAAGATTTGGATTATGTTTGAAGCAATAGATTTTCTCTCCTATTAATTCTTTTAGTAGTCTGAGTTTGTCAGAAAATCTATCTCTTTGATAGCTATCCAAATCCAAATCAGCTTGTATTTCATTACTATAAATGGTATTTATGTTTGTGGGTGTAATAACTAGTAAGTATTGATTAATCAGTATCTAATAACTAATCAGTTACTTTTTTTTTTATTCTTCCTATCCTTGGTACGTATTGTGTAATATAATGGATGTTTTCCCATATAATAACATGCATTTTCTCCTTAGTAACTCTTTGTATGATGATGATGTTGATTCCTATTGATTTATATGTATGGTTTGCCGTTTGCTTATTGCATTATTAGCATATTCTTATTTTTCGTATCCCCTGATATTTTCTCCTCCAATATCTGCAGATGCTAACTAATCCTGGTTACGATGTGAACAATGTTCAATCTAACCCTGAGGGGAACACAATGGAGAAAAGTATATCCCCTGAGGAAATGCAAGATAGAATGGACCAATTTACCCATATTATGCAACAAAAGTTTCTCTTGGGAGAAGATGGTGAGCATTTAGATTACTCAAAAATCGACGAAGACGAGACATTAGATGATCACTGGCTTAAAGAGGCTAATCATGACGCTGAAGAGAGATATTTTGACGATGACTAGTGAAAATATGTTTTTTTTATAATAGAACACCCTTTTGAGTTTGAGATTCAGTTTTCTGAAGACGAACTTGTAGATATTCTTCGCATGTAAAGTTAGTAAAAAATTACTTCAGCGTTTTGCTTCTGTAATTTACAAATATAACTTTCCTTTTTTTCTTTTGCGTTTATGAAAGATATTTGATTTGTTTGTACTGCAACCATTGTGGTTTCTGTTTCAGTTCTCCTCTTAATACTAGTAGCTTAGTTTACTAGTTGTTTCGTGAGTATGGAGTAACCGTGCAATTAAGAAATGTCTACGCAGCTATGCTCTATATTTTCTGTCAAGTACGTTTTTCTTCGGTTGAACCTTATATCTCCGTGCTGTTTTACTCATGTGTATTTCTTTAGGCATTTGGCTGCTCATCTTCTAACATCATCTTTTCATTGTCTAGAAAATTGAATGATTTATGTGTAAGTTTTTTAAATGGAATAATTAAATTTTAATGCAGAGCTGGTCACCTCCAGAGCTAATTCTCCATAATCCTCGGGAGAAGTGTGTTTGCAATTCGGAAATATTGCGGGAAAAAAAAATGAAAGTAAAGGAAAATAAATAAAAATTAACATGAAATTTTCACTCATCTGTTTGAAAAATTGAAAAAATAAAATAAAAGAAATGGGAGAGGAGGGATCTATACTTTTTTCATTTATTTTACTTTTACTTCCACTTTTGGAAGTAAAATGTTTTTCCTCATTCTACATGCATATTTTTTCCATACTTTCTTTCATTTTATTTTTCATTGGTTTTTTTTAGTAACCAAACACAAACAATTGTTTTGAGAAGATATCATTCTTATTTTTCCATCCATGTTCCGGACACACTTTTTTTTTTTTAACAAACAAACAAAATTTATTAATATAAAATGGGGTCATGTTCCAAACTCACCTTAATGTATATCTCCATGTGTACAATTAAAGAATCCAAAGATGGGGATATTTATTACCCCGCAAATTATTACTATCACAGTACTAAGTATATATAACACTAATTATTTTAGTGGAGCAAAAAGTCCTTTCACGGTACATATAGTAGAATATCTTACTTATCCAAATTTCTTTTTCTTTTTCTTTTTCTTTTTACATACACTCAAACACAAATATGAAATTTCCATTTTATTGCTGATTCTATTTTACACAAAAATAATTATATTTCCATTTCAGTTAAAACCTGTACAATTTTTTTGCAGAAATTTTAGGTGATTGTGGAATTTGCTACTTATTTAAACCCTTGGATATTTTTTTTAAGAGAAAACACACAGAGGAAATACAATATAGGATGATGTTTACATCTATATTTTTATTTGCTTACTTTATACTATTTTTATGGATTCTGTCTGGTTAATTATAATTATAAACCATCTTCTTATACTTACTTCTAAACCTATAGAATTTTGCATTAGTTTGATTTTTTCCCCATGTATGGGTAAAAGTCTATTTATTATATATATACCAAGAAATTCAAGTTATAATATTGTATTGTAATTTGTAAATAAACTAAATCACTTGGGATTATAATAGCCTCATTCATACATAGCTAAAGGAGGTACGTAACTTTTTTGTGTATAATTTGTTTGCCGATCACCACACTCCATGCCATGAATCATCAAATCTTAGGTGACAACTTAATACCATATATTATTAAACTTGTTCAATCTTGCTAAAATTTCAATTTTTATTTATTGCCTGATACATAATTTAGTAGGAATATTATTTACTACGTTACGTACTAGGTCACTGTTTTTAATTAACAACTTGTTCATATTGGAATCTTAAAACACAGGAATCTTCAATTTATTATTATTCGCGTTAATTTTTTCTTTTGAAACCTGTGTTTGCCAAATTGTGATTGTTTAATTTAGGTCAGATTGATTGGCTACAGATACAGCATGGTTCCTCTAAAACTTTCTTTTCACACAGATTTGTAATGTTATTTCCAGAGAGGTCTTGATATGTATTACTTTGAAATTAAAGCATTCACATGCATACAACTATTAATTCATTAATGTATTAAGACAAGCTATCTTATAGACAGTTAGACACCATAACTCGCTTTTTAAACATGGTTTACTTAACATATATAGTTTTGCAAAATTAAATAAATTATCATGACATTAATTTATACAAAACCTGTCCCTCTGTTTGTCAAGTGGATGACCCTGCTTATGGTTTTGGTTACTTGTAAAGTGATAATAGGCTCATATCTTGGGTTTATGTTTTAGTTTTATGAACCTAACTCTTCATCTCGTCCAGGTGGAGAACGACTTTGAAGGAATTATGAAGAAAACAGCTACGAAAAGACGTAAAACAAAAGGCACGAGTCGAATTCTGGAGTTGCCTTCACATCTTATATTTTATATACTTTTTAGGCTTACTATCGAGACCATATTTAGTTGCAAATGTGTATGCAAGACATTTCTTCAGATTCTCATAGATCCCTATTTTGTTGAACTCCACCTCATCAAAGCACCCGCTACTGACGATGGTCTGATTATACAAGGCCGAAATAATATTTCCAATTTCCTTTTAATCTATGACAATAGGCGTGCACTTGGGAAACCAAACTCTGATAATTCTGATTATCGTTCTTGCCAAACGATGGCCATGCCTACTAAAGTATCTCAATTTTACAACTTTGAGGTCTTCATTGTTGGTTCATGTAATGGACTGCTCTGTCTACGATATAGTACAAGTTTATGTCGTCGTCATATTTATTACATTTGCAATCCTATTTTCGGTGAGTTTCTGCCTCTTCCCCAGCATTTTCATTTTTATGCATTTGGCGAACATGCTGGTTTTGGTTTTTGTCCAAAGACTAAGATATACAAGGTTATTCGATTCGTTACCTCTTCAATCGTCTTGATATATACACTTGGCACAGACCGTTGGAGACAAATAGGCAAAGTCCCAAATACTCATACCGGTCATTGTTTCGACTCTTCTTTTAATGGAAATCTTCCTTGGATCACAAACAGTTCTAAAATGTCAAATTTAATTTGTGCATTCAACTTAGAAACTGAACAATTTTTGTACATATCGCCTCCACCTGTCTATTTTAACAAAGTTGCTCTGATGTTTATGCCGCATCTCAAGATCGGGTTGTTAGGTGGATTATTTTGTTTCAACTATTGGTTGGGGGGAAAATTTTAAGCTTTCGTGATGAAAGATTATGGCCCGGAAGGGTGCTGGATTAGAAAGTTCAGCGTTGATATCAGTTCCTCTTTCGGTTTGCACGGTATATGCCACCGTTATACTGTTTGTAGACTTCTAAATAATGGAGAGCTGGTACTCCAATGTGATTCATATACCTTAGTTTGTTGCGACCTTGGAAGAAGAACAAGAAGATATATGCTTGACGAGAAAAATGATTATTTCTTCAGTGTTTTCTCTTTTGTTCCGAGTTTTGTTTCCCTCAAGAATATGTCTGGCGGTTTTCTTCAAAATTTGGAAGTTGTTCCAAGAAAAACACAACGCAATCTCCTCACTGAGAGTGGTTTTAAGTTTATCCATTAGTTATGCGTGTGATTGATTATGGGATTGGAAGTCTTTTATATTATAAGTAGCTTGCTTTGTGTAATATGATGGTGGTTATTTTTAGTATTTTTTATCAGGTATTGACGAATAAATGCAATTTATAGTGCTCATGGTTTGTCTTTTTTGATTCTTTTGTTTTTTTTTTATCTTTTAATTTTATTCAATAAGTTCTTTACTTCTTTTTTTTGGAGGGTATCTTTAGTTCTTGTTTGCTTGATCCATAACTTTTTTTTTGCTTTTCCTTTACAGCAAGTGATATGAAGCGTTACAAGCAGTGTTATGCATTTCAGATACATTATTAAAAATTTACTCTATTTCACAAGCCTCAACTCTAATCCCTTTTATTAATTGTCAGAAGAAAAGAAAAGACTACCAGGAGCAATTACAATTTACTTCTGTCTACCAAAAATCAGATTCTATACTTCGTTCGTGGATGTTGGAAAGTTGGAATTGTAACTCCAAAAATTATAAACAAAAAATGACATGTGTTCTTTCGCTGCAAGGAATGACATATTATGTATTTATGCATCATGTATGTATGTATGACTTTTTATTGTGATGAATACGAAGCTATTTATTTAGACTTATTACCCTGGCATTCGCCCTGGAACTCTTTGCAGTTTGCGACAGTGTTGGATCAAAACAACTCACTTTACTTATGTAGGTGGTGTTACATATAAAATCACTTTAAGCTACTATAGGCTTCATCTCACATAGTCTCAGATTGATTTGGTGCTAGGCATGGAACCTGTAAGTTTGTAACTAACATGAATGTTGAAAGTTGCAGTAGTGTCTGCGCTAAGGCGTACCCTTCAAACTCGGCTGATTTAATTATATGACCATCATTTTTGGTTTCTAATGGTCCAACAGCTAGCTTTAATCCTGAAGATGGGTTTGTTTATTTTCTTTCGTTTTGTGTCCAAAGGAGTCCGTCCTCCTGCGACAACAGGTTGTACCTGCCACAAAAGTACTCTGGGTTTCAAAATTTGAAAAATCAGTTGAGAATTTAACTTCAAAACCAGAATTGCTAATCTGTTTTTTAGATAAATACTCAGATGAAGGAAACAGGTACTTCCTCCGTCTTGGAAAAAACTCAGATTCTAAAAAACTTCAAATTTTTACAGTTTTGGTGAAGCTTTACAAAAATGCTCTAGCAATGGTTTCGTGTTTTCAAACATTGAATTTGCTACACCAGCAGCCTCGTTCACATATATAAAGACACATCTGCTATGCTTCATATAAATTCTACAAGGAAAATTCTTTAAGCCGGACAGGATATCTTTGATCCTCTAAGATCCTTTAAAATTAGAATGGGGGCCGGTAATGGATGGTTGATAATTTACGAGAAATTAATAAGAACATAAAAATTAGATGAAGAAGAAAAAAATGTACCTATCTGTCAAAGGTTTCCGATCTGTCACGAAGATTATCCAAAGGTATCTCCCATGATGATCGTTATACTTAAGGAGGGGTCACAACTGCAAGTAGTACTTACATTATAACTTATTGGAAAAGGTGACAATGTTACCTGGCATTGAACCGTAAATTAGTACTCGAGCAATATTTTGTTTGACAGTATATATAGTTATTGGGTAGCAAATTAGTGAACTTGTTTATCCATTATTTGATTGTTGAATTGAAAATTAAATCATCTTTGATTCTATCGTTCCCGGAATTAGTGAACTTATAGGTTAGACACCTCCTAACATTAGGAAACGAAAATATAAATGTTCAAGCTACAAAGTAGGAGGGAATATGCAGAATTTTAAAAGGAGATCTCCTAAAGGCTTTGCTGTAGCATGCATGCTATAGTGAATTAGTGATCATAGTCTCTATCTAGAAGCGATTGCAATTCTCAAAGGCATCAAAGTGGCAATCAATACAATTATGATGAGGTGATAATTGAATCGGATTCAAAAGCTATGGAGAAGATTATTTATAACAACAAGGATGACTACAATTGTAAGTTGAGCCTTCCTTTATCTTTAAGCAAGTTTCTCATGAAGAAATACATTGGAGTAGAGATCAATCATATACCTTTAGAAAGGCCAATTCCACTACTAACGTTGATAGTTTAGGTCCTTTTTTAGTTCTTTAAGTTTTAATTAATTCCACTACTCCGTTTAAGTTCACAGTTTTTATTTTCAACCTTTGTAGTGCTATTCTGGAGGTTTCCAATTACTTTAATTTTTAATCAATGACAATAAAGAGTGGGTTTTTCAGAACGAATAATATCAGAGAAATGAATAATATCTTCATGAACGAAAAACTACCCACTCATCTCCTTACAAAATTATACAGAAATTAAACAAATGTGCACTACTTGAATTTCAGAAGTCATCCCCAAAGATCAGTGAAGGTTTACACACACATGGGCACTATCAAAGTCGAATAAAAGTGTTTTTGATACCTAAAAAATTAAAATCAATATAAAAGGGTCCTGCTCAATATCCTTCCACTCGAACAAATCAACGACATTATCATAACGATTCTATCCCTTCAAGCAAGGAATATCGTGAATCAATGTGAAGAAGAGCATCTTGATTAATAATCCCAGTGCTCAACCATTTTGGTGGCGAATATTCTGAATTAAGAATATCATTTTCATTAACCTCTGTATTGGACAACTCAGCACCTTCAGTATGCATGCTATCCACTCTATGCCTACCAAAAATAATTGTTTTTATCTCCAGGCAAGATTTTAAATCCTCTTCATTACGAGCTTTTACTTGATCTGTCCAAAAGATCATTCGTAGACTATTCCTTCCCAGCTGACAAAAATTTAACTCTTTCATCCTTCATGAAAAGTTCATTTTGCTTGTTTAGCTCATTCTCGATAGGATTTAAGTCGATTCTCCGGAGTTTATCGATTCGATAGTTCATTTTCTTGAGTGTGTTGGTGTTTCTTCAAGATCAATTATGGATCAGTAGAACATATCAGGTTAACGAAATAGTTTGACAAATTAATATGACTTTACTTAAGTAAAGAATAAACATACAACATCCAGAAATATTATGAGCATTAGTTAAAACAATGACGTTTAGTTAAATATAAATTCTTAATGTGCATGTTTGTACTATCTATCATGAACTATGCACATGCACACGTAATTAGGGGATCAGGTTATTTGTATATGAAAAGGAAACACGAGAGTTCGAGGAAATTGTAAGCTTCTTGTCATTTTTCTTTGGCTTTTCTTATGTACTACTGTAGTACTATAAACTACTACTCATTTTCCAATATTCTAATCAGTGTCGAAACCCAGAAAAATATACAAGTGATGTCAAAGATATAACTTTTTTCTTTAATGGGTTTTTTCAACATATTATAGGTAGTCACTGTACAAAAGATATAAATTTAGCGATTATGAGGGGGTGTTGTGGCTCCCAATCGTCACCAGACTCACCACTTGTATTCCCTTTAAGTGCAATTTTAATTATTCAATCATAACATACCTTTTATTGACAAGTCGGAATTTGATTTTCAAATGGTTAAGAACTGTAAAGTTTTTAGGAAAACTGCTTGTTGACACAAGTGTTTAACCCATAAATGATAAATCAATACATGTACATCTTGAAGTGTCAAGTTCTAACTGGTTCATCCATAGTGTTTCCGCGATTACATAAGAGATTTTTTTTTGTGTTTGGATTTTGATTTTTTACCTTGTTCGATGATGCAGCCCATCGATGCAGCCCGCCGATGCAGATGCCATCGCTCTAAAGTTTATCATCCGGTTGAATATTGCTTTGTAGCTTTTCATTATCAATTTGGCACCACATTGGCTGGGTAGGTTAGAAAAGCCGTAATTGATGGAAAAGAAAAGATCATATATTTGGTCATGATATGACTCATATTTTTAAGTAAGATGCATATTGGATTTTGCACAATCATTGTGCAAAAAGTTTTTCCCATACCATATGGTTCATATAACATTACATTTCCAACGCATGTAACAATTTCTTGAGGAACTTTTTGAGACATAAGGAACACGATAGTTTTCCTAGTCTCGACCTAGCATACCATATTGCTAGATTTATTAATGTATGTTCTCAACCATCAGACATTTAAGCTCATTCTATTATATCACTGTATTATTTCCTTATTGTGCTTACACAAAATGTATATACGTTATTAGCAGAAATCAAAAGTTAGTTTTCAAGTAAACAGAATTTAGAAAAAATCTATTCTCATGATTAAAGGTCGACGGAGCCACTAGTGACAATACGGTATCGAATCATTTACCACGACGATGAAAAGAAATGGTGTAAAAAGAGAATCAGTCCATTATATTTTCACTTGGTATTATATTTATTGTATTACCATTAACTATATTTGCTTTCGAATCTCATCACCGCTATAGATGCAAATTAAACGTATAGATTTGAACGTAATTAAGGGGAAATCTACTCGAGTTTCCAATTCAAACTAATATTTTGATAACCCAGATTCATTTTTAGGAATCTGTGGTGAAGTATTGCGCGCCAATCTGATTATCCATATGATTTATATAACATAAGAAATCTCTCATACTATCAACTATTCATTTGAGATCCTAACATTCAAAAAGCGATGACGAAATACGACTAAATCACGAAATATTATTGGTTTAACTTTAAGGGGTAGGTAATGGGTCGGACATCGAAGTGGGTTGTGCAGATGATTACAAATAACAACATTATCTAGCCAATTATCATTATGTTGTCAAAGATTCATAATGATATCAAAGAGATAAAAACCGAAAATCAAAACGTCCAGCTGACCAGAAATATCAATACTGACACGACTATATACACCCCTTGGCACAGGATGTGAACATCATTACAAATAAATGAATAGCAACAATAACCATTTATCATTCTGCCACCAGAGATTCATAATCATATCATAAACAAAAACCAAAAAAACCACACTTTACACACTTAAGATTCTTTAAAAACAAACAAAAAAATATGTTGGAATATTAATAAACATTATCCAATTACTAATCATTTATTCCCATCAAGAATGCGCCGGAGGTTGCCATTATGCCGCCACTATAAATACAAATAAATACCACCCACTTATTATTATTATTCCTAGAGAGAGACATAAAATCAAATCAAAATAATATCCCGTCTATCAGTAAAAACCCTAGTTTCTCTCTCCTCAAATAGAAAACCCAACGGGTCCCCTGGTCCTGAAAACTGACACATTCGGTCCACCCAATTAGATGTATAAGACGAGAGGGGGAGGGGGATCGACAGCGCAGATCGATCGGAAGAGGATAAACGATGCGTTGGATAAGCAGCTGGAGAGATCGTCGCCATCTACTTCTAGGGTTTTGAATGGTGGTAAAGATAATAGGGATCGGATTTTGTTACCAGTTTCTAAAGATAAGGCCCTGAAATCTTCCTCCTCTTTGGTCGATACCAAACGCGATGACGGTAATTTTTTCATTTTGTTTATTGTTTTGTTTTTTATGTTTGAACTGCTCTTTTGTTTGTTTTGGGATTGAAGCTCTGTTTTGATTAGCCGTGGCTTTGATTAAATGTGTACATGAAAGTTCAAAATGTTTATGCTGCTATATATTTATGTATATATTTGGACTGTTTGTAGCTTGTTTTGTGATTTTGGGCTCTGCTTTAATTAGCTTGAGGGATTTAGGGGCTTTAATTAAATGTGTACATGAGAGCTCAAAATGTTTCTGATTATTCGACGTGTAATGGGATGAAACTCGTAACTGTGTTTTACTATGATGAATCCACAACCCGGTTTTAATGACATTTAGTGAATTTGAGCGTGAAAAATCAAATTATTCAATAGTTTTAGAACATCTACCATGCATTTGGTAGATAGAGATCATCACTTCCAATTATGACAAAAAATTGACACCCCGGAAAAAGAACTCATTAAAAGCTGGGATAGCCTGTCGAAAAGAACATGAATTTCATATTCATCATTAGTGTGAACAGTCACATAAATGGAAATAAACTTAAAACAAATAAAAGAGCAGTAAATAAAAACGCAAAGGAGACAAAAAAAATGAAGAACTGGTGGGGATTAGTTCGATCAAACCGAGAGAGAGAGAAGAGGGTGAAAGATCAGTTTTTTTTTCCTGTAACCGTTGGTTTGAAACGTATTAAGTCTGTTTAAAGCAGTTTGTGTTTAGATGGTAATTAATGAAAAGAATCGTTTTTTTTAAAGTGTGTTGACTTTGGCAGCCTAAAAAAATAACTACCTTTTTTTTACTTCCCTTATTATAATAGTATAGATATGTGTTATATATGTATTTGTATATTTGGACTGTTTATAGTCTGTTTTGTGATTTGGGCTCTGTAATAAGCTTGATGGATTAAGGGCTTTGATTAAATGTGTACATGAAAGTTCAAAATGATTGTGATTATTTGGATTTATTTATTTTTCACTGTTATAGATATATGTATGTATGTATGTGTATGTATATATTTGGACTGTTTTTTGTTTGTTTTGTGATTTGGGCACTGTGATAAGCTTGAGGGATTAAGGGCTTTGATTAAATGGGTATATGAAAATTCAACGTTTCTGATTAAATCATTTTCTTCACTGTTTTTATGTATGTATTTGGACTTTTTTTAATTTGTCTTCTGACTGAGGCTCTGTGATTAGCTTGAGGAGTTTGATTAGATGGGTACATGAAAGCTAAATCCTTTCTGATTAATCAATTTTACTTTTTATTTATTTATGTATTTGGACTGTTTTTTGTTTTTATTTAATTTTTTGGTTAATTCATCAAAGTTTGTGTCTTTGAAATGTTGGCATCAGACTATTAGTTCATAAAAGATTTTACTTGTATGACTTGATCTGTGGGTCGGTTGATATATATCTAAATGTTGTCTTCGAGCTCTCCTGGGCTTTTTTTTCCTTTTCACTTACAAGTTGTATCAAACTTTAGGATTACATTTGATTTTTCAAATTTATAAATACATAAAAGGTCCATCTTCTTTTAAAGTAAATCGTTAATTTCATCGTATTTGATTGTGATGTGATTTGGAGAATATCTTTGATATGTTCAGTTTTAGCTGGTTTACATTTTGTATTTTTAAGTTGTGTTGTATTTGGCCGAAATTGGCAAAATTAGTTGGTGTATCATTTATTGATATATCATATCTATCTGTACTTACTGTGGTGTATAATTTATATTCTCTAGAAAGATTAACTAAGTGGTTTATATGGTGTGTTGAGTCATGATGTGTAATTCCTGACTTTTATAATTTCTAATTTTACTATTTCTCTCTGATATGCTTTCAGTTGTTGTAATTTCAGAGGAGTCTGAAACTGACAGTGAGGAGTCAGACGTAAGTGGTTCAGATGGAGGTGACACCTCATGGATCTCATGGTTCTGTAACTTGCGAGGAAATGAGTTCTTTTGCGAAGTTGATGACGATTATATTCAAGATGATTTTAACCTATGTGGGCTTAGCAGTCAAGTTCCTTATTACGATTATGCCCTTGATTTAATTCTGGATGTTGAGTCCTCTCATGGTAAGATTTAGTATCCTTGGTAAAGTCAATTCCTTTTCCATTTCTTGCAAATAGCACAATGTACTGCCACAACCCATCATATTATTCCATGGTACTTTTGTTGTTAACTATGTTTTAAGTTGCAAAAATTGACATAGTCACATGGAGTTCAGGAATGGTCATTTTAGTGCTTGTTTAGATGGTATCTTGAAAGATAATTGTACTCGTTACATGCAGTATACTTACGTCAAGTAAAACCATGAATCAAGTTTCCTTACTTGGTTTCTAGTCTAATAAAGTGGAAAGTGAGTCTTTATATCGTTTGTAACTATACTACTGAAGATTTTGAAATCTTAATAGGTGTTTGTTATGTGCTTGAGTTTAGAAGTAGTTAATATTATCTTGAATCTTGTGATGTTGCTATGAGCCTATGATATTTAATACGGTCCTGAATTTTGAAGTCCCAAAAGTGTGGCTGAATTCTAATTTTGAAGTCGGCATGGGGAAATTGGTATCTTCAATCATTTAAAAGGGTAAGGGAACTTGTATGGTTTTCTTTTATTGGTTGGTTCCGGTATATAGACGAGTAGATCTGAATTATCTCATCACCTTAATGCTGTTTCCGGCCCATTTTTTTCTTCCTATTCTGTCATCTTTATTCTTTTTTTTTCCCTTTCCTTTTTGTGGGAACTAATTGCAAAAGCTATTTTCCCTTCACTTTATTAGCAAAATTAGATGTAGTTGGGGACTAAAGTCTCTTAAACTCCAGTTAAATCTTTCAATATATTCGGGATTTTGTCTGTTCATTACGATACCACACTGGTAAATTGCAACTAAGTTCTTAGAAATCAAAGTCTTTTCTTGGAAAGCATTTGCCACGTAATATATTGGTTCCCTGTAATATGGGAAATGTGATCATCAGTTCATCACTTTTCTTTTTGCTTGATAGATCCTTTCTGGGCTAGAGCTAATATTTTGGGAGTCAAATCATAATTGTTTGCTTGCAATTATGGCAATGAAATATCTTTGGTTTAGGTAGTTTATGGTTTAGAGAGAGTAAGGGTCATTTGGTGAAGAACAGTTGAAAGAAAAGAGGAAAACAACCTGTACTTTCTTCTTATACTAATTTTCAGTAGGCCCATAGTGAGTCGCCCCTTCCCCAGACCCGAACATAGTGGGAGCGTCATCCTCCGGGTTCGCCCTTTATTTTCTTTTATACTATTTTGCAGCTGCTTGCACTCATTTTAAGCTATGCTTAATTTTTCTAAGCTCATATGTGTATAGCAATACATATATGTATGACTTCAAGTTGGCACCTGAGCCCTATGTTAAACTTTTGAGATGGAAACATTTTGAACTTTATCAGTTTCTACGCAGCAATGTGTTCACTTCCCATCTAGATAATGTCCTTAGTATTTAAGTATCACAGAGAAAAGATTGCATCCAGGACATGTCTGATGTCTCTCTGGCTCTGCTTCGAGCTTACCCATTTGCAATAGGAAACCTACAAGAGCTGTGCCTTCAGCATCTCTACTGAAGCCAGCATCATTAATATTCTTAGCGGCTACGAGGTTATAAAACTTCTACTACCACCCTGAATAATTATTTTAAGTTTTAATTATGCAAACTTTTGTGGATATTTATTTTTCAATATTATTTACGACTATGATGTAGAAATACAACATATTCTCTTCTTGGGTTGCTTTGTTTTGTGTTAAATTGTATGCAGCTTATCCAAAGGTTTGAAGAATATTAATACGAAGAAATTTTTTTAATCTAAGATATATATGGTTTTTATAGGTGTGTTGTAATTTGAATTACATTTGGAAAATGTGCCGTATGGGTATTGGCGAAACAACACTCCCTCAGATGGCATGTAGCACATATTTAAACCCATTTAACTTGATTGACTTCAAGCTCTTAGCGTAATATTCAATAGAATTTGTAAAGGGTAAGTTAATAAAATAATGATTACTATTGCTCAAGCTATTGACTCTTAGTTGATTAATGTCTGTTTTTAGATTTGGTGAAACACCAATTGTTCCACATTTTTTGATAATTTTTGTTTGTAGAGAAGAGAAGCTACATTGCTTCATGAAGTAGCAATTTTCCAATCTATCTGAGAAAATATATTTTCTCTTAATTATACCTTCACATGAATTCTTGTTTGTGTGTGAACTAGCTCGTTGATACATCATTGATAGCTAGAATATTATGTCTATTACCTTTTAATAATGTGAGTATGATTATCGTTTATCATTAGTGAGGTTGTACATAGAAGTAAAAGATGGTAGCCTAACTTTTGGAAATTTGGTATAAATGATTCTCTCAAATGTATCAAGAAATTTATTTCTCAATGTTATGATGTACTCATTTGAAATTGCGTAAATTTGGAGATTATGCCTCTGCTTAAAAGATTTAAGACGTTTACTTGTGGTAAGGATTTGCTTGAGATTTATTTTGCTTACGTATTTATTTTTTTGTTATTTTATTCCAGAATTATGTTTGGAATAGTGAAACATGCTACGGGGGGTTTGTAGTTGTTACAAAAGATTGGTATTATTGCGCATGGCTTCCTGACTATGAAGTATTCTACTTGGTGTCTTCCTTTCCTCTTCTTTTCTCTGATAAAATTTTCTGTTGTAACATTGTAGGTGATACTTTTACTGAGGAACAAAATGAATTAGTAGAATCAGCTGCTGAGATGCTTTACGGTCTAATTCATGTTCGATATATATTGACAACCAAAGGGATGTCTGCTATGGTAAGAGCATTTTCCTATATCTCACCTTAAAAGTTTAGTTTCTTATTTTTCTTCTGGTACATGAATTAATCAATTAAATTTACCAGCTAGAGAAATACAAGAATGCTGAATTTGGACGGTGCCCAAGAGTTTACTGTTGTGGGCAACCGTGCCTCCCCCTTGGTCAATCAGACATCCCTCGACAAAGTACAGTAAAGATTTTTTGTCCCAAGTGTGAGGATGTTTATAGCCCTAGATCGAGGTTTCAAAATAGTACGTGGCTCTTACTCTATACTGGAACTAATGCATTTTTGTAGCATGTATTAAAAATGGTACATAACGTTTAGACTATGTAGTCCTAAATCAATGAATTTTTTACCAGCTTAACATGTAGTAGACTATGTAGCCCTGATTCATCTATAGTAACTTTAGTTGGTGATCATGCTGGATATTGAGTTTACAACATTAATTTGAACAAGCAACGTTATCCATTTTATCTTCAAAATGAAAAGGTAAGGAAATAAAGGATACATGGGTTGGTATAAAAAGTTTAACCTAGCAAAAACTTTTGGATGAATTTCTTCAGCGTCACGCAAAGGTTTTTTATTTATTGTGGACAATGGCATTGATTATGACTGGGTGAATTTGCCATCTACTCTGTTAAATATGATCTATACTTCTGATGTAAATTGTGGGATGTGGTTTTTTGTTGGTAGCCAAAATAGTTAGATCCATGTTTCCTTCACTTTTAGGATCCTTATTTAGTATCTCCTCAATATAAAGCTGGCATAGAATCTCAGTTTCTACACTAAATTAGCTTCTTTCTGATAATGTTATTTTTCCTTTAAATTTCATTTAGATATCGACGGCGCTTATGTCGGCACTACCTTTCCGAACCTATTCCTGATGACTTATGGGCAACTCAAACCGCAAAAGGCATCTCAAAACTATATTCCCAGAGTGTTTGGTTTCAAAGTCCACAAACCATAAAATATGCTGGATTTAACATGCTGGTCTCGTTTGGTAGCATCTTATAAGTGGAAAAATATACTTATTCGTTGGACGTGGAAAAGTATACTTTTAGAGTTTACTTTTAACTTGCCAATGTTGTTTGGCGATAAGTGTAAAAGTTTACTTATAAAGAAAATTATTGCTTGGCATTGATGTGTACTCTTGCTTTTTGTTTGTAAAATACTATTTAAACCTCTATTTTTGGGGAAACTACTCAATTTGTACCCTCTACGAGGTTTTAACAATCGCTACCTTGTACTATCAAGATTCCCAATTTTGTCACTATACTATTCTGATCGGACCATTTTGTACACTTCCTTCCAAATTGAAACCTAAAATATTAATTTTACATATCTACCATTGCAATACATTTCACGACTTATACCTTATACTATCCTTTCTTCCCCGATTTATGATTTGTACCATTGTTTTTTCCAATTTATGCATTATACACATATGGTCTATATCTTAAGCTCATCTTTCCAAAATATACATGCATAGTGTATAAATTATTATAAATATATAATTTAATCTATGCATCATTTTTACTTCACTTGTACATGAGTTTTCTTTTTTAGTCATGCAGTGTGATTGTATAAACAAACCGAACCACCGGATTAACCAATTATATATAATCACTTCGATTTGGTTCACTTTCAATAGTTTACTAGTCCAATAATTGGAGCCATGGTTCGCTTTTATATGTTCGGTTTCACTAAATTACTACTAGTTGGCTTTGTTCCTAATTTATTTACTCCTATAAAATAAAAATAAAAATAAAAGAACCAAACCAAACATAAAATAGCCCAACAAGTATACCAAGCTCGTGGATGCAGCCGTATGTGAGGTGACTCAGAGTCTACAGTCATTGTATATTGCTACAGTACATTTATACAATGGCTGTGGAATATACAATGGCTATGGAATATACAATGGCTATGAATTCTGAATCATTCTGACTCAGAGTAACCTAACTGCTTCCCACGTTCCTATTCAAGGGTTCAACGTGCCTCCGAAAAAAGGGTTATTAATTATAAAAATAAAAAAAGTACCAATTAATAAAACCTCTCTCTCTCTCTCTCTCTCTCTCTCTCCTCATTCCGTTTTCGCTTTAGCAATCGATCAATTAAGGTTTGTCTAT
Organism: Primula veris; assembly: GCA_963682055.1. Taxonomy (NCBI): domain Eukaryota; kingdom Viridiplantae; phylum Streptophyta; class Magnoliopsida; order Ericales; family Primulaceae; genus Primula; species Primula veris. The sequence goes on along the minus strand of OY821749.1, from coordinate 20,055,652 downwards.
ATCTATTTCTTTATTCACTTTTTCATTAATATTCTCTGTTTTGGTTGGTAAATATCTTTTTAAATTTTCAATCTAATTGGATTTTTAATATTGAAAATTCTAGCTAGGGTTTTCTATTCACCACCCACTTAGTTTTCAATTGGTTGGAATTTCTTAATCATATAAATTGTAACATGAAAGTTTAGTTTCGTAAATACCCACTTGTGTATTATACAGATTAAAGTATATGAAAGTTGAAACATATATGTTCTTTTCTTTCTACTAGTGTTAAATTAAAGCTATTTTAGCTATTTTAGCTTACAAGTTACGACCGAATGAAGATTGAGTTTGTGGTTCTTGGTTCCCTAAATGGGTCGGGCTTGTTTGGTTATTTAGTAAAAAAATATTTATTCTATTTGTTTAATAAGGCTGCTACCCTTTAGTAGATTTTCTCCGAGTATAAGAAAAAAACAATATTTCTTGCCGGTGCTAAAAAAAAGACTTTTTGTACAGTTTGTTGTTTTGCCATATTACTCTTTGTTATTTTGTATGTGTCAGGTTCCCAGAATATGGATAATTAGGAAGTTGTTAGATTTTGTTATTTTGTTTTATAAAAATTATAGTATTTGAAAGTTGAAACAGCTAGGTACTTTTCTACTAGTGTTTAATTACTTTCGATTTGAAAGAAATTTTAGCTATTTTATCTTAGAAGTTACAAGGGAATGAAGATTGAGCTGTTCGTTGTTGGTTCTGTAAATGGGTCGGACTCGTTTGGTTATTTAGTAAAAAATATTTATTCTTTATGTCCTATGGGGCTTGCTACCCTTTAGTAGATTTTCACGTAGTACAAGGCAACAAAAAAAATGGTGCCGGTGCTAGAAAAAAAGAGAAGCTTTTTTGTTGTACTGTCGATGTTGTTTTGACATAGTGCTCTTTGTTAGTTTGTATGCGTTGAGGTTCCCAAAATATGGATAGTTAGGGAGTTGTCAGATTTTGTTATTTTGTAATATAAAGATTGAAGTATTTGAAGTGGAAACAGCTAGGTTCTTTTTTACTAGTATTAAATAAAAGAAATTTTAGCTATTTTAGCTTAGGAGATACAACCGTATGAAGATTGACCTTGTGGTTGTTGGTTCCGTAAATTGGTTGGACTCGCTTGGTTATATAGTAAAAGAAGATTTATTCTTTTTGCCAATGAGGCTGCTACCCTTTACTCCTTTAGTATACTTTTGCCTAGTACAGGGCAAAACAAAAACTTCGTGCCGGTGCTGGAAAATAAAAGATTTTGTTTTGGTACAGTTTGAGTTGTTTTGACATAGTACTCTTTGTTATTCTGAATGCGTCGATGTTCTCGGAATATGGATAGTTAGGGAGTTGTCAACTTTTGTTCTTCTGTATTATAAAGATTAAAGTATTTGAAAGTTTAAATAGCTAGGTTCTTTTCTACTTGTATTAAATAAAATATTTTTTGATCTTTTTGTCCAATAGGGCTGCTTCCCTTTAGTAGATTTTCACCTAGTACAAGGCAAAACTAAATTTTGTGCCGGTGCTGAAAATAAAAAAACTCTTTTTTTTGTTCTGTTCGATGTTGTTTTGAAATGGGTACCCTTTGTTATCTTGTATGCAATCTTTGTCAGATTTTGTTGAATTGAAGTTCTTTTTTGCTGTAGCTATATGTTGAATTATTCATGTTGAATAAAGTTAATGGGGGCCGCCGAATTGCTAGGGCTGGCCCTGTAAGCCCTGTATGTAGGCTGTAGCTACTGACAGACTTCGAGCACTCACAAGAAATTAGCTAAAATAAAAAGATAGCTAGTTCAGAGTAACCTTGAGTTATGCAGTAGAGAACGGGTTATACAACATATTATCGTATTTAAATGGAATAACCATCTTCAAATGAGTTGTTTTGGATAGTTAGTTTGAGAATTTTTAAGACATACCTTCTTTCATCAACTTTATATAATTGTGTCCCGCTATGTCTCTCACCTATCCTTTTAGCTATAAGTATTACATGAAAGATATATATGTACTTTAGAATAGCTGTTGTGAAGATAGTTGTTTATAAAATGTAATTTGAGTATGATTTAATTTCTCTAATTAAAAAATTGTAGGTTTTTAGTTACCAGAAGAGATGAGTGGAGCAGGAGAGAAAGCGCCATCTACCGCAAAAACACCAGCTGATTTCCTCAAATCTATTCGAGGACGACCTGTTGTCGTGAAGTTAAACTCTGGTGTTGACTATAGAGGTCATTCAATACACCTTTTTTCTAGTAATCCTTTTTTTTATTGTTCCCGATTACTTTTGTGATTTCCTGGCCTTTTGATTGTTCTTGTGTATCGTTGTAGGTCAGATCACAGAAAAAGCATGTTTCCTATATTTGGTTAACTAATTTCAGTAAATAAATTACGTATCTAATTCCCATGTGTATGAAGCTGTGTGTTAAACTTAAAACAAATCTATTTCTTACTGATTTTTGTCATTTGGTCTTTAAATGTGAGGGCAGTGATTTCGCTTCTATCTATAGATCTTTTTCAATTTTGTGGACGTATAATTAGGTTTATCATGGCTTATAATTTCATCCGGACAAAACAATCTTGTTTTCTTCCATGGGAGAATATATATTTATAAGTTTGTCACCGTTTAAGTTCCCTTTGTGCACCATTTCTATTCAGGACTTATCCTCTCCCTTGCCCATGCTGCTTAGTTGCGAGTATTTGTCGCAGTCCGCACTTTAGGACATGTGTAGTTTGTGTGTCGGTCTATTTGTTTCTTTGATGAAATGGTTCTTCTTTTATCTACTTTTTGCTTTCAATAGAAAACACCCGAGAAAAATTCGTTAAGATTAAAAAATTGAGATAATATGTTGCATAAACTACCTAAATTATCTAATCGGTGCCTTCTTATATAAGGCATTGTTGCAGACATTCTTTTCTTTAGTAAAGGCTGCAATACATGTCAGACTGATCTTTTCTTATAATTTGTTTTATGCAGTTTTATTTTTTATTTTAATAAAGGATCAGTATTTATTTTCTATTGTAATTATTGTAGACTTGATTATCAAACCAAGAAACTTCAAAGTTGATCATTTTAATGCCTATGGTTGTTTTCCTAATTTACTGTCAATTGTATGGTAGTCACTTAGAACTGATCGATGTTAGTAACTGGCCAGCTACTAGAATTTATAGATCAAGGGAGCCACTGCGCGTGAATGGTGAATCTAATACAATATAAACAAAGTTTTTATGACCTCGGTAAATGTAATTTGTACATTTACAAAGATGACTGTTGTGTATTAGTGTATATCTTGAGAGGGGCTGTCTTAGTTCCAAGGGTAAAACAGAAAAGACACTGTGAACGAGTAATTGTTTATGTTGATCCAAGCTATAGACGGTAGTTCTATAGGATCAAATAATCTGGAGTTATCAACTCATCATTCTGTTAGTGGAGACTAAGCTCCCTTCCAGATGCTATAGTACCTCGTTCCGCCAGAGCTCTGATCCCATCCGTCCACATGGACAGTTATCCCATCAACGCCCTTAAGATACAGTACATTTAGAAATAGTAAAGAATATTTCCATGTCACCTTGTTCCCAGCCAAGTTTTTGTTCTTTGTAATTTAATGGTTCCTTTGATTTTTATAGTCCCCAATTTCGTCAAGCAAGATTTGCAAAAAAATGGTATTTAGAATTACAGACCTTTGATTTTCATTTATTTAAAAATTTGAAGTAGCTGTTGGTTTTTGAGTTATGTTTGCAAAGAGAATTCTTAGAATCTATGTGCTCAATATGTCATAATTGCAAAGAACAAATATTGAGCATTGATCTTGTATCAGTTATTCAACATGAAAAGTTGGGATGCTTCTATCTGACTTTTAGGTTTATTAAGTTCAAGAAGTAAGAGGAAAGTTAACTAAGAGAAAGGGGAAATTGTTCTTACGTTTTTCGTTTTTTTAACGTGGTTTAGAGCCATTGATTTCTAATGGTCCATGGCTTGGATCCATAGTCTGGATATGTGAGGTGCAATGAGATCTGGAGGGAAGCTAACTCCCATTAGCCAGCATGAGTTCCTACCGAACCTGTCTGAATTCCTAATAACGTGTATTAAGTATTACTCTTAAGTCTTCTAGGCTAATGGGTCTTACATTCTGATTAATTATATGTATATACTAATATAACTAACTAAATTCCAACAAGGGTATATTAGTAATACCTTCCCCATAATTTGTTCATCCTTCCATGTAATCTGTGCAGCTATGGGTAAAATAGTTACTGCAAATGTACTCGCTGTGGCAGCGAGGGGTTTGTGCAGAAAAGTTTCACCCCTCGCATATGGAGTTTTTTTTTTTGATAAATGAAACAATATGAATGTCATTTTCTATCTTTTATCTTGGTTACTTGTTTGATTGAATGTTGTATAGAGTGCTTAATAGACGTATGACAGAGCTGTGCCTTTTTTTTTTATATATAATTTTGGTGTCTGTATACAAAAATATAAGGCTTGATGTGCGAGTAATGTTACTAACGTTATCTTTTTTGCACAGGTATCTTGGCATGTCTTGATGGATACATGAATATTGCTATGGAGCAAACAGAAGAATATGTTAATGGACAGCTCAAAAACAAATATGGCGATGCTTTTATTCGAGGAAACAATGGTATATATTTTTCGTTGTCTCTGCTATTTGTTTTATTTGCATCATGTTGTAGAGCAATTATCTAATACTTTATTTCCTTTTTGAATTGAAAATAACCATAACTTGTTTTACTCTTGATGCAGTGCTCTATATCAGTACATCGAAAAGCACAACGGCTGAAGGGGCTTAGTTGACTATTGAAGATTTCTGTCGCATTTTTTAGACCTGGGACAATGTAAGATAACCTTGATATGAGAGAACAGTGATGAACTCAACTGATAAACCAGTTTGTGAAGTAAAACTCATCGATCTAAATCATTGTACCCTTACGTATGAATCATTTATGGTTTTGATGTTTGAAGGGATCTCCATTTAATGTTACTCTCGTGTTTATGACGTTTATTATTTTTGGTTCTTCAACTCTAGATCTTTTATTAATTGTTACCTGAAGAGTTTCAGATTTTTTATTAGTCTGCTTTTAATACAGGTATGTGAATACTTTCATTTGTGGAAACAGTTTGAACCCAACTGGGGATCAAATACTAGTGATTTTTCTAATTAGAATAAGCATTAATGCTTGTAACTATTGTGTGTACCTCGATTGACTGTTTGAATATCATACTGTTTGGCCGAGTAACTTCAACTGCTCTTTCTTCATTTTTCGAAACTGACTTATTCACATGAGTTATCTCTCTACTACTGTAGAATGCTAATGAACTCTGTTACATCTAAACAAATAGATTCCTATGGTGATTGAAACAATGAGGATTTAAAGATCTTTAGCTACACCCACATCATATCCATAATATGATCTACAGTTATACAAATCATACATAATAAGTTAAAGCTACTGAATTTAGGCAATAAAATCAATTACAATCAGATCAAAGCATCAACATTGGTACCAGCACCTAATTGTCACAGGATCCAAACCCAAATGCTAACATAGTGCCAGAAATTAAACAAGATCAAAAGCAAATGGATCCAAGAGTTACTAGAAATAGTAGTGTACGGAAATACCGCAGTCAAGATTTGTACTATTGGCACTACTCGAAAGATGGCCTATACAATGTTAAATCTAGGTATTGGTTGAAATACTTCACTTACCGAGCATGACGCCGTGCTCATCTTTCTTCAATAGACAGCAATAGTTGGAACAAAAGTGTAGAATACAAATACGGCCCCTCGAGTGCAACGTTTCTTTTGGAAAGCTCTCTGAAACGCGCTACCAACAAAAGAGAATCTATTCAAAAGGCATTGCAGAGAATCACCAATATGTCCTATTTGCTATGAAAGCCCAATCCGTAGAACATTTACTTTGCAGTGTGCTTGGACAAGGCCACTGTGGTTTGGTAGTCCTATTGGCTTGCTGCTTGAATACCAACATTAACTGGTACCATTTTCGCACAATGGTTTATTCGATTATTGAAGACAATATAGCTAATAATACGGTAGAGACAATTATGAATATTCCTCGGCATATTTGGAAAGCGATAAATGATATGGTTCTGGAAAAGTGTAAACCAAGACCCGAGAGTGTTCTTAGACTTGAAAATTGTTTCAAAAATAATGAAGATGAAAGGTCGTGATGGCCAAAGAAGTTCATAAAAAATGGAAAAACCACCCTGATGGTTATTTGAAATGGCTTCCATCAAATCTCCAAGTGAAGTAGCAGGCATTTGTATCATTGTTCGAGATGATCTGGGGTATTTGATCAACCTATGGGATAGTCGTTATGTAGCATCTTCGCCTATAATGGCAGAAGCTTTGGCATTACCAAGTGCCTGTATTCGTGCGAAAGAAAATAACTGGAAAATAGTCATTTTTCACTCCGACAACTTGGAAATATTTACTTTCTGTATTAAAAGCAAAATCACTGTATCTTGGGAGATCGAAGCCATTATTAAATAAATGAGGGCTTTGAGAGTCAACTTTCATTGGAGTTTAAATACTCGAACATAGATCTGTGAATAGCCTGGCTAATTCTTTAGTTTCCAAATTAGGCGTTCTAGATGATCATATAGTAATTTTCTTGCTATTTGTTTTTTTATATAAATCACAATTTCTGTTTAGTTTCCAAACTTCAGCCTCATATATATAAGAAGCCCTTGAACGTTTGAACCTAGGACCAATAGCGAAGTGGTCGTAATACACAACTGTCTCAGTCATCCTGTATTGTTTCGTTATGGAAGGGTGAAGATGTGGGCGTTATTTTGTATTTGTAGAACACTAGAAAGAAAGGACTGGAAATGGAAACGGCGAGTTATGTAGGTTTAATATTGTGGTTTAGATATGTATCAATGACGAGTGTTTGCTCACAAAAGTTGACAGTTGTCTTCTATAGCAATACACTGAGAATATGCAGAAATAACTCGGGTTCGTTAGCAGTTTGCAGCATACTTGTGATTTGTGAATCTATCCGGAATAATTTATGATGAAAAGTGGCTGGTTGTATCAACTTTCTTTATAAATTCATTAGAAAAATGTGTGGGCACTGAAATTAACTGCATGAAAAAGACAGACCTGTAGATCAGTTGCAGTAAATGTTCTTCTTTCACAGTTAATGTCGGTTGCTCGATAAACAACACCCATTTGAAGAAAACAACTCAGATAAGCATCATTGGTTGTTAAATTATCAAGTGTGCCAACAAAGATTTACTCAAATATTTGATCTTATTTTCTGGAAACTGAAACCGAAAGAAAGGTAAAGAACTCGAAATGTTTATTTGTTTCCCCAGTTTCAGATCTAAATTTCCAAAAAGAAATGTTATATCACATCAAATAAGCAGCGGGGAACAGAGAGATAAAAGTCAAATATTGCTCTGAGGCAGAAATGATCATACATGATTAAAGTACTAAGACCCACAAGCAAAATTCAGTAGCTCTAAATAAAGGAAAACTGTTTCAACAACCCTGATAAAATGCAATAAATTGTCTCCAAAAATCTTAATTGAGGCAATTTTGATACTCGACTTGGATAATACACTTATAGCTACAGCTTAACTCTCGGTCTGCTCCCTCAACCTTCTAATCGTGCTGCGGACTGTCACTGCACTTGCGGTGCTGTTACAAAATGAGAGACAAAAGTTATAATATTAGTTCACCTATCAGTGCATGAGACCAGAAAGAAATCAAACAGAATAAAGTGTGCGACTTACTTCAGCGTGTATGCACCGCCTGCTTTGACCTTCCCACAATCCTTGCATCCCCAGATTCCCACAGCCTTTCTCTTCACAGCATACTGCAGTTATACAGTTCCAGACAATTGCATATGAATGAAGGATTAATTATATGTAATCGCAAAATACTAAAACACTAATATCACCACATAAGCCATGTGAGTTGAATACATACCTTGCCACAGAACTCACAAAAATACTTGCTATGTTGGCTAACCTCCATTTTCTTGATCTGCTTACGCAGGCTGGCACCATATCGAGTACCTAAATATGACAAATTAGAAGTCAAATTTAAAAAGCAGATAAAGAAGCAGCGTTCATTAGCAGAAAATTTTCACTTCAGCTAATACACAACTTTGTTTTGTGAACTAACTTATCATGAGACATTCTAAGATACTAAAACCCACGGCAGATACGGCAACAACCCAGTAGCAAAAATCTGATTACATGCATAACAAGCAATAGGCTTTAATGACCGGGAATTGATGAGGGGAGAGCGGTGATGGAGTGGATATGAATGATAAGACTTTTTAAAACAAATAGAATATAATTTGTGGGTTAAGCTTCAAACTCCTCTATTGTAGCATAACGACATAATTGCATCTAATCTTGCATACTAAAAGAATGGACTTAGGCTTAGATTTCCCTTTTCCAGCTACATACTGTTGTAGTTAATGAGAGGAAATAGATAGACTACAGAAGTCATCATTGTAATCATGATACACATTCATACAGAGATATGAGAAGGTAATTAGTTTCCTAAATACCAGACACAATGTTGTATTCAGATTAGCTCAAAATTACCCGATTTTATGAATTGAGAATTCTAGTCCATGGCCATGAACATATTATCAAAATAAAACATGTCAAACTAAGTAAGAAAAATATTTACTCACCGTACTTTCCGACAATACCAGCTTTCTTGGTTCGCTTAGCCTGTACAAGTCAGCAACGGTAACTATTAGAATTTCCCTACTAGAATCACTAGTTTAGTTTGTAAAAATGAGTTATAGACAGAACTCAGCTTGTCTAAAATATTAATTCTCCATTCCACATTATTGAAGTCAATTTTGGGTAGTCTCAAGTCTGTAGTGTTTTTCATTGCCAAATTACTCTATTGAAATTCAAAAACCAAAATCCAACCCAAACAAGACAAAATAAATCCATAGCTTGTGCCAAGTTCTTACTTTTACACCTCCACCAAAAAAAATATGAACTACTAATTTACTTAAGTTTATAACAAATCCGTAGACCCATAACTTGTACTAGGTATAATTCCAAACATTACAAATAAGCTGACATTAGCAGAAACATCCATCTCAAAAGGTTAACAAATCCTATCAGTATTCCTTTTTAAGAAATTTAACCATTGCCGATCAAGCTAAAAAATATTAAATTCCAATAAATATTCATCCTTAGCACTAAAAACACTTCAAAGATGCAATTATAAATCCGCATCAAAGAAATTAAAAGATCACGCCTTTCAAATAAAATTAAATGATCCTATCCATATTCATTGTATAATAATTTGAAATTAGCAGAACCCATTTCAAACCAAGCTCAAAGAAAATAACAAATCCTAACAATATTCAATTTTAAAACAACACTTTAAACGAGCTGAAAATGGCAGAACCCATTTCTAAACAAACTCGAATACATTCACAGATCCTAACAATATGCAATTTTAAAACTATGAAACTCTTGAATAAGCTAAAATCATAAGAATCAAGCTAGAATAAATTAACAAATCCTATCAATATTTAATAAACAATTTATTCAATTCAAATGAGCTGAAATTAGCACAAACCCATTTCAAATAAAGGTCAAAATGATTAAAATATCATATCAATATTCATTTTAAATTAATTAAAACAGTTCAATGAATTAAAAGTAGCTAAACAACTCAATCCAGTTAAAAAAAAGGAAGAGAAGAACCTATCAATATTCAATTAAATACAAATGTATGTATGTAAACAAATATATATATATTGTTATCATGTTATGTAATAAATAATTAAAAATAAAGAGTTTTTTTACCATCTCGACGATTTGTTAGCTTTATGAAAGAGAACGGCGTGCTTGGAGGAGAGAGAGAGAGAGAGAAACCCTATATATGATTTTATTTAATATATTTAAGATTTGTTATGTGGGCTTGGGCTATTTACTTTGGGCTGGGTTTATTGTTTTTGGTACTATTTTTGTGTATTTAGTTTAGCCCAACTAATTATAAACACATACTATAATTGCCATTGAGTAAACGAAAACGTGAAACGTCATAATAATAAAAGATTTAATTTTAGAATATCGAAAAACATGAAACATGATAAAAAAAATATTAAAAGTCTATCATTTATAAGGCATCAAGTTGTTTTCACTACCTAAAAAATAATAGCTAATGGTTTTCTTATACGCTCTAGCTAAATATCTATTGCATGTGTAACGTATGTTAGCACATATTTGTTAAATTGTTTGTAGGATTACACTTATCAGTTATAATGAAATCATATATTTGAATAATGTAAAAAAAGAGAACATTTATTAATGCGAATACATGAAACGGAAAATGTGGTATCTTGTCTTTTTAGATGTGAAACGAGTTTTCCGTTAAGTAGAGACAACACATGAAGCCCAAATGGGGATCATATTATGTAGAATGGGACGATATAAAATGCTAATTTTGTATGGTATTAGTCAAAATATATAAGGGCTACAGATTCCGATTGGTCTCCATCCGGTTCATTCCTCAATAGGTAGATCATAGACTGAATCTGGTTGGAGGTTTGTTTAAATATACTTGGGTACCCTGATATCTATATTAGAAAAGTTAATAGATTGATATGCTATTAAAAAATGTTTTCCGCATTAATGTATGACAAAGCGTAGTACTCCTCGGCCCGTAGTCACCTTATACTATAAGGGCCAGTCTTCTGGGTGACCAGATGCAGCCTGCATGACACTCCCTTACGATCTTCTCCTTTCGAAATGACTTGTACAACGTTAATTAGGTTGTATGTCCTCAACTATGAAAATACACAATGATACACTATAAAAAAAATACCCAAATTGCGACGGAATTAGTGACGATATTTTTTGTTACGAGCTTATTAGGTACGATTTTTGTGACGTTTTTGTGACAGTTTAGTTAATTTGCGACAGATTTGTGACAGATTTTTAAATCAGTGATAGACTTGTGATAGTTTTTAACTCTCACTAAATCAAACATTATTTTGTAATGATATCTACGTAATTCTTTATTTCTTGTAATTAACTAATTATCTATTGGAACGTGGATTAAGATATGAACAAGTTGTTGACGGGTGGGAAGTGAGAATTGTGTTATTCCCCTCCATGACTACCTAATACAAAATATTATAGGTCTAACAACTTTATTAAAGCATTCATTTTGATTTTTTAGTTTGGAATCTCTAATGGATATGCATGCATTTTAGTACAACTTTGTCTAGCTTGATTTACTATATTTATAATATTATTTATGGAGTAGTATATATTTAACAAAACAGCTATACAAATATCAATGGCTTATATCACATGCAAAATATATATATATATACTTAATCCGTTGTGACAAGGAGAATATAACATAATCGTAAATCATTTTGAATGGAAGGAAGTCCTTTAGTATTAAAATTGAACAAACACAGATGGACTTTAGAATAAGACTGGACTAGTCTATTTGAAATAAACATTTACATTTCAAATGTAACCTCTTCAACTGTCAATGATACATACGGTCTATATCACAGTACCAAGTCCTATTTATGTCTATTATGATAAATCTTTATTTGGGGTTAAAATGCAAATAACCCCTATGGTCGGATAGTTTGTAAGTCCTCTCTCGTACTTTGCATCACTATTACCTAATTTTGAAATAAAAAATAATTGTGTTCCGAAATATTTTTGGTGATTGTCCAAGTTTGTATGAAGAATGAAGTACAAAGAGCCAAAAGCAATCTGACGCTAATTTTTCACCAAAAATTTCTAATTTATGCTCTTATAAGAGATCCATTCATAAAAAAGACAGTTTCTTATGTTGTATAAACAACTTGTAAAGAAAGCATTAACAATATATAGAAAAAAACACGATGATACAAGACAGTAGAAACCGCAAATTAATAGTATTTTTTTGTAACGATACTTGACGCTAGACAATTGTCACGGATCGATTGCAATTGCATTCGACCATTCGAGCAGTACATAAGTTTTACTGCATCATTCAAAGCTAGATTAGGCTAATTTGTAAAGAAACCAAAGTACATGGGTTTAAAGTTTAAATTGTACCATATTGTAACTTAATTTACATATAGCTACGTCACAGTTCACATGCAAAAAACGCGGCAAAGTCTCCTGATATTTAATTCTCACCTAAATAATACGTACTAGCCTTTTTAGTCCTCTAGTCATTGGATAATATAATATTTAGTCCATAAAATGAAGTTGGATCACTAGATGTCCTCGATGAATACAAACATGTCAAAATTATCTATACAAAATAATAAAAACTGTTAGAGAGGGAGGATGCATTTTGCTTTGCTCGAATGAGTAAATTTCAGACTCGTAACACTTATGCTTGCGGTTAAAGATCAGTTGAGTCCGAAGTTTGATAACTTTGAATCGTTCGACTCCTAGCAAATTTGAAATTTGTTAAGTGGAAATGATTTTTCTCCAAAGAAAATGATATAATTTTTGTCCACTAGATCTCATTTTTTGAGAGTGGAGACTTTAGTTTTCTTCTTTTCGAAGGCATGGTGGTTTTTAGTTTTTTGGAATTAGAGAAGAACACCTGGCGTCGACAAGCGTACATACACGACTTTTCAACCATCCACCTTCTTGAATGAGATGCAAACCAAGAAATAATGAATCCGTCGAGTACGTATACCTTGGTTTCACTTCCGCTCCCATATTGCCAACATTGATGAATTATAGATAGCGTAGATTCAATTGACATGAACCATGAAAGAAATGTAACTTCACAATCATTTTTTATTTTCATATTCAAGTTTGAAAAGTTACTTTAATTAGAAAAATTGGATTATTTGATATGAAAGAAAAACATATTTATTTCCTTCAAACTTCTAGCTCGTTTAGACCATAAACAAATTTAACAAAATCTAAATTCTTAAAATCTAAATAAGAACAAAACTATAATCCCAAAATGCTGTAGCATAACATTAACTAGCAAGGAGTAAGTTTGGTATAATGTAAGCATAGTTAATCAAAAAAACATGCACTAAATTGATTTTTACTTGGAAATATAGAAGTGAATATTACAATCAAACCCTTTATCTCTTTCGTCTCTCTATCTGTCTTTTTCCACAAACAAATTCCGTGTCTGGCTAAAACAAGACACGTCACCATCTTCATTTTATGATCTAACAACTACTTTTCAATTTTGAATTTTCGTTTTTGCTCAGCTGGATTTTCCTTTTTCTTCTCCACTTTATTATTGTTACTGTTTACATAGACATATATAACATTTCTGAGCTGCAAAATTCTGTTTTGGGTATTTTCTTTTTTATTTTCCATTTTGGTTTCCATTTTCACACTTGGGTTTCTCTTCCTCAATATTTATATATATGCATTATTTTGAGCATAATAATAAACACATAGTATATTTTATACATCATATATCTGTTTAGATGAAAGTTTTGAGTGAAATTAGTATTCAAAGCTAAGGATCTGTTTGGCTGTCGCTTTTGAACTCATTTTCTTTATTTCTATACTAGCTGCTTTGTTTCTTTACAGCTTTTGAAAAATGAGTATTTCTTCATTTTTGGCCTAAATAATCTACCCAGATTTTTCTCAACCTCAAAAAAGCCTATCTTTTTGCTTAAAAACTGCAGCTAAAAATTCGATCTTGACCCGTAAAATTAGAAAGAAATGAGGTATTGTTGTTGCCCTTTTAAGAATAAAGCCAAATCTCCAAAACCTCCGAAACTGCGAAAAGATGGTAAATCGGATGATTCGTCTGCGAACTTGGTAACGAGGAGTGTAGAGGAAATGTATAGAGAAAAGGAGCATAATTTGAGAGTGTTTTCGTTTCAAGAGCTTAGAGATGCTACTAATGATTTCAACAGGACATTAAAGATCGGCGAAGGGGGTTTCGGAAAGGTATATAAAGGTACAATTAGGGGTTTGAATAGAGAGGGCGAGACCACTTTGGTTGCCATAAAAAAGCTCAACAAGCAGGGCAATCAGGTAATTTGTTACGACGAATTAATCATTTAGTTGATCAAATGTTAATTATTTTGCTATGCTAGTCTTTTGTTGAATTATGATTGAAAGATTGTTTGCCGTTGGGAGCCTCTTTTTGGTCACTTGAGGGATGTCTTTCATAGTTTAGCCTTTCCGGATTTTGGGTGACTTTTTGTCTATTGTGATTAGCCTAGTCGAGATTTTTCTCTTTAGTTCTCGTTGAGCACGTTGCATTGTTTAATTATAACTCGGTCTCGGAGTATGTCACCTGGACCTTTTGATATTTTGAAACCTTACTTTTGTAACAAGAATTCAGTTTGTGTTTGGTTTAATTAAAATCAAGGACTTTCTATACTTGTCTACATCACTTTTGTTTTTTCCATGGTTTCGGTCTTTGTACTAGTGTTTCTAGTTCTTATTGTGTAGGCGACTGAAATACTTCTCTGGAACTTTTTGAGGTTTTTTTTTTTAACATAGAGGTTACGTCGAATTTGGTGAAAGTTGAAAAATTAGGTTGAATGGGATTGATCCAAATAACAAGAGATGAGGGATCATAGTTTGAAAGTAGATATGACACAAAGTTACACACGAGGGAATAGAGGAAAAGTATAATTTCCTTGACTTCGTATCAAATATGGTCTTTCTGAAAGACTTTTCCCAACCACCTTAGTTTCTGTATTAACCTAACCTTATATGTATTGACCAACATTTATCTATTTGTTCAGGTTAGGCTATCTGGTTTAACTCTTTTGGGAGCTAATCTTTATGTTATGAATTTAGGTTTAACTTAGGATAATTCCCTTAGGAATTTCAATCTGATCCAAAAATGAGTAGCAATTTGGAGAATAATCTGAAGAAGTACAAAATGATTGAAAAGGAAAACACGATTACTCCAACCAACTCAAACTTCAAATCATTAACTCGTATATCTAACTTTTTTCACAAGTGAATGTTTAAAAAATAGGCAATTACAAAAGTTTCATCAGTTTCAATTCTTTGTGGTGATTTTAGTTTAGGTTCATTTATCACAGTAATTGACATTTTCTGTTTTTTTAGGGTCATAAACAATGGCTGGCCGAGGTTCAGTTTCTTGGTATTGTGGATCACCCAAACCTAATGAAACTGATTGGATATTGTTGTGAGGATGGAGAGAGAGGGATACAACACCTATTGGTGTACCAATATATGCCAAACAAGAGCTTAGAAGATCATCTCTTTAGCAGAGCTACAGCTACTCTACCTTGGAAAACCAGATTAGACATTATGCTCGGTGCAGCTGAAGGATTAGATTATCTTCATCAAGGATTAGAAGTCCAGGTTCAGTTTTTTTCTTCTTCTTTTCTACAGTTTATTTTATCTTAGCTTAACGCTTTGGTTTCATTGGCCATTACTTTACGAGGAAGTTGTTGTATGATCAACATGAAGTCCAAACGAATTTAGTACATAAAGTTGACCTTATTAGCGCTAATCTCATGCCTATACAATGATCACTACGACATGCTTATATTCGTCTCTATTATTTATATCAGTCTATGGTTTTTTATTTGAGAACAGAAACAAGAACACTCATTATTGGTAAGTGATGATCCCAATCCGTTAGGAGTTTGGCTCAAGCCCTGCTTGTTTACACCTTTATATTGTAAATTTGCTAGGATATTGGCTGAAGCTATATTGGATTGAGCCCTAGTCTTTTTCTTAAAGGTTAAAGTTAGGGTCCGTTTTGAAGCTCGTTTTAAGTTTATTACGGTAGGGCCTGGGCCTGGTAAACTCTGGAATGTGGCTTATTTGCAAGTTAGGTCACTAACCAATGAGAAAAGAAAAGGAAGGATTACTCGGTAACAATTGTAGAAATATCTTTGAAGTAGTAAATTTTGTGATTTCTATTACTGTTCATAGCCCAAAACCAACAATAAAAAGTATAGACCATTTATATCCCTACTTTTTTTAAAAGGATGTGCCAGTTCTTAAGTTGATGAAATCTCACTTCTTGTTTATTTTGTCAGGTGATATTTCGAGACTTTAAAGCTTCAAATGTGCTATTGGATAAAGACTTCAAGGCTAAACTTTCGGACTTTGGGTTAGCTAGGGAAGGCCCAAACGGTGATCATACACATGTATCAACAGCTGTAAGTACATTGTAAATCATATGTAATTAAGACTCCATACAATTGCTTTTTCAGTTTTTACAATCGACACCCTATAAACTTCGAGTTTTTTTGTTTTGAACTTTGAAAAATTAGTGAAATAGCAATGTTAAATCACTGACACCCAGACCAATGTCTAAAGAATATTCTTTTATATTAAATTGTTTGCAAAATTTATGTACTCATTTTTCAGAAAATTGTATTAGGTGGTCGGGACATATGGTTATGCTGCTCCAGAATATCTCGACACAGGCCACCTCACGAGTAAAAGCGATATATACAGTTTTGGTGTAGTGCTATACGAAATCATCACGGGTAGACGAACGGTGGATAGAAACCGGCCATCGATGGAGCAGAAGCTTTTAGAATGGGTGAAACAGTACCCTGTTGATGGTAAAAGATTTAGCTCAATTATTGATCCAGAAATTAGAAAGCAGTGCTCTATTACCTCTGCTAGAAAGATTGCCAAGCTAGCGGATAGTTGTTTGAGCAAGAACCAAAACTCTCGACCAAATATGACTCAGATAGTGGAGATATTGAAAGAAGCATTAGAGGAATCGAATGAGGCGGTTTCGAATGAAAGTAGGTGAGTGAGCATCCTAGTATAAACTATGGGCTTGTTTGGCTCATTGGTCACAGCTTTTAAGCAAAGGATTTCTTCTTTTTTTAAATCTTATTAAGGATTTAGTTCCTTTTAGTTTGGGGGAAAAGTCGGTATCATTCATCTTAGAATTTGTAATTTTTCAGTCTGGAAAAAAAAAAAACTTGGCATTTATGCTGCTCAGTAAAAAACAGTTCAAAAATTTAAACAAAAAGGCCGAAGGTCAAGCTTGAATGAGAGCTGTAACCCGACTAGGCCTCTATGTTCGAAGCTAGTGATATTGACTTTTGCCGGGTTCAAGACAAGCTCCTGGTTGTGGCACATCAACACTACATTTGCGTTGATGTGGAACAACTGGTAGCATTTTTTTAATGTTTTTTTTTTTTCCGGTTGTCTGTTTGCCAGTTAGGTTTGAGATCCATGTATAATACGGGTTTGATTATTTATAGATTACAGCTTTTAGCAATGTGAATAATCTGATGAATGAATTTTTATTTTGTACAATTTAATTTATGCCTTTATACGATTTTTCAAGATCAGCTATTTGGAAATGCAAGGCATGCGAGTTTGTGACCAAGTTTAGGTGGAGTACGTAACTAGATTCGCTTGAATTAAACCTTTACCATAAGCTTTGTTAGGTGAAATGGAATAAGTTATACTTTTTATATTTTTGAGAACTTGAAGGATTGTTTTTTTTTTGTTTCTTTAAGCTTATTTGGAGACGCCATGTTTTGAATCCTGTTGTTTAGAATTTTAGATTGGTAATCATGTTAAGAGCTTTATTACTGTGGCAACTCATTTGCTCAAATGAAAAGACTTCATTTCTTCTAATATCTAATAATGGTTTGAAATAAAAAGAAACTACGTTGATTGGAGTAGTATATTGAAGAAATTTATAAGACCACTGTTGTTAAAAGAAGTTAGATACTTGGCTGTTGCTTGTCGATGAGATTTGTAGATAATAGCCTATTTATCGAGCTTCTTCTGTACCTTATAAATATGGATTTATACCTTTTCCAGTTACCATTCCAAAACAAAATAAAAAATTCTAATTACATTTTTTGTTTCGGATTACTTCCAAGAGCTGGAAGAAAGGTACATTTCACTCATTCTAGGTGCATTTCGATAAAATTGACAAGTAAATTTTTTAATGTCTGAAAATTAAATCCTTTCGCTAGCGGTATAAATTAGAAAACATAAACATTAAATTCTGTTAGTAAAAAATTATAAATTTCCCAGTTAATTAGTATGTATAGTACTTAAATATTACTCCGTATCGAAGAAACCTCTGGGGTTATAAAAAAAAAAAAAAAAAAAAAACCTCTTGGGTTATCAAGTGTACACTTAAATGTTTAATTATGAGACCTCTGTGGGTCTAACTGACATTTTACTAAAGTTATCGATCTAAAATGTTCATATTTTAAACATTACCCATCGGAAATGTAATTTACCCATAAATTCTCCCCCTCTCTCTAAATACATATTATATACTAGTAATCGTGTACGTAAACTATAAAAAATAAGTGTAGTTATGATACAAATATGTGGATAATAAAAAAAAAATAGTATAAGATATAAAACTTAAAATAATATTTGATTGTTAAAAATAGATAAATAATGTTATTAGTTATTAATTTTTATATTTTTTTATATGAGTATGATATTATTGTAATTAATAAAAAATTATAGGAGTATTTTTTAAAAAAAAATGCTTAAATTGGATAATATTTGACTTGTCTTGAATTATTATAATAGAATGATAAATGTATATATAAATATACAAATATCTATGTTTATTAATTAGTACTACACTTATTTGTAATTACAAGTATTCTGTCTTTAGTCTGTACGATGAATCTAATTGAATTTCCTAATCTCTCTCTCTCTCTCTCTATATATATATATATGTATGTATACCTACAACTATACAAGTATAAAAATTATATAATTTTTGTTAAAGCCGAACTTTTTAGTTTTAAGTTGTTATTACATGTATGTGTTTGTTAAGTTGAAAACTATATACTGAATAAAAGTTTATTCATTTGTGCTCTGCTAATTGAATATTTAGTTGGTAATATTGCATATATAATTATATCAGTCATAAATAGTTCACATTCAATTTTAAAATTAAAATATCCAATTTTGTTCTGTCAGTAGGTAACTTCTAGTTACTTGTGAGTTGTGATAAGAGTATAAAAGTGCGAAAGTACGAATTTAGCTAAACTAGCTTTAACAGTTTAAAACTAAATAAAATGTAAAAGTATTGAGTGTTTTTAAACAAGCTTGTGGTATATCCGTAATC
This sequence comes from Primula veris, assembly GCA_963682055.1. Lineage (NCBI taxonomy): Eukaryota > Viridiplantae > Streptophyta > Magnoliopsida > Ericales > Primulaceae > Primula > Primula veris. Next base: position 20,036,600 of record OY821749.1, on the reverse strand, counting down.
ACTTAATCGCGTTTAACAGTTTACATCTGCTAATGCGCGTCATCTTCATGTTTTTGAGTTAAAATATCTTGTTTTCCATCATCAAATTGTTTTTATTTAAACATTATTAGAGTAGAGAATAGAGATTGCTCTACCAAGAGATGAGATATCACTTACTTTATATATGTCCACATATGTTATTGGAGAACAGAGTAACTCTCTTGTTTCACAAACTTTTAAGACGGAAATTTTTCATAAGTTACGTTGTCATAAGACTCATAACGTTAAGTTTGTCTATGATAAACCTTTGCAGTAGTGTTAGTGAGATCAGTGAGTTCAATGTTGGTAAACTTTATTTAATTGAGAAGTTTCGGAATTGGCAAAGAAAGAAGAGAAACTAATAAGTACATGTAATATTAAATCCTCATGATCAATATCTTAATTATGTGACACTGTTTTATTGAATTTCATTTGGGTTTCTAAAACACCCTGTGACCATGCTAGATTGTATTACAATATACTTTGTTCTTTAATTCACAATCTGAAAACAAAATTATAACATATGATGTTCTTATTATATACATCCGCTGAGCTAAGCTACTATCGCAAGACGTATGACCTTTCCGCAGATACTTTATTTTATTTAACTAATCTGCACAAGTATTCTCACCATTATGCACTCAAAAAGTACTTAAGACCTTGTTGATTGCAGCTTTTAAGCTCGCTTGTTTTGCTTTTTGGCTTAGAATCTGGACTGAATTTGGTTGATAAGCTCAATAATTGCGCTTTTAGAATTTTTTTTACCTGAAAAAGCTATGAAAAATCCAGTCTTTTCTCAACCCAAAAAATCCAGCTTCCTTGCTTAAAAGCTACAACCAAACAACCCGTCAGACTATCACAACCTCCATTGTCTTCTTCTCACTTTTCTCCATAATATGTCCAACAAATAGATCACTTCTAGTCGAATCACTCTCCGGAAGTGTACTTCTCCTCCCACCTTCTCTCATACTCTTCACAAACACCACCAAATGCCTCCAGTTCTCCACTTCAAACAACCTCTTATTCATCCTCAAGTACGTAAACGCGCTCAAACCGTTTCCAGAATCTGATCGGCTCGTATTCATCACCTGCGTATAGGCGCCCTCGTCATATCTCTCTAGCGCATTTTCCCCTGCAAGATCTATCCCTGCTTTTTTTGTTGCCATTTTTACTTGCCGCACTAACCCTTCTGGGGAGCAATTTGCGTGCTGAGGTTGGTCTTGATCTTTCATCTCCATACACGTGAAGTTTAATACGGTTCTGTGTCGGCTCATCATTCTAGCTATCGGTAAGTAACCGTCTCTAGTCCTCGTGTTGTAGTATCCTGCTGTTAGTTCGGCTGCGTGGGACCTATTAATATGAAATAAAATTTTGGTCAAACATTATGATATGTAATATCATTTTGAATTCATTGAATGGAAGGATGTACAAAGGGATTTAGTTGACATGAATCATGGAAAAAGGTTGCTTGATGAAGCTTTAAAGCAAATAAGCTGTTTTCGAAAATTTTGGGCTTATTTGGTTGAAGTAGTAAAGCAAATAAGCTTGACAGTCAAAAACAGTTTAGGAGCAACAAAGTTGAGGTTAAAAGCTGCATCCAAACAAGGCCTAAATTACGCTATAAACTACCATGTTCTTATTAAGGGATTGTTTGGATCCATCTCTTTAGAAAATAAAACACAGTCCAGATATTAATAAATAAAACCTGAGCTTAAAAGCTAGAACCGAACATATCCTATGAAAAAAGATGGGGTTATCCAGCTTCAAGCTTCTAGTTTTTTCAGGAAAGAAAACTAGACAAAAGTTACCCCACCAAAGGCACTCGGGTTTTTACGCAGAAAAGCAAAAAAAGAAGAAGAAAGTAGAAGATCATAGTATATACCTAGTCCCATAATGCCAATGAATCCCAGCCACTTTTCCCGATAGTTTAGCTCCAGTTCCTTGGTATATATCTTTAGCCGCGGATAATATTTTATCACCATGCTGGAGTAGCATTTCGCTATACCATTCTAGAAAAAACTGTCCATATTCTTGGTCCCATGTTCCATCTCTTTTAAAAAACGCTGTATCTTCAGGGAATTGGTTGTATTGGCCCGAGTCATGTGGTCCACTTGTTCCCCAATTTTCGTTTCCCATTGCCTTTGCAGCTGCTTGTAGTGAAGCCTTCATGTACTGTTTGTAAAGGCGATTTATTAGAGAATTGCAAAGGTATGTTTTTTTTTTCCTGATACTATGACCACATACACCCTCTGTTCCATGTCAACTGTTCTTTCTCAAAATACGTGCATATATGGAACAGAAGGAGCATTTAAATTAAGGTTTTGTTTGATTGTAACTTATAAGCAAAAGGGACTGATTTGTACAAAACTGGAAAAAACAAGACGGATCTACATCAAATTTTCCACTATAATTTTTGTTAACTTTTTTATAAAACTGAGCTTATTTTCTGAACATCATTTTTTTTTGTAATTGCAGATTCTCAAGTAAAAAATATAGACTAATTGAGTTCAGAAAACAAGTAGGTTCATCCTGCAGTCCTGCTTAACGCTTTTAGCTTATTCAGTTCTAAGAACCAGAAAAACTCAACTTTTATGGTGGTCACTATATACAGTCTAGCTTTTATGAAATAAACAAAAAAGTTGAGTTTATAAGCTGCAACCAAAACAAATACACTACACAACTTAGACTGAAACGGGTATATAAGCCCGCCTTGTTAACTCTACCAAAAAAGTCCTACTGTTATTTACTAATGATTTCCTTGGATGTGGTTTTTAATCCCTTCTAATGCTTTTAAAGTTGTACTTGGTCTGCCTTTTTAGCTTTTAAGCTGAGTTTTTTTGACTAGCTAGATTATTTCACTAGATGCTTTTAGCTGAACCTAATAATTCTCCAATGAAGTATTTTAGCTTAAAAGCTGCAACAAACTAGCACTAATTACACAGTCAAACAATCTTGTAGTTGTGTTCTAGAATATTAATTTGAAAAATACGGCCTTCATATATGAAAAATGAAAAAGGATTACCTTGTCATAGCACTGAAATTCTCCAATTCCAGGAAAACTCCAAGTTCCATTACTTTCTGGATAGGATGGATATCTTAATTCTCCACAAGGCCCCATCCCCACTTGAATTTCCTTCATTTAAAAGAAAATTTTGAATATGAGTTTCTATGGCAAGTAACATTTTATATTAAACACGGAAATAACGATAATTTTAAGACCCAAGCGACTTTCAACCTTTTGGACATCATTTACATGATATTTATGTTCCTATTGCGACTATATGTTTCAGTTTGGATCTTACTTCTAAGCCTCATCAAGCATGGCATTTCTTTTAGTTTTTTACTTAGCTTTAGGCTTTGTCTTGTTTTAATTCTCCTCCACTCTATATTTGGTCTCACCTTTTAAGCTTTAACTTTAACCAAATCTGATTTCTTGTCAAATGATGAAGTTTTACCTACATCATATTTTTTATTACGGACCAACTAGAGGTTTGTCATATGTTTCTGGCGTGATGTTGGCCAACTATATGTATATTCTCTATACCTTGATGCATGAACAACCCGATTTTAAGTCAAATAGATAGCTATGTTAAAGGATTTTATATTTTAGCTATGCAAGTTAGAATCATGTTATGAAACTTCTGTTCGCTTAAGAAGCACTAGGGCTTCATATCATTGTTTCTATGCTAAATATTGAATCCAGATCTCATTTTCTTTTCACGTCAATTTTCAACATAGACATAGAGTTTAATTACCTCGATAACATCACCAAGGTAATCTTGAAATCTATCTCTGAAGCTTCTCATGTAGTCGGAGTAGACCTGAATGGGTGTTCTCCCTCTAAGCACAGGTAACGAGTCGCAACCCAAGGATATGTACTCTGGATTTCTTCGACCCGACTTGTCTGTATAAACAAGGTCTGGATTTTTACTCATTTCTTCTAGAACCCAAGGAGGTAATGGAATGCTGAAAATTTAAGAAAAAGTGTTAACAGAATGAAAAAAATAAGATACTGAATTTAAAGTTATTAATGGAACATACCTGGGAAAGAAGAATAGAAGTTGTAAATTCTATAAGAAGGAGCATTCTCTTTATAAATAGCTATATTTGAACATTCCTTTTGGTTTAATAAATTCACTTATTTGACAAATAACAATTGCACGGATTTACCTGCATGAGTCACCAACGTTGCCTCCACACTGATGAAACGACATAACGGCCTGTAGTTTCAACCCATGCTTTTGAACCATTTTCACAAGCTCGGCATACCCTTCCCAGTTATAATTCAAAGGTCCGTCTTTTTCTACCAATCCCCACCACACATCGACCATTACTCCCTCTCCTCCCGCACTTTTTAGCGCCATCAGGCTGGCGTTCATTGCCCTCGGTTTATTCAAATGTCCTCCGAGCGACACGGTGTCAAGTGGTAGCATAATAAATACCGGCACTGTGGAATCAGTTTTGTTACCGTGAGTGGTTGAGATCTTGTGTAGCTTTTCCCATTTTTCGCTTCTCTGGTCGAAAACGCTTATTCTTTCACTTGACATCTGAGCCTGTTTCCCCGAGTTTGTTATTTTTAAACGGTTGGGTGATGACTTAGTTTGTGCAATGGAAACTGTAGTGGGAAAATCGTTAAGACTTTTGGAAATTTTGGCATCGTTTAATTTGATAAAAGACGTAGATAAACGCAGTGTTAGAGCCATATTGTGTTTTGTGTTGAAATGGTGAAAAAATAAGAGAAAGAGTGGGTAGATGAAGGTGTTATTTTCTTGTATATTAGGAGAGAGAAGAGAATGAGTGTGTGGATGAAGGTATTAGTTCTAGCTAGCGGGTTTATAAAGGGAAATTTTGAATGTGATTTTGGAAGAGACAATATTAGTGAGCTCATTATAAGAAAGGGAAGGCTACAGTTTACAAAGGTTAGTCGACTCAATTATACGCGTTTTATTTTTATTTCTCTTTTCAATTAATTCAGCTGGAAGTTTTATGGCGGGGCCAACATTTGAAACCGGACTGACTTAGATTTTTAGTTTAAAAATTCTGATTATTAAATGTTGGTTCATATATTTTCAAGTCTTGAAAATATGAAGCATTAACTGGTAATAAATCATTTTGGATATCCTTCCTTTTCTCGAATGCTTTTTGTATGTTTCTATGTGAAGCTTTCTGATAATTATTTATCTAGGTTTAAACTGCAAATGGAGTTGTTAATACACACTTCAGACGAACATGATCCAAATTTTTTTCTTTATGACCGATGATGTATATAGGCTAGGTCTCCTCGAAGCCGCCTTGCTGTACAATTTTTACTTAGATTTTGCCTTTTTAAGTAGTCTAATACCTTAAAAGTTAGGGAATATTTTTTTATAAGCTCAAGCTTTCCGATGAAGTGGAAATTTTGATTGTCACTTGAATAGGTCTTTGATGCCTTACCTTCGTAGATATACAAAAAGCACTAACATTTCTTTAGCTAATGAGAAAATAGCGGATTTGGTGGTATTCTTGTTATCATCAAATATGCAGCCATACATTTCTATCTGATAACGGATGAGTTGTTTGATTTGCCTCAATCTATCAAACCCCACAACACTGAGCATGTCATTTTGGTATATGTTCATTTCCCCACTCCATACGTGTGGATGAGAAATTCTCCTAATATCAGGTTTTGAGGTTTTATTGTAGGTTTATAGCATGTAAATTTAACAAAATCCCGCTCTCAGCTTTGAAACTCGTTTCATCGAATAAAATTCTGAAAGTACCAATGACATTCCGCCATTAGAACTACGAACTTGATTCGTGCGGGTTGTTACTTGCTTTAACATAACTTACCAGAATTAAAGCTTACACATATATGGCGTAGTTCATAGATACAACAAAGAAACTGAGATTAGTTTGCCCACAAGAACTGCTTTTTAAGTTCTTTTTCTGGTTTTTGGAATGAGTTCCGCATCTTAGTTGGTGTTGGTATGCATCCTATGGAAGCTGACAAGGACCGTCCGCTGTCCACACTATCTTTACAAGGAAACACATTGGTGCATATTATCGCTTAAAGTGTATAGCTCAAACTTTTTATCGTATATGGATTTGCATTCCATGCCTTTCCAGGTTTTGAACCCGAAAACTAGGAACTTTCTTAGTCAATATTTTCAATAATCTCCCTCTTACAAACAGTTTGTTATTTTATTTTTTACACGACTAGCTTTATCAATATTCCGTAGTGTGAAAGTAGTAGTTGGAATATGAGAGCCTTCACACGTTTGTTAAGATTTAGGTAGATTGAGATTCTCCTCTACTTGTGGTTAAAATATTTTGTGATATAATTCTCCGTTATCGGTTTGCTCTTATCCTTTTTTCATAACATTTCTAATTTTGATAAGAGCGTGACTGGTTCGATACGTGGATGAAGAATAGGCGTCCCTTTCTTTGTGTTAGGCGGTTAGAGGTTTTACTCGACATGTCTGTAGTATGTTAATTAATACTCCATCACCAATATGCTAGAGACCTTTTAATTTTAAGAAAGTATTGTAAGTTACTAATTAAGTCTGGTGTTCATGTAGTTTAGGGATTTTGATGCATATCTAGGATACACTTTTCCACTCCAGGCGAAGTGCATATCCTGTTGAGTACGGAGAAATAAGTTCAACAGATTATATGTTTAAGTCTGATACCCGAATGTTTGGAACAAATCTTTAGGTGTTTCCTTATTTTGCTTTTAAATATTTTCTTAAGAAATATTGGAGACAATATCTCTGTTTCACCTATGTGGGGGTAAGGAGAAGATGGAAGCAACAAGCAAAGTGTTAATCCTCTATAATTTAGCACTTGAAACATAAAAGAACTAATTGAACCAACATCTTAGCAAAAGCTCCGAGTTTTGCCTATTCACCTTTTACTTTTTTCGGCAAGTATTTACCTCTTACCTGGGTATGCAAGGGTTTAACTTTCTTAATCAGATATTAGTAGCCAGTCAATATCTGACTTTGGAGATATTATGCCATTTTTGTTGTATTTTTTGAAATAGAAAACTGTACAGAGTGTTAAGATTCTTAAAAAATGATGGTTTGGCATGTGTTGATGATGCAGAATGTGGAGATCAGCTTTTGATTACTATGATATATCCTGCTTACTAGGACTACTTTTTTTTTTTTTTGTGTGGAGGCTATTTGTCGCTTATCTTTCTCTAAATGAGAAAACTATGAAGAAAGATTACAAAGGTAATAAAAAATTCCTGTGGATTTAGAATTTTCAAGGGTCCAATGTATTGTCCTACAAAATGCTAGTATGCAACTGGAAATTATATTTGAATTTTGATTATCATAGATAAATATTCAAGACCGTGTGTTTTGGAATATGAGTCGTCATCTATAGATTATAGCCCCACTTATTTGATTGTTTCTTCAATGGTTGTTTTCATGATACGCGGGATCAACCTTTTTTGCATTATTATGATGTCATTTATGTTCTCTCTTTTTATACAGTGTAAATAACAAGCAATACTACATAAAGGTTTACAGATATTTTATATAGAAATGTTTTTATACTAGATATCATGCTTTGACATTCTATGAATATTTGCTTGTTCGGATACTACCACAGTCCAAGGTGCTTATAGAGGAGGCAAAAACAGTGCTCTTTTTATTCTCTTCAGAAATTAGCATTTATAGTAGCGAGTTATCGTTTCATTTTATGTAAATGTTTCGATTGACAATGCGATACTTTTCCTCTAAAAATATGATATACGAGTTCTATCGTTCCATGTCAGCGAATTATATGTTTCTCATTCACAGAACATTTTCCACAAAACGTGGCATCCCCAAGGAGAAAATTAGGTTTATTATCTACGGGAGTTTACACGATATAGAAAAAGGGTGTATGGCAAAATTAAAGACCCTACCGTTTTTGTTTAGACCATTTTTTTGATAGTTGTAAAAACAAATAGCACTCCCTTTCTCATTAATCTGTGGTTTTTTATAGAACACGTAGCCACTCCATGTACCACGTAGTGGTTCATCGCCTTTGTTAGCATCGTCTTGCCTTATTCAGCATGTCGCGTGGGTGTAGTTTTTTTTATATAAGAAAATGAAAAAATTATACATATATAAATATATGCGTTTGTGTTTCTATTAATTTGTTTTCATTTCATTTGGCTTCATTATCATCCCTGCTCATCAGATGGAGCTGTAAGGACTATGTTTTGTCGCTTATTTGTTTTGGAGTTGATAGCTTAGCAAAATATCTTTCCTCATGACTTTTTTCAAAATATATTTGTACATCTTAGCTAGATATTTTTCACAAGGCAAATTGTTGAAGGACTGATATTTGTATGAAGCATATAGATATTTTGTTAATAATACAAGCAATCTTTTGATGAAGCATCATTGGCATACTTTTGACATCTGATTGTTTAACCACTCTTGAACCAGAACTCAAAGGAATAAATTTTGTATAGGCCGACATAGCTGTGTGACTGTACCAATAGTTATAAATTCTCTCCAATTCATTTGTCCATTACTCTTGAGAACTGTTTTTTTTTTTTTTTTTTTAATAACTCTTGAGAACTGTTAATTCAACTATTTCTAAAAAAAACTATTTCTCATGCTAATATAAACTGTTACCACTCTTGAACCAGAACTCAAAGGAATAAATTTTGTATAGGCCGACATAGCTGTGTGACTGTACCAATAGTTATAAATTCTCTCCAATTCATTTGTCCATTACTCTTGAGAACTGTTTTTTTTTTTTTTTGTAATAACTCTTGAGAACTGTTAATTCAACTATTTCTAAAAAAAACTATTTCTCATGCTAATATAAACTGTTACTGCATTGTTCTCGTGTCCCAATTCATTTGTCCATTACTCTTGAGAACTGTTAATTCAACTATTTCTCATGCTAATATAAACTGACTCACATTGCATTGTTCTCGTGTCCCAGATTTCGTGCGCACTATGAAAAAAAGTGTCCTGAGAAGCAAGGCTAATTTTAAGAGTTAACCACGTTTCAAAATGACACGGTATTTGTAATGGACAAATGAATTGGAACAGATATAGTTATCTTTCGACTGCTTATTTCTCATTTTCTCTATAATCAAATTCCACTTTTTTACAATGTCATGGTGGTCTCTTCAAGAGGGAAGCTGGTTAGTGACGTAGCGGACAAATCATCCTCTACAATTAGAAATTTTGCATGTTTCACAAAATTTTACATTCCAAGATATCTTATATCACCATAAAAGAAACGAGTTCCCGGTTCTGTAAAGTTTCGTTCGAGTTTGTAAGTCCATATGGACGATTCCGCATTAGTCATTACCCAAATGAAATGTGGTGACATATCTGTTCCCTGAACATTTTGTTCAGAAAAAAACCGTTAGTTATTTTGTGTTACTCTTAAGCCAAATGATATTTTAATCCTAGCCAAGAAACAACAACGGGAGGGTCTTAAGAAATTAAGGACGAGTAGGAAGCAGCACAACCAAGAGAAAGCCAATTTACTGAAACTGTCAAAAAGTAGTAGTAACGTAATAACATTATAAAGTAAAGTTTGTTTGTTTTGAAAGGTCATTATAAAGTAGTAAAGTTTAAGAAACAGATATCTGAAGTACTAAAACATCTATCACTGAATTAGCATCGTGGATAGATAGTAAATGCATTACCACAATCTTCACACAAGAATGTATCAATATTAGATACTATAAGCTCAGCTCGAATTGTCTCGGATGTTGAAAGAAGCTTTTGAGCATTGTACAAGCGATGTGTGTATATTGGATGCACCAGAAAAGAACAATATCCGGTGATACGTATCAAATCAAATTCTGTCAATTTTATTAACCAAATGTATAACAAGCCAAATACTTTATGTACCAGAATCTCAATTTAATAACATCAATAATGGACATTAGCATGGGGATAGAATCCCGATTGCATTTTAAAGTGTTATCACACGAGGATTTATCTCTGCGAGACATATACTCTCACCTCGAATCAACACTGTAAAATACGGACTATATATCTAGTGAATTAACACAACCAGAAAGAACAATAACCTCAGTTCCCAGAAAACAAATTCCGAATTTATGAAACAAATATATAAGAGCACCAAATACGTTAAATAGCAGGACTTCAATTTATTATTATCAATCAGAGAAAGTAGCATGGTGATACACTGCATTTCATTGAGTCTTCAAAGTACATCTGCTAGATATAAATCATCGTCTTAAATCAACACTCAGCAATGGGATACGCGGTTCCAATTTTGTTTCCTAAGCGATAACACTTGATATTAACTGAGTACGGACCAAGTTGTACAAAATTTTCTTCTCCACCCATATAGTAACAAAGAGTATAGAGTGCAATTTCGAACTCGGGGCTCACTCCGACTAAAGTACTAGATACAGATTTGAGAACACCATTCCATTCGAACTGAATCGTGAGCAACTGAGTCTCAGTATCGGGCTGCATAAATGTGGCAACACAGTATGTAAGACTAGTATTACGGAATTGTTTGGTTAGAGATTTTAAGCAAATAAGCTGGACTTTTGTGGTTAAAAAAAGGCTTGGCCCATGTAGCTTAAACATTTATCATTTTCAGAAGAAGAACTTGGAAAGCATAGCTTTTAAGCTGATCAACCAAATGCAATCGAACCTTTTAAGAAAAAAAAATGAGCCTAAAAGCTTCAACTAAAGAGGTCATATATACTAATTTAGGTCCCATGGGAACAATCAAATAAAAAAAAATCTTTAAAAGTAAAAGCTTTTCTAACTATAAACCAGTTGTTCCATAACACCATTGGGTTGTTTGGTTTCAGCATCGAAGCACATAGGCTGGAATTTTAAGGTCGAGAATATCTGGGTTCATCTGGATTAAGCTTTTAGTTTTTACGGCCAAAAACTAGAAAGTTTCGGCTTTCAAGCTGGTTATCAAATATAGTCCCAACTTTTAAGGGAAAACTGAACTCAAAAGCTGCACCCAAACAAGGCCTTCTGAAGGAAAAAGCTTCTAATCCATGGAATGAAGCTAATTATAACTAGTATATAATATTAGGAAATAAACTTACAATCTCTCCGCGTATTCGGGGAAAAATGTAACCTTGATAGTCAACCCTCCCTTTTGCTTCTTCCATATAGAACTGCAAACAATATTAGGTGCTCAGATTAGGAAAATCATATTTAGAAATTTGAAAGCAACACTCAGACAACTTGCGCAAGAAAGTTCAATGTAAAAGACGTTCAGATTTAATTCTTAGTATCGAGTTCTGAAGAATCGGATACAGGTATACAACTTTACAACTCGAGAAAATGTCCCCCCATATAATAACTACACTTAATAAGATTATCTCCTTATACGTGGTAGAACAAAACTCGAGCGAGTACGATCTAAGATATTTGAATTGAAAAATTAAATATCTACTTGCTAGTAACTGTCAAATATCAACATAGTCAAATGGATTCTCATTTGGCATTTTCCTGAGCTATGAAAGATTTACCTGTAGCCAATTATGAAAACCCGAAACTTGTTGCTCTCCACAATTCTTAAGTTCCCCAACAAAAACATGCTCAAAAGCAGAAGAAGATCCATATGTTCCACCTCGTCCATAAAGATCAAACCAAAATCCACTCAAAAACCTTTTAAAATCGTGATAGTCCTCTGAAACAACACCCTTACACGACAAATACTTGTGCAAATACTTAATCGGAGCTGTCCTGCTAATCTCTTCAATAAAAGCAGATTGCTCTTGTAACTCTTGATTTGTGACAACTTCTTTACACCCTGCTTGTGGGTTATAATTATCTAGTAAAGAACAGAAACGAGAAATAGTAGGTTTTGTGAAAACGTCTTCGTTTAGCCATGAGAACAAGGTTCCTTCTGCCATGTCATGTTTTTGGTAAACCTTTTTTCCTTCCCCAACATCGATTTCGTAGTCTTTGCCAGGTAATAAACGGTTGAGATCGAGTTCCCATAGCTTTTCGCAAGCTTTTGAAAGGTCATTAAGCTCTTCCTCTGAGGGGTTAAAGTTAACACCATCGCTAACCTCCTCTGAGAACTCTTGTTCACTAGCTGGGCGTTTGAAATTGTTCCATTGATTCTTTTGTACCTATATATGATTTAATTTTTAGCATGAATTCGTAATCATATGATATCACAATTTGTAAAACAATAATAAGAAGAAAGAGCTTGAGAAAAACTTCTCCTTTCTTGGCTATGACAACTGCGTTGGACCTAAATCTTCAATTACATTATTGCCAAATGTCCCCAATCAATCAAGTTAATGTATTGGGTATTCCTTAGTAGATTGAAGTTCTTTTTAAATACATCTTGTAAATGATAAATCTAATAATTGATTTTATACAGGCAACAAAACCCAACAGCTGTAAGCATATGACATTAAATACAGTGTGAAAATATGAAGGCTGCTTCTTTTTGATAATTGAAGGCTGCTTCTGATGAAAAAGGATAGATCACTTATATTGAGAATTTAAGCACACTGGAGTAGACCATATTTGCCAATTTCATAAAGTTTAATTCTTTTCACTTTGTTGGCAGTTAAAAGAACATCCCTCTTCGATGTTCTTAGAGACCAAATTATTTTTTGTGAAGGCAAAGATAAATTCATCATCGCGGATATAAGGGGTAAGAAGAAACCTTATGTGATTGCTTTGAAGGCTTTTTGCCGACAGTTTTCCATCCATCATTGTTTCCCTCCTCACCCTGTCACATGTTAATACATATCAGATATATATATCTTGGTATGTTTAGTACACATGAGTATCAATATAGCCGATTATAACAAGTATTAAAAATCACAAAATTATGATATACCTTTTTATTCCAACAGCTTTCGTCTTCAACAGTCTGCATAAAACTAGACCAATTAAAGGATCAAATAACATCGAATAAAAAATAAGCGCATTCTTTACGATTTGGTATCAGCAACCAAATTGTAGTTCAAACAACATGTCTTCTGAAGTGGAAGTAAATACTATATCAGTAGTTTCTTTGGCATAGTTACTCGTTTCATGCTCAACACTTTTTATTTCCTAGAACTAGGTTTTTCAACAACATTATTGCAAAAACGACAGTATCAAATAAGTACAACTCTATCCTATTGTAGATTCACTTCTAATTTATATTAGTGTAGATTACAAAATCCTGTCTAGCAGCTTCATTAGCAACGTTGTTAAACAATAAAAATCACAATATATATTCATATTTTACTTTTTCTTCCAATTTGATGAACATAAGGCCTCTCATTTTGTTTCTCAATTCAGTTTCAGTTTAAGATGCAACAATTAAAATGAAGCCGTCGAACAAACTCATTTCATTTTGATAATCCATACAAAAACAAAGAAACCTGATCCATCGTCTTATCAAGCCTGATACTTTCAACTTGTTTTCCTTTAGTAGCTCAAAAGCAAGGGTTCACTTTCTATTGCTTGATTTTCAAATCTACTCTTATTCTCCCGAAACAAACGTACATCAATGAACTTACGAATAAACCGAATTTACATTTCTCAGAGAATTACGGTTATTGTTAAATTTTCCATCACACAACACCCAACCAAATAATAAAAACAGCAAAAGGCAGTTGATTAATATGTGTTTAATCCTTTTTTTGTCTCGGTAAGTAAATTTGTGTAAAATCCTTGGTTAGTCTTTTCAAGATCAAGTGGACCTCTTTCATCAGAGGTTAACCATTATTCAACACAACCACATGAAATGGTTAATTGTATATTACTTACAAGTATAACACATTATGGTAATTCACATTTTACCCAATCATTAACTATTCAATAAATTAATAAGATGAAGATACCTTGTGAGGTTGCGAAGGAGGCCGAGATCCCCACACATTCGTTCTTCCATCATTATCTTCCTGCAGAACCACATTTACATTATTTCCAGCAAGCAAAAGTTGAACTTGACATAAAGAATGATATTACTTATTTAAAAACTCACCTCTTTATTCGGCTGATTGCGGCCATAAGCTTGCCTACGTTCACTGCTAGGTTCCTCGTCATCATGTTCCTCAGACACCACCTGTGCATTATATCATCACTCATTAGTCAATAGTACAAATCATGTTTTTAAAGCTCGCTCCAAAGCAATCGATACAAATCCCGATACAATGATTGACTCAAATCTTGAAAAAAGCTGAAGAAGGATTGCTTTCCCGCTTTTTACGCCTAATACGTGAAACACTCGGAGGCTGTAGCCCTTCCATTTCGATAAAAATGAAGAAAGAGTAATTCTTCCCATGTATTTTGATCAAAATCCATAAAAATTAACATTTCACCTCTAAAAAAGATCCAACAGAATATAAACTTCTCCCATTTGAAATATTCGGACCCTGCTTTACGCACGCTTTTGGCGTAGCTATGTTTTCGCCTTTTAAAATATTTGTACCAATATCAGTGTTTTAAAAAGCGCGTAACTTTCCGCAACGGGATATAATTGCCTTTTTGAAGTATCCGTGTGTCAGTTGCAAATCAGGAAGATTTGACACAAATCCCGATACAATGCTTGACTCAAATCTTGAAAAGGCAGAAAAACGGCTTTGCTTTTTCACTTTTTACACCGACAAAGCTACGCATCGGACATTATAGCCCTTCACATTCTAACGAAACTGATTAGAAAGTAATTTCTTCTACGTATTTTGATTAAAATCTATAAGAAGTAGCGTTTCAACCTCTTACATACAGGAAATGGACTAGGTAGGGACATTCGGGCGCTGCCACCCCCTTGAAATTTTTTGATAAAAAATAGATTTTTCCAATGTATTTTGATCAAAAGCTTTAAATTTTAGTGTTTTTGCCCCCCCATTCTGTAAAATAACTTCATATAAGGTATAAGTTTTTTTTTTTTAGAAAATCACCCCTCCATTTCACAATCCTGGTTCAGCCAGTACTTACATATTAACTAAAAAGGATCCAACAGACCCCTCTTGTTCAAGATATTCGTAACCCTGCTTTACGCTTTTAGCTTTTTATAACGTCGGTACCAATATAAAGGAAAATGACCGTTTTACATTTTTTGTGACTTAATTATCAAAAAGTCATGTTAAAATCTCTTTTAAAATTAGGTACAAATGCTCAGTGATGTTGATTATTTTATTCTTTGTTTCTAACTTTGATGCTTCCTAATGCTACGTTCATATCATCGTGTATATTCCTATGTACCGAATCTTAAACAAATACCACAAATTGAGTTTTATTTATTTATAATAAGTTATTTAAACATTAAATTTTCCAATATTAGAACAAGGTAATAAAATGCAATGTATTATGTGGGAGAAGGTAATTAACCTCAGCCCAAGTGGATCGTGACCGTTCATCGCGAGGCGGTGAGTTCCTCCTCTCTTCTTGATCGTCTTCATGACCAAGTGCCACGTTGATCAGACCCTTGACCAGACTCTCCATTTTAATGAGATTTTTTTAGTTAGAGAAAAATAAAAGGGTTTAGGAGACAGTGATCTGAATTATCGTTCAAGATAAGGATATTTTTATGATTTTATATCTAATATTTGATTCGATGGTTTGGATTGTTTTTGTGCATACACGGAGAATGGTAGTTACTAAAATTGACATAAATGGCGCGTAGCGTCAGTTATTATTCATTTATTGGTGGGTTAATTAATTAATTACATACTTGAGTTACCATATTTATTCTTAAAATTCAATTAAGGTTTATAACATGCTTTGGATAGTCATAAACATTAAGGCTTGGTTACATTATTGGAAAGTCGGAATTGAATTAGAAGTATTACCGAACCTGTAATTGATGTTTTTTATTGGATAAAATGCAATTGGACTATTAGTATGCATATGACTACAAATGATGCATTTTTTGAGTATTACTAAACCATACGGAGTGTTGTATTATATATTAGTCAAATCATGTCTGTATTGTTAATCTGACTTTCATTTCGAATCCTAGTCACAATACGGACCGATTAGCAGTCTCGCTAGTATAAATCCTGCAATCAAACGGGGCATAATAATCATCATATAATTAGTCTCAAGTACGAAAGTTAACCATTATATGTATTTCGATTCCTTTATGATTTCATTTTTGTAATCTCTCTTTCTCTGATCATGATTATAGTGATTGAAATTTAAAACTAAAATGAAAAAAACAATTTTGTTAACATTTTAAAGAATTAGTTACTGTAGAGACCATTAGCTCTCGTTTGATTAAGGGATTAGTAGTGCCGGTACTACAAATACACCTCTGATAATGAAAGTGTAGCACATGTAATCCCGTAATTACAAATAACACCACTCCCCTACTATTACAAATGATGTTATTTGGGATAACATATTATTCCGTTATACTAATAGTCCCGCTCACCAAAACATATTATTTATAGGACCCATCGCATTTATAATATTATTTCGTCAACAGTGCAATAGACAATTTAAGTTTCTTTTCTTTGATAAAGATTTAATAAGTTAATTAAAAGTGTTATTTCTGCCGACAGTTTGTTTGGAGTCATACATTGCCACGTAGGTGGTTTGATCATAAAATATTACTCCATTATTACTTGTCGATCTGCCATTTATATAGTTGAACACGGAATGCCCACTCTAAACAAGTTAGCTGGTAACATGTTTCACATACTATCATCCCATCATATTCTCAAAATCTCATATTTGTGGTAAGTTATTATTGGACTATTGGGCCTTACTCATAGTGGGCCTAAGTTGGGCTTTCTAGCTTGTATAACCCTAACCTCTAGTATATAAAGAAGGTTAGGGTCTCCTTGTATTGATACATTCTGATGAATAAAGACATACTGTTCCCTCTCTCTATGTTCTCTCTCTGTCTCCTATATAATATATAAACTGAGTTAATAAGACTCACAACACGTTATCAGCACTTTGCTCGCGGAGAATAGGATATACGCTCGCGGATATTGGAGATTCTGGGTAAACGCAAGGATATTGAGTATTTATAAAGCTTGAGGTTTATCCGGTTTTTTTTTTAGGGTTTTGCTATATCGACCTTCACCAACATACCATGCGTAAGGTACCGAATTCAAAACTTAATTTATTCCGTATATGTGATCGCACGTATTATTTTATGGATTTGTCGGACGTACATTGTATGTTATGCCAAGTGAATATATTAACAAATTGTATGTAAATAGGACAATAACAGAACCTCTGTTAAATTGCATGAATTGATACAATTGTAATATGTACGTAACATTGTTAAATTGCATGAATTGGTACAATTGTAATATGTACGTAACATTCAACTACTGTATGATAAATTGGTTTTACTACCCTTGGTTGATAACATATAATATTGCATGCTTAATTAATATTTGGTGTAATCCTCAATAAAACATGCTTGTAAATTGACATAAATACATATGTATTACTCTGTTGTCCTGAATCTGTAACATAATAAAAATAGTAGGACCAGTTTATAAGGCGCTGGAAATTGTGGATTGTGCTGTTAATTACTAAAAGACTAAACTGAAACTTGTCTGAAATTATGGACTGAAGCTGTAATAATGCTGTAAATAGATATATAGTTTGCTGAAATTACACGGATAGTCCCTGTAGTATATTACATGTATAAAAACAGTATATATGTGTTATAAAAGTCAATATTCGGACTAAATATCCACCCACATGCATATATATTTATTAAAAAGGCAAGTGAATAAAAAAAATTTGCATGTTAATTGAATAAATTGATATGTTTCCATGTAAATTTAACCACTTTGCATGTTAAAAAATAAATAAATTATCATATATAGTATTAATTGGTAATTAAAAATATATTGATTGTTTGCATGTTAAAATTACCATGTATGGAAATTGCGTGTATATTGTAAATTGGTAAATAAAATATATTACGTACATGAATGATTTAGTTACTATGTATAGAACTTACACATATAGCAATATAATAATAAAATATTGACTAAATCTTGCTAGTGTAAATTGGTAATTACTAATAAATTCTAGATTGATGATAATCTTGATTAATTTGATTTCCTTATTAGGAAATATATATTGCAATATATATGTTAATCATGCAAACAGGTACAATCTAAAATATTAGTTAATCATGTACTAATTTATTTATTGCCATGTACACATATGTATAATATGGTAATTTGCGAAATCATATATATTCACATTTAAGTTGGAAAAATTATGAATCTTCACTAAATAGGCTCACCTATTTGGATACGATGTCTAGGAAAGATATAGGCGGAAGTCGATATCCTAATGAGGTCGGGTTTTAAGTGGCATTCGTGCCCTCCACCCTCACCATCTTTCCTGGTCGTTTTTCAAGTAGAGCTACCGAAAGGGGTTGACTAAATAATAATTTTCCCGAGTGTGTTTATATAGTGATGTATGTTTCGCCGAATTGGTGTCTCTGTATCGACCCGTCGTTCGATCAATGAGAACCTATTCACATTAAAAGCAAAACTATTTTTCGAACCTGTCGTTTCGAAATAAAGTTTATGCTTGTGTAAACCATAAACATATAAACCAGTCGTTTTATATGAAAAATAATCCAGAACTCCCAACACATGTTGGATGCCATCTATGATGAGAAAAATCGCAAAACATACTTGCGAAATGACTGTTTAGACGTTGATGTTATTCCATCACCACATGTTAGTCACCCTGATGTGTGAAAATGTGATGCCCAAATTTTTTTTTGGATGCCATCTTTGATGAGTAAAACACGAGTTTGTTGTTACTCTCGAGATGAATGCTAAGGCGTTGATTTTATTCCGCCGCCACATTTGAGACGTGATGACGTCTATGGTGAACAAATGTCTGAAATTGACATATTGGAGCAATCTTTCACCAAAATACTAGATTGGAAATTGTATTCCATAAGCAGTATCGTGAATTTATATTCACCATGTTCCTTTATCACCCATCTGTTATTGGATAAGAAAATTACCCCGGTGAGTAGTTTTAATCCTATTGGGTCAATGGCGAATTGTTTGCCTGATATTAATGCTCTTCGTGTATATTTTTTTTTCCACGAATCGAGAACCGAGACAAGTGTTATTTGTCCCGAACTGTCGCGATCCCGATGAATCGCCTAGCCAAGCGAGATTTTAGACAATCGTCAAAATCGAAAACATGTGGCTCCAAGACAGTAATTGAAAGGAACAATATGGGCCGTTGTCACAAAGTAAGAGATGATGCTCAAGGAGCCAACTCTATGCTATAAAGACAAAGGTCATGCACGGTTACTCCTTAAATAGTTCACAACTATTATAAAGGTGGAAAAACCGATGTTAATGTGGTTAAAGCTAATTGAAAGGAAACTCTTGAGACCCCTGATTTTGTGGCTCAAATGAGTTTAATACCTTTCTTTATTGATTTTGATAAATCATTGAGCCATTTTTTCGCTCATCTGGATTATGTTTTCCATTTGGATTATGATTTTTCCATTTGGACATACTTTTGGATTATGGTTTGCCTGTTTACTAAATTTCTCGAAATAATTTAAAGTGTTTTGAGCAAATTCCTATGACAAATGTGACCAAACTTTAAATTATGAAATTTTAGGCAATACTTGTGGTGTAGTTGGTTTTTTGGAAATAGTGGGTAACAGTGTACCACATAATTTCACCAACTACTTGCCTAAAAGAGTACTTGTTGAACGTAGTTTCTTCTAATCGATTATTTTGATGATAACAATATTTGTAAAACATGATAAAAGCTCGTTTTGCGTACTAATCTTTTATCGAGTGTGTTAAAGGGTTTAAATGATTGAATGCGTAATTACGAAGCCATTGGTTCAAGCGGAACCTAAATCGGAGTTGGAACGAATTAGTTACGGGGTTTCGAAGTTTGTCGAGCAAACCGAAAATAACCCAGAACAACAAAAAACGACTGATCAACCCTAAACGATCGATCATACATACGAAAAATCCTTCCAGTGAGCATAGGACAAAAACGACCGATCGCCATAATAAAACGACCGATCGTTTTATTGATGATTTCTTCCAGTGAGCACTCAGCAAAAACGACCGATCATTAATCTGAAACGACCGATCGTTTCAGTGCACATTTTGTCCAGTAAGTCCAATTGAAAAACGACCGATCGTTTTTCAGAAACGACCGATCGTTTCTGTAGAATTTCAAAATCCAGCTTTTAAGCTATTCCTGAAAATGGGGCGAACTGCTGCAAAAACAGCATTGAATGAACTCACCAACCAGCAACGGTCTGAAATTTATTGCTGCACCTTTGTGACTCTACAAAAGCCCCAAAACACTTTGAAGAAGCTCATCCAAGCATTCACAACTTTTAAGCAATTCTTACAAGAAAATCCTTCAAGCTTATACTACTTATTTCTCACTTGTAATCAAAAATATTCTCGAGTATATTCTTATAGTAATCTTATAAACATCGAGATAATATTTGTTAGTGAGCGATTCGAAATCAAACTTGTAAAAGAGTATTTTATAAACTCATTAGTGAGCGAGTGAATTGGGTAGAGGCTTTTAAGCAAGTGTAGCTTAAAAGCTCTAGGTCATTTATTCGGGATACTCATATAGTGAGGGGGAGCGTAATCGGTTGATTAAGCTCGTTAAGGTGTAACCTTGAAACGAAGATTTTTAGTGAAACACTCGGTAGTGAAAATACCGAGGAGAGGACGTAGGCGCGGTTTGCCGAACCTCTATAAATCTTGCGTTATTTCTTTCCCTTAACTTTTACTTTCCATATTCATTTATCGCTTATATTTATTGCTTGCTTAGATCATTTTAGCGTTAATTTGGTAACAAAAGAGTTTAGGTTATAAATATCACTAATTAACTTAGTTAAATACCCATAGTTTTAATTCCGCGAAAAACGTACGAAAACCTTATTCACCCCCCCCTCTAAGGTTTAGACTCCTACGGACCAACAATTGGTATCAGAGCTTAGCTATTCTATTCATAAAAATCTAACGATTTTATAGTTTAAAGATCCACTATGTCTTCATACGCCGACTCAAAATCCATAACTAGGCCACCCTTCTTTGACGGTACTAACTATCCCTATTGGAGAGACCTTATGAAAAATTTCCTTTGTGGTTTTGAAATAGACCAATGGATAAGTATTAGTAAAGGCTATAAAACGCCTAGAAGAAATGGCGAAGATAAACTTGTAGAGGAACTAGACACCGATGAACGCCTAGCATTTTCCCTAAATTGTAGGGCTATGACTTCTATCACTTGTGCGCTCTCGCCTAGTGAATATGATAAGATTTCCGGTTGTGACACCGCTAAACAAATGTGGGATAAGCTAGCTATTATGCACGAAGGAACTAGTCAAGTTAAGGACTCTAAAATTAGCATGCTTATTCATGATTATGAATTATTTAAAGTCGATGATGACGAGTCTATTGCTTCTATGTACACTCGTTTTACTAAGATTACTAATGATCTTAAGAGACTTGAAAAGGTATACTCTAGCAAGGAGATGGTGACGAAGATCCTTCGAAGTCTTCCAAGGAAGTGGGAATCAAAAGTGACGGCCATACAAGAGGCCAAGGACATGAACACTCTCTCTCTCGACAACCTCATTGGATCCCTAAGCACTCATGAACTCGACATGACGACTCGAAAGCATGAGGATGACTCGAAAAAGAAGAAAGGCATTGCCTTCAAATGCACAACAAATGACAATAGCGAAAATGATTCATCTAGTGAGGATGATGAGATGGCTCTCTTTGCCAAACGCTACAACAAATTCCTAAGTTGGAAAAAGAAGGGTGGACAACGATTTCGGAAAAAGGAATATAAGGAAGAGACTTCCGAAAAATCTAGCAAAAAGGACGAAATCATTTGCTACAAATGTCACAAACCCGGCCATATGCAAAACAAATGTCCCTTGAAGAAAAAGGACAAGTTTGTCAAGAAAAGGGAAAACAAGAAGGCATTCTTAGCCGCATGGGGGAGCGATGATGATAGCTCCGATAGCGACAATGAAGAAGTCGCAAATCTATGTCTCATGGCTAGAGACGATGATTCCGAGGAAGTAAGCTATCACTCCTCTAACTCCTCTATTTCTAGTGATGATTGTCTTGATATTAATGATGTGTTAGAATCTTTAGAAAAAGCTAGAGGTAAGAACAAATCTTTTAGAAAATTGCTAATTACTCTACAAGACGAACTTGAAAATTTAGCTATGAAAAATGACACACTCGCAACTAAAAATACCGAACTTGCCCTAGAAAATAATAAGTTAGTTGATGACCTTAAGTCATGTAAACTTAAGGCGGATAGCGCCGAACTCACTCTCTCTAAGTTCACTAAAGGAAGCAAAATGCTAAGTACTATATTAGCTTCTCAACAAGGCGCATATGATAAAACCGGTGTAGGTTACAACCCTCTCTTAGCGTCTAAGCATAAAAATCTATTCACCAAACAAGTGGAGAAAAATGAAAATAGAACCCCAAGTTACTCCCGTAAGAACAATTCATATAAAAGTAACTTAGTTTATAATCGTTTTGTTAAACCTATCTCGCATATAAAATGTATGACTTGCAACCGTAGTGACCACTATGAGGATTATATATATTGCCCTAATAGGTATAAAGTAAGTAGAAATGATTTGGTTTGGATTCCAAAGGGTCGAGACTCTAACCCTCAAGGACCCAAAAATGGATTAGGGTACCAATGATCGTTTTGTCTTGTAGGTATGCTTGAGATCAAAAATCAACGAGGACAAGTGGTTCCTAGATAGTGGATGCTCAAGACATATGACGGGAGACAAAACAAAATTCACCACTCTTGCACCTAAAGACGGAGGCTTTGTGACCTTCGGGGATAATAGCAAGGGCAAAATCATCGGTATTGGTAGTATCTCCAAACCATCTAATGTCATTATTGATAATGTTTTGCTTGTTGATGGTCTTAAACATAACTTGCTTAGTATAAGTCAACTTTGTGATTTGGGTCACAAAGTCATTTTTGAAAAATCGCATTGCATTATTCATTGTATTTCGGATAATAAAACTATTCTTATGGGTCAAAGACAAAATAATGTCTATATGATTGATTTGAATAGTTCGGTGGATGATGAAGTCAAGTGTCTTGTTACTATCAACGACAATGGTTGGTTGTGGCATAGACGACTTGGTCATGCAAGTCTTGATTTACTTGCTAAACTTTCTAGTAAAGATTTGGTAATAGGTTTACCAAAAACTCCTTATATAAAGGACAAACTTTGTCACGCTTGCCAATTAGGCAAACAAACAAAGATTTCGTTTAAGTCTAAAAATATTATTTCTACTACTCGTTGTTTGGAGCTCATTCATATGGACTTAGTTGGCCCCTCCCGGACACTTAGTCTTGGCGGGCGTGCATATGCTTTCGTCATGGTTGACGATTTTAGTCGCTTTACGTGGGTCTTGTTTTTAACTCATAAGCATGAAGCATTTAGAGAATTCTCTATCATTTGCAAAAAGCTCCAAACACGAAAGGGTTATATGATCAAAAGTATCCGAACCGATCATGGTAAGGAATTTGAGAATACTCCATTTCAAACTTTTTGTGATGAAAATGGTATTGATCATAATTTTTCGGCCCCTCGTACGCCCCAACAAAATGGGGTAGTTGAGAGGAAGAATAGAACCCTAGAGGAAATGGCACGGACCATGCTTTGCGAAAATAATTTGCCAAAGTATTTTTGGGCCGAAGCCGTAAATTCCGCTTGTTATATTTTAAATAGAGCCTTAATTAGGCCCATATTAAAAAAGACACCTTACGAATTATGGAATGAGCGAAAACCAAATATTTCTCATTTACGTGCATTTGGTTGTAAATGCTATGTTCATAATAATGGTAAGGATAATCTAGGAAAATTCGATGCTAAGTCCGACGAAGGAATTTTCGTTGGATATGCTATATCGAGTAAAGCTTATCGTATTTTTAATAAAAGAACTTTATTGGTGGAAGAATCGGTACATGTCTCGTTTGATGAGAATATGCCGACGATTGATAAGCCTTTAATTGTTCATAATATTAATGATGATATTTTTCATAAAGCATCTTCTTCGAATCATGTTACATCTAGCTTAAAGTCAACGCCTAGCATAGAGGTTGAACCCGTTGATGAAGAAGTCACTATAGAGAGACTTCAAAAAGACTTAGAATCTAGCGTACATATTCATGAGGATTTGCCTCAAGAATGGCGTTTTGCCAATCACCATCCGCAAGATTTAATTTTGGGTAACCCGGGAGAAAGAGTGCATACACGTTCATCATTAAGAAATATAGTTAATCATTTTGCATTCTTGTCTCAATTAGAGCCCAAGAACATTCATGAGGCGGAACTCGATGAGAGTTGGGTATTAGCTATGCATGACGAATTAAATCAATTCGAGCGTAGCAACGTATGGACATTAGTACCTAGACCGCGTGAGAAAACCATTATAGGTACGAAATGGATATTTCGCAATAAGATGGATGAATCCGGGGTAGTCATTAGAAATAAAGCTAGACTAGTAGCTCAAGGGTATAATCAAGAAGAGGGCATCGATTTCGATGAAACTTACGCACCCGTAGCAAGATTAGAAGCCATTAGAATGTTGCTTGCTTATGCTTCTTTTAAACGTTTTAAATTATTTCAAATGGATGTTAAAAGTGCATTTTTAAACGGCTTTATTAATGAGGAAGTTTATGTAAAACAACCACCCGGTTTTGAAAATCACGAGTTTCCTAATCATGTGTACAAACTTCGAAAAGCACTTTATGGTTTAAAACAAGCACCCCGGGCTTGGTATGAAAGACTTAGTAAATTCTTGATTAAAAAGGGTTTTTCTCGTGGTACTTTAGACACTACTCTTTTTATTAAAAAGGATGGAAAAGACATGCTTTTAATTCAAATATATGTTGATGATATCATTTTCGGTGCTACTAATGCTCGCATGTGCGAGGAGTTTTCTAAGTGTATGCAAGGTGAATTCGAGATGAGCATGATGGGTGAACTCACCTACTTCCTTGGGTTGAAAATCAAACAAACAAAGGACGGAATTTTCGTCAATCAAGCCAAATACACAAGGGACTTGCTCAAGAGGTTCAACATGAGCGATGCAAAGCCGCTAGGAACTCCGATGAGTCCGGCAACAAAACTAGACAAGGATGAATCGGGTAAAAGCGTGGACCAAAAGCTCTATAGAGGTATGATTGGATCCCTCTTATATTTAACCGCAAGTAGACCCGATATCATGTTTAGTGTTTGCTTGTGTGCTAGGTATCAATCTTGCCCTAAGGAATCGCATGTTATAGCCGTTAAGCGCATTTTTAGATCTCTTGTAGGTACTTGCAATTTAGGATTGTTTTATCCGCATGATACTTCGTTTGAATTGCTTGGTTATTCCGACGCCGACTTTGCCGGTTGTCGATTAGATAGAAAGAGTACTAGTGGCACTTGCCATTTCTTAGGAAACGCTTTAGTTTCTTGGCATAGTAAGAAACAAAACTCGGTTGCGCTTTCCACGGCGGAGGCGGAATACGTCGCCGCGGGTAGTTGTTGCGCACAAATCCTTTGGATGCGTCAACAACTAAACGACTTTGAATTATCATTTGATAGTGTACCTATATTGTGTGATAATACTAGTGCTATAAACCTTTCGAAAAATCCGATCCAACACTCTCGCACTAAACATATTAATTCACGTCATCACTTTTTACGGGATCATGTCCAAAAAGGGGATATTACACTTGAATATATAAGCACAAATAGGCAATTAGCCGATATTTTCACAAAACCCCTTAATGAGGAACAATTTTGCTTTATTCGCCGAGAGTTAGGTATGTTTGATGTGTGATATATATATATATTTATATATATTTGATTGTCTTTATATATATATTTTTAAGTATTTTTACATTTTCTTTGCCAAATCAGTGTCGTAAAGTGCAGAAAATTCCTGGTCTGTAACCTTGTTACAGTCGATCGATCGTCTGTAAAAACGACCGATCGTTTTATTACATTCGACCGATCGTTCCTTAAAAACGACCGATCGTTTTTATGTTGCACTCACTGGAAGAATTTGGCTATATTTCGATCGATCGAATCCCAGAACGACCGATCGTTTTTCTGTTTGTCAGTTTTTAAAATCATTCTTCAAACCCCAAAACCAATTCATTTCAAACCCTAATCTCTTCTCTCTCTCAAAATTCGTCCACTCCTTTCCCAATCACCCAAAAATCTCAAACAAAACCCAATTTTCTATCCAATCAATCAAATGGTTCGCACAAAGAAAGCCTCACTCAACCTCGTTGATGAGCATGACGACGAGATCGTGCCTCCACCCACTCGCCGCCCGGCTATTCCTCGTGCCCCACGCACCGGCTCTTCCTCCGCTTCTCGCTCCGGCCCTCTACCTCCTCTCTATCCACCCGAAATGGGTACAAGAGGTATATTGACCAACTTCACTCTAGACATGCCTCTTTTTCGTGAACGGTTTTCCGCTCTTATGATAGACTTAAGCTTTTACAAACTTGATACCCTTCTTACTCTCAAAGAGCCCTTTTATAAAGAGAATGTCTATGAATTCTATTATCATCTAGTTCTAGATAGGGACTCCGATGACGCACTCCGTTTGCGTTCATCCTTTAACGGACAACAATTCGTTTACGGTATAGACCGTTTACGAACTCTCTTACGTCTAGATAGCGGCGGTTTCTATGAGTCTAGCAAGGAACTTTGTGAAACTCTAGAGATCGAAAACTTCAATGATCTTAAAGATGAAATTTTTCATCCGGCCCATAACAACCGCTCTAGCAAAGCCCATGGCCTTCTATTCCGTAATAAACTAGCCTACCACATTCTCTCTCATATCGTACTCCCACACACCTCCAACTTTACGGATGTTACTAATGAGTACATCTTTCTTCTTGGGTGTATCCATCGCCGAGTCCGCCTTGACTTTGCATCCCTCATTTTCTTTAAGATGGACTCGCTTAAAACAAAGTCCAAGAATGGGTTACCTTACGGTGCCTTAATTTCGGCCATTTTGAAGGACTTAAATCTCGTTCCCGGTGGAACATTGTTCAAAAATAAGGATAAGCACATTTGGGACACTTCCTATCTTTCCCAAATGTCCATAAAATTCAACAATACCGACAAGTCCATAACTTGGTCCGGTAAGCGGGTATCCGGCCCCGGCTATACTCCTCTTTCCCCCGAAGAGGAAGAATACGTCGGCCCTAAACCGACACCTCAAATCGCTCATGAGGAATTCTCCTCCGAGTCTCTCCCTCCCACCGATATCCCTACCTCCTCCCGTCCCTCTCGAGGTCGCGGAAAAGCTAAAGTAGGATCTTCGACTCTTCCTCCACGCACCGAACAATTCTACAACGATCTCTATATTGATCAATATCAGAATGCGCGACTTCAACGATGCATGTTTCGATCCATGCATCCTAGTCAAGAAGATATGGACGAAATCGAAAGGTTAAGCAACGAGCAACGGGCAAGGTTCCATGGTTATTTTCCCGACTTTGCCGGTCCTAACAATGACGAAGACGAAGAGGATGATGCTACTTCCCACCGCGACTAGGCGGTTATATTATTTTTTTGTTTTTTGATGATGTCAAAGGGGGAGAAATACCTCTCTATTGTTTTTCTCTTTGCGTTGTATTTCTATTTCCTTTGAGTTGAACAAGTTGTTTTTGATGTAATAAGTAGGAAACGGTTTTACTTGATTATTATGATGCGTTTCTTCTTACATTTGCTCTTGTTTATATGATTGCGATTTTAACTATGCGTTTGAACCTTATTTGATATTATTGCATTTAGTGCGCATAGTTTGCTAGTTGATTGGATTATATATATTGTTTTTCTTTTGTGGCGATTGACCTTTTTTAGGCAAAACTATGGCCAATTTTTCGCTTGCATATAGATCTTCATAATCCCTAATCGTTTAGCTTGTTTATACGTCGTTTTAAAATCGGATGTTATGACATTTACTTGCTTTTTCTCTAAAAACTTTTATCTAAGTAAAGCGTCATCTATACATTTCCGTTATATTTGTTTAAACAAAAAGAGCTTATAGTATGTTGAAGTCAATATTTTGTCATCATCAAAAAGGGAGAGATTGTTGAACGTAGTTTCTTCTAATCGATTATTTTGATGATAACAATATTTGTAAAACATGATAAAAGCTCGTTTTGCGTACTAATCTTTTATCGAGTGTGTTAAAGGGTTTAAATGATTGAATGCGTAATTACGAAGCCATTGGTTCAAGCGGAACCTAAATCGGAGTTGGAACGAATTAGTTACGGGGTTTCGAAGTTTGTCGAGCAAACCGAAAATAACCCAGAACAACAAAAAACGACTGATCAACCCTAAACGATCGATCATACATACGAAAAATCCTTCCAGTGAGCATAGGACAAAAACGACCGATCGCCATAATAAAACGACCGATCGTTTTATTGATGATTTCTTCCAGTGAGCACTCAGCAAAAACGACCGATCATTAATCTGAAACGACCGATCGTTTCAGTGCACATTTTGTCCAGTAAGTCCAATTGAAAAACGACCGATCGTTTTTCAGAAACGACCGATCGTTTCTGTAGAATTTCAAAATCCAGCTTTTAAGCTATTCCTGAAAATGGGGCGAACTGCTGCAAAAACAGCATTGAATGAACTCACCAACCAGCAACGGTCTGAAATTTATTGCTGCACCTTTGTGACTCTACAAAAGCCCCAAAACACTTTGAAGAAGCTCATCCAAGCATTCACAACTTTTAAGCAATTCTTACAAGAAAATCCTTCAAGCTTATACTACTTATTTCTCACTTGTAATCAAAAATATTCTCGAGTATATTCTTATAGTAATCTTATAAACATCGAGATAATATTTGTTAGTGAGCGATTCGAAATCAAACTTGTAAAAGAGTATTTTATAAACTCATTAGTGAGCGAGTGAATTGGGTAGAGGCTTTTAAGCAAGTGTAGCTTAAAAGCTCTAGGTCATTTATTCGGGATACTCATATAGTGAGGGGGAGCGTAATCGGTTGATTAAGATCGTTAAGGTGTAACCTTGAAACGAAGATTTTTAGTGAAACACTCGGTAGTGAAAATACCGAGGAGAGGACGTAGGCGCGGTTTGCCGAACCTCTATAAATTTTGCGTTATTTCTTTCCCTTAACTTTTACTTTCCATATTCATTTATCGCTTATATTTATTGCTTGCTTAGATCATTTTAGCGTTAATTTGGTAACAAAAGAGTTTAGGTTATAAATATCACTAATTAACTTAGTTAAATACCCATAGTTTTAATTCCGCGAAAAACGTACGAAAACCTTATTCACCCCCCCCCCCTCTAAGGTTTAGACTCCTACGGACCAACAGTACTCAGTGACAACGATTCTGGACCTGTCGTTCCAAATCGAAATCTTTGGTAAAGCCAAATTGATTTGTCAAATATGAGGCGTTATACTCCTATAGGTCCTGTCGTACCTTGTTGAGTTATAAAATATTCGAGAAAACCAGCGTTATCTGGTAATAGCTCATAAAAGAATTGAAATTTCTTTACATAGCCTCCATTCAATACGACCAAAAACGTATTTTAGAGGAGTTTAAATGTCTTTCAAGTGGTTGCTACCACATTCTTTAAAGCATTTAAAGTTAACTTATCATTTCGCCTGTCGTCGAAATGATAAATGATGTAGATGCTAAGACATGATTGTCTGTACTATCATTCGTCTGTCGTCGATTGATAAGAGCATTTTGATATTGTGGCATTGACCGGATGAGATATTCCCGGGTCAAAAGACGATGCTTGATTTATAATCGCATCGCATTTGGATTCTCTTTGAGGATATATTTCGTGATTAATCCGAAATCCATGCCACTAATGCTCACTTTGAAAGACTAGTATGTGTAAAGATCACGAAATCGACTCGTAGAATTCTTGTAAAGAATTGAAGGAGTTATTGTGGACTTATCCAACCATAAGACGGACCATAAATATAAATGGTTATGGTTGATGCATCGACAATAGGTCACATGATTATTGTTGTCCACAGAAATGCAGTATTTCCCAAACTTTTAGCCCTATCATTAAGTTGATGGCTCATGATCCGGATTATCCTGAAAAGTCTAGTCGACTTGATAATTCCGAAGAGTAAAAATCGAAATTTCGATTTGAATTACTTGAGTTTGGAAATTGAAATTGAACATCCTGTCGATTATGTTCAGACCCAAATGGACTCACGGAAATTTTGATGATGCGACTGCAAATGATTGCACGTATTTCTTGGTCTTGCGCACCAAGATTTATATTTCCGTGTGGAATTATGCTATTTTGCTGCATTAGTCCGTCATGAGGCCCATAGACACTCAAACACCATATGCGTACCAGCTGTTTATTGGTTATGAGCCAGAAGTCTCATGTTAACGCGTGTTTAGAGTGATTAATTAATATTTTGATTGAGCCGCTATAGCGTTCAAAATATGGACCTCTGAAAGGGACATAAGTCGATTATGAATCCCCTGCCTATCATTTGATAGAGTAACCTTGGCAAGCGATCTCTTTACCGCATGATATGCGAAAGTGACATCGCTAAGGCTGTTCTCCCCGTCATTAGGGGGAGATTTGCACGTTACCGTTGATAAGGAACGACGTGAAGTAACGTGGCATAACCCACTCAGTCTTAGCTTGATCCCCAAAACTGCACTTAGTGATAAGTAAGTGCATAGACTCCCTCAAGTCTAACTAAATGCCAGACGCATTTAATGACTTTATGAGATGTCACGAGATCATTTATACCTACTGCAAAATGCTTGCAAGGATAGACGTCCCTGTCGGACGCCGTGTTCCTGTCGTAACGCGTTGCTTTGGCCGAACCCGCCAAGCAAAGGACGCTGCCGTCGGCCGTCAGTCTGTCGTCCTTCCCAAGATACGAGGAAGTTGACCGGTTCTTAATTCGTTCAGCCCCAGAGGTGGTGAACTGAAACTCGTTTGTCGCACGAGATTATAAAGGATCAAGGAGATGTGTGATTTCCTCCTCATCCTAAGAATCTTGAAATATCTGTCGATCATGATATTTTAGACGATATTGAAGCGAAACAGGACTGTCATTGATTACTTGTTCATATATTCGGTGACGACTGATAATATGAACAAATTATGACAGGGAACCATGTACCGTTGCCTGAAGTCAACGGAGAATAGACTGTACTAATGGAAACTTACAATCCAAGTAGACTTCTTAACGAAAGTGTGTTCGGACCTGTAGCTCCAACACCACCAATGTTAAACGAGTTTGTTTATTTGGTTATTCGTAAGGAAGAGTGATGAGAATAATGAGATTGTAGAATGCTCGCCTAGTAGTGCAAGGCTTCTCTCACACCTTGGAATTGATTACGAGATGGTTGATTTCTTCGTAATGGACATTATAACAGTCCTCTACTTTATCAGTTTAGTAGTTTCCGGAAAACTGATTATGTAGCATGTGATTGTGGTCACAATCTTATCTCTGTGGGGATTTAGACTAGAGATGTGGATGAAGGTCCCTGTGTGACTTCATAATGCTTGAATCAAGTAGTTTCTGACCACGGAACACGATCTCAATTTAATGAGAGGTTCACTATATGGATTAATATAATCCGAGCGGATGTGGTATACCCGCCTAAATGAGTATTTGATTAGCTTGGGATACTTGAACAAGTATTATGCCCTTGCGTGTTTTATTACGTGATCCATTTTTTTTGGATTTGCCTTCGAGATGAAAGATCTTGGGAAGAAACGGTAGTGACTCGGCCTGATGATCGAGTCCTGTAAAGATTGAATCTAAGTCCATGATTCAGAATACACCTAGAAGGTGTTATGACGTTGTAGTCATCATGACGCTGAGTCGTCAGATTCTCCCATGATCGTTCGATCACTAGACATTGATATAGACCCAGTCCGTCCCTGATGAGACGATGAAGAGATATTGAACCATAATGTTCATATCTAAGTACAATAAGCGCATCATTGTACTTGGTCTAATGTGCTAGGACGAACATCTCGTCTGTTGTGAATGGTATAGCTCGACACAACATCGCGCTAACACGCTGCCATCGAAATGGCACTAAAGACACATTCCCTTACCTTATGGTAATTTTGGAAGTGGGCTAGTTTATCCCATTTGCGTCATCGAGTGTACCTACCTCCTTCGGTACTCAAATTAACGCAACACTTTTTCGGTTATACCGATACCGGTTACTTATCAGACCCGCATAAGGGATATTTCTAACATGGTCTGTCTTTACCATTAGGAATAAGGCAATATCTTGAAAGTCTTGTAATGACTCCAAACGAATCATTCTGATCTACTCGTGCTCTATGAGACGACTAGAGAGTGTATATGGCTTCGAGCTCGTATTAGCCATATTTGAATTACATATGTTCTGTCTCACGATCCAGATAAAACATTTATCTTATTTGAGGACAACTTGTTGTTATCGATCAAGAGCGACATAACTAGATTATGCTATTTAGCATTTCTTGCCGAAATAAATCTTCACATATGAAGTTTAAGAGCATCCTGTCGAATGCTCGTTTTATTCCACGTTATATTTTCTTGCATACAGTCGTGTGCAAGTAAATGGGGCATCCAGTCGAATGCTCGTACTCTTTCTTGGAATATGAAATCTTTGCACCCAATCGTGTGCAAGTGAGGGGGAGCATCCAGGTGAATGCTTATTGTACTAATTACTACTTAGTCGAAATTCTCACACCCTGTCGTGTGCAAGTGAGGGGGAGCATCCAGGTGAATGCTTATTGCACTAATTACTACTTAGTTGAAATCTTCGCACCCTGTCGTGTGCAAGTGAGGGGGAGCATCCAATCGCATGCTCGTGTACTCTTTTTGTCCTTAGACCAAGGTTTTTTCCTACTGGGTTTTCCTTGGCAAGGTTTTTAGCGAGACACGTTCCCATCATACCTCACTTAAGATTGCCGAAATTAGGGGGAGTATCCTGTTGTATACTTCTTACCACTGTGTACTCTTTTGTCCTTCGACTAGAGGTTTTTCCCACTGGGTTTACTCTAGCAAGGTTTTGATGAGGCACCTGTTTTGTGGTTGATCCCCTACTACTATCACGGTTGCACTCTTTTTCCTTCGATCAGAGATTTTCCCATTGGGTTTGCTCTGTCAAGGTTTTGATGAGGCACACTGTTTTGTGGTTAGTTACTTACATGATATTTCGGCCTATATCATTCGGCTACACAGTTTCTCCTAGGTACCGGTTTTGTCCCACACTGGGTTTTTCGGCCCTAAGGTTTTTATGTGTTTAGCACTGCGAATGAACTCGACTCAGATCGACTGCATGAAGACGAAGAATTCAAGACGTCCAAATGGGGAGTGTTGTAGATTATTATTGGACTATTGGGCCTTACTCATAGTGGGCCTAAGTTGGGCTTTCTTGCTTGTATAACCCTAACCTCTAGTATATAAAGAAGGTTAGGGTCTCCTTGTATTGATACATTCTGATGAATAAAAACATATTGTTCCCTCTCTCTATGTTCTCTCTCTGTCTCCTATATAATATATATACTGAGTTAATAAGACTCACAACAATATTAATAAATTAGGAATCTTTTTCATACATTTATTAAAAAATTGACGACTATAATCTTTTCAACACCATGCATAATGCATTTATTAAAAAATTGCACAATACTTACTATTCGTTAGTCTTCTAGCACTATTTTGTCATGACTCATGAATGTGAAAATTGTAGCCTGTAAGTCACAACTAAAAAGTAACATTATATACAATATACATTGATCGCGGTACATAATGCATTATGTATTATACGATTTTCATTTTGTACATTTATTTATGGAGAACCTGTGTGAATTTATAATACTTTGTTTACTGCTCGTGCTTGATCTTCATATCACCAACACTCGCTCACACTGAGCGATAATAATGCAGAATCTGCCATAACGAAAAAGAAATAAAATGAAATCAAATTTCAAAAAGGCTAGATAACTACTATATTATTCCATCCGTTCTTATTTAATTATTCACTACGAAACTACGTGCAATTTTGATTGGCCAATAACTTGTATCAAAATCGTCGGAATGAAAATTTTCAAAAGTTGATTATTTAGTTCAAATGTTAAATTTCTTGATTATATTTAAAAAAAAAATTAATTTCAACAATTTTGATACAAGTTATAAGCCGGTCAAAATTGCATGTAGTTTCGTAATGGACAATTAAATGGGAACGGATTGAGCATTAGTTCAGATTGATATACGATTTCACACATTTTTGGGACAGTACACCGCAAAAAACTTATATCTTCATGTCATGTTTTCAATGCAACAATATTATTACTCTCTTCGTCTCAAAATAATAGTTCATTCCGAAACCACATGCTAAATTTGACTGGACAATAACATGTGTAAAAATTGTCGAAATAATTTTTTTAAAAATATAATTTAATCATACAGTTCAAAAGTTCAATTATATTATTAGATTTTTGAAATTTTGTATTTCAATAATTTTCACACAAGTTATTATCCGGTCAAATTTAACATGTAGTTTCGTAATAATTTATTATTATAGGACGGACAGAGTATGTTATATTATAAAAAAAAATAATTAGCTGTGTAAAAGGTGTGGTGGTGGGAAGCAGTGTGTCTAACTCTAAGTCACTCAGAGTCCAAAATTGCTAATAAAACAGTCAATTTTATTTTAATTGTTTTTGATTTTTAAAGACAAAATTATGTAAAACTTACATAATTCAATGAAATCAAGTTATAACTATTATTTGAAAATTTTGAATATTATCTATGTAGTATACATACATATTATAAATATGTATATGTAAATATAATAATATATAGATACAAAATGTTGCTTGTTGTTTATTTTCATATTTGTAAGTTTATGCAAATTTTACATAATTTTGACTTTAAAAATCAAAGACAATTAAAATAAAATTGAGCGTTTTATTAGCAATTTTGGACTCTGAGACTCAGAGCCAGGCACACCGCTTCCGTGGTGGTGGGGGTTCATATTTTTGCATTTTGTATGGAATAGTATAGTAGATCGTACCGGGTTCATTGGTTGAAATTCATCTTTCAATAATATTTTTGTTCATATACTATTCTCATAATATTTTTAATTGTATGCCAGATTACAAATGATAAAAATATATATTATTTTCGTAACCTTTTGCTATTTTTTTTTTACTTAATAATTCAAACAAATACTAAAAAGAACTAAAAAAAAAACTTTTAACTTGCTTTTTTACACATTGATATCTTTATCGTGTAGATTATAATATATTTTTTAAGTTTAAAATCAAATTTTAACCTATTTTCTATATTTTAATATATTTACCGTTGGGACCGGTTTTAGGAGTAGACCCAAAAATCACCGACCTACACCCTCAAAGAACATACGATTTAGAAGTCCCCAATTTTATATATTTTATTGTTAATTTTTTTCTATATAAACACTATTGTCCAGTATGGTTAGCCATCATAACGAGCAAATCCTGCTGAAACTACACAAGGTTTAAAACCTCGTAGTGGTTAATTTTTGAATTTAATCACATATTTATCTCACTTTAGTCTTATAGTTTCAAAAGTAAGATATTTTATGATCCAATATATTACATACATTATGAAAAGACGTGCTCTTTTTTAAAGTAACAAATCTAAAAAATTATTAAAGAAGAAAAAAGAGCCTCGTATTATTTGTAACCTACAGCACCCAAAACTCTGAAACCGACCATGTTTTCCGTATAGATTATAAGTTATTTTTTAACCTTAAAAACAGTTTTTAAAGTTCAGGACCTCCATTTAATTTTTTTTAAAAGGTAATATACCACTAATATTCTCATTTTACGGTGTAATTCCCTATTTGGGCCTAGAGTTTAACTTTTCCAGCCTAATAATGTAGTAATGTGTAGACTCAAAACTCGGTCTGGAAGCCAATTTCTATGTCGATCATCAACTACAGGCTTATAATTTTAGCCTGATACAAAAATTAGCTGTGGAAACATTGAAATTTTCTACCAAAGTTAAAAGTATAACTAGGCATAGGGCGGCGACGCTTTATTTAAGTACCATTGCTCTAATTTGTTGCACGGACACAAGTAATTAATGACAGGTTATCTTGTCTAAGAAAATTACGCTGTACAAAACCAAAATAAATAAAAAAACTCATTGACATCCTGACAAGTTTGATATATCATCATTTTTGGCTTCTTGGCATGTGAAGTCGGAGTGTACGTATGCGGAGTCAATATATCATTAGCCCACTATCCCTGTG
Organism: Primula veris; assembly: GCA_963682055.1. Lineage (NCBI taxonomy): Eukaryota > Viridiplantae > Streptophyta > Magnoliopsida > Ericales > Primulaceae > Primula > Primula veris. The sequence goes on along the minus strand of OY821749.1, from coordinate 20,000,315 downwards.
GTTTGAGACACCATTCCTCTTCACAAAGTTGTTCTGTTTGCTGAAACTCTGGTTCGAGAATCTAAATTTTAGTAGGATACAAAAGTAATAGTAGGCTCAATCGATTCTCCATACGGTTTGAATTGGCTCATATACTATGCGTACATATGACAGCTTATTGGATCGCTAATGCTTCTAAGCTAGATGCTATCACTTGTCATTGATCTCTTACTCTATTCTATATAGTTGCGAGATTTAGTTCTGAACATGTTGAAGTCGGTTTTGGTTGACAAAAAGAGGTGACGTACATTGTTTTTTTTTTTTTTTTTTTTTCCAGTACTTTTTTGGTGTGATGACAAAAAAATCAAATCATGAGTAAATAAAGCCAAAAGTGTGTTTACCCAAATGCACAATCAAGAGATTTGAGTTGTGTGACTCGAGCTGACATTGCACGCACTAGAGAGACGGTTTACATGCTCATTCATCAGTAGCAGTAGCAGTGCCTGCCGACTAATTTTGTGGAGAAACGCAGATGACAAATATTGCTGCAAACATTATATTAATGTGTCGTTTTGTCGGTTGCTAAAATTCTCAGTGTTAAGTGGCAACAAGCCAACAAGAAATAAGAATCGACCAAATACATAGGTCACAAGTGTGTACATATGCATTCTGCATTCATGAGTAGTTGCAGCAGTGTTTGTTCCCTAATTTCGTGTAGAATCTATAACAAAAATTGCAGCAATTATAACGTAAATATGCACTTTTGTCAGTTGGCTCAAGTATTCACAAATGTAGACTAGCAACTAGCAATAAGAATCAACAGCACAAGGAGCCAAGGAGGTGACCTACTCACTCCCTCTATTCTATCCCCACATGGTAAAGCTTTTGAGTCAAGTATTGTTTTTACATGTTCTTTGTAGAATAAAGAAAATATGTCTGCACTAGAAGGGACTTCTAATGTAGCTCCTATGGATTCTGAAAACTTAAAAACTTCTTAAAAGAAAAATAAATAAATAAGAAGAATGCAAAAGCTCATCTTGAGTCTTGAGGAGGCTTCTAAAGTAGTAGTTAATTTATTAGGTAACTACTAGGAGTTTTTTCCAACCTTTAAATAGATTGTTAAGTGTCTTATGGGGAACTATAACATAAGAGTTTCACCACTATAACAAGGCAGTTAATTAATTGCTTCATCAACCCAGAAACTACGGTTTGATCTTCACTATTAAGTCTTGCAGAACCAGCATAACTTGTATCTTCGTTGAATGCTCCTTCTCCTTCTCCAATTAGTTGTTTAACTTCAAGAAGCTGCTCGATTGCAGTTCCAATTGACATATAACTTGGTGGCTCGTACTTCTTCTTTCCTCTTGCTAGAGACTCCAATGTGGGCTCCTTAACACGTCACTCAGTGTCTAATAGGGATCACAAAGTGCAAATTATGTGGTGATTAGATTGATATGACTCATACCAACAACTTGAAGATGTTATTTTCGGTTTGGGTTTTTAGAAGCACATACCAGCTATTGTTAAATCTAGTTTTTCAATATAATTTCATGTTATCATTTCAAGTTTTTGTTGTTATCGTTTTAGTTTTCTTTTCTTACAGCTTGGTAGGTTTATTCAAGTTTGCAGCTGTCCTTCTTGATCCCACCAGAGAGAGCTAAATTTGTACTTGGTACATGGTGAGGAATGAAAATTTTTGCTGCTGAAAAAAGGGAAGTGACCACAAATATAGATTACAAGTGTGTAAATTGCATTACTTTTGCAAGAATTTCTTTATGGTAATGAGATTTGCGGATCCAGAAGGAAAGGTTCAAGTTTAAATAGAGGAATGCAATTTTTTTTTTTGTAATCAATAGAGGAATGTAACTATTTCTAAGGTAATTCATTAAGCGAAAATAATGTATCACCACATTTTTCTCTTGCCTCCAAAGTTATAATCTCGATCCAAGTTTTGTTTTGGTAGACTAGCTATCATCCTGATAACTTAAAATGATACTTGTGATAAACCGTCTACCAAATTGGGACTGTGGGAGTTCTGTTTTGAATCAAACAACCAAGCAAAACTCGATTATTATCGGCTGTCAAGATGCACATTAATTATATTCATGTGTAAAACAATTTGGACAACGTGATATTCAGATGTTACGCTGTTTAGTTCTTCAGTTAGTTATCTTCAACAAGGAGCTACACCTACCAGTCAAACTTGTATATGGTCGTCTCGGGAGAAAGCAAGTTTTTATATTTACCTAATATGTGAACTCTTTAATTACTAAATACGCTATAAAATTCTACTCATTTCTTTAAATGATATTTCGACTTAATTATCAAGCAATTCCTTTTCTATTCTAAATGGTACTGAATAAGTCTTCAAGTATCGCCTTTGAATGTCAAAAAAACTTGACTTTATAGCTTTTGTTGGACTAATTAGCTGATTCTTCTAGTCGAAGGAAAAACTTTCCTTGTTCCTACATTTAATTGTTGCATAATATTAGATCTGGACCCAGTATTCTACCAGATTTTTTAGTTCAACTAACTACTTAATAACCATATCAGACTTTGTATCAACTATTATAAAAAGAGCCAAGTCAAAGCTGTGACATTATGGTTGTGAATTTGTAATTTAAACATTTTTCTCTAGCGTCGGACATATATTTATATATTTAGCTATAATATTCTAAGAATGGCGTATACGATTACATATCTAAAATTAAGACCCCTGAACCACCAATTTCCTGTGGGCACAGATCCTTTGGAAAGTAAATGCTATAAGGAATAATAAAACGGGCCTTAATTTCCTCTTTACACTTTGCATATGCATATTCAAATTCATCAATGACAAAAAAAACGCCATCTTTGATTTTTTTTTCTTCTTATAATTGCTCATTGTCCGTTGCCGTATTGTTTCAAAAATTTCAACTTTCATCCTCAACGACAACGAGTATACATACTGTAGCGCTTTCAAAGGCTGAAAGGCATATTTGCCTGTTGAACAACATTAGCGCATCTTAATCTAGAGAACCAAGAATTTGGAGTTCTATTAACATTTTTCTTTTCGATTAAACAAAGATCTACAATTTGACCTCCAATAATGAAGTATCCCGGTTGAGCAAGCGTAAATCACATCATGATAACGAGCTAATGATGTGTGTCGCCAAATGCCTAGTTGTGGGTTTGTATTTACATACATGGAAATAAAAGAAATATTGATCGTTTTTGGCTAGTCGGTACATTTTTCTTCACTTCATTGAAACTTCATTTTTTGAATAAATGAATTATAGCCTTTCCTTTTTTTTTCTTTTCTAAACATGCTCATTATTATTAAAACAACGTGCACAGTTCGATACCATGGAACAAACTCCAAATTACTAAAACAATACACGGGCGCACAAGCCCTCCAACCCATAACAACCGATCCAAATCTTTTCACATTGATAACTAAAACAAAATAAAGCCAACAAAAATAGAGAAAGACAAAATATTGATATCCGCAACGAACATTATGACAAACGGAGGAGAACTAATGATCAAAGTACAAGACATAGAGACAATAAGACATATAAAGGCTAAACCAACTCGGTTTCGACATAGCATTCCCTTCTTTCACTTATACATGAAAAATACCTCAAATACCCTGCATTTGAGGTCAAATATCTTAGCCCCACCCCCAGTAATTTGGAGTTATTATTCTGTAAAGCTGGAGTTAATAGGCTGGCCCAGGCCTAACTACGATCCAGTAGTAGTACCACTCCATGGACCATGGGTTGGCGATTGAAATAGACTTTGTACAATTGCATTATCAAATAAAATATTGCAATAAGATGTCACAATCAAAAAACCCTTAAATTAGTAAACATATTAATGTAAGTCATTTGAAATAATAAGGGCTCTTTCATGATTGGAGTTTTCTAAGCATGGTACAGCTCATACCCCACCAGGCCACTACAAATAATAGTGACACTCCAAAGAAATCAATACCATCACTTTCTTTTTATAACACTTTCTTTTTTAATTATACTCCAACAAGAGAATAAGAATAATAATAAATAAAAAAAAACAATATGTTTCTATAACCCGGGTTTTAGACTTTATCTACATACCTACCCTACCATGTATACAAAATTCTAATTGGTAGATGATTCTACTAATTATTAACGAGGTTGGATTTTTATACTACACTTTTTCTGAAAAAACGCACAAACCGTACATTTAATTTACGGTTTACAGAAATTACATGCAAACCGTACATTTAATGTACGGTTTGCAAAAATACATGCAAACCGTACATTTAATGTACGGTTTGCATATATTTTTGCAAACCGTACATTAAATGTACGGTTTGTATGTAATTTTTTTTTTTTTTTTTTTTTTTTTGTAATTTCAATTTGTAAAATAGGAAAAATATATAAAATATGCAAATCCATAATTCACTTAGCTATATATAATTGTTTGTTGTTTGTTTATATTAATTATAGAAATTATAATAATTGTTGATATTTGTCCCATTTTTTGCAACTGTTCGGAAAGGAAGCAAGCAACTGTTCGGAAAGGAAGCAAGCAACTGTTCGGAAAGGAAGCAAGCAACTGTTCGGAAAGGAAGAAACTGTTCGGGACCCCAGCCAGGGGCTCTCGCCCCTTGGACCCCGCCAGGGGCTCTGCCCCTAGGACCCCGCCAGGGGCTCTGCCCCTTGGAACCCCGCCAGGGGCTCTGCCCCTTGGACCCCGCCAGGGGCTCTGCCCCTTGGAACCCCGTTTCAATTATTCATATTAAATTATACGTTGGCTCGACGAGCGTGCACTCCGCACTTCCCTAACTCGTTTTCGAGTTTAACGCATTATTGTAAATTAGGGTTTATGGTTTAGGGTTTGTAATTTAGGGTTTAGGGTTTACGGTTTAGGATTTAGGATTTAGGGTTTAGTGTTTAGGATTTAGGGTTTAGGGTTTAGGGTTTGTAATTTAGGGTTTTTAATTTAGTGTTTAGGGTTTAGGGTTCAGGGTTTAGGGTTTGTAATTTCAGCAATATTGGTCCAAATCTTTCATCTGTAATATACACCTTAGTATCTGTATTAGGTGCGACAGTATCTGTATTAGTATCTACACCTTGTTCAGTCTTAATAGGATTCCTAACCATTTTTGTGGCTGTTAATATCGTGCGTTGGTGATCAAGGGTTAAAACATTATCCCACCAACCGCGTAATTGACCGGCAAAGCCAACAACAATGAATTCAGCAATTTGGTAATCGGTGTTATTAGCACCTAAACATACTGTAGAATACATAGTCATTCTATGTAACATAACCATAATTTGGTATTCTGTCATACCATCAACATTGCATTCATAAATGGTTGTAGCACTAAAACTAGTAAAAATATTACCACCTTCTTCTTCATAAAGAAGATCTTGTGGACTCGGTCGAGAATAATAATGCTTCATAGGGGCAGTTGGAACTGATTTTCTGCCAAAAGGAGTGGATTTTCCAAAGACATTTTCATTAACACTAGCATGTTGTTCTGGAGTATCCATAGCTAAAAGTTGTTTTTCAAAACTATTTATATGATCGATATCATCCGAGTTTTCTGATAAAACAGTTATATTTTTACCTTTCCCAATATTCAGGTTTTCTAGTTGCTGAGTTAGCAAATTAATTTAGGGTTTAGTGTTTAGTGTTTAGGATTTAGGGTTTAGGGTTTAGTGTTTAGTATTTAGGGTTTGTAATTTAGGGTTTTTAATTTAGTGTTTAGGGTTTAGGGTTTAGGATTTAGGGTTTAGGGTTTGTATATTACAGATGAAAGATTTGGACCAATATTGCTGAAATTACTAAACCCTAAACCCTAAACACTAAACCCTAAACACTAAATTAAAAACCCTAAATTACAAACCCTAAACCCTAAATCCTAAACACTAAACCCTAAATCCTAAATCCTAAACACTAAACCCTAAACCCTAAATCCTAAACACTAAACCCTAAACCCTAAACCCTAAATCCTAAATTACAAAGCCTAAACCCTAAATTACAAACCCTAAACTGTTGGTGATTTTAGTATCATCAATGTATTTTAGTAGTAATGTGATTTATTATAGGCCGATGCAATAATGCGTTAAACTCGGAAACGAGTTAGGGAAGTGCGGAGTGCACGCTCGTCGAGCCAACGTATAATTGAATATGAATAATTAAAACGGGGTTCCAAGGGGTAGAGCCCCTGGCGGGGTCCAAGGGGCAGAGCCCCTGGCGGGGTCCAAGGGGCAGAGCCCCTGGCGGGGTCCTAGGGGCAGAGCCCCTGGCGGGGTCCAAGGGGCGAGAGCGGTTTGCATGTATTTTTGCAAACCGTACATTAAATGTACGGTTTGCATGTAATTTCTGTAAACCGTAAATTAAATGTACGGTTTGTGCGTTTTTTCAGAAAAAGTGTAGTATAAAAATCCAACCTCATTATTAACTATGTGTGATTTATCTTTCATTCTCTCTAACTTAATTACTCATATATATGTCTAAATTTTGTACCACTCTATTTTATCGAATAAAATTGCACAAAAAATATTTTTCTCAAGTTAGTTGACTTATTTAACAAATAATATTCATTTGGAGACATTATTTTGAGTAAAGATATAATTTAAGCTAAAGGGAAAATAAATAAATAATTTTCAATGTTTAAATAGTACTATTAAAGATTTGGTGAAATATCTTTACTATTAAATACAAATGAATGGTTTATTAAAAATTGACCAATCAAAGTTGTACACATAGTAGGTATGTAGAAAAACTCTATAACCAGAAGTTGTAGAAAAAAAGTGTCATAACAAAAATTTGGATGGCTGCTTGTAAAGTCTACCATCACTACCATAAGTTACATTTTCAACAACAAAAACTTTTATGGCCTATTTTTATTTTTTGTTGCAATAAGATATTTCAACAAGTTTTATTTTGTTGCCATTATGTTGCTAAACCCTTGTTGCAAAAATTTACGACAACAATATTAGAATTTGAGGTTTCCGTTTGTTTCATAGTAAAAGTTTTACATTGGAGAAAATATTTTCATGAGAAAGTTTTACAATGAAAACTTTTATTTGTATTTCATTTACTGGCAGTTGATGCATAAAAAGTTTTTCACATAAAATTTTATAAAAAAATTAATTTCTTTTACAAATTATTTTTTACAAATTATTTTTTAAACAAATAATTGGTAAAAATCGTAACATATATAAGAAAATTTAGCTAAATGCTTATTTTCTTTCATATATCTCACTTGTAATAACTTATAATATTCAACATATAAACTCATAAAATTAGAAGTATAGAAGATATTATTGACTATTTTTTACCTTTTTTTTTAAAAAAAATCTTGGGTTTTTAAATATTTTTTTGAATTTTTATATTTTCCAATTTTTATTTTTATTTTTATTTTAGATTTTTTTCTATTTTTTATTTTCATTGTTTAATTAGATTTTAGCTTTTTAAAATTTTCTTCGGTTTTTTTAGAAATTTCAGATTTTTTTTTCTTCCATTTTTTGTTATTTTTTAGAAAATTTCCTACTTTTTACTTTTTTTATTGGTTAATTAGATGGAATTGGACTAAACATTAAATAATTTTGAAAGAGTAACTTATAATTAATAATTGTTACAATATTAGTATTAGAAAGAATATAGAAATGGCCTCCGTAAACCGTTTACGACTCTATTTGCGGGGTAACCGTTTCTTACAATTTTACTGGATATGTGGGAAAAGTTTTCCGAAAAAAATTGTTTTATTTTAAACCAATCAACCGAAAAATTTATTTTACCCGTAAATGTTTGTTTACACCCATTTTACAACAAAACAAACAGAGTCTAAATGCTGATCTTATTATAACAATTACTTTGTTGCTGATTCTGAACATTATTGTTGCTGATTCTGAACATTATTGTTGCTAATGGAAAATACATTTGTGGTAATAAACTTATTATGTTTCCAGTCCCAAATTTTGTTACAGTTTTTTTTTGTTGGTCCAAAACTATTTTCATTGCCATCAAAATTTAAACTAATAATATTATAATTTCTTTTATTATTTATTTGTTTAAAACATCATAGCAGATGTTGATCCAAATAAACATCCATATCAATCTGAATTTTCTTTTGTCTTGATTTATTGTTAAACCAACGGGAATTAGTAATTATATAGTATTTGGAATTGAAACCAATGACTTCCATTTGAACTTGAACAATATCTGCAATTCTAGAAACCTACAAAACAAAAGATACAAAACTTAAGGTTAGAATTAATTAGCACTTAAAAAATATAGAGAAAGACATAAAAGAAGGAGTATTTTTACGTGCATGCAGAAGACTATAAATGGATTGAACCGTTCATTAAAATATTCTTGTTCGACTCGCTAATGGCTCGGTTCTTGTTCTTTCATTTATAAAAGAAATGATAACGAATATTAATATATAATTAATCTAGTAAATGAATTGATTATAAGCACAATTCTTTTCGGTTTATTCACGCTCGTGTAAGTTACTTTTACGTTTAATTAATGTTTAAGTAAAATCTTATAAAATCGAAACATTGGGGTGGTACTAGTGATGCAATATAAAGTATGGAACCTTTAATGCAATTTTACCCAACAATACATTTTTTAATTAAATTAACAATGCAATATTTAAGAAATGTGAAAATACTATAAAACATTCGTGCAATGCGGGTCTTGTACACACACAGGACAAGTGGCACTCATATATATAAAATTTAATTTGACATTTCACATATTTCCATAGTTTGTTTACTGTGTATAAACGAGTTACTCCATTTTGCGCATATTAGTGTTATAGTATATAATCTCCCTCCATATGATATATCAACCACAAGTTCCACTGGCTAGGGAGACATCCACCGTCGAGAAAGTATCCGATACTGATAAGTTAATCGTTTTAATTCCTAGTTTCGATTGCATTTTGTATAACAATAATCTCTTAGTATATAAACTCATTGCCTTTTGTATAACATTAATTATCTCTTAGTATATAAACTCAACAGAAGGGGTTCAAACCTGCATATTTACCAACTTTTGGTCATCGAAAACTCCTTACAATTAAAAAAAAACACGTACATGACAAAATACTACCAAGTACAATTTTAAGTTAAAACAAGTTGTTCTTTAAATTACTGTAATTTGCTAGGACTTGGAATTAGTACAAAATAGTGGAGTAAACGGTTGATAAGTTTGATAAAGTAGGAAAGTGACGAAAAAGATCCCCACTTTTCAAAAATGACATTGGACCCCAAATTTGTGAAAACGATCATATAATATCAACGGTTACAATTTATGGAAAGTGGGGAGATGGTCCATGTATGTACAAAGTCTCGATGAGTGTGAGAGCTCACATCAGCACAACTGGAGAAAAATAGTTAAAAGCCCAACATTTAGGCACTTTCGTAAGAAATAATTAAAATTACTTTTTCCCACGAGGAAAAGCGGTTCCCCAGTTTCCCACTACTCAAAAAGTTGCAATTATTATTTTGAGTGTTTCTATAATCGCTTAAACAACTTAGATTAATCACATGGTTATATCGTTAAAAAATTGTTTATACATTAAATTTTTTTTTAATTTACCCTGAATATTAAAAAATTGTTCTAAAATTATATATTCATCGGTTTGTTTATACATTAGGTTAATTATATATGAATTCAAATATCGATCAAATATAATTTCAATGTATTAAAAACTTTATTCGTAACAGACTAAATAAACCAATTATATATTAAATGAAAATATAATTTAAATATTAAAATAAAAATAATTGTTACAATTAAACCATCAGATAAACATATAATATTTTTTAATAAGTTTTTTCTCTCAAGGATACCGTATCATTTCTCTTTACTTTTTTCTGTAGCTTCCTAGAGGCTCAGTTCCCTCCCTTCGTTTATTTCAACAATTTCCATGTCGCATGTTTAGGTCCACAATTTCCTTTAGTATAGTACCACACGGGTAAATAAAATTCACACTTAATTTCATAAATTTTCTACTAATATTTTTTTTCTCATGTTTTAAGCCTGTTCGCCTTTGTCACCAACTCCACTTGATGCAAAGTTAGTTCAAGGTGTGAGGCATTGTAAACAAGTTCTTCTCCAAAAGACTTGTATAGTATGTTTACAATGGTTTCTACAAAAAAACTTGTAAAGTTGTTCACGGTCGTGTTTTAAAAAGTGAAAACTTCGTTAAACCGTTTTTGCAAATAGCTACGCAAAAACACAAAAGGCGTAAGCTTTTAGTGGACTAAAAAGCGAAAAAACAAGCTGTTTTTCTTAAAGCTTTGAATCGAACTTTTTTATTACGAAACCAAGTTTTAAGAAGTATGTTAGTTCTGAAACATCATTCTTCTGTTAAGCATGAACTTTAGTTTTTTATAACCACTAGACTATATAGATCAAGAGCTTGTAACTTTGTAACACATGAACAAATAATTCAGTATGAGAGAATTTAAGACTACTTATTCTTTTTCCCTTAAAAATTTAGTTTCCAAATTGCTAATTCTAACACTCTTAACATAAATGAGCGGCCAATGTACAGTTTTTGCTTTTTCCGTTCTTTTTTAAATCGTGTCGTGATAGAACTAGTAGTCGTAAATGGTAGGTAAAATAAACACACTAAAATTACCAATTTATGAATTGAAGAAAGAAAACGAGAACAGTGAAGGAAAATAACTCAGCAGTAGGATCAAAAAAGTTCCCATTGCATTAGCTTTTTTAAGTTATCATTACAAAGAAACATCATAAAAACACCACCAAAAAGAGCTACGAGTATTTCAAAATTACACATAGCCATATTACCCTTAACCAACCATCTCAAAGCCTCAAGTAAACCATTTACATTTCATATTTATCATTCAAAAAAACAAAAAACAAAAAACAAAAAACTCCCCAAAATTAGCTAGCTTTTTCCTTTCCATTTCTGCCCCTTCTTTGGTGGTGAAAATACAGAGAATATATTAGCCCCTTTATCTACTAAGAGGGGTATTATGGTAATTTAAGCTGCTGCCACTGTCCCATTTCGGAAAGGGTAGCCTTGGGCTTTATTTGTAGGAGTGGAATTTGATTTTTTATGATTTTTTCTCAATGATTTGGACCATTTCTTCTCATTTTCCTTTGCTTCATCTGTCTCAATTTGTTCTTGTCTGCACTCTTCGCTACAAAACGGTGTGTCACCTCTGTAATAAAAACACAATAACAACCAAAAAATCAGATCTAACAACTACTTAACAGAAATTTATTAAATATGAACAATAAAATTAACCGGGGAAATTGTATTCTTAACAGGTAAGGAAAGGGGAAAGTAAATCTATGTTTAAAAAGAGGACAATTTTAAGGAAATCTTTAACAAAATAGGTACGCTACAAGGATCTGTAATTCTGTATCTTATAGGGGGAAGTTTTCAAATAAATTTGACATCTTTAAAATACAAAAAAGTCACCATCTACACCATTCAATTCTCTGAGCAAATAATTTAAACAGGAAAAATAATTCCAACTAAAATAAACCCATGTTACAATTTACTGTCTGAGAAAAACCAAGGTAATTAGACCAAAATTCTTTAAAAAATACCACAAAAGATTCAATAGAAACCTTGTTATAGTATATTAGTATGTCTAATTTCTTTAAAATAAAAAGGGAAATGATATAATAACCTTTAATACCCAAACAAACAAGAAATCAAACAGTAGAAGCTAAAAGACTACCCTGAGCTCATAAAATTAAAATTCTTCATATAAAAGTCCCAAAGATCCAACCTTTTCCAATAGTAAAAAAACCCAAATACTATTATTTTTTCCATATTTTAAGACTTAATTATCAAAAACTCATGGTTAAAATCTCTTTTACAATCAGGTACATAATTAGGTACAAACTGCTAATTCTTTTTACTCTAAGCTCATGGAATTAAAATTCTTCAAATAAAAGTCCCAAAGATATTATAAAACAAAAAAACAAAGAAACAAAAAAAAAATCATTTTGTACATATTTTAAGACTTGATTATCAAAAACTCATGGTCAATTACTCTTAAGCTCATGAAATCAAAATTCATCAAATAAAAGTCCCAAATAATCAACTTTTACCAATTAGTAAAAAAACAGAAACAATATAAAAATGCAAGATCCCAAAGATCCAACCTCTAAGACCATATCTAAAGAAGAAAAACAACAACAAAAAAAAAACAGAAAAATGCCAAAAAAAAAGGACTAAATTAGTAAAATTACCTATACATAAAGATGTCTTTATTTAGGCCGATGGGTTTTCTACAAAGGAAACAAGCCTCCAAAAAGTGAGGTTGACGTGGCATCTGGTCATCGAAAAACCTAACCGAAGAAGAAGAACGATTTAATCCGTTTCTTATTAAAAAACTGCCTCTCCTTTGAAATACAGAGTGATACACTGGCCTCATTGCTACGTCAGCTATCGATGCTAGTCCGTCGTCTTCCTGGGCTCGCCTTGAATCCATTTATTTTTATATTTATATATAATTATATATTATATGTGTATTTATTTATTTATGGAGAGAAAGAGAGAGAGAGAGAGAGGTTGGGGAAGGAGTGGGGATTTGGGTAAAGAAAGCAAAGGGGGTTATAAAGAATAGTTGGTGATGAAAATTTAGTGTGAGGGTTGGTTTGTATTTTACACTTTTGGTCATTTGGTGTTATGTCCCTATAGTTTCATCATAAATCTCATTTTTGGTCTAATATTAGTTTTGATTGGATTTGTAATGCTCACTCTCTTTTCTCATTTATTTAAAGTTTCATGTTCCGATATGTTATCTGAAACTGAGGAAATAACTTTCGTAATGGCACCTCCGAAATGATACTTGTATTGCGTTGCCAATCGTTTTTTTCTACTTGTAATGTTAAGTATCTTACGTGAAAAATAACAATATGGTATAAAAGACTATATCCATGCATTTCTCGTTTTGCTTGGTGCTTGTGTTAATTATTTTGTAATCTCATAGATAACCACCAATTTTCTAGTTACTTTATTATGAGAGAATGTTGGGTCCCCATTTTGTGTTGTTAATGAGTTAGACTGTACAATATTGAGTCACATTTACAACCGTTAGATTAAAAAATGGAAGGTTAGATGATATGTTTTCAATAACTAATTTAATCTTTTAATTTTTATTATATATTAGACAAATTATGATTTAAAAATTTTAAAACAAATTTTACAACACAATAAAAGTCCAAATAAAAATATAGAATCATATTAGATATTATCCTAAATTTAATTATTAATCAAAATTTGAAAAAAAACAACAACAATTAAATATTTATTTTTAAAAACAGGATTTTGTACCGTTCACTTGATTGACTGTACAAAAGAAAACCACGCAAGTTATGAAATTTGAAAACCATTATGAATGGAACCTACTCAAACTCTTAAATCATTTTGTGTTTGAATTTTAGGACTAAAATTTCAAAGTTTCTAACCTATAGAACTGTTTGTCATTCCGTTTAAATTATGACAAGGAAGATATTTCTATTGCAAGTTATAGAGACGACTGTGTGACTGAAACTATGGGCAAACGACCTTGTTTTAATGCTTTGTTTCTTACTGCTGTAATTTAGCAGAAAACTGTGTGGAAGGGTCTACCGGTTCTTTGTATTTGCTTAAACTACTCTTTCTCCGAGTCTATAGGCCCATTTCCTATGCTAAAAAAGTTACATTTTTAGTGGTCTAGTTATTGAAATTAGTACTATATATTGGAGATTTTTGTTGGTGTGCAGATTATAAGAGAATTTTTTGAAATATTATTAGTTTATTTTAATTGATATATCATTTGATTCTGTCTCGTGCTGATAATATGATATGTAACATATTATGTCACATATATATGTATATAGATATAAAGAGAGAATATAGAGAAATAACAGACGAATTGTTTATTCATTAATAAGTGTATGAAGATGTATCAAGAGACTCTTCAACCTTTTTTTATATAATAGAGGTTGGGGTTACAAGTCCAAATTAAGGCCAAACCCGGATCTCTAAAGCTAAGAATAAGTCCATCTAGAATGTTTTACAACAAATAATATATATATTTATATTGTATAATTCTTTTCGATATTTACTCGAAATGTTTCTTTGAGAATACTGAATAACATCTCTAATATTAAGAAAAAACATGTAAAAAATAACTATATTATTGGAGAATCGTACGTACTTTCTTAATTTGCATCCATTATTATTTTTCATAATACCAAATAATTATCCATCGACTGGGGGTCATATATTCATAATTTGTAACAGGGAGACCGTTATCGACTCATTTTATAGACTGGTCATAATATGACTTAATCTAACGACATTGCAGTAATCTTTTATGAATTGTTATGTATAGGTGCTTATATAGATAGAGACTTTTTGATACACAGTTACGCAGAACTCGTTGCTTACCATTGATCTATTTCGATATACATTAATTAAATGACCAAGTGAGTCTATTTATTTAAAGTGATTTGCGAAGTGCTCTATAGTTGATTATAATAATTTAAATAGAAAGATTATGTTCGTAATTGAAGAGACTTAATTTGGACTTTTATCTTACATCTTTAGGATATTTATTCACATTCAAATTAGCAATTTGAGTATTGTATTTACACATTAATTTGGTCTCAGGGTTCCCAATTGATGAATTCTCTTCTACATTTGCTGATTCCCATTTTCTAGAATCAAGTCGGGTTGTCAAGATCAAATTTGTGCACGATATGGACCGATCATACCTGAGTACTCGTGTCAGGTATACTGGTCGGCCACTTTTAGCCCTATAAATTTACAAATTTAAACTACACCGGTCAAACCAATATTATTGTGAAGATAAGATCTGCTACACATCTAAAATTTACACTGTATCATTTTGTATGTATATATATATAATAAAATTATTTGATTTGACTATACAACTAAAACGTTTGATGTGACGATACGTATATTTTTTTACAACTTGATTTGAAAATTCATAGGGGGGAAAGGAAAACTATATATTAACGAACGACATTTTCATTTAAATATATATCTAATCAAAAGTCGCATTCATTTCATTGTATATTATCCCTCTAACTTTTTCTCGATCCGGTTAGAACGATAAAAGTTTATTCCGGACTATGAGACACCTTATTTATACTACACGACGAGTGGCTTCTCATACCAGGGATTCTAAGTAAATCCATCTCCTCCGAATAATAAGTATCAATATACTCAGTTTATAATCCTTACAATATTTGTTCCCATCAGACATCTACCTTAATAAAAAGTTATCATTTACTGACTTTCAAAATACAATTTTTACATCCAACTCATAAATGCTTAGTTTTCGTCTAATCCACATAACAAATTTAGCAACAATGATTAAACCAAATGCACATATAAACCAATAATAATTCATGGGTGTCTAAAAAAGCAAAAACAAGATCACCAATTGTTAGTTCTATTTTGTGGAATGTATTTATTTATTATCTAAAGCCCCAAACGATCTTTAACAACTTCTACTCTTCATGACCGTGAGATTTTTTAATTTTTACAAATCGTGATAGAAACTTAGTAATTTAACTAAGTATATTTCAAAATTTTCATGTTTGTAAATTAAAAGAAGTTCATTATGTTCATTCATAAATCCAGATTGTTAATCGTAATGCCCAGGGGATTATTTTTACCATACTCATATTACTTAATCTTATAAGCAACCCAGGATTGACAATCCCGGGTTTACATGGCATGTGCCACGTGGATGACAACTTTGCCAACTTGCTTTTCTTTCTTTTTTCTGTTTTCTTTCCAACTTTGCTTTTCTTTTCTTTTTTCTTTCTGTCGAACGGATGATAAATGGCCACGTATGACCGGGGATTGACAATCTCACGTTTACGTGGCTATTAACCCCACCAAATTGGTACTTTTCAGAATTTTACGAAAAAGAATATATTCGATTCCCGATATTTTCATTTAATGATCGATAAAATAAAAAAAAAAAAAATTGTCTTTTATAAAATTATTTGATTTGAGTATACAGTAGTAAAATATTTGATTTGACTATACGAATTTTTTTATTATTATTTGATTTGACGATTCATCCAAAAAAAACTCTATAAAACGTTAACGTTATTTGTTTTAAAAAAACAAATCAAAAATTGAATTCATTTTATCATATTACTATCTCTGTAGCTCATTCTATAATTCGTGTTATCAAGTATGAATAACAATTATAACTGTATAGTGATGTAGTGGTAGAGTGATGTTGATTTGAGAAATTAGGAATAGTTGTAGTGATAGAGTGATGTTGATTTGAGAAAAAAATGATATTAATTTGATATAGGAATTAGTTTGGTGGTTGATGATTAGGGTTTTTTTGGGTAAAATAGGAAGATGTTTTTTTTTTTTGTAAAATGGAAAGATAGTTTTTTTTTAAAGTAAAATTAGTGGAAGTTTTATTTTTTGAATGAGTTTTTTTGTTTTGTTTAAAAGAAGAACGCACAGACGGAAGAGAAAGAAAACAGGGAAAAAAAAAAAACAATTTGGCAAAAGTTGTCAGCCATGTGACACATGCCATGTAGACCCGAGATTATCAATTTTAAATTACTTATAAGATTAAGTAATATGAGTATGGTAAAAAGAATTAGATGTAATTCCTAAGGTGAAAAGTTATGTTCCATATAACAACCCTGCATTCTCTTTCTAATAATCGTTCGAGGACTTACATATAATGATATAAGTGGCAAAATTTGTTTACAGAAACCAATAATTCCAATTGTACCGCTGCCAGTGCCGCAGAGAAACCGCCGGAGTTTTTGTGTAATTTAAAAATTACAATTTACCCCCCAATGTAAGAAACATATTTGATCTTTAATCTCAAAACAAATTTCCAAATTATGAAGACAAATAATTACATAATACATATACAAACATATAGTTGTCTATCTATTTATCTATCCAAGGGGTCAGACTCAAGTCGAGTAAGACTTGAAATTTGAAAAAATAGTTTGACATTATTTTTACGGGCAGCACATCAACTCTTTTAAAAATTACTCTAATTATATATAATTTTTTTTAATAAGTGTACACTTGCATTATGTTACATTATGCTAGTGGTTGTGAAGTTAACATTATCTACATTTTATTTATTTATGGACATTCAAAAATATTTGAGACTCGAACATTTATATTTGCCGGGCCAACACTGTATCTATCTATATACCTGGTATATATTTACACACACAGACACACACACACACACATATATATATTATTTTTATTTTTATTTATGGGCATTCAAAAATATTTGAGACTTGGACATTCATATTTGTGATATATATTTACCCACACACACATATATATATATAGGAAAAGCTTCACATGGTCTTCAGATTGTACCCTTAGGAAAAGCTTCCCATGGTCTTCAAATTGTACCCGTTGTAGACTGTGTTCAGGAATGACTTAAGTGTGTGGTTGATTTAAGTTTTAGGTTGTTTGTTGTTAGTGTTTTAGACGAAAAGACACTAAAAATTGCTTTAATGTAAGGAAGGAGAACTGTCTACAGCTAAATACAGAAGCTGTCTGCTTGATGCAGACGGCGGCTGTATTAGTGGGGTGGGGTATAAGTCACGGCACGTAATAAAAACTCAATCTACTAAAAACAAAACAAAAAATTATTTTTAATTAATATTTAAATTTAGGATAGACTTAACTAGGGTTTCAATATATTTATTTGAGTTTTTAGTAGGTTTACTTTTTAGTACGTAACGTGATTTGTACCATTACCGTCTATATTAATTACAGACTGTCCGTATTGAGCATAAGCCAGGAGAACTAAATACTTAAATAAACACAGGGATGAAAACTGTAATTTGTAAATTAATCATTAGTCCAGCGGGATTTAATGCGGGGTTGAACAAGGGGACACAGCTAGTCTCATTGTCATAATTAGATGTAGACCTAATTTTCTTCCCTTTAATTTTCTATTACGAAATTATACAATTTTGATTATCTTATAACTTTTATTAAAATTAGCAAAATAAATTTTTTTAAAATTTAACATTTGAACTATATAATCAACTTTCAAAATTTTTCATTCCAACAATTTTAATATAAATTTTTGACCGATCAAAATTGTATTTTATTTCGTAATAAATAATTAAATATTAACAAACCTAGCAATAAATATGATTAACGAACCTAGCTATAAATATGATGGGAACTTTTGAACCCAAACCATTATAGTAATTTGTTCCAGTCTATGGAAATAATGGAATTGACAAAGAAATCCACTTGGCCCAGCTGTGTGATTTTAACATTTTAACTATTTTGACTGTTTCTTACTTACTACTTACTACTGCTCTCTCTGTTTCTAATTTATTTTTCATCACGAAATTATGTGTAATTTTTATCGATCAATAACTTATATTAAAATTATCGAAATGAAAATTTACAAAAGTTAATCATATAGTTCAAACATTAAATTATATGATCTGGTTTTGAAAATTTTCATTTTGACAATTTTGATACATGTTGTAAACCGGTTAAAATTGCACGTAATTTCGTAAATGACAATTAATTGGTAACGGATGGAGTAACATTTGTCTCCTCATTTATTGATTTACTAAGCTCAGAGTATCCGTGTCAGTTTACCGATATATTTTATATTTACACAGAATATCATCTTTTTTAACACCATACTTATATCAATATTTTATTATATGTTCTATTTAATTTACTGTTTTTAATTTAATATTTCTACACATGCACCCATAAATTAAGAGACATAGAAGTAAAACAACTATTATATAAAAATTAAAAGGTTAACAATATATTTCTTAAATACAAGGAGTATGGAAGATATTTTTAAGTTGTATGTAAATATAGGGTAATGTTAGAGTAACCGATACTTAACCTATTTTGGTATTAAATCACTAAATTAAAAAAATATATGTAATATACGCCAACGAATGTATGCTCTTAAAACATTAATTAAAAGCATCAAAATGACATGAACCTGAAAAAAAATAAAAATAGCCCGTTCGCTATGTATGGAGAAAACCTTGTTAAGTACTCTGGGAAAACTTGAATTGGATAGTTTTGTCATAAACTATTTTTTTTGGATTTTCATTATACTTAATTACATGAGAGGTACTCTGGGCAAATGGGGCGACTTCCCCAGCCCCACCGGAGAAGGGGGGCATGGCGAGCTTGATTTTCTTCCCAAGCTCGACTTAATCAACTTCGCGTTGGCTCCGATCTTTCGAGGCGGTCAGGTATGCTCCGGCGGTCAGGTGGTCTTCGTGCCTGCACAAAGAACGAACAGGGGCCCGGGGTTGTTGTCGGGTTTTCCCTCTCCAACGATCAAGTCAGTATCGGTGTTAACTGAAAGTAGGGATATAATTAAGGAGGAGGGACCGGGCCGGTTACAGGTCGGTGTATCGAGTGGTACAGATAGTGTTCAGGGGGTCCGGGTTGTTTAAGCTTTATCTCTCCTCTCTGTCTTTTTTGTGTCCCCTCTCTAAGTAGGATTATGGGGGGTATTTATAGTGAGGTTCAGATGTGTATTAACCCTTGGATCACTGTACTGTAAGATGCTGATCCAACGGTGTCAGAGTCATTTATGACTCTGACAAGAGTACTGTCTTTTCCCGGGGCCCACTGGAGGTGTCCTGTGATTGGGCCACGTCGGTGAAACGTCAGGAGGGTCCCTCAAGGGAGCAGTAGCATTACTTGGTGAAGCGTACTCGATACGCTTCTTTGGGCCGGCCTAGCTTCACCCCGTTTGGTAATGAACCGGGGTGGTGAGACGTCCACTATATAGGGCCCCGGTTTGTTCGTTTCCGTGGTGATATCGGTCCGGACGAGGGGACACTGACATTCCCTCGCCAATAGCTCCCTGTCCGGAGTCGTCGTTAGTGACAATGCCGGTGAGTACCTTCTTCACTTTACGGGGGCTCCGGTCATTACGTCTTCATGTTTGGCTGTCTAGAGGCACCTCGGCGTGACTCGTCTCTTGACACGTGTCCAACCATTCATGTATTTCTTACACGTGGAGCATGCCAGTTTTGTACTTTTGAGGCGCCGCCTGTCTTTTCAATCTCTTCGATGTCATTAATGCTAAAACGGCTGAAGGGCGACACTTGGCAGACGACCTCTCCTTGCTGTACACGTGGAAGGCGTGGGTTGAGTGGCGGCTGTCATTTGTGGGAGTTCGCGCAATGAGCCGTTGCGTCTTTTCATCTTCTGGTAAATGTATTTTCACCTTCCATTAGGGGCCTATAAATACCCTCAGTGAAATTCATTTTTCACTTTCTACTTTTCTTTCTAGATTTTCACAGCAAGCCATTTTCTCTCTCTAGATTTCTATAGCAAACCATCTCCTCTTCACTTAACGAATTTTTTACAAATTTCCCACCACAATGGTTATAATTCATGGAGCCGGAAAGGGCCCGATGGTCGCTCCGCAACCACGGCGCCTGGCCGTAGCAGCGAACGCTCTGCCGTTCCGTCCGATGATTCTCGATCCGACCCTGACCGTGGAGGGGAACGACAGCAGCATAATGGTGAGGCTACACGGGCCTGACCTCAACGAATTCCGAGAAGTCTGCGGGATCGGAGAGGAGTTCAAACTCCGGAGATGTGAGAGTGTCGATGAAGTGAACGGCATAGTGGCCCGTCCCAACGACATGGTAACCCTCTCTCTCTCTACTCTCCTCTATGGGGGTACCCACCTCCCCATCCCGGAGCTGCTGGCAGAGTTGTGCGCTTGGATGCAGACTCTTCCATGCTAGTGGCCCCTCCAGGCGCACCGTATCTGCGCCGGGATGGAGGCTCTGAATGTGTTGTTGGGCCCGGACCTGCCAGAACCATTGGGGCTTAGGGAGCTCTTGGCCTGCTATGAATTCCTGCAGACCGAGCCAAGCTCCCAATCTAAAAGCAGGCAGCCTTACTTAAGGTGCCGTGCTTACAATCAGTTGATCACGGGTAACTCCGATTCTAATCGGGGCTATACCCAAGATGTGATCGTGGTGGAAGGCCATTGGCTCCACCGGACCGACCTGATACTCCCGTCCAGGCCGGGGAGGGTGCTAAGCACCAAAGAGAACAAGGCCACAGTGGCCTCTAAGCTTCGGGGCCTGGGTGAGCCCAATACTGAGTCTATGGAGGTGGCTCTGAACTGGTGGGGTCCCGACGGGACCGACGCTGGGGCGCGCGATGCGGAGCGTCTCCTAACTTATGGATCCCCAACAACCTGCAAGGGGAACGAATTCATTTGGCCCCACATGACCTTTTGTCCTGTGGGATACTCCCGCGAGAGATGGGAGAAAGAGAATGGGTTGGAGTCCACCCTCCCTCCTAAAGCGGCTGAAACCGAGGCCGTGACAGGGCCCGTGGCGAAGAAGATGGCGGCGAAGCCCAAGGCAAAGTCGAGCAGCAGCAGGGCGAGGAAGGTTATGACTGTGACGTCTTTTGCTCCTGCCTCTGCCGGGGTAAAATGGGAGGTTCGTCCGGATGGGCCCATCCTCAATTATAGGGAGGGGCCAGACGGCACCCGGCACTATATAGACCAACATGGGAACCCTTTGAAGGAGATCGTTCCTCTTAGCTCCAGAGAGCCCGTTGTGAGGAGTCCCTCTCACCTCGAAGATAGCCTCGTGAGCGAAGAGCTTACAGGGCCGAGCTTGGGTACCTCGCGGACCAGAGTAAGTCTAAGTCATTCCATGTTCTCTACATCATTTGACACTTAGCTAGATTTTGTTGATTTTTCTAACTCTTTTTGTATTTGGCCTGTACAGGTGGTCCGTTCTGACGAGGAGGAGGAAGCAGATGAAGAAGATGCTGCCGCGGCTGGGGGTAGTGGAGAGGGAGAGGGGGAAGGGGTTGTGGCTGAGGAGGGTATCATAGCGCTTGAGGCCGCCGAGACGGAGAAGGTGGTCGGAGAGGAGGTGGTCATAGAGCTCGAGACCACATCAAAGGAGGTCGACACAGGGGACAACGAAGTGGTTGTCATGCCTCAGTCTGGCGCCAATATTGCTGCTGACTTGGCTGCTCAGACCAGGCTTGACCGGGCGGCCCGCAAGGCCCGGCTTGGGAAAAGAAAAGTGGAGGGGGCGAAGCCCCTCCGTGATGGGAAGAAAACCAAGGCTGGAGGGGGCACCTCGCCTGAGGTCGTGGTGACGGAGAGGCCGAGAGTGACGTTGGGCCCAACTCAAAGCGCGAGCTCCTCTGCCGCCTCTGCCATCTCACCGACCCATAGGATGCCAGTGCAAACACCCGAGGAGGTGAAGGCGGCGACGGGGGTAAAGAGCATAATGGAGGCTGACCCGTCCGCCGGGCTACTAGCTTTGGCTGCGCTCCAGCAGCAAAGCGTCAAGGCTGACCATCGGGGTCGTGACCTCGCATCCTCTATGACATCGGCCATGGCCATGATTCCCCAGGTACGTAACCCTCTATTTTTGTTTTATGCTGTATGCTTTCGTATTGTTTCTTTCAAATATTTTGCTAAGTGTTTTGCCTTTTCCCTCGTAGGCCTACTTAATGATGAATCAATATGTTTATCACCAAGGCCAGCTGGTGAGATCATGGGCCGGTAAGGCCGAGGCTAACGCGAAGCTCATGGAGGAGGCCCAAAAAAGGGCGGAGGAGGCCGAGAGCAGGGCGGAGAAAGCCGAAGGCCTCAATGCCACGGTCGAGGCGAAAAGGGTCGAAGCTGTGAAGGCCAAGATGGGGGCTGAGGAGCGAGCTCAAGCAGCGGAGGCGGCTCTGAAAAAGGCCGAAGCAAATGCGGCTGATAAGCTGAAGGCTGCGGTTTAAGCTGCTCAAGCCGAACTAAACGCAGCCTGGGTCGAAAAGACACAGAAGGAATTCAATTCCTTCTATGTCGAAGGGTGGACTGAGGCGGCTGCCTTTCTGAGGGCGGGACCGGACCATCCGGTATGGAGCATGGACAACATCGTCGTTCCGGTCCCCTCGGCTCCTATCCCAGAGGTGGTTCCCCTCACTCCTCGAGCCCTCTCCGACGAAGAGGATGAGGGAGATGGCGACGGGGATATCTAGGGTAGTTATGCTTAGTATGTAATCCCCTTTTTCTTTTTCTTTTTTCTTTTTTTTTTCTTTTTTTTGTACTTAGTATGTAATAGCTTTCCATTGAATGAAATGAAAAACAATTTTGGCTCTTCTTCAGACTTGTCTTTATTTATTCTTCTGTTTTGTGTTTATTCATCATTCGTTGTGTACATGCTCCCAAATGAGGGGGCCCTTATGCTTCGGCGTTGGGGCGATCATTTTATATACAGCACAATTCGAGTTGGCGCGTGTAGAAACACTTGAAACTTAAATGAACTGAAAAAATATGAACCGGGGTGCCGTATAGGCTCGTGTTCTGAAACACTTAAAGAAAAATTTAAATGAACTGAAAAATTCAAGTAAATATGAACCGGGGTGCCGTATAGGCTCGTGTTCTGAAACACTTAAAGAAAAATTTAAATGAACTGAAAAATTCAAGTAAATATGAACCGGGGTGCCGTATAGGCTCGTGTTCTGAAACACTTAGAAAATTTAAATGAACTGAAAAATTCAAGTAAATATGAACCGGGGTGCCGTATAGGCTCGTGTTCTGAAACACTTAAAGAAAAATTTAAATGAACTGAAGAATTCAAGTAAATATGAACCGGGGTGCCGTATAGGCTCGTGTTCTGAAACACTTAAAGAAAAATTTAAATGAACTGAAGAATTCAAGTAAATATGAACCGGGGTGCCGTATAGGCTCGTGTTCTGAAACACTTAAAGAAAAATTTAAATGAACTGAAAAATTCAAGTAAATATGAACCGGGGTGCCGTATAGGCTCGTGTTCTGAAACACTTAAAGAAAAATTTAAATGAACTGTACGCCGGGGAGCTATTAAGATAACAACAGTTTTCATTTATAAAGCCCACAGGCATAAATTTACATCACATTCCTATTTACACAAAGACATAAAGGCCGAGCCCTACTGGTAGTACTTTCTTAGGTTGTTGACGTTCCAAGGTCGGTCCATCGGGACGTCGTTGGGAAGACGACCCAACAGGTAGGCTCCGTTCCCTACCGCACCGAGGATTCGATAAGGGCCTTCCCAATTGGGGCCTAGCTTGCCGTCGGACTGTATCCTGGTGTTGTTGTTTACTTTTCGTAATACGAGGTCTTCGTCTTGGAAACGCCTGGCGTTCACTCTTTTGTCATAAGAACGCCCCAGCTCGTTTTTATATTCGACGTTACGGATGGCCGCAACCTCCCTTCTTTCTTCGGCGTAATCCAGCTCTAGCCCCATCATCTTTTCATTAAGCCCGTTTTCCACCATGTCCGTCCTCAGAGAAGGAAGCCCGATTTCTAACGGGATGATGGCTTCCATTCCGTAAGTGAGGCTATAGGGTGTCTGTTGAGTGCCCCGTCTTCTCGTCGTTCGGTAGGCCCAAAGGACGTGATGCAGCTCTGCAGCCCATCGTCCTTTGGACTTGTCTAGCCTCTTCTTGATTCCGTCGAGCACGGTCTTGTTTGATACCTCGACTTGTCCGTTGCATTGGGGGTACGAGGGGGTCGAATAGTAGTTCTTGATGTGATACTTTGCATACATCGCTTTTAATTTGACCCCGGTGAACTGTCCCCCATTGTCCGCGACGATTGAGTAGGGGATTCCGAATCTGGTGATCACGTCTCTCCAGAGGAAACGTATCACTTCGGCCTCTATGATTTTCGCTAAGGCCACGGCCTCCACCCACTTTGAGAAGTAATCGGTGACCATGAGAAGGAACTTCTTCCCCCCCGGGGCCACGGGGAATGGTCCGACGATATCCATGCCCCACTGCGCAAAGGGCCAGGGCGAGGTCACGCTGCTCATTTTTTGCGCCGGGGCATGGGGTATGGGTGCGTACTTCTGACACTTCTCGCACCTGAGTACGAAAGCTTTGGCATCCTTTTGCATGAGGGGCCACCAATATCCGTGGGTCAAGGCTCGGTTGGCCAGCGATCTGCCCCCGGTATGGCTCCCACATGTTCCTTCGTGAATTTCCTCCATGACCCTCATTACCATGTCAGGGTGGACGCAGAGTAAGTAGGGGCCAGAGAACGATCTTTTATAGAGCTTGTCGTTGGGAGCTATCCAGAATCCCAGTGCCGTTCTTCTTATTTTCTCGGCCTCTTTCTTCTCACTGGGAAGACCACCGGAGCGATGGTATTCGATTATGGGGTCCATCCAGCTTGGCTCCGGCGGGAGTTCAGTCACCATGTTTATTGTTGCCCTAGCCTCGATGCTAGGCGAAGGGACGTATTCTATGGTGATGACTCTCTCCTTTTTATCACTCATGGCCGAGGCTAGGGTCGCTAGTGCATCGGCATGAGTGTTCTCGTTTCTGTTGATGTTGACGATTTCTTGACATTCAAAGCTTTTAAGTATTCCGGATGCGATGGCCACGTAGCTTGCCATTCTGTCGTCCTTCGTCTGAAATTCACCACTGATCTGGCTGCTGACCAATTGAGAGTCCGTATGCACCAGTATCTTTTTGATTCCCAGGCTTCGGGCCATTTTTAAGCCGGCGATAACGGCCTCATATTCGGCCTCGTTATTGGTGGCTCTGAAGCCAAGTTGGATTGACTTCTCGATCACATCCCCTTGTGGAGATCGGAGTACGACGCCGAGGCCGGACCCTTTCTTATTGGCGGCTCCATCCGCGTGCAAGATCCAGGCCTCGGGGGCTCGACCTGTGATGTCGGGGCATTGGGTCGTCCCAGTGAATTCTGCCACGAAGTCGGCCAGGGCCTGTCCCTTGACGGACGTTCGTGGCGCATAGCGGATGTCGTAAGCGTTCAAGTGGCAGGCCCACTTCATCATTCGTCGAGAGAGATCCCCCTTTTGGAGTATTTCTCGCACAGGCTGGTCAGTATAGACCACAATGCTGTGTGCAGAGAAATAGTGAGCAAGTTTTCGTGAGGCCACGACGAGGGCTAGGACGAGTTTTTCCAAAGGCGTATACCTAGCCTCGGCATCGAGGAGAGTTTTGCTCACGTAATAGATAGGTCTTTGCTCCCTGTCGAGTTCCTTGATGAGGACGGCGCTGACGGCTATCTCGGACACGGCCAGGTATAGGGTAAGGACGTCGCCTGGGTCCGGCTTAGTTAGAAGAGGCGGACTTCTGAGATAGTCAGCCAGCTCGGTGAACGCACGCCGGCATTCATCCGTCCATTCGAATTTCTTCTGAGCTTTCAAGGCCGTAAAGAATGGCTTGCATCGATCCCCGAACCGGGCAATAAATCGGTTGAGGGCGGCAGCCATTCCGGCTAGCTTTTGTATGTCCCTTCTCTTCTCAGGTGTTTTCAAATTTTTCAAAGAAGAGATCTGGGACGGGTTCGCTTCGATGCCGCGATGGGTCACCATGAACCCCAAGAATTTGCCGGCGCCTACCCCGAAGGCACATTTAGAGGCGTTCAGCTTCAGGTCATGTCTTCGTATAGTTTCGAACACCTCTCTTAGGTCGGATAGGTGGTCCCTCTCCTGGGTGCTTTTTACCACCATGTCGTCAATATAGACCTCCATGGTTCGGCCTATGTTCTTAGAGAATATCTTGGTGACCATTCTCTGATAGGTCGCCCCGGCGTTCTTGAGTCCGAAGGGCATCACTTTGTAGCAGTAATTTCCCCTTGGGGTGATGAAGGCAGTTTTTTCTTGGTCGGCCTCCGACATAGGTATTTGATGGTAGCCGGAGCAGGCATCCAGGAAGCTCATTCTGGCGGCCCCGGCCGTAGAGTCCACTATTTGATCGATTTTGGGCAAGGGGAAAGGATCCTTTGGACAGGCCTTGTTGAGGCTCGTATAATCGATGCACACCCTCAACTTTCCGTTCTTTTTGGGGACCACTACGGGATTGGCGAGCCATCTGGGGTAATAAATCTCCCTGATGGCCCCGGCCAGCAGAAGCTTCTCTACTTCCTCGTTTATGGCATCGGCATGCTCTGGACTGACACGGCGCCCCTTTTGCATCACGGGCTTGGCATCCGGGTTGACGTTAAGTTTGTGGCAAGCGAGGTCGGAACTGATGCCTGGCATCTCGCTTGGACCCCATGCAAAATTGTCGAGGTGTTGGAGAAGGAGTTCGACGAGGTCGGTGACCTCAGGTTTGGTAAGCTTTGCTCCCACCATAAAAAAGTGGTCCTCGTCATGCCCCGGGATTTGGATTTTCAGCAGTCCCTCCTCCACCTTGTCTTCGGCCTCAGTCCCCATCTTTTTGTTTAGTTCCCTCAGCAGCTTAGGGTCCTCTGCCTCGATGTTCATGGCACTTTGGGCCGGCACTATCTTTTTGCCGGAATACACGGCCATGGCACAGCTGCGTGAGACTTTCTAATTTCCTGAGATGGTTTCCACACCAGAATCAGTTGGATACTTAACCTTTTGGTGTAAGGTGGAGGAGATTCCATCTATCCCATGGAGCCACGGGCGCCCTAATATCACGTTGTAAACAGAGGGGACATTCACCACCGTGAACTCCACGTCCATAACTTTCGTACCAGTTTTCACGGGCAAGGTTATGTTTCCTTTGGGCCGGACCGCCTCCGAGTTGAATCCGTATAGGGGTGGGACGTCGGTTTCCAACTGTTCCTCTTTGAGTCCCATCTTTCGAAAAAGGTCTTCAAAGAGTATATTGACCGATGCTCCTTGATCAACGAGGATCCGTCCTACTGCGCATAGGCCTATCTGTGCCGAGATAACGAGGGCATCAGTGTGGGGCACGTCCACCCCCACCAGGTCGAAGTCAGTGAAGCTTACATCCGGCTTGGAATTGCGCTTATACTTTTTCCGAAGGCTTAAGCTTTCTGCGAGGCAGACGTATTGCTTCATCAATGCTTCCCGTGCTGAGGTTCTTTCTGCCCCATTCTGGATTGACCTTTTGGGCCCAGAGTGAATGACATGACAGATCATCACCGGTGGGGGGAGGTCCCGCTGCCTCTCATCAACCCCTTCTCCATCTCGATCGGACTCCCTCCGTGACTTGACATATTTATCCATTAGGCCATCCCGGACCCATCCCTCGAGCCTGGCCTTCAGACCATGGCACTCGTTGGTGTGATGGCCGCGACCCCTGTGGTATTCACAGATTTTGTCGTTAGGCCCTGGGGCCGGCTCGTTCCGTAGTGGGAGAGGCCAAGAGAAGAAAGGTTCGTTCTCGATCTTGTTAAGAAGGTCGACAAGAGGTAGGCGAAAGGTGGTGGAATAGGCAGCGCCCGACCTCGAGGCGACAGGGGTTTGATGCCCCGGTCGGGGGTCCTCTTTTCTTCTTTTAGGGGCCGGTTGCGGGTTTCTTCCCGTTCGTGTCCGCTCCACCCTCTCCGCTATGGGCCGGTTTCTTCGAGGGCTCGTTGCGATGAACCGATCCCTTGGCTGGTCGATAAGGGCTACTGAACGTGTTGCCCCAGCGGACCTCATGTCCTTCTCTATGTCGATATGCTGTTTTATGAGGGACCTGAGTTGAGGAACAGAGTTGGGGGGGGGGGGGGGGTCGCGATCATCTCGTTTCGGATCCTGCTTCCAACTACCATGTTTTGCAGGAAGGCAGCTATGGCGGTGGAGTCGGGACAGTCCGCGCATTCGGCATGCTTCAACCAAAACCGACTATCATAATTCTCGAGGGTCTCTTTAGATTCGACCCTCACTTGATAGAGTTGCTCCGGCTGGGCAGCTCTCTCTTTCAAGTTTATGAACCGGTGTGCAAAGTCATAAGCTAGGTCGTCCCAACAGTGGATAGAATTGACGGGCAGGGACTGGAACCACTTACTAGCGAGCCTTCCCAGGCTGGCGGGAAAGCACCTGCACATTAACTGGTCAAGGTGCGACCAATGGTTCATCTGGTATCGGTAGTGTCGGAGATGAGCCTCTGGATCAGAGTCCGCGTTGAAGGTTTGGAGGATAGGGGCGATAAAGTTCCGGGGGGGGGGGGGGGGGGGGGGGGGACACTGTATTCAATTTCGTCCGAGAACGGGGTGCTGCGGGTCGAGGCCACGATTTTCAACGCTGCCTCACCAGCTGCATCGTGCCGTCCTCGTCGGCCACGTCTCCGTGTCCGAGGTGGCTTATCGGTTCGGGCGTGACTAGATTCCGGCCGTGAGTCCCGACTGCCATCCTGCCAACGGAGCCGAGAATGTACACTCCGCTCGTTATCGCGGCGAGAATTTCCTTCTTGGGAATGCTCCGACTCCGCACCCCTAGCCGGCTCCCTGGGAGTCTCTAGGGGGGGTCGTCGGAGGGGCCCCAACCTGGACATCACGCTTTTAACGGGGACTGGAACCGATTTGTCTTGGCTTGCGCCTTGAGAGGGCTCGAGTTCCGGCTCCATCAGCGAGGCTATCAAGGCTTTCTGGGCCGCGAGAGCGACGAGCTCTTTTTGGTGGATATCGATCATCATCTCTGTTAGCTCGGCCCGCGATCGGGGTGCGGGAGCTGTTGCGGTCAAGGGAACGGGCTCCCTGGTAGATGCGGTCCTAGGGGTCTCATCAAAAGAAAGCGTTCTCGGCATCCCAAGAACGTGGGGGGGTCGAGACGATGGAGTGTCAAATCGGTTATTGCCAGACATGTTTCTTTTAAGGACGGGGAGTCGAAGCTAACGCGTTTAATTTCCCACAGACGGCGCCAATTGGCGAGCTTGATTTTCTTCCCAAGCTCGACTTAATCAACTTCGCGTTGGCTCCGATCTTCCGAGGCGGTCAGGTATGCTCCGGCGGTCAGGTGGTCTTCGTGCCTGCACAAGGAACGAATAGGGGCCCGGGGTTGTTGCCGGGTTTTCCCTCTCCAACGATCAAGTCAGTATCGGTGTTAACTGAAAGTAGGGATATAATTAAGGAGGAGGGACCGGGCCGGTTACAGGTCGGTGTATCGAGTGGTACAGATAGTGTTCAGGGGGTCCGGGTTGTTTAAGCTTTATCTCTCCTCTCTGTCTTTTTTGTGTCCCCTCTCTAAGTAGGATTAGGGGGGGTATTTATAGTGAGGTTCAGATGTGTATTAACCCTTGGATCACTGTACTGTAAGATGCTGATCCAACGGCGTCAGAGTCATTTATGACTCTGACAAGAGTACTGTCCTTTCCCGGGGCCCACTAGAGGTGTCCTGTGATTGGGCCACGTCGGTGAAACGTCAGGAGGGTCCCTCAAGGGAGCAGTAGCATTAATTGGTGAAGCGTACTCGATACGCTTCTTTGGGCCGGCCTAGCTTCACCCCGTTCGGTAATGAACCGGGGTGGTGAGACGTCCACTATATAGGGCCCCGGTTTGTTCGTTTCCGTGGTGATATCGGTCCGGACGAGGGGACACTGACATTCCCTCGCCAGGGCAGACATCATTTTTTTTAAAATCTATTTTCATTTATTGTATTTGATTAAAATTAATTTAAACTTATGAGATAGAGATTTCTTTTGCAATTACAAAATTAGTTTTTTTTATGAATGATTTGATGAGGTTGACTGTTAGATGGGGAAAATTGATGAAAATCTGCAAACTATTGGTGTATACCCTTGTAGTGGAATACAAAATAAAAAGTGGAGTTTTTCATATTTTTGTTTTTGAACTTGCGCACTCAGGTATATAATTTTCATAAATAAACATCTTCATAAAATTTTACTTCTGCGATTTGTTTTTGCCCTTTTAACCTGTATTGCGTCAGTGGCGGTAGATAATTAAAGGTTAGTATTAGGTTTTCATAGGGTGTTACACCAGTCTTATTAAATACATCAATTAATTGCAATGCTTACGATACATATAACACTGTACTGGTTGAGCAGTTGAATAAATGCGCAAAAGTCAATCCCAATGTTCATAAAAACTCTAATATTGTACTTATGTGACTGACCACCATGCGAAATGCATGAATGCTCATTAAGGCACCTCCAATTTATTTTGGCTGTACGCAATTCAAAATTCGAAAAAGGACCGTAAAATATTTACGGGTAGAACATCTATAAACTTCCTTTAAAAAAAAAAAAAAAAAAAACCTCTATAAACTTATAAACTCATAATTAGTAAAAAATATTACTATATAAAAATTATTCTTAAATGAAAGTTTATATATAAAAAATAAAAAATAATTCAAATATTCCCTCCGTTTCTTTTTTAAGTGTTTCCTATAAATTGCTACTTTTTAACTGTATTAAATTTTGAGACATAAACTATTAATATTGCCCTTATAAATATAATAATTACAATTAATACGGATTAATTTCTTTTCTAAAAATTATCAATTTTGTAGTCATAAGTATACCAAGTTTTATAAATGGTAAGATAGTAAATTTATTGCTTTATAATTAGCAAATTGAGAAATGAGACACTTATCATTCTATTATAATAAGTTAAATGAGTCTATCCAATTTAACTGTTTTTTTTTTCCAAAAATACTGCTACATTTTTATATTAATTACAATAATAACATACTCACATAAAAATATAAAAAGTAAAAACTAATAAAACTATATATTTATCCATTTTTAACAAACAAAAATTCTTTTAAATCTTAAAGTATGTTTTTTTTCGTATTATTCACATATTTAATTTTATCATAACTATACATATTTTTTATATTTTTATTTCGTTACGCACCGTACACGCAAGACGTTGGATACGATTACTAGTTTTATGATAACTTAATATGAAATATTGGACACTAATTTAAGAAATGAGCGAGTATATATTTTGCAAAATACAAGATATATATATATATATTATTTAACAAAGTAGACAAATATACATGAGACAAGTACGTGTACTTAATTTAACTAGTCAAATATGATTTTAATACAACTGAAAAGTTAAGTATATACATATTTAAAAAATCGAGTTTATGTATTTAGAAAATCAAGTACATGCTTGACAAGTTGGAAATATTTTAATGTCAAAAAACGTTAAACACGCTTTACAAGTTGGATATATTTTTGCTTCAATAATAAGATGTACACGTGGACGAGCTATTACGTACGCACAATTTAAATGATATGGTAGCGATATCAAAAAATTAATTTCTTGTCACAACTACATTAGATATATATCTTAAACCGTTTTAAATTTCATATAATGATACATATATATAATTTTGCAGCTTTATATTATTTATTATTATATGGAGATACATTTACTTAAGGCGAGATTGTAAAAAACTGTGGAATATGACAATGTTGAGATTATTTCTATTTATAACTAGTTTCGATTTGCGATCGAGAATTTTTATTTCTATATAAGATTTATTTTTATATGGAGTATTCTTACATAGATGTTCCATCTACAATATGATTAAAAATAATTAGAAATTTAGCTTGTCTAAACCAATCATAAGTTGTAACGCATAAAAAGATAATCAATTTCTAAAAACACTCGTATGATTATACCAATGGTTTAAAATCAAGTTTCGAGAATATATACACTAATACTGGCGAACCTGTCCACGCGATGCGTTGGTCTGACGGTAACCTATATTCATAGATACTAATTAAATCGAATATAAACTTGACAACCATAAAATTGAAATCACATAAATTAATAACAATAATATTATTGGAAAAAAAAAAATTAAGTTTTCATACTTGTACTAGTAAAAAAAATTTAGAAAGACAGGGAGAGAAGAGCAGAGAGAAACCTAAAATAGACAAATGAATTTGAAAGTGGGATGACAGTTAACGTAACATATCAGTTTTATTTAGTATTTATTTTATTTGCAATTTATGTAATTGAAAAAGTTTTTTATAAATACTTGTTTTAAAGCTTAATAAAGGATGTTGACATAAAGTAATAGTATAGATTTATGTTCTAAAGTTATATTTTGTTATGAATTTAATCAACTTATGCACGTTCCATGTATGCTTTTAAACATTTCAATACTGGAGTATAATATATTGCTAGCATTTTTATAAATCAATAAACATTAACATTAACATTAACATTAACATTAACATTAATTGTTACTGTTATTGTTTTCTCTTTTTTATAGTCCTTCTGTCAAAACATATTCTATGCATTTAAGTGATTAATAAGTTTCTTCAACTTTAATGTAATTTTTATCCACAACCGATGCCCTCAATTTTTTTTATTATAGCGTCATACATTTTCTCCTTTTTAGTACATATACAACGTCATATTGCTGATCCACATATTATTTATATATAGTAATTTGGAAAAAAATAAAATGAAATTGTGGGTTTTAGCAAGACCAGTACCGGGGAGTGAAATATTTTTCCTTATTAACCTAATCTTATACTATCCCCTTTTCTTTTGTGGTTGTTTGTTAAGAGTTTCTCTAAACCGTTACGCGTCCGTGTCGTGTCATACTCGAACTCCCGACTAGATGTTCCTTACTAAGTAATTTCTACATTATAGAAATGGCCTAGGACAACCCACGTTAGTCGTTACTAGGCAATTTCACCATTCTAGTGAAAAACTTTTAATCTATTCGTAATGTTCATTTTATTTCATCACGATAGAGAAAATAAAAAATTGGACGCATTTTGAAAATAAAATAAAGTATTAGGAGAATTATATTTCTTCACAGGCGTCAGCCCATTGTTTTGATTTTTGAATACCCCCCAACGAACTTGGGCATCACTCAAATCAATGGCCAAAAAACAAATGAAAAGAAAAGTTACACAAATGATGTCATCGAAGTTTCTCACTTTTTTGCATTTTATTGTTGTTTTAGTTTTACTTAAAACCGTCGAAATGGGACCTACACACACCTCAGCTCACATGATCTGATATGATTTGATCCCCCAATAAGAAGAAAGGGAGAAATATACGTTACAGCATATAAATACGAATATTTCTTTTTTTCTTAGTAAAGTTATTATTCCTTTTCGAATTGTTTATTCTTCACCATTTATTTTGGCCTGTGTAATACTAATACTAGTAGGAGTATGTATACCAGCAGTATTTATTTGGAGGTTGTATTTTTAAACTTCAAATTTTCTGAAAATACGCTGAAATCGTAGATTAAATCTACGGTCTGTATTGATTCAATACAGACCGTAGATTTAATCTACGGTTTACAGACATTTGCTGCAAACCGTAGATTAAATCTACGGTTTGCATTGAATCAATGCAGACCGTAGATTTAATCTACGGTTTGCAGCAAATGTCTGTAAATTACACAGTCAGTCCCTACTTTTCAGAAATTACACAGTCAGTCACTGCGCAAAAATTACACAGACAGTCCCTTGAAAACAGAATTTCACGTTTTTTTTTTAAAAAATAAACTTTTATACTATACTCTCTCTCTTTCTCTTAAAAATCCCCCAATTTTCAACCCAAAAAACCACCCAAATCAATCAAACACATTACCTATCAAATTAATTAACAAAAAAACCCCAAATCATCAATCAAATTTATCCATAATTCAAGGGTATATCTTTTATTCTCTAATTTATTATTTATTTTGTGTAATTTCAATTTGTAAAATAGGAAAAAATATATAAAATATGCAAATTGATTATTCACTTAGCTATATATAATTGTTTGTTGTTTGTTTATATTAATTATAGAAATTTTAATAATTGTTGATATTTGTCCCATTTTTGGATGTTTTTTTATTTTTTGTAATTTTAATTTGTAAAATAGGAAAAAATATATAAAATATGCAAAACCATAATTCACTTAGCTATATATAATTGTTTGTTGTTTGTTTATATTAATTATAGAAATTTTAATAATTGTTGATATTTGTCCCATTTTTGCATGTTTTTTTATTTTGTTTGGTTAATTTGAATTGTTGATAATGTGTTTGGTTATGATTAAAAAATTGAGTTATTATTGTTTGGTTTATGATTAAATGTGTTTGGTTATGATTAAATGTGTTTGGTTATGATTAAAAAATTGAATTATTATTGTTTGGTTTATGATTAAATGTGTGTTTGGTTATGATTAAAAAATTGAATTATTATTGTTTGGTTTATGAAAAAATGTGTGTTTGGTTATGATTAAAAAATTGAATTATTATTGTTTGGTTTATGAAAAAATGTGTGTTTGGTTATGATTAAAAAATTGAATTATTATTGTTTGGTTTATGATTAAATGTGTGTTTGGTTATGATTAAAAAATTGAATTATTATTGTTTGGTTTATGAAAAAATGTGTGTTTGGTTATGATTAAAAAATTGAATTATTATTGTTTGGTTTATGAAAAAATGTGTGTTTGGTTATGATTAAAAAATTGAATTATTATTGTTTGGTTTATGAAAAAATAATTGTTTGGTTATCATTGTTTTGTTATCATTAATTGGTTATAATTGAGTTATCATTGTTTGGTTATCATTAATTGGTTATCATTGACTTATCATTGTTTGGTTATCATTAATTGGTTATCATTGAGTTATCATTGTTTGGTTATCATTAATTGGTTATGTTATCATTTTTTGGTTATCATTAATTGAGTTATATTTGGTTATCATAGTTAGGATGGCAGACCCAGGTCCACATATTAAAGGGAGGTTGGGTATTTTACGACAGACTGGTCACATTTCTAATCAGACTTGGGATGCTGGCAGAGAAGCGGGTAGAGGAGATGCCAATAAGATTAGGGTTTATAATTATAGTTGGCAGATACCGACGCCTGAAAGGGTAGTTCAAAATATCATTAGGGCTGGTTTTTACGGTATTTACAGTATAGGTAATTATACCGTAGACCGAGGGTTGATTACAGCCTTAGTTGATAGGTGGCGTGATGAGTCACACACGTTCCATTTTTTCGGGGGAGAGTTGGGGATATCTTTACAGGATGTAGAGATTATGCTTGGTCTGAGGGTGAATGGTCTTGCTGTGACCCGGTCGGAGCGGAATGACACGAATGCGAGCAGGTTGGCTATGATGAAGAGTTTGTTGGGTGTTAGGCCGGCTGACAATCAAGTCGATCTAAACTGTCTGACAGTTAGACTTGATTGGATGTTACAGACCTTCGGTGAATTACCCCCCAACCCTAGTGAGGAGCGTTTACTATATCAGTCTAGGGATGTCATGCTATTATTACTTGCTGCACATGTGTTTTCGGATAAGAGCAGTGATCAGATTCCACTCCGGCCTCTGCCATTTCTGGAGGATTTTGACACATGTGCTGAGTATAGTTGGGGATCAGCTCTTCTGGCCTGGTTAGAGGCTAATCTATGCAGGGTGGTACGTTGTAAGACAACCGGAGTAAGCGGGGCGGTGATGTTTCTGGATATATGGGCGATTACCAGACTACTGCCGGTTAGACCGTGTGAAGAGCTGCCGGAAGATGTCGAGCCACCGGAGGGCTTGCCTAGGTTCCCCCTCGGTTACAGGTATGATATTTATTTAGTTTTTGAATTGGATTTGCTTTTTTATATTATTGTGTCATCTATCATTTACTTAGCTGCCGGTTATATTTATTGTTTATCGGTTTTTGTTTGTATATTACAGATGGAAGATGTGGAGGCAAACTAACCTTACGCCATATGTCTACGGACATAATGTGGTCCACATACGTGACCAGTTTGACAATATGTCGCCTGAACAGGTAAATTCTAATTTTCATATTATATGTAACTTACGTATTATATGTTGTATATGTTTGCATTTGTCTTATGTTCGCAGAATTTATTACTCGTCTATTTTTAAACCATTGTTTATATATTCTAATTTGATGATTACAGATAGTGTGGCAACCTTACGGGGATCTCAATCAGTATCCGGAATACTGCACGCGGGGCCGTTATATGTGGCATTGTTCTGTGCCTCTCATTTGTAATGAGAAGATTGAGTACCACCCCGCGGACAGGTTCATGAGACAGTTCGGTTTTGTGCAGCGGGTCCCTACATATATTTGGAAACCCAGACATGGTCACGGCAAGGATAGAAGATATGGGATTGGGCAAAAACACGACTGGCCTTTACTAACCGGAGAATTTATAGCCGTGTGGAATGACCGCCACACCCGTCTTATTAACGGCGAATATGGCACGGGGACGTCACCGGATTACATGAAATGGTATAGAGAGCGGACCCGCATCTTCATAAACCCACATGAACTTGCCCCGCCATCTCACGGTTTCCGGGAGCATACAGGGTTGTTCAGTAAAATGGTAACAACTAATTAAAGTTCATTAATATTTGATTGTTATTTTTCTGTTTGTATATTTCAATACTTATAAAATCGTTTTTGATTGGTTTTTTTTTTCAGAAAGCGGTATTGCGCCGAAATTTCAAATCATTCAAACAGCATAAATTGAAAACGGAAGTGGACTTACTACGAAAGGACTTCGCTGAAATGGGATTGAATCCGTACGGGTCAGCTGATGAACAGTCGGATGGGGAGGATGAGGATGAGGATGACGACGACGACGACGACGATGGTGATG
Organism: Primula veris; assembly: GCA_963682055.1. NCBI lineage: Eukaryota > Viridiplantae > Streptophyta > Magnoliopsida > Ericales > Primulaceae > Primula > Primula veris. Next base: position 19,962,989 of record OY821749.1, on the reverse strand, counting down.
ACGACCTACGTTACGACCCAAGAAATTACACTAGGTCGGCAAGTTGTCGGCGTCCCGACGAAAGAGGCAGAGGGGAGGCGAATCTAGTAGCAGCGGTAGAAGAACCAGTGGAGGTCGACCCCCGACTACAGATCAGGGTCCGGGTCCGAGTTCAAGCGGTCATGGTCGTCGTGCTTCTTTTGCTGGGTCGGGCTACGTTCAGGATGATGTCCCGTTCGATCATCATAGACAATCATTTGGGTCGTACGAGCATCATCCTAGTCATCAGTCAACCGACAGTTGGAGTCGAGGGTTGACAGTTACATCCCACGAGCGTGCGCCGCATCCAGAATCACAGCAGCGACAAAGACGGCGTACGGAGCTAAACGAAATCGAAGAGTCTGCTGAGCCGTCATCCGATAGATTAACATCGGCGGGAAAGATGCTCCCTATGTCCAACTTTAAAACATTTAGTCGTTACAAAAAAAAAATAAATGCACTGTTTTTGTATTTGATTTCTATGTTTGATTTGTCAGTTTTATTCTTAGCTAGGGTTGAAATATTATAAATTCGTAGGTTTAATTTGATTTCTATGTTTGATTTGTACGTTATAATTTCGTAAGTTTAATTTGATTCGTATGTTTGATTTGTATGTTTTAGGGTAAAAAATATTCTGTATTTTAATTGATATGACCAATATTGAGTTTTTACAAACCCTAAACCCTAAAACCTAAACCCTAAACCCTAAATTACAAACTCTAAACCCTAAACCCTAAACCCTAAATTCTAAACCCTAAACCCTAAACCCTAATTTACAAACCCTAAACCCTAAATTACAGACCATAAACCCTAAACCCTAAACCCTAAAATCTAAACACTAAACCCTAAACCCTAAATTACAAACCCTAACCCCTAAACCCTAAATTACAAACCCTAAACCCTAAACCCTAAACCCCTAAAAACTAAATATTCTGAAATATACATACAAACCGTACATTTAATGTACGGTTTGTACAGATTTCATACAAACCGTACATTAAATGTACGGTTTGCATGTTTTATGTGCAAACCGTAAAAGTAATGTACGGTTTGCACCCCTGATTTGAGCAGCGACGTTTTACGAATGTACTTTTTACACGGAATCACCGTTAATAACGTAAAAAAAAAATAAACTACAAACCGTAAAAGTAATATACGGTTTGTAGTGTAAATTACATTGGATACCATATCTATCAAAATAATTCCGACAACACATTATCACTTTTGAATTATTATGACTTGACAACCCTATCCGAAAATGACTACTCAATGCATTATTAAAGTTTCGAAATGACTACACCAAAAAAAACACTACAACCCGTAAAAGTAATATACGGTTTGTAGTGTAAATTACATTGGATACCATATCTATCAAAATAATTCCGACAACACCTTATCACTTTTGAATTATTATGATTTGACAACCCTATCCGAAAATGACTACTCAATGCATTATTAAAGTTTCGAAATGACTACACCAAAAATTCACTACAAACCGTAAAAGTAATCTACGGTTTGTAGTGTAAACTTACCCTATAAATATGACTCAATTTTGCCAATTCTAACAAACCATAAAATCAAACACAAACACATTTCGGAAATCTCTAAAAAAATCCTCATTTCTCCCCAATAAAATATACAAACAAACACTTTTCGAAAATGAATTACAACTATGGTTATGACAACAACCAATGGAATAACAACAACAATGCGAATTCATCCAGTGGCTCAAACGATGAGCTAACTGATTATTCGGAGCACTTTGAAGTTGATGAATTGACTTGGGAAACAAGGGATGAAATGCTTGCTGATCTTGCTGATGTGGCTGGAAATTGGGGTTTCATTCTTACGATTCGTAGGTCTGGAGGGGGTGATGGGAGCAGAACACCGTATGTTGATATTGTGTGTGATAAATCGGGGGTTTACGAAAAAAAGAAACCATCTTCCGTAAAATCAGGTACAAAGAAAAAAGACTGTCCATTTTTCATTAAAGGTTACGTAGTTAATTGTGAATGGATGTGTCACGTAGAAAATGGACAACATAACCACCCACCTCCAACTTACCTCCAAGGGCAAGCACGACGTGCTCGTTTAACCCAAGATGAAAAAGAAATTGTTAAAACTTTAAGGCAAAGTAGTTTTAAAGTTGGTGCAATATTAGAGGCCATTAAAAATCGAAATCCTGACAATGTATCAAACACTAAAACGATACATAATTTTTTGGCCGGACTGAAATTTAAAGAACGAGATGGTAGAAACCCGACACAGGAACTTTTTAATTTGTTGGATAGACATCGCTACACATTCTACTATAATATGAACCCATCAACCCATTGCCTTGAGAACTTGTTTTTTGCACACCCCGATTCTATAAGGATGTTCAAAGTTTTTCCTGATGTCTTGTTAATGGATTGTACATATAGGACAAACCGTTTTAATATGTCATTTCTAGAAGTCGTAGGAATGACATCAACGAACCAAACATATTGTTTAGGTTTTGTTTTCATGAGTGACGAGACACAAGAAAGTTATATATGGGCATTGGAAAAATTTAAAGTTACATTGGAGGGGTGTATACTACCTAGGGTGTTTGTAACCGACAGGGAAATGGCCTTATCAAATGTTTTATCCGTTGTTTTTCCCGATTCTCATCATATTTTGTGCACTTTTCATATTGCAAAAAATGTTTTGAAAAACTGCCGTAAAAAGATCCCTGACGAGGAGTGGCAAACGTTTCTAGATGATTGGGGTTTATTGGTTGATTCTGAGTCGATAGAGGAGTACAATTATAACCGAACTAATTTCAATTCCTCTTACAAATCGTACCCTGCTGTGATTAAGTATGTAGACAAGCTTTTAAATGATTATGCTGAAAAGTTTGTTGCATGCTATACCAACCACACAACACATCTAGGTAACAGAACTAGCAATCGAGCCGAACAACAACATGCTAAGCTGAAAAGATCCCTTTTCACAAATACTGGCACGCTTGAAACTGTTTGGGTAGAGGTGAATAGAATTCTAGAAAAACAGTTTGAGGATATTAAGACGAAGTTGGATAAATGCAAGTCTTATTTTCCACATTATGAAAAAACGCCTCTATTTATAAATCTTAGGTCGTATATCACACACTATGCCTTTGATTTATTATTCCAAGAACACAAAAAATGTAGTGTCCAGGCTGATGAGAATTGTTCTTGCGGTTTTAAATTGTCTCACGGTTTACCTTGTCATCATATTATGAGTGAACATATTTTATTCGGGAAGCCTCTTCCTCTAGAATATATTCATCCATTCTGGAAAAAATTAGACGTAATTGATGATAATGGGAACACCGATGATTATGGGGTAGAGGGTGATCTAGAAGAGTTTAATAGTGTTTATGCTAGCAAAACGAATGTTGAAAAACGACGTATGAAAACACAACTCCGAGAGATAACCGTACCAGCCAGAACATCCGTCAGTGACCCCGAAGTGAGAGCAAATAGGGGGAGACCTAGAAAAGGCGACAAATCTAGTAAGAGGGATAAGTCGGGATGGGAGTATGTGGAGGAACAGAGTGCTGGTGCTAGTAGGGACAAGGGTAAAGGCAAGGCGGATGAAACACCGGAGGTAAGGGTAAACCCAACTAGGAGGCCGCGAAACCAGAACCCTAAACCCACCCCCAATAGGCCAACCTTCCTGTACAGTGACCAAATATGGGTCATGTTACATAGTTACATCGAAACAGTTTATGATGTGCGTGGGGATGGTAACTGTGGGTTCCGGGTACTTGCAAATGCGACGGGTAAACAGAATGGGGAAGATGATTGGTACGCGATAAGATGTGAGTTGTTTCAAGAGCTGCAGCAAATGAAAGGTGTTTATTATGAGCTGTTTGAGAATCTTGACTTTGAAACTTACCGGTATGATTACATTTTATCAAGTTTAAATTTTTATCATCCTACAGATCCCGCACCTATTGACAAATGGATGAGATTTCCGTCTTATGGGTTTTTAATTGCTTCTCATTACAATATGCCAATTGTATTGTTGTCCTTATGGGAAAATCAAAATGGAGGGGTAAACGTGTGGAACAGTATTTTTTACCGCTTTATACTGGTCCGCCTCAGGGAACGACATATTACATCCCGACTGTAATGGTGTTCGTCAACAGTTGTCACTATGCTCAGGTTATTCCTAAAGAAGGGATCTTCCCAATGCCAGGAATTATAGCACGGTGGGAACAAACACGCACTGAGGCAGCTGCGCCATGGAAGGAACTTTTTCGACCAAATTTCAAATTATATATGGCGCTGGAAAAGCAATCGGGAAAGAAAAAAGCAAATGAAGAACCTATAGACCTAAGTCCATAATCGGTTTTTTATTTTTAATTTTATGTAAATTACTATTTTTTCCAATTTGTTGTAAATTTATATGATGTAAACAAATGTTTAATAAATTTGTTTTATGAAATTTAGTTCTATGAAATTTTGTTGTAAATTTTGTTTAATTTTGTTGTAAATTTTGTTTAATAAATTTGTTTTATGAAATTTATAAGTTGATATTCATGTTTGCATATTGACTTAATTTCTTTTATGAATTTTATATAATTTATGATTGTTTCATTCAAGAAAATTGACGATTGACACCAAATTCACGACTTAGTTAATGTTTCATATTGCGTTATACAAGTGTTAAAAACAAACCAAATGTACTTCACAAAAATTGACGATTTAGTTAATGATTCAATAAATATCAACTTATAAACTTGACAAAAATATAACATCAACCAAAAACATAAAATTTATCAAATCAACTTTTTTTGTGTAAATTTGTGTAAATTTTGTGTTTATTTTGAGAGATTGTTAGAATATTGGTAATTTATTTTATGTAAAATTTTAAAAATAAGTCATTTTGTTTTTTAATTTGAAAAAAACAAAATGCCTTATTTGAAAAAAATATCAACTTATACACTTGAAAAAAATATCAACTTATACACTTGAAAAAAATATCAAATTATACACTTGAAAAAAATATCAAATTTTAAACATAAGGCATTTTTATGTAAAAAAAAAATCATGTTTAATTTGAAAAAAATATTCAGTATTTTAATTTTAATTATTAGAATTTTAATTTTAATTTTTAATTTCAAAAAATCTGTGAAAACACACAGACCGTAGATTTAATCTACGGTTTACAGTGATTGACTGTAAACCGTAGATTAAATCTACGGTTTACAGTTAATCACTGTAAACCGTAGATTTAATCTACGGTTTACAGTGAATCACTGTAGACCGTAGATTAAATCTACGGTCTGTGCGTTTTTAAAGAAATTATGCAGTGTATTAAGCCCACCTCAATTTATTTGTTCACCTTCTGACTTTTTTCTATTTTCTTATATTTTATCTTTTTAAAAAATAACAACATTCTTGAAAACTCTAAATATATAGAAAATGCTATTTTCGGTATATTAGAAAGCCACACCATTCAAATATTTTGTAACAGGAACATGTTAATTAAAATGCATGATCAACTTTTCTATGTTGCTAGCTAGTCACACTTAACTATGAGTCTTTTGTCTACAAATACTTATGAGAAGAGTAGATTATTTGAATTTTTTTTTCAAATTAATAATATAAAAAAGTATACATTTCTTATATAAAGTTTTGTATAAATCAATAGATCAATTCCACCAAATTATGTTTGTATAAAATGTAACTACTAATAATTAGATTTATGGCAATTTACTATGGCATGTGCTACATTAGATTTATTAGCCTATTGATCAAAATATCTCAATGATTTTTGGTTCTAATAATTACTTTACTTTTTATTACTGTACTTGAAATATAAAAAATAACTAATTCTAAATTTCCTATATTAGTTACGGAATTATTGCTTTGTCGACCTGTTACAAATTTTTAATTGTAAAACTAATATAATATGTAGAGATAATTTAAGTATCAAGGTTATATTTTTTAATGTAACCATTGCTTTTATTTTTGACAAACCATGTTAACCGTATTTACCATTTACTGCCATGGTTAGAAGGTGTATTTGTTTTGAAATCATACTATATATACGGAGTATGTCGACACAATTATAAAAAAAAAAATACAAAATTGTAAGTACTGAACTTTGTTACTGCTAGGCAACTACCAAAAAGTAAAGAATAAAGAAATCCAACGAAAAGGAAAAGCTCACAAGAAGACAAATGAAGTTCAAATGGAGTATTTAAAAATGAAGAGAATTTAGAAGAAAAGTTAGTAATTTTTACTTTTGCTTTTACAGATTTATTAATAATGAGCTCAGTTTCCAAGGTCTCTGTTCCCTCATCGACAAGCTCTGCCCGTTAACTATTGGGCACCTTTTACCTGCCCGTTTAGTGGACACGTGTCATAGGCTTTCTTGTACCACCGCATTATTTAATATTTATTCGTTTTATACGTCATGATATCCCACAATGTACATGTCATGGAGATACTCGGAAGCAAAGTGGAGCAATTTCATTATTTTAAATCTTACGGTATTAAAGATGATTACACTTAATTATGTTAATAATTATGTTAGTAATACGGACTTTAACCACTAGCTTATTCCTAATGAGTTATTTTTTTCTCAAAACTATTTAGTATAAAAGAAAACGAAACTATGAAGCACACTATAATTTACGATACATCATTATGAGTACCATACCGGAATTTGATTACTGTTTGTTTTTAAATCTATTTTCACTAACGTTTGATGTACTTATTCGGTAAGTATACTAAAGTTTATTTTTTTTGAAAAACTAAAGAAAAATACGAGTTTCTTAATTTGAGAATGTAAATGTTTTATTATATATTTTTACTAGAATAATGAGTCTAGTTAATTACAAGGTTTAAACTACAAGCTAACTGATGAAAAAAATAAAAAAATAAATGATATTATTTATAATATACGTATATAAGTTATTTTAAAATATGATTGTAAACAAAATTGATAGACATCTTTGTTTCACACAAATTTTCACCAAGTGCTGAAAACAGGAAAAATGAATGCAAAGCAAATTAAATTTATTTATCAATTAATTTGCGGGTACAATCTCTGATAATTTCTAAAATAAAATATATAAATAAAAGTCGTTTGATTCTCCTATTCGAACAATTTGTGATGACTCTAAATGTTGTTGTAGACTCTCTGATGAATTTTGTTGAGTTTGTTGAAGCTGAGTAAAATTCTTCGGTTTTGATGAAATTTTTTGTAGTTTTGTTGATTTCGTTGATGATATTGACGCTCCTCGGATTTGGGGAAGAACTTAAATATTTTGATATAGAGAAACGTGTTTTTGCTTCTGTGTAGTCGTTCTGAAGATCGAATGCCGGTTTGTTGTATATTTCTTGGGTGGAGTTCTTCAGATTTGTTGAAGAACTTTGAAGACTTTGATTTGCAGAAACATCTTGTTTATTGCTTGTAGTCGTTCCTGAACATCGAATGCCGATTTGTTGCAGAACTTATTTAAATTTGGTGAAAAACTTGGAAGACTTTGATTTGCAGGAACGTCTTGCTTATTGCTTGTTGTCGTTCCTTAAGATCGAAGGTAGATTTGTTGTAGAAGTTCTTCAGATTTGGGGAAGAATTTTGAAGACTTTGATTTGCAGAAACGTCTTGCTTATTGCTTGTAGTCGTTCCTGAATATCGAAGGCAGATTTGTTGTAGAAGTTTTTCAGATTTAGGGAAGAACTTGAAGATTTTGATCCGTAGAAACGTCTTGCTTGCTGCTTTTAGACGTTCTTGAATATCGAATATCAAGTTTATTGCAGATTTGTTGCAGAATTTGAAGGCGTTCGTTGAGATCGGAGTATGCAGAGCTTCCACTCGGAGTTGATCCCCTGACGTTTTTGGAGTAGCATAGGTGATTTCCTAGCGGCCGTGGAGAAGTAAAGCTGATTTTCTAACGGTTGTTGAGAATATTCTCTCTCTAGTCTTCAAGACTTTTTTTATTGTGAAAATAATGGACCCCCACCCTTATATTTATATCTTTTGAGATGAGCTTTTATTTGCAAGGCCACCTTATTAAGTTTGGGCCATTATCTTAAAGATCTCATAACTTATGTAAATGAATCAAACTAGTATTTATGTTTGAAAACATCACTAATGAGTACTATAATTTTAGTATCTCATTGTTTATACCACATTTAATGGTTTTTAGAAAAAGAAATACATTTATTTTATTTAATTATCATAATAGATTTTATAAGATGATAAATTATAATTTCTTTTTCGATTTTAAATTACTAATAACAAGTCTATTCTCAAACTGAGAAATTAGTAATGAATTGATATTTGATTTGAATGACACGTGTCACATTTTTAGTGGACGTAAAATTTGCATGTCAACAATCTTCATCAAAATACATCATGTTTTAATCAAATCATGTGATTTGAGCTTTTATTTTATTAAGAGCTAGCTACTTTTCTATTATGTAATGAAAAAATTATAGTACACTATTAAACACTAGTATTTATGAAATGAGTAGCATAATTAGCAAGTAAAATCTTAGCAAGCACCGAACAACGTGTGAACTCTAGCAGTTGAAATTATATAAATTTTATAATTACAAAAACTGATGAATTGAAATGATAATTACCAACATCTTGATTTTAATAATTTATCATATTTTTTAAATTTCTTCACCTTTAGATAAATAATTAGATATGTATTTTTTGCTTAATTATACTTTTATGTTCCCATAACTAAGGTCAAGACTTGTTAATATCATCATAAATAACTAAATTTAGATGTAATAGTCGCACTACCTTATAATATGTTCTCTACGTCCAATTACTTTTGTTTGTGTTTAACAAAATACCAGTCACTTACAAAATTCACAGGTCTTTAACTCGTTTAATATTGAATTTACATATATATATAAAAGAAGGTTTGGCCTATTTTTATTTGTACTTTGTAGCACATTTTATGATACTTTTATATATATCACCTTTAAATTTCCATTTATTAAGGTTTACTATCTTTTGATTTAGATATGAAAATTCAACTATTTGGATTTTGAAGGCTTGTTCTCTAAGCTAGACTCGATTCTGGCCTCTAAAGTTGCTCCAGACGCCAATGTGCAACTTCCAAATACGTATTTGTTCTTTATTAAAACGGCAACTGAGTTAATAGAGAATTAATTAACCGTATTATTATATTTGAACTCCAACAACCCAACACCTAATTTAGACAACCACTCCACATTAAAGTGGTAGTTTATTTACAAATAATCAGGCTTCAGTCAAATTCGATAATTTTATGTTTTACGTTATTTTTTTTGGACATTATCATGTTCACTTATTCAATATGTGTGGCAAGTACCCAACAAAGTACCACCTCTTGGCAAATTGTGCCCAGTGCGCACATGAAATGAATTATAATGTCGCACCCTAAGGCCAGAGTCATCATGAACTAAGTTAAATTATTAGAGCATCCATCTTATATATTAAAACATAATTTTAAAAAAAATGTGATGATTATACTGTAAAAAAGTGGTATGTATCAGTAATGCTATTAATTTTTTAAATTTCATAAAACAAAAAATTCATCTTATACATGAAAAATGTATATGATTTACTTGATAAATATAATAGTAAAAAACTATTATAAGATCCATATTTTTGTGATTGCAATATTTTTATGATTATTAAATGATAATAAACAAATAAAAAGAGAAATGATATAGGGTTATTATAAGAAAATTAATAAGAAACCTGAATTTTTATGTAAATTTAAGCGCTTATTTAAAAGATATAAATATGTTAGATTTGAGAAAATTGTTAAATTTGATCCGGTTGATGTTAATATATGTTTATTACATTTTAAATATAAGTGTAAATAATTGTGAAATAATTGTGACCAAGATATGCAAATCTCTATATTATATTAGTATTTTTCTTTTAGTACGTGACTCTATCGATCCCAATAATATCTAGTGAGATGCTCTTTTGAATTTACATTAATTCCATTTATACAGGCCGTTACATATATTGCCCCTTTAGTTTATAATTATCTTACATGTTTAGCATTACTTTGGTAGTTTCTTTATTTACATCGTCAATTGTTACCATTTCTTTGGTAGCTAACCGATCCATGACAAATAATACTACTAACATAGCAAGATCTGTAATATCATTTATCGCACATTTTGAATTTGTATGTTTGTAATTGACTTTAGCAACAGAAAAATAAAACCATTTTACTATAGCATCTTGCTCTAATTTTCCTAAGAAGGATATTAACATTTTCACCGATTTTTTTGTTGCCGTATATTAATACAAACATAACCTAAGAATGACCAGTAGTTTACACCCCTTTGTTTGAAGATCAAGCCTAACGAGTTCACCACCGACCTTCAATTGTAGAAAATTTAGCGATACAACCAGTCTCGGCTCTATGGATAGTCAAGACAACCAGTCGATTAAGGTGATTGGAAGACGATCTTAATTACTAGGGTGACAGCCCAAGAACATTCTCCACGGGCAAGTGGACATGAAACGGCCTATCGAGGCACATGTTTTTGTTTCAATAAAACGAATTACGGGGTGAATTGTTTTTGTTTATTAAAGATATATATTGATTAAAATAATGTGTCCGGCTAAAGCAATGGAAATCTTTGGGGCATGACTGCTCAGAACGGTAAAATATCATATGTCGCTGATATATGATATAATATCGGTCCTATCTCTTATTCTCTTATAATGATTTTTATTTATATATGTACATGTTTATTAGTATTAATTAGGTGAAACTTTAAAACATGTTTTATTCAAGTAAAAGTAAATTAGGACTATATATTACAGCTTTATCCCCAACAACAAAATCACCTCAATGTGAGATATGCTTAGTTTTACAAAACATGCGAACGGATTAGATGGTCTTCCAATTTACAAACTTATGAAGTACGTACGAAGGATGTATATATGGCTTAAATTGCTGCATGTCCAGTCTAATACTCAACAAAACTCTACAGTCTACACTCTCCAAGTCAGTCATGTCTACAGTTTTTTTTTTTTTTTTTATCCCTCATTTGAAGGTAAAACTTGCGAAATATCGCATGCGACATGGTTCGAACCCTGACGGTGAGCGTGGTCTACGGTCTATATCACCAAAAAAATGGTTTTCAGTTTGCTTTCAACATAGGCATGGTCTGAGAATCTGAGATGCAGGCCATTTTATATGGGCCGGTTTTGCATTACCATTTGGTTTTAGTAACGTGCAAATAGAACCTGGTTCTCTTTTACTACTGAATTGGTGGATCAAAAATTGCAGTCCAAATTTATTGTTTAGAATCATGTGCCAGATGAAGCCTTAACTCTGATGTATTTGGTCTCTTTGAGCTCCAACATTTATTCAAAAAAGAATAATGTTATGAGTCTTTAGCAAATTAAAAGGTAGAAAAGAGTACAAATTTCACCAACTTTCAAGCTTAATTTTTTTTTCGAAGTCTTGTGTCTACATTTAAAGTTTCAATTCTTTATTCTGGTATATGCTAAAATAATTCTGTAGACTGCAGGCTTTTGTAACTGGTATATGTTTTTTTTACGTGTTTGATTGTAGAGTTTGTTTATGTTTCTCATGTTTAGATTTACAAATAGTTACTAATAATTGTGTTAGTTGCTTTGGTGCTTTCTGTTGTTTAGAGGATTGAAAGTCTTGTGTATATGTTGGTGGGAAGGCCTTTTTACACTTTATCATAAATGTCAAGGGTGGTGGTATTGCCACTTAAAATGTGTCACTCAAATCCGGAAAATTTTCTTGAGTGATTTGTTTCAAGAAACGGAAATGGTTTACTGCTGATTAATTATATATAAGTGCATATAATTATTAAAAGTAGACTACTATATTTGTAAAACACTAGAGTACACAAGTATCATCTACGACACAATGGTGTGAGAAATGCTAATTGTTGCAACTCAGTGAAAGATATTGCAGTTTAATCTAATTTGACGAGTCTTTCAAGTGGATAATTAGATTGCAAGATTCCCGTTATGTTCAACAACAAATTATCTGGTCATAAATTGGATTTAAAAAACTTTGTTTCACCTATTAAAAATGCAACAAAAATCTAGATTTTTGAATTTTTGTTACCCTGAAAATCAGGTCAGAAAGTCTGTTACCAATACTTGTGTAATTATGAAAGTGTATCATTTTTCTCACATATTTCGATCCAATTTTTTTGTAGGCGATGTTTTCAAACTAGGCCACTTTGGTGGGGGAGAAATTTTTGATTTGAAATGGGGATCTGTGTCAAAAAAAGTTGTAAAATGAATGATGGCAATGAGAAAGAAGGTCAAAATTTAGAAATTTAATAAAGACAGCAACAAATGGAACGTGGAGGCAAAGAAAAGGCGAAACACTGACACAAAGACATTACAAACATATCCTACCATATTTTGCATACATATATCATATATGTACTGTTACATTCCGCACATCAAAATAATTTGCTTTGGCTTTTCTTTACAGATCCGATTTGTTCATAATTTAATTTTAAGTTCTTTTGCATCATTATTGATATATAATAGTAAACTGAATTTTCGATTTTTGTAAACTATTACTAGATGTTTTAAGGTGGATGGGTTAATTTTCTCTCGCCTTAAATAAGCCAACTTTTTTATTTAAAGTTTCAACCTAAACTAACGTAAATGTGTAAAGGAAGACTACTCTTTTGTCACCTCATTTCTTAATAATAGTTGTAGAGGTGGAGGCATTATATAACAAACAATGTGATGTGTGTATAGGGTTAGTTGAATTGACCAAACTCTCACCCATGCCTTGATCACCTCGCCTAAATCTAGCTATCTTCCAAGCCACCATAAGGAGAAGAAATGAAGAAATACATGTATTCAATTTATGCCATCTATACAAAACATGGAGTAGGAAATTTTTAAGTATGAATTTCTGTAATTAGGCTAGAGTTTTTGGACTGGAATCCCGAAGCAAATAGTTTTGAATTCTCCATTCTTTAATTATGTTAGAAAATGTACACCTAACCATAAAAGACTTCTATTGGTGTTACAAGAAATTAATTTTAGTATACCATATATTCTTAAATTGACAATCATACTCTTCGTGTTAGCTGGATAGATCAGATTCATCTATCTATAACGACATTAAATTGACAATATTTGTGACAAATATAGAACTCATGCACAATATCTTATAGATTGATCTATATATAATAATCCGTTTTTTTTTTCCGAGAAACATATATATTCTTCTTTACCATTGAAAATTTGGGACCGTATCCAGAGTACATTTGAGGACTATTTACAATCATACTATGATTTAACACATAACAAAAGAAAACCATTTTAGAGGCATTTTACAATCATACTATGATTTACAATTATATATAATAATCCGTTGTAGTAAAAATCTTGATGAATTTGGTCTATCTCCGGGCTCGATCCCTGATAACAGAATTTAATTTTGTTGAGCTAAATAAGACTAGGTTATAACCAAGTGGGGCAATAAATATGTGGAACGGTATTGGGTATTAACATTACCCAACCCACAAGATCTAATACAAATTAATACAAAAGTGAGTTGAGTTATTTTCGTAACATGTGATTCTTTATTAAGTGAACATGCTAGTGAAAAGTCTAGGAAAAGAAACAGTTCAATATTGTTTTCACCTCCATTTCTACTTTTTCGCATATATAGCCCGCCCATGCATTACGAAGGAAAAAAAAATGTAATGTAAGACAAGATCAAAGATGCTAACATCAGCATTTGTTGGATTCATCTTCCTTAATGTTGATGTTGTCCAATATATATTTGTTTATATGGTCAGATATTGTAGTTTTTTAATTTACGTATTAGATATGCATATACAAGAATTTGCAGCTCTGCTGATTACCTTGTGATGAATTTCACATCGAGGCCTTTAATTGGTTAACCAAAATCGAATATATATATATATATATATAATAACATGCACTTTGGCAAGGGTTATTCTACATGGGTAATTATCAGTAGTTATTTTTTACATTTTTTTATCCAACAAGGATTCAATACCATTGTCCCTTTCTTCTTTTTAATAGAAAGAAAAGACTATGCCAATGTTTTTCTTAAAGAAATTATCCACTTGCCTAACTTATTTAGCAAAAAGTCTCCGACAATTATCAGTGTAACATACTGAGTTTGTACTGTTTCCATCCGATAGCACCCAAAACTTACCACTACTACAAAGCAATATTAATTACAAAGAATATAAAGTACCCTTAATCCCTTTTAAGTTTCGAAGCTACCTGAGTTAAGCTCTAGGCTCAACATATATAGTTGCGTTAAAACTCTCACGCGACTGATCTTATCAATTATATGACCATTATTAAATCCTGATTGCGGACGTCCAACACTACAGTAGATATATATATGTTCCTCTATATATTTGATTAACTTGTTATGTCTCTAGAAAAATTGGGACTTTAAAGTCTAACTAAACAGAACCCAAAAGCTATGTATTGACACATTGTGAGCTCTAGCGAGATTTTGTGGAGCTTTTGGAACATCACAGGAAGCAAAGTTGAAACAAATTCGATGGGGTCAGTGTTCTATATCAAAGTAAAACTTTTCAGAAGCTATGAAGTTTTAAACTTTTGAATTTAAATAATAATATTTTGCAAAATATCATTTAGTTTCATAGAGGAGCATCAAAATAATACTAAAACCGGTGGTTTTTAAACTTTTGCAAAGTCATTCATTATGGACCATGGTATCCTCCTATTTTGGGATTTAGTTGGAAAATATTGACATCAAGAGGTGGGCAACCAGAATTTAATTCTTAGGGACCCGTTAAATTTTTTGTTAGTACAATAACTATAAAAAAAACAAAGAAAATTAGAGTTTAAAAGTTAAAACTTAACTGACCTGTCTATTGATCTAAAAATTTCAAAAGATATAGAAAAATTACTACAAATACGAATTTATTAGTTTAATTTTTTTGTAATACGACTGTAAAACTACAAAAAACATTTATTTATAAAATTTTGTAATTGTGCTTTAAAGATGCAATTAATTAATAGAGAAGTCAAAAAGTAAGAAAATATTAATTAAATGAAGAGTAAAAAACAAACATAAGATTCGAACTAGAAACCTTCGGGATACAAATAATTTATGTTTATCATTTGAACTAAATTACTATTTATTTATTGAGAACTATTAATGTATAAAATTTTAAATATCTGAGTTTTTCTATATAAAAAAAATTATTTAAATTTTTTTTGGGTGACAGTGGAGCCGGCTCTTGGCCGTCCTTGAGTACCAGCACAAGCAATAGGATACAGGGAAATTTTATTTTCAACATGTCATACTCATACACAAACAGGAACATGGTGGAGTTATTATTCGAAATAGGAGTAAACGTATGGATTTTAATGCAAAAGCTCAATATGCATGATTTTGGGACCCTTTGTAATGGCCCTAAAAGGTGTGACCACACAATGGAAGTTAGAGTAACAAACAAGACCCACACTTTGACGCGTCTAGTGCTTGCTTCTTTATTAGACATTATTACCCTCACAAATTATTAATTCATCGATCATTGTCATCTAGTTTATCTGTTTTATTTACATGACAACACAATTGTCTAGCTTCTCTTACAAAAATTAACACAAAAATTAACACGATTTTGTTGTTTATCTTTGAAAAATTAGCACATACTACGTACAAGAAAAAGTTAACATAGCACATACTACAACAAAAATTGTTGCTAAATTTAACGACACTCATTTTAGTATCAGTTTAGCAACAGACAATCTAATGGTAATCTGACAATTTTTTTTAATTGCGGAGTTGTCTAAATTATCTTACAAACTCAGAAACTCTTGGGTACTTCCAACATTTGCTCAACCATCACTTTAACGTACACTCAAATTTGATTTAATTGGTAGCTTTGGTCCTTCAACTCACATAAAGTCATTAGTTTGGGGTTTCTTCCAAATATAAAACAGTACTACCCATAGTTGTTATGATGGCAATTATGACATATAAAATAATTTATGGCGTGGAATGAACTTCACGATATGAAAATTTAGTCTAACACTAGTGTAAAAGCGTTATACAAAATTTATCAGTACTAGTGACATTTATACTTACCTTTTACTTGTTTTATACAATTGTACTTCAATTATTTAATATTTATGTAAATTTTGGAAAATTTCTATTTATAAATACTTTTATAAAATTGGTAACAAAAAATATGCATCTTTTTGATATATATTTATTGATGTTATTTGATTTTTGAAGCTTTGAATAAACTTTTACTAGTAAAAATCTACATGTGTAAAAGTTTACATGTCATTATTTGATTAAGCAGAAGCTTTGAACAAATGTAGTTTTTGTTTATTTGTGATGTACACGGAGCAAACCCTAGAATAAACTAAAAAGCAGCCTTAGACAAATGAGTTATCATTGCTACGTACTCACAGGTAAAATCTAGGAAAACGCTGCATTTAGGTTCACTATTTTTATTTAAAAAAAAAGGTTCACTATTTATAAAGAAATTATATTTTAATCAATATTAATTAGTAATTACCCACATTCATTTACTTGAGTAGAACAAAAGAAATTGGACTTGAGCGGGCCATCGATGATAATGTTATGCTCATCATAAAGATGGATATGTGAGTTAAATGCAAAAAAGTTAAGTAGGGGTCGACATTTGCAAGAATTAAGCTTATTTACCACCTTATAGTGATTTTTTTGTTGTTGCATGCATTTTATCGTTTATACAATAATGAAAGGGTTATTTAAACTACATTTTTTCGAAGTTCTTTTAGAAGCAAAAAACACGATTAGAATCTTGACCCGAAACATGATTCAAAGCTTTAAAAAACAGGAAAAACAAACTCTCTTCCCCTTATTTAACGTAACTTTTATAAAACTTAAATACAGTACATTTTCAAATTATTGACTTGACCGACTAGTAGCTCACATGTCATAAATTTTCTTTTAGGTCACTTTTTTATAAATTCATGTGACATACAATATTATTATCCACATCACGCAGAACAAGATGCCAAACAACTGTATAAGCATTAAAATCCACCAAGATCCCCACTTATAAACAGTCTCATGAAAAATAGGGTACTAGTAGTAGTGTTTTAAAAGGACAAAATATCATCAATAATGGTCCTTATTTTTCACCTAGGTTTTTTACTTTCAATCCTTCTTCTTCTTCTTTTTAGTAGGTTGAGATGACGCCTCTTAAAGAAGACGCTAAATTAATTTCTAAAAGTATAGTCCTATTATAGTTATTTCTTTGGCATCTGCAATGTCAGCTCTGGCAGTAGAAATTATATCTTCTTTATATTTACAAAGTTGTAGTAAAAAGGTGATAACCCGAAATAAAATTATAGATGCATGGGTGTAAATAAACCAAGCTCAATTACTAAACAACAATGTTATGAATGGGATTCAATAGCAATGAAGAATGACGCCGTTGTTTGATGAAGGAAACCGACGATGTGAAGTGGAGTAGCCACACAAGTAGGGAACATATGTTGGTGTTAGTGTCCAGAAGTTATATCGGCCAAAAATTGATTGATGACATCGAGTTGTATGCTAAGACGTGTATGATTTGTCAAGAAGACAAATTGGAGAGGAAGAAATTATTTGGTTACTTAGCCGTTTTCATCCGTTCCTCCCGAGCAGCTGGCATGCGAGAAGATCACAAGAATGTACTGATAAGATGCAATAAGGAAGTAAATATCCCATAATTAAAGAAGACAACAAATCTACACGGGACATATCCCATAAATATAGGGTTAATCTCCAAAATATACATTAATTATCACAAAAGTAAAGAAGATCTCATAACGAGGATCTATCTCTGAAGAGCATAGAATTCAGCCCCTCAAACCCGCACAGTCTTGGATCCGAGGGGGAGATGATATTGAACGAATAAGGTCTTTACTTCCAGATTACATATGGTGAGAATCGTGGCCCTCGGGGAGCCCGTCCTTGATAACGAGAGGTAGCGACATACGCTCTCTGAAGCAAGTCAAGTCAGTGGATTAACTAGGAAAGATATGAAGTAGACTTATTCAATATATTTCAGACAATAATGTGATTGGAAAGATCATGTCAATCAAGAAATATCTAACCTAGATCATCCGCCTATATAAGAGCTCATCAAAATACGAGAATCTTTAACCCGTACTTACATTCAATATTATTTACACCTAAGAGGTTCACCACTCCGTACACCTCATTTGGGCAACGGATGATGAACGGTAATCAAGCCGCCAAGTCTCTCTTAATCTTAACTGTCTGTGTGCAGGTTTTGTGGCAACAACAAAGAAAGCGGGGCAAGAATTAGAACGGAATAATCTTATTAGTTCTAAATGTAGGAATATACGCAACACTCTAGACCTAATTTTAAAGGCCCATTACTAGTATTCTAAGCGCTAGCTCATTCAATAGTGTATTTTTTACACTATATACACACGTAGTTCTCCCTCCTTGATGACTTTTTACTGGCGTCATGATCAGTTGACAAAGAATCGACCCCGTAACCTAGAATGTTTATTTTGCGAGGTACACAAATCAAACTTCAGCAAAAAAGGTAGAGCAACCATAAGTCTCGATTTTATTTTAGTGTAGATAGCAAAGATGAAACAAAATTCTGGATTTTATTTTAAGGTCCTTCACATCCATTTCAGATCATGGAAAGACCAACGTGCAATTGTAACTACAAATATACTAATTCACTCGGTACTTTTTACCTGGTATTTGATGTAAATATCGATTGTCTGTCTTGGTAATATATAATAATATTGTCTTAACTTCATACTCTATTTTTGTTTATTAAACCCTTAGTTAGTGCATGTATCCAAGAAACTCCAAATAGATCAAGCCATTAAAAGCGATTATATATTGTGGGCTAGCTAGTAGCAACTCTAAAACTAATTCACGTTTTCTTTTAAGCTTACAATGCGCCAGTAAATACTAATACTAATATGCATTAATATTGTCGGATAACAATGACACTAAAATAGTGTCTGAACAAAAGGAGACAAAAAATTGAACGTGAAAATTTATTGACAAAAAAAATCTACTCCTTCCATCCAAAAAAGATGATTTAATTTCTTAAATATTGTCCTAATTAAAAATATAATCTTATTTCCTACACAAATTGTACACGAAAGTGAACCACCCTTTTTGGGATTTTTTAAAATTGAATTAGGGGCGCTGTTTTGAGACGAAAGAGTCATAAACTAAACCAGTCTTATTTCCTTGTAGGTGGTGAATTATTAGTCGATGAGAGCGCTTTTAGTGTGTTGAGCGGCATACATAAGTAGTGGTTGAACCGTTGAGTTGTAGAGGTGGAAATGAAAAGCTATATATTCCAAATTTAGTTGCAATTAATTGGGAAAAATAAGGGA
The DNA here is from genome assembly GCA_963682055.1 of Primula veris. Taxonomy (NCBI): domain Eukaryota; kingdom Viridiplantae; phylum Streptophyta; class Magnoliopsida; order Ericales; family Primulaceae; genus Primula; species Primula veris. Next base: position 19,943,564 of record OY821749.1, on the reverse strand, counting down.
ATCTTTTGTTAGAAAAAAAGTCTATTGTAATCGGTTGATGTTGATTACAGCGTGAACCATGTTAATATTTTAAGTTGCTGTTTTGAAAAAACATAACAATTTAAAAAATTAACCATCTTCGTTTTTGTTTAAATTAACAAGAAAACTTATTTGTTATATTAGCAGCCATACAAGCAAAACTTTGAAAAAGTAAAATGGAAACGGTGAGGGAAAGAAAAAAACAAAAAAAATGTATGTATATGATAATGGGAGTGTGGGTCAAGTGAATGGATGGGGAATGGTTGGATTAGGACTAATAAAAGATTTGTCTTAACTAAAGATGGTTCAACCAAGAAAATGCGCCTGATTTTAATGATACTTATCGTAAAAGGATGATTCTCTTGAATGTTCTCTTTCTAACTTGTTGATAGGAAAAAAAGAAAATGGACCAAGTGTAGCACTCCTTTTTTTTTATTATGCTGTTATTTTTAAAATTTTACTCCATTTTTCTTGTCTGGATTTGTGTGAATTCCAAGGACTTCTTAGTACTTTATTTCTTCTTCTATGTTATTAGCAACGGTAACATGAATCATAGATGGGAAGCGGTGTTATTTTGTATGGTTGGTTTTTCTTTGTATGATTTGGGTGGGTGGGGGGTGTAATTTTTTAAGGTTATTGATAAAAATATATAGAAAAAAAATGTTTTTTGATCATTTTGTTTATTTTATTTTTTGAGGAAAAGAAATTTTTATTACGTGATCAAATGTATCAGTTTGCAAGGGACAAAAAAAACCATGCTGGCTATAATAATTCCGGCAAGAAACCGTTAAACAAAGGTTCAAATATAACATAATGGAACAAAGTTCTATAGCTCAAATACTTGGGGAAAAAAGAAGATAGCATAATACTCAATTAAGCAGCCCCCCCCCCCCTTTTTTTTTTTTTTTTTTGCAAACAAAAACCAACATGTCTTAAAATTAACTTAAAAGTATCCAAAATCAGTCGAACTTGTCTCAATTAATCACTATTTAAAGAGCAAAGAGCTCAAAAAATCTATCAATTCTTCTTATATCCCCTAATCTTATAACTCCTTACCGCACCATGATCGGTTGTGATAAAAAAGAGTGATTAATTAACAACCAAGAACTAAAAAAATCGGGTGAAAAAAAAGTATTATACTAGCCACAAAAAACCCTAAATATAAGTTTTAAAAAGCTAATATATAAAGGATCCAAAACGAGCATATAAGATTAATCAAAAAGTAAGGTAGCGTCAGTGTTGGTCAACTTGTTAAGAGAGCAACTTCTCATCTATTCAGTCCTCACATTACCACATGTATTTTTTGAGATCATCATACGATAATTCGGGTAACTAGCGGGTGGGGATGATATAATCCGATAACATTATGTTTATAATCGAGAAACTAAAGTTACAAATAAATACATGAAAAATACAGAAAAAACAACAATAAAATTGTACAAATAACATTTTCAGTACTCGTCGGTTAGGGGAGTTTCAGTTTTGACAGTTTTCCCCAGCCCTAGGTATACCTATACCGAAACTAAAAGCAATTGAAGCCGATCAAACTAACGAGCAATGTACAAAAGTCTTCAAAATAAGAGTCTTTTGTTAAACAAATTTATATGGTATTTTTATTCATGTTCATCTGTAAATAAGATTATGGAACTAGCCCAAAAGTGCCTAAGGATATTAAATTGTAATGAAACAATGAAAAGTCTTATTGTAAAAAAATTGTGGATTGTTTAAGTTCGAATATAAAGTATGATCTCCTCCCATCTTTTTTCACAGTGTGACTATTTGATGGTGGTATTCGAAATTTAAGAAAAAATAACTTTTTATTTTTTTATTTTTTTCGAAAGAGAAACTAATAACACTGATTGATATAACATATCTTAGCATCTGGGACTGGAAGCATATAGTACCCATTATTCAGTGGAAATTATTGGAAAGAATCATAAATATGAGTAGTGGTACAATATGACAAGTCATGTTATGAATTTTCCTTCATTGCATTATTGTGCATAATGCGCAATCTTGATCTAGTTACACATGCTTTCGAAAAGATCTTTTAAAATTATATTCTTGAAAAACAAAAGCAACTGATATCTTAATGAATTCAATTTACTCAACATGTATTATACACTTTATACAAATACATACTCCCTCCGTCCCTTTTTAAATATCTTTTTATTTTGCTAAATATTAAGATATATCATTAATTGCATATAAAAATTACAAATATAGCTCTAATTTAAATTAAATAATTATTATTGCCAATTTTTGAAATGTATTGATGGTAATATTTAAGAACATTATAGTATTTTTATCATTTTTTTCATTGATAAATTAGTAAAATGAAAACTTATTTTGGTATAACTAAATATAGAATAATGGACACTTATTTAGGGACGGAGATAACGCACTCTTAGTACATCTAGATAGACAAGCACAAACTTATTTGGTCACATATTATAAGAATAAAATTAAATTAAGTATATAATGCCGACCATATACATCGATATGGTGATCAATATACAAGATTACAAATCTATTGAGCAAAAGTTAGTCTTTACTCATCAGATTGGGATCATGCCTCGTTATATAGAAAACAAATTGATGTGTACCTGACACTAGGAGTAGTGGAAGTCAAGTCAGTACGTTATATAAAAACAAAACGAAAATTTAAATTGAGAAATAAATACTCAAATGAGCATCGTTTAAAAATCACAAGGGAATGAAGATTAAGTTTTTCATATTTAGTTTATTAAGGAGGATTCCTTTTTTATATATGTATCAGCTATTACCTCAATACATATATTGCCCTATACAAAGAATAAATAAATTAGACATCATTTACTATACATGTCAATATAAGGGTCTATTCCAAATAGATGCATCATTTTAAATAAATAAAAAATCCGGACTTGCACTTCATTCCAAACAGGTAAGTGTGTTAAAAAAACTCAAAATAAATCAAAAACAATTCGAAATATAATCAGAAAAAAAATATATATATATCCAACAAAAAAAAAAATCATGCAAAATTTGAAAACATCAAAATAATCCAAAAAAATAAAAACCAAATAATTTAAAATAGTTAAAATAAACTATAAATAAAGCACACAAGATAGGCAGACACACAATCACACATGATCTGTAAACGTATGATCACACGGGATTAGACGATGTTGTCTTAAATATTTTGAGACTCAAATCGAATTTAGAGAAGAAGCCATCGTATAATAGTACAAAACGTCAGAGAGAATGAGCTTCTCGTTCACGTGTTTCCAATCACATAAGATCTTGACCGGACACAAGTTTTCAATATTAAACTTAAGCAGAAGTATGGCGGGCAAGTTTTTAGAGAATCAAAAGTCGTCGGAATTGTAAGTTTTTTTTATTCGTCGCAACGCGAATTTTTTTCCACTATAAATTATCGTATAATACTTTATCTAAGGTAAATCGAACATCGAAAAATCTCCAAGAAAAATTTCCAAATTTTAATACAACTGCAAATTGTATCAAAAGTGAAATAATTTTTTGGACTATCACTATAAGGGAATTAAGTTTATTTTTTTTGTACTAAAAGAGAATTGCCCCATAAATATATAGACGGGTCAATCAAATATATCATTTTTTTCATAATTGCAATCATTTTTAACATCTGTGAACTAAAGATATACGTTTAAGAACCAATTAAATATATCATTTTTTTCTCATAATTACACTCAATTTTAACATTTGTGAACTAAAGATAAACGTATAACAACTAGTTATAAAGAGAGTATATAGTTTCAAAATAAATGCAAATGATATTAATTAATAGATTTTTTTAGCCCAGGTGGGAAAATGTGACATACTAGGGGTGGACCCGTGGGTGGCCGTGGCCATCCCGGCGGTGATTTTCAATTTTTTTTATATGTGTAATTTAAATTTTTCTAAGATATATATATATTGATGGTCACTCTAATTAAACAAAATAGTTGTTGTTGTAGTGGTAAAATTGAATTAAAAGTAGTGTAAGGTTAGGAGTTCAAACCATTGTATTTTTCTAAACAAAATTACTAAAAAAATTATTTTATTGTCCAATACTCTTTGTCTTAACTTTATATTTATTTTATGATATGTTAAATATAGATTTTTTTTTTTTTTTTTGGTATTAGACCCTATTTATTTTATTTTATATTCGATATATTTTTTACACCATGCTTCCCAAAAATCATCATGCTTCCGCACCTGGACATATTTAGCACATATAAGGTCTTGGATTAAATTGTTTAAGAACCTTGTTAATTATTATTACCTTCAAATGAAAAATAAGAGGCAATATTTTCTTTATAAGTTTCAAACTCATGACCAAGCTCGTTTCAAACAATAAGTCATGAGTTTCAAACTGATGATGACTTATTTTTTGAGACGATGGAGCCTAAATGGCAAGAGACAAACAATGTGATGGATCTGAATGCAGGTCATTCGAGTGGGGTAATAGTTTACCTTACCCCTGTAATGTTGACTATTGTTATAATTTTTTCAGTTGATTTTTTGGCAAAATCTTTCAAAAACTTACGTACATGTACCAACTTCAAACCCTTCTTTGCTAGATAATTTCTATGTTAGAGGGCAAATTAGCCCCAAACTAACAATAGCTAGGAAAAGACAATCTTTAGAAAGAATTTTTTTTGAAAGAACTCGTTTTGTTTCCATGTCAATATATAATGATGTACACATCACTCTTGCCTTCGGAAAATAAATGAATTGTACCATGCCATGCATCACCATTTGGACTATTAATTTTTCTATATTTAATTACGCCAATTAAATTGTTGTTTGACATACTGTATTTTCAAATTAATTGTCTGTCTCAATTAGAAATAATGTAGTACTGATGTATCAAGGCAGCTGATCACATAATGCAAGGTGATTTTTCTATGAAGAGCATTTGACTTTTTCGAGGGAGCCGTTTAGGAAATCTTTACCATATAATGGAGAGACATATAAGTATACATTTTGTTCTAACTTTGAAGTAGATGACAATTTGAAGATGGGATGTATCGATTTCCAATGAATTTGAACTCGTCGAAAGGGCAAGTTAGCAAAACGTGCATTAGTAATGACCAGGTGAAGAGCTAGAATATGTCAAGACTAAATATATTGGACAATGGGGTTGCTTATCACAGTAAATAAAATGCCTACATTGTTCTTTATTCATTTACTATATGGTTTGATTGGTGCAGCTGGAAAAAAATGTGTGATAAATAACAAATTATGCGAACTTTTAAGCAATGCTTCACCATAAACAACACAAAATCCAGTCGGCTTTCGCCAGTACATAGACCCCTATCATAGTGTCAATAATGCAAGCCCCTTGGTTTAACCCAAGTAAGATTCCAAACCGAAACCATGCAAACAAGCTGTTAAAATATGAAGCTCCACGCTAGCTCGATATCACAAAATGCTACAAGGTCAATCAATTGCAAATGCAAATAAACGATCGATTAACAATTAAGACCGACCTCTTTGTTCAATTAATTTTCATTGTCCTGAAAAATGTCTTGTATTCAAACAGTCTTTATTAGGAATATCACAATCCATCTTTTCCAAAAAGATGGTTCCATTCAGAATTTTCTTTATGGCAAATTATGTTCTCATTTCTATTTTACGCCTTATTAAAAGTTTTAAAGTTTTTAGCCATACCCTTATCCAATCAGGCTCTCAATTACCTTCAAACTCATATTCCAATATCATTATTCAAGGGCAATTTGGAAACAAAATCATTTTACAACTTGTGAAAAGTCAAGTAGGACCGTTTTTATGTGGGACGGAAGAATTCATTATTTTTCTTACTTCAAATATAGTTCTTATTGGAACTTATTTTATGGGTTTTATTTGGGGTACATGATTGAACTTATTTTATGGGTTTTATTTGGGGCACATAATTTGAGTTTGTAATCCTATCATTTACTATATAAAAAGGGTTATGATGTCTTTTATCATACACATTTATTAATCAATAATAATATTGTTTTTCATCTCTCTATTTCTGTCTCTATATATATACTGAGCTAATAAAACTCACAACACGTTATCAGTACTTTGCTCATGAAGATATGACTAAAAACTAAGAGATTGAGTATTTGTTAACATCGAAGATTGGGTTTTTAAATATATGGCCAAATTTCAAATTTTTTGTTCTATCGGCCTTCCCAGCATAACAGGAGTACGGTATATATTTTTTATATGCTTGCACCTACCGACTATCAAACGCATGTTTTAAAGAAAAACTATATATTGATCGTCTATGTATGCTTGGATTAAAAAATGCTGGAATTGGTCATAGTTAATTATTCCAATCATGTAATCAAACTTGATTTAGATCTTACGTTTAGGTAGAAACATAATCGTAATATCAAACTGTTTACTACCCATCCACGAATCAATACAGTGTATGTATAAAACAATCCATAAAAGAACATATAAAAATGCATGTTTATTGAAGCCATAGAAACCAAACATGTGTACTGCCCTCACATATAAGTTGTTATGATAAGGAATTAACCTAATTAGTTACACTATATAACACATTTGTATGTAGGGACTTGTTTATGACTTGTAAAAGTCAAATTAGTTCACCGTAACATGATTGAAACTATTACATAATCCAATGTAAGACAAAGAAAACAATGGCATGTTTCTTTATTGATTTAGAATGACCTGTGTACTTTAGGGTTTGATCTGCTAACACCGCCGTATATATTAAAGGAATACAAATCCTATAATATGTAAATTGCCATATAATTTGTTTCCTTGTATGTGATACTGTAAATTTTAAATTACCTTGAATAAAATTTACACATAAGCACTATATTTGTAAAATATTTATTTAGATATTGCTAATATAATTGGTAAATTAGATTTAAAAATTATCATATATAAAACTTGCATGTATACTGTATAATGATAATTAAAATTTGCTCTCCTTGCATGTGTGGTAAATTAGTAATTAAATATACTGCTCTCTTGCATGTCATAATTAACAGATTTAGATTGATGGATTGTATTAGATATTGTTGAGTGATTTCGGATGTATTGTTATAATATGTACTACAAGCAGGTACAATCTAAATAATTACTTAATCACTGTGATGTGTACAATATGCTAATTTGCGAAATCATATATTTTCACATTTTAGTTGAAAAATTTATGAAATTTCTCCAACTAGGCCCACATATTATGAACCTTTTCCAACTAGGCTCACATATTTGGATATGATGTCTAGAAAAGATATAGGCAAATATCCTAATGAGGTCGGGTTTTAAGTGGCATTCGTGTCCTCCACCCTCACCATCTTTCCTGCTCGTGTTCAAGTAGAGCTACCGAAAGGGGTTGAGTAAATAATAATTTATCCGAGTGTGTTTATATAGTAATATATGTTTTGCAGAATTTATAACTCAGTATCGACCCATCGTTCGATCAATGAGAACACATTCACTTGAAAAGAAAAACTAGTGTTTGAGAACACATTCACTTGGATGCCATCTATGATGAGTAAAATCGCAAAGCATAATTGCGAATTAACTATTTAAACGATGATGTTATTTCGTCACCACATGTTAGTCACCCTGATGTGTGAAAATGTGATGCTCAATTTTTTTTGGATGCCATCTTTGATGACTAAAACACGAGTTTGTTGTGACTCACGAGATGAAAGCTAAGGCGTTGATCTTATTCCGCCGCCACATTTGAAACGTGATGACGTCTTGGTGAAGAAATGCCTGAAATTGACATATTGGAACGATCATTCACCAAAATACTAGTTTGGAAAATCTATTCCATATGCAGTATTGTGAATTTTGTTCACCATGTTTCTTCATCACCCATTGGTTATTGGACGAGTGATTACTCGTCCTATTGGGTTTATGACACTGTTTATGCCTGATGATAATTCTCTTCGTGGACCTCATCCACGAATCGAGAACCGAGACAAGAGTTATTTGCCTCGAACTATCACGAGCCTGATGCTCGCATAGCCAAGCGAGTTTCAGACAATCATCAAAATCGAATACATGTGGCTCCAAAACAGTTATTTAAAGGAACAATAGGGCACGTTGTTCCAAAATAAGAGAAAATGCTCAAGGAGATAATTCTCTGCTATAAATGACCAATGTCATTCCCGGCTAATCAAATAGTTAAAAACTATCATGAAGGTAGAAAAGTCGAAGTCATTGTGGTTAAAACTAACTGAAAGAAAACTTTTGTGGCTCAATTGTAGTTTGGTACTTTTCAGTATATATTTTGATAAATGTTAAGCAGATTTACAGCTCATCGGGATTATGTTTTTTCACTTGGACCAACCTTTTGGATTTTGGTTTGCTTGTTTATGAAATTTCTCGAAATAATTTAAAGTATTTTTTAAGCAAGTTCCTTTTAAATGTGACCAAGTTTAATTATGAAACTTTATGGCAATACCCGTGGGGTAGTTGGTAGTTTGGCTATAGTGGGTAATAGTGTACCACTTACATTATCTTGGATGATAATGATAATTTCACCAACTATTTGCCTAAAGATCCATCTATGACAACGATTCTAGACATGTCGTTCCAAAAATCGAAATATTTGGTAAAACCAAATTGATTTGTCAAATATGAGGCTTTATACTCTAGGTCATGTCGTACCTTACTGAGTTACAAGATATTCGAGAAAGCAAGTATTAGCTGATAATAGCTCATAAAAAAATTAAAATTCCTTTACACAACCTCCACTCAATACTACTAAGACCGTATTCTTGAGGAGTTGAGATATGTTTCGAGTGTTTTAACCACGTTTATCAAGCATTTGAAAGTTACTTTATCATTTGCTTGACGTTGATTGATAAGAAATCTTAGATGCTGAGACAAGATTGTCAATACTATCATTCGCATGTCGTCGATTGATAATAGTATTTTGACATTGTGGCATTGACCGGATGTGATATACCTGGGTCAGAAAACGATGCTGGATTTATAATCGCATCGCATTTGGATATTTTTTGAGGAATGATTTCGTGATTAGTCCGAAATCCATATCCCACTAATGTCTCGTTTGAAAGACAAGAATGTGTAAAGATCACGAAAATAGACTCATAGAATTCTTATAAAGAATTGAAGGAGTTATTATGGACTTATCCAACCATAAGACGGACCATAAATATATATGGTTATGTTTGATGCATCGACAATATGGTCATATTTTATTGTTGTCCATAGAAATGAAACACTTTCTAAACTCTTAACCTTATCATTAAGTTTATGGCTCATAATCCGGATTATCCTGAAAAGTCTAGTTGACTTGTTAATGCCGAACAGTAAACGTCGAAATTTCGATGTGTATTACTTGACTTTGTGAATTGAAATTGAACATCCTATCGATTATGTTCAGACCCAAATGGACTCACGAAAAGTCTGATCAGGCGATTGCAAATGATTGCACGTACTTTTTGGTTTTGCACACTAAAAGTTATATTTCCGTATGGGGTCACAATACATTGCATAGTGCTACATTGGTCCGTCTGAGGCTCATAGCCATTCAAACACTATTTGTGTACTAGATGGTTACTAGTTATGAGCCAGATGCCTCATATGAACGTGTATTTAAGTGCGTAGTATTTTGATTGAGTCGCTAAAGCGTTCAAAATATGTACCTCTGAAAATCGGGACATACGTCGATTATGTATCCCATATCATTTGATAGTTAAACCTTGGCAAGCGATATGTTTATCGCATGACATGCAAAAGTGACATCGCTAAGAGTGTCCTCCCCTCCCCCATCGTTAGAGGGATATTTTCACGTTAACGTTGATAAGCAATGACGTGAAGTAACGTGGTATTAACCCACTCAGTCTTAGCTTGATCTCCATACTGCACTATGTGATAAGTAAGTGCATAGACTCTCCCAAGTCTAGTCAAGTGCCAGTTACATTTAATGACTATGAAATATCATGAGATCATTTATATCTGCTACAAATATGCTTACAAGGAAAGACGTCTTTGTCGGATGCCGTGTTCCTGTTATAACACGTTGCTTTGGCCGAACCTGCCAAGCAAATGATGCTATTGTCGGCTGTCCAGTCTATCGTCCTTCCCAAGATACGAGAAAGTTGACCGGTTCTTAATTCATTCAGCCCCTGGAGAAGTGAACTGAAACTCGTTTATCACACGAGATTATAAAGGATTGAGGAGATGTGTGATTCCTCCTCTTTCTGAGAATCTCAAAATATCGATCATGATATCTTAGATGATATTGAAGCAAAACGAGACTGTCATTGATTAATTGTTCATATATTCGGTGACGATCGATAATATGAGCAAATAATGACAGAAAACCATGTATCGTTGCCTGAAATCAACGAATATCAGATTGACCAAATGAAAACTTACATTCCAAAGGAAATTCCTTAGCGAAACAAATTGTGTGTAGACCTGTCGTTCCAACAACTCCCAATGTCTAGACGAGTTTATTTATTCGGGTATTCAAAGAAAGCGTGATAAGAATAATGAGAGTGTATCAGTGCTCGCCTAGTAGCGCAAGACTTCTCTTACACCTTAGAATTGATTACAAGATGGTTATTTTCTCGTAATGAATGTTATAATGGTCTCCTACTTTATCAGTTTAGTAGTTTCTGAAAAACTGAGTATACAACATGTGATTGTGGTCATGGTTTTATCTCTATGGAGATTTAGACAAGATGTGTAGATTAAGGTCTATGTGTGACTTCATGTGTTTAATCAAGTAGTTCATGACCACGAAACACGATCTCAATTAACTGAGACGTTCACTGTATGGATTAATATAATCCGAGCAGATGTGGTATACCCGCCTAAGTGAGTCCTTGATCAGATTGGGATGCTTGAACAAGTATTATGCCATTGCGTATTGTGAAGCAATCCACGTTTTGGATTTGTCCTTCGAGATGAAGGATCTTGGGAAGACACGGTAGTGACTCGGCCTGATGATCGAGTCATGTAAAGATTGAATATAACTCTATGATTTAGAATACACTCAGAAGGTGTTATGACGCTTTAGTCATCATGATGCTAAGTCGTCAGATTCTCTCATGATCGTTCGATCACTAGACATTGATATAGACCCGGTCCATCCCTAATGAGACGATGAAGAGATATTGAACCATGATGTTCATATCTAAGTACAATAATCGCATCATTGTACTTCTTCTAATGTGTTTGGATGAACATCTCGTCTGCTGTGAATGATATAGTTCGACACAATATCGCGCTAACACGCTGCCACTGAAATAGCATTAAAGACATACCTTGTTACCTTAAGGTAATTTTGGAAATGGGATTGTTTATCCCGTTTGCGTCATCGAGTGTACCTACCCCCTTCGGTACTCGAATTAACGCAACCCTTTTTCGGTCATACCGATTCGGTTATTTATAAAACCCGCATAAGCGATATTTCTAACATGATTTGTCTTTACCATTAGAAATAAGGCGATATCATGGAGGTCTTGGAAAGACTCTCAACGAATAACTCTGATCTACTCGTGTTTTATGAGACGACTAGGGAGTGTATATGACTTCGAGTTAGTATTAGTCATATTTGAATTACATATGCTCTGTCTCATGATCCAGATGAAGCACTTGTCATATTTGAAAACAACTTGTTATTATTGATCAACAGAGAAATGATTAGATTATGCTATTTAGCATTTCTTGCTGAAATAAATATTCACATAGGAACTTTAAGAGCATCTCGTTGAATGCTCGTTCTATTCCACGTTAGATTTTCTTGCATTCAGTTGTGTGTAAGTAAATGAAGTATACATACGAATGCTTATACTATTTCTTGGATTATGAAATCATTACACCAAGTTGTGTGCAAATTAGGGGGAGAATCCAGAAGAATGTTTATGACTACTTAGCTGAAATCATTGCATCCAGTTGTATGCAAGTGAGCTAAAACATCTCGATGAATGCACGTGTTGATTAGCACTTGTGAGTATACTATTTTGTCCTTAGAACAAGGGTTTGTCCCACTTGGTATACCTTGATCAGGTTTTAATGAAACACAATCAATCGCAACTATCATAGTTTGTCTAAGTTATCTTGAGATATTTTATGTTCAACATGAATACTCGCATCCTTTTGAGTGTAACCGAGGGAGAACATCCCGTTATATGCTTGTGTACTGTTTTTGTCCCACTGGTTTTTCCTTGGTAAAGTTTTTAGCGAGACACGTTCCCATCATATCTCACTTAGGATTGCCGAAATTAGGGAGAATATCATGTTGACTTCTTACCAATGTGTACTCTTTTGTCTTTCGACCAGAGGTTTTTCCTGATGGGTTTACTTTGGCAATGTTTTGATGAAACACTTGTTTTGTGGTTGATCCCCTACTACTACCGCTATTGCACTCTTTTTCCTTTGATAAATTTTTTTTGCATTGGATTTGCTCTAGCAAGATTTTGATGAGTCACACTATTTTGTGGTTAGTTACTTACATGAAATTTCGGTCTGTATCATTATGCTACATAGTTTGTCCTAGTTACCGATTTTGTCCGACACTGGGTTTTCCGTCCCTAAGATTTTATGTGTTTAGCACCGCAAATTAATATCGACTGCATGAAGACGAAAAATTCAAGACGTCCAAACATGGAGTGTTATATGATATTATTTTATGGGCTTTACTTGGGGCGCATGGTTGGGCTTGTAACCATACCCTCTACTATATAAATAGGGTTAGGGGGTCTTCTATCATACACATTCATTCATCAATAATACTATTGTTCTCCCTCTCTCTACTTCTGTCTCTATATCTATACCGAGCTAATAAAACTCACAACACTTCAAAAATTATCATAACAAATTCAAATTTTTTTTGAAATGTAATATTTGCTTAGGAAAGAAACAAACTGTTGGTTTCCGTGTACAAAATAATAATAAATAAATAATACAAGTACTGATAAGAATAAATAACAAACAATTTAATCTTTTATTAATTCAGAATGAGTACTGAAATTACATATTACAAATTATACGGTCTGGCAAGTAATTAAAACAAATTGTTAGTCAGATTATTATTAATTAATAATCTGACGGATTGAATTGTAATAAACAGAAACTATCGGACTGAAAAATAGAAACTTAACAGCCGGACTATTCTGATTGAAAAAAGAAATTACAGTACTTAAACGAAAATACACTAAATTATAGAAATGAAATTACAGTACTTTAAATAAATTACAGAAATGGAAAGACAGAATTGAAATACTACAGCTTGGTACAGAAAATAAAAATGAAATTACATAATTAAAATTACTGAAATGAAAGACATAAAATAATTGCTGAAATGAAAAGGCATAAAAAATAAAAGACGAGGCGATTGTTAAGCAGTCTGTCCTTAACCGATATTCACCCAACCACCTTAAGGTTTCTGGTTGCGTTGGTGCTTCGATCCCAAGTTACATGACTCGTCGGAAACTGTCGACGAGTCAAGGTCGAGCTGTTGGTGGGTGACTCTCTCTCTTTCTAAATGCTAGGCATGCAATATTTTACAATATAAAAAAGGTTATGTTTAGAGAGTGGGGGAGGGGCTACCTATTTTATAGGTTGTGCTGAAATCTCAGCTATAAATGAGCCACTTAATTCAGCAATCAAAACTGCTAAATTAATTGCATCAGTTACAAGTTTGCTGAAAATTTGCGGACTGTTTGTGATTATTCAAAACTCTATGACTTTCTTGGAACCATAACCAGAACCAGAACAAGTCTCAAGTCTCGCGGCCCAAGTCACAAGTCCAAAGCCCCGCGGCCCAAGTCCCAATACCCAAGTCCCAAGGCCCGCGCTCGCATCCGAGGCCGAGCGATCGCGTGTGTGGTGCTCTTGCCTAAACACATCTATGAGTACACACACTTTACCACTCACAAGTGGTGGGTGTATATATAAACCATTCAAAATGGCTTTTACTGTGGAATAAATCTTTTGGTGGATTTTCCATCCATTTGGTTTCCCACTCTTTCCAACCTCGAATATTTATTCTCTCTCTATGGTGCAACTTCGAAGTCAATTTTTATTCACACCTATTGACCGAATAGATCATACGCTCGGTGTCTAAAATTTAGATTCGTCGCATGTAATTTGACGAAAATTTTGGATTGATGACTAATTCGGAAAACCATGTAAACATGGATTTTTCCAACACAAACTAGTTTTCTGTTAATCGGCCGAGAAGGACATTCTCTAGCTAACTTTGGTTTTGTAAGAACAATTGTTCAAAATTAAATGTATTTTACTATGTTTCTGTGTTATTAAGGTTATTATTTTTGAATTTTCCATGACATTTTGGTGGAAATTTTTTCCAAACCAGTTCTAGTCTTGTGCGGTTGTGCCGATTGATTTAATAATAATGCATGCCTATTTGAAGGCTCCATGGTAAAAAATACATATTTCTAATATATTAAGTGCCACGTGAATTAGGGGTTCAGAATCTTGAGAAATCATGTATTTGATTTGTTTAATTACTCCTTAAAAAATGGTGAAAGGGATATTTAATTTTGACATTTGACATAATCTTAAATTAATTTGTGAACAAACTCACTAGCTCTCTTTTTCAAAAAACAACAATCATCAGAGAGGGGAATGAGGAACCTAACCAACCACCACCCAATCGGAGAGAAATTATAAAATATCCTATTTTCTAAGATAATTAATGAAAACTAGAAGGTGTTACATAGTTGTTAAAAGGGATTGAATCTGTAAACTTAAGCAATCCACAAACAAGCGATTTTTAGATGTACAAAATAATTTTAAAGAGAAAGTCTATAGAGTACAGACCATTAATTTCCATCTTAATTTATATAAGTAATTTTTTTGATTATTGGATATTTAAAGCTCTGAATTTTATACTTGGCACAAATTTGGTGTGTCTTTTTTAGTTCAAGGTTTAGTAGTTATACTCACATACTTTCAAGTACAATACAATCTGGTCCATATATTTCCGATCAGATTAGTAAAGTTATCAGATGTTACCAAGGGAGAAAATTGATACCTGTTAGGATGGAAATTCATCTCAAATGACGAAAATTACTCATATCAACTGGTCTTGGTTTGAGTTTTTTCAAGGGTAAAATACTAATTTTGTCGGCACCTATCTCAAATATTGAATGATGTTCGAATTCCGATAATTAAAATGGACCATAATAAAGTTGCTTAAATATTTAGATATAGAAACACTAGAAATAACTCTTCCTAGCTTAGCCTAGGTCTAACTAAATGTTGGTTTTTTGTACGTAAAAGCAATAATTAAAAATGCAAGGACTAAAAATAAATAAATAATTTTATTTCTATAATGGAATGTGACTCTATTACAAATTCCGACACTTGCAGAATGTAAAAAAAATTAATAAAAATTTCAGACAGAATAATATAAGTTATTAAACTGCTGGACTAGTTTGTAAATAAACGAAACTGTCAGACAGAATAGTATAAAACTAAATTGTTGGACTGTTTGTTAATTAAAAGAAACTGCCATACAGAATAGTATAATTACTAAACTGCTGGACTGTTTCTGTAAATAAATTACAGTACTGAAATGAAATTAATCTAATTACAAAATTAAATTACAAAATTGAAATAGTACTTTAAATAAATTACAGAAAGGTAAAACATAATTTAAATGTTACAACTAAGGACAGAAATTGAAATACTGAAATTAAATTACAAAAATGAAATGAAATAAAAAATGACAAAAAATAAATAGACGAGGCTACTGTTTAACAGTATGCCCTTAACCGATATTCGCTTAACCACCTTTGAGATTTCTGGTTATGTTTGGAGCGTGGGTGGCTCTCTCTGACTAAAATGTAATGCTGTTTTTTAGAGATGATATATGCTGCTGTGTTTTATTTCAGAATGTTGTGTGTTTTTTGATCTGTGGGGGGTCTGCCTATTTATAAGCTGGCTAAGTATCTCAGCCATTAAAGTCACTTTACTACTGTCAGCTTTTGAAATTCGAAACTGCAGTATTAACTTTGCAATGAATTCATATTTATTGCAACAGTTACAGCTTTGCTGGACATTTCTTCCAAACAGGCGTGTTTTTCCCGAACAGGCACGCTTTTCCTAACGACGAGCAAGCGCGTGTATGGTACACAATACACACATGTGTATGTAGACACACTACTTAATATCCATAAGGGATAACTTTGTATATATATTGTAAAAATGACTTCATTTTCCAATGTGGGACAATTCCCAATGAGTTATCCTCATTAAACCCATTTTTCAACATTAAGAGTTTTCCTCTTTCTCAACCCCAATTTTTGACGCCAATTTCTATTCACTTCCATTCTCCAAATAGGTCATGCGACAAACCGTTACGAACCTTGTCATACCATCTACTCAACCGTCTTGAGTATGGTGCCAAAAGACAACGGCTGTCATTTGGAATCTTGACTCAAAGATGGTCTCGTGACCATTCGGAAACTACCATGTTAAACATGGTTTTTCCAACACTAAATTTAATAAGTGATAACCTAGCTAGTTGTCTAACTAAATTTAATAAATGTTATCACGAAGTAATTTATACGGAGTACATGATTTGATATTAAACTGCACCTTACGTTAACTACTTGTAGTATAATTTTACTCACTACATAACTAAATAATTGATCACTATTTTATATCGGGATGTCTCTGTTGATTTTCGTGTACGTAAAAATAATAATTTAAAATGCAAGGACTAAAAATAAATAAACAATTTTATTTCTATAATGGAATGTGACTCTATTACAAATCCGACACTTGCAGAAAGTAAATGCAATTAATTGAATTTACAGACAGATTAATATAAATTATTAAACTGCTTGTCTGGTTTGTAATTAAACGAAACTGTCAGACAGTATAGCATAAAACTAAACTGCTATACTGTTTGTTAATTATAAGAAATTGCCAGACAGAATAGTATAATTACTAAACTGTTGAACTGTTTTTGGAATTAAATAAAATTACAGGACTGGAAAGTAAATTACAGAACATAATAGAAATTACAGAAAAGAAAAAAAAAGGACTGAAATGAACTTACAGAACAGGAAAATAAATTACAAAATTGAAATGTACAGAATATAAAATTACAGAAATGTAAAGACGGAATAAAAAATGCAGGAAAATAAATAGACGAGGCGACTGTTTAACAGTCTGCCCTTAACCGGTATTCACCTAACCACCTTTGAAGTTCCTGGTTATGTTTGGTGCTTCGATCCCAAAGTACAATGTCTCAAATGACTCGCCAGAAACTGGCGACAAGTCAAGGTCGAGCTGTTGGTGGGTGACTCTCTCTGACTAAAATGTAATGTTGATTTGGAGACATGATATATGCTGATGTGTTTTATTTCAGAATATTGCGCGTTTCCCGAACAGGCATGCTTTTGTCGAGCATGCATGCTTTTGTCGAGCATGCATGCTTTTGTATGTGGACACACTACTTAATATACATAAGAGATAGATTTCTATATATATTGTAAAAATGACTTCATTTTTCAATGTGGGACAATTTCCAATGAATTATCCTCATTAAACCAATTTTGCAGTATTATGAGATTTCCTCTTTCTCAACCTCAATGTTTGACGTCAATTTCCATTCACTCCCATTCTTCGAATAGGTCATGCGACATACCGTTACGAATCTTGTCATACCATCTACTCAACCGTCTTGAGTATGGTGCCAAAATACAACGGGTGTCAATTGAAATCTTGACTCAAAGATAGTCTTGTGACCATTCTGAAACTACCATCTTAAACATGGTTTTTCCAACAATCTCTACATATTTTGACCCGTTTAATTACTCTTTTAGACTTTTAATAAATGAATTTTTTAATATTATATATCAGGTGCGAATTAGTTGCAATATAATTAGGGAACAAAGTAGAAGAAAGTAGATGTATCATCATGTCATATAATGGTATGGTTAGTATTCTGCTTTTATCAACTAACTATTTGCCCAATCAATTAATAAAGGCAAAGCTAATTGGCATTAAATTGACCTGATATAGATACTCCATATATCTGTACAATATTAATGTCAAATATAAATTTTACACTCAAAATAATTTTATCGAAAGTAATTAATTTGAGAGTATTAAATTGAAAGTATTTTGAAAATATTTGAAGTAATTAATTAAAAGAAGATTGAGAAATGAATGTTCTCAAGAAATGACTTTATCATCTTTAAATCAAATGAATTTGCACATATATTTTAAATGATATCTCATATTTTATTTTGTTATTTGTATAATCTCTTACTATTACTTGTGTAGTGTGTACGTAAACATTGAGCTGGTGGGACCAATATAAAATATAGCAGCAGGTATCGTCCAACTTCATGCCCAACATCATCACCCAACTCCAACACCCTCATCGATTCTCTATTTAAACAGCTGCGAACTATCATACAATTTTTGGATGATTATTTTTATTTATTACAATAACAATAAATAATATGAAAAATTTTAAAAATATGTAGTTTAAAATTTAACTGATTTGTCCATTAATCTAAAAATTTAAAACGTTGATTTTTTTTTAGTACAATAACAATAAACGGTATAAAAAACCAAAAAAAATCTGGAGGTTAAAACTTAGCTGATTTGTCAATTGATCTAAAAATTTCAAAAACGATATAGAAAAATTTACTAAAAATAAGAATTTATTAGTTTAAACATTGTTGTAATATGACTATAAAACTTAACAAAAATATTTATTTATAAAACCTTGTAATATTATCTTAAAAATGTGATTAATTAATGGAGAAATCAAAGAGTAAGCTGATGTTAATTAAATGAAAAATAAAAAATAGCTATAAGATTCGAACTAGAGACTTTGTGACACAAAAATTTTATGTTTAACATTTGAACCAAATTATTATTTATTCATTTGAGAGATATTAAGGTATAAAATCTTAAATTTCTGAATTTTTATATATAAAAAAATATTTTTAATTTTTTTTTTTGGGTGACCACCACATTGCCAGCCCTGCTTCCACCCGTGTATATACATGACCACAGAATAAAACAAAATAAGAAATGATCACCATTTTTCCTAAACCAACAAAAACATTGTACTAATAATTTAATGTAGTAATTCACATGCTGCCATGCGCCATTAATTAACCATAACTCGTTACAACCTGCCATCCTTGAAAAAACAAAATCTTGAAAATCATAATTTATTACTTACAAGTTGCAAACATCTAAAATCTAGATTCAATACATATATCATACTATTATATTAAAGACATTTATATATACACATGACCACAAAATAAAATAAAAAATCACCAAATACATGTAATAATTTAATGTAGTTATCAATACTAATTCACATGCACCATTAATTAACCATAACTCATGACACCTGCCATCCTTGAAAACACAAAAAAAAAAAAAAAAAATTGAAAATCATAATTTATTACTTAAAAAGTTACAAACATCTAAAATATAGATTCAATACACATGTATCATACTATTATTATAATTAAATAGGTTTATATACATGAACACAAAACAAAACATTTTTTTTATAGAAATGATCACCATTTTCTCTAAACCAACAAATACATGTAATAATTGAATGTAGTAGTAATCAACACTAATTCACATGCACCATTAATTAATTAACCATAACTCACGAAACCTGCCATCCTTGAAAAAACAAAATAATGAAAATCAGTCGCCTATTTATTACTTACAGAACAAACATCTAGAATCTTGACCCAATACATATATATACTACGTATATATAGGGTAAAGACGTTTATAAAATATGTGTGCATATATAAATACTACATTTAATTATATACACCTCAAGAAAAGGAAAAGCCAAACCAAGCTTCACGCGAAGGAAAAGAAAGAACGGAATAAGGGGATATTGGACTGATTCTATTCATTTACCCATTTTATATATATATCTATATATATATATCTCTCGCTATATCTATCTATAGTCTATATATATATAAAAACAAGAAACAAAAACAGAGCAAAATAATCAAAAAGGCATATATGATTATTTGAGAAATATTTGAAAGAACAGTGTTTAGTGAGAGGTGCTTTTGCCGTGATACCCTTATTTCTCTCTCATTCATACTCATTCTGTGATTTTCTTTTATTAAGCCCCTCTTTCTCAATATATATATATATATATACATACTCTGTTTCTATCCTCTGTTTCACATATTCAATGGCGGTTCAAGCTCAATACCCATCAAATCTTCTCTTTCTCAACAGGTAAATTTGTTGATCATTTCTATATTTTTACCTTGTCTCTGCAGGGTACCTAATAAAATATATACTTTTTTTTTTTTTAATTTTACAGAAATTTGAAAGAAGAAAAGACTCAGATTGTGGGAGATTATATGTATAATCAGCAATCTCAAGCAAGAGACGGAATTATTGATCAAAACCATATATTGATCTCTAATGGAGCTGGTTAGCTAGTTTCTACTTTCCTTATCTATGCTTCTCAATTACTCTTTTAATATTTATTCACTCCAAACTGCTCTAAAAATTTCATTATAATTGATAAATGTTATGTTACAGAATGATCAATGAAATACGTGCTATCTCTTTTTCTTTTTTTTTTTTTTTTTTTTTGCATAAGCCATGTTTTTGTTGAAAACATTGTGAAAGTTTTATTTTTTATTGTTGAACAGTGGAGGGTAACCCAAGAAAAAGAACAAGAGAATTTGTATCGAATTCGTCGTCACCGATGAGTCCTTATGCCCTTCAACCCCATCCGTCTCAGTTGGTTGACCTACGATTAGCGTTTGGAGAACAACAACAACAATCTCTATCGTCTCGATCATCCGTTCTATATCCAACCTTATCGGATGATTTAACAACCCAAATAGGAAACCAAAGAAATGAAATCCAACAGTTTCTCCATGCGCAGGTACTATTATTTTTCTAGAAATCAAGATTTTTATCTGGATCAATTTCCGTTATGAATTCTCATAGTTTCGGCCTTAAATGGTAGTAACTGTTTATTACAAATTGTAGTTTGGTCGGTAATGTTTATTGTTTAAATTTAATGTTTGATCCCCATAGTTTCTCCCTTTATTATATTTGGTCACCAGAGTTTTTTAGTAATTCCGATCAAGTCTTTATAGTTATGACTAAATATATGTGTCTGTTCAATTCAGTTTTGGCAAAACCAAGACCAAACTATACTGGTAAAGTTGTAATTCTATTACGTTTGATTTCGGTTGTTATAATGTTGGCGTTCAAGTTGAAAAAGAGAACTTAGGCATACTTACGATTTTTCCAAGTCATTTACTTTTTCTTTTGTAATAGTGTTTTGAGTTTTCAAAATGTGATTTTTGCTTTTCATTTTAATATAGGGGGAGCAGTTGAGGCGTACGTTAGCAGAGACGAGGCATAGGCACTACCGTGCACTTTTAGGCGCGGCAGAAGAGTCCGTGTCTCAACGACTGAAAGAAAAGGAGGCCGAATCCATGAAAGCCGCTCAGCGCAACGCCGAGCTGGAGGCTCAGGCATCACGCCTCAGTGCCGAGACATGTGCATGGCAGACGCGTGCAAGGGCAGGGGAGGCTGCTGCCGCCGCCCTTCAGGCCCAACTTCAGCAGGCCGTTATGAGTAGGGGCACATTTATAGAAGAGACTGGCACGTCGGTAGATGACGAAGAGTCTGTTTATGTTGACCCTGATAGGGTCGTAGTGGTGGGTAATTACGATAGCCAAAGACCTACATGCAAGGCTTGTAGGAAAGGGGTCGCGACGGTGGTATTATTACCGTGTAGGCATCTTTCGATATGTACAGAGTGTGACAGTTCGATCAAAAATCAAGCTTGTCCGGTTTGTTTCACCTCGAAAGAGTCGAGCGTCGAGGTTTACTTCTCCTAATAGGAGTAAAAAAATAAACAATGTTTGAATATATAATGAATGTGCTTTTTACCCTTTTAACTATTATCTTCTTTTTATATATATATAAATTACATATCTATATGTAACCATCCCAAAAAGGATTGTTTTGTGGGTTTGGTTCTTGTGATGTATGTTATTAGTTGAGGAGTCGACTTTTAACATCATGTACATTGGCAACATGGATAGTGCCTCCTCTTTTTTTGTTTTTTTTTTCTAAAAAGTTTTTATATATGGATTCTTTTATTTGAGAAGGACATGCAATTCTTTAAATCTTTCTTTTGAATTGAGAATGAATATATTTTTATTTATTTTCTTTAACATGAAATAGTATTTGTGTTTGTTTGGCAATAACTTGTTTGCTAATTAGTTCTTTTAGTTTTTTGATTAAAAAAAGTTATGGGTCTTATGGGTGTTTGATATATTAAGTTTTGTTAACTTTTTAAAAGCTATATTTTGGGTCAAACAACATAAAAAAATAAATCAACATCACACAAGGTACAATTTGAGGATTTTTTTTAGCCTTCATACATAAAAATCAGCAAAAGTTAAAATTCACAATTTAATTATTTTGTATATTTGCATGTTAACATATAAATTAAAATAAGTGAAAATGATGTATCACAAAAAATAAGCTATGAATCACTTATCGGTAAAAAAAACTAAGGGGGTGTCAAACACTATATTGTTGCTTATTCAAATAAACGTTTTACTCATTGTTTTTAAATTATTTTAAGCAAAAAAAATTTCATTACTTTTTTAAAAACAAATTTTTTTACTAAAAAAATCGATGTCAAACGCGTACTTAATAAAAAAAAAAAATATGAAAAATATAAGTATATCACCAAACACCAAACACTTTATAAACGAATAGAAGAAAACTATTTTCCGGTCAAATAATTTCCATGAAAAAATGTTTTCCCGAATGAATATTTTTCCGTCTAACCAAACACTAAACAGAGCCTTAGAAATTAAGGGAATGGCTAATGAATGATTCAGATTCAAACTGTTTGGTTAACTTTTTAAGGAATGAAAATTTCATCGGAAATATTACCAAAATATAATGTGGTCATAACTTATATAGGATGCATTTGCTGATTTTCCGAAATATTAGACAAGTGTTAACAATAGATTTCAGACCGATGCTATTACCAAAAAAACGCTCAGACATTTTTATATACTTTATATCAAGGTTCCATTAACATTTATAAATAATCAGTGTTGCTTAAAGAAAATGACTTTTATTCTTTTACGTGATCATAATTCACATTACTCAAAAACACGTTTGCAAACGAATAAATTTGCGATTGAATCATGTCATGACTTGATAGGAAATTCTAAATTAATGGTAAATTTTCTTGGCATTCAATAATTATTAGTAGTTGTCAACTGAACTTGCCATGAAATAGTGCATTAGTGATGGGCAAGATCAGAGAAAATTACACTGGAAGTTATTATCACAAAACTTTACACAGTATTAATTTTGTGAACCCTTGTTTTTCTTGTTCAAATTATAACGTTGCCATCTTTTCTGATATTTTCCGTTATATATCTTGCACAATCACCGCAATGCTTAACCGCTTTTATGCTCTTTTTCATATATAATATGCATATATAACCGGAGAAGCATCCTATTTCGAGAAAAAAAAAACTGGGTTGACCTTAAGTAAATTAAAATAGTTCTTTTTGAACAAATAAAGTTGAACATTTTGTGGGATATGTCAGGTGGATTAACCTTAATTAACGCATCATCATTTATTTTACAAATTTATTATCGCTTGAAATTAAAGAGAGAAATAGGTTATACTGTATTGGCCGGTATAAATCTATCATATATATTCTTTTCAAATCGAAGAAACCTTCAAAGGGTGGGTTGAATCATAAACCTCTGTATGAGTATATTGATAACTATGCGACCGAATTATGATAATAAAAAAAGTAATACATAACTAGGTTCAATAAAAAAAAATTCTTCACCTTCTCCGAGTTGTTCTTATTCGATCTTATGACACGATACCAAAATCTGGATTTTCGGGTTTTTGAACAAAATACGTTTGAGTTTCTATTGGAATTTTAATTCGGTTGGAGAAAGAAGTACAATACTGGTAGGGGCCATAAAATTAAAAACTCATAAAATAAAAGTAAATGAACATGTACATAACGTCTGCGATAATTAAAGATAAATACATGACAAACGAAATAGCAAATAAATGAAACAAAACTATACGATAATATATAGAGTCGTTGACCTATCTAATACCGAAAAACCGATGATGCTATTGGTAAATACCGTCTATGAGTGAAATTTTATGAAGTTCGATGAGCACACGTCCAATTCGGCATAAAGTCGGCACTTTGGTTCACCTTTCTTATAAAGACGTGTGAATCGATATATTGTGTGACGAGCACAAAAGTCGAATGCGTGAGATGATATAGCTATCCACTCCCAATGAGTAATCGCCGAAGAAATCGAAGATGATATCGTTATGAATCTGTCTCAACCTCGAGTACTCGAAATAAATGAGGTAAAAATACATGGAGACAGACATGCGACATTAAATTGTCTTAGAAAATCGTAGGAAAAATAATCATTAAATGCAAAATTTGAGACTTAGTCATAAAAAACATAAAGTTAAATTAAGAAAAAAATGATGAAAATATAGATATTATTGGTACTTAATTAAAGATAACTCACACTCTAAAACAGTTTTAAAGACTAGTATATATACTACATAATGTTATTACATATGCTACATAATTTAACTTTTTTTTTACTATTTGATTTTAACTTTAATGTTCACTAATACTACATTATATGTACTAAATTTTAAATAAGTCTTATGTGAGTTTACTAAAATTAAGTATGTTTTTATGTACGATCAATGATTCTCCCTTAAGATAAACTCTTTTAAAATTATGTATAAATTCTCAGTGATGCTTCTTCGTCTTTTTACTCTTTTAGTCATCTTTGATGCTTTAGTAATGCTATTTAAACATAAAATACAAGTTACGGTATTTGATAGTTAAGTCTGAAAGTTTGTACTTAATATCCTATATTGTAATACTGTGTGTCAAACACATGGTGACGGAAATCTTGTTGTCAAACAACTTATATATATATATATCTAATAAAATCTTGTCATACTTTTGGCTTTGGCCACGGCCTCTATCCAAGTAAAAATATTTTTGATACATCTTTAAACTTGTTTAACGTTTTTGTGATAAGTCAGGAATCTAATTATGATCACATGGCATTGGCATTATTAGATACTAGCTAGTAGAGTCAAGGATCAAATAGTTTCTCATTTGGGAGTGTGAAAAAATCTGATTAACTCAGAATTTGTTGAAATGGTATGCCAAATTATGTACTATATACTAGTATCCATTATTGGTATAGTTTGTCGAATTATGTGTCTAGTTTTGACCTTCAAGCGCAAAAAAACCAATTGGCCCAGTTTGTGACAATAAATTAGCGTTCAGTAATTTTATATCCATCTCTCTATCAGAATGCAGAGATCTCGAATTTTCATCAATCACGAATTATCTTTCCTGCCGAGCAGAATAGATCTTCATCGAAATTGTAGTGTTTGCAATTTTGCTGACAACTTTTCCGCATACACATACACATACATGTACAACCCTAATTAAAATAACACTCCTAAGTATTTTTTACAGAACGGGTTGGCTTATAAAAAACCGGAACAAATGAACAAGACATTGTGTCCAATAAAAAAAACGTATGTAGTATAGGATCTTTTGATAAGCTTGTTTCGCTCATTCACATCTTCTGACTATTGTAACATTGATTACAAATTCATCCAATCGCAAAAAAATGAACGAATATTATTCAAAAAGGAACAAATCATTTACAAATGATTAAGTTACACCATAATTTGATATATTGCCCACTCTGCAGGCTGAAAATCAGTTGTTTTCATGTTTTTATCTCAATTGAAATAGCATATATAGGCGCATGTCAGGAAAAAGGCTAATATTAAGATTAATAGTTTCATAATGCAAGTGAGAACCCTTTTCACGGATATAATAAAGAAGTCACATGATCAATACTTCGTTTATGTTTTCAATATTATTACTTTTTTATTAAAAATATCCTTATTAGAGATGATCCAAGGATGTCACATGTACTTATCTCTTTCATAGACTATTTTGATGGTAGTATGGCCTCTTGTTATTTAACCTTTCATTAAAATTTAAAATGCAATTGAGTGAGAATTAATTGTGGTGGATTTATCCCATTTTCAAGTATTTATGTCAATTTTTCAAAGCATTTACTTTAATGAGTTTGCTGAAATCTCGTCGAGGCTTTGGTAAGCTTGTCACCTTGCTCGAGTTCTGCGCCGAGAGTGGGTAGGTCTTACTTGGTGGTGGTAGAAGCCGGAGGTTAGAATAGTGTTTGTTGGGGCGAATAGTGTTTTGAGTTTTTTGTGATATAGTTTGATACATTGCAACTTTTGGTTATTACCCCTATAACCATGTCATTAGTCCTATGGATTTGACTTTATACA
The DNA here is from genome assembly GCA_963682055.1 of Primula veris. Lineage (NCBI taxonomy): Eukaryota > Viridiplantae > Streptophyta > Magnoliopsida > Ericales > Primulaceae > Primula > Primula veris. Next base: position 19,917,112 of record OY821749.1, on the reverse strand, counting down.
TATTGCAACTACTAGTTGACCACATAAAGAATTAGCTAAAATATTAACACCTAATGCAACAATTAGCTAGCATGATCCAACCTGTATATATATTGGTGTACTTGTAATGAAAACTTGTAGAATCATGTGAATGTTAATAATGAAATAGGTGGGAAATGGGAATAACCCAATTTTGAAGCCTGGGTTAAGGTAGTTCATTCGTCCCACCAGATAAAGTCATCCGTCCATGCATACCCTATATAGTCCCAATCCCATCTTGAAAACTGAGTTGTCGTGTCAAAACTTGGTTTCCCGTCGATTATAGACATATTAAGAAATACATGTATTATGTAGATTTGGGACCTTCCCGCAGTCTAAATTTAGCTGCTGTTTGTTCCCGCAGATCAAATCGGCTACTGCGTATCGTATGCTTTTCATCCTCGAATACTGCAAAATACTGTATACACACTTCTTGTAACATGTACACATATGCTAAAAAAATAAAAATATATTCCTTTGTATGTGAGTGAGAATTATGCATACAAGAGGATAAGTTAAGCTTCTCTTATCTCTCTGTTGGATAATTTACGTTAACTAGTTTGTATGTCAAAAAGCTAGCATCAACTATATGAGTGAAATAGTCAATAACAACATTTTTTCTCACTAAAACTGTATTTATTTGTAAATTAATTTCGTATTTTATTGAACTTTGAAGTATTCATTAAACTACAAATAAAAAGTGACCAATATCTGCACCGATGGAAATTGTCCTTGTAGGTACTATCTTGTTCATGAAATGTCAGCAGGGCATGGTAGGTGATACAATTATAAATGCCAGTCCGTATGCATACAACATTATATTATTAGTACATAAATTTATAAATATTTTTTATATAGAAATGTTTATTGGAGGATCATTGATAGAAAGTAGTTTGGCCTCCGAGTCGGTTGAGTGATAAACAATAATACAAGTCATCAAAATGTGGGCGAGAACTGAGAAACAAGATAAAAGCAGCACCAAAGTGTGAGTGGGTCTTTGTTATTTTGCAACAAAAGAATCAGAATAATGTATCCTATCTCTAAATATGTATAAGGTAGTACTGCAGCACTACAGATACCTCTTTTTCTCACTTAAATTCATTGTGGTCACGTCTTTTGGAGCCATCTATAGACCCCATGTTCCCCTTCAAACTTGTTTGTATTCTTTTGCAAGTAAATAATGTTCAACAGAGGTGTTTTGGCTAAGTGGTGTACAAATAATCGACGTGCTTTTACTTTAAGACTTAACAACTACCACAACAACTTTTCTGCTTGGCTAATTTTTTTGGCTATTCTACTTACACAACCTAATACGTTTACCCGCACATTCGTTCCCTATGAGACGGAGATACACGAAAAGGTCCATACATAATTTTCTTACATCTTACAAGAGAACATGTATAGTTTCTAATTATATACACATGCTAGTTAAAAACTCGAATAGAAAATGATTACAACAAATGATGAACACGACGGAGAGCACATTTGCATGCATGTCTCTGATTACTAAACTGAAATGAGAAATCCTGAAAAAAAAAACACTTAGAAAACTTTGAGCCAGAAATATGGAAATAAAAATAAATTGTAAATATTTTTAAAGGTTAAATGCCAAATTAAGTTTGAAAGAAAATTCAAAACAAAGTTTGCATATGTCAACCACCCACACTAACTTGATTTATATTAATTAATAGTTACTCTTTCAATAGAGGTGGAGTAATTCCTGAATCCTGATCCTGATCATGATCATGAGTTGGATATTGTTGTACTAAAGCCTTGAACAATTTGGTTATACATATAAATAAAAAAAATCCGCTCACACTTAAAAAAACATTTAATTTCAACCCTTAATATAAAATAATGGGTAAAATTGGGGAATTAAAACACCTCATTAACTCAAAACACCCAATAATGTGTTCTATCACACAAAACCTTTCCATGACAAATCTATAATTAAACAAATGCTTCCGAATAAACAAATGCCACATATAGGGCAACAGCAAAAGCATGAAAGCAGAAGAAGTAAATTCACGGAATAGAATGCATCTTTCCTGCCTCACCTTCACTTTTTGTAATATGAGAAAATGCATGTGAGAAGTAGATAGAAAACAGAAGTGAAAACAACTTAAAACCAGATTACTAAATTCGTCCTTCTAGACTTCGACTTTATATATACTGTACTTTTCGGTATTTAGCCTCCAAGTTTTTTTTTTCGAGAGTCGGGGATCTGAATAACATTTTGCGAGGGCCACAATTTCATGCAAAGTTAAAAGATTTATTCCGTGCTTACAAGTAAATGCACTCATATATGTTTAATAATTATTCATAGTATAAGTAATCAAGGACAATATACTTATGTTGTGAATTGATTACTCATGTATAAATAAGAAAATATCACTTATTGAAGCATCTACTTGGTCTAACAATGTTTTTATATTTTTTAGTTAGTATGGGAACAAAAATAAAGTCACTCGAAAATGCTCAACATAAGTGTTTTTTAAAAACTGTATGGCTTGTTTTATAGTAAATCTTCAATTTATTATGAAAAACTTTTTAGATGCTAACAATCTCTAGATCTATTTGATTTCCTCTTTATTTTTTTAGTGTGTTAAAAGAAATATCGGGTTTGAATAGAAAAACACATCGGTCACACGCGGGATTAATTGCTTAATAGTTAATAAAAGCTGATATCAATGATAAAGTGATCAAGGCCAGGTTACGTAATGATTATATTATATATATAGTGCGTTTCGTTCGTAAACTTTAGGTGTAACGTCAAGTTTTGATGATAAACTGTAGTAGAAAAAAAATTGAAGGGTCACATTTTCAAGGGTCTTTTAATATTCTTTCAATCCAGTCTTATAGCAATAATATACAAAATTACAAGTTACTCTTTACTATTCTTTGGTCCCTGGAAAGTACTTAGTTATCGGCCTCATTAGTACAATACTAGCTAGACTTACTACTAGTCATACATATATTTGTACCGTAAATAGTTAAATTCATATGATCCTCGAAATTTCAACGCCTTTACCTCGAGATGTGAAGAATTTATTAGCCCCCTTTGTTTTGGTGTACTTATTTTATCAAAACCATGCTTTTTCACGTATATATAATAGTCTAGCTATGGGTTGCCACAACTGTTCAGGCTCTTAATCTGGTTTACACGCATAACCTCGCAACTTACTAGTCCTTCCATGTCTTTCAACATTTTACATTAGCTTTTTTGAACTGAACAAAGTTAGTTGTATATATATACATGGTTCATTCAGCTAAATATTCTTTGTTTATTCTACATCGGAAACTAGAAAACTCTATTTTCAGATTGTCGAAGGAGAGAATACGAATAACTTTTACGCGAATCTACAACTGATTCGGTACACTTCTAAAATCGTGCCCCTGGACAAAAACAACAATTTATTGACACTACAAGAAAATGTCAGTTTACCATTAGGATTAGTAACAAAAACTGTTGTTAAACTGTTGCTAAATTTAGTCACACCGATTTTAGTAACAAAGCGTCTGATACTAAACTGATATTTTTTTATAGTGCGATATATCTGTCCTTTAAACTTAACGTAAAATAACTGGTTTTCACGGTTGTAGACATTAAAAACTAGTTTAATATTGAACTCTCTAATGAAACATATGTGACTACATATATGAAATAGTTAAATAATTAACAAAACTAGATATCTCTTATTCACTCTCAAAAACTCCAAACCTACTATTTATACAGCCGCCTGGGGTGGGAGACGGCGGCGCCGAACTCCTACCCCCGGGCCTTTTTTCACCCTCACCTCTGCTCTTCTCTCTCTCATCCGCTCCACCTTTTCCACGGTTACCCCATCCAACCATTTTCTCATCCCCCGTCTTTCCGATCTATAACCTCCATCACCGATGGCGGTGAGTATCCGACCTCCTCTCTTCCCATTTATCTTCTCTCTCCCCTCACTCTCTTCTTTCCACTAACCGTTGTCGTTCCGTTTTTCTCTCCTCATCCCCACTGTTGGCCCGTGTGCTAACCTTAGGGGGGGGGGGGGGGGGGGGGTGAATAAGGTTTATGGCGATTTTCGCCTAATTAAAATTCTAAGCAACTAACACCCAACTAATGCAATTCTAAACTTAAGCGTTATAACAAGAGTTAAAGAATTGCTAGAATTACTTAACGCAAACAAGAAAATAAGCAATAAAATAAGTTGCGTAAAGTAAAAGTAAGGGAAAGGAATTGACACCGCGATTTATAGAGGTTCGGCAAACGCGCCTACGTCCTCTCCTCGGTACTACCGAGTATTTCACTAAAAATGTTCTTGCGGATATTACAAATCCTATTGAGCTCAATCGACCGATTGGCTCACCCTCTACCCGGGGTTCCTACTCTTGATACAAGTGCAAGAGAACACGTCTACGAGTCTACGACTCCCCCTCAATTTATGAGTACCCGAATGAAAAACCTAGAGCTTTTAAGCTTCACTTGCTTACAAAACCTCTACCCGTTCACTCGCTCACAATTGAGTTTATAAAACACTCGATACAAATTTAGTTACAAAAATGTAACTTCGCTCACGATTCTAATTGCTTCTTAAAAAGCTAATTGGTGAGTTGTTGATGATGATCGAGCTTGAATCTCCTTTTCTTTGATTTCCCTCTTTCTCGAATATATTCACCAAAATGGTGATTTTAGGGTTTTTATGAGAGAGGTTGAAGGATGTTAATAGATATTGTAATTGGTGATTTAGGAGAGAGATTGGGGTGGTTTATATAACAGCAAAGTCTGTTTTTCTGGGTTATGACCATTGAAGATATAACAGCTCTTTTCCAGAATAAGCTGAAAAGCTGTTTTCGAAAACTGCAGAAAACGATCGGTCGTTTTCTACAGTCGATCGGTCGTTTTACAGAAAACGATCGGTCGTTTTCTGAAAACGATCGGTCGTTTTTATACTGGACTCACTGGAAGAAATTGGATCAAAAACGATCGGTCGTTTTTGTCCAGTCGATCGGTCGACTGTAATCCTGGTCCCGTAAATCTTCGAATGCTCATAACTCCTTCGTTTTAGCTCCGATTTTGGTTCCGCTTAAACCTGTGGCTTCGTTTTTCCGAGCTCTATCTTTCTAGCATTCTGCAATTTACAAATTCTCTTTTTGGAAAAAAACAAGCATTATATCATCGAAATAGAGAAATCATAAAATCATTAAAAACATAATCAAAATCAATTATTGAACCCCATGGTTCAACACCCACCATCTTCCGATCCTTCATTTTTTTGTTTCCTCTTTTAACTCTCTTATTGAGCATCTTATAAAATTGTTTGGGGATCGATAGTAATGATCGGTGTAACTTTTCTGCGATCGGATTGTAGGACCGAAACAGTGTGACTAATTTACACTTGGAGACTCGGTTAGACATGTTGTTATTTTAGAATCGTGCATTCGTATGCATGCTTGACCGGGTTTAATAGTGTGATGACACACTGATTATTACTACAGTACCGAACAGAGATGTATACTCTTATATCTTTCGGAACTCACTTGACAAATGGTCTGTTATGTTGCCCTTTTAATCATTGATGACTGATTGTAGACATGATTTATCCGAACATGTCTTTGATCTGTCAAACAATTTTGGTTAGTTTTGTTATCCCCTTTTACACCCGTTAGGCATATTATATAATATGATTTTGTTTCGACGCATTATATAAGTATTGAATGAGCTTGTCTAGATCGCAATGAGTAGGGCGTATATTGTTTGGTTGATATCTGCGTGGTTTTGTAAAAACATTTGGCGTACGGGTTTTGTTCTGTTGGATCCTTCTGTTTGATTAGTGTGAGTATATCGGGTTTATTTGTTTGCTACCAACCCGATGGTATTTTTTTCTTGCCCTAGTTTGCATCGGAGCTCCTTTGTAGCTCACATGTTTCTTTTGCTTGGTACTACAGACGTTTTGCAGCTTCGATGGCTCATGTCGCGCTTGACAAGATTTAAGTGTTTTTTATTTTGATAGTTGAGACTTTTCTATTTGTATTTTATGTTTTTTCTGGTTGGTCTGTTTTTGCGTATCTGGATTGAAGGATTTAGGATGAGTGGTATTTCTGTATTTCTCAAATTCTTAGCATTTTGGAGGTTGTTTCATATGCAATGATACTTGTATAAACTTATTGTTTTCATTAATGATAAACTCGTTCATTTGCTGATTAAAAAAAACTGAATAGATTAGTTTGGTTCTTCTAATTGTAGCTACTATGTACTATCTGAATCAAACTAAAGTTAATTAATGATAAATCCAAACAAAACAAAAACTGAATGGTTTTAGCGTCCAGGGTGTGTTCTAGACCGTGCAACAACATTTACGTAATTAACTTGTCAAATTCTTAATTATTGTGACCCATATAAACAATCAAAATGAGTGTTAAAAGGTGATATAAATTGGACCATTTTATAGTTACACAAAGCATCTTTTCCCCCAAGTGTTATCTTTCTTTAGAATCTTTACAGTAAGTTAACTTTTAAAATTTCTTTTTAATGTGAACCTCTTCTCTTGTACGATGATCACTCCCTCATTTTCTCCACTTTCGAAGGCTTTACTTTGGACCTTTTGGTGAAAGCCAAATTTCCATGTTAAGTAATTTGATTACATCACGGTATCAGCTAGCCCTTAATAAATCAACTATATATGTTGGGGTTTCATAAATATATTTGTATTTATGCATTGGTTGTGTAAGTGGCATAATACCATCCTATTGTGCAATAATATCCTCATTGTGTTCCTATTTAATTGTTCATTACGAAACTATACGTAATTTTGACCGGTCAAGAATTTTTATCAAAATTGTCGGAATAAAAATTTTCAAAAACTGATCATATAATTCAAATGTTAAATTTTATGATTAAATTTTAAAAAAATCCATTTCGACAATTTTGATACAAATTATAAGCCGATAAAAATTACACGTAGTTTCATAATAGACGATTAAATGGAAACGGATGGAGTATTATTTAAGAAGGTTGAAGGCCGTGCCATAGAATGTAAAGAGTGATGAATTGTCACAAAAATTAAATAACAGAGCTTTTTGAAGAAAATAAATGTTTCAATTGCATGTCATAATAATTGTGAGAGAACTAGTATGGTCGGGAAAAAATCATGAAATCCCGATCCGCACCTGATCTGAAATTTTTTGATCCGAGAAGAGTCTCAAACCAAAAACTTCGGCATCGGAAGACAATTTTGATTTCGTCGGGTGTCCCGACCCGACTTTTTAATTCATTTATTTTATTTTATTTTATATAACATGATCTTTTTTATTTTAACGCTAAAAATATAAATTAATCTATATTAAATGTTGATGATAAGAATTGAACAACTCTAAGGTGTAATATAAGCATCTTACCATATGGGCTACAACCTTTTTTATTTCATATATTAGTTATATTTAGATAAGTATAATATAGATTTGTAGTTTTGAATATATGAGACTATTAAAATAAAAAATATACTTAAATTAAAAAATTAAATTGTTACTTCAAAAACGATAAATGATCATTATTTTTCGATTATAAAAATTATAATGATAATTTATCTCATTTAGTATGATAATTGTTGTTTGTGTGAATAAAACTAAATACTAAAAAAATCTGATAAAAAACGTATCAATTTTTTTATCAACTCAATTATTTGTATTTTGACATTATTTATTCTACTATATGTTAATTTCTTTTTCCATTTACTAGGAGTGTTATTGTCAAAATAATATTATGGTTCGTGTTAATAACATGTTTAGACAAGCATAAAAAATTATTATTTCTCAAATAAAATTGTTAATAAAAATGAACTTGTCGTAAAATAAAAAACATATGTCGGGAGATTCGGGATAAACCTATCCCGACCCTACGAGATCCCAAAAATTCGGGTCTCGAAAAAATCGGGTCCCGACTTTTCTCGAGTCGGTCAGGATTTTTTTCTCACTTATAAAAATAATCGGGTCGGAACACGGTTTGAGTGTCTTCGGGTCGGGTCTCGACCCTAACTCATGAGAGAACTAATTTTATTTTTCAAATATATTGTGTAAGATTTGCCATTATCTTTGTGGAGCATATGATAGTGTTAAGTGTTATTCTGCAGTTCAAAGTGGTATGCAAAAGTTAGCCAATAATGTAGCTAAACTAGCGCACCACACAGGTCCACAAAGATGGCAATGGCTTAATTGGCATTTGGCAAACTATTACGAAACATTCATATCCCGCGATTTGAACTATGAAGAAGCTAAATTATCTGAACAAGATATCTTGAGATGAAAAACCTTAATTTGACCAATTAAAATTTACAAAGTAAGTCAAGAGAGAAACTTATGTCGCAGACTCACAAATTGCAACTTTATTATTATTATTTGTAACACGTACAGTTATCAATGCATGTTAAGCTTTGGATTTTTTGTCATTTTTTTTTTATAAATATTCGAGATTTTCGATCCTAATGGTAATCAAAATATACAGATGGGTGTCCAGCGATTTAGAAACTGAATACAAAATTGAAATACGAGGCCTTGTTATGTTTTATAATTACTTGAGGCTCCCTAGCTACACAAATTAATAAATTATTGTTGAATATAATGAGCTTGTGTGATAGTTTGACGCCCAAGTAGAGCTATCAGAATCAAAATGCTTAGTATTAAATTTTAACAATGTTACTATATTTCATTTATGAGACTAAAATACTATAAAATAAAAGATTCTAAATAAAAGTAGTGTTCCTTATGATTTATGTATCTCTAAACCTCCCTCGGAGACGATGCTATAACCACTAGATTACCTCTATCGGAAATGTTCATGCACAAGCATGATTACACAATGTCCCAGCATTTTTAAATGAAGTATTGTTTTAATTGTATTTCAAGTGTTTCATTGGTTTTGATACCCTTTTTTTTTGCTTCTTTGTAATATGCCAATATTGTGGAACATTAGCATCCCTTTTCATTAAAAAAAAATAAAGGCATGTGCTTTCAGTTTAGTTCATAAACCATGAGCACCATCATTCAAACCTATTTTCATAGGTGTGTTTTCCTCAAAAAAAATTGTTTTTACCAATTGATATACGTAGCTAAAAGCCTAAAATCACGTTTGCCACAGGGAAAATAATCGTAACAAAATTTGTTACTTTATTAATGAAGTTAAATAAACTAATTAGCATGTGTATAAAACAACTAATTTCCTTCTTCTTTTTGTGTGTCTCTCTCTAAACTAATTAGCACATTCTTATCGCAGTTTTTGTGTGTATATATATATAGAAAGGTTAAACGCCAAAAAGGCTTGATTTCTGCGGTTTTATCCTATATTAATGTAGAAAGCGACTTATATTTACTGAATTTGTTTAATTGTGTGTTTGTAATGCTTATCCTATATTTGTGTCTTCATTTAGCTCCAAATATTGTCAACCCAATTTGAAATCCTGTACAACTATTTTGCTAAAATGAATTTCAAATTGTTTTTACTACTGTCAATATAATTTCATTGGAGTGAAAAAAACCCCGATAAGATGTGTATTTGCCAAATAAGTACATCCTCTCTTATGAGCTCTACACAGATTTGTAATGTTATTTCAAAGGTCTTGAATTGGAGTCGTCGACTCGTATGCATTACTTTGATGTTAAGATTCATATGCATACAACTACTTATTCAAGTACTAATTTGTTACGACGAGATATCTTATAGACACCATAACTTGCTAATTAAACATGGTTTTGCATTGAAGGAAACAACTATAAAGAAAACAGCCATGAAGAGACGCATAACAAAAAGCACGAGTCGAATTCTGGAGTTGCCTTCCCATCTTACATTTGATATACTTTCTTGGTTTACCATCGAGACCATATTTAGTTGCAAATGTGTTTGCAGGGAATTTCTTCAGATTCTCATATATCCTTATTTTGTTGAACTCCACCTCATCAAAGCACCCGCTACTGACGATGGTCTGATTATACAAGGCCGAAATAATATTTCTAATTTCCTTTTAATCTATGACAATAGGCGTGCACTTGGGAAACCAAACTCTGATAATTCTGATTATCGTCCTTGCCAAAGGATGGCCATGCCTACTAAAGTAACTCAATTTTACAACTTTGAGGTCTTCATTGTTGGTTCATGTAATGGACTGCTCTGTCTACGATATAGTACAAATTCATGTCTCCATCATATTTATTACATTTGCAATCCTATTCTCGGTGAGTTTCTGCCTCTTCCCTGCCATTCTCAATTTCGTGCATTTGGCGAACAGGTTGGTTTTGGTTTTTGTCCAAAGACTAAGAATATAAGGTTATTCGATTCGTTACCCCTTCAATCGTCTCGATATATACACTTGGCACAGACCGTTGGAGACGGATAGGCAAAGTCCCAAATCCTCGTACCGGTCATTGTTTCGACTCTTCTTTAAATGGAAATCTTCATTGGATCACAAGCAGTTCTAAAATGTCAAACTTAATTTGTGCATTCAACTTAGAAACTGAACAATTTTCGTACATATCGCCTCCACCTGTCCATTTTAACAAAGTTGCTCTGATGTTTATGCTGCATCTCAAGGTCGGGTTGTTAGGTGGATAAACAAGTACTTCCTCCGTTTTGGAAAAAAATGCTCGATTTAAAGAAACTTGTGTTTTGTTCAGTTTTAGTGATGCTTTACAAAACTGCTCTAGCAACGCTTTAGTGTTTTCATACATTGAATTTGCTACACCAGCAGCCTCGTGACCCTTGTTCACACAAGACACATCTGCTATGCTAATTTTAACTTGAAAGACAGTTGAGTTTAACCATACCGGTATGTTGAAGGACACTACGTTGAACTGACGATAATATTGAACTCATAATTTAAGATTTAACACTTACAATCCTCTATGATCCTTCAAAATTAGCATGGGAGCCGGTATGGTTGATAAATTACGAGAAATCAGTAAAAACATAAAAATTAGATGGAGAAGAAAGAATGTAACAAACTGTCAAAGGTTTCCGATCCACCTTGAAGATTATCCAAAGGCATTTCCTATGATGTTCGTAATACTTAAAAGGGTTCACAACGCAGAAGTAGTACTTACCTTCTAATTTATAGGAAAATTTGTGGTTAGTGATATGTTAGCAGGCATTGAATCATAGATTAGTACTCGAGCAATATCTTGTTTTACAGTATAAAAATTGGGTAGCAAATTAGTGAACTTGTGTTATCCATTATTGCATAATGTTGCAGCATCTCAAAAAAATTCCTAATGATTTTCATGTCTATAATCTCTGTATCACCAAGCAGAAGAAGAAAAGTATCTCTGTCCAATTTATAAGTTGGACACCTCCTAATACTAACAAAATGGAAAACAAATGTTGATGGAAGCTACAAATACGAGGGAATATGCAGAAATTAAAAAGGAGAATTCATATAGGCTTTTACTATATAGCATGCTATTGTGATAATAGTCTATATCTAGAAGCAAGTGCAATTCTCAAAGGCGCATCAAAGTGGCAATCAAGTACAATTATTATAAGGTAATAATTGTTTCAGATTCAAAAGTAATGGTGAAAATTAGTTACTGTAAAACAAAAAGGATGACTACAATTGGAAGGTTGAGCCTTCCTACATCTGTAATCAAGTTTCTCATGAAGAAATACAGTAGATTAGAGATGAATCGTACCTCTGAAAGGCCAATTCCACTATACTACTGTCTATACTAACGCTGATAGTTTAGGTCGTTCTTTTTAGCTCTTAAGTTTTAATTAGTTTCTGCGACGACAGCTTCAAGTTTGCAATAACTCCTTTCAAGTTCAAAGTTATCATTTTTTTATTTTAATTTTAATCAATAACAATAAAGAGCGGGTTTTTCCATCATTAAATAATTACGAAAAAATTGAAACTAAATTTTGGTACTCACCCAACCAGTGTCAGCAAAATGCGTGAGATCTTCATGAACGAAAAATTACCCACTCATCTCCTTACAGAATTACACAGAAATTAAGCAAATGTGCACTATTTAAATTTCATAACTCATCCCCAAAGATCAGTGAAGGTAACACACACATGGGCACTATTGAAGTCAAATAAGTTTTTTTTTATACTTTAAAAGAAAGAAAGTTAAAATCCATATGAAGGTACACACACATGGGCATTATTGAAGTCAAATAAGCGTCTTTGATACTTTAAAAGAAAAGAAGTTAAAACCAATATGAAAGGGTTCTGATCAATATCCCGTCACCAGAACAAATCCACGTCATATTATCATAATGATTCAATCCCTTCAAGCACGGAATATCGTGAATCAATGAGAAGAAGAGTATCTTGATCAACACTACCAGTGCTCAACCATTTTGGTGGCGAATATTCTGACTTAAGAATATTGTTTACATTAACCTCTGTGTTGGACAACTCGGCACCTTCAGCATGCATGCTGCTATCCACTCTATGCCTACCAAAAATATTTGCTTTGATCTCCATGCAAGATTTTAAATCCTCTTCATTCCGAGCTTTACTTAATCTGTCCAAAAGATCATTCATAGACGATTCTTTCTCAGCTGACAAAAATGTAACTCTTTCATCCTTCATGATAAGTTCATTTTGCTTGTTTAGCTCATTCTCGCTAGGATTTAAGTCGATTCTCCGGAGTTTATCAAGTCCTTTATCAACAACCTTTTGAACTTTTTTTCTAAGATTTTCACTTCTAGTTGGATTCGATCTTTGCTTTAATCTTAGGGACGCCAATGTCATTTTGTGGCTGTCCTCTACGGGTGGCAATTCGTCAATAGGCCCTTCTGGTTGGGTATTCTTCACTGCAAGCACCTCCTCTAACAAACTGATATTCTGCATGTACCGATCAAAAGCTTCGTTTTCCATTTCAATAATTCCCTCCTTGTACTCCTTCAACTTTTTAAATCTCCATTCATTCACAACTGCAGCTTCCTAGAAATTAAAAGATGAGATCGAACGCATGTAAAAATCTAATAATACTTAAGTGGAGATTGGAAATATTCAATATAGACTTCAAGTTTAAGCACCTGTTTTGTCAATGGCCTTTTTGAACGCATGGGAGGTTGCAGGTTATTGAATTGGGCAAAACTATTAGAGAGTTGTCGGAGAGAAGCTACTCTGTGTGTACTCCTGAGGAAGGCCCAATACATACAAAATGATTTAAAAAAAGCGTTCACATATCTCTCAAATTATTCCTAGGAGCAATATGGATTGAAGAGGGCAAATAACAGCATAACCATGCAATACTTTCCTCTTGAATACGAAACCAATGGTAAAAAAGCTATTGCAAGAAGCCAGAAACTTCAAAATGTAATCAATAATTCTTTTGTTTACAAAACTACTAAAACCTTGCCAAATATTAAAAGCATAAGCCACACAGATACTGTATGTGGAAACAGGAAACATACACAGGAGGAGATGCTTCAGTTGAATGCTGTTCAAATGAAGTGGAGGCAGGTGTCGGTGATTTATCCGGAAAAGTGGCATTTGGTTTCAAAACTGCAAAATAGTATCACAGAGAGGGCTTCAGAAAAACGAACAAATAATAAATAACTAAAAAGTTTAAGCCCAAGATCATAAATCAGGACCGAGTGACTTTGCATTTAGATGAGCCACCTAAGTTCTGATGATGAACTTGCTGTTTGAACAGGCCTCCAACATCAATTCTAAAGTAGTACACGTCATCAATCATCATGTAATCATAAGATAAGTTTGTTTAAGTTTATTATTTATTCCATTTTTTTATTATATACAGTATATGTTGCCTAAGCATGCGATTTCTAAAGAGTTGCCTTTCTTTTCACGATAGTTATAAGAAAGTATATGGAAACCCAAGGACTGGAGACGATATTTAAACCAAGAGAAGAAACATAAAGTTCTAGGAAGAGCTAACAATTGACAATGTAACGCAAATATAACTGGTAGTTGAGCCCAACCCACAAAGACTTAACATCAATAAGACAATAACTATCTTATTTTTATTAAGAGCAGCCAACAGACAGACAATTTTTCACAAAAACTTCATATAATTCTTCACCTGGTCTTACATTCTCTGTTGATCCAGAGATGGTAGCAAAAAACACAAGAAATCCAGTATGTGAATATGTTATCAAGACAGAACGGATTTTCCAGTTTAAAGTTTTATGACTTAAAAGTTTTATGATTTAAGAACCACCAACAAAATTTGAAGCATAGAGAAAACAACTCTTCCATCAGATTATGAAAAATTAATTATACATACCATGTATATGACATGGATTCTGAGCCTCTGCACAGCACTTCTTGCACGACTGGAATGGGCACCTGCGCATCAATTTAGTGATCATCTATAGAGCTCTTACTGGCAACTATGAAGTAAATCCAAAGGTGAATTTGTTAGTATTCTAATTCCTTAAACAAGTTTTGATAATCTCAGGGTTCATTCCAAAAGCAGTACAGCCCAATATTTTTATTTTATAAAATCTTATTAAAGAGTACAGCCCAATAATTGGTTACTAATGAGACCCAATAACCCTATATCTTATAAAGAATTCACGCCAAAGCGTGATGCATACATATTCCATTACTTCCATTGCATGATAGTGTTAAAGTTAGAATCTTAGCTTCTAATGATTTGTTTTATGCTAAATGATACTATCAATTAGCTCATTTAAAAATCCCAACATGCTTCAAAGAATATTCACCTTACAATCATCCAGGTTATGAAATCTCCTGTTGATTCCATCAACTACTATAATGCATGCAAGTGATGAAAGCCTAAAATATAGCAGATTTTTTGCAATGGCCAAGAGCATACAAACAAATTGAATCAGAGTCTCCATAATAATAAAAAATCCACCAAACTTTAGATCGGGTTCTCGAAGGGTAAAAACTTCTCTCATCAAACACGTCTTGGAATTCCATCTCAACCTAATGATTCTGTTTATTAACCCTAAAATGTTATAGCCCTATTTTAGCAACTAAGAACTTCTTAATCAAACAAACTATAGGTTAAATCCCAAGAGGGTCAACAAAATTACACCTCTGTTCTGAAATCCATCCTTAATTCCTATTCTTACACTAATAATCCAGTTAGTTGGCCCGTAGTTCCTACCGGAAATACCTCCTAATCCAATTTCACGCATAAGATTTTGTTTAGATATTGGGTCGTTTGACTGCATAAGATACTAATAGGTATAGGAGTAATTGGTAAAAAATTTATAAAAAAATCATAAACTCTTAAAACTATCAATAGTGAAAAGGTACTTAACAACTGTGTTACCTAGTTCTCTAAGACCTACACATATCACACTTCAATTCTCATGTGCTAACGCTCGCGTTCCATCGATGAAACTAAGATGATCCAATGGGAAAATGATTAAAAAAGAAATAAATTAACGGATTTCACCAATCGTATGATATTGATAAGTAAACTAAAACATTGACATTCCTTTCCCTCGTCGTACTTTAACCACTTCTGAGCACAGAACAGCACAAAAAGTCTTCCAACTAAGTCTATCACAGCATACTGCATAATGAGACACTAGCTACCAAGTTCACATTACACATACCACATACCATAACGAACCATGAAACAGGTAGCTTAATAAATAATGGTGTAAAATGGGTGGAAAAAACACGAGCTTACAATGTGAATAAAGAAAATTAAAACATAGAAAATTCTAAAATTAGTAGATGATATTCCATGATTCAACAAGCAAAATCACATAATCAAATTGCAAATTAATTCCCACATAACAAAAACACTATTGTGACACAAATAAATCCAAAACAACAATGACACCCAAACCCTAGCACATGAAATTGAGGTCTAGAAATAAAATAAAATTTTAGCGCTAATTAGTAGAAAAACAGGTAAAATTAAATCAAGGTCTAGAAACACATAAAGAACCAGGAAAAGGGTACCGGGTTACGTATAACATTAATTTGCGATCTGTTCAGCAAGAACTTTTTCTCTTAGCTTTTTGCTTAAAATAAGCTAAAGGTGTTGGTTTGCTAGCTTTTTATTTTTTTTAGCATTTGGGTCAAATAAGCTTGAAAAGCAGAAAAGTAAGAAATTCGATGCTATTTTTAGCCTTTTCTCATAAAAAGTTAATCGGTTTCAAGTAAAATTTGTTCACATATAAATCAAAAAAACTTTGATGGTGCCAAACATTACACCTCAATTCTTTTAAAGCAAGCTTTCCAAAATTTGATGCCAAAAGGGTCTTTGTAATAGTGAAAAAAATGAGCTTTAGAGATAATGAACACAGATGATCTAAACATAGTAAATTCTTCAGTTGATTATCCTCTATGGTTTAGCAAGCAAAAATGTTAACTCCATATAACACAAGTCATTATCTTTCTTCTATATCTAATTTGAGAACAGAAAAATTGATTCCAAGAACAAAGAAATTGAAACCCAGTAACATTTGGACCATATGTCAAACCCGTCCTTAATAACGGTGTAGAGTAGGTGACAAAACACGAGCTTCCATAAAATATTGTGAACAAAGATTATCGGAATATAGTAAACTCTAATAAATCATCAATTCAATGGCTCAGCGAGTGAAAGTGTAAATTCCAATTCCAAATAACACATGTCATATTTATTTTATATATATATATATCAATACTACAAGAGGGAAATTCATTTCGACATGAAAGCAAGGTCTAGAACACACATGAATCTTATAACTAATTTTATAAATAGAGAGAAAAACTCAAAAAAGTAACATTAAATAAGGTCTAGAGAAACATAAAAAACCGGGAGATAAAAGAAAACACATAGTTTACGAAGTAAATAACGATTATTAAATACTACTTTACTTCCATATAACACACTTGTACTTTAATTCAACAAGAGAAATTGTATACTCCAATTCCAAATAACACAAGTCATTATATATAGGGAAAATTTGTGTTTAGTACCATTTCTTAGCCTGCACAGCTTACACTTTCCCACGTTTATCTTAATTTTTTCATCTTCAATTTTAAACCAACCAGTACTTATTTGAATTTTAAACAAATCAATACTTTTTAGTAAACAAATCAACATGGGATCAATCTCACACTACTAAATAGACGAGTAGACAGAATACCACCAAGGCACCATATAAATTAACAGTATACTGAAAAAATTCAACCGTATACTATCAAAGCACCAAACAAATTAACAATATACTAGAAAATTCAACTATACACCACCAAAGCACCAAACAAATTAACAGTATACTAGAAAATTTAACCGTATACCACCAGAGCACCAAAGAAATTAACAGTATACTAGAAAATTCAACCGTATACATACCAATCAATTATACAACATACAATACACACTCCTAGTGTAATTTAGAAAATTGAACCATTTACGGTTAAAAATTTGGATAGTATACCACAAAACAAGTCAACGATAAGAAACTTAAACCGTATACGGTATGACATATAACAACTCAGTTTCAGTTAAGGAAAAGAGAGAGGGTAATTCAATAGTATATATACCAAATTCCCATAACAACATACTTAACAAAAATACCAAATTAATAGTACAAATTTAAATTGTACATCATACGAATTCGATATTACCAAACACAATTAAACAATTGGTATACAGTCAATCAAGTAATGTATACACTCAAAAAATCGCAATACCTTTATTTATCTAATTAACATCCCACGGAGAAAACCCAGTTTCGTCAACAAGTCAATTAGATCTGCCTATGAAGAAGTCTCTCTCTCCATATATAACTCTCTTTTTTTGTATTTTTTGTATTTTTGGTATGTTGTTAATTTTTATTTGTTTATTTGGTAAAATAGTGTAATAAAAGTAATGAAAATAAAAGTGTTAATATGGAAGGAATCGATGAAGTATTAAATTCAGATTGATTGGGATGACAGAGACGTTAGAATAATAAATGGATTGATTTTAGTTGAAAATTCATTACGAGGGTACATCTGGTATGTTGAAAATAAATTCAAAAAAATTGTACTAAACACAAATCAAGTTTACAAGGGTGAGTTTTTACTAATTAAGTTGTAAAAGTAGTACCTAGAGCTAATTTTTCCTTAAGAATATTGAATGGGTAGAGCTAACGGTTAAGAATGTTTGGTTTGTGTTTTATAATGTTTAGTATAGCAAGTTATTAATAACATTTCTTTTATGTAAGTAAATTCAATACATAAATATGGTAATGATATAATGGTATGGTAGTATGTAATGATTACAAATTATGATACAACTATTTTTGCATTTAAGGCGTCTAAATTTTGGAAATATATTAAATGCTTAAACGGTGCCCCACGGCACTCGTTAGCAAAACCGATATTGTATATCAAAACTGAAAGAGAAAATTTTATTTCGAGAACAATGAAACCCTAGAACATGAAACCAAGGTCTAGGGAAAAAAATAAACTTATAACTAAGTTTATATAAAATAAAAAACAGGTAACGTTAAATCAAGGTCCAGAAAACCCGAGCTTCAATAAAAGATTGTGAACAAAAATTATCGGAATATAGTAAACTCTTCGATACCATCAATTCCATGGCTCGACAAGAGAAAGTGTATATTCCAATTCCAAATAACAGTCTAGCACATGTCATATTTATTCTATATCAAAATTACAAGAGGCAAATTCATTTCGATATGAAACCAAGGTCTAGAAGAAACATTAATCTTATAACTAATTATATATATATATATATATATATATACAGAAAGGTAACATTAAATGAGGTCTAGAGAAACATAGAAAATCGAGAGACAAAAGAAAACACATAGTTTACGAAGTCAATAACGATAATGAAATACTACTTTACTTCCATATAACACGTGTACTTTAATACAATAAGAGAAATTGTATACTCCAATTCCAAATAACACAAGTCATTATATTTATTGTATATCAAAACTGAAAGAGGAAAATTCATTTCAAGAACTATGAAACATAAAAAACCAAGAGACAAAAGAAAACACATAGTTTACGAAGTCAATAACGATAATGAAATACTACTTTACTTCCATATAACACGTGTACTTTAATACAATAAGAGAAATTGTATACTCCAATTCCAAATAACACAAGTCATTATATTTATTATATATCAAAACTGAAAGAGGAAAATTCATTTCAAGAACTACGAAACCCTAGAATATGAAACCAAGGTCTGGAGAAAATAAGGAATTCTTATAACTAATTTTATACATGCGGAAAACAGGTCACATTAAATCAAGGTCTAGAAAACTCGAGTTTCAATAGAAGATTGTGAACAAAGATTATCGGAATCTAGTAAACTCTTCAATATCATCAATTGCATGGCTTAACAAGAGAAATTGTACACTACAATTCCAAATAACACAAGTCATATTTATTTTATATATATCAAAATCACATGAGAGAAATTCATTTCGACAAGAAAACCAAGGTCTAAAAGAAACATGAATCTTATAACTAACTAAGGTAACATTAATCTTATATATATTTATATATATGGATAGATAGATAGAAAGGTAACATTAAATAAGGTCTAGAGAAACATAAAAAACCAAGAGACAAAAGAAAACACATAGTTTACGAAGTCAATAACGATAATAAAATACTACTTTACTTCCATATAACACGTGTACTTTAATACAATAAGAGAAATTGTATACTCCAATTCCAAATAACACAAGTCATTATATTTATTGTATATCAAAACTGAAAGAGGAAAATTCATTTCAAGAACTACGAAACCCTAGAATATGAAACCAAGGTCTGGAGAAAATAAGGAATTCTTATAACTAATTTTATACATGCGGAAAACAGGTCACATTAAATCAAGGTCTAGAAAACTCGAGTTTCAATAGAAGATTGTGAACAAAGATTATCGGAATCTAGTAAACTCTTCAATATCATCAATTGCATGGCTTAACATGAGAAATTGTACACTACAATTCCAAATAACACAAGTCATATTTATTTTATATATATCAAAATCACATGAGAGAAATTCATTTCGACAAGAAAACCAAGGTCTAAAAGAAACATGAATCTTATAACTAACTAAGGTAACATTAATCTTATATATATTCATATATATGGATAGATAGATAGAAAGGTAACATTAAATAAGGTCTAGAGAAACATAAAAAACCAAGAGACAAAAGAAAACACATAGTTTACGAAGTCAATAACGATAATGAAATACTACTTTACTTCCATATAACACGTGTACTTTAATACAATAAGAGAAATTGTATACTCCAATTCCAAATAACACAAGTCATTATATTTATTATATATCAAAACTGAAAGAGGAAAATTCATTTCAAGAACTACGAAACCCTAGAATATGAAACCAAGGTCTGGAGAAAATAAGGAATTCTTATAACTAATTTTATACATGCGGAAAACAGGTCACATTAAATCAAGGTCTAGAAAACTCGAGTTTCAATAGAAGATTGTGAACAAAGATTATCGGAATCTAGTAAACTCTTCAATATCATCAATTGCATGGCTTAACAAGAGAAATTGTACACTACAATTCCAAATAACACAAGTCATATTTATTTTATATATATCAAAATCACATGAGAGAAATTCATTTCGACAAGAAAACCAAGGTCTAAAAGAAACATGAATCTTATAACTAACTAAGGTAACATTAATCTTATATATATTCATATATATGGATAGATAGATAGAAAGGTAACATTAAATAAGGTCTAGAGAAACATAAAAAACCAAGAGACAAAAGAAAACACATAGTTTACGAAGTCAATAACGATAATGAAATACTACTTTACTTCCATATAACACGTGTACTTTAATACAATAAGAGAAATTGTATACTCCAATTCCAAATAACACAAGTCATTATATTTATTATATATCAAAACTGAAAGAGGAAAATTCATTTCAAGAACTACGAAACCCTAGAATATGAAACCAAGGTCTGGAGAAAATAAGGAATTCTTATAACTAATTTTATACATGCGGAAAACAGGTCACATTAAATCAAGGTCTAGAAAACTCGAGTTTCAATAGAAGATTGTGAACAAAGATTATCGGAATCTAGTAAACTCTTCAATATCATCAATTGCATGGCTTAACAAGAGAAATTGTACACTACAATTCCAAATAACACAAGTCATATTTATTTTATATATATCAAAATCACATGAGAGAAATTCATTTCGACAAGAAAACCAAGGTCTAAAAGAAACATGAATCTTATAACTAACTAAGGTAACATTAATCTTATATATATTCATATATATGGATAGATAGATAGAAAGGTAACATTAAATAAGGTCTAGAGAAACATAAAAAACCAAGAGACAAAAGAAAACACATAGTTTACGAAGTCAATAACGATAATGAAATACTACTTTACTTCCATATAACACGTGTACTTTAATACAATAAGAGAAATTGTATACTCCAATTCCAAATAACACAAGTCATTATATTTATTATATATCAAAACTGAAAGAGGAAAATTCATTTCAAGAACTACGAATCCCTAGAACATGAAACCAAGGTCTAGAGAAAAAACGAATCCTATTGACTAATTTTATACATAGAAAAAAACAGGTAACATTAAATGAAGGTCTAGAAAACACGAGCTTCAATAGAAGATTGTGAACAAAGATTATCCGAATACAGTAAACTCTTCAATATTATGTATTCCATGGCTCAAAAAGAGAAAATTTATACTCCAAATCCATATAACACTAGTCATATTTATTTTATATCAAAATTACAAGAGGGAAATTCATTTTTACATGAAAACCAAGGTCTAGATAACACATGAATCTTATAACTAACTTAATATATATATATATATATATATATATATATATATAACGAAACAGTAACACTAAATCAAAAGTCCAGAAAAACCATGAATCTTAACTAATTTTTATAAATAAACAGGTAACATTAAATCAAGGTAAAGCTACATAAAATTAATTGTACACAAAAAATGAAAGAGAAAAATACATGTCAAGAAGAATGAAATATAAACCTAAAATAGAACGAATTGAATCACATCACTAATCCCACAGATATATATATACATATATGTATATGTATATATATATAGAGAGAGAGAAAGACCTAGAGCGAGCGACGCTGCTACACTTAATACACCTAGGTTTGTTGTGTCCGCGGCGGGCTTGCGCCGATTCTCTTCCCATCATCGCGGCGGAGATCGATGACTTCGACGGCGAGTTTGTCGACATTCGCCGCCGGAGTTACAGTTCGGTGATATATATATATATATATAGAGAGAGAGAGAGAGAGAGAGAGAGGAAATAAGGGAGAAAGTCTAATTTAGATAAAATCATACAAATGGAGTACTGAGAAGTAAAATGACTGAATTGGGTTTAAACGGGAAGTGTAAAACAAATAAAAATAAAGGCAAAAATGTAACTTAAAAGGACTGGATTGGGTTTTCAAAAATAGTCTAATTAAATACTACTACTAAAAAAAAGCAAGAGCATCTGCAATATTAAAATTTTATTGTTAAATAATGTTTTTTTTTAATAATAATAAATAATTGATTTTGGATAAATAATATTATTATTGTAAATAAAAAAGAAAGAGAGGATATGTTATTTTTACTTTATTGTAAGATTTAATTTAAGAATTGGTCAATCAAATTACTACGTCACTTAACAATGTTAATTTTGTTGTTATATATAACAATAATGTTAGCAACATTAATTTTAACGAGTTAATTAACAACAGTATTGTGAAAGAAAAACATGTTTATTAGCTAACAATTTCATATAACAAGTGAAGTAGTATCACTATTGCGATGCTCTAAAAGGACTAAATCTAAATAGGGGTTTTAAATGGAAGTCTAATTAAATAGTAAACTAAAAAGAAAAAGGGCAGAATTGTAATAATCTAAATATATACATTTGAACGGAAAGTCTAATAAAATAAATGCTAAAAAGTAAAAGGACTGAATTGGGTTTGGAAGGAAGTAGTAAAACTAAAAAGGAAAAAGGAAAAAATATAAATATCAGAGCCAGGTTTCGATCCTGGGACCTGTGGGTTATGGGCCCACCACGCTTCCGCTGCGCCACTCTGATCTTCTTATTCAGTTTTATCAACTATTTATTTATATAGTTATATAAAATCTGAATGATTTAAGTTGGTTTTAATTGCTGGTCTGGTCCTTTGTTTCCTTGTTTTCTTCTTATTGTGTGGATAGCCTCTCTTACAGTTAGGACTCGAGGACACCTTCAAAATATTCTTGGACACGGCTATAAAATTTATACTAGGACCCACAAAAAAGTAGCATAATTATATATGAAAAACGAAAAAATATTAATCAAAGTTTAACATTACAACTTTTGTCATTTTGGTCAAGCATCTTTCTATAAACCTGTATAAATAATACTCCATCTTTTCCTAAATAAGTGTCCAATATTCCATATTTGACTGTCCCAAAATAAATGTCCGCTTTCCTAAATTATCAATGAAAAAAATGATAAATGTACTATAATATCCTTAAATGTTACAATAAATACATTTCAAAAATTGACAATAATAATTATTTAATTTAAATTAGGGTTATTTTTTTTGTAACTTTCCAATACAGTTAATAATAACTTTTAATGTTTACCGAAATTCAAGGGAGACACTTAAAAAGGAATGGATGGAGTACTATTATTAATTGTCTTGTCCATGGCACGTCTGTTTATTACAAAATTTGTCGTATTACCGTGTCCGAGTCTTGTTATATTGTAGAAGTATTGTTTATGGCACATCGTCCCAGTTTAATAACGCTTGTTTCCGGCTATCTGATTTTGAAAGAGAAGGAGAATCCAAAGGATGTTTATGGCACATCGTCCCAGTTTAATAGGTAGCTTGTTTCCGGCTATCTGATTTTGAAAGAGAAGGAGAATCCAAAGGACAACCAGTAATTAAATAATGCTAAGGACAAATTTATTAATCTTGGCAAAGCCTATGATTGTCGTTATCCAAACAAGGACAAGACTCGATCATTCCTTAGACCTGTGGGTTGTGACAAGGAGATCCATTGTCTTCGTACTTTTTTGTTTTACGTATGAGAGTTTTGGGAGCCAAAATTCATGATGGTGGCAAAGCAACAACGATGGTCCAAACTTGGATGAAATTATGCGTAGGAAATTTTTTTAGAGTATTTGCAATCAGCTACACAATCCCCCAAAGCAAGGTCCCGTAAAAAGAACATTTCTGGTTCACTATGCTATTCATATATCTTGTAATCAATTTCTGTGTAAATTATGCAAATTGATGGAAACTAATATACAGATATCCTCTGGCTCATAAAACCTTTGTGAAAGGAAGATAAAAAAATATTTGAAAGAAAATGGTAGTACTAACAACACACGAGCCGAATAATAAGTCATTAAGAGATAGCGAAGAAGAATCCACACAAGTGAAAATTCACAGCATTTGAAACTACACTGAAACCACACAATTACACTTCAAACTTTAAAGACTGTCTGGTAGGGCTAATACTTCCCTTCAGTAAAAACCTATTATCAACATGTCATCATCATCATTACGAGACCTCAAATTTTAACCAAGAGTATAATTACATGCAAGGAAAATCAGAAAGGGAAAGGCAGCTCTATCTGCACGCTATTCATAATGTTAGCAATAGTAATCTCCATGTGTATAAATAAGGCTTCCCTATAAGTTAATAGCCGAGGCCCACTTCACGTCACCAAACCCCTTTCCAATTAAACCATGCCATGTAATTCTCTTTCCGGCAAATAATTTTACCTTCTCCAAAACATATAAAACTCCAAGAAGATAATAGGGGTTATCTTTTGTTTCGCAGCCCAATTTACACCATCTGTGTACTGATCCGAGACCCACAACCTTCTTGAAAATTCATAATTTTGATTTCAAAACTCTTGAAATCATCTCCTTCACAGAGGTACTATACGACGCGTATAACCCTTATTTATTCTCTTAACCTTTCTTTATCTCAAGGTAGGAAACGGCCACACGACAGCACAAATCAAAGCAAAGACTATAACCCATCAAATATTATCCCCAACATTTATCAACCATTAAAATGAAGTTTCTGGTTTTGGGAGCTTTGTCCTTGTTGAGGTTGCTGCTGTGTAGCTTGCATGTTCATAGGTTGTGTGTTGTAGTGGGCAAAAGGCTGAGAGTAAAGAGGATTCATCATGTTCTGCAGATGAACAAATACATCATACAAAATCATGTCAGGATGGAAACCACAAGAGATGATGAAACTCAAGCAGAAATGAAAATCAATGTAATCATATTTGTCATATGAACTAGGGTGCAGTGTGAGACTGTCGGGAAAAAAAATCAAGGGTGAGAGAACACAGCACAGCTCATCTAGGTACTACCCTAAGGAACTTGATAAACATATTCACCATGTGGAAAAAGTGAAAACAGTATCACCACTTAGAACTTGCTTTAAAAAGTAGCCACTTGGAGCACACTATCCCCAGGCATCTATCAAGAGAATCGTAACGGGAGGTAATATTAAAATTTAATATGACCACTGAAATCGAAGTAAACGTATTAGTTATAACTTAAAATACAGACTATACACACTATCCCCAGGCATCTATCAAGAGAATCGTAACGGGAGGTAATATTAAAATTTAATATGACCACTGAAATCGAAGTAAGCATATTAGTTATAACTTGAAATACAGACTATACTACTTTAGTGCAGTGTGGATCTGTGAGGTATAAAAAGTCCAAGCACTTAAACATGCATAAATATATCCAATTGGAGCTCAATGTCCCAAATATCTATCAAGAAAATCACCCATGAATTTGCCAGAAAGCTCTTCATATAAAAATAAAATAAAACACAGAACGGGACAAAAAAAAAAACAGTGCCAAAGGGCATTTATGACATTCTACATAATTAATTTTACTCCAACAAAGAGTAGAAAAAGAAAAAAGAACCTGAGACTGAAGCTGGTTGGCACCAAAGTGGCTTTGGGAAACATCATCTTGGGAAGGGTCATGGTAACCGGCCTGGGTAAATAGACCCTGGGACCCATGATTCATGTAATCCTGGCATAATAATCCAACGGTGAGATCAACAAATAGATGGTATTCTCAGATTTGTTTAGCTTAAGGATTTTATTTCATAATTTCTACGTTTGTATTGCCTTCATCTCCCAACCACCAAATAAAACGCAAAAGATAACCAAAGCCAACCTGAGACATGAAATCATTTGATGCACCAAATCGAGAATACCCAGCCTGAGAGTTCTGGTTTAAAAAGCTTGGCGGAAATCCAGATTGTGGTCCCTGAGTAGCATAATCAACGCCATATGCACCTTGAGAGGCCTGCATTCATGGAAGTAAGTTTTAATTTACAAATACACTTGAACAAATGAAAAAATTTATCTTACGTGATTGCAGGGGAGTGTTATGGAATTGCTAACAATGGTTCAAAATAATTTAAATTCAACCGTAACATTTACCTGAGTAGAGAAGTCGGCAACATTGTACTGAACATGAGATCCTTGGCTCTTAAAATCATCCCCCAAGAATTCCTGTGTCACGATTAACATTAATTATCAAAAGAATAACAAAAGGAACCAATTTAGTAATAGTAATGATGCCATTCACAAATCCAGATACCTGAGACATGCCTCCCATAGAGAAACCATCCCGGAATGATTGGCTTTGTCCTTGGACTCCCATCTGTGGCACAGCCAATAATAAACTCATTAGTCAACAATGCACATGAGAGGGGGAAGAGATCACTGCTATTAATTAGGATTAATTTCATTCTTAGTCGCTAATCATTGTCTCATTTTGCCCCTATACTATTGTATTACGCAGTTTTAGTCCTTGAACATCAGGAATTGTGTATTCTTCATCCCTAAAACTAACTATGTTAGTTTTTCTTTATAGGTATAATTGTGTATAAACAGGAAGTTCGAGGACAAAACATGAATAAACAGGAAACATGTTGCATATAAAAAACACTTTTATCTTTCACAGAATGACTTACAATGTCAGATTGAGGAACGAAAAATACACAATCCATAAATTTTAGAACTACAGCTATGATATACAAATGTAAAGGGACAAAGAAGGTAATAGATCATAGTTCAGAGCTAAAACCGAAAAAACACTTTTAACAATTACCAACACTTGAGCAAACCGTTACAAGTAGAAAAGTGTTCATAAAACCGGAGATAGGTTTGCACACAAAATGATAGATTACTAATTTAGAGGGAAACCCTGACTAATATAGCCACTTTTAGTTAGTGTAGCAAACGCAAAAAACAATAGGTAAGTAGGTTTACAAAATCAAAAATTTGTGATACCTGAGTGATCTAAACAATTAAACAAAATAAACTAAGAAATAGTACTAACATTTGATACAAATCCAGGCTGAGACAGCGGTCCACCAATTGACGGCTGACTATTTGGACTGTCCATAGGAGAGAAATTATAATTTGATGTAATACTTCCAATAGGTTGCTGAGACCCTTGTTGAAGATGACTGCCAATAGGGGTGCCAGGTGTCCCACGCCCACCACCACCGAAACCTCGGTTTCCGTGTTGAGGGAGATGAGGTGGAACAGCTCCAATAGGTCCATGAACAGCTCCACCGCGAGTAGGAATTGCATACGGTTGTGAGGGAGGAGCACCATGATATAATGGAACTCTAGGCATTGGATAACCACCAGGTTGCAGTCCAGGCTTGTGGGTGCCGTTAGGTGCGCCAGGTGGCATGAAAGAACCTGTAAGCCAGAATGCTAAATTTATCAATATATAATTAATAAAATTTGCATAAAACCAGAATACACGCTGATTTTATTAGAAAAGAAGTATAAGAGTAATCTGTTTTGGCAACAAATAAAGCATGGAAGAACCTACAAGATGGATACTGTTCAACATGAATCTCTAGTAACATCAATGTATTGGTAATAATGTATGCAAAAATGAGTTTATCGGGGTTGGGTCAAGGGAATATCAAATCTGGACTTATTTCAAGCCATTGACTGAAAGGTTATTAAGGGCTGAAATCAATAATGCCCATAATTCTTCTCATAGATTTCAATATACAGATTAACAGGAGCTACTTGTATAAGACTTGATCTCTGAAAGGTCAAGCAGGTATCCAGGACAAAAGAAAGGTTGATATGCAATGCATTTGGAATAACTTTCTACTTTCACAAGTATCGACAGAGTACTAAGAAAAAATAGTATTATTTTCTATGCACGAATTTATCATACCCCTTGCTCGACTGTTTCTCCTATCAGAACCGGGACTCGAAGAGGAACCAGACCCATAACTATCTGGCCCAAATCCAGGCCCACCACCAAAGAAAAGTCTCCGATCATTGTAGATCTGCATCGTATACCAACCGCCAGCTCAATATTTCCCTCATTGTATAATCAATCATTAGAATAAGATATAAGCAAAGTAAAAAGAGAAAACCCGAGAAGTCAGGTCATACCTTCTTAGGCTTTTGAAACTGAACCATACTCTGTTTTAAGTTATTCAGGGGCCCCTCCACCAAGCACTCATGCTCCTAACAATAGCAAAGACGATGACAACGATAGCATTAATTTACTATCAAACTCAAATTATCTATTAGCGTTGTATTAGTATACCGTCTTTAAAACCAAAAGTATGGCAAGTGACCAATTAAACACCATAAGGTACGCACATGTGTACCTTTTCAAGGCGACAACATCACAGAAGAATAAGAAGAAGAAGAAAAACCAATACCTTATAATGTGTCAATAGACCATTCCACAGTTGTTGTTTGCTTAGTACTTTGGGATTTCCTAAGATGACAATACCATATCGTGCACGGGTGAGTGCAACATTAAGCCTACGCGGATCATTAAGAAATCCAATGCCCTGAAAATTAAAGCAAAGATAATAAGAATCTGCCAATACTTATGCCCAATTAGACAACTAAACTAAATTGTAAAAGTTAAAAAAATCCAAAAGGTATCATCTAGTAACAATGTTTAAAAGTCACATAAAAGGTAAAAACAGACCTGATGTTCATTACTCCTAACACATGACAATATAATGTAATCTTTCTCCCTTCCTTGAAATGAATCTACACTGGCGACCTCAATTTCCTTGTAAAGTTGTTGTCTGAGAGACCCGTTTCTTGCCATATAGTTCACAATATAAGCTCGCTGACCCTCATACGGAGTGATAACTCCAATCTGTGATATATTTTGTAGGTCAGCAATAATAACACAGAAAATTAGCTGCAACGGCCACAAACTCCATACATGAAAGTATTAAATACCTGAGCAGGCACCACACCACTTTTAAGAAAGGTTGTGACTATTTTTTCAACATTTGAAGCCTCTGTCCGATTAAGGTAGGATGTTCCACTAGCACTTATTTCCTCTTGCCCCATCTAAAAAATCATAGTATAAATTCAATTCACCATAAGACTTCTAATGGAAGGACATGTCAAACAGCGCCAACAAAGCTTACCTATTTGTAGCCATAAATATTTGTGATTACATAATAAACCGACGCAGGGTTGTCACCAAACTCATTGAAGCACAGACGAGAATTTATATCTAACGTTAAAATAAACATACATGTCAAATTCAAAGACAGATCAAGTACCTGAACGTAAAAGAACATTGGGCGATTTGGCACAGGCCAAGGGAAATCAATCCCTGTTATTTGTCTCTCGTTGATGGTAACCCCATTTTGAAGTGTACCTTCATAAAAGCTATTAGACGGAAATTCTGAAAGTGCTGGATGCATACGATATTGAACCTGGCATAGAAAAGTACAGGACATTAGATGCCGATCTGTTACATATTACAAATGGGAAGTAAAAAATAAATTAAGTTTCTTAAAAGGAGTTATGATTTGCATGTTCTTGTGACAATTAGTTTCTTATCTGTAATTGGCTAAATACTTGACAAAAATCTCGACAAGGACATGGGGATATTGGATAGACAGTTATCGGTAAAGTTGGTCATCTTAAGTGTTAGCAATTCTGGTGTTCATTTTTTGTGTTAGCGACTATGCATGGTTTAGACAATCTTTTTTAAACAAATACAAAAACATCGAAGGTGATACTAACCTGTAATCTTATCGGTTTAACACCAAGTTGCACTAAACGTTCAAACAAAGACTGTGCTAATCCAGCACGAGCTGCTTTCTTGCACATTATTACAGGACCAAGCTGGCAGTGGTCACCAACAAGAACAACCTATATAAACATATATTAGAAGTGAGAGACAACAAGATTGGACATTAGCAAACAGATAAAAGTATCAACAGTTACCTGTTTTGCACCTAGAACTAAAGGAATTAGACACTCGGGTTCTGTTGATTGAGTAGATTCGTCGATAAGCACCTAGAGAAAGTATGGAAATATATTAACTAGAGGAAACGAGCACAAAACTCAATTTTTAAGAAATTCTATTACTAACCTGCCGAAATCTAAAATTAGACAATCGAGGATCACCAGCACCAACACATGTGCAACATATTACATCGGCACTTTGAGATATCTCCCTTTCTGTTGCACGCTTTAAAATTTTATACTTTTTCTCATCACTGCTAGACAGTTCTCCTGTTATAATGTATTAAGGTAATCACCATTAATGCCAACATAGGACAAATTCCTAATGATAGACTTTCACCCAAAAACTCAAATCGCCTTCATTGTATAATCAAGCATTCATTTAGACAAGTATACTCACCTTGTTCGTCTTTCAATTGTTGTAACTTGTGAAGCTCACTTTTTTCGGAAGTGTCAAGATGTCGAACCTGCAATAAAAATTTGAAATAAAATTGAGACAAAAACACTACACAAAAGAAGTCAAGAAAAATAAGAAGATAACAAACCTGATAGTGCAGAGTTAAATGTTCAACAGGAGAGCTTACAGCTTCCCTTGATTTTGCACAAAGCCTTACAACCTGTTGTAAATTTAATTAACATCAATAAAGATCAGCAACAAACTCCAAAGTTCATCACTAGGCAAAGAAATAAGTCATATTAAGCTCTAGCCGCAGTGACTGGCTCTCAGTGGGCAGTTCGCATGCCTACATATTTTAAGGAAATAAAAGAAACATAAATTTGTCCACTTATACAGCAAATACCTTCAATCCTGTGGCACTAATCTTTTCGGCTAGTTGGTCAACAGCAACATTACTGGGAGCACAAACCAAAACCTGACAGGAAGTGCAATAAAAGGCAATATCATGTAGTGAAGTAATATCTGCAATAACAGGATAACATTTTTGTTATAATACTTACCTGCCCTTGTCCTTGTTTCGCCATATGATACACAATTGCTGCAGAAGTCACAGTTTTCCCTGTGCCAGGTGGACCTTGAATTAAACTAATAGGCTTCTGAAGCACGCTTTTTACAGCATTAATCTGTCAATCAAAATACAAATAGAGGACATTAAACTACTTGTAAATACGAAAAAGACAAAAACACATAAATATTGTACATGAAAATAATTGTAATTAGCACAAAACAAGAGAGTAAGTACACGTAACAGCAACAAAATGATGGTCATTATATATGCAGATAACTACAAGGAGAACAAAAAGTTTAATGGTATGCAGTGAAGACAGCTTACTTGAGAAGCATTAAGCTCTGGTAGACCAGGTGCACCAAAACGTCGAGGCAATGTATTACGGACCATCTGTACCTCAACTTCGTGTCCCAACAAATGGTGATAGATGTACCTTTATATAGGGAAAACATCGAACACATAAACTTCAAGTCAAGTGGAGATACATCAAGAAAATAAAAGGTAAGCAGTAAAAAAGATTCACAAGCAAGAAGATAGTTGTTTAAGAAGACAATCATGACGAGTAATCACTAAAGGCCACGCCGTGCAACAAGGCAATACAATCAGACTGCATGCATAAACCATCATTGTGAACTAAAAAGTCAGCGAACCATAATACAAGAAGGTATGCACAAAAAACAATTAATTTAAAGAAAATCATACAATTTGTATCTCTTGAAACAGGAAGGAAAGTAATTTCATGACATCCAAAAAAAAAAAAAAGATAACAGGTCACCAAATAGATGAACATTTCAACATATTTGTTTCTCAATGTGAAAAACAACTCAGTATATTAAAATCCTAAACTGAAGCACACAACACAATCAAGCCAATAGTAATTAACATCGAGATGCAATTGGTATACATATAATAAACAACAAAATTCTGTCAGTTGGATTCAAATTAAGCTCAGTCACATATTACGGTATTAGTTAAAATAACTCCAGGAAACTACTAACTTAAGATTTCAAGACACATTTTTGTCTATAAACAAACAAAAGTATGTTAATATACGAAGTAAATATGAACCACACTACATGTACAAATCTGCATCAAAAGTTTTCTTTAAAGCATTTTTTAAGCTGAAATAAATGGAATATGGCAGGAAAAGTGGAAAACGTAATGGATTATGGCGGGACGTCCTAGTAGTTGAGTAAATAAACTTACAGAAGCTTTCAGAGTAGAATTTTTGAACTATAAATTGAAGAAAGCGCATAAAAATGTGTATAAAAGCATAAAATGAAAGATATCTGCCGATAAAGTGACGAGAAACTCTGTTAAATTGACGTCTCTTTTTCCACTACCATAAAAATGCCTGCTCTTAATATCCTATGTTTAATCATAGTATACCAAGTTTACGTTAAAAATTGTGATTTGCACTACTTCGGTAATTTACAGCTCATGTAGTACAAAAATTACTAATAAGGGGAATCTAAATTTCTAAAACCAGACTTAAACCTTGCTCATCCACATTTGCTGCCATGAAGCCAGTTAAGAAAAAGCAAGCTTTTGTAGCTAAATTAAATTTGAAATAAAAAAAGTATTTTACAAACATTCGATCATTTCACTCACCCACTAACACTAGTGTCATCAGTGGCAAAAGCTTTCATTGCTCCCTGCATCCGGTCAAAACTTGTGCTCTTCCACACAAAGTCAACACTGAAACCATGGTTTACATCTACGGGAACTCCCTGCATGTATGTATAGAAGTTACAAGCTGCCTACAATTGCCAATCAGCGCAACTTTAACCTGTCCAAGTGATATAAATAAACTACCTGGCTGGCACGAAGCTCAAGAGCAACTTCCTCTTGGGCAGTTAATTTTATCTGCAAGAAAAATTATCATATCATCCATAATGACATACAACTAATATCAAGTCGAAAGACATGATGAAAACTATAGTTGAGCTTATTACATGTCCAACTGACTGCCAAGCCGGATGAGCTGCATCACCAGAATAACGCAGCCGCAATTCATCACCAGGTACAAGACGCAACTCATTATCTTCCTGTAATGAAAGGAAAAGAGAGATTAAAACAGTATATCAACTGAAAATCCAGAAAGATGTAATATAAGGAACAAATAAAATTCAAGCTAGTGAACCACCTTTGAAAAAACAAAATAAGCAACGCGCTTCTTGTTCAGACCCATATCCCATCGTACCGTCACATTGTCTTTGCTTTGGGATTCTTTCATCATCTAACATAATTCAAGCACCAAAAGTAATTTAAAAATGAACTATAGCCAGAATCCAAATAATAACAAAAATTGTTGAAAGCTCTTAAGAGCCACAGTAATAAAGGAGGAGATCAATAAAAAAAGTTAATAAAGAAAAGCCAAATGAAAAGCAAGACGCATACCTTGTCATAGTCAGCTTCAAGCTTGATAAGCGGCGCGAATACATTTTGATACTACAAAGCAAGTACGGCAGCATTAAAATGTCAAATAATAGCAGTTCTAATAAAGAAAGATTTTCTTAATGCAAATATTAGAACCTGATATGCATCTTCATATTTGGGGGCAACAGGCTGGGGTTCATCATCCACACCAGGTTTCTCAAGATCTTCTAATGAAGCATCTGGATTAGTCTTCCATAACTCTTCAACTTTGTTTATTTGTTGAGCACTAATTTGACGTGCTCTAAGTTGCTCCTGCTCAGAAGGAACCTGGAAACAAATTTTTATAAGAAAAAAAATACAAACCTCAGAAAATGATGGCACTGAAAAGATATGTGATGGGAGGAGTAACCTTAACAAGCCAAGAAAGAAAACATCTGTCATCAATAAGAGGGGACCATTGACTCAAGTCCCAGTTCATATCTTTTAAAGCATTCATATTAAGACAAGGCTCTCTACATAGTAGAACAACCACACTCTCTGTCTTGGCAGAAATGAATCCAAGCAGGAACACGTTTCTGCATCCACAATTGTAACACTCCAGGATTGTCTCTCCCATTGGGCTATCTTTATGTAGACAAACTTCTTTGTGCTTAGCTCGAACCTACAAACATAAAAAAAAATACACTGTTGTTGAGAAACCCTAAACAAAAAGGCCTTTCTATAATGCTGTACTACACATGCCTGGTGTTTTATCAACCGACTTTATGTAATTATTAAACTGGAGCAGAGGTAGCACAGAGACAAAACTGGCATGCTTTCCAACAGATTGAAAGTAGCACTTGTTACGTAATTATCAACTAATTCAAAGAGTAATTTTCTAAATTTTACATCGTCATGACCATTTTGTTTACACATTTATACTCAACGTTATGAATACTTGAGTATGATTTCATACCAATTAGCTGATATGATTTGCAACCATAAGCATAGAATTCATAAAACGACCGACAAGACTGAAAGACGAAACTTGGTTACACAAAGTAAAAGCTACCCACACATAAAAGTCAAGGTAATAAAAGTCAGGGTAAATGTGTTGTATCAAACTCCTAAAGAAGGAAGGAGTTTATGGGTCAGCTATATGTAAAGTTGTCTTGGGGTTGATCGAAAACCATCAAAAATTAAAAAACTGTGTGAATTACTTTCTCACAGAATGAATACTCATCTGCACGACACCACTACAGCACCCTAAAAAAACTACAAAAGTAGATCACGCTCAGTTTCATTCAGACTTTTTTATCCCTCTCTAATAGAGAAACCTTAGCCCCCAAACCGTAATGAACTAACCCAGATTAGCGTCATAAGTGCTCAAAATCTCTATAAACTCGATCCAAGTTTCTCAGCTGATACCACCTAATACACATAGATCACTTTCACATAAGTACATAAATTTTTAAAAACTCCTACAAAAGCAAAGAGAAAGGGGAGCAAATGAAAACTTAGATGGGACATAGCCGCTTCTATCTACAAGAGAACTCGAATATCATTCCCAAAATAATTCACAAAACTTATGATGTAACAATTTCACCCCTTGTACTATTTACTGTAGCTCAAATCCGACCACCTTAACAGACCCAATAAAGTATTAAGGTACACATTTGATATCACAAATTGCCCATAACAGTCTTCTAACAAGTGTATCCTTTTCAGAAATTCCAAACCTAAATATCATGATGCATGAATTCTGACAAATCCTTAACCAGCGATGAGCCAGCGCAAAAAATAAAATAAGACTGCAGGGGCCACACAGCCTTCTAGCTTTAATTTTTCATTAAAGTAATGACTATGTTTCTCCTATTAAAATAGCCTTACGCATAACGATATCCTTATATAGTGACTGATAGACAACAAAAATTCTCCAGCCTCATAGTTGAATAAATATAGAGGTTTTAGGATATCTCCTATATTTTCAAAGAACTTAAGCAAGTCCCGGCATTTTCACCCCCAACATCATTATATACCTTAACAAAATTCAGTCAAAAACTCCTGACTGCTCCTAATAACTAGAAGCTTCTATAGCTGATAGCACAGAAAAGCTATTAAGACACGAAAACCAGAAGGGAGTGCTAATACTAGATGGTTGAAACTTGGAAGTAGCAAAGTATCAGTTGACAACCGTATCCGCTTCTAAAGAACTACACTATCCAGATGGTTGACAACCGTATCCGCTTCTATGTGCAACCCGCTTCAAAACCACATCCGACAAGAAGGGGTAAACATGCATATCACTTATGTATCTAATGAAAGGGAAAAGACAATTCTGCAATTTTAAGTGGTAATTCCGCAAGTTTCAGGTAA
Source organism: Primula veris (assembly GCA_963682055.1). Taxonomy (NCBI): domain Eukaryota; kingdom Viridiplantae; phylum Streptophyta; class Magnoliopsida; order Ericales; family Primulaceae; genus Primula; species Primula veris. Next base: position 19,881,124 of record OY821749.1, on the reverse strand, counting down.
TTTAAGCACAGTTCCGTCTTCACTTGATGAGTGTATGCAAGCTAATTAAAACACAAGGTTAATACATCCGTAGATGTAGTAGTATTCTAGTCATATGCCAATAGTGCAGTTTTAAGTGGTAATCATACAATTCTGAGGTAAGCTAAAGGGTGTTTCTTCTATAATCATTACGTGTGATAACTAAGTAGAAAGCACACTTTATCAGAAAAGCATATATATCAACATTCAAAATCATATAAACAGAACTTAAAGTAAGCTAGTCATACCAGATGGTTGACAAAGTACCCAAACATAATAATTTCTTTCAAGTATTGTACATAATGATGTATGTATCTAATGATATGGAGAACAAGATTCTGTAGTTTTAAGTGGCGATTCTACAAAATTGAGGTAGTTTAACTGAGAATTATTTCTTCAATTGATGATAAATCTGTGTCCCAGGTAAATCACCCATATATCATAGAGATTACTACATAATTATATGAGTATTTACTGATGTATCAATGATCATTCGTCGCAGTTCTTCAATTTTGTCATGATATACCAAAAATTCTTTCATTAATTTGAAATACTCCACAAAAACTTAATTAGTTCTGTATATATAACAATATCCTAATCACGTACACACAAAAATCCCTAAAAATTAATATATATTTTCCAGATAATTAACAATGTGTACCCATGATTCTGCGATCTAAAGTGGTAGTTCTGCTATGTTGACGTATTTTAACCATAATTCTTTCTACACTGGACGAACACTTGCAAACTAATTAACACACGGTTAATCAGTATCCCTAACCATATACACACACAAAAAAACCTGTTAAAACCAATAATAACCATAAAAATAATATTAAATTCTACCAGATGATTGACAATGTGTGACCCATAATTCTGAAATCTAAAGTGATAGTTCTGATATTTTGAGGTAATTTAACCATAATTATTTCTACACTTACCGAATTAACACACAGAATTAATCAGTATCCTAACCATACACACACAGTCACACACACAAAAAGCAGTTACAAATATAATAAAAATAAAATATCATACCAGATGGTTCACAATGTGCGACCCGGAGGTATTCCCCCTCGAGTTACAAAACCACTTCCGACATGACGGAACGTTACACCGAACCACGCACGCCGGGTTTCCCACACCACAATACCGACAAGCATGTTCCGCCGCACCGTACTCCGCCACGTCATCCTCCCCCGTAGCCTCCTCAAAACTCAGCCCTCCCATACCCGCCGCCAACGCATCCACAACCCCCACCGGAGACGCCCCCTCCGATGATCCCGCTACAGGATCCGTCCACGTGGCGCCGATCGAGTCGTCAAAATCCGGGTCGAGGAAGGTGTACGCGTCGGGGGTATTATCGGGTTGAGAAGCTGTGTCGTATAGGGTCGGGTCGGGTTGAGACTCCATTGTTGCGATTAGGGTTAGGGTTTTAGAGAGAGAGAGACGGTGGAGATATAGAGAGAGAGAGAGATACAGAGAGTTTAGAGAGAGAGGGGGGGAAGTGAATACTGTATCTAATATATCTATTCTATTTATTCTATTAACTATACGTATATATTGTGACGTATACGTATATTGGTGCAAAAGCTTATGTGTAATGTTTATTTGGTGGCTTAGTTATGGTTATATTACACTTTTGGTACCAGATCTTATGTATACTGTTTTTTTTTTTTGGGGGGGGGGGGGCTTAGTAATAGTTATGGTTATAATTACAATGTTGGTACAAAAGCTTATGTGTAATGTGTATTTGGTGTCTTAGTTCAGCTTATATTAAAATGTTGGTGTCTTAATTCTGGTTGTGGTGATACTACACTGGTGGTACCAAATGGTTGATAGTGTTTGAGTCGGAAGTGGAATGGTGTGAATTTCTTAGAGGGCGTGAAGGATATGGAAAAGTGAAAGTGTGTATGTGTAGTGTTAAAAAATTGAGCTGTTTATTGTAGTATCATAAAACTTCCGTCAAATGCTACTCCTTCGTCACATGTTGTTGGGTGACAACGAAAAACCGTGACGCTTCGAGATATGAAACAATATGTGTAGATTTAAGAAACCGCTAATGTAAAATTTAGTTAGAAGTTTTATAGCGTATTGTTTTGATTTGCATTTAAAATTGGTCATTACGAGCAATTTAGGTAAAACTTAAATGAATTCATTCCGAAAAGGCATGGTTTGAAACAGAGGGAATGAAATTTATGGTCAAGTGGCATCATACAGAGTATTTTGATACAATTTAATGTTAGTTCAATATTTACTAAAATGAACCATCGACTTTTAATATAATTAAATGTGATGATACAAAGGTGTACGGATTTGGTCCATTGAAGGTGGTGTTTTATGTGCGGAAAAACTTGTTGGTGTTGATACCCCATTACTTTAAAAATTTTACAACTTGTTGATAAATTCGGGGTTATCATATATATACATATTTTTTGTTTATTGGTATTATACTGTTTCATACCATTTACTAATAAAAAAAACAGAGCATATGAATATTGACCAATTCTCACAATTCACGGTTTCATCGTTTTGTATAAAAGAAACCATGTAGATTAATTACAGTAGGAATTTCACATTTTGAACAAGTCGACATCTACATGGATTGACCACTTTTAAAGGATGGATCATGAAGCTTTAATATACATATATATGAATATGAACATGAAGGCAGTTTTTTGTTACTTTTCAATTCACGGTCTAATCAAGGGATGGTACTTAACCCTCCATTCTTGTGCAATTATGAATTTGACTCTGCTTTAATCATTTATTGCAAACAATCACACACACAAAATGAGTTGTATAATTTTAATATAAAAATTGATAAAAAAAAAACTTATAATTTGTATAAACCAAACTGTTTACTTATAACTTGTAAAAGTATAATTTTTATTTTAAATACGAGAAAACTTGTAAGTTATTTAATGTGATTGTTCTAGTAAATTAATTTGGGTTAAAAAAATTGATAGAAGTACGTTAAAATATAGTAATATTTAGTTATGATAATAAATTTGATATGGAAGCTGAAAATGTATAAAACTAAACTGTTACTCTAAAAATATAAAAATAATGCTAATTAACTTAAATATAAAAAAAATTGTACGGTAACAGATGCGCATGCTCGATGATGTATAGTGAAACTATTTGAGAATAGTTATTTGATTAGTCAATAGTTAGTGTTAAGCTTTTGTTGTTTACAAGAACTGGTAAAGGTTCATTTCAAAAAAAAAAAAAAAAAAAAATGGTAAAGGGTTGGTGCACGTGAGAAAGGCATGTCCTATCCGTCTATATATACTATACTCGTCACGGTCACGTGATATTGAGCATGGGAAGCGCGTGAGAATTAAATTTAAGACTCTGAGACAAGTAATTAATTTTCCATTTTCCCTTTTCCCTTTTTCTTGTTTTCTTTTTCTGGTATTACTTTAACTTTAAATATTATTGTTAATGTTGTAGGATATTATTGGACTATTGGGCTTGTACTTTATGGGCCCAAGTGGGCTTATAACCCTACCCCTCTATCTATATAAAGAGGGTTAGGGTCTTGTATTTCACATTCATTCATATACATTCTGATTAATAAAGTCTCCCTTATTGTCTCTCTCTATATTCTCTCCTCATATCTATATGCATATATATGTGAGCCAAGATGTCACACAACACGTTATCAGCACTTTGCTCGCGAAGAATAAAATATACGCTCACGGATATTGGAGATTTTTGGTAAACGGATGGATATTGGGTATTTATAAACCTTGAGGTTTATCCGGGTTTTTAGGGTTTTGCTATATCGACCTTCATCGACATACCGTGCGTAAGTTACCGAATTCAAAACTTAATTTATTCCATATATGTGATCGCACGTATTATTTTATGGATAACTAAAACATGATAAATATCCCGTAGTATATAATTCATGTGTATTAGAGTTTGTTACTTGTATGGATTACTATATATGATCGTAACACACATATTGTTGATTATAAAATCATATTTGTTGATAAGATCATACAAAATAACCCAAATCATGTAATTGTAAAACATGTATTAATCTGTCGGATTAAATCTGCAACAAACTGAAACGTATGTACTGATTTGTAATTCTCTGAAAGCTGTAAACTATTCTGGAAATTACTCAAGGACTAAACTGAAACTTGTCTGAAATTATGGACTGAAGCAGTAATAATGCTGTAAATATATATATAGTTTGCTGAAATTACACGGATAGTCCCTGTAGTATATTACATGTATAAAAACAGTATATATGTGTTATAAAAGTCAATATTCGGTCTAAATATTCACCCACATGCATATATATATTTATTAAAAAGGCAAGTGAATAAAAATTGCATGTTAATTGAATAAATTGATATGTTTTCATGTATATTTAACCACTTTGCATGTTAAAAATTACCATATATAGAATTAATTGGTAATTAAAAATATATTGTTTTGTTTGCATGTTAAAACTAACATGTATAGAATTATTCATATGGCAATAAACAGTAAATAATTGATTGATATCTTATTAGTATAATCAACATATCTTTTGATATTACCATAGATAAATATACCATATGACAGTTAATTGATTTGATTTGATTTGGTATGATATAATTTGTGTGATTGATAATCCTGAATTGATTTAGTTTATCACCAAATCTACTGCATGATTAGATATATATCATGAATATATTTTATACTGCCTTGTATATATGTGGTTATCTAGAAAAGATATACTTGTTATTTATTGCCATGAATGGTAAAATTGCGAAATCATATATATTCACATTTAAGTTGGAAAAATTATGAACCTTCCCCAAATAGGCTCACCTATTTGGATACGATGTCTAGGAAAGATAAAGGCGGAAGTCGATATCCTAATGAGGTCGGGTTTTAAGTGGCATTCGTGCCCTCCACCCTCACCGTCTTTCCTGGTCGTTTTTCAAGTAGAGCTACCGAAAGGGGTTGACTAAATAATAATTTCCCCGAGTGTGTTTATATAGTGATGTATGTTTCGCCGAATTGGTGTCTCTGTATCGACCTGTCGTTCGATCAATGAGAACCTATTCACATTACAAGCAAAACTATTTTTCGAACCTGTCGTTTCGAAATAAAGTTTATGATTGTGCAAACCATAAACATATAAACCAGTCGTTTTATATGATAAATAATCCAGAACTCCCAACACATGTTGGATGCCATCTATGATGAGAAAAATCGTAAAAACATACTTGCGAAATGACTGTTTAAACGTTGATTTTAATCCGTCACCACATGTTACTCACCCTGATGTGTGAAAATGTGATGCCCAAAATTTTTTTTTGGATGCCATCTTTGATGAGTAAAACACGAGTTTGTTGTTACTCACCCTCGAGATGAATGCTAAGGCGTTGATTTTATTCCGCCGCCACATTTGAGACGCGATGACGTCTATGGTGAACAAATGTCTGAAATTGACATATTGGAGCTATCCTTCACCAAAATACTAGCTTGGAAATTGTATTCCATAAGCAGTATCGTGAATTTATATTCACAATGTTCCTTTATCGCCCATCTGTTATTGGATAAGAAAATTACCCCGGTGAGTAGTTTTAATCCTATTGGGTCAATGGCGAATTGTTTGCCTGATATTAATGCTCTTCGTGTATATTTTTTTTTCACGAATCGAGAACCGAGACAAGTGTTATTTGCCTCGAACTGTCGCGATCCCGATGAATCGCCTAGCCAAGCGAGATTTTAGACAATCGTCAAAATCGAAAACCTGTGGCTCCAAGACAGTAATTGAAAGGAACAATATGACACGTTGTCACAAAGCAAGATATAATGCTCAAGGAGCCAACTCTATGCTATAAAGACAAAGGTCATGCACGGTTACTCCTTAAATAGTTCACAACTATTATAAAGGTGGAAAAACCGATGCTAATGTGGTTAAAGTTAATTGAAAGGAAACTATTGAGACCCCCGATTTTGTGGCTCAAATGAGTTTGATACCTTTCTTCATTGATTTTGATAAATCATTGAGCCATTTTTTCGCTCATCTGGATTATGTTTTTCCATTTGGATTATGATTTTTTCCATTTGGACATACTTTTGGATTATGGTTTGCCTGTTTATGAAATTTCTCGAAATAATTTAAAGTGTTTTGAGCAAATTCCTTTGACAAATGTGACCAAACTTTAAATTATGAAATTTTAGGCAATACTTGTGGTGTAGTTGGTTTTTTAGAAATTGTGGGTAACAGTGTACCACATAATTTCACCAACTATTTGCCTAAAAGAGTACTCAGTGACAACGATTCTGGACCTGTCGTTCCAAATCGAAATCTTTGGTAAAACCAAATTGATTTGTCAAGTATGAGGTCTTATACTCATGTAGGTCCTGCCGTACCTTGTTGAGTTATAAAATATTCGAGAAAATCAGCGTTATCTGGTAATAGCTCATAAAAGAATTGAAATTTCTTTACATAGCCTCCATTCAATACGACCAAAAGCGTATTTTAGAGGAGTTGAAATGTCTTTCAAGTGGTTGCTACCACATTCTTTAAAGCATTTAAAGTTATCTTATCATTTCGCCTGTCGTCGAATGATAAATGATTTAGATGCTAAGACATGATTGTCTATACTATCATTCGCCTGTCGTCGATTGATTAGAGCATTTTGATATTGTGGCATTGACCGGATGAGATATTCCCGGGTCAAAAGACGATGCTTGATTTATAATCGCATCGCATTTGGATTCTCTCTGAGAATATATTTCGCGATTAATCCGAAATTCATGCCATTAATGCTCACTTTGAAAGACCAGTATGTGTAAAGATCACGAAAAGAACTCATAGAATTCTTGTAAAGAATTGAAGGAGTTATTGTGGACTTATCCAACCATAAGACGGACCATAAATATAAATGGTTATGGTTGATGCATCGACAATATGGTCACATTTTAATGTTGTCCACATAAATGCAGCACTTTCCAAACTTTTAGCCCTATCATTAAGTTGATGGCTCATGATCCGGATTATCCTGAAAAGTCTAGTTGACTTGATAATTCCGAAGAGTAAAAAATCGAAATTTTGATTTGAATTACTTGAGTTTGGAAATTGAAATTGAACATCCTGTCGATTATGTTCAGACCCAAATGGACTCACGGAAAGTTTGATGATGCGACTGCAAATGATTGCACGCATTTCTTGGTCTTGCGCACCAAGATTTATATTTCCGTGTGGGGTTATGCTATTTTGCTGCATTGGTCCGTTATGAGGCCCATAGACACTCAAACACCATATGCGTACCAGCTGGTTACTGGTTATGAGCCAGAAGTCTCATATTAACGCGTGTTTGGAGTGCTTAATTAATATTTTGATTGAGCCGTTATAGCGTTCAAAATATGGACCTCTGAAGGGGACATAAGTCGATTATGAATCTCCTGCCTATCATTTGATAGAGTAACCTTGGCAAGCGATCTCTTTACCGCATGATATGCGAAAGTGACATCGCTAAGACTGTTCTCCCCGTCGTTAGGGGGAGATTTGCACGTTACCGTTGATAAGGAACGACGTGAAGTAACGTGGCATAACCCACTCAGTCTTAGCTTGATCCCAAAACTGCACTTAGTGATAAGTAAGTGCATAGACTCCCTCAAGTCTAACTAAATGCCAGACGCATTTATAGACTTTATGAGATGTCACGAGATCATTTATACCTGCTGCAAAATGCTTGCAAGGATAGACGTCCCTGTCGGACGCCGTGTTCCTGTCGTAACACGTTGCTTTGGCCGAACCCGCCAAGCAAAGGACGCTGTCGTCGGCCGTCAGTCTGTCGTCCTTCCCAAGATATGAGGAAGTTGACCGGTTCTTAATTCGTTCAGCCCCAGAGGTGGTGAACTGAAACTCGTTTGTTGCACGAGATTATAAAGGATCAAGGAGATGTGTGATTTCCTCCTCATCCTAAGAATCTCGAAATATCTGTCGATCATGATATCTTAGACGATATTGAAGCGAAACGAGACTGTCATTGATTACTTGTTCATATATTCGGTGACGACTGATAATATGAACAAATTATGACAGAGAACCATGTACCGTTGCCTGAAGTCAACGTAGAATAGACTGTACTAATGGAAACTTGCAATCCAAGTAGACTCCTTAGCGAAAGTGTGTTCGGACCTGTAGTTCCAACACCACCAATGTTAAACGAGTTCGTTTATTTGGTTATTCGTAAGGAAAATTGATGAGAATAATGAGATTGTAGAATGCTCGCCTAGTAGCGCAAGGCTTCTCTCACACCTTGGAATTGATTACGAGATGGTTGATTTCCTCAAAATGGACATTATAATAGTCCCCTACTTTACCAGTTTAGTAGTTTCCAGAAAACTGAGTATGCAGCCATGAATGTGGTCACGGTTTTATCTCTATGGGGATTTAGACAAAGAGATATAGATGAATGTCCCTGTGTGACTTCATAATGCTTGAATCAAGTAGTTCCTGACCATGGAACACGATCTCAATTAAATGAGACGTTCACTATATGGATTAATATAATCCGAGCGGATGTGGTATACCGCCTAAGTGAGTACTTGATTAGCTTGGGATACTTGAACAAGTATTATGCCCTTGCGTGTTTTATTACGCGATCCATTTTTGGATTTGCCTTCGAGATGAAGGATATTGGGAAGACACGGTAGTGACTCAACCTGATGATTGAGTCCCGTAAATATTGAATCTAAGTCCATAATTCAGACTACACCCAGAAAGTGTTATGACGTTTTAGTCATCATGACGCTAAGTCGTCAGATTCTCCCATGATCGTTCGATCACTAGACATTGATATAGACCCAGTCCGTCCCTGATGAGACGATGAAGAGATATTGAACCATAATGTTCATATCTAAGTACAATAAGCGCATCATTGTACTTGGTCTAATGTGCTAGGACGAACATCTCGTCTGTTGTGAATGGTATAGCTCGACACAACATCGCGCTAACACGCTGCCATCGAAATGGCACTAAAGACACATTCCCTTACCTTATGGTAATTTTGGAAGTGGGCTAGTTTATCCCATTTGCGTCATCGAGTGTACCTACCCCCTTCGGTACTCGAATTAACGCAACCCTTTTTCGGTTATACCGATGCCGGTTACTTATCAGACCCGCATAAGGGATATTCCTAACATGGTATGTCTTTACCATTAGGAATAAGGCGACATCTTGGAGGTCTTGGAATGACTCCAAGTGAATCACTCTAATCTATTCGTGCTCTATGAGACGACTAGAGAGTGTATATGGCTTCGAGCTAGTATTAGTCATATTTGAATTACATATGTTCTGTCTCACGATCCAGATAAAACACTTGTCATAGAAGACAACTTGTTGTTATTGATCAAGAGAGACATGACTACATTATGCTATTTAGCATTTCTCGCCGAAATTAATCTTCACAAATGAAGTTTAAGAGCATCCAGTTGAATGCTCGTTCTATTCCACATTAGATTTTCTTGCATCCAGTCGTATGTAAGTAAATGAGGCATCCAGTCGAATGCTCGTACTCTTTCTTGGAATATGAAATCTTTGCACCCAGTCGTGTGCAAGTGAGGGGGAGCATCCAGGTGAATGCTTATTGCACTAATTACCACTTAGTCGAAATCTTCGCACCCTGTCGTGTGCAAGTGAGGGGGAGCATCCAGTCGCATGTTCGTGTACTCTTTTTGTCCTTAGACCAAGGTTTTTTCCCACTGGGTTTTCCTTGGCAAGGTTTTTAGCGAGACACGTTCCTATCATATCTCACTTAAGATTGCCGAAATTAGGGGGAGTATCCTGTTGTATACTTCTTACCACTGTGTACTCTTTTTCCTTCAATCAGAGATTTTCCCATTGGGTTTGCTCTGACAAGGTTTTGATGAGGCACACTGTTTTGTGGTTAGTTACTTACATGATATTTCGGCCTATATCATTCGGCTACACAGTTTCTCCTAGGTACCGGTTTTGTCCCACAATGGGTTTTCCGTCCCTAAGGTTTTTATGTGTTTAGCACTGTGAATGAACTCGACTCAGATCGACTGCATGAAGACGAAAAATTCAATACGTCCAAAGGGGGAGTGTTGTAGGATATTATTGGACTATTGGGCTTGTACTTTATGGGCCCAAGTGGGCTTATAACCCTACTCCTCTATCTATATAAAGAGGGTTAGGGTCTTGTATTTCACATTCATTCATATACATTCTGATTAATAAAGTCTCCCTTATTGTCTCTCTCTATATTCTCTCCTCATATCTATATGCATATATATGTGAGCCAAGATGTCACACAACAGTTAATTAATTTTAGTTACTATTATTTTCATTATACCTCCAACTAAATATAAATGTTACCTAATTACCTATCGTGCGAGTTCAGATCTTTTAATTATTTTATATGACTTTTTGGATTAAAATATGTATTGAAAAAGTTAAAAGAAAATCCTACTATTTCCAACAAACATTTATTGAACATGTTCCAATAAATGTATTATTTAATTTAAAGCAAGTATCAAACAAATTTAATAAATACATAAAATCTAGAAGAAAATAAATATTTGGATTAATATTATGTAAAATAATTATGAAATTTGAGCGAAAATAGGTAAGGAATAGGAAGTTTATTTTCGTCGAGTTGATTTTCGAATGGGATTTGAAAAGACCAAAGAAATAAAGTTGGGATACAAAGAGTTAAAGATGTGGAACAGTGAAAGTATATATGATGTACAACATATAAGATACTGTATTAACTATTAAGATTAATCTGCTTGCCGTTAGAGTTGCTAATGAACCGAGCCGTTCATGAACATGTTCGTGTTCAGCTCGTTAAAAACTCGGCTCGAGCTCGTTTATTTATTAATGAGCCGAGCTTGAACATTAAGGCTCGTGAGCTTGTTCGGCTCTTTTGAAAGATCGTTTAATCATTATTTTTTTATATATACTCCTACTTATATATGTAAACTTTATCTAATATAATGTTGATGATCGATAAATACTCTTCAATTTATATAATAAATTTAATTTTTAAAACTAAATCTAATTAAAAATGAAATTACAATAACTAAATTTATTATTACTTATCTTAATATTTATTTTAACTAAGTAAAAAATATTTTTTAAGCAAAACGATATTAAATTTGTCATAAAACGTGTTGAGAAAAGACTCATGAGCATGCTCGTGAACAACTCGTTTGTAAACGAGCCGAGTTTGAACAAGATTTTAGGGATCCTTTAGTTAACAAGCCGAGCTTAACAATTAAGCTCGGCTCATTTGCAGCCCTACTTCCGTTATATTCCACTGTTACGAAAAAGTTTAGGTACAATCTTTATATTGGTGTCCTAAAATGTCTATACGCTAGTATGGATTTACAAAACAAAAGAGAGAATTTGATTGTCAAAAGAACCTTAAAATGTCTCACTGCTACATTTTTTCTCCAGTTTATTTTCAAAAAAAATATAATTATTCTGTCACACTCCAAATAAGCGGGGGGGGGGGGGGGGGGGGGGGGGGGGGGGGGGAAGAAAGATAAAACTCAAAATATTGCTCTGAAACAGATCATACATAATTCAACTATTCATCAACTTTTTGAAAATAACTATTCATCAACTTTATAGGTCTATACCACAAGCAAACTTTAATAGCTCAGGTGAAGGAAAACACTGCCCACAACACCAATCAAGTGCAATTAGTAATTGTCTCCCAATATCCTAATTAGGGATTTTTTAGTACTTGACTTGTATAACAAACTTATCAGCTACAACTAACTCTCGTCTCTGTCTGCTCCCTTGACCTTCTAATTGTGCTTCGAACTTGTCACGGCGCTAGCGGTGCTGCTACAAAATCGGAAAACCAAAACAGTACTTCTTCATCATACATCCAAGCAGGGGGAAGAAAAATTATGTATATAAACATGGTTATATGCGAGTGAATTACTTTAGCACATGAGTAACTGTGTATGCACCGCCTGCTTCGACTTCGCCACAATCCTTGCATCCCCAGACCCCTACAGCATTGCTCTCACAGCATACTGCAAATTTACAGTTCCAAAGAATTACCAGGGAAAGATGGAAACCTAGCATATAACAGCATCTTATTAAAACACTAATGTCACCACTCAAGTTATCGGGTCAAATATGCATACCTTGCCGCAGAACTTGCAGGCGTATTTGCTATGCTGGCTAGCCTCCATTTTCTTGATGCTCAAGTAGACTGGCACCATATCGGTTACCTAAATATGTCAAAATTAGAAGTGAGACTTCAGAAAAGGATAAAAAAAAGCATTCTGTATTAAGCAAAAAACTATTCCTTCAACTAAAATAATCACAACAAATTTGTTTTGTGAAGTAGTTTACCATATAAAACATTCTAAGATACTACAATACATGGCAGATATGAAAAACCAGTAGCAGTAATCTAACTGATGCATAAACAAGCGATATACCCTTATGGCTGGGAAGTGGTGAGGGGGCATTTAGGATAAAGTATAAAATCCTTTATTGTAGTTTTCAAACCTACGTAATTGCATCTATCTTGATTCTTAGAAGAATGCACTTCAGTTTAGATGTTCCTTTTTCAACCAAATATTTTAGTAATCAATGATAGGAAAATGGAGAAATCTTACCAACCTCCTCGAATTGCACGCACGAAACACATTCATACAAATATATCAAGAAAATAACTGGATCTGTAAAAGCCAGAGGTTATGTTGTATTCAGGTAGCTTAAAAACAGACGTAAACATTTCTATCCATGTACTCAAATTTATTTCTATATACTATAATGATTCACATAAAGTACCCATAAAGCAAAACGAGTTCTATCAAGTACATTTCTATAGTATAACAAATACAATTCTTTTATTTTAAGTGGTAACTCTGCAAAATTAAGGTAATATAACGAGAATTCTCTCTTCAATAGATTAGTGTTTGCAAGCTTGTTTGAAAACAAACTTAATTAGTTCTCTAGATGTAGCATTATTCTAATCATCTACGCAAAAGAGCCGAAATTTCTATTTATAATAGATGGCTGACGATGTGCAACAATCGTGAAGTGAACAAAGTACCCATAAAGCATAGAAATTTCTATCAAGTACATAACTATGTATGTATCTAAAGAACTGGCAAAGACAATTCTGAAATTTTTAAACGGTGCTTCTGCAATTTTGAGGTAATTTAACCACAATCACTTCTTCAATAGATAAGTTCTTGAACTAAATAACACACACACTTGATTAATTCTGTAGATAAAGCATATCCTACCCATATACACAAATAAGCCAAAAAAATTATTCGCAGCATATGGTTGACAATGTTTAACACTCAAAGAGTATCCATGAAGATGCATAATAGCTTATCATTTCAAGAAAAACAGATAGAGTAACAACCCGTTTCATTGTTCAAATAGTATCGCAGAAACCAGATCAATTTTTTTAATTATGATAGTTGCAAATTTAGTCAAACAAATTACACTGTGAACAAAACATGAATTTCCCAAATACCTTACTTGTAGAACGTATTACATTTGTGCCACACGATCTACTCTACTCTTTTCATCTTTTATTCTTTCATCAGCAGTCTCGTTGTTCGATCCCAATAACAACTGATTTTCTCTTTCCAGATTTTGATCATTTACCATTTCAGAAACCTTATCCACTACCATAGCATTCCTTTTGTAGTTCCAAACAAGCATCGAAATCAAATCCTGTGGCGAAACTAACCCTTCTTCTCGCAAACAACTCCTTTGCTCCTCCAAAGTTTTAGTATCATCCAATTTTATAAACTCCAATAAAGCCTTTTCATGATCTGGCCTCCAATTCAAAGGAAAAGGGCTATAATCCGTCTCAGGAACAAGAGACATACGTGTATACATAAGCCCGTCAATGGACTCAACAAGGCCCATCCTTAACAAATTATGATATTCGGGCGATTGCCCTTTTCTCTCCTTTAACGGACGGCTAAGATTACGGGCACCAATCTTATACACTTTCGCTCGTGACCTAAGCTTATATTTAGCAGCATATAACTTCGCAAGGGACCCCCTTAAAATATAAGAAAAGAAATTCACAATTTTTTTTCTATTATCAGCATATTTAAACCACTCAACCATTGTTGATAAAAGCTTGTTCATTTGTGCGTTTGTATGTGCTTGAGTAGCATGAAACATTCTAAAACAAGGTTGTGGGTCTGGGTCTCTATCCCCTTTTAGAAAACTCAGTTTTCTAAACTGCTTAATGCACTGTTTCAAACTCGCGGTAACTGATAAAAGGGTACCGACCCCTTTCTCGCTAATGATTTTTCCACCTGTTGCTGTGTATCTAAGAGTGGGATATACAACTCGTCGACACAATACATGATCAAGAAACAATATACCTTTCGTTATATGTTCTATAGGGAGGCTCTCATTATCAAGCTTTAAAAGAAACTTTTGATCACAAAACTCGATTAATTCTTTTCTCAAAGTAGCAGCATCGGCTCTCGGTCCTCTGACTCCAACCAAAATATGACCCCCATAGCGAATATAATCGATTTTCCTCGTCTTATCAGGCCCACTAGTGGGTACAAATTCTGGCCAACTTGTATTACCTTGTTCAACTTCTCCTTCGGGTTTGTTCCAAATAACATCACTTTTTGACGGTCGATAAAGCTCTTTGATCTTCCCCTCCATCCAACGATCCAGCTCATCCAGACATATATTAGCTAAAAGTGGGCTTAAAATCCCACAATGTCCCCATTTAGGTACTTTCTCAGCTTCTTCAGGAGCAAACCCGAAAAACGTATCTAACCAATAAGGGTCCGGTTTAGGCTCATCATCGGCTAAAACCTTCTTTTTTTGATACTTCCTTTTCTTCGTTTTCTTTTTTTCTTCTAACCCGGGAGGAGTAGTGACCACAGGGGTAACCAAAGCCGATTTTATCAAATCAACGACGGTCTTATCTCTAACATCTCGCATCAAAGCACCAATGACCATCCCCGTTTTCATACCATCTAAAACAGTACTCAAATCCCCTTTTATATACCACAAATAACCCGCAAAACTCCTCCTAATCACCCTCAAAACGGTATGAGCAGTTCTACCAGGCCTAAAAGCAAACGACTTCTCCGAAAAACGAGCCTCGTAAACCGGTTCCAAGATCATAAACAAAACCTCTTGCACAACCTTATCCTGAAAAGGCGAAGGCTGCGTCATGGTCATAATAGCCCTGATTTTCCTCTTCGACAAAGACTCGTACTCAACCTTATCTTTAGGAGACTTAATATAGAACTCTAGCCTCGCCCCCCATTTAAACTTATCATCCAAAACCGCGTTTCTAAGGGCTAACAAATCCTCTAAAGCTGATCTTTGTATAGAGCTGCGTGGCATATACGCGCCCATATCATCGGCACAAACTTTCTGATAAGCCAACACCCAAAGCTCAAACCTACGCAAATAACCGCTCAAATTCATCACAGTTTTATCGGGTTCCCTGAAATTCTCAATCCAAAGCTGTGAAATTACGGATACGCCATCGTCTTTTATCAAGGTGGACGGGTCGTTAGGGTCAGTAATTCTCCTATTTTGCGGTGAAGTGAATAGAAAAGCTCGAAACGAGCCCGACCCATTTTCCGTAGGGCTTATTTTGTTCAGTTGTGGGGTTAAAAAAGGGTTCTTGAGTGGTGCTATAAGTGAGGAATTAGCTAATAATCTGTGACCCAATACAGAAACGCGACGATGCATTGAAAATGTAGAAACTCAGCTGTTCATAGTGATAAATATATCTTGGTGAAAAATGATGAGAGATACTTACAACAGTGGTGGAGAGTGGTTTCTGAGCTTTTTTCACTTCTTTTTGATTGAGAATTATATGTATGTATCTATTGTGTAAGTAGAGTTTTGTTAAACCCTAGCTGGACGTTTTAATTAATTTTAAATTTACCCCTATAGTTTAAACTATGATACGGATGGTTCCCGTTTCCTTTTCCTTTTTCAAATGCCACGCTTTCCGTTTCCCGCTTCGAGATTCTCGTTTCATGTTTTTCAATAGTTCATGTGTAAATTTAGGATAACATTTTTTTTCCATGTTTCTCGTTGGCGTTTCCTGTTTTATTCTCGCTTCCGTTTTCATACGTAATACATGTCAACTATGGTTAAGAACATAGGGAGAATTAGGTGCGAAAAAGAAATCATAGTGTATGATAAAATTATATAGAACATCTCATTTAAAAATCCTAGTTCCGCCCCTGGTTAACTGGTTAAGAAGGATACTCATTGAAATGGTGTGAATTTGTAAGTCATAAAATGCCATTACTCCCGGATCCTTCGTAACAATTTCACAATAAGTTTGAGAATGCGTGTAATTTTAAAATGTAAACTTTATACTATATTATAATGGTTTTTGAAGATAAATTAATCTTTTCTTTCTTGTTTATGTTGATTTTTGTTTTTTAACAAGGAGAAGGTACCAAATTTGAAAATGAAAACTAAAAATAACAGAAGACCAGCCTGCGTTTGGTGTCTCGCCTGACGGATTGATGGTATTTTGAAATTTTATTAATACAACACCATTTAAAAAAATGCCAAGCTAACAATGAGGTCAGACTGGGTTACTGTAATTTCACTATTCATGGACCATGGTCCATGGTAATGTATTAACCGAGTTAACCTATTAGAAATGCAAGCTATGATTTTATAGTCTGTAGCATAATATACTCCGATCACAAGTTAAAGTTGCCAAATGCGTCTTCCATGAGGGTCATCGGATCAGAGTCATGATCCAGTCCCAACTCTTAAATGATATACATAAAAGTCACTAAACAGGACCAAATATGTCATCTTTTATAGAGTGGACCAGTACTGCCTTTGTTTTTAGTTTTGTTCTTGGCCTGTATTTGATGGAAGGACTCGGCAACCGAAAAGAAAAATACATGACAGAAAAATTTCTAGAGGAAAGGAAACCAATTTCCTTTACTCGTCTAGGCACATGAGAAACTTGGAACGAACGGTGGACACCATTACACAGAGTGTTAATTAACCATTAGTTTTGGAAGACGATGCATTTTATAACGAAGTGCAAGTTATCATTATTTCCAAGTTTCACAATACATGAGCCTGACCATCACAATTACTGTGAAAAGGCATCTACAAAAACAAGTCTTGGACAGTTTATTTGTGAAAATTTATGAATAGACAAAAATGAACCACACCTAAAATCGGGTCAAGTTGCGTTAAAAAAAACCCGTCCGTCCTGCACCCACCCTCCGAGCATATGCTTCAACAAGAATCACACAAAGGATCATTATTTCCAAGTTTCACGATACATGAGCCTGATTCTTTAAAAATACATAATGATTATTCTTTTGGAAAGTACAGAAAGAAATAAAACTCAAACCAACAACTTAATAGATTGTGAGGTCAATGATTCGTTCAAATGATCAGTTATTCTACAGCCTAATTCATCTCTCTGAACCTAGCAATAGCTTTCTTCTGAATGACTGTTCGGTAGCTATCCCCAGCGTGCACCTCCAGGTTTGGATCCGTAGGCTTCTTTTGTTGACTCCCAAGCCCTGCCCTTTTCTCAATAGCTTGTGCTTGAACCGGTTCTACTATTCCACTCCCATCCTTACCAAGACCCTGCATGTTTAATCGGGGAAGAAAAGAAAGAGGACAAATACCCAAAAACAAAGTTAGCTCACAATATTCTGAAAGAAATTTCACTAGGTCCCACTTCAAGACTCGAACTTCATATACTCTCAAGACTCAGAAACTTGCTTAACCAACCCATAATTCATTATTTATTGTAAAAGAAAATACAAAACTAGGTAAGATGGAACTAAAAAAGTAACAGCTCAGGAAATTAGATGTAACGACTATTTAAGTATATACGCATCAAAAGTAGGAAATGTTCATAAGGCGCAAAGAACGTAGCCAACAAATGAAACACAGGACTTGCTTAACCACCAAATCCCATTTATGAAATAGAAAACTAGGTTTCAAGGGACAGACAAATTAAGAGTCTCAAATATTAAAGATGTAGCATGTTGTGAAGTGTATGCGCATTAAAAAAATAGGGAATGTCTCTAGATGAGAGAAATTTAATCAACAATTATTTGGACAAACAAAAAGTTTCAAATTGCTAGGCAGACAAAGGAACAACCGGGTTGCTATAAACAAAACCGTCGTCCATTGCTGTACATTTCAATCTATATGGTTGCTATAAACAAAACCGTCGTCCATTGCTGTACATTTCAATCTATATGGTTGCTATACATGTGAACATAAACTTGCCAACTGTCCCATAATTGTTCTCATTGGACCCATAAATGAAACAAAAACTAGCTAAGATAAGAAAAAACTTTACGAGGGAAACTTAAGTTTGACCACAACATCTACTTGAATTTAAAATTAAGAAAAAACTTAACCAACATCTTACTTGGAGTAAAAGAAAACTTGAAAGCACTAAGCAACAAAAACGAACTAATGAAACAGATGTTCATCATGGTGTATAAAGTACTTTCACAGCTCCTATCAGATATTCCTTACGAAAAAGAACCAAACAAAAAGACCAAACAACAAAGTTAAAGAGTTGTTTCAAAAAGTCTCAAGGAAACACCCAGCAAGTCCCGCTGCAAGACTCAGAAGTGTGAAAACTTTAAAATGTTCTCAGATCTGAATAATTTAAGTCCTCTGGATATCAAAGAAGTATGATGCAGTCAAGTATAGGGAAAACCCTAAGGTCGGAGGAATTTGGTTAAGTACTTAAATTGAAAAATATTTGAAAGTAGAAAGCCAATACAAATAAGCTGATGCAACAAAAGGTCACTATATGTATAAAGTATACCGACAGCTCATATGGGATATTCCACACCCAAAAAAGTTTAAGGCAAGGGTAAAGAAGACAATACCAAGCCTTCCTGCCAGCCCATGTTGCGAAGCATTCGATTGCCCACATTATTCTCATCGATTGCTTTCTCAGCTGTTGCTGATTCATAATCCTGCACAATAACCTCTCCTCTAGAACCACCATGTCCTCCCCCAACACCGGGAGGGAAAGGCGTTGGATCAGCCATACCCCTTTTAGACCCCAAATCACCATCTTCAAAGTTTACGAATATGAAAAACACACAAGTTTCTTACAAGTCAATACAAGTAAAACTGGAAAACAATGACCACCAGTTCATATAGCTACACCCAGAAAACTGACTACTAATATTTGGTCACTTCTAATATTTCTAAAACGGTAAGTTGTCTTTTTCAATTTGAGTCTTAGGAAGTAGGAGTTTGGAGTTGATAAACTTGTGCAATTGTCAGTAAAAAATAAATTTCTGAATACTGAAGTGAGTAGACCAAGCACCTGTAATGGGGAACCAAATCACCTTACTTAAAGAAATAAAGAGGAATGTAAAAAGGTACCAAAAATTGAACTTTGCTGGATCAGATGAAAGATTCTATAGATCACATTTTTAGATCAGGTTAATCTTACCTCTGCTCTCTTTAAGCTTTACCAACCACCAACTATGCGTATGCACTATTATAAATGTTTAAACCCATCGTTTTCAATCTGATGTTTACCAACAGAGCCTTCTGAAAGCAAGCACGTAAAAATCAAAGGGATTACACAAATTTTTACTGCTGCAAAATTTTCCGCCTAGGTGGAGTTACCTAAAGTAAAATATTTTAAAAAACTTACCCCAAGCCTAACACAAACTTCTACAGCTTTCGAGCAGGTCACCCTTAATTACTAATGAAATGTCTTTAGCTTTCTTTTTTGAGAATAAATATCTTCAGCCTCTACAACATAATCTTCACAAAGACAAGGAATTTAAACACACATGGTACATATATGCTACGATATAAAGGGGATATACTGCTTGTAGATAACCCTGCCTTTTCATTAACCAAACATATTTTTGCACATAGATAGAACATTCAATCCTAGAAACTCATTCTTGTTACTCCCCTCTCCGAGTCCATCACTAGAGAAAGGTTTCTTATAAGAAAAGGTATGCCCAACAAATCTTAATGATAGGCTGAAGAATTTTTCTTTGATCTAACGAACTCTAAAATTTATGCTTACTTGAATCCCCACTTTCATCTCCTAATGATAATGACGATGATGAACCGTACAAGTTCCTCCTTTCAGCGGCTCGGTCCCTGTAACCCGTTTGAGGTTGTTCCTTAGTAGCAGAACCTAGCTGAGCTGGCACCTCAGAAAACCTCCTCCTGCCACTCGCAGCAGACACAGGTGATGCATAAGAACCCAAAGCAGATAAATCTGTTCTAAAAGGAGTATTGGCATGTGCTGGTGCATCTGTATTTTCTGATAAAGAAGGTCCACAATAAGTATCAATATTATCTGATTTCACTGAACCCCTTCCAGATCCTCTTATAACGCCAGTAATGGTTCCGCCAGAGCTGTTACCTACTCCCCTAGGCTTCTCTTCAGGCTCCATAGATTTACTGTTAGCGGGTGGATTTTCCTTTATCTCCATTTTATATTTATTCGGTTTTGTATCTGTAACGGCCATTGACTGATTACCATCAAAAGCCACATGCGGTGCTTGCCCTTCAACACTCCTCTGTTTCCACATAGACAACACATTATTCATTTTCTTTTTATTGGCGAGAAGGCTGCTTTTGGAAGCAAGCCTGATCTCTTTCAACCTCTCTTTCTCTCTCTTCTCTGCAGCCAAAGCTGCATTGGCAGCAGCCTGAACAGCGTCGGGCAATGAAGTGCTCTCGCTTGATGTTATTGTAACAGCTGGTGCAGAAATTACAGCTTTTGTAGTTAAAGAGTTATGGGCTGGTTTTGGGGTTTCTGTTTGCTTTTCGGCTATATCTTTGTTATTCTGATCGGTGCAAGGTGTATATTGTTGCGTCTGTTGATCAAAGGTGTACCAAATTCCATTGTTACCGTCGTAGTATAAACCTGCAAAATCCAAGAAGAAATGACTAGTAAGTCAACCAACTGCACCAATAAAATGCTGTACAACAGCAAAAGAAGATTTTTTTTTATAATATCTGAATTACCACCACTTACACTTCTTCTAATCTTAAACTTAGTCAGTCAAGAAATGAAGAACCACCTTGATCGTCAAGAAACCTAACGCGCAGGTTGCAAACAGTCGGTTTAATAGGAAGCCAAGAAGGTACAGAGAGGCTTTTAGTCCCCCAAAATATAAAGTTTTTGAACCCCAACTTTCCCCCAAAATTTATTGCATTTTTTAAAATCTAAACTAGATTCAGAAGAGAGGATAGATGCAGAAGAAAGGGTCAATCTGGAGAAAAATGATACCTTATTTTTCTTCTATATAGTTACTCGGTCGTGAATTTGAAACGCAATTTGTTTCAATTGCTCATTGAACAAATTACAGATATGGCTCAGGTAGTTCAAGCTCAACTATAATGTCGAAACTAATGTTCTAATGTAACAGTACAGATCCTATGTTTTAAAAGTGAAATACTTGGTCGTAGATTTAGCAACACTGAAATAATTTATTTATTTTGTAATAAAATAGAAAACTATAAAAATAAAGACAATATGAACAAAAAAGATCTCAAAATACTAAATAAGACCGTACTATTATTTACTTCATTCAACTTCAACTTCAACATTTAAAATTATTTTACCATAATAAAATTCAAAATTATCCGAAATTTTAAAAAATAAATAATAAAGAGGAGTTTGCCTGATACTATAAGAACATTTAGTGGATTTATCATTACATAGAAAACAAATATTTACTTCGTTAAGACAATGGTGTGTTAAAATGTTATACAAATGTGCAACATCTTTTTAATTTTTAATTTTTCATCCTCCTTGGAGCAAAAAAACTCAAGGACAGCCCTAAAACATTTCAGTTCTGTAGAACAAGAAGCTGATCTGATGTTTGTCTATAGATAATCAATAAATTGCATTTCAATACTTCTAAAGCTAAATATATTAAAAGACCGTCTCTGTTTACTACGAAAAAAGAGCCTCCGAAACCGTCCTTGGTAGCAAAAGCAAACTTAATGCATCTAATATGTCATTTACAACCAGAATCTAAAAAGTCCCGGATAATACGACTGTAAGGAAACCCATTGGAGGCAATAAGGGAAGAGTGTTGGGATCAGGCACCCTGGGAATTCAACCCACGTAATCAAACTCGGGGGGATCTTTTGCAATTCTCAGATATTGTGACCTGTTCAATAATGCAACACTTTTCTCTCTACAAAACCCAGTCTGGGGCCATTTGGTAGAGGGAGGCTGAAGAACTTAGCCAATCATCTTTTAGATTGCATTAGCCTTAATAACAGCCTTAAGTTACTGTTACTATATTTCAGTGTACTCCTCATTTTTTTTTTAATTAGCCTGGAATTATTTCCCCCCAATTTGGTTTCGTTTGCATGAATTTCTCCTTATCTTACTGAGATTACAGAAATGATCGAATCTTTTTTTATTGTTTATATGAGAGGCGATTCAAGTCTCACTATCTTAATGCATCTAAAATCACATGACAACCAGAATCTCGAAGGTCTGATAATTACCCAGTACACAATGGGCTACTAGCCCATGTGACAAAAATGGTAACCATAGCATATAAACATAAAATGAGCAGCTGTCAGTCTGTAACAATAGGAATCCGGGGAAAAGGTAAGTTCTCGAAAACAATACCTGTATTCCCGTCATAATAGAAACCAGAAGCAGCGTCATAATAGTAGCCAGATGCTTCGTCCCATATAAATCCAGCTTGTGGACCAGACGCAGACGCATTATTTGAACCATCAACTGCACCACTACTTGGCTCTTGCACACCAGTGGATTGTTTCTCGTCTGGATTATATTCCTTTGGGGCCCACGCCGCACCATCATACTACAGTAATCAATAAAAGAAATTAACGCGTTTAATTCAGCTCATGAAAGGTGCAAAAAGAACTTTACTGTATGCAACCAAAATATGTCTTTTTTTGACAGATCTGGCCTATACCAGCCTAATTAAGGAGTCAGGTACATAAAGGGGATTGTTTGGTTGCAGATTTGGAGCAAATTCTGGACTTTTTTAAGATTGAGAAAACTATTAGGTTCATTCAGATTATTACTTCTAGTTGAAATTTTCAATCCAAAAGACCAGAAAAGCTCAGCTACTAGGCTGATGAAACAAAACTAATCAAGCTTTTAAGGAAAAAAATTAAAAGCAAAGTTGGAAAGCTGCAACCACAACCATGGCCAAGATCATGCAGTCGTTAATACACCGAATCTAATTGAAACATTGACTAATCTTGTGACATCATAATTCATCTCTCCGTTTTCATCCACAACGTAATTGAAAGAGAAAAAATAAATAACTAATAACATTTAGCAGATCATATCATCATTGTACAAATGTTTTCTAATTGAAGAGTCACTAGAATTCGATTTGATATGACACAAAAAATAGCAATTAGTAACCAACCCACCAATTTTTTTGTAGTTTCTGCACTAGAAGATAAAAACTTCATATATCAGGGATCAGAACAGAAAGACAAAATAGAATAATGGGTAAACTACAGTAAAAGTTATAGATCGGTGTATCAAAAATATGTACGTTTTTTTAAACTAATTGGTACCTCAACCTATGATTCCTTTTTACAAATTGACACACTTGGTTTACGAAATTGACGATTGTAACGTTGGTGTATGAATATTGTTAATTTTTGTAGATTGGTGTGAAAAATCGTAATCTGATAGCGTTTTTTTTAACTGTAATTAACCCCATGTACAATATGTAGGCAGTAGGCGTATCTACCTGCTGAGAAAAAGCAGCTGCTTCGATGGCTGCAGCAGCAAGGCTGCTTGAGTGAGAAGATCCAGATGGACCATATCCTGATCCCCCGGTTCCAATAACATTTTTAGCAAATGCCACTCTCAACATCTGCCCATTCTTCTCAAGAGTGATTCCGTTTGTAGCTTCCATAGCTTTGCTAGCATCATCAACCTGGAGGGGAAATAACATTCAAAATCAAATTCGAACGAATGCAACTAACTGCATGTATTCTTACATAAGTAAAATGAAAATAACTTCCATCATTCCATGTACTATGGGTATTTTGCAAAATAAAGAACAGGTACTTCGGTTACTAAGAATAACACCCTCATACTGTCTTATTTCTGCAATTAAAACCCAATCTCAATTTTGAAATAGCATTAACTGTCTTTGATGGTCTGTTTTTAATTATTTTTGTTTCGACACACGTATTTTGTCGTCAAACCAAGATTATGCACCAAAGTCGTGCTAAAGCAAAAATTGCACTTGGTTACAAAATAAGGAGGTCTCAGCCCGCATTAGTTTGGTTAAGTGTAATGAATAAATGTGAGCAGTGAAACTACGTTAAGCTCCTATGCATGCCGCACTTACTATATGGAGGTTATTTGCATTTTAACCTCTGAGTTCCAATAAGGGAGATGTCATTGAATGCGGCACTGCTCTCCATTAAGCATTTGATTTACGTGAATAATTCTTCCATTAATGCCCTAGACGATCTAGTTGGTGCGATGCGATGCGAGAAGTGATAGTGAGAGCTTTCGCAAGCAGCGTGTTTGTTTTTATATATGGGTATAGTAGTGTTCTCAGCTATGCTAAGCTATGATTTCATAGGAGTAATTGACTTTTATTTTATCGGATAAAGTCAAGTTTTGAATAGCAAATAAATGGAAATATCAACCGTAGGTCGTAGCCTTGAACTCATCATAACACTAAAAAATTACCGTAGACATAATTGGAAAATGCTTGCGATCAACAAAAAGAAGTTTGGAAAATAAAAAAGAGATAATGCATATACCGTATGAAAATGTATAAAAGCAAATCCCCTTGAAATATGCGTAAATTTGTCTCGAACGAGACGAATATCCTGCAGTTCAACATCAAAGAAATTAGCCTATTATTCCACCAAAGAGCAGGTTTAAGTAACAAAACGATCATATTTATTTACCTTGAGTGGAGCATGTTTTGAAAATTCATAACGAAGCATTTCTTCATCAGCATTTTCATCCAATCCACGGACAACTAAAACATGGGTAGGGCCTACTGGAGTAACAAAATTAGTATAAAAAAATCCCACAGGACTCTCAAACATAAAAGCCGTGAAACTTGATATAACGACTAACCTGTATCCCCTTTTTTACCAGTCCGGCTGGAATGTGATAATCCCATCTCCATGGCTTGCACATCATCAGTTCGTGGCTCATTACACTGCTCCCACATTATAGATAATCAGGCTATTATATGAAACTAGCAGCTTACAGACTAATTCTCAGTAAAGATGAAACAAAGCTAGACTAACTTAATGGTTTAATTGTGTAAACAAAAATGGATATAAGTATATAACTACTGACTGTAACCATAAAACTACAGTTGTCATTTGAAAATTTAAGAAAAGGGAAAGGTATCCTTTTCTTACACCACCCTATCAGCTTTTAAATTAAATACACCGTGCTATTAAAATCTCACCTTATATAGCAAACTACACAACATGAAACAATTAGCACACTACTCTTACTCTTACGGTTTCAAAACAAAAGCACTGATTACGCATTGCTCCTCCCACTAGCATGATGCACTAAGCACCAATCAATAAAAAAACAATAAAAAGGTACACCACATCAAAAAAAACATTTGAACACTCATTGGTTTACAAAGGTTGGTGCATGAATTTTGTCATTTGGTATGGATAAGTATCTAAATTTTGAATTTTGTTTGGTTGGTAATGTAATTGTTTGGTTGTGTAGCTGGTAAAAGCTGATATATTGGTGTAAAAAAGTAGTATATAACGTTAAAAAAGTAGTCGTTCTACGAAATGCTCCAAACATAATCATGCATAAACAAAAACAAAAAGAATATTAGAAACAGCTACCATGACAAGTAACAAGACTACTTAAATGTGCCTAGAAGAATTTCAGCAATGATATATTCAAAGCCAAAACTAAACCCACAAACACGGGTTTCATAGACAGGGGTGTACGAGCATAAGCAAGTTGCATAAAATTCAAGTGTATTTATATACATACGCGTACATATATGTATATGAATATAGAGCACTGAGGAGGAATTAACCTGAAAGCAGGATGTTCGGCGGGCAAAATTGTTGCATCCGCAAATAATGCAAATCCAGTCAGATGGAAGCATCATACCTCTATGACTACTTTGACCTGATTTGAATGCATTATCTGGTCCAAGTGAAGGTATTCCTATTCCACCAGTTGGCTTGCCACTAATATACGACAAAGTTTAGATTAAAAACAACCCGAAATGACATGTAGAACATCACTTATTACATACCATGTGAAAAGTTTAGTTTTCGCTTTTCAAAGGTTATGTGAAATAGCTTTGAACTATTCAAGAAAAGTTGCAAGATAAAGAGTAATATCTCAGAATATGAATGGCAATAAAGCTAAATAAAACGACAAGAATAAGATAAGAAAGTACCCCAACATCTTAATCGCTTTTTTCCCAAAAATTATTCATCTTGTTGTCAAGGAATACAGACGACAGTTACATAAAGTTTCAGTTCAATTCAACCATCCCCATTTTCAATTTATAATAAGAAACACCTCTCAGAGGAAGGGCAAGTAAGGAAGTTCTACTTCTACTGTGTTTCTTCAAATAAAACAGAATTAGGACACTCGGACACGAGAGAGAGTATATCCTGCTATCAGCTCAAAAAAGTAATATTTGAATTTTGAGCATGCCAACCTATTACGACATGGTTCATTATTAAAGTACTAATAGACTTCAGTAACCCAAGAAATAGGAAACCCATTGCGTGCATACAGATACTTAAAGATCAATCGGCACGCGGAGCTAAAGACATTGAGGCACGACCCCATCATATAATTTTAAAACTTTGACCTACATGATTGCATCTTGATATTATTGCTTAAAAGGTAAACCACCGATACACTATAACTCCCTATGAGGAAAATCAATACCTGTATTCAAAGAAGAGCCTTCGACCATCCACAACAAGGCCATCAACACCAATTTTATCCATCAAAGCACGTGCAGCTCCCTGATAATCCACACCAATTAGATCGAACACATATATAAAAAAAAGACAATATATTCTGAAATGAGGAGTTAATTTTAGTACCACGGATGTGAAATCCACAAAAGCAAATCCACGAGATATTCCCGAATCATGTTCTTTAATCACACGGACATGGCGAAAGGGTCCCCACTCGGCCTGTCAGTAATAACAGATTAAAAATTCCAACACTCATGGCCATAATACATTCTAAATTTATTAATTGAAGAATTACAAGAATCTGGTGTAAATCTTCCTCGATTGTTTTCTGAGAGAGACCTCTCACAACCACAGTAGCAGATGGGGCCTGCAAGGAAACAAGACTTGTTAGGACCATATAACTTTCAAAAGCTAATCTTCAAAAAAAAAAAAAAAACTTTCAAAAACCGACACATACTGCACAAAATAATTCAAAAGGCCTTGTTCGGTTAAAACTTTTGAGCTGACTTTTTGCTATTCTTCTTAAATTTTGGCTGCATTCGGTTAACAGCATAAAAGTCTGAGCTTTTATAGATCTTGGCTTGCCAAAGCCAGAAGCTATAAGCTGGATAAGTCTAGCTTTTTATGAACCTAAGAAATTCCAGCCCTGCAACCAAACAAGCCAAAAATCAAGCATACCCCTGAGTGATGCTCATGTGAGTTTTCACGGTCTCTTTGCCTATAACTCCTTTCATATCGCTCATAGCTGTCCTCACGATAATCCCGGCCATGGCTTCTCTCTCTAGGAGACCTTGACCTATATTTATCATCACGTCCCCGAGATCGAGAACGATCAAGTCTTCGAGGACTACGACTCCGATCTACTCCCCTGCTCGAACTTCTTTTCTCGAGATGATGATCGCGAGATTCGCGATTTCTCCAACCACTCCCTCTCTTACTACCTCTCTCATAATCAGAATCATAACTGCGTCTATCATAATCATTTTCCCTATCACGGCTACGAGATCTATAGTCATAATAATCCCTATCATGCCCATAATCCCGGGAATCTCCTTCACCTCTGTAATCATCCCTAAATTTATCATAGTTTTGAAATCTATCAATGTCATTTTCATGGCTTCTCCTCCTTGCTTGAGGCCAGGGACCAACTGTTGATGAGGGTGGATAGTTCTCTCTCTCTAGCATGTCCTGGTGGAAGGCATTCCTGGGATGGATATTATCTGCGAACCTCCTATCATTGTATTCACCACCAACCCTGAAAAAAACAAATGAGCATAACACAACTGGAGGGGAAATTAATCTCATTAAATAGAGCTTCTTTTAGCTTTAGATATCAACTTATCACGCCTTCTAGATTCTGCGACTTTATCTAACAACAGACTTTATTTATACGGGTTTTTTGCACTTTTTTACACCATACTATTGACTTTTTGCGATTTTGTACACCATACTACCAGATTATTTAATTAGTACACCATACTACCACTTTTCGGTGATTTTATACACTTCCGTCCAATAAAATTAAAAATTCCATCCAAAAAGAATATGTCGTAAGAAAATACTTCATCATTCACCCTAAAGTCCAAGCTAGACTTGAAAATTTAAACGGATTTACACATAATTACTTTGTGGTATGGAATGAACATGATAAGTTTGAGGTCAGTAAGCTACATGGATCAAGTTATGCAACTGATATTACGGAAGAAAAAATATGGGTGTAATATGTGAAAGTCGAGTGGGCGGAAATTATTTTACGGAAGTGTATAAAATCACCGAAAAGTGGTAGTATGGTGTACTAATTAAATAATCTGGTAGTACAGTGTACAAAATCGCAAAAAGACAAAAGTATGGTGTACAAAAGTGCAAAAAACCCTTATTTATACACTAACACAAACAGTTTTTCTCTTTGATTTTAGACAATACTTAAAAGATATTCATATACAGGGACCAAAAACAAAGTATGTGGTAGAATAGTCTATATAATCGAAATATGTGAAATGATAGTTTATAAAATACATGGGTTTCCATAACTAATTAACCCTAGCCTATGTTTTTCCCTTTCCTATTTGGTGGACTAAGTATGCTAAACCGTCTTAAAATGCAAAGTCAGTATACCAACCGTTCACCGTTGTAGGTTGGCACTTTAATGCATAAAATAGTCATCAACTCTATCTAAAAGAAATGGTGAAGAATTTTAAGAAAGGATAAAAAGGTCGTAACATAGTGAAAGCAGCACGACTTGCTCACAAGCAAGAACGATGAAAATACAATCATAAAAGCTGAGTAAAGAAGGCTTTATGACCACGTGAATATGATACTCATACTAACTAATATGTAATTGAAGCATACACTTGCAATAAGCCAATAACCAAAGCACTCCACGGAAATAAAAACATTTTGACAAGCATTACCCAATACTCACCGAAAGTTTGGCTCATGGACTGCACGATATCCATCGAAAGCCTGTGGATTTAACAGAATAAGCCATGTCAGCAACTAAAAGTCATGGTACTAGTAGCTAATCCATCCATAACCATAATGTCCCACGATTTTTTTCATTTGTTCTTTAAGGATCAGGAAAAAAACTGTTAATCGCATGATCCCTATTTCTTGTATATCATCCGAAAAATGGTGATTTAAAGAGAAAACCACAATTACGCTGTTATTTTCCCATCCTTGCTGGCGACCATAGCGACCATGATCCATTTCTTTATGCCTTACTGTGAACCCCTTGCAAAGCTATTGACAGAAGTTTCAATACGATTGAATGAAACCCTTTCCTGTAATGGAGGCACAAGTAGATACAGTTACACCACGGTAAACTGAGAAGAAATTTCATTATTTGGCCTTTCCTTTCATCATATTCCTCATTTTTCAGAATCTTCCTACTAGCGACCTTCTCTCGACGCCCTTAGCAGTTTTTTGGTCTTTATAGCTAAAAACTTTAAATTATACATCAAATTCCTATTACAGCATTTGGGGTGTAACACTTTTGATACAGATCGTCCCTTAAAGTGACGCAACAATTCTAATATACTCTATTTTACCCACGATCCTTCAAGATGCTATAATTGGTATATGGTGCATACGTTAGAACAATAAAGATAATGTCCAGGGGATGCTTTTATATCCACAGACGAGGGGGCAACCCATACCACTATGTTAAACATTTTAACCAGTTTACACCACATCATATGTAAAATATGGATCTTATATAAACGCAAAAAGAAAATAAAAACTTAACATCAAGTCTGTTGATAGAGAAACAACGAGTTTATAATAAAATGGCTACGACCATCAATATCTCAACATTCTCTACACCAATAAAACTATAAATGGTGGTGCTATTTAACCTCCAAAAACATAAGCTAAAACTTTTCACTGGTAAAAGCTTAACATATCATGCCATCAAAAATTCAAGCCAGCGCACATATCAAAGTTACGAAGAAATAGTTGAGCTAGATATAACAAGTATAAATGTATGTAATCCAGTAAGCATCACTCAAAAGGTTAAAAGGGTTTCTGTTTGTCATGGTACGCAAGTGAGAAGCAGCATATGAAGGCCAAAGCTTAAAAGTATTAAACATAGCTATAAATTAACTGGTGAAGTATAGGATTTATCCTTATTTTTTAATACAGTGAAACCAAATTACGACCAAGTTCTTGTGATACTTGTCTCCTAAAACCGAGCTACGTATCGGGTAAAATCGATTTCTCGTACACAATTTAGGAAGAAAACAACCACAAAATGTCACCAAATGCGAATAAGGGCACCCCAACTTACACAATTAACATTGACAGGTCACAATGTACCTACCTGGATAACTTTGAATGATAATCAATTTTCAACAATAAATAGATATCAGTGACAAGAACTAGCTCTTAACTGCACTACATAACTCAAGTAGAAGCTTGATCGAATTAGTAAATACCTATATCCTTTAGCTGCATTCTAAGCAAATAAGCCGAATTATAGAGACTGCAAAAACGGTAGACTAATTAAGGTAAAAGTTTCTAACTCTTCCTATATAGGAAAAATAAACAAGCAGATCCAGACTGATAAACTAATAAGGCTATGTTTGGTAACATCTTTTTTGGTCCAAAATCAGATTTTAAAATTCTGTTTTAAGAATCCACTGAAAAGCTAGATTTTAAAAGTCTGGAATTTTTAGCTTTTTCAGCCTAAAAATCAGATTTTTAGAAGCTGAATAATCTGACTTGCCAAACACCCACAGATTTTTAAAATCTAAAATCCAAAAATCAACTAAAAAAATCTGTTGCCAAACGAACCCTAGGATCCAGTCGGATTAAAGTCTTCCAAGATAGGAAAAATAAACGAGCATATTGAGACAGATAAAAAGTAGATTCGATTAGCTTAAAGTTTCTAGATTTTTCACACCACAGAAGCACGACTAACTATTAGGATTTTAACAGCCAAATGCAGTACAGCCTATACAAAAAAACCGAGCTATAAGCTCCTAACAAACAAGCACCAAATATCGAAAAGAAGGGCACCAATACTGAGACGCGGAAAACTATACAGGCAACAAACTTCTTATACAACCAGTGCTGGAAGATAAACAAAAGCAAATTAAAAATTAGCAAGTGCAACTTATAACCTAAGTATTTGTTTGACAACATATTTTATGGTAAAAAAAAAAAAATCAGCTCCAAAAAGCTGTTCCAAAAATCCAATGAAAATCCAGAATTTTCATTTTTGGAGCTTTTTTAGCCTAAAAAGCTGCTTTTTGAAAGCTAGATGATCCGAATGTCCAAACACACTGATTTTTATAAATCTAAAATTCAGCAAATAAAATCTTGTACCAAACGGAGCCTAAATACCTGAGTACGAAAACAAAGTTTCTAGATTTTTCACAGCTCAAAAACAAAACACTCCAAATTAAGGGAAGCGGGGGGGCAGCAATTTGCCAGCGGCAATTTTTGCAGCAATGGTTGAATCCTGTTCATTGATCTAAAATGAGTGGGCCTAGATTTAAAAAAGAAAAAGATACCACTACCAAAAAACCTCCAGCTACCTCTTCTCTCTCCTAACGGTACAAAATTATCCTCTCCGTGGTCTCCTCTCCATCTCTTAATTCTTCTACCAAATTCAGAAATAATTTATAATATCTAACGGTACAAAATTATCCTCGTTAAATATGAATATTAAACAGATCGGTTTTTTTTTAAATCTGCCCAAAAAACAAACAAATCGAAAACCCCCCCAACCTCAATCAAAGATAACAAAGTTTCAATCTCCGTGTCGACTTGGTTGAAAGATTGGTCTCCATAACTTTTATTTTAATTTTCATAAATTGAAATTTATTCTAAACACTGTGTCAGATCTGATAAAGTTTGAAGGATAATTGTTAAAAAAATGAAAAGAATTAACTAACTATAAAACAAATTGTTACAGATTTATTAATGTATTCTTTATACATTGAATTTTATTGAAAGATGCAAAAGTGGGTTTTAATTTGAGCAAAACAGAGGTGAGAGAGAGTAGCAAATTGAGGAAATATGGGGATACTTAGTAATATAATAATATGCATCACATCTTACGGAGTATTTAATGAGACAAGCAGATCTTGACCTTTGATTATTAGTGGACGGATGAGATAAGCTATTGCTGCAACTATTGTTGCAAAAAATTACTGCTCCCCCGCTTCCCAAATTAAGCTATCAAATAAGCCAACTTTACTATAACCAGAAAATATGTAGGGGGAAAAAACAGCAATTCCAGAGTTCAGTGAAATTACAGGAAGATCATTAAAAACTAGAGCAAATAGTACTAAAAATTCAATCAAGTAAATTATATAATAAGCTTTGAATACAACCAATAAAAAAACACCGAGCTATAAGCTCCTAACAAACAAGCATTAAGTATCGAAAATAAGGCAGCAATACCAAGACGCTACAAAACTCCTACTATATAATTAATGCTAAAAAAACAAACAAAAGCAAATTGATAATTAGCAAGTGCAACTTATAATATAAATATCCGAGTACGAAAACGAAGGTTTATTCAGCTTAACTTTTCTAGATTTTTCACAACACAAAAGCAAAATTCTCCAAATTAAGCTATCAAATAAGCCAAATTCAGTACAACCACATAGGAAAATCTTTGAAACTAGAGAAAATAGTAATAAAAATTGAATCAAGCAATTTATATAATGATATGGGTAATGGGGGAAAAAACACGGTATTTGGCGATCTTACGCTGAATTTGATAAAGTCGAGCCCTAATTGAACACAGGTAAATCGAAAACCCAATTGTGAATTATAGACAAAATATTTCGATTAGAGAAGATTGTATATGTGTTTAGTGTTTTTTAGAGAGAGAGAGAGAATTATATTCGTATTAGGTTTGGGTTATCAACCCTATGAACGGTGATTGTCTTCTGAGTTTAGTTTATGATAAATATTTTAATCATCCGTCAAACAGGTTGTTAAATTACAGGATTTAAAAAAAAAAATAACTGCACCCGTTTACTTGGTTCAGTTACACTATTAAAAAAATTATCAAATAAAATTCTCTACCATTCGGAAAAAATAAGTAAATATTTTTTAAAAAAATTATTAAAAAAATACCAAAAAAATCGAGTTTTTTTCTTAAATGGTCCAGTGGACCACACAATTGCCCAGAATGGGCTACCTTTCTGAAATATTCCCAAAATGGTCTACTTTCGAAAAACGACCGATCGAAATGATTAAAACGACCGGTCGTTTTATTATTGAACTCTGTGGAACAATTTGGACAAAAAACGACCGGTCGAATTGGAGAATACGACCGGTCGTTTTTTAGACAAAAACGATCGGTCGTTATGTACATTTCGATCGGTCGTTTTTATGGTGAACTCTCTGGAAGAAATCATACCTAAAACGATCGGTCGTTTCTGAAAAACGATCGATCGTTTTTCTTGTGAACTCTCTGGAAGAAATTTGGATTTATTAGATCGATCGTTTTTTAATAACGATCGGTCGTCTGTGAATAAACGATCGGTCGTTTTTCACAGTCGACCGATCGACTGTAAACAATTTACAGAACAAAGAATTTTTGTCACTTTTCGACACTGATTTGGCAAAAAATATATAAAAACATGATCCCCTTTTTGAACATGATCACTTAAAAAATGATGTAAATTAATATGTTTAGTACATCGGATTGTCCGGAAGATTTATAGCACAAGTATTATCACATGAAATGATGTCGTAAATTAATATGTTTAGTATAAGATGTGTAGGTGACGTTTTACTAAACATCCGATTTAAAACATCCGATTTAAAACGAAGTTAAACAAAGCTAAACGATTAAGGAAAACGATTAAGGAAAACGAACGATCAAATGCAAGCGATAAATTGGCCATAGTTTTGCCTAAAAACGGTCAATCGCCACAAATGAAAACAACACAAATAACCCAATCAACTATAGATATATATACGCACAAGTTATAATAACAACAAAATCGCATTTGTAGAATTATAAATACGCAATCTCACAACGTCATACAATTTAACACGTAATGATAAATAGCAACATAAAAAAGATAAAAACGCATACTATAAGTGCACAAACTCACAACGCATAAGCAACAGAATAATGATTCATAAAATAAAGCGTTTGCTACTTATTACATCAAAAACCAACGTTGTTCGAAATCGAAAGAAATGAGAAATACAACGCAAAAACAAATGAGAAATACATCATCAAAAATAACAAAAAAATATCCGCCTAGTCGCGGTGGGAGGTTGCATCATCGTCGTCGTCGTCGTCGTCGTCGTTTGGCCCGGCAAGGTTGGGAAAGAAGCGATTGTACTCGGCCCTTTGCTCGGTGCTCATTCGATCAAGTTCTTCGAGTTCTTCTTGACCCGGGTTCATGGATCGAAACATACGACGGGTCATTTGAGCATTGCGATATTGGTTTATATAGAGAGCGTTGTAGAAGTCGTCCGTGCGCGGGGGAGGGTTGGAGGATCCGACTTGGGCTTTTCCTTTGCCCCGAACTCGAGAGGGACGAGAGGAGGTACCGATATCGGTGGGGGGAATGGAATCGGAGGAGATAGCTACGTCCTCATGAGAAGCTCGCGGTGTTGGCTTAGGGCCGACATACTCTTCCTCTTCGGGGGTAAGAGAGGTATAGCCGGGGCCGGACACCCGCTTACCGGACCAAGTAATGGTCTTGTCGGTATTGTGGAATTTAATCGACATTTGGGAGAGATAGGAAGTGTCCCAAATGTGTTTGTCTTTGTTCTTGAAAAGCGTTCCACCGGGAACCAGGTTTTGGTCTTTTAAGATGGCAGAAATCAAGGCACCGTAAGGTAGCCCATTCTTGGATTTTGTTTTAAGCGAATCCATCTTAAAGAGAATGAGTGTCGCGAAGTCAAGTTTGACTCGGCGATGGATACACCCAAGAAGGAAGATGTACTCGTTAGTAACATCCGTAAAGTTGGACGTATGAGGGAGGACGATGTGAGAGAGGATGTGGTAGGCTAGTTTGTTGCGGAATAGAAGGCCATGGGCTTTGTTGGAGCGATTCATATGGTTAGGATGAAAAATTTCGTCTTTCAGATCATTGAAGTTATCGATCTGAAGAGTTTCACAAAGTTCCTTGCTAGACTCATAGACACCGCCGCTATCTAGGCGTAAGAGAGTTCGTAAACGGTCGATACCGTAAACGAATTGTTGTCCGTTAAAGGATGAACGCAAACGGAGTGCGTCATCGGAGTCCCTATCTAGAACTAGGTGATAATAGAATTCATAGACATTTTCTTTGTAAAAGGGCTCTTTGAGAGTAAGAAGGGTATCAAGTTTGTAAAAGCTTAAATCTATCATAAGAGCGGAAAACCGTTCACGGAAAAGAGGCAAGTCTAGAGTGAAGTTGGTCAATATACCTCTTTTACCCATCTCGGGTGGATAGAGAGGAGGAAGAGGGCCGGAAGAGGAACCGGGAGCGGAGGAGGAGCCGGTGCGCCGAGCGCGAGGAATAGCCGGACGACGAGTGGGCGGAGGCACGATCTCGTCCTCATGTTCATCGGCGAGGTTGAATGAGGCGCTTTTTGTACGAACCATAGTTGAATTAGGGTTTTGAAGAATTGGGATTTTTAAAAAAACGGAATGAATCGAGAGTGATTATATGGATAATAAGAGGAATTGGGTAATATATTTATAGAAAATTGGGATTTTTGGGTGATTTGATGAAGAGGGGCGAATTTAGGGTATATAAGAGAGAGAGATATTTTTGATATAATGAAAAATTTAGGGTTTGAAACAATTAGAAGGCTGAAATACAGAAAAACGATCGGTCGTTTTATGAATCGATCGGTCGTTTTTGGACAGAATTCTTCCAGTGAGCACACCGAAATAACGATCGGTCGTTTTTTCATAACGATCGGTCGTCTGTGTAAAAACGATCGGTCGTTTTTCACATCGATCGGTCGTTTTTGGACAGAATTCTTCCAGTGAGCACACCGAAATAACGATCGGTCGTTTTTTCATAACGATCGGTCGTCTGTAACATTTAGACATAACAAATAATTTTTTGCACTTTTCGACACTGATTTGGCAAGAAAAATATATATAAATACTAAAATATATATAAAACCAATCAAATATATATATTTATGTTAATTGCACTTATTTATTTATGTTGTTCATTCTACTTTTTATGTTAATTGCATTTATTTATTTACTCTCATACTTATACTTAACAAACCAGTTTATCTTCTCAAAACACAGTATGAAAAAACACTGAGAATAAATATATATATTTCATCTTAAAAAAGACAATTACAAGCGGAAAATTAAAATAGTACAAGATACATATTGTCTCGTTGATAAGCGTACAATTACAAGCGGACAATTACAGCTAAAATCATAAGCGTCGAGGACGTATTGGATACGGACACTTACGACAATCATGTCCTCGCCCTTGACAACTAGAACATCTCATACGTGCTCGTCTCTCCGACTGATCCATACCATTATGAATACGAGTAGATCTTGGACGACCCCTTTCTCTTACAAGAGTAACATCCGGAAGAAATAATCTATCACATTCATCCCAATAGTCTTGATGCCGAAGAGGACAAAATTGCGCCGAGTACGTACCTTCGTATGATTCAAGACTGTAATATTTTACTATGTAAGCTTCCCAATCAAGACGGTTTGCAGCGCATACGGAAAACACATGTGAACAAGGGATTCCATCACTCTGCCACTTACCGCAATCGCATTGCCAAAGTGAAAAGTCGACAACTTGAGTATTGCCTCCCCTGGAATTTCTTGAACTTGTACACACGGAATAAACCCCTCTTTCATAATCGAAAGTAACATTGGTATGACCAATGTCCGACCTACGTTTATCTAAAATTTTAAGGATATTGGGACCATATCTTGTGCCGCTGTTTCTCATCCCGATTACTATCTTTTTCCGCTCGCAAAAATAGTGTACCAACTTATAGAAAATAAGCTGCACAGCAGCAGTGATTGGTAAATTACGAGCAGCTTTTAAAACATTATTGAAAATTTCAGCCATGTTTGTGGTCATGTTACCATGTCGCCTCCCTTTATCATGAAAATATGACCACTTTTCCGCAGGCTCTTTCATCAACCATTGATATGCTTGAGGATTCATGACTTTTATTGCTTCCATGATTCTTTTCAATTTTCTTTCTTGTAATTCCCAAATGGCGTTCTCCGCTAACTTGTGTAAGTCAGGATCTCCTTTGAAAGCTTTCTTAAAATTATCCAAAAAATGATTTGAACAATATCGATGAACAAAACCTTGACCACGCCAAACTCCTCTCACTGCACTTAGAATACCAGCATGTCTATCCGAAATTAGACAAATATTCACGCGCTCTTTAATCACATGTCGCATAATGTTAGAAAGAAAATAGCTCCACGAAATTGTACTCTCCTCAGCAACAAATGCACAACCAATGGGAAAAACATGATTATCTGCATCCGATGCCATGGCCAACAAAATCTTACCTTTATACTTCCCATATAAGTGAGTAGCATCAATAGCGATAACTGGCCTACAATACTGAAATGCATCAATAACGGCCTTAAATGTGAAGAAAAATCTGTTCAATACCTCACCCACTGAATTTGTTACCACATCGTAAACTGGCGTTGTCTCATAAGAAGCTACGGTACCGGGATTATACTTTTGAAGCGCTTTCATAAATTTAGGTAAAACCTTATACGAGTCTTCCCAATTACCAAATATCTCTGCGATTGCTTTTTGTTTACCCAAATAAGCTTTTTTGTATGAAACTGACATTTCAAAGCGGGCATTCACAATCTCTTTAACTAATGAAATCTTCATCATAGGATTAGTTGTGATGGCATTTCGAATGGTTTGGGCAACAAGATTGGAATCTAACTGTGGATGATCAGTTGTAAGCTCGGCATGAATGCATGTATGAGGACCGTTGTACACCGACACTTCAAAAAATCCATGTTTCTTTCTTAGTGAAGCTCGTAGTTTCCATTTGCATTGCTGAGTTTCGGCCAGTTTACAACGAATTTCCCAAAATTTTGCCTTCGAACTTTTAGTGGAAAAATGGATGTTACGTTTGATTGACCAAAGTTTTATTCCCTTTTTCAACATTTCTTTATCCCTAAATAAAAGACCAATAAAAGGATCATTAACGTGAGGATCCCAAAATCCAGGATACATCATATAATTGCTTCTCTGGTTACTATAATTTTCTTGAGTGTCGAACGGTTCATTAAACAAACTTGACATTGGTTGATGCATAGGAATTTCATCGGGAATAGTATTATTCGCCAATTGTGACCCACTTGATTGGTCGTTTTCATCCTCATCCATATACAAGCCCATTTCAGATGATAACTCTTCGTACTCAACTTCTTGTACATTTTCTTCGTCATCGTCAGACTCGTTTTCGCTAATATTGAAGTCCGGATCTTCATCCTCTGGTTCATCCCCAAGTTCTATCGACCAACCAATATTATCTGCCAATCGACACACTGCATCCAAATGTGTCAAATCTGGTTCGTTGTTCTCAGAATATACCTCTAGCATTGGCTCTTGTCGAATGGGTGTTCTACTTGATGTACCGATTTCATGCATTGGCTCTTGTCGAATGGGTGTTCCACTTGATGTACCGATTTCATTAGTGGAAAGAATATTATAATACAACCCGTAATCTTGATGAGAAGAGTAAACTTGCTCAATTTCAACATATAACTCTATAAACGTTCTTCCATTTTCTTCTATTAACTCAAGCATGGTTTCCAACGAATCATTATCATCAACAGCCAATCGCATATATTTAAACTCAGTAAGTGTAGTCAGATATGGATAACGACATGTTAAACTCAAACGATTTGAAGTCGATGATACATCAAGTACCTTAAACAATTTTTCCAAAAATTGGTCGTATGTCGTGTTTCTAGATACCTTAAAAAAATTTTTATAAGAAATATCATAAGATAACCCCTCGCTAATAGTTTCCATTATCGTACCTCCCCAATAACACATAATTGTAGGATTTTTCATTTCGATAACCACACGGTACAATTAACAAATTTACTCAAATAATACTCCAACAACACAAAATATTGAGTTGAGCTTTTACCTGTTTTGGAAGAGATCTGAGATTTGCCCTAAAATGATCTAAGAGCTCTGTTTTTTTTTTTTTACAGTGGTAATGAGATGAGTACAGTGGTCTGTGGAAATGAGATGAGTTTTTTAAGTACAAGTATTTCACAAAAACGACCGATCGAAATGTACATAACGACCGATCGTTTTTGTCTGAAAAACGACCGGTCGTATTGTCCAATTCGACCGGTCGTTTTTTGTCCAAATTGTTCCACAGAGTTCAATAATAAAACGACCGGTCGTTTTAATCATTTCGATCGGTCGTTTTTCGAAAGTAGACCATTTTGGGAATATTTCAGAAAGGTAGCCCATTCTGGGCAATTGTGTGGTCCACTGGACCATTTAGGAAAAAAACTCCAAAAAATCATAATAGTAAGATCACAGAAGATGAAATAGAATAACAAAATTTTCATCCACACAACTAAACATGATCCGGGGCTACATAATTATATAAACAAGTGCACATGACCGACCATGCATATGATCATATAGGATGACATATGCAAACTCACATTTGATGAGTCAACGATATTACATACATTAGTACACATGGGCACGGGAAGCTAAGTGCGGATCATTTGGGGTTACGACACCTCCCATAATTT
Organism: Primula veris; assembly: GCA_963682055.1. Taxonomy (NCBI): domain Eukaryota; kingdom Viridiplantae; phylum Streptophyta; class Magnoliopsida; order Ericales; family Primulaceae; genus Primula; species Primula veris. Next base: position 19,840,901 of record OY821749.1, on the reverse strand, counting down.
TTAAAATGTAATTTTTTTAATTTTTAACCATGTATTTCTAAAAAAATAGGTTTCAAACGATAATTTGGCACCTTTTTTTTTCCCACTTAAAACTAGTAGTTTGTGTAAGTTCAGCACCCCTATGAAACATTAATTTCTTTAGACCATACAAAAATTCATCGTCCGATTAAATCTTCTTGTTACCATATGCTTCAAAGATATCATGGTCTTGTCGCATGTCACTCCCACGAGTACAAATCCGTTGTTAACACTATTTTTTTACGCAAGGTGCATGTATGCGAGTGAGAAAGCTAGCTAAAATAGAGCTGGTTTGAGGCGTCCGTGAGAGATAAAAATAAAGAGATTGGGAGAAATAGACGCGTTTAGTCAAGACACCGTAAATATAGAACCTCGATGCACCGACATGTTATAACCTCGGACCATGACTGGAGTAGGGTCTAACTGATGGTGATTGTCCGGTGATGCCAGTGGAGTGAATTGCAATGATGGGGAACCACTCAACGGGGACAATGACATCAAGACAAACAAATATACCAATAAATAGAAAGATAGAAATCATCAACAGAAGGGTGTTTTATTTTTACTAAAAATAAGAGAAGTTGTAGGGTGTTTTTTTTTGTAGTAAAAAGTGTTTGGCCAAACGAACAAAAACTCCTGATTATTTATAAAGTTATTTTGAAACAGATATTACATTGACATTTATCCTTTTACCCTACCCTAAACTACCCATATTTAGTCATATTTTTAAGTGCTATAAGGATAAAATGATTAACATTAAGTGCTCTTGTTAGTTATTTAGCTCTTAATTATATTTACATTCATATTGTCATTTAGGTTAGGAAAATGGGTTGTAATCTACTTGATAATCTAATTTTTGGTATTTATTGGGTTGAACAAACTGTTTTTTCGTCCTTTGGTACATATAATAATAATTTGGGTTGTTGTTGACTCAGAGTCAGCTTATAACAAGGCTAAATTGCAAATAACCCTAGGAACTATAAATGAATTGCTACGAGCCCTCAGTAACTTTAATCTTTTGCAAAGAATCCATAGTTCTTGATTTACAATTTTATTTTTATTTCTAAAATATAAATAATAAAGTTTTGAGCAGTTATGTTTTAGTATGTACATATTGTGATATTTCTCTCTGCTAGTTGGAGATTCATATTTATCCCAGCATTTGTCACTCTCTACATGTCCTTCTATCAAAAACGTGTCCAAATCTTTTACTCAATTTCTCTATCCCCTTCCGTGTCATCTTGTTTATTTTATCCAAAAAAAAATACTAAAAAACTTGAAAAAAATTGTAAATTTACTATAATACATGTATTAATACATTCCAATAATTATTTTTAAAAGAAAAATCCACAAAAAAATTATTTTGGAATAAATGTATAAATTAGTGTAAATTTAACATTGAATATTAAAAAAATTGTCTAAAACAATATTATGTTCAAATGTTTTAAAATTTGAATACAATATAATATAAAAATTTATAAAGTTACGGTATAAGTTGTGAAAATTTAAAATTTGAATGAAAATAAGTAAGGGAGTACGGAAGGAGGTAGAGAGATAAGCGGTAAAGATTTGAACTCATCAAAAACACATTAATAACTTGTGGAATTTTCTTAATTCATCTTCCTTTTTAAATGGCAATTTTATTAGGATTTCCATAAACTCATGTTTCTCTTCATTAATTTCTATCAAGCTTCCTGTCTACATATCCCTCTCTCCGCAATCCATCCGAGTACAAGCAGCCAAGCAGGCGACTTTTCGTTTCCGTTGGCTGCTTTGTTGATAGCTTCTTATTCATTGCAACAATTTCATTTTTGGGCTATACTTGGATTCATGATATGTATATCTCCTTGGTATGATTTCATTTTAAATTTGGCTATTCAATATTTGTGCTGGTTTTGGGATAACATCAATGCTATTCCCGGTTTATATTATCGGTCTTGCAGCCTACCAAAACCAGCAAGAAATTAACATTTCCTCAAGTTGAAATAATAGTCCAGAGTTGAGAGGAGCCCATCGAAGGACTTACAAAGTTCAGTAGCAGCTGTACTTATCACGAAATTAGCATAAATTTGTGTGAATAAACATGCTCTTTTAAATTTCCTCATGTTTTTATATATAGTACTTTATAAGCTAGAGACAACGAACAAAATTCTAGTGAATGTTAGTTGTAGGAATTCATGTTCTAGTACTATGGCTTATGTGTTTACGTTGTCGACATAGATTGTAAAAAATAAAATGTAAATATTGTTGTAGTGTGAGAGTAATTTAGAATACATCTACAGACTTTGTGAAATAAATTATGTTTAAAAATCGATAACACCGTTTTAATTTGAGAGAGAAACAGTTTTCATTTACTAAGTATGTTTCCAAATTTTGACAATACAATACAATACAATACAATTTCCTAATCTCCGATCTATGGCAACTCACGTCTCTCGCAATTTGGTAACCTTGCTTGTGTCATAAATAATTTACATTTCATTTCTAGTACCATTTTTCCTGTTTTATTTTCGCCGTAATCAGTTTCCTTCCTTGATTTTGCATTAGATTTGGAAAACATTTCCTCGGAAACTATTTTTGCCAACTAAACAGCCAACCATAAAATTTATTTTACCTGTAAAAAAAAATTCCCCTGTTTTACCATGAAACAAACAGATGAACAATGAAATTGTTCTCTACCAAAACAAATCAAATATATTGCTCAAACTCAAAACAAAACAAAACAAAACATGTGAAATCCCGTATTTTAATTCTATTTTATATTTGCTATTAGTGTTATAATATGATCTTCTTGGGACTATTTTTGACATTTTGGATAGATAGTGAGGTCGTTTGGTAATTAGTAATGTTAGGATTCATGTATTAAGATTTTGTTCTGCTATGGTAACTAATTAAATGTGTAGGTAGAGAGTTTTGTAACAGATGAGTTATTAAGACACTTAAATGGAAAATGGGGATTAAAAGAAAGAAGCCGTTTCTTTTCTGCAAGTTTTTATAGGCCATGTTTACATACGTATAAATATAGAGGGAGAGAGAACCAAAATTGAAGAGAGAGAGAGTACCATCAGTGAAACTGAGAACGGGCCATTTAACAGACAATCAGATCAAGGAGCAAGTGAGTAGTTAAGAGTCTTGTTCACCCTCCCAGCCAAGTAAGCTAATTAGCCTTAGTAGTATATTCTTTAATTACTATTCTGAGTATTTTTATTTAGATCATGAGATTTAATTGATATCTAAGCCTTTAACCTAAGTGAAATACCATATAACAAATGTAAATTATGGGATATCGACAACTGACATAAGAACCGGTGCATCATTGACAGGTCATAGCAGTTTTAGCGGGGATATACTGAACTTAGTAGGTTGGATCATTCAATTACCTTTGTGGACTAACATATGAAATATGTAGTTACCTGAACTGGATTATTCAAATTTAGTTTGAAATGCTCTTTCGAAAAAGTATTTATGGTGTTTGATTTTAAGAAAAGGGTATGGAAACTTATGGTTAAGTGGTATGTTATTACAGTAACGGTTTACGAATCAATGATTGGTTATAATTATGTATATTCTCAAACTTAAAGAACAAAATGTGTTTAGCTAACAGACTTAATTTGAAGTACTAGATGTCAAATAAAATTTTAGTAAAGGAGTTGTTGGGAATGTTTGAATCGGTAGTGCTGATTAAAGTCGTTAAGTTAGCTTTGATATAATTGTTGATGGATAGTTATCGTATCATATTTTCCAGGTTATTAATTGTTCTGCTGTAGAAGAGTTTCGGGTTTTTCAACTCGAATCAGGTGAGTGGGTTTTGTCTTTCTACTACAAGTATCCCATTGCATTTTTACGACAAATTATTTGTAGATTTTCAGTGATTATTCACAAAACGGTATTATTATATAATTATATTTATATTAAATGTTGAAAGAAAGAAAGAAAGAAAAGTAATTTTATGAATTGAAAGTTTATATTAAAGACAGTTTTATTTTTGATGCGCTTATGATTTTGTATTGGTATCATGAGAGAGAAGTCCAACGGAGATTCCTCCAAGCCCATCAGTGGGGTGACGTTGACAACTAAACAAATGAGTTTAGTTCTCAACGGTTGACTTAGCGATTGTACATAGCTTCGTCAACCGGAACGTTTTAAGGAATAGACTCAGCCGTCATGCTGTGGTGACCTTAATTACGTAGTGCACGTATGGTTTATATACCTGATAAAAAGATCGATGATAAAGAGATTGAGTAAGTCAATCGAGCTTGTTACCGTAACATAATACTTTCATATTTGCGAACACCAAAATAAGAAAGAAAAAAGAGATTATTTATATTTCATTCAATTTGTTCAACTGATTTCTAAAGAATTGCATTGAGAATTTTACTTAAAATAAAGGATTTAATTTGAAAGAAACGATAAGGAAAAATCTTATTTTTGTCCCTTATATTATATTGTAAGTCATTCTCTCTCATTGAGCTCGTTTAGCTCACCCTTCCCTTTTAAAATGTTTTTCAGGTAAGCGATCGGCTATTTAGATTTGAAGTCAATTAGTTGGGACCAGACAGACCTTATAGAAGTTTAAGTTAGATTTTCCGCTGTGATGTAATTTTTCTTTAACTTATATGATGTTTAATTACTTGGTAAGGACCGTAGTTAAAATTGTTATTAATGAAGGTACATAATTTTGGGTATATTTCATGATTATACTATTTTTGAATATTTGTAAATTAGGCTTTGTCTAGCACGTGTCACCATACGTGTTATTCGGCCGTGTGACTCTCAAATTAGGTCAGTGATATTACAAAACAAGTCAATGAAATTTGTAATGGGTTGCTTCTCTGAGAGATTTGTAATTATGTACACCATTACAAATCTCCACAAAGAAGGAACCATTACAAATTTCCACAATCATTGCTAAGACTTCATTATCTCTTTGTTGCATTTATTTACACAAAGAAGTAAATCATTACAAAACTTTAACAAAAAATATGTTGAAAAGTTGCTTTTATGTTCTAAAGATTCAACTTATCCCATGTTAAAATATCATACACCAATGAAATACCATAACAAATGTAGAAGAAATAAATGGAAAATTTATTATTCTAAGAAATTTAAATAAAATCACAAATAATACCTAAACTTAATGTAATATTATAGAAACAACTGAAAAATCTTCATTCTAAAAGGATAAATACCCAGACCTTACTTTTTTCCAAAAAAGTAAGGAAATCTCTAATAATTGAATAAACTTTCTTATCTTACTTTTACTTTAAGAAACTATGCTTATATCTAGTAAATTAACCAAACAGACTAATTACTTATAACTTATAAGTAAAAAGTAAACAAAAAAGTATACTTATATATGGTCAGCCAAATCATTTCCGTATAAATGTAACCCAAACAATTACATCCTTTTATACTAATATATATAAGGAACAAGTTAAAAGATCACCTAAGAAAATATACTTTAGCCAAATCTTAATTTGGAGGTTTTTATAAAAAATTATCCCAATTGATGTCTAAGTTGATGTTTATATAAACTCTCTCATATATGGGGAGAATATATGGACACCATGAAAAACACCAAAATGGATTATTTTTTTTCAAAAACGCTCCAAATCAAAATTTGATTAATGCAAATCTTCACGGTTTCACGACGGAAACACAAATATGCGTCTTGTTTTTTTTCTGAGATGTATAATGACATGTTTTGAAATTTTAAATTTTACATAATTTCGAAAACATGTCATTATACATCTCAGAAAAAAAAACAATACGCATATTTGTGTTCCCGTCGTGAAACCGTGGAGATTTGCATTAGCCAAATATTAATTTGGAGCGTTTTTACAAAAAAAAAATGTCCAAGTTGATATAATGTTCATATAACTTCTCCTATATATATATATATATATAATGTCTTTATTCCTTTTGTAAAATGTTCCCATATCTTCCAAAACATTACAAGACCTAGAGAAGAAAAATATTCTTCTCATTAAATTTTGGATCGACTTTGGATAATTGACATCTTATTCTTATATTTCTTGTAGTTTCCTTTCGAGAGTAACAAGTTTAATTACTTCAAAAAAAAACCTCCATCTGAAATTACAAATAGACAGTTTTTTCTACATAAAAGAGATTCCGTAATAATTTGAAAGTAGCTGTATTTTACGTTTGTTAATCAGTCTATATATACTAGTTTGTGGTAAGGACTAATTAATTAAGGAGTATGATAGTTATTCAATTTTTGGAAATAAATATATTATTAGTACAGGAAGATATATAGTACGTAATTAACAAGTTATTATGCCGGTATTTAATTACTTGAAGTAATTTAGTTCATGCCGACGAGGTAACCGACTCAGACGTCTATTACAAACTGGTTGATGAACAGTGCAATCAGGATTGAGTCTCACAGATGATTAGTAGTATACTATATTGTGCATGGAACAAAAACATTTTTCTACCCTCTTGAATAAAGATTCCAATATTGCTGACGTCGTTGACTGGCTATAACAAAATTATAACAATACAATCAGTGGCCAAGCCCATATTAGGGTTGCAAAATTCTACATGTTATTTTGCAAAGTTGCGATCTGCGAAAAACATCATTTCTAAATAATTTATCGTGAAAATAATATATTTGTAGATTGCGGGTTGTAATGTCAACACCTTACCTTAGCTTTGATACCTCGAAGAAGCCCTTTCTCACTCCATCCATAAATCAAATAATGATATTATTTCCTAAGCAATTAATAATCATGCATATTTTTTTATTTTATTTTTTTGTAATCATAATGCATGCATATTCTATTTCAACTCACAACTCCAACTTGCCGACCCCTATCACTTTCTACCCTCATGTTGCTTCTATAATTCTAGGCTATTTTATACTATTATAATGTAATCCTGTGTGTCTATAAATAATAAGCACTAATTATAGCGAAATATATACCTAGCTAGAAGGCTAGAACTCAAGAAGAGAGACACAAAGAACATGTATCATTTAGACTTGAGATTCACTATCCCAGCATTTATCAGTCTCTACATATTCTTCTATCAAAAAGACAAAAATGACTTGTGGAATTTGCTTAATTCTTCATCCTTTTTAAATAATAATTTTTACGGGATTTCCATAATAATCCTCGTGTTTCTCTTCATTTCTATCAAGCTTCCTGCCAACATATCCCTCTCTCCGCAATCCATCCGAGTGAAACCAGGCGACTTTTCTTCTCCGTTGGCTATTTTGTTGATAGCTTCTTATTCGTTGCAACAATTTCATTTTTGGGCTATATTTGGATTCATGATATGTATATCTCCTTGGTATGATTCCATTTCAAGTTTGGCTATTCAATATTTGTGCTGGTTTAGGGACAAAATGAACGACATTCCGGTTTTTATTATCGGTTGCGCAACCTACCAAAACCAGCAAGAAATAAACATTCCTCAAGTTGAAATAATAGTCCAGAGTTGAGGGCCGAAGGATTTACAAAGTTCATTTGCAAGTTGCAACTTTGATCCCCTTAATTAACATCATCACTAATCACGAAATTGGCATAAATTTGTGTGAATAAACTTGCTCTTGTAATTTTCCTCATGTTTTATGGTACTTTATCAGGGCCGGTCCAGCGCCTTTTCACGCCTAAGGCGCACTATATTTCGGGCGGTTTTTCAATCCTATCGGGAAAAAAATCATAACATACAAAAAAGTCTAATATTTATTTGAACCAAATAAAATTCTGAATAATTATTTATAGTTCTAAATTTCAGAGGCGTTGTGTGCCTAGTCTTTCTGGTTTGTATAAGTTTCATCATTTCTGTTATGTAATGTCACTTTTTAAGGTTTTGGGGTGTAATTTGCAATGAGTTAAAACTCTTTATAAACTACTTAAAACAAGGGGGTTATGCACATAACTTTTTAAAAGGCAAGGAGCATATTATAGCGACTTAAAGTTAATAAAAGATACTAATGAATGTTAGTTGTAACTTGGTGAGTACATTTGATCATGTTTGTAAAATCATGTTATCGTTTTTTTCATATGTATTTGTAATTTTTTTTTGATTTTTTTTCTTCTTAAATCAACATTTTATTTTATTTCTAAATTTTTTGTTCAAAAAAATCTGTAAAATTAATTTTTTTTAAAATATTTTTTTTTGGTATTTATTGTTTGTTTTGAAAAATTATAAGATAGTAATAATAATAAATATCAAAAATATATATAAAAAATCAAATTTTACATATTTTTGTAAACAAACATTTTATAAATAAAATAAAATGTTGATTTAAGAATTTGTTTTACAAATACATATAAAAAAAAAGATAAAATAACCAAAACACAAACTTACAACACAAGACCAAATTGCATTCTGCAGCTTGTAAGAATTCAATATATATGTAATGAAATTCTACTACAATGGCTTATGTGTTGCTTATGTTGTCGACATTGATTGCAAAAAAAATTGCAAATATTGGTGTGGGCCCTAATGTGAGGGTAATTTGGAATACATCCATATAGGGAGTACTTGTTTTTTTTTTTTTTTAAATGAAATTATCATTAAACCAAATCGGAGTACAAAAGTGATTGTAACTCGTCTGACAAAACCGAAAAGCGACTATATATAGACCATAGCCTTGCAAACTTGGCTAGACAATTTACCGACTTATTTAATGAGCGATTCAGCCAACAGAATTTCCAATTCATGCATTCCGTAAGATGAATAATATCCGTAATTATGTGGGTAATCTCCCAAGTAGGAAACTCGATTTTCTTTAAGCAGCATCGAGAGTACTTTGTGAAACAAGTTGGTAAACAATGTTTTAATTTATATAAAAAAAAACAGTCTTCATTTACTTATTATATGTTTTTAAACTTTGATACTACAATACAATTTCCTAATCTCCAATCTTATGGCAACTCAACCGATTTGGTAACCTTGCTCGTGCCAGAAATTATTTTACATTTCATTTCCAGTATCAGTTTTTCTTTAATTGGCGATTTAATAATCCGTTGCAAGTCTTTACAGAGCCTTACACAGCTGCTTGTTCTACTCTTAACTCGTATCTCTGCTCAATTGGAATACTTGCGGAATATGGAAAAAAGAAGAAGAAGAATTAGATGTGTCATGTATGATGCCATGATGGAACCAAAGGGAATAGTAAAGTTGAGTTCCAAATTATTGGTTATTGATGGGGTAAATTTGATTCAATAATTATTTTATTCGTTATCTAACAAAACCTGAATGGCTGCTAATTATTTGTATGCCTTGATTAATACTTGGTAAAATTTAGACCGATACCAAGAAAAATAATGCATCAACTAGATTTGAGATTCATTGTCCCAACATTTGTCAGTCTCTATGAATTGCCTAATAATTCTAACACATTTTTGAATTTCAATTTATGGGTATTCATATTCCCCCTCATTTCCGTCAAGATCATCCTCTTAACCGAACCTATTCGGGCTCAAACATGCAACTCACCTGCTCATTCGGCTAATTTAACGATGATAACTTCTGTTTTCCTGAGACAATTGAAGTTTTGGGATTAATTTTATGCATCTCACCTCGGTACTCTTTCCTTTCGAATTTGATTATCCAATATTTTTACTGGGTTTGAGGCACCAGAGAGCCATTCCGGTTTTCATTATGAGTTATGTAAGTCTACCAAACCCAGCAATAAATACATAGTTCTCGACTTCTCGAGTCAAAGGATCACTCCAATTGACATTTCTCAAGTGCAAATACTAGTTGTGTGAATTTCATATTCACAGCTTTTGGTTATAAAAAATCAATTCAAGTAACAGAAGTCTTTCTATTTAAATAAGCATATCAATAAGGAATTCCAAATGTTCAGAGGTAGAACAAAAGAAAAACCAACCAAGAGATTGTTTAGAAGCGTTAACATCATTCAAGTATAGTGGGAAAAAAAAAAAAACACACACACATACATGGGGAGGTTATATGAAACATCAACCTGGACATTTTTTTTTGCAAAAACACTACAAATCAAGATTTGATTAATGCAAATTTTCATGACTGAAACACAAATATGTGCCTCTTTTTTTTTCCCGAGATGTATAATGACAGGTTTTGAAAATTATGGTAAAATTTAAAAATTCAAAACATGTCATTATACATCTCAGAAAAAAAACAAGACGCATATTTGTGTTCCCGTCATGAAACCATGGAGATTTGCAATAATCAAATCTTTGATTTGGAACATTTTTGCAAAAAAATGTCCAAGTTGATGTCTAGGTTATGCTTTGACAACTCAAATAACAAAAGGAAAGAAATGAAAAGCCAAGAACGGAAAACATTCAAGGCTTCTGAAGTTTGAGAAACATATAGTCTTACACAAAGCTTAAATTTGCAACCAAACATGCTCAGATAAAATATTGAAGTTCGATACTAATCAAGAAATGTCAACACCATTTATGGTTGCGAGCATATATTTCAACTCGAACAATCTCGTGGTTTTTAAAGACAAAGGAAAATATAGGACCCCCATACAACAGAACCGATTTAAACAAAAATGGGCTCAGGAGTCGATGTACCCATAACCTTATAGGATCCATTGGTTCAAACAGAACCGTAATGTAAAATCAGATATTTTTAAGAACCGCATACACCTTGATAACATAAAACACAGATAAAAACACAAGTTTTGGTATCCTAATCAAAAAGCAGATTTTTTTGAGAACCAAACAATCCAACAATATTATCACCCAAGTAACTTATCCACAATTTGTGCAACAGAAGTTGCTAAGCTGTCAGCTGCTTCCTGAGTTGTGGCTTCTGCATATACTCTTACTACATCCTCCGTCCCTGAAGGTCGGATAAAACACCGACCTCGGAAGTATTTTTCTGCAAAGAATAAACCACAAACATAAATGATATGTATCATAATGTATGTGCATAATGATAATTTTCATGAATATTGAAATTGAAACTAGTCATTACAGTTTCTATTAATGAATAATCACCAAGACATTGCCACATAAGTTTCTGCAAATTGTTCATAGATATGATCATTAGCTTATAGTTTACCGCATCTTCCCTATAAATGCCCATTCAATAACATTAGAGCATCATATAATATTATGACGTTGTCACGTTGACAATTGAGAGTGCACATGAGTATATTAAACAATCTAACATTACATATGTAGTTGTTTTTACTAGCAAGTTAGTTCATCTAACAAGCCACTTGAGCCTTGTACATTGATGAGGTAAGGTAAGACGACCATAGATCAATAGACAAAATAGTAAATGGCAGTAAAGATGTACGTACTTGCAAAATTCAACCATGCAATGAGAATAAGATAAAAATATTGTAGAGGGAGGAAAATAGAATTACCAATTTCGGCATTTATGGCATCTTGAATCCCAGGGGGACTCACTGCTACAGTTTCAGCATTGGCAGTCACAACTTGAGTCCTGTCAACAACTTTAACCTGAAAGTGACAAGAAACGAAACAACTTAAGCTGTATGACATATGCTTTTGGATCAAACAAGCAAATGAGACCACATTTATGCACTGCTATTTTGTTCAAATAGACGACTTCAGGGGGGAAATTCTGCTATCAAATTTTAAAAAATTATACCGTCACAGCTCTTCATAGTGAAAGAAAGTGTAAATGTGCAATGTCATCAACTCAGGACACTGTTAATAGGACTTTTTTATACTTGATTTTAAAGAAAACCTTTAATTGTCTGCTGGGCAAATCATGATAAAGTTCACCCCATTTATGAATTGACCATCCCATATATCGCAATATAATCTCAACAAGAAGCAACCCACTCAAAGCATCACCCACAGCCTGATTAATCAGCCTACTCACAGCCAATAATCTCAACGCAGCTTTATGCTCTTCTGAACCTGTTAAATTAAACCAAGAAAAAAACTAATGGATGAGCTGTTTTATGTTACTGGGAAAGCTAAATCAGAAGATGAAAGAAGTGATGGATAGAAAATGCTAGGTCGAGACATTGTAAAAAATGACAAAGAGCTTCTGTACTTATGCAGGAAAAAATACGTACGCATGGCTTCTTTGGTAAACTATGCTTTTGGTATTTATGTACTTAAAAGTAAAAAAGCAAAAATGTATGTTTGATACGGGAAAATTATACCCAAGAATATTTTCAGGTGAAAAATATATTTCTTTAAAGTAAACAGATATATACCTCTTAGCAGATAAGAATACTCTCTAATTACTTCACATTACTATTAACTACTTTTCATTACTCCTAGTAACAAAATTTACTAAACACATATATTACTTATTAATCATAGCAAAAGACCCCTCCACCCAAAAAGTACACTTTTGTATATGTAGATACATACCGTTGGATGTTGAAGCAAGCTGACTGCTTATTTTATTCAACCAATTTAAAAAACCTTCTGAGAACAAAATAGTTCCGTGCCCATTTGCCTCAAAGTATATCCCAATCCCATATTCCTCGGCTTTTTCATGTAAATATTTGACCCCTGTAGGAGTAAGAACAACTTCTAAGTCTAAATTTCTCAGATAATCGGTAGAAGCGCCATTAGCATAAGCTGTTTGTACAACACCAATATTTGTTTGGCAAGATTTGTTGTCTCTGTCACCTTCCATTTTGCTAAGGATGCTTAATTGGGATTTAACGAACAAGGCAAAGAGAGATAGTATTTTGTCCCCATCAACTAGATCAAGTTTGCCGTTGGCATTTGACAGAACGGAGAAATATACAAACCGATCAGCATCTCCATCCAAACTTACACACCTGAAACACTAGAACCATCCATGTGGTGAATTTCCCTAAAATTTCAAACTGTAAAATGAAAAAAAAAACATGAACTATGGGTGTTTTGCAAATAACACTTATGAATTGATGATACTATTACTTGCAATTAGCCACCATGCACTATCTATGTTTTGCAGTCAACCCAGGCGTTCAAATTTCAAAGGACATAACTTTATATTTCGTGTCACATGAATCAATTTCACATAATATTTCTTATAATACACATATTTTGTTCAATGCCTACGCATTTAAGAAATAGCAGTTAACGGAAAAAAGTCTTTTCAAATAGATTTGCGGGAAAACAAAGTTTATTGAAGCAGAAAAGTGCATTTGTACATAGTTTTAATGTACAACGTAATTCATTGACTATTTGGTTGCTTCAGGGCATAGATATTGACAAATTCATAAAGTCTACAGATATGTCCAAAACGGACCATCGTCTGCAAAGTTCAGGCATTTAATATTGAACATACAGGTTGATTGCAACATTTAGATAGTACATGTGGGTTAATTGCAAGGACTGAAAGAAAGTACATGAGGTTGTTTGGATTTAACCTATTTTAAACCAATGCAAAACTAAAATTTCCACATTTTTGCAATCTGGCAAAAATATATCATACATTTGCACATGGCTCTCCATCAAGTTCAAAAAATATGCATCAGATGTATCGACTCACCTCGTGTTTGAACCCATGGTGCTAAATCCACATGGGACAACCTTTTCCTTCTGAACAAAGTCAGCACCAACTCCTTCGTTAAGTACTCCGTCTTTACCAGAATTATGAATTTCAATGTCCATATCGCTCAAACTATTCTTCAAAATTTCAAGTTTTTCTCCGCCCACACCATTGGCCCCATCTACTATCAATTTGTCATTAATGTTAGTCGAAACCATTTCCTCAGGAATGAGATTCATTAAGGACCTGCAGAATGTAAGCACCCATTAACAAAGAAGTTAACCATACCATGAAAGAAATTTAACGCTTGTTCGATTATAGCTGTTAAGCAAAGAAGACGGATTTTTAAAGGTCAAGAAAACAAAGGTTAATCCAACAATAACTAAGAACAAAAAATAGAGCAATTCATACCGAACTGCTACAACCAAACTACCACTGGTTACAAAGTTTGATACAGTATAGTTTGCTGGTTGCAGCTTTTTTAAAAAATAGCTGGATTTCTTATTTAAAAAAACTGGTGTTCATTCACCTTAAACCTTCCAGATTTTTCAGGGGAAAGCTCCAAAAAAAAATTCAAGCTGATCGACCAAATGCTATCCAGACTTTCAGCAAAAAATAAAGTCTTAAAAAGCTGCAAAGAAACGATGTCTTAACAACGTAATCAACTAGCTCAGCAAACCTGTAAGAGCACAAAAGCTGGTCGAAATATTCAACTTCAGTGGCTTTCATTCCTTTGTTTTTGGCACGAACCATCCAATGCAACTGTGGGGTGGTTAAAACTTCCATGTCAACTGCAACAGCTCCCAGTATTGAACTTACTCCCTAAAATTGTAAACCAAACAGAAAACCGAAAATATATATATTCAGGATGTGTCCATATAGCGGGAAAAAGAAAAAGTGACTAGGCAACAACCTTCTGAGTCCCGACTCTAATGCATATGCAGGAATGGCAATTTCATCTTATACTGTAAAAAAACACGCTCTAGGAGCTTGCAACTTTAAAGCGAACAAGCGAGGTTTCTTTATTAGTTCAGGAAAAAGGCAGGTTAATTCAGCTTAAAGCTTCTTCTAGCTTATTCAGACCAAAAACCGTATCATATGATTTAGGCTCGTCATCTAAATCCAGTCCAGATCTTAATTAAACAAAAAGTTGAGCTCACATTAGCCATAACTTTGAGGAATTATTTTAACCTATCATTTTTTAATAATGAATAGCTCATCAATAAGATTGGACCATGTCCCCAAGATCATGTCATGTATTGTATTTATATATATACACACACACACGTGTGTGCATTTGCACACAGATCCATTAACATATATGTATGACTACAATGAAAAGTTAACAGGTAAAAAGACTTGGAAGGTTGAGTATGAAACAACTGAGGATGGTACACTTCTTCCCTGTGAAGTAGACAATAAAACAATCTATATAACACAAATTTAGTATAAATCTATTAAATCATACTTGCTTGGCAGCTTCCATTAGTGACTCCCCACTTGGCCTAGTGTCTCTTCCCAGCAATATCTCTACGGAATTCCCTCCTTCCAGTTTAATACCTTCCTTCACTGCAAACTCTTCTATCAGCTGTTTTAAATAACATAAACGGATTTGATTTGTGGTACTACATTACATAAAATATATACAAAAATACAGATCTCATAGATACACACCATTGCATGGACACGTAAAGTAGCACATCAGATAGCAAGTAAATGAATGCGATTCTCAATTAAGTTACACTAACATCTCAAATTCATGCACTACTGCTTTAGTCATCATATGGTGATCAACTGGTTCTAATGCTAGATTCCAAGCTGTTATATTGACAAGATACGAAGACAACTGATTCTATGAAACTGAACATACAGAAATGTAGCTTAAAAATAAGTGTCTTGCTATTATGTTAGTGTGAAAAAAGTCTCAAAGAAAATGCAATCCTAGAAGAAACTCACTACGTTAAGCCTTTCACAAAAATTTGGATTCATTTTCCCATAGAACAAGTAATTTAGTAGATTGGATTTCCTTTTAACTCTCACGGGTTTCATTGTGTACGATCAATTTAAAAACTTTTATATTGCCATGACCCTGTTTCTAGGTCAAAGCTACTACAGAAAGATTATTCTATACTGGTAGCCCTATCGATTTCTGCACAGAAGTACTAACTTTCCCTATCTATTTCTAAATTAAACATCAAAATTCCAAAAAATGAATTGGACTACTTCAGAATGACAAGTTCCAAAATTCATTTACAATAAGAGTAGCTAGTAATACAAAATTATCAATGTAAATAATCTAGGTATGTTTGGTTGCAGTTCCTAAGAAAAAACCAACTAATTGAGAAGTAGTAGGAAAAAAGCTATATGGTTTCAAAGTCCTATTACTTTATGTCAAAAAAGGACAGATTAAAAGCTGATCAACCTGTTACGACCTTATTTCACAACCTTAATCAAATTAGCAAAACTGGTAGAGCTGAAACTCTCTTACCTCGCAAACCAAGTCAGTTATTGGCAAGGAAGGAAAATAGGTGGCGAGACAAGGGGATGGCACCCTTCTTACCCCACAACCAATTTCACAAAAAAAATGGCCAAAAGTCTATTTTTTATCATGTAATTTAGTTTAAAAAATTTTATTATAACAAGTCACCTCCATGACATGAAAAAGTTGGACACAAACTTCAATTCCTCCCCCATGCAATCCATGATTACTGATTATCTAAATACCCCAATTAAATAAATTAGATTTCACAGTTGCCCCTATCACACCATTAACGTACATACGCAATTTCATGCAAATAATGAGAATTATACATACATAAGAAAACAAAATCCATCTGACCTGGACAAGGTGCTCAGAATCGGCGGCGTTAGCTAGGGCTTCAGCAAAGGGCTCCCAGTCCTGAGACAACATCCCACCGCTAGGATCGGCAACTTTAACCCCATTATCACTCACTTTATTGTGAGAAGCAGTGATCATTAACCCTATCACCGCCCCACCCTTCTTTATCGACCTTAAAGCCGCCATTATACCTACCCTATACACCGCTGATCGGAGCAGAGTTGCATCTGCCCTGAACCCCGCAGTACCATAGCTTAGCCTCACTGTTAGCAAAATACCAAACCAAAAATAAGCAACGAGATAATTAAAGGATTCAATATACATTAATGATATCTACACAGATATGCAATGTGGCACCGGACCCCAGTATCGGATCCCGTGCCACATCATCTCTTCTATACATATCTGTGTCACCGTAATTTTCCTTTCAAGATAACGAGTTGGACCTGGGGGTGGGGGAAAGAGGGCGGAAGATCTCAGCAAGGTGGAGCGTTGTTCCTCATTCATCTTTTTTTCTTTTCACTTGTAACTTTGTGTGTGAGAGCAAAATTGTATTTTCTGTAAATAAGATGCCAACAATTCAGATACTAATGTGTTTTGCGGGGGAAGCCAGAAAATTTGTCAAAGTAGCTTACAATTTTACTTCAAAAGTTCAAATGCCAGTAAAGGCTGGGTTACATTAAAGCAATTTTTTTAATTAAAAATCGTTTTCCATGAAAGCTCCTTTTTTTTTTTTTTGCAAATCTTTTCACCAAAGTGCACCGAGTTGCAGAGAGGCTTCTTTTAAGCTGTAAATTTTTCCTGTGATATCTTAACATTGGTCTCAGCGTCTAATTTTCAAATACAAAATTTATTTGACACCAATTTGATGCAGGACAAAAAACATTATGTTTAAAACAAGCCTTAAACATCACTGAATAAACCAAATCAAATAATCAATTCATAAAAAATTGGGGTCGCAAAAATTACAACCAACATAAAAGAACTTGAAAGTGGTCTTTTTCATTGTGATTTTATTTCCTGTGATTAATTAACATTGATCATAGTGTTATATTCTTAACAACAAAAGAGAGCATAAAATAGTATTTTGATAAATCAACGATTTGGTTGATTAAAATTGTGAGGTTCTCTCAATAACCAGAAGCAACATTAAATAAATTTGAGAGTGATCTAATTTGCAAAAGGGAATATTAGTATTAAGGCATCAATAAATTCAAGCTCGGAGTTTCTCAACACTAAACAAAGACCTAATATTAAAGGGTCAGAAAAAATAAAACTCACATTGAATATACATCATTTAGACTCAAAACCAGAAGAAAATATTATTAGAGGTGTAATCAAAATCATCAAAATTTCACGATAAGGAAGAGAGAGAGAGAGAGAGAGAGAGTTTCACCGTTGCCACCTGGAGAGAGAGAGAGAGAGAGAGAGTTTCAGTCGTTTTATAAGAAGAGAAGAGAGTGTTATTTGGGGGAAATTGGCAAATTTGGTTAATAGATGAAATGTTGCACCCAGTTTTTTACAAAAGTTTAACTAAAAAACTGTATTTTTCCCCAAATAAAATGGGAGGGAGGGGGTCACGTATAGACTACATAGTTTCAATTCAGATTTTAAAAGGTGTTCGTTTGGTTATTTATTATTTGATGTCTAAGTAAAATACGAATTGTAAATTTGATTCGGTTTTGACCGAAATAATTATCAAAACTGAATCTAACCAATTGTATTCGGGTTGGTTCCGCCCGTTTGAAGTTCAGCCAAAAAAAAAAACGTGACAGCCCAGGTAAAACAGTCATAAAAATCAGGGAAAAAACAAAAAATCATCCAACTATAAAGAAAATAATCACTCAAATTTTGCATGTACACAACACAAATTGAATCTGGATTTACATTACAGACAGAGATTTCGGAAAGCCATCAATTTTACAGCGAATGAGATAGTATAACCCGAATGCTGACGAAGGTATGTGATAGTTATAGAACCGTTGTCTCAGAACGTACTGTATCCATCATCTTCACTGTTCATACGTATGTAACATACAAGAGCTAACACAAAGATGAAATAAGATCCTAGCTGCATTGACATAGCTCCCCAACCGATGACACCGGCATGTTTCAATATTGTTGGTATAGCAATGCTACCAATGGATGACGCACCAGTCAAGAACTTACACGCGTCAACCCAGCTGTGCATTTAAGCAATTATACATTGATTAAAAGATCCGCTGAAAGTCTCAACAATCCGAAACATATAATTCCGTATAATAGTAAATATACAAGGAAAATAGAGGTCTGGTCCTGAAAGTTGAAACTACCTCAAACTCCCAATTATCTTTCTAGCCCATGATGTTCAATAAAATTTACATCTTGTCATTAAGTTTGAAATATTTTACCAACGGTTGGACAAGACTTATAAATCAAAATTAAAAACAAAGTACCATTTTCTATGAGGGTCTTATTTCAGCTCCATGACCAACCAGTTTAACAGTGAAATATTGTATACTAGTAGTACAGTTATACAGAGTTCACAATTGCACTTCTTCAATGCTTAAAAGTTTAAACAGGGGAATCACCAAATCCAAAAAATTAATCTGAAGAGGCATCGTACCAATTTTGAGCCGTGTGAACATGAAAAACAGATACAAAAACCTTCAACAGTATAAATATTTCTTATTCCGGTGTGTCTAAGATCCCATAGGAGAAATTATTTTATTTTCTTTAAAATAAAATATGCCAACCTATCTGAAGACTCAGAATAGTAAGAAGAGCTATCCGAGTTCCCAAAAAACATCAGAGGCATTGGAAGAAGCACGTACATAATTGCTGCATAAAGTAAACCACAGACCTGTTAGTTTTTTAGTTACCTCGTCATATTCGCGGCTATAAAATTTATTACTAACAGATATAGGCCTTGATCAAACCGCATCGCCAGAAACCATTAATCGCAAACCTTGTGGTTAGGAAATTAGATTAAAAAAGCAGCTTTTGTATCCTGTTGATACATTTGAGTTTATTTTTTTGATCTCTTTAAGAACGATAATATATATAACATTTTTTTAGTACGCTATTCTTTGACCACCAAAGTGGTGCAACAATAAATGTTAAAACAGATTTCACAGTTAAACTGAAATGACTAATTTAATTTGGAAACAGTAGATTTGTCGTTTAAGTAAACAAGACTTCGTTTCATCTTGAGCATTACCGCTACCATGAAATGCCTCATTTTGTAAGCACTTTAAAACACAAGCAGATAAACTAGTCATATCAAACAGCTATATCTCTATCCTTTTTTATTCACCGTAAGAAATAGAAATCAACCAATTTCGTATTTATTACAAGTAGATAACTATAAGTTGTGTTCAAAGGCCATAATCTTGTTAACTGCTTACCTGTTAGCATAGGCCACCAATTGTTGTACAAGGCACATGCCTGCCACATTATTTAAGCGAAAATTAGCTACTATAAAAGAACCATTAAAAACAAAGTTTATTTGTGATGCGCCTAACACAAGGCTTGAAAATTAGATAAATAAACAAAAGGAGAAGAATGCAACAAACCAAAATTTGAAGTACGATTCCTACAGAGACCAAAATTGCCAACAAAGCAAGTCCCCCGGTTTGTAAGCAGGCTCTAACATATCTTGGTACGTCTGACATTTTAAGAGTTTTACAAACTCATAGAGGGACTGACTGAAAGAACAATTTAGTTTATTAGATATATTCAACTCAACTAGGTAAGTAGCCACGGAAAAACTAAGAATTGCCTTTGGAAATGAAAGGGAGATTGAATTAATAGGCTTTTACCAATCAGACGACACATAACTAGTTAAGCTATAAATGAAAAGACACCTCAAGAAGAGAAGTTCGGTCCTTTCCATTAAGTCTGACCACATTCTCAACTAAAGAGATAATTAGTCTTAGCTTATTGAAAATAATACACAGTGCTCCAACTTTGAGATTTAATTGCATTTAGCTAATACATCATAGAAAAGCCATGTATACTACCACTTGGCAATGGTTTCAAATTTCAGATTAGTCTATGGCCATTCTCCACACAATATTGAGAGTGGCATGAAAGTGATATGAATAAATTCAGTGAATAAGAACGATTGTCATTTGTAAAGCAATGCTAGAAAATTGAAAATGGCAAGGAACATAAAATCAACACTTATTCGACCACACATCCGGGTTGCATAATAGGAATGAGATGGTCTAAGCGGTGTGTTTTAATACTAAACTTAATCAACCTAGAACTTTTTTCATCAAACAGCCTTCCTTCATTCATCAAAAATCCAGTTAACTTGTTTACCTATTTTTGCTTATAAGCACTAGAGAATTTGTTGGTCAGCTAAAAAGATGTTTTTTTTGGGTTTTCAAGCCTGATAAATAAAAAAAGTTTAAGCTAAAAAACTCCAGATTTTTTCTAACCCTGAAATAAAGCAGCTTGTTTGCTTAAAAGCTGCACAAAATAAACACAGATTAAATCTAAAAAAAAACAGTTGTTACACACCATCAAACCCAAAAAACAACTATGAACAAATTATTCCTACAATTTAAAATACAAACTAAAAACATTTGAAAACATTCCAAATTCAAACAGAAAAATAATAATAAAACCTGAACACTGTAATTAAAGTACTATCTAATTAACAACCTTAAAAAAGATGTGTCGCAATAATAATACATAATGGGTAGTTATAAATTTAAATATTATATAGACTAAGAAATTATACTCAATTCTAAAGAGGGTAAAATTAGGATGTACCTGAGAAGTTGAGACTGCAATTGAATCTCTGGTTTTTGTATTTCGATTTGGTGATTATTTATTTATTTTATTTTTATTTTATTCGGTAACAGCTAGTACTACTTTACCTACTAATTTAGGTAAATTATATTATTTAAAGTTTCAATTTTACTCCTTCATAAGTTCACCTTTTGCTTATCGAAACACCTATTTCTATTTTAATACACATACAATTACCAAAGCATTAAAATAAGGGATAATTACAAATAGTTACATATCAATCAAATTAATTATAAAAAAACTCATGTATGTGTATTTTTTTACAATTAGCTATATATACTTATTTATAATTACAAAATATACAAAAAATCAAAAAATAAATCAAAAATAAAAAATTCAAAAAAATTATTTAAAAAATCAAAAAAATTGTACATAGTATCAAACAGGATTAGACATAATTATATAGGATTAAACAGGATTATGCATACAAGATGAACAGTATTAGACATGATCAAATAGGATTAGACATACATGATTGAATATGATTAGACAGGATCACATATATTTTTGAATAAAAAATTTATTTTTTAAAATTTTAGTTTTTAATTTTTAAATATTTTATTTTATTTTTTTGGATTTTTTAATGACATATGTACCTATTTGTAAATAAGTTCACAAAATATGTATTTTTTGTAAAAAAAAAAGTCGCCAATTTCAAAACAACTGAGTTTTTTGTTAATAAATTTCTAGATATATACTAAATTATTGTTTTCCCTTAAAAGAATCTATCTAAAGAATTTGTGGTCACTCGTGCCAAATTTGTGTAAAATATTGCTACTTACGTTCGATAACTTTATGACACAAAGATTACCTTGTGCCTTTTCTTTTAAGAAAAAAACAGTTATTTTGGTCGGAATATTTTAGTTTAGAAACGGAACGAATCGCGTTACTACGTTGATCTTAACAATTAAATGGGCATTAGACTCTCTATCTATTGGAATTTGTGTAGTGTATTACGCCATGTCTTAGGCCTCATATTTTGGTTAATGTCCCAGTTCTCGTATCTTTGGTTAACTAGTTGGAAAAAATGATAAATTGTTCTACAGATCAAAACTCGATTCAGAAATAATCTTGGATGTTGAATATTTAGTTAGGTGGTTAAGCATTTATAAATGTATATAACCTTTTAGAAAAGAAATATGGGTTTAATAATCACTTTTACAAAAAAATGAATAATTATTTACACACATCAACTACAGTTATTTATATAACGTTTTCGTTCCCACCATTTTCATAACGAGTGAATGGATGAACTCTAACATGTTGTTTGAAGCCTAAGTCGATAATGTTGATCAACACTCAATCAACATGATCACTTGAAATAGAGGTTTTTCTTTTGTGCAGTCGATCAATTAAACGATACAAAGTCTCGTTTTCAAAAATAAATATTCAATTGTTATTTTTTTAAAAAAATTTTGATTAATAATTAAATTTAGGGTAGTTTCCACTAGAGTTCTATATTTTTATTTGAGTTTTTATTGTTTTGTAAAATTTGTTTTAAATTTATTAAATCTTAATTTGTCTAATATATAATAAAAATTAAAAAATTAAATTAGTTATTGAAAATATATCATCTAACCCTCACTGGACATTGTACAGTACAACTCAATGACGGCACAAAATGAAGACTTAACTGGACATTATACAGTACAGCTCAATAATTATACAAAATGGGGACCTCTTGAAATAGCTTCCTTTCTAAGAAAGTCATGGAACACCTTTTATAAAACAAATTACTCACGATGGGTTGTCAACTTTTATCATTTGTAATTGAACAAAATAAATGAACCTAACTTTACCTTATTTATTAGGTGAAGAGGCGTGAAATAATATATAGCTCATATTATCCAAGTAGATTAACAACTCATATTTTCCAAAAAGACAAATTAATTGCTCATATATACACAAGACACCATCCATGATGATTTCAAATTATGATAAAATATGTGATAATTGTACACTAGTGAACTAGATTATTTTATTATTTTTCCATGGTTTCTAAATATATTAGTCCATTTTTCGATAATAATTCAACCTTTTAAATCTTGTTTATTCTCTGCAATTTAAAATTTGAACCTAAATAGTAGAACATCGCAGTGAGTAATAAGTAAACACTAAATCATGTGATTTTATGAAGAGATAACACGATAATTGCCCGTCAAATTGGAGATGCAGGAGATCGCAGAGATGTTTCAAGGTCTGCTGTAACAATGGAAAGTCGGATACAGTGTATACATAGATTACGAGTAGATAGAAATAGAGTTAAATAGATGAGTGCTATTGAGTTATTTATTGGGGCTGAGTTGTGCGACTTATTTTAGTTTTGATGGATTATCTCGGAGCAATCATTATAGGTTCCTATTTATTTTATTTTTCAAATATAGGAGAAAACTATTTTCTTTTTACAATTTTACACATCATTTTTACACCCACACAAAAAAAAAAACTATCCCATACACTTTCATATATTTTATTTTTAATTATTTTATGTTATTCTCTTTAAAATTTTCCGCTAAGTTTATTATAAAATATTATGAGAAAAGATTTTGATTCATTTCTTACGGGATACATTAAGTCAATGGTATTCATAATTTGAGATTTGGTTAAACGAACGGATAAAGTGTCGCTTTTTATTAAAAGTGAATATGAATCCCCATAATATGAGAAACACTTGTATAAATCTGGTCTACACTATTTAAGTGTGTGACAACCAATAAAATATATTAGTTTGAATTTTAAATTAAATTTAGAATATTTATTTTTGGGTTCTCACATATGTGTTGGGTTTTTAGTGGTTGTCACACCCATATTTTTAGTATATCCGATCTACAACAGTGTTACTCCCATAATAAGCATAAAAGCCTCGTGTAGCAACAGTGGCAGCTCTCAACTCGACAAAGTTTGAATCAAACTTTCAAAACATAAATGTATATTGTTCAACAAACCCTTTATAGCACCAACATCAATATCTCTAAAATATATTGTTTCCTTGTTTTGTGGAATTTTTATAAAAAAGAATGGTGCATCAATCTCTCTTAATTATCCTTGTATTAGGTTTCTCCTAAACTTTCCCTTAAATATGAGAAGGGTAAGAGCTCTCCATATAAATAAAAAGAAGATAATAATATTTTTTTCATGAAACATGAATGAGCCATCCATATTAAAACTTGAAAACCAAATTGGAGGGAAAAAAATGAATATAAATCAATAGAGAGACTGGTAATTGAAAAATGTTCATATTTTCTTTAAAAGTGCAGATTAGCATATTAGACAAGAATTTTAGCAATTGGTGTGGTTGCTCTAATGCTCTTATACTAGCTCACTCACAACGTACACGGTACAACTTATTTTAACTAAGAAACATATATTGATTTATTTAATTTTATTTTTTCACGTATACGAGATTACGATATGGAAAACTTCAAAACCATGAGCTAGTAAATGTGACCCTCTGGGCATGTTTTTATTAGGTATTAGACAATACATTTCTCGATTGACCTTACATATATTGCCTCATACTTTATTTGGTAATGGGTCCACCTTTTTCATGCATTCGTGATAGACATCATTTAATTTATTATAGCTTAGACTGCTTAATTTTTAAGTATCTAAATAGAAATTGTTCTCCGATATTAAAAAAATGATTTCTTTAAAGAATTTGTAACATCAAAGGTGGATTCAGTTCGCCAATACAACGAACTGCTTAACATGCGGATTATTATTGTAGCACGTCGTTTAGGTTGGCATGCATCCATGAAGTACAAGTTATCAAGTTCGAATAGTCGTATACTTTTTGGTGAGTATCACAAACTCACAAGTAGGACGGACTCGTCCAAATCGATGAGATACAAGATCGAATACCGAAATGTTTCCAAATAAACAATATAAATAATCTTTTTGAATGTCGATTGTTACTAGAACTTTTGTATTAAGAGTGCTCGAGTTAATTAGTTTTTTCATAATTTACATTTAAGGACAATTACATACTACAAACCATGTACTAATTTGGAAAAGAACATCCACATCAGTCTATGCATACCGCTCTCCATACTTAACACAAAAATCATACTTTATTAACTTTAGCTATTAAGTTTACATGTACTCAAAATTGCAGATTCTCTATAAATATTTATATTAAATTTATTTAGTCAATAAGTTGTAACTTATAACTAAAAAAATATTCGGAAAAAATAATAGTAAATATCATGCAAAAAATCTAAAAGGAAATGCCATTTATCTATTCATTTAAGCGCCATAAAATTTTAACAATCAAGAAAGAACAAGACACCATAATTTCAGGTTCAAATTAATAAATAAAAAAAGAGCCAAAGGATATCACTAGAGTAAATCATGATAAATACAAGATAAAGCACATTAAAAGGAAATGACATTTATCTATTCATTTAAGTGCCATAAAATTTTAACAATCAAGAAAAAAGAATGCAACATAATTTCAGGTTCAAATTAATAAATAAAAAAAGAGCCAAAGGATATCACCAGAGTAAATCATGATAAATACAAGATAAAGCACATCAAGCATGAATTCTGCTACATATATTTGAAAGAACTAAATAATTTGTATTGAGAGAAAAAGAGAAAAAAAGAAAAAAAGAAGTAACGAGAGATAAATTCATCTTTTAAAATGAGCATAGCCATGTTTATGCCAGCCACTTTACCAAAAATTAAGTATAGTAAGTAGGGGAGACTACGGACCGGTTATGACGGATTGAGTTTAATCCTAATCCAACTTACAAAATAAATGACGGGGCGAATTGAGATGATTAATAAAATTTAAATGTCATCCCAACCCAATTCGTTACAATTAAAATCCCAACCCGCTAAATAAATTACGGGTTGGGACGGGTTGGGGCGTGATTGATTCTTAAATTTTCATTTTGGTCCTTTGTTTTTCATAGTTTGCATAACTAACCTAAAATTTAAAATAAATTGAATTTTTCAAAGAGAAATATAAATTAAAACCAATCAAAATATGTTTCGAACATTCGCGAACAAATAACAAAACTAAAATATAACAAGAATGGAAGGTTGGTATCTTGAAATACACAAAATATATATATATATATATATATATATATTTATAATTATATATATATTACGGGTTGAAATGGGTTGGGGCGGATTAACCCGCGGTTTGAAAACTTCAACCCTAACTCACCCCGCAAAATATATAGCAGATTAGGACGGGACGGATTGATTTTTTTTGAACATTCAACCTGCCCCGATCCGTATGGATTGGGTTACGGGTTGGGTTTACGGATTTTTTTCTTCATCCCTAATAACTAATGAGTTTATTACTGGAACAACAAGTGCTCTCTAATAGTGGGATCCAAGATCATGTGCTATGTCTTAGGTCTCACTGTTAATTATTGTGTGTAACTCTGTTCCAAATAAAGAACATTTACGCTGCTCTGAATGAAGATTCAATAAAAAGATAAAGCTCCGTTTAAACTGGTGGACTGGACGTAATTTTTGTTGAGGCGGACCATGCTAAACTCTGGTGTTTTTTAAATTGTCACGCTTTATACTATTGCAATATATTGCTTGGGACTTACCTTGTGGAAAAGTGATTCGAAATCAAAATAAACGTTTAGATCACTCTTGATTTGATCTATTTATCGATAGCTTGAATTGGTCAATTTGCTACACACGTAAGTACGCACCGCAACCCCCATATATATATATATATATACAAAACATTTGTTCATATATTATATGAGATCTTTCCTAATATTTAATTAGATAGCTTTAGTCATTTGGTTATCTCGTGCCCTGACTTTATCTTTCTTCCATTTCTATTTTCGTAGTTCCATTCTATTTTAATATATGTTTTTTGGCATCTTTGCGCGTTTGCAATGTGTCAATTTCTTTACTATTTTGTTGGCAAAATTTTTGATGCTAAATAATCCTTACTTTGGTTGCAATTGAGACATGCTTATCTGTTAAAACTACTTAAACGAATTCATTAATTGCAACATGATATAAACACTTATATAAAAAGATCGTAATATATTTTGCAAATGTCACGACGATTAAAGTGTTTATTTTGCTTCGAACTATTGGGACTTAGATTGACGCTTTTGAGTTATGGTACTCGTAGGTCTCTATATAGAGTGCCTATTTGTGTGTTGACACTCCGAAAGCTTTTGTTTTACTAGGGTTGTGGACTCTTAGGTCTTTTCGGGACTCGACAATTAGATTGTGACTTGTTCCATCACCATCGTCTTTCCTTCCTTTGTCTCGCCGGACTGGACGATCGACGTAGCAAAATTTTGTTTTTTTCTATTAGATATTTGATTCGAGTCTCTTTACGTATTTTACTTGTTTGAGTTTTCTTAGATTTGTCTATCTCAAGTTGGAATGACTTAGGTAGAAGTTTTGAGTTGTAGAAGGTTTGTATCTACTACCTTATTTGTCGATTGCCTATCGAAACTTGTTTTCAGTGCAAATTGAACTGTATACTAGCAGACGTTGTTATCAACGGTAGTAATAAGCGAGGATCTTGTTGCTTGAAAAAAAAAAGTTTATTTTGTCTTGTAGCTTAGTCGTAAACAATCACAAGCGACTTCATTTATATAAAGTCATATTTATAATAGCAAATTCGCTAGGACAAATAGAGAGAGACTACTAAAATTTTCAACAACTTTATCTCTTGATTACTAGATGCTGTAATGTATCCTAGTTACTTGTATGACCCGTCAGCATAAAGACTGTCACGAACGACACGTGAATGTAGACTTATGCCTACATATATATCCACTTTAATTAAACATGACATGTTAGTGTGTCGTACATAAAATTTACTCTTAACACTTGTATTCTAATATATTAGATATTCAGGGCAAAACCATACAATAGACGAGTATATATTTTTCGGGGTTTTTTCTGATAAGAGTAACGTGGTTCTTATTATGTTAAACGACCAACAAATATATTCCATAAACTCCAATTAATTACCAAGAATACTTAGTAGGAGTACATATCTTGCGAGGATTGATAATTCATTTCATTGGTTGGCTCACTTTAGTTGGAGGAATTTCATACACTCTATTTGAGTGGAAAAATAATTAATATTATTCATAATATATGGTATAGTTCGACTCTACTGGTATACACTGGTATAAAAGCATTAATTTGTTCGCTTATGAATGATATAATTCGAACTGAAATGAGTTGCAAGTAGTAAAAATGAAAGAATATTACTCACGATTTTGACGATTCAGATTAAAATAAAGCTGCTTTTGAATCTAAATGTTTCTTACAAGTTACAACATTGAATATAGTCCTTGCGTACATATAAAATAAAACTAATGCTTATGGAGTAAGATTTTTCTAAACTTAGTTTGAATAATTAATCAGATTTGATGCTTGCAGATGTAAGTGCCCTCGCCTAATGGCTCGCCTATTTGTAAAAAGTTAATCAAATCTTCAAGTCTGAAATAAATCGACTAGATACGGTTGATAAATAAAGTTAATTAACATTTATTTACACCCAACATACATACATATATAGAAGCTATATAATGTCATCGTTTAATTGTAGTAATTGCAACTTAAATATAATTCCGTACCTTATTACTTAAATACATTAATTATTTCAACAAGAAAAAACAATTATGCCAAATATGGATATGTTTTTTCTCATTGCCTAAGCTTAAAAAAAAAAAACTTACCATAGTTTATGATCATGACATTTCTATGATGCCTATTGCCTAAATGGTAAAGACGCACATCTACATTTTTCTATGATCTTATTCACTTTAATTTGTTTTTTTTTTTAATTTTTTTAAACTGTTCCATCTTATGTTCTTCATATTGTTACTCTATTTAGCCCCGAGAAGTAAATTTTTATGATTACGCCGTTCTGCACAAGTTACAACCATCGGCTAAGAAATAATCGTACATTACTAAAAAGAGGCGTCGTACCAAATAAATAATGAAAAACTCTTAAAAGAAAATGAAACAATATTAAAAGTTTTTGTTATAAAGTTTCTTATTTGAGCAACATTATACATAACTCGTTTTTAGCTATCCATTATTTTTGTTTTGGGATGTGGTTACGTAACTGGCCCGGTATGTCGGAATGCTTAATGTTCGCTTTTTTTTTCTCGATAAATACAAATTAAAATAAAAAGAAAATTAAATTGTAACTGAAGAGTTTCAAAACCATGATATCATATGTTAAATAAAAAGTTGATCTATCATTTGAGCTATTGCAACACATTGTAAACAAATTGATGTTTCATATTTTTATTCTAACTAATAACTATATTAAAAATACAGTCGGATGTTGATCAAGATCCAAGACTTATCCGATTTGGGTCTGTGCTGCCCGGGCGTGAGTGTTCACTTGATGAAATTTATTGTTGAAGATATATTTAAATCATCTTTAATTCTTTAGTTTCAGGTAATGAAAAGGGGAATGAACTGATACAGGACAGTACTCCTCTTTCGTACTACAACTACAAGTACAAGTCTGTTATAATTTTCACATAGATGAATTAAATTAATTTAACAGTTTGATCATGTTTTTGCTTATAAATATAAGCAGGTAGATAAGCTAAGCAATTAATGACATTTAAAAATACAAACTTATTATTTGATACCAATGGAAAAACTTAAAGAGTCTATCTTTACGTGCTTAGGGAGAATTGTATGCATGTATATTGACTTTATTAGAGGTACTTTTGGATAAGTGAAATTTATTGTTTACTTGCTATATATTTTCCTACTTAATTATTAAATTCCTGAATTTATGGTTTTTGTTTAGAATTTGTTACATATCAAGACCGCATAAGTAAACATCAAAGTTAAAAAGCAAATGTAAAAAATTAGTACCATCATTGAACATTTGTAACTAAATTTAAAAAAAAAAAGATTTTAACTACCAGATTTTGATATTTAAGTCTGGAAAGCATGCACTAAATGAAAATTTCTATGGATAACATTATATTCAACCATGTAGTAATACACTAATACAGTATTATAAAATTTACAAACAACAGATCAGGATATTATTATATTAATTCCAATTAATACTAGTTATTTTGATTTAAAAAAATAAATGAAGAAAGTTTTTTTGTTTTGTTTGGTTTTGTTTGAAATACTATAAATGAAGAAAGTTTAGAAAGGACACTATGACTAGTCGAGGAAAAGACTATAAATGCACATTCTGTGGCCCGTGGTTTACCAATAGTAACTATACAGAAAGTCACAGGCCACCTTCATGAACTACACATTATTAATCTCTCTCTTTCTATCATAAAATAAAATAAAATAAAAAAACTCTCAAGAACAAAATCTGCATTCAAGCAAGGTAATCAAATCATATTTTTTTTCCAGCCAATAATTTGTTTTATATATTTTTTTAAGTTATTTTGCACGTGTGCTTATAACTTGTAATAACTTGATGATCATTCCTTATTACAGTGTCACTTTCAGTTCTTATTCTTTGGATTAATTTGTGATCTCATAAGAGTTTTCATTTTCTAAAGGTGATGTTTTGTTTTGTTACTAGCCATGATTTGTTTTCTTCATGTTTTTTCTCTAATTTTGGTAAATGATGTTTCTCCCTTTGTTTTTTCTTGAGATCTGTCATGTGTTTTTTAGCTGTTCTTATAAATGTGTATTTATTTAGAAACACTTTGTCCCCGAAAATAAAACCATTTTTGTGTTATTTAAATCAATTTTTATTCGGTCAAGAGACTTTTAATTAGCTTTCCAGTGTATAAGTGAATTACATGAAGCATAGTTTTGGATGTTTAAATCACAACTCTGATCTTGTGATCCAACAATGGAGAAATAATTTCCGCACAATTTTACTAAAGATACACTCGTTTAGGCATTTACACATTCATATCTGCAAATTATGTATTTCATTTAGTGCTCAGACAAGCTAAGGGTTTGTACTAAACTATGTTTATGATTTTTTTGTAAAGGACAAACTACTATGTTGGATTTATAATTCCAAGTTTGTCTTTTGGCTTAAAACGCAGAATTATTTTATGCCGAGTAATAAGGCCATCTTTCAAATACCATTATCGGGCTGAAAACGATGCAAATCCAGCTATGGTTACTGCTACTGATTTAGTAGGATGGAGTGATTTTCCAAAGGGTCTCAAGGTTCTTCTCTTTGATGAAGACTCTGATTCTTCAGCTGAGATAACATCGAAGCTGGAAAAGCTAGATTATAATGGTTAGAAAATTTCTATCGTACAATTTACTTTTTGCACTTTGTACTGCTCAAATAAGTAGCTACAAGTTTCTTTTTGTCCCCCATAATTATATTTCTATCTTCAATTTAATTAGGAGTGATCTAAAATGTTGATTATCACTTTGATCTTTTCCCAACTCTGAGATGAACATAAACGAAGAAGATAAGAGCGGAAGGGAAGTGGTTAAAACATTTCGGGTCTGTCTGATTACAAATTTGTTGCAAGAAAACTCATTTGGCAACTTTAATCTATTTAATATTCTTGGAATCATAAAGTACTAATTCACTTATAAAATTAAGGCGCATCAGCCCAATTAAAAAGGGTTAATCTAAGTGATCCTATTTACACATCAGTGCACATATTGCTTAAATCGTTGTAGATGGCAGAGTTGCAGACATTGTTTCCAATTTTCCTTACACTAACTTGATCTTTAAAAAATGTAAGCAATTTTTGTACGTATATGTGTACAAATCTTTGAAAATACGATTACTCGATAATACTGATTACTATCCTGACACTGCGGACGTTAATCTAAATTAGCAGATTAATTGTAGAGATTGTCCATTATTTTGTAATTGAGAAGTTCCTAATGATGTGTTGGAGAATGCAATTTTCTCCGAAATGCTAAGTCAAGCCAAAAGTAAAACAATTATGTTGTTTTGTCATTTTTCACAAATGCAAACACTCCAGTATGTTGTCATCTTTTTAGATTCTCATATGATATCACTTTTGTATATTCTTATTATTGGATCATTTAATTGCACTTCCCTCCCACAGTTTCTTTATTTAGCAATGAGGAGGATGCATTACAGGCAATTTCGAATAGATCCGATGATTTCCATGTTGCTATTGTAGAGGTAAACTCAACTAATTAGTATAATCAAGATATATACTCTTAATGGCAGCTATCGTATGTTAATTTTTATAGTTTAATTAACTATTTGCAGGTAAGTGCAGAGAACAGCCATACCAGATTCAAGTTTCTTGAATCAGCAAAGGACTTACCCATAATAAGTAAGTGTCGAGAGCCTTTTAATAAACAAAAGGAAGCTCTCAAATTTCTCAGTGTTTTTCCTTCTATATTTTTAACTTTCTTTTCGGTCATGCAAACAATTTAGAAATGACACATGTTTTATTGATTTCAAACAGTGATCTCAAACATGCAATGCCTTAATACTATGATGAAATGTATAGCGGTGAGCTCTCTGAAAATCCCATAACACATTAACGATTCTAATGTTTTTGTTAGTTTTGGTTAATTGGAATGCATTCACTAATTTTTTTTTCGTTTTGCTATGTAATTTGTATTTTTAGCTCGGAGCAGTCGAATTTCTTTTGAAGCCGCTTTCCGACGAGAAGCTTAAAAATCTGTGGCAGCATATAGTTCACAAGGTTAGCCCCAGGCTCAATCTGTCGCCTTACTAGTGCTTGTGTGGCTGCAACCTTTATATCAAATAAACTAGCTTGTTTGAGACTGAGTGAATTTTAGGTTCATTCAGCTTAAAAGTTTTGGCCTTCAAAGTAAAAACTATAAATGCACATCATTTTTAGGCTGATCATGTTTTCCTTTCAAATATTACAAGAACAGTGAAATTATTCAAAAGTCTAGTTATACATGCTATTTCATATTTCAGAGTATTATGATCCAAAGGACACCTTTCATTGGTTCCCAAAATATGATTTCTACCGAATATGATCTAAAAACCGTCTTTAAGAATTGTTCCAAACACAATTCCCAATTGTTAATGTTTTCAAACCAAGAACAGTTTCAATATTTATTTCCATTTCCTAAATCCCAAAATTAATGGTATTTGTTTCCTTTATGAGCAGGCCTTTAGTTCAGGAGAAAAAGAGCTGCACAAATCCTTAAATCCCATAAAAGAATCTGTTTTGTCTATGTTTAAATCTCAGCCCAATGTCGAAGGACAAAAGGGTAATCTTTCTGTAAAAACTGAAGAAAATGACTACCAGGAAAACTCAAGGTTAAGTGATAAGTGCCCCACTCCTCCAACCCCTCAACTAAAACAAGCAGAGAGATTACTGGACGATGGAGATTTAATGGATCATAGTATTTTATCTACGGATAGAGATAATGTGGATCAAGACAGGAATCGTAAATTTGTCGAAACTACAAGTTCCAATATAGCTGATGTAGTTGATGATAAGACGAGTCATAATATTATTGATAATCAAGATCAAGGAGATGATATTAGCCAAAGCGAGAATAATTCGTTGCCTCAACAAAAAAATAAAAATGGTCATGAGATACCTGTTCTACATAAATCAAGTGAAAAGAAAAGTAATCGGAAGAAATTGAAGGTAAAGTACTCTATATCTAAGCACTTGTCTTTATATCAAGTTCAGAAAATTCCTTTTTATAAGCAAATTCTACCTAGCAAATCAAACGCTTATTTTATTTACATATCACTTTTAATACAGTGTGTTATGATACTCCGTATATGTTATCTGTCCGGTGTCCCTATTATCTAATTTGATGTATCTTCAGGTAGACTGGACCCCTGAATTACACAAGAAGTTCGTGAAGGCCGTGGAAAAACTCGGAGTGGATCAGGCCATTCCATCTCGTATTCTTGAGTTGATGAAAGTACAAGGACTTACGAGACATAACATAGCTAGTCATCTTCAGGTTGGCTTTAACATTTTATTTTTGTGAATCTTAAGGTAGAGCTAAAAAAACTAAGTTTGATATTTTAAAGTAAATGACAATTTTCAACTTGATTGAGCAGAAATACAGAATGCAACATAGGCCTATTCTACCAAAAGAAGCTGATAGGAGATGGCAAATACTAACTCAAAACACTTATCATCATCATAGGCCTGTTATGGCGTATCCTCCATATTACAATACCACTTCACCAAATGCTGCGGTCTATCCTAATTGGGGCTCACACGGAAATTACACCTCAGGCGTGCAGATGTGGGCCCCGACTTATTACCCGCCATGGCAAAATAATGAAAGTTGGCATTGGCAACCGTATCAAGGGGTAAAGTTCACTCTTATTTTAGTTTTGGTATGAGTAACTAGGCGGTGCCCTAAGAGATGCATGTCCTTCATTTTGACAAAAAATGACAAGCACTTATTTTCCTTAAGATACTCAATTACTTTACTTTGGCACCCCCATATCAATATCAGTAAAAGAATAATATTCCTGATTCTGCCACTGAATTTCTTTTGTGATTATCTTTTACTTGAGGAACAAAGATTCTTGTTACTTTATAATCCAGAAATGCTCTTAAAATCTAAAGAGGTATAATAATGTGGCACCACATCTTGCCACTACTATGGACTGAAATATTCATGATAAATAAATTATATTTTATTCTCTTTTTAACCAAGGACGGATTGATATGCAATTTCATTAATTGCATTTACTCGGAAGAGGTAATAAATATATTTGCTTTATGCGCTGCAAATGCGTTTCGTACAAGACAATGTGCGTATTCGTCTTTTCTTGTTGTTGTCGAGAGACTATAGTGCTTAATTATACGATTAAATGATACAGAGTAAGTAAGAAGTTTCTGTGTTTTACACAAACTATCTATGTTTCTGTGTTCATCTTGATGATATGAGAAACGCTGCGGTGTTGCAGATGCATGCGGATGCTTGGGGTTGCCCTGTGATGCCACCACAAGAGCATATTCAACCGTCCCCTCAAGTGAGTACTCGGTTTATATGTAACTCTGAACTGTATAAGTTAATAATTTCAGAATAAGATCACGGTAAGTTTGTACTAATGAATAATTATTTGTGAAATGCAGAATATCGAGGGATTCCCCACTGTGAATGCAGTGCATGGTAGTTTCGATGTTATGCAAGACTCTTTCAACATTTCTCCGGTAATTTGAATCATTTAGAATGAAAATCCCATAAATGTTTAAAGAGTAGTAACAGAGAACCTAAATGCTTCAAATGTCAATAGACAATAATGGCTGGCTAGTGATCAATTGTTTCTAGGATACTTTATAATTTTAGGTATAGTTGTCCTTGAAATGGCTAAAAGTGCTTTCAAATTTTGTCTCCCTAATGATTTCTTTGTGGAAAGCCATTATTCTATCTACTTTCTTCAAAAGTTGCAAGTTATTTTACCAACTTTTCTTTTATTCCAATGCTCTTGTTTGAGGGGGAGGTCTCCAGGGGCCACTCCTCCTACTTGCATAAACTAGTATTTTACCCAACAGTCTTATTAAGTACTATTAGTCATCTTAACTTTGATTAGGTACCTACTAAATTCTACTACTTTTTAACGAGTGCCGATATGATTTGTCTAAAATTAGTATTCTACGGAATTAGGATCACTTCAGACTCTATTTACAGAACATAAAGTCCTTGTGTACTTTAGAAAAGTTGTGTCTGTAACAAGTTCACGCACTAGTAACGTGTCACTCAGCCCATCATATGTATCTATTTCCGCAATAAAACGTAATTTCTTTGTTGTATTTTATGTTCGTGTGTGATGACTGATGCAGGCAGAGGAAGAGATCGAAAGAGTAGTGAAAGAGGCAATAAGCAAGCCATGGTTACCACTTCCCATAGGGCTTAAACCACCTTCAACAGACTCAGTCCTAACTGAGCTCTCCAACCAAGGGATATACCATACCATTCATCACCTCTGTGACGTGGCACCACCTCATTAGGTCCCATTATAACATGACAAAGACACCAAATGGAAGAGTGTATTGTCAGTACAAGTATTTCTCATTTTCTACCAAACGGCTATGAATGAGCCACATAGGCATTGAGAATCAACTTGTGGTTTGAGTTTAATTTTGGGGTACAATTTTAGCAGTTGGTTGTGTTCATGTGGGGGATAGTGATGGGTCCTAATCAAGTCTTATCTCTTGTGAGTTTATATTAGTATATCTGTGTGTTGTTGGTGTGGGCCTTTAGTCTGGTCAAGTTACAATAATGCTAGCTAGATAGAGACTTTACCAAGATTTAAATAAGAATTTTCATGTTTTTTTTTACTAGTTTTTTATTGAATGCTTTATATATCATTGTCAGGTTTTTATTTTTATGTTTGTGATGTGTCTTAGAATCCGGCTATGGCCTATATGTGGTAATGGCCTTGAATCTTGATGATGTCAATATTTCAAGTGGAAAAAAAAGTAGTTAGAGGGACAAGTTTGAGGACCGCATAAGTTGGAATTTGCTTTTCTTTCTCTGGGAATACACAATTAATTGAACCTCTCCCTTAATAATTTTATATTCGATATTGGAAAAACAGGATGCATGTGTTCAAATCATGGTGTGATAACCACTGGCGGAACTAGGATTATATTTTGGGGGCTGTTTTTTTTCTCTTCCTGTTAGTATAATAATCGTACAAAAAAAACCAAAGAAACCCGGAGGTTAAAAGCTCAAATGACTTGTCCATTAATTCAAAATTTATAAACAACACATAAAAATTGAGTAGGAACACGAATTTACTATAATTTAAACCTTTTTTATTGACTCATAAATTTTGTTATACTACCTAAAAGATGCAATTAATGAAAAATTCAAAGAGTAAAAAAATGTAGAATAAAAAATAACCACGAGACTCAAACTAAGGATCTTGTTAATGCAATTACTTTATGTTTACCAAATTAACTAAGTTACAATTTGTTTTTTGGTGTTATTAATATATAAAACATTGAATGTCAGAATTTTTCTATATAAAAAAAATATTTTTAAAATTTATGTGGTGACCACTCCTGGCAACCCTTGCATCCGCCCCTGGTGATAACCACTGATTAGTTTTTATAACCGCTCCTTGTTGTTAAGAGGGTGCATTGGTGCGTGCTTTATTCTCCGATTTGTAGTTTTGGTCAGATTTATGCTTTGGAAAATGCTATAGCTTATAAATCCTGTCGACAAAAATAATCAAAATGGAATCTAGTGGTGTAAGGATTATATAGTTGTATGAGTTGTAACTTATAAGTTACACTCACAGGTATAACTTGTAAGAACCCAAGAACAAATGTCTCCACAGAACCATAGTAGTAAAAAAATGCACACAGATATTTCAAGCTTTAATTTTGGTAATTTTTATTTAATACAAAAATAATCTACTAACGCAATGGGTTTATCATTTATGGATAGTATGTAGGGTAAGAAGATAGGGAAAATGATCATTTAGTACATAGTTTGAGAGCTAATTATCAAAAACTCATGGTTATCAATGATCATACTTGAAATGAAAGAGTCTGTAAAGATAGAAAATAAAAAAACTGTATGTTTTTATTTTCCTTAATTTCCACTCATGTGAAAAGAGTTTACAAAATAATGCATAAGGTATCTAGAAACATTACGTATGTGGGTTTTGCATTTGCAGTTGCATGAACTTCATGAATTTTGGTGGGCTAAAAAAATACAACCAAAACTAGCAAATATGTTGATCTAAACATATTATATAAGATAGACCTTATATAATATAAGCCCACTTTCATTACGTAATGAATAAACTCGTCTTCACCAGCCTCATTTGTGTGGAGACTCATTACACTCATTTTTTCTCTTTAGCAGATGGAAGATCTAGTAGCCTTCGAACTTTTTAGGGAAAATTACATCCAGACAGGTTATTAATTATTATAAGCTAATTTACCAATAGTTCGTGAATCAAAACGTAACTGCAAATGGTTACATCCGCTCCTACTAGTGCGTTCTTAATTTCCAGATCAAGAAACTATAGTATTACGGAAAAAACCAGAAACCATCACCTTTTTCTAAATTTCGGGGCGCTAATTTGTTGAAGTAAGTTACAAGTGTTTGGACTGAAACATGCTTATTTTATTAAAACTTTAGGGATGCTCCGAGCTGTTAATAAACAATTACATCACTAAAGGTCTAAAACAAAGCAACTGACATTGCTGTGTCATAGATCTATAACTTCTGTATTTGGACGATTTTTTTATGAAAAAATAGTGTATAATTTTTTCTTTAACTAGTGTCGGTCAGGGCAGGGAGACGTCATCAATGTCGTCGAGATCCATAGGGTCCGATAGTGGAGGTCACTGTATATTTATGTACGTATGCTTGGCTATATGTACTGTGATATGATCGAATTCATCAAATACAATTAAAGTCTTACATATTGTGGTCCTGGAGAGAAAAAAAAAAGCAAGTTGGAATTTCTTCCAACTTTCTATTGAGGTGATCCAACTTCTTTGCATTGTATTTTATGTTTCTTTTCTTTCTTTGGTTACGACATAGGAGTATTAGCAATATATGAAAATTAATTATTAGCATGATGTTTACACTTGTATGATTTTTTGTTTGTTTAGGGTTTCATTTCAACCATGCTAATAAGTCATAGTAGCCGATAAGTAGCTTATCAAAAATTAGTCAATTATTAACATCTATAAGTAGCCAAACAGATTGAATAACAGGTTTATTGTTTGGTATCGATGTAAGATACATACGTTGGTAAATGGTAAGGATAATGTAACTCGAGTACTTATTTACATAATTTTCAAAATGAACTCACTACTCCGAACATTGAAAGTAAACTTCGTAGTCATGATCAAGTCACCTCTAACATTGTATACTATTTATATTGTTTCTGTATTTGCCATATGAATCAAACCAAATAAGTATAGTTTTTTAATCTTTTCACACTCATCGCAGATTTATAAATTGTACCTAGCTAACTATAAGATACAACAACTAATTAAGTTTATTAATCATTATTCTTGATTAGTACAACAAATCCATCAAATAAAGGAAATTAACTTTTCAAAATTATCTAACATACACAAATCTAATTGGTTGTTCATGATTTCAAAAAAAATAAAAAATTGGTTATTCATTCTACATATACAAGAAAAATAAAATGTCATCTCAATTCTCATCAAGAGTGACATGATGAGATCCTAATTAGACGGAGAAAGATGAAAAGTATTACACGCACTATTAAATAAAGGTGTGACGTTTGACGTTCGACGTTTAACGTTTGACGTTTGACGTTTGACATTTGACGTTTTACAATTGTGAAATATTTTCAATCACACACACTAGAGAGTAGAAAGTACAAACATTGAAATTGAAAAGATAAGCATATCATCTTTAAATAAGTGGGGAAATTAATAATTGTTACATGAAAACAAAACTATTTAATAATTATTTCCACTACAAAATTTAATTAATACTTCATCCGTCCCTAATTAAGTGTCAACTATTTCATATTGGATTGTCCCAAAATAAATGTCAATGTTTTCAATATGGTAATTCTAATGCAACAAATTTACTCTTTTACCCTTTATATACTTACCATTTAGGAAAAAAGTTATCCGCATTAACTTTAATTATGATATTTACAAGGGCAATATTGTTAATTTATGTATCAAAATTTAATATTCTTAAAAAGTAATAATTTATAAGGGAGACAATTAAAAAAGGACGGAGAGAGTAATTGGTTAATTATTTGTAAAACTAATTAAGAATTGGTCACTCATCTAATTACCCAATAAAAAAATAATAAAAATAGGGAAAACTCAAAAAATAAAAAATAAAATCAGAAAAATCAGAAAAAATTTAAAAATACAAAAAAAGAACTGAAAAAATCTTTTAAAAAAATCGGGAATCCGAAAAAACCCCGAAAAAATGATAAAAATTCCAAAAAAACAAAAATCACAAAAAAAAAAAATCAAAAAAACCGAGAACCAAAAAAAACCCAAAATTGGTAAAAAGTTAAAAAAAACCCTAAAAATAAAAAAAATTCAAAATCACAAAACAATGAAAAAACGTTCAAAAAAGTCGAAAACCCAAAAAAAATCCGAAAATTGGTAAAAGTTTTTAAAAAAAATAAAGAAAAATACAAAATCACAAAAAAAATGAAAAAACGTTAAAAAAGCCGGTAACCCGAACAAAATCCGAAAAATGGTAAAAGAAATTAAAAAAAACCAAGAAAAATCAAAAAATCCAAAATCACAAAAAAATGAAAAAAAGTTCAAAAAAGTCGGAAAAAGCCGGAAAGTCCAAAAAATGTTAAAAACTTTAAAATAACTTGCAATTGTTTTCAAATGACTTTAAATGACGTAGACTGTTTTTAAAATTATTCGAGCTGTTTTTTAAAATGACTCAAATTGTTTTTAAATTTACCTAAAATGACACATACTTCTTTTCAAATGATTTAAATATGACTCAGATTGTTTTTAAAATGACTCGGACTATTTTTAAAATTAATTAAAATGACTAAGACTGTTTTTATAATGACTTAAAACGGCTTAGACTGTTTTTAAAATGACTCAAACTATTTTTTAAAATAACTCGAAATAACTCAGACTGTTTTTAATATTACTCACATTGTTTCTAAATTACTCAGCATGCTTTTAAAATGAATTAAAATGACTCAGACTGTTTTTAAAATGACTGAAAATGACTTAGACTGTTTTTAAAATGAATTAAAATGACTCAGACTGTTTTTAAAACGATTTAAAATGATTCAGTCTGTTTTTAAAATTACTCGGACTGTTTTTAAAATTACTCGGAATGTTTTTAAAATAACTTAAAAAGACTCAGACTGTTTTTAAAATGATTTAAAACGACTCAGACTATTTTTAAAATGACTTAAAATGACTTAAATTATTTTTAAAATTATTCAGACTATTTTTAAAATTATTTAAAACGACTCAGACTGCTTTTAAAATGACTTAAAACGACCCAGATAGTTTTTAAAATGACTTAAAATCTCATGTTGTTTTTAAAATTATTCAGACTATTTTTAAAAAGAATTAAAAAGATTCAGACTATTTTTAAAATTACTCAAAATGTTTTTAAAATGACTCAAAATGACTTAGAATGTTTTTAAATGACTTGAAACGACTCGGACTATTTTTAAAATGACTTAAAACGACTCGGGTTGTTTTTAAAATTATTTAAAACGACCCTGACTGCTTTTAAAATGATTCAGAGTATTTTTAAAATGGGTTAAAACGACTA
Organism: Primula veris; assembly: GCA_963682055.1. Lineage (NCBI taxonomy): Eukaryota > Viridiplantae > Streptophyta > Magnoliopsida > Ericales > Primulaceae > Primula > Primula veris. The sequence continues at coordinate 19,799,620 of OY821749.1, read as the reverse complement.
AAATTTTAAAATGATTTAAAATGACTCAGGCTGTTTTTAAAATGAATTAAGACGACTTGGACTATTTTTTTATTTTTTTTTGCGTTTTTGGATTTTTATTGATTTTAGATTTTTGGGATTTTATTTTTATTTTTTGGGATTTTTAAAATTTTATTCGTATTTTTTCGGGGTTTTGCATCTTTAAAGTTTTTTTTTTCTTATTTTTTACATTTTTATTGGTTAGTTAGGAAAAATAGACCAATAATTAATTAATTTCAGTTTCATGAACCAATAACTAATTAAGTTGTAGATAAGGTAATAATTCAAAATTAAATGCCTCTCCTCACCATTCCGGTAAATTATAGGTTTCAGAAACAAATGACTAGTTAGTGTCTTTTGAACGGCCTTTGGATTTTGACATTAATCGTCATGTTGTAAACGTATGATTTTTTTACATTAATGCTCGACAATTTCTCTGTTACGTCATAAAAATTAGTACTTGCTTGCTAATGTTTTAAGTGTCTTTTGATTGCCTTTAGTTTAATTTCTTTGTTGTTGTCATTTTTATTTTTTTATTTTAGGGAATTATGCAATTTGTAGCAAGTCAGATATCAAAATGGAAAAAACAAGAATGACCCCCTAACCCAACCTATACCAAACCCGAACCAAACACGTTTGTAACAGGTTAAGTTGAGTTTTAAATTGTAAATGATTGAGTTGAGTTGAGTTGAAATTTAAATTTTGTCAATCTGTATCGAATTTTTGTGGCGGGTTTCGATTTGGGTTGATATAAACCACACAAATCCGTCATGTGCCCATCCTAAAAGTGGATATATGTATAAAAGTCATAGCATATATAGGCAATTGAGTAGCATTTTGGTCTCACTTATACAACTTCAACAATACAAAGGAGCTTGTAAAGATTGAGAAGTCTAATCAAATACGTACGTAAACCACTTAAATTTCAAAACACATTAATATTATTCCCTAATCTAAAATTCTATGAGGAAAAAAAGAAGATATAAATGCATGGTGAAAATGTAAACTTGCAAGAAGCCAATAATTTTAGAGGGTATCAATAACGTTTTTTCAGACCTCTAGTTTATTGAATTTGAGTGTGTTTCTTATTCCACTTAAAACATCATGGTGTTTGGGAATACTCTTAATTTATTTGGAAACAACATAGTAATAGGATTTTGGATTTAAAAAAAAAGATTTTGGGTTTAATTCTCTAAGAGTAATTACAATTTACTACGATCGAACAAAGCATAAATCATAGTAAACAATATAAGTTAGATACCATTATCATACTGAACCTTACAGCCAGACCAAACTATAAATTCCAATTGGTGTTGTCTCTTTCTTACCTAGCTATGCACATACATGTATTCTCTGATTTCTATCACCATTTTGTAAAACACAAAGCTAACTAAAAGTAGTACCCAAAAGTGGGAAAAACTTATCTCTAATGCCCATTCCATTTCTATGGCTAAAAAATGAAGCACATTTCCTATATCATTTTCCCTTCTGGCTCCCAACTAGCAGGTACATCTATACAGCTTTTGACTAACCTTCACCGCTTATAGTGCTTGTTACAAATTAATCAATTATCAATATGCATGGACCCCTATTTTTTGAGCTTTTGATGGACAATATAATTTGCAATTTATAATCAATTTATTAATTACATTTGTAAGGGTAACATTTTTTTGGTAAATTCTGGAAGTACTTTCAATTGAACGCTTGTGATCTACAAGTTCTGAATGAAATGGTACACTAGATCTAAAGTCATTCTGAATGATGAAATAATAATCATGTTTGTGTACCATTTCTGTCACTAATTCTGAATGACTTTAGAAATGGTACACTGTATCTAAAGTCATCCTAAATGATGAAATAACCCTAATAATAATCTTACTTCATTTTATAAAGGTAAATTGCGAAAAAAAAAACATGAACTATTGATCTTTTTACAAACTAGCAATAAAAATTACTAGCAATAAAAATTTATTAACAAACTACTACTATATTTTATGAATGACCCAAATGGGTCATTAAAACTAACTTTGCGTTTTATGACCCATTTGTACAATAGTTTTGTTTTTTTGTTACAGGAGTATATTTTACAGTATTTGCCCAAATAAATAAATAAATAATATATATATATATATATATATATATATATATATATATATATATATATATATATATATCTTACCAGTATATTTTAACAAAAGAATTATTTAAACGAATGCTCCGTGAAAATGTTAATGTATCTTAAAGTAGAAAACTGCAATTATTTAGAAACAACTGCGGTTAATCAAGGGAAATTTTACAAATACGTATATACCAATCAACTTAATTATAAAAAACCCATCTATGTGTACTTATTTACAATTAGGTACATAGTCATAAAAAATAATAAAATATATAAAAAAAAAATTAAAATCAAAAAATAAAAAAAAATGAAAAAATTGAACATAATATCAAACAGAATTAGAAAGGATTGAACATGATTAAACATAATTAGATAGAATTAAACATGATTAGACATACAAGAATATTAGATAAGATTGAGCAGGATTAGATAAGATCAAACAAGATTAGACATACATGATTGAACATGGTCAGACAAGATCACATATATTTTTTGTATAAAAAATGCATTTTTTTAAAAAAAATTTCATTTTTTTTGGAAATTTTAATTATACATGTATCTATTTGTAAATAAGTTCACAAAATATGTATTTTTTTGCAAGAGACTCATCAATTTCAAAACCACCGAGTTTTTTGTAAATAAGTTTATAAATATATATAAAGTGACATTTTCCCATTAATCAGCAAGTGTCTCCTTTAAATGTAGTAGTAATCAAATTTCATAGGTTTATTCACTTATTAGTTATTAATGAACTTTTGCTTTTCTTAAAAAAAGAACGAACAATAATTATGTGACTGTGTAGTGTGTTAAACTACCATGTAAAGTTGAGTTTATACTCGTTTAACTATTTTAGCCGGTTTAGGCTCATATCTTATACGATGGTACCAACCAAAAGAATTTGGGTAGGAGTGAACGGAAATCGGTTGGTTATTTTTGATGAAAACTCAAACCGAACTAATCGAAAGTCAATGGCTTCGTTTAGGTTCAAATTTGAAGCAAACTGATACTCGAAAACCAAATCAAACCAAATCAGACCAAACTACAGCAATCGGCTTGGTTCAAATTCAACTTTGTCCAAGTGAACTTTAAATAATAATAAACTCAAACTATGTTTTAATGATAACGAACAATTATCATAATGTAACAAAAAAACATCTTAATGAAACACCGAGCCTGCTCAAAAAATAAATTTTTTGTTGGTTGCCTTGTTTATTTTTTATTTATTTTTTTACCCATTTAAAGAAAACCTAAAAAAAACATAGTATAAATTTTATTTTATTCGAGAAATTATTTGTGCTTGCGGTGTGATGTCTAGTCCACTCGGACTATCTGTATTCCCTCGTGACCGACCATGATCAAACCTAACTAATTAGTACATAAAACATAAAAAAATAAAACCCTTTTTACATAAAATAAACATACAAAATGTAATAAAATCGACATACAAAAATTAAGTCACTCATGATAAATAATTGGTTCAATTTGAAAATTTTCAAACTGCAAACTCAAACAATTACATGTGTTTTTAAAATTTTAAACCAAACAAACCAATTAGTAATATGTTAGGTTCGGATTTTACTCGGCTCGGTTAGGTCGGGTCGGCTTGTTTGGATGACTTTTGGTAAGCATAAGATCAACTGTCCGTACTCAATTAATAAGTACTAATCTATTGTACCTAATCATTGCACCTAAATTTTGGTGGGAAGTACAATATTAATCAACAGTGATTGTTAGACTTAAAGTACTAATCACAGTATTCGTTAGGCGCTGGTCACTTTTTACACACTGTCACGCACTTAAAAAAAAAAAAAAAAAAAAAAAAAAAAAAAAAAAACCCAAATAGTGACATAATTAGTGATGATATTTTTTGTTACGAGCTTATTAGCGAAGATTTTTGTGATGACTTTGTGACAATTTAGTCAATTTATGACAGATTATGACAACTTTTTAAATTAATAACATACTTGTGACAATTTTTTTCACTAAATCAAATTTTATTTTGTAGGGACGTGTTAAAGCAACCACTATTGGTTCCTTAAAAGCCATTTTTTCTTAAATTTTGAAAAATTTTATGAAAAAAAGTTGAATTTGTTTGAGTAACATGTTCCTTATAATGTTACTCAAATTATAAATTAGCAAAATGTTTCTCAAATAAAAGTAACCAAATAAATTTCTCAAATTTTCTCTCTCCTCCATTGTGTTATTTTTCTTCCACATGTATGTATATTAAACCATAAAAGAAGATAAAAAACTAATATAAAATAAAACGGAGAAAATTTATAAGCAAGCTGAAGTGTTGTATAAATATAAATTGGTTATGCAAAATAGAAAAAATAGAGTTTTTATTTAAAATATAAAAAATAGAGTTTTTATTTAAAATATAAAAAATATGTAAGAAAACCTGCCGTGCTTGCTCTTATGCTCAATTAGTCAATTTGGTATTGGTCTCTTTTATACATGTTGGTCCTTTTTGCCGGTTTATTATAAGTAGATATGTAGACGAAAACTGATAAGAGTTAGACATTAATGTGACTGCACAGTTTGTGTGCTAACTGCTAATTCACAAGTTTTAACTTAATTATTGCCCCAATAGGTGTTTTAATGTAAAAAAATTACTGTGTTCAAACTTATTCAAACATGGTTGTTTTTTTTGATAAAGAAACATGGTTGTTGATAGTTCTGCAAATGAACCAATTTCCGTTCGTAAGTAAGTTTGTGTTCGACTCGTTAAAAACTTGGCTAGTGTTCTTTATCTACTAATGACCTGAACAAAATCACGAGGCTCTCGTATCCAGGCTTTGATTATTTTAATATTTCTTTTATTATATATAATCATGTCTATGGACTATGTATGTAATAAGTACTCCTAATAACTACTAAATATATTTTTGTAAATAATAATCCGTTTATATTAAAACTCATGATATTTCTTTATTATATTTTTGTAATAAAAAATTCACGATACTTCTTTGTATTGATTAACTTAGTAAATATTTTGGTTAAGTAAAAAAGATATTTCATGAGCGAAACAATATTAATAAATGAGTCGATGTGTTAAGACGGGACTCATGAACATGCTCGACTCAGTCTCGTTATAAGGAGTCGAGTCCCAACAAACTTTCAGGAATCGTTTAATAAACTAGCCAAATTTAAACAGAACCGAGGTCGTCTGGTCTCATTTGCAATCCTAGTCGAGGAACAATATAATTGCATGAATTTCAAAAAGATATATAATTGCTTTTTGCACTCTTAGTTGAGGAACAGTATGATTGTGTTTTTTTATATATACACACACACAATTTTTTTTTTATGAAAGTAATGTTACACAATATGAATGTATAGATATAATCCATAAGGACCATAACTTTGATACTAGAATGTAGAAATATGTAAATGCAGTATAACTTCTTCTTTTTAAAAGTAATGTTACACAATATAAATGTATATACATATATCCATACCTTTTATATAATGTAGAATTATGTAAATTCTACTAGGTTATGTTAATTTGAATTCTAGCCTAACGAAAAGCTAAGATAACCTAACTGAAATATTTCCTTTAACTAACCAATTTCTGGATGTTTTGATTTTTATTTTTTTATTCAGTTTCCACCGTTATTTTCCCTATTTAGACGTCTTTTAGCTGTCTATGTCAAATGGTCTTATTACCACTACCTTAGTTATAACTTGTAACTATGAGCGTGTTCCTCAATCAATTTAGAACCATAGCTTGATAAAAGTGAAAGTGACAATCTTGTTTGTTGTTATCTTATGTTCTTGTGTATTTATGATTTTTCTAGAGCTTGCTGCTTTTATTTTCCAATGTGAAAAATCCCATCTTGATGGACCATTTACTTGAAAGTTGAGGTTGTGGATTTGTGGGGTCTCTCTTGTCTTTTACTATATGACACAGAAAAATGAAGATAGTTTATCATCTATTTGTCTATTAAGCCTTAAGCTCAAAGAGTTGGGTCAACTATATGGAACTTAACGAAAAATCACGCAATATCGTACATGTGAATTTTCTTTCTCCACTCATCCTATTTAAGCTCCTAATTCATCTATATATCTCCCTAACACATTTTTTCTCAAACCAGAATCCATGTTTTTAATGATATCTATCTCAATCTTTTCTTCCGTTTCCTACATTAATACTCACTCTTCCGAACCGATTCACTATCGTGCCTCCTGATTACATGTTTGAACCTCTTAATCAACTATATAAACAAGTTTGCGCAGTTTAAAAAAACTTTAGACTTATACACCATGCAAATGAAATGCGTTATATAAGAATAATAACAGATAACTAGACTAATACACCACGCTATAACAGTCATCCTTGTTAAAAAATAATTTACGATTTCTTGCGGTATTTTTTATTTCGTAATAAGTTGTTGGTTTTATCAGGGACAACGCCGTGAGGGGTCGACATAAGAAATTTCTCGACCATGACTTTTGTTTTGTACTTTTTAGTTGGTCCTATATAGTACGAATCTTATTCGAATTTGCCAACCAAAAAAGTCTACCTTTCTAGTGGACTAACTTGCATAGTTGCATATACAAATGCTAATAAGTAATAGGGTAATAACCTCTAGAAACATTGTCACATTTATATTTACATACATCATCTGTGATTGCTTGACAATTTAAAGATTTCACTTTCGTCTCTCCATACTACTTTGCTTTGTGTTCTTTCATTTTCTTTGAGCAATGAAAACCCGGAGAGTGAAACGTTCTGAGGTATGCTTGAATTTTGTCCATTTAATTAGTTTGTTCTTTGTGATTAAATTTGAACGTCTTTGTTTCGTTTATTTGTTATGGTGGAAATCTTGCAGTCCTTTTGGCCTTCCATTATGATGAAGAAGTGGCTAAATATCCAACCCAAGGTTCATGATTTTAGTGAAGACGAAGTTGACACTGAAACTGAGAGTGAAGATGATGATAAAGTTTTATACAGTATGTAAACATGACTCTTCTTCTTCCTGATTTATATTCCTTAATTTTTAAACATTTGGTGCCTCTACAGCTTGCTCTCTGAAAGATGAAAGGATAGACGTGCGCAACATCCATAGCTCAAGAATGAGCAAATCTTTTCAAGAAACTCAAGCTTCAGGTAACATAAAGTTTCTCTTTAATTGCGTTCAACAATAGACTTAATTTTGTTTCCAACAACTTTTTCATCATGTTTTCTGTACAACTTTGTGATATGAAGTAGAAATGCCTAATGGTATTTTTCTTGTTTCTTGTTTCTTGTGCATTGTACTTGAGTAAACTACGGATTTCGGGAATGAGCGTTTGTTTGAAATTTTTTATGCGCTACTTAATGGCATATAATTTGTCGATTTCCTAATTTTGAGTACGAGGCCTAATTTAACTTCTGTTGCTGACGTAATTAGCACGGCTAAAAATAGCCAACTAAAATAGCCGGAACCTAATTTAACTTCAAAGCTTAACCTGTTTGCTTTGTAAGTGTGTTGCTCAATGAATTAATCTAACCCGAGTTTATATCATTAATGATTGGAATAATTTGGTTGCATGTTTCTATATCTAGTGGAAAAGCGTATTGTCTTCCTGTAAAGGTAACCTTTAATTGCATACCGGAACGGTTAATATGATCTCAAACTTACAATGAGTTGTCACTCTTTTCTTATGAAATGCGGGGTGATAACATTTATCACCGACTAGCCCACCAAATTGAAAGCTTCATTTCTGCAACTTAATTAATTAACCCAGGGGGTGTGTTGAAATCCTGAAGCAAGATTTTATAATCCTTCATGGATATTTTCTTGGTTGTCTAGGAACACCTTCAAAAGGCTACAATTTGAGGCACAAAAGAGGGAAATCAGAAACTCTCCGCATGCAGTACATTAATAAAAAGGATGTGAGGTTCGATAAGAAAGAATCTATTTTTTATCTGTTTTTATTTTCTTTTTTACTTTAGACTAAAAATCAGTATTGTTTTTGAAAATCTAGCTTATGATCTCTCTATTTCCTGTAGGGTGACAATAGGGACTTGGAATGTTGCTGGAAGGATTCCAAATGTTAATCTTGAGATAGACGAGTGGCTCTGCGTGAATGAACCAGCAGATGTTTACATTATTGGGTTAGTACTTCGTTGAATCTACTTTTTATTCGTTGTATAGATAATCTTCGAGAACTGATCTACAGGGATGGGAATAATAATTAGGAAACAGAAAAAAGAAGAAGAGAAAAAAATTAGGGGATGGGTTGGATGCAACTTGCCAATAAATTAGCTGGCTTATATGAGGACCAAAAATCTGATTAATCCAGCTTTAAATATCTAGCTTTATCAGGCCTAATGCACTTCAACTTATAATCAAGCCGAACTTAAGAAACAGCAACCAAACCATCACTACGGCCTTGGCTGGTTGTAGCTTCTAAGTTCAGATTTTGTATTTCATTTTTTTTCTTTAATCTGGAAACCTTTGGTTGACCAGCTTAAAATCTTAGCTTTTCTAGGTTCTTTTGGTCTGAATAAGCTAAAAGTTTTGAGCTTGATGAACCCAATTTTAATCTGATCTTAACAAAACTCAACTTACATGCTTAAAAGCTGCAACCCGGCAAGCTTGAATGTAGATAATTGGGCATTCAATTATCAGGAACTATTTTCATAAAAAGGTTTTATGGAGTATTATTTTCAACTTGATGAAACTTTGGGTCTGTATCAGCTTTCAAGAGGTGGTCCCTTTAAATGCTGGAAATGTTTTGGGCGCAGAAACTAGAAGGCCAATTCCAAAATGGGAATCCATTATTCGGAAAACTTTAAACAAGGCATCGAAACAACATAAGACCAAACACAAGAGTTTTAGCGCCCCACCTTCTCCAGGGATAAGGACTTCTTCGGCAGCTGATAGCATAACTGAAGAAATAAATAATTCCGTATTAAATACTCTGGATGAGGAAGATATTGTCACCACGGGTGATAATGTCATTAGTCCAAACATAGATAAATTTAATGAAATTCACAAGATGGGGAAGAAACTACAGTTGAAAAGAATATATAGTGAGAGTACGCTTGATTGGCCCGAACAATCTTTGGATAATACACCTCAATTACGGAGAGTATTTAGCAGTTCAGCTAGAATTGGCTGTGAGTTGAAGGAAACTTATCCAAATAATGATTTTAAAAAGTCTCACCAAAGCTCGGGGAACCTCGGATTATCTTGTTTGGAAAAGGAAGATGTTGGTGATGATTTTAGCAGTCTGTCTGATGATTTTTCTGAAGATGAAGGGGAACTATGTCATGAAACACCGAAGATGAAAAAAGAACATGGAGTTCCAAAATATCAGCCAAAGTATGTCCGTGTTGTTAGTAAGCAGATGGTTGGAATATACATATCAATTTGGGTGCGAAAAAGGCTGAGGAGACATGTAAACAATCTCAAAGTGTCTCCTGTTGGAGTGGGCTTAATGGGCTACATGGGGAACAAGGTATACATTTACAATAAAAGAAAAGTCTCTTTGCACAAATGGATACACAGATTCGTGAGGTTAAAGGGGGTCCGACATTGATTAGTCGATAGAGGGTGCATTCTGCTGCCATCTCACGAATCTGTGTACAAAAAAATGCATAAAAATTACTGTACTTTACAGTAATGTTTTGAAACCAGACCGGAAGCCAGATTGGTATAGCTGCAATGTCTCTCATCACATATAAAAAATTAATGTAGAGATCATAATTTAAAAAGTGGTTGCTGGGTTGTCGATATACGGTCCGGTCTGTATTTACATATATATGCAGTTATTGAGTAAGATTCATGGGATCTGATGCAGGGTTCTGTTTCAGTTAGCATGTCTCTTTTCCAGTCGCAGCTTTGCTTTGTGTGTTCTCATTTAACATCTGGCGAAAAATATGGTGATGAACAAAGGCGCAACTCTGATGTAAATGAGATCTTAAAGCGCACTTGTTTCTCATCTAATGTTGATATTGATGAACCACAGACTATTCCATCTCACGAGTAAGCATTCAGTTCTCTTTTTAAATTGTATGTTGCAATAAAAAAATTCTCTGAATTTAGGTACATTTGTGGCAAAGAAGTTGCTTATTTGTATTTATCTAGTGTCTAATATGCATGTTATTTTTATTTTTATTGTTTCTTACGAATTTCTATTGAACATGAAGCTGAAATTGAGTATCCTTTGTAACAGCCAGATATTCTGGTTTGGGGATTTAAATTATCGTCTCAATATGATCGACACAGATGTTAGAGAGCTTGTGGCCGAGAGACAGTGGAATGAACTCTTGGCCAGTGACCAGGTAGAGTAAAACTGTATTTCATTTTTTCTTGTGATAGAACAACGATTAATCCCGTAAAATCCATATATTGTTTTTTTCTTCTTCATGATGGTGATATATTGATTTTGATATATTTCCTCTCTTTTTTTCTTCTAAATGTGGCAGCTGAATGAAGAACTCCGGAAAGGGCGTGTGTTTGACGGATGGAAGGAGGGATATATTACATTTCCACCCACTTACAAGTATGAATTTAACTCGGATAAATATGTTGGTGAAAACCTGAAAGAAGGGGAGAAGAAAAGATCCCCTGCATGGTAAGCGTTGATTAATGGAAGATGGTTGTCCGCAGTCCAGCAGTTCATTAGTCCACAATATGACCAATTTTTGATTTATTTTAAATCATTTGAAGTCCTTTTTTCCTTCGACTGCAACACAAAATAACTCATCGCTACATCATTTTGAAGAACTGACCAACATCAGTCCATTATAAGGACTGCTGGGGATAACACTCCTTGATTTATAAGAAGTGATATAGAAGTAACAAACAATCTGGAACTAGTTCCAATAAATAAATAAATAAAATCTGAATTAAAGACATAGGATATACATGGTGGATATGAACGTATCTTACAATTGCTAAGGTCTTATGTCTTATAAATATATAACAAGCTTTGTTTGTCGCGTATTAGAAATAACCAACTTTATCTGATCCATACCCTTCTTTTTTAGTAAATAAAAAATGCAAGTGCGAGGTGATAATTTTATAACCGTGCCCTATGTATGCAGGTGTGACCGTATATTGTGGACGGGGAAATGCATAAAACAGATTTCTTACAAACATACAGACTTAAGGCTCTCAGACCATCGGCCTATCAGTTCAATTTTCGTTGTTGAAGTTGAAGTTTTTAACCAACGAAAGCTCGAAAGAGCTCTCAATTTCACAACTGCAGATTGTCGTCCCACATTTGTTGATGATAAAGAAAGAGAATCAAGACATTATTAGTTAACATGTCGTTATAGTTGTTTGCATAATTAATATATGTGTTTATGTGTTTTTCCTCACAAATCATGTGATATACCGATTCATGGTTTTGATAAATAAAACTTTTGAATTTTGCAGCTTGTCTACTTAAGGCTTGTTTTTCTGAGGTCTTAAAGCAAGATCTTTGAACCTGAGAAATAATGTTACGTTCATCCAGCTTTAAACTTCTCAGAATTTTAAGCTAGAAAAATATTATTACAGCCGAATATTTTTGGTAATTTGTGATAAGTTATGTAATTTCCAGCTTTACAAAATATTAAGAACCCAAGAAGTATGTATAACTACAATAAAAAGATGAAATGTAATAAAGATAGCATTCATTTTGTTATTAAGCTTATTATTTTGTTGATTTCCTTGCTAAAATGACATTGATAACATTAGATTTGTAATTACTGGCAAATCACACATTAGAGGGTTTTCCCTCCTCCAAGTTTCTTTCTACTATATTAAGGTGTATGATGTACCAGTACATCATTACGGATTCATTGAAATAGAAACAAATCATTTCTATTTTATTTTTCTTACCTTCTATTAATTTGTGTGGAGCCTTTTGAGTTTAGATAGAGTTTTGTTAATGAAGGTTAATTAACGGTACTGTAAAAGTTGTGTAATATTGTGAGTCATGTTTGTTTACTGTGTATCTATTTTTAAATCAATAAGAGGTTGGATAATCTTGTGCAAAAGAGCATTCTTCTTATTGAAGCTCCTTAGTCGTTCCATAAGTTCATTAGCTCTTTCCATATGGTGCTTTCTCCAGAGCCTTCTTATGCTTGAAATATGTTTGTGATTTGTCTATTCTGGTAAATTTTCTGGAAGAAACTTGTGCATGGAAAAATGTAGTGGAAATAAAAAGTTTTTATTATTGGTATAGGAAATAGCGTAGCAACTAAAGATTTCGTTTTTCTGGTATACAAGATGAAGATATCTGATATTTGTAATCCTTGTCTATGCTGTTGATAACAAATCTAACAGGTTATTTTTCTCAATTATCTTTTCGATAATGGCTGGACTTGAACAAAATCAAGGTCTTGACATAAATAATTCAACCGGCTGGACCATATTATAATAAAAAATTATGTCTTACAAGTTACATGTAAGATTTATTGTCTAGAAAAGGAAACTGGCCTTAAGATTCCAAACGAAGAACAAATGTTTTAGATAATTCAAACATATGGTCCAAATGGCAACCAAGAACTTTCATGGTATATATGGGAAGAAATGTGGGCAAGAAGGGGAATTACAAAAACACTTATCTAGAGAAGTGTAAAAGAATACCATCGTAAACTGAGATTGGAGAGAAATTCAGATTTAAGAGATTTAATCTCTGCTGATAATATACAAACACTTGCTTCCAAGACCGTAAAAAGTAAAAACCATACCGACTAGGCATACCCGACCAGAGCTCAAATTAAATAATGTCTTTAGACAAATCTCTACAAGTTCCGGTTATTGACATGAGTAAACGGGATACATTAGATGAATCAGCAAAGCTACATCAAGTATGTAGAGATTGGAGCTTCTTTCAGGTATAGTTTTATGTAATGTGGTAGTAACTTTAAGTTGCAATGTTACTATGTTTAGTTAATTATGTTATAATCAGTAATCTAATAAACTGAGCTATGATTTACCCATGAAGTTAATAAATCATGGGATGTCAGAGGCGATAGGAAAAATGGAGGAAGTATCGAAGGAATTCTTTAAGCTCTTTTTAGAAAGAAAAAAGGTTTATGAAAAGCAGCCAAATAATATTCAAGGATATGGTCAAGCATTTGTTGTGTCTCGAGATGAAAAACTTGATTGGAATGACATGCTCTTGCTTATTGCTCAACCTCTCACTCAAAGGGACATGAGATTTTGGCCTACCTCCCCAACCAATTTCAGGTAATCGAAAATTCGAGAAATAAATAGAATTATTTAATAAGAAAGACATGCTAAGTAAATACACTAATGGACGAATCAGTTCTCCAACCCAACCTTGAAACACTAATTAGTTCAATTTTACGATTAGGAGAGGGTTGGAATTGCACTTGGTTTCTCTCTCTTAGTGGTACCAAAAATCATGAATTAACATTTTTATTTTATGTGATGTAATGTATACAATATGACTAGATCAACATTGGACGCATACTCATTCGAGCTCCTGAGAGTTCAATTAATTCAATCTCTTGAGGGTGATGGAAAAAAACCTTGGTCTAGACCAGGATGAGTTTGTAGCCTTGTTCGAGAATGGAATACAAGTATTAAGAATGAATAATTATCCTTCATGTCAGCATGCTGATAAGATCGGTATATCGCCCCACTCTGATGCGATGGGGGACTCACTTTGCTTGTTCAGATCAATGAGGTGCATGGCCTGCAAATTAAGAGACATGACAAGTGGATCCCTATAAACCCCCTCCCTGGTGTTATAATCGTAAAATTGGTGGATTAGGGTCGGGACCCGATCCGTAAATGCTCAATCCGTATCCCAATCCGATTACTTTTGAAAGTGAAAAAAAATCCCGATGCCGACCCGACAAAAGTTAGGACCCGACTTTTTCGGGACCCGAATTTTCGGGATCACGTAGGGTCGGGATAGATTTATCCCGAATCTCCCGACATATTTTTTTATTTTACGATGACGTCATTTTTTATAACAATTTTCATTTGAGAAGTCTAAACGTGTTATTAACACGAAACATAATTCTAGTTTAAAAATAATATTCCTAATAAAAAAATTAAAAAAATTAACATGTAGTAGAAAAAATAGTGTGAAACTACAAATAATGGAGTAGATAAAAAAATTGATACGTTTTTTATCAGATTATTTTAGTCTTTAGTTTTATCCACACACGTAACAATTATCATATTAAATAAGATACATTATCATTATAATTTTTATAATCGAAAAATAGTAATCATTTATCTTTCTTGAAAATAACAATATAATTTTATAATTTAAATATATTTTTTATTTTAATAATTTCATATATTCAAAACTATAAATCTATATTATAATTATATAATTATAACTAATATATAAAATAAAAAATATTGTAACTCATATGGTAGAGTGTTTATATTGTATGCTTAGATGATTGATTTTCATCACTTGCATTTGATATAATAAAATATAAATTAATTAAAAAATCGGGTCAGATTGGGACACCCGACGAAATCAAAATTGTCACCCGATCCCGAAATTTGTCGGGTCGGGTGTGGGATTTCGGAATTTTTTTTCGGCCCTAGGCGACACTATTGAGGTAATCAATTGGATGATATCTTTTACACGGTTTTATCATACCCTTATATTGTTTCCTATATGTCTAATTGGCTATGAGTCCCTTAACATGATCTAACTGACGACAAAATTGCATGCAACTATCATTTCGTTAGTTCAAAATCAACTTCAAATGTCTCTTTGGCAATGTTGTTTCTTACTTGGAATATTATATTATATGCAGATTGCAGATGCACCATAAAGGTGCAGTGTGCGGAACTCTATCCAATACAGAATAGAGGGATAGTAAATAAAATGAAACGATATTAAATTTGTACATATTTTGTTGATGTAGATTTTAAGCAACGGAGAATATAAAAGTATTGAGCACAGGGTTGTTGTGAACCCCGACAAAGAGAGGCTCTCAATTGGTGGTTTCCATTTGACAAATGTGAAAGCCATGGTGGGTCCAATATTTAATCTTTTGAAGAAGGGCAAAGAACCCAAATACAAGAATATGGGCTTTATGGACTTCCACAAAATTAGTCGAACAAAACAAACTTGATGGCGGAATTCTGTTGGATCACTTGAGAATTAAGTAATAAAAATGAAGCTAACCTGTGTCAACGGACCGTGGATAGTCGTAGTTCTTTTGTACATCACTTGTTTTTTCTACATATATTACAGTCCTGAACTTGTTTCACGAATGTAGAACGCACACAATGCAAACACATTATTTGTCGATATTGTATGAAGTATGAACCCTTCTGCGATCTCACAAATATATGTACTCGTATGAAATTGCTCTTTACAGTAATATTATGTAGCAAGATTGCTGATCAGTGTCATCATGCCGCATTTTTTCACATCACATGTAAGAAAATGTTTTGGGCATGGTATTGTATATGCACTTGTGCATATGTATAAATCGGAAAACGGGTATCTCCATACTCCTATAAGCCGACTATGCAGTTATTGAGATAGAGTGGCGCGTCTCTTTTCGAGTTGCGGGTTTACTTTGTGTGTACTTATCTTAACATCTGGCGAAAATTGTATATAAAAAAAATGACATGAATGTTGTACTATCTGTGATCCTTGGACATACTGGCATGGTCATAAAGTGGTAACAGATTAATTTGATTTGCATGTTATCAAAAGAATTACAATTTCTTTGCAACCCAAAAGTTACAATTTCAAATTCACGTGTATCATAAGATGGCTTGTCTTCCCTTGCATACAACTTGAAGTGTTCGAACTCCGATTTGTATCTTCGATGTAAGAGGGTGATTCAACATGATGGAGCTTTTAGGTGTTATTAAGCTAAACTTTTATTAGAATATTGTCAATTTGACCTCTAAGCAAACATAAAGTTGAATTACAAATGCGGTAGTATATTGGTGGCAAAGAAATTGTATTCAGTTAGTTGTACCTGCCTTGAATCTTAACAGTGACCTAGAGG
The DNA here is from genome assembly GCA_963682055.1 of Primula veris. Lineage (NCBI taxonomy): Eukaryota > Viridiplantae > Streptophyta > Magnoliopsida > Ericales > Primulaceae > Primula > Primula veris. Next base: position 19,783,526 of record OY821749.1, on the reverse strand, counting down.
GCATATCTTCATTAGGAAAAATAGTTGGTACGAATAACAAGAAACAAACTTTAGTTTCTCTACAAGAAAACTCACTCTATTGGCTCATATTTATATTCTCAAGTTAACTATAAAGACACAAACCAAACTGCAACATTGGTCATCTAATACTAGTAAAATCTCTCTTAATTAATATGAATTTGATAATGTTGAACTTGTTAGCGTTTTCCAAACTAAGTTCTTCATGGGTTTTATCATTCGTGATGCTAGTTTCGATATTACACGGAATTGAAAGTTTAAGCTACGATGGGGTTCTGGTGGCTGACTATTATGGTGATACATGTCCAATGGTGGAAGAGATTGTACGACGCGAGGTGAGAATAGCGGTGCTCAAAGACCCTCGAATGGCTGCCTCGCTACTTCGCTTGCACTTTCATGACTGTTTTGTCTTGGTAACTAAATCTCTTTTCAATATTAGAAACTATTCATGTTGTCAAACAATATTTGTACATCACATAATTGAGTTTCAGAGTTTAGTTATCAATCTATACAAAACTGATCAATTATTACACAGGCCTGTCAAAAATCACAATCTGGATGCAATTTAGGCATGCTAATTATCCATATTCACAAATGATTTGAAACTTAATGGTGTTGTTCTTATGTAGTGATCATTTGATATTGCGTAGACTAGTATTTACTAAATTAACACATCAAATAATAGTAGGTAAGGCGCCACTTTTTTAGTCAATATACTCTTACTTACCTAAAAATAAACATTAGTAGGTAGCTTATTGAGGCCAGGGAGTTAAAATTTAATGACAATGTCCCAATGGTTTGATTCGTTTAGATTGTTATCTAAAATAATGAAATTTAATAATATGATATACTTATTGTTAATTAAAGACTTATTAATTAGTTTAAAAAAACGTAATATTCTTTCTTTGAGAAGATACTGCTACTTATAATGTTAGCGAACAAAATTTGGGATGAACTATGGGGAACATTCATGTGATTAACCATATTTAATAGGAATTTTTTTTTCTTTTAATTTCTATTGTTTTTCTTTAAAAGAACTTGTTTTGAAAATATTTTATGTGTGGTAGGGATGTGATGCATCAGTTCTGCTAGATGATTCAGAAGGCGTAATTAGCGAAAAACAAGCAGTGCCTAATGTGGGGTCGTTACGAGGATTTAGGGTTATTGATAGGATTAAGTACCGTTTGGAAGAGGCTTGCCCATACACTGTTTCATGTGCGGATATCTTAGCCATCGCTGCTCGCGACGCTGTTGCTTTGGTATGTTTTAATTTGTAATGTTCAAATTTAGTCTCCACATGCAAACAACGGAGACAACTAAGTGAATTTCTCTCTAAAAATCTTGGTAACCTAAAAATATACAATGTGTAAAGTGCGGCCCAAATTGTTCTTTTCTTATCTAATCATCCAACATATAATTTGTTGTTTTTGTTTATTTGAAATAGAGGGGTGGACCAGGATGGGAAGTTTTTCTAGGTAGGAGAGACTCTTTAAAGGCAAGCTTAGATGGTGCAAATAAATTAATCCCAGCTCCAAATTCATCTCTTGTCACACTTATTGCAAATTTCCAACAGCAGGGTCTTGGCATTAGTGACTTGGTTGCTTTATCAGGTAATTATTTTCTCCATCATACTTTTGTTATGTAAAGTCAAATTTTATTTTATTTCGACAAAAACAGGTTAATACCGAAACCAGCCATGTACTGCTGCTACTAGTGTATTTCTTTCATCTAGGCGGTTAGATAATATTTGACATAACAAATCTCAGTCATTCATAACATTTTAACTGAAGGCAGAAAGTTTTGACAGTTGCTGGATTTGATCTCAAAACATTGATTGAAATGTTGTCAACAACTGAGATCTGTTATGTCAAATATCATGGCCAAAATATATCCATATAATCCGAACTTTACTTGATACAATGGGGGCTCTTAAATTTTAGGTAGTCACACGATTGGTAAGGCAAGGTGTTTAAGTTTTCGACAAAGAATTTACGATGAAAATCTTGAAGAACAAAACCATGACCGCCATTACAAAAGAGGGACCACTTTCCGAAGATCCTTACGTTCGCTATGTCCAGAATCAGGACGAGATAATGCATTTTCACCGCTAGATTTGTCAACTCCTTCTAGGTTTGATAATCACTATTTCCAAAATATTATTAATGGAGAAGGTTTGTTAATTTCGGACAATGTGTTGGTAACTCAAGACATTGAAGGGGAGATAAGAAGAAGTGTCTGGAAGTATGCTAAAAATCAAGAACGTTTTTTTGCTTCTTTTGCTAATTCCATGACCAAAATGGGAAATATAAATGTTTTAACTGGAGTGGAGGGAGAAATTAGGAAGAATTGCAGGTTTCTGAACAAGTAATTGTTTTTTTTTTCCACTATGGATAGAAATTTTACATATTGGGTACACCGTACGCCTATGTAGAATATTACGCGTCCTTATCGATTATGAGAACTATGCATCATTTGATAAACCTTCCAAAAATCCTACATGAATGGTATATCGGATCGTTTATTAAGTATGAGTGCGTGATCTTAGCGCACATCAAATGGAACTTTGGTAACAAAAATCTTAAATAAACTTTCCGAGACTAATCTAGTTAAGATAAATGTAATAGTTGTTTGGTGCGTGACTTAGCGCATCAAGATGTTGAGAATTTAAACCTTATAAAGAAATAGAACTTTGGTAACAATTTGTTTACGAGGATAGCTCCTCGTCTGCTTGTACTTTTATGTTTTTTTATAACTAGCAATTTGTTTTTTTTTTCCTCTAGCCTATGGTAGAATAACATTATAAACGTGTCACTAAACAGATACTCCTATCAAAATACTTGGGCTCTATGTATATATGTATAATTTTGATCGACAAATAACTCATATCTAAATTCTCGAAATCGAAATTTTCAAAAATTAATCACATAGTTTAAATGTTAAACTATATGAACAAATTTTAAAAAGTTATATTTTAACAATTTTAATACAGAATATTTACCGGTTAAAGTTGTGCGTAAAAAACATTGAGCCCAAAAGGAGGACAAAGAACACTAACTACAAAATATTTAGCCATTTCAGTTTGGTTTGAAAAGTAAAACAAATAGAAACTAAAAAAAGACTATTTCAATCAACACTATATAAGACCAGGTTTAATGGACCCCGTCAGCACTGTGTATACAATATTATTGACCCGGTCTTGTATACACAGTGCAAAACAATTGCTGTCTTTACATAAGATTTATATTATTATTTGAGATACAAATTAAAAAGTTTGCAATAAACTTTGCATTACCCATCAAATGTCTACTGCACTATATCAGCGGTTATGTAATGCGTCGAATATAAGAGCCAAGGCCGGTATGCAAATAGCAAAAATACTACTATATATATATATATATATATATATATAGAACAAACATGTATGAGCAATAGATTCCCTTAACTTAGAACAAATCACCGATACTGCTAAGACTCATGTATGTAATTTCCGTATTAATGATACATGTTAAAGAGAAAAATATCAAAGTTCGGCAAATAAATTATATCAAAACGAGGGAGAACTAGCTATAATCCTATTTTTGTCGCTTTCTAATTCCTCTCTTAAGTGAGTCTATAAATTATAAAACGGAGTGAAGACGGGGAGTGAGTGATATGAAAATGAATATGGAGAGTGAGAAAATGAGAAGAAATAATTTTGGGGGTTCACTCCAAGTTGAGAGTGTTCAGGCACTGGCTTCGAAGGGCTTGAAGAATAATATCCCACTTCGGTATATCCGTCCCCATCTAAAATTAGAAAAAATTTCAGTTGACGATTCTCAAAGTATACCAATAATAGACATGAGCAAGCTTGAGAATATCGATGAATCCTTAAAGCTTCATTATGCATGTAAAGATTGGGGGTTCTTTCAGGTTAGAAATTTTGCTTTGTATTTTAAGATATTGTACAGACATGAAATCCCCGACAAATTCCCCAAGTACACATATAAATTCAACAAGAAATAAGGAACTGAATATTTTGTAAATTGTGGAGGCAGGGGAAAAAGATAGTTATGTTTATCTTCGATACACAAAAAGCAATTAGGTTTATCTCTGTGTTTCCAACATAGTTATAATGCCCGCGTAAGTTTCTGGATTCATTTATATTGAAAGAAGTGTTATGCAAAAAAAAATTGGAATCATTTTCATATAGTGTGTGTCTTTGGATCAAAATAAAATAAAATTCTAGCTAGCTTATTAATTAAATAGTTCTTTTTTTCTGTCTTGTGTCATCTCAATGTTTCCTGTGTTCCGGTCATGTATCCGTAGTTTTGTCTAACCTAAAGAAACATCACCACTAGAATTAAATATCAACCATTGATGTCAAAACTAAACCATCTTTGTTTATTTGGTGATAAAAGTTGATAAACCATGGAATATCAGACGTCATAGATGAAATGAAGGGAGTAGCAGAAGATTTTTTCAAGCTACCCCAAGAGGAAAAGATGGTATATGCACAGGTCCCTGGTGACATAGAAGGATATGGGCAAGCAAATGTTCTCTCCGAGGAACAAAAGCTTGATTGGAGTAACATGCTCGCCATCATGACCCGACCTCTTCCCATTAGGAACATGAGATTTTGGCCTACTTCCCCACCAATATTCGGGTATAAGTTGCAAATGAACCAAACTGAAACAAGTTTGAATAAGCTGTATCTAAGTCATTTAACTCTACATTTAACTCCAAATCTATTTTGAAGACTAGTAGAACACAGACCGACAATTATGTCATTGTGAAAGGGGGAAACCTAATTATGTATGTGCTGGGTGATTTGTTTTCCATTGGTCACCTTATGAAATTTCTAAGCCTGAAGTTTTGGATATTGTTACGCGGTTTAGGTGTAGGTTCAGTTGTAACTGACAGCTGCAACTGATGGATATAATGAAGTTAATAAAACGTTGAATACATGGTAACTAAGTTCGACTTAAACCTAATATACGTCTTTGGGGCACTCACCCAATTTATATCGATATTATTTATTGATGTATATTTTTTTATTAGGTAGCAATTAGTAGTTACAAGTCATATCATATAATTGATGTACATATATGGTATTGCGGATCACAACGTGTGATGTGCATATATGAATAACCAGGTCCGCAATGGATGCATACTCCTGTAAGATGGAGAAAGTTGAGATAAGGCTGTTGAGGGTTATAGCTAAGAACCTTGGTATCGGCCCAAGCGAGATTTTAGTACCATTTGAGAACGGATTTCAAGCAATAAGGTTAAATTATTACCCGCCATGCGAGCTAGCGGATGAAGTTATTGGTTTCACGCCCCATTCAGATGCCTCGGGACTGACCTTGTTAGTTCAGGTCAATGACGTTTCAGGGCTGCAAATCAAGAAAGATGAGAAATGGGCCCTGTTAAGTCTCATCCTGGTGCTATTATCGTCAATGTTGGTGACATTATGGAGGTATAGATGCATGTTTGGCACTCTTTTGTTATTGCTTTACCTTTTTGGCGTTTATTTCTGGAAAACAAATTATTTATTCAAAGAAAGTTGGAATTACAAAATGGCCGTCCACGTTCATGTGATTAATTTGGTTTTCCATTATGGTCTAAATTAAAGCAGTGGATGCCAAATCTTTAGGTAATTAAACATGTGACTTGGTTTTTATTATTGTTGGAAAGCAATGGATATCTCATTAGGTAAATGAAACATGAGTTTCTAATAATCCTTAAGAAACCATTATTTATACTATAATATCAAATACATAAATTTCAAGTTTATGTACTTTCAAAATATACGAGTATACAACCAGGTTTTTTTTTTTTTAATTAATTGTGGTATAAACCACATTTTAGCTTTTATATATAAAATGTTGCTCAAACACAAAATTACAAGTTAGGGGGCATAACTGTTACAAAATGTAATATAGCTCCTCCTAACATAATGAAAGAGACTTAATGGACTAAATTGAATAAAACTTTAGCCATATCATCCTGTTCTAAGCTTTTCCCAAAATTAAAACAAAAAACCAACATAATGCTTCGCCTTCTCTCTCTATATTATCGCCTGTACTAGGCGATTTCCTCCTTCGTCTTCTATTTCGATACGCAGGTTGATCAGGCCGTCTTTTTCCAACTCCAGTAGCCCTATTATCCTTTTAGGGAAATCCTTCAATTCATTAGAGAAAATAGGTGTTGCTTGCTCTCGTGCCTGTTTGGCTAGCAAATCTGCTATACCATTTGCTTCTCTAAAGATATGTTGTATCTTCACCCTTCCTGTTTCTTCTTTTATTAATTGCTTAATTTTAATTGCCTTTGGTCTGATATTCCATGGGATTTGCCCTTTGTCATTACATATGCTGGCCATGATTTGAGAACCAGTCTCAATAATTATATTTCTATTGAGCATTAGACCTAATTTAATCCCAGCATGTATAGTTTTAGCTTCCACCATAATAGGTGTATTGGCTTTTACTTTTTTTACAAAAGCTTGTATAAAATCACCTGTATGATTTCTGATTACTCCCCCTATCCCTGCTTTTTTTGTAATGGTACAAAAACTCCCATCCACATTGATTTTAATGCTTGGACTGTGTGGTTTATCCCACTTGATAGTTTTAGGTAATTTAGGTTTGCCTTGAATTGTCACACTGTGTATAATATGGAAATTAATGTCTTTTGCATTTTTGGCGCCCCTTTTAATGATCATGTTGTAGCTATCAATGACCTCTTGCATTATACCTTCATGCTTCATTGAGATGTTTTCCATTCTACTTTTGCATCTGCTTTTTCAAATGTTCCACAAAATGAGGTTGGGAATAATCTTATTGCTTTTAGTGATAATACCTTTTCCTTTTGCCTTTTCCCATTCAATAAGTCTGCCCCTTATTGTAGTATTTGTTTCTTTAATCCCCATGTGATTTTGAAAATACTCCACACCTTTCTAGCCATTTGTCCATTGCTGAATAAATGTTCTAAACTTTCTTATGTTTTTCTGCATCATTCACACTGAGAAGCTTGTTGGACCTGGAATTTTTGAATTTCAGTGTCTAATGGAATGGCTTTGTTGAGTATCCTCCATACCCCTACTGATATTTTCAAAGGTATATCCTTTTCCCACATACTTTTATTATACCAATTAATGTTGCTTTTATCCCTTAAAATGTTATAAGCTGAGTTTAGTGTGAAATTGCCATACTCAGTTTCTTTCCAAATTAGGACATCCTCCTCATTTATTGATATTTTAGGTTCCTTGCCCACTTTAGGTCTATCTTCTATAGGAATTTCTTCCATTTTCCATTTACCTTCCTCATTTAGGTATTGATGTATCTTACTATTAGAGATACAGTCAACATTGATAGGTCCATTCTCATTCCAATTGTCCATGTTGAAATCCACTTCCCCTTTACCGATGATCCATTTCATGCTTTTTTCAGCTATTCCTGATAGCTTAGTCATTCTTCTCCAAACTGTAGACCCTTTCAATTGCTTAGCTTGAACTGGATGGTTTTTCCTACAGTATTTTCCTTTCATGTGTTGTGTCCAAATAGTGTTATTCTTCCTAAACTTTCACTATACAACCAGGCTTGTTAGGTAGTTCTGCTGAAGAAATAAGTTAGAGAAATAAATAAATGGTTGCATGTTTTGAAATGTAAAGTTAGAACATAAAATCCAACTTTACATTTCAAATCATGCAACCATTTATTTATTTTTTCAAACTTCTTGTGTAGGCATATACTTTTTTGGTCACTTACTTCAAAGTAAAGTTATACTAATAGTTATGATATATGATACATAATATATTGACAAAAATAATGAGCAATGGAGAATACAAAAGCATTGAGCACAGAGCCATGGTGAACACTGACAAAGAACGAGTGTCCATTGCTTCTGTTAGGACCAGATTTCTGGTCTAAATATTGTTTATTGTCTATTGGTTTTTACTAAATAAATCCTAACTGTTATTAAGAACTAAGACAGGATTGACAGGTTCCAAGTACCAGTTGCAACCTCAGTTACAACCTACTAAGTTAGTAGTATTAGGTTTCAAGTACTGGTTGCAACCTAAGTTACAACCTGTGGTGACAGGTTTCAAGTACCAGTTGCAACCTCAGTTGCAACCACAGTTCAACCTGCTGTTAAAACAGAATTCTGTCTTGTTTCATTATTCTACATTACTACTTGTTTAATGTTAATCATTTGTTTTAAAGTATGTAGGATATATTCTCATAAGGTCTTAATCGTTTATATGTGTTTATTGAGAATATTAATGTGTTAAGGAAAGATGTTTTCTACAAGAGATAAAGAGATTAGTTTATAAGGTTATGTTTCCTTTTAAATATAAATCTCTATTCTTATGCTTGTCCTTATCACATGTTTCAATCTTTATTCCTTATCTATATTCAGTATGAATTGTGTAAAGATTGAATGAAATATGGAGTTAAGTATTTCATATTTATATGGGAAGATATTATCTCTAAAGGATATTATCTTCATATGTTTCCTTGTCATATGCAAATACTAATTCCTACAATCAAGCTAGTTATCAATCAGGTATCAACCAATGATGATTGGAGTTAATCCACGCTGAAGAATCACGCATTGATTGGGAAGATTGAAGCCAATCAAATAGAGTCAAAGCAATCACAAAAGATCTTGAAGAAAGAAGATTGATTTGTTCTCTTTATATAGTTGATAACTAAGCTTGTAAATGCGTGTGTTCTAAATTATAAAGAACTTATTTTCTAGAGAGAATACACGTGAGCTTTAAAAAGAAAAACAATGGTGGGATGCCATTGATTTATAAGTAATAGTTATAGAGTAGGAGCAATATAGTGATAGGCAGAAAAACATAGAGGGAGTCTAAGTTTTTCATTAAGACTTGAGTCATATATTGTAAGCTTTTTATAATATCATAATCTGGGTAAGTGCCCCGGAGACGTAGCCTAGTTAGGTGAACTCCGTTGTTAAATGTGCGTGTGAATTATTTCCAAGTACATTTAATTTTAAAACAGTTCTGTCCATTAATACACTTGGTTCCAACTGCAGTTCCAACCTCACTTGGAACCTTACTGCAAAACTGCATCTAGAACAACGGATAGGAATTTCAATTGGTATCAGAGCTTCACACTAGATCTTACTTAGTGTGGATCCTGTGTTCTAGTAACAATGGACTTAATGAGGGAAGGAAACGCCTTCAACAAACCTCCATTGCTTGAAGGAGGAGTAAACTATGGAGTATGGAAAATTAGAATGAGGTCCTTCATCAAACAGCAGAATGAACATGCATGGAAGACTGTTATGTATGGATGGGAGGCTCCAACTACCATGGATAATGAAGGAGAACTGATTCTCTTACCTGAAGACAGATGGTCTGCTGAAGAAGACAGAAAATCAAGTGCCAACTCAACAGCCATAAACTTGATTTTTGCTGGTGTAACTCTCAGCGTATTCAGGTATATCTCTCATTGTGAAACAGCTAAAGAAGCATGGGATATTTTGCAAGTTACTTGTCACGCCCCGGATTTGGGTAAACCCGAGTAGTGAATATTATTTAAAAGAAAAAGATTTAAATATCAAAATATGCGGAAGCATTTGACAACACACTAAATAAAAACCAAACGGATCCTTCAGGACATGCCGATAGTCATATTTGAGTCACTATTGGCCTAAGGGTAGCCAACAACGCTCAAATGTGACGATACGAAAAGAAAGCAATTTTAATAAAATGATTTATAGAAATTTCGGCATGACCTTTACGTATCTATTTGTTTCCACAAAAATCAACCTGTTCAAACAACATGATATAGATAATTATAACTCGCCAATCGCGATATTTCTAAAACCAATCCAACAATAAAATGTCACATCCAACCCAGCTAACCATCAAGATCCAAAACATATGGTCAAAATAAATAAGGTACGAATAAAGTATTTGTATGCAAATAACGGACAAACTCGCGATAAACAACTAATTAGGCCAACAAGGCTCAACTAAATAAATAGTTCCAACGTGAATAAAAAGTCTAACGTGCGCGCGATCAAGTGTAATCCGATAACTGAGCCACTAGCAATCACTCTAAGCTTCGTCACGGCTTACGTCGACACCTGTACGTCGATTGAAAACAAAATGTACCGGAAACAAATAAAGGAGGTAAGAAAACAATCTCGCTTAAAAAGCGGCGCATGCTACTAAGCACGCACACACAATCCTAACATGGCAAGTATATTATCATGATAAATAATGACAAGACAATTTCATGGAAAATGTAACCACCTCAGTAACTTACACATTCACAATAAATGAACAAATAAATAAGGTTTAAATAAATAGATTATTATAATAAAAATAAAACTCAACGAAAACCAAGTCGGGATTGCTCACATACGTACCCACCTTTAGAGCCACTGCTCAAGGACCCATAATACAATGGTACCCCCACCCACACGCTGACACTACCGTATGTGACTAGAGATATGGGGCCGGCTTTAAGGGCACTACCCCTATGGTACCGATACACCTAATACTTGCGCAAGTTTCCGGGCTCTCACCGTAAGCCTCCGGGGCTCATCCTTAAATCCACAATGGTACAAATGTACCCACCTTTAGAGCCACTGCTCAGGGACCCATCATACAATGGTACCCCACACACATTGGTACTACAATCCCAGAAAATATATATATATATATATATATATAAAAGCTCCAAAAGGGCAAAAAAAACAGTAAAGTCCACACACCGAAAATAATACACAACACTTTGATATGTTATAGTTAATTAGTTATCGAATGTCACTTGAAACACATCGTTTTAATCACAGTACCACCACATATGTATACACATTGTCACCACTTTCAACACTTCTCAAAGGTTTAATTTATATCATAGTTTCACAATTTATGTTCTAAATATAGTAAATATATAATCCCTAGTCAGTATAATGCAAATGCGCCATCATATTTGCTTATAACAATATACATCAATATCTGAGCCTAAATTAACATGCAACAAATAACAAACAAACCCGCCTTTAAAGCGAAATCATATTCCTCCCCCTTACCGAAACAAACGAGAGTTCGTTTGTAAAAACTCCCAAACTTGAGCCGTACCACCTAATAAAATCTGGACAGCCTAGCGACAGTCCTTAACAGCCCCTATTATGTAATTAAAAAGAAGCACGGATCAATATGAAAGACCCAAATTCGGATTAGGGTAAAACCCTAAAAAAACGACTTTTTATAAAAGTGAAAATTGGAAGAAAAGACTTACACCGATAGATAGGGCTCGAAGAGTAGATAAAAAAAAAGTATTTGATTATTAGAAACGGACACCCGATGACCACCCAATCGACTCCCGAAGTCGCTGCCCGAAAAACACGAAAACGAAACCGATCACCGCTGCTTTTCGCGGCAGCCTGCCCAGACCTCGTTATTACCTTGTCGCTGATCACTCCCTCGATTCTCTCTCTAAAATCTCCGCTGGTCTCTCTCTCCTTATGTATTATTATGTATATGCGGCTATATATGTATATATATGTAACATAAGTTTATATATGTATATATATACTGTACTTTTATTTTAGGTTATAAGTTTATTTCATTACTAGTCTAGTCCACCATTTATTATTTTATTACAAACAACACCCAAACCTATTATTTATCTTTTTCATTAATATATCATATATTTTCCATATATACACATGTACACAATAAATAATCATTACTATAAATTTTATAACAACGAATAATAAATACATCAATTTCCGAGTCGTTACATTCTCCCCAACTTATAAAAAATTTCGTCCCGAAATTTAACACACGCTAGTATAGCCCAAAAACTATTCGAACCACTATACATGATCTCACAACTCAAAACTTTCCATAGAAGAACGATTTTATCTATTAAGGAACCTGCTTGAAGAGTAGAAGAAGCATTACATCCGGATAATAGAAAAGGGGAAGAAAAATGAAGTAAACTTAAAATTGAATGAACGGTTGTTAACAGTTAACCACAGAACAATCAACACACTCCATATTACCGCACCCCACCACAAAAGAGAACATTTTCATGTACTACACTCACATTAAATCTACAGCCAAAGATATTATCGTAAAAATTATAGAACAACATGAATCTCTATACTCTAGCAAAAATATAATCACATCATTTCAAATATCCGTAACCGGAGTCCCATTATATCATCTCACAAATAATTCATCCAAGCCAAACAACACATGCAATCGCTAACATCTTTTAAGAGCAAAACTTATAAATCTATTGCACAAAATTGTCTAAGAAAAAACTTCCTGTAAATACTGTTTTATAGTTCAAAATTAGCTATAAATAATTAAGCAGACACTGCATAGATAAATTCAACAAGTATAAACACACCCCATAAGAATAACATTGAACATATAAGAAAGTCAATAGTATGAACACACAAAACGATGACTATGTACATAAACTATTAGATGTCCAAACACCAAATCATTTAGTTTAATATAAAGAACATCATGTGATATCTAACTCACGAATTTTGAACAGAAAAGAAATGTAATTTTTTATGTACACCACATCACGTCTAACTGCAAAAAATATATATATATACATATACCCTTTTTTTTTAAAACAACACAAATTTTATTTTTTCAGCAATACTATAAATAGATTTACCAAACGACGACAAAAAATTAAAGTAAATACACCAATTTATAAATTAAAAGCGCACATGTAGTCAGGTTATAGTTCCACCACACAATGATCACCATTGCAGTAATGTTCATAAAACTATCATACCTATATCCAAATACACGTTACAAAAACTCATCACAATATTATTCGCATAGCCTTACATCATCATACACATACATCATAAGCACATAGCTCCATGGAAAAAACATAAAAATCATCACTATAAAACGCAGTAAAATTACTAAAAAGATATTATCCCAACACTTCTTTTCTCAAATAAAATAATATTAAAATAAAACTATATCAACACACGTACGAAGACCGGTAGCTAATCGGTATCTCGTTTGTCCGTCGATATAAAAAAAAGAAAATCTTTCATCTGAAAGTTTTGGCGTGTCCGACTAACTCGCAAATGATTTTTTTTTTTAAATGCACATATATATTTATATATAGATAACACTTCTCAAGAATATTTTAAGAAAAAAGAAAAATATGGTACTTTTGATCAAGTCAAAACCATGATAACTAACTCTACCGCACGCCAAATTTACATACACGTGTTTAGTATTTACAATTTAAAATAACTATAAAAGAAAAGAATGAGTTATGAAAATAGCATCACTGAGATAAACGCGAAGCTCATACACCTTTCTTAATCATGACATGCATCTCTCATAAGTATATATCGAAGGATTATAAAACAAATATAGACATAAGAACGCACCAAATGACAGGTTCGTAAATTCTCAATCAACTCTAACAAACATATATTACATACACTTGCTATTACATTAAAGTTTTCAACCAATATTATTCTAACAAATTTTTAGTACAAGTAACAAAAAAAAACGTACCAAAAATATAATACACACCTAACACTTTTCACATCACTCGATCATAAACAGTAAGTTTGTAATTACATCCTTTAATATAGCACACTTAGATCCTGTCCTTCGGGTTTCAAGAAATGAATCGACACGGATCGTCACATAAAAACACATATTAAACACAAGGGTGGCGTGATCAAAGTTAAGCAATCCATCCAAATCCATCCAAAAGAAAATTAACTAGATATAAGTTAACATCTCCACAAATAAGGCCTTTGTTTTTTTTTTTACACAAAATTTCCTTACATAGAAATCAAACTCTAAAATACAAACCATTGACGCAGCTCACGAAAACGTAACTATTGTTAGTCAACAGTTTCCAATTCAACATATATAACGGATTACAAAATTACAATGTTATGCACTTGAACACCGTAGAAAGCACAAATGTAATGCTAACCATCTACAATTATATGATAATAACATGCGAGTACAAAATTTTAAAATATATAAAAAATAAAAAATAATAAAAATAGAGCTGAATGACTAACTAATTCACATTCCTAGTCAAAATCTTAATTTTTTTTTTTTAAACATTTTTTTTTTTCAATAACAAAAGTCAAAAACTTCCATCAGAGGTTACGCACACACTCAATACACCATTACAACTAACATGACTAACCGTAAAACGAAACCGAGACTTGTATTTCCTAAACCACACTAACATTTTCATTTTTCACAAGCTCATTTGGAACGTCATCAACTTATTTTAATATTCATCAAACATTCAACAGAAACACTTCACCATGAACCTCAATTATGAAAACCATATTGTCTACAAATACACCGCTCTTTTATTTTCTTTTAAAGTTATGCAAATCAAAATGCACAGGTAACTATATATGTACTAACACAAAATTTTAGAACACGTCATTAATAAGAAAATTTCCCAAGACCTAAAAATTTAACACGAAATAATAAGGCTCACCAAGCAACACAAGATAAGTACGTCCTCTAAAATTGAAAAAAAGTCATAGGTAAATATATCAGCTAACCGAAAGAAGTCAAACTTTCAAATTTATTTGAAACACTTCATATTAAGACCATAAATACCAACACTCCTATATGATAGAGTAAGTCATCTAGAACACTAATTATTATTTTTGTCTCAACAAAGCGAAAATCAAGGCTATGCAGGATTGAAACGTCAACAAAATTAAAAACTCAAATTTATTCATAAAACATTCACATGCTTTAAACACAACCAAGTCAAGTATGTGATTACAACATAGCCTACTAAGAGAGTTATTCATGATGCACAACAAAGTCCAATTTCAATGATTACCCACACTAAATCTAAAAAATAGCATCCAAAAACAATCACAATTTATAAATCTTCGTATCCTCAAAAGTTTCTCTATAAACATGTAACAAGGAAATTAAATACACAGCAATACAAGTAACTATTTTACAATCTCATGTAATCTGCACACATGACGAATTCCAAATTTGAAAGAATAAAATAACCAAAAAAAAATACACACACAGCTCCACTTCACTTCACAATCAAAACTTGTTATCACGCTTGCACAACGCTAATGGTAGACAGATAACCCACTAGAGTAAAAAGAACAAAAATCAAATAAAATCTATCCAACACCAAACATAATTTACACACGAATATATAATAAATGCATAAGCAACCAACAAAGTAAACGTCGCCAATAAATAAGCAAAACTATTGCGAAACAAATTTGAAATGTCAACAAAAGCAACTAGTCAAAGGAATAACATTATACTCACATCATTTAAAATAATAAGAAAATCGACTAAAATCTAAGAGTCATTGCTTGCTATACTAATTTTCAATAACTCCGCCTACTTAATCGAAGAAACTATCATTCGAACATACCACCACATAATAAAATATTCCCGTGATCGAATAAAAGAAAAATAAACGACTATACCACACAAACAACACTTGAAAACACTGTAATCATACTTAAATCACTATAGTCATACTAGTGGTTAATCATAAAAATAATCACTTGAAAAACACCACCACCATCTCCAACCAATACAAATAACACAAACACTATTTCAATACAATCACACGAGTACTGCAACACTATATACAAATATGTGTCCATGTACAAAAACAATTCACATTCTAGTTATAAACAAACAAACACATTATGAAAACGAAGGCTGACAAATTATTGAAAGAAAATGCAAGCAGGACACTGCAACGATAACAAGAACTAATCGCATATTCATGCAACGGACAAACACTCACATGCAAACAAGATATGCAGATTTTTATAAAGGGTCTTACACCATCTAATCTAAGTCCCTAACCTCATTCCCGTGTGTGTCTAACCTACCCAACAGGCCACCAGGGTAATCGAAACCCGGTTTGCTCTGATACCAAGCTGTCACGCCCCGGATTTGGGTAAACCCGAGTAGTGAATATTATTTAAAAGAAAAAGATTTAAATATCAAAATATGCGGAAGCATTTGACAACACACTAAATAAAAACCAAACGGATCCTTCAGGACATGCCGATAGTCATATTTGAGTCACTATTGGCCTAAGGGTAGCCAACAACGCTCAAATGTGACGATACGAAAAGAAAGCAATTTTAATAAAATGATTTATAGAAATTTCGGCATGACCTTTACGTATCTATTTGTTTCCACAAGAATCAACCTGTTCAAACAACATGATATAGATAATTATAACTCGCCAATCGCGATATTTCTAAAACCAATCCAACAATAAAATGTCACATCCAACCCAGCTAACCATCAAGATCCAAAACATATGGTCAAAATAAATAAGGTACGAATAAAGTATTTGTATGCAAATAACGGACAAACTCGCGATAAACAACTAATTAGGCCAACAAGGCTCAACTAAATAAATAGTTCCAACGTGAATAAAAAGTCTAACGTGCGCGCGATCAAGTGTAATCCGATAACTGAGCCACTAGCAATCACTCTAAGCTTCGTCACGGCTTACGTCGACACCTGTACGTCGATTGAAAACAAAATGTACCGGAAACAAATAAAGGAGGTAAGAAAACAATCTCGCTTAAAAAGCGGCGCATGCTACTAAGCACGCACACACAATCCTAACATGGCAAGTATATTATCATGATAAATAATGACAAGACAATTTCATGGAAAATGTAACCACCTCAGTAACTTACACATTCACAATAAATGAACAAATAAATAAGGTTTAAATAAATAGATTATTATAATAAAAATAAAACTCAACGAAAACCAAGTCGGGATTGCTCACATACGTACCCACCTTTAGAGCCACTGCTCAAGGACCCATAATACAATGGTACCCCCACCCACACGCTGACACTACCGTATGTGACTAGAGATATGGGGCCGGCTTTAAGGGCACTACCCCTATGGTACCGATACACCTAATACTTGCGCAAGTTTCCGGGCTCTCACCGTAAGCCTCCGGGGCTCATCCTTAAATCCACAATGGTACAAATGTACCCACCTTTAGAGCCACTGCTCAGGGACCCATCATACAATGGTACCCCACACACATTGGTACTACAATCCCAGAAAATATATATATATATATATATATATAAAAGCTCCAAAAGGGCAAAAAAAACAGTAAAGTCCACACACCGAAAATAATACACAACACTTTGATATGTTATAGTTAATTAGTTATCGAATGTCACTTGAAACACATCGTTTTAATCACAGTACCACCACATATGTATACACATTGTCACCACTTTCAACACTTCTCAAAGGTTTAATTTATATCATAGTTTCACAATTTATGTTCTAAATATAGTAAATATATAATCCCTAGTCAGTATAATGCAAATGCGCCATCATATTTGCTTATAACAATATACATCAATATCTGAGCCTAAATTAACATGCAACAAATAACAAACAAACCCGCCTTTAAAGCGAAATCATATTCCTCCCCCTTACCGAAACAAACGAGAGTTCGTTTGTAAAAACTCCCAAACTTGAGCCGTACCACCTAATAAAATCTGGACAGCCTAGCGACAGTCCTTAACAGCCCCTATTATGTAATTAAAAAGAAGCACGGATCAATATGAAAGACCCAAATTCGGATTAGGGTAAAACCCTAAAAAAACGACTTTTTATAAAAGTGAAAATTGGAAGAAAAGACTTACACCGATAGATAGGGCTCGAAGAGTAGATAAAAAAAAAGTATTTGATTATTAGAAACGGACACCCGATGACCACCCAATCGACTCCCGAAGTCGCTGCCCGAAAAACACGAAAACGAAACCGATCACCGCTGCTTTTCGCGGCAGCCTGCCCAGACCTCGTTATTACCTTGTCGCTGATCACTCCCTCGATTCTCTCTCTAAAATCTCCGCTGGTCTCTCTCTCCTTATGTATTATTATGTATATGCGGCTATATATGTATATATATGTAACATAAGTTTATATATGTATATATATACTGTACTTTTATTTTAGGTTATAAGTTTATTTCATTACTAGTCTAGTCCACCATTTATTATTTTATTACAAACAACACCCAAACCTATTATTTATCTTTTTCATTAATATATCATATATTTTCCATATATACACATGTACACAATAAATAATCATTACTATAAATTTTATAACAACGAATAATAAATACATCAATTTCCGAGTCGTTACATTACTTTTGAAGGAACTACTAAAGTAAAAGCTTTCAAACTTCAACAGTTAACTACCCAATTTGAGAACTTAAGAATGGAGGAAGATGAAAACATTGAACAATTTAATGGTAGAATCTGCCACATTGCTCACCAAGCTGGAACATTAGGTGAAAAATACAGTGATGCTAAGCTTGTTAAGAAAACTCTTAGGTCACTCCCAGAAAGGTTTGAAATTAAGGTCACAGCTATTGAAGAATCAACTGACTTAGATAATCTTAAACTTGAAGAACTCATAGGAAATCTTAGTACACATGAACTGAAATTCTTCAAACATAAAAGACCAGAAAAGGGAATAGCATTTCAAGCTAAGAAATCTGAATCTAATACCTGTGATAAAATGAGTGATGAAGAACAACTAGCTTTCTTTGCAAAAAAGGTGTACAAGAAGTTTTATAAGAAAAAGGAGGATGATACTGGTTCATCTAAAAACTTTCAGAAAAAGGATAACCAGTTTAAGACAGAGTCTAGATTCAATAATAACTCTACAGGAAAGTGGAATTCCAAAGAAAAGGATAACAAAGAATACAAATCTAAAGAGATTCAGTGTAGAGAATGTAGAGGTTTTGGTCATATTCAGGCTGAGTGTGCAAACACTTTAAAAAGAAACAAAAATGCTTATATAACCACTCATAGTGATAGTGATTCTGAGAGTAACAGTGATGAAGAGGATGGTTCAAATTTTGTTAATTTCATGGGAATAATCACTGAAAAAGAACCTACTTATGAAAGTGACTGTGAGCATGTTTCAACCCCAGTTACAACTGCCTGTGAAACATATAGCAGTGATGAGGAAGAGCCTTCTGATGAAAACATTACTAAGCAATACCTTGTTCTGTATGAAAAGTATAAATGTCTGAGTAAACAATGTTTGATCATAAGCAAGCTGAATGTTGATCTAAAGGATGAGGTTAAAAATCTTACTGAGAAGCTTAAATTACAACTGGCTGAACTTACTGAAACTAAAAAGATAATAAAATTGCTGAATGTCTCTGCTTCAGATAAATTAGATGACATGCTGTCATATTCTAGAGGATCCAAAGATATCAGTGGTCTAGGTTACTATGGTGGTAAGAGTACAGGAAAAACTACTTTTATTGAAGCTGTTGCTAAAGCTAAAACTCATGATTTTGATCACAAGGTTAGAAGCTCAGTTGCAACCAGAGTTGCAACCAGGAATAAAACTCAGGTTTATGTAAAGAAGGTTGGAAGCTCAGTTACAACCAAAGTTGCAACCATGAACAAACTGAATAACTTTAGGTTGAAATTGTGCAATTTCTGTAAAAAACCTGGTCATTCTGAAATCCAGTGTTATTTAAAAAGAAACAGAAAGTATATTTCCCAGAAAACCTGGTTGGCTTCTGTCAATAAAAATTTGAAATGGGTTTGGAAAGTTAAAGAAAAAGCAACCTTAGTTGCTAACAACAAAGCTGTTATCAACTCTTTGAATGCTGTTACTTCTAATGATTGGTATTTTGACAGTGGATGCTCTAAGCATATGACAGGTACTGCAAGCCTCATAAAAAATGTCACCATTCTTACAGGTAACACTGTTGTGTTTGGAGGAGGAGATACAGGTAAAATTATTGGTAAAGGTACCTTAAACAAACCTGGAATGCCTGATATTGAGGATGTTTTTCTTGTAGATGGTCTAAAAGCTAATCTTATTAGTATCAGTCAACTCTGTGATAATGAAATGACTGTTAAATTTGACAAAGAAAGGTGTCTAATTACTAATCTTAACAATGATTTAATCATGACTGGAGTTAGATCAACCAACAGTTGCTATGTGTTTGAAAAAGCTGAAAAAGAATTGCCTCAAAGTAGGTGTAATCAAGCTATTACTAATAATGCAGATATTTGGCATAAAAGGCTTGGGCATGTGAATTACAAAACTTTAGATAAGCTTGTTAAAAAGGAATTGATAAGAGGAATTCCTAAACTTAGTGCTAAAACTCAAAGTGTCTGTGGTGATTGTGCTATAGGCAAACAAACCAAAAGTATACACAAAAGTACTAGTCTAATCTACACTAAAAGAGTCTTAGAACTTCTTCACATTGACTTGATGGGTCCTATGCAAACTGCTAGTATAGGTGGTAAGAAGTACATTCTAGTAGTTGTAGATGATTTCTCTAGATATTCTTGGGTAGTGTTCTTAAAGGATAAGTCTGAAACTTTTGAACTATTCAGAACTCTGTGCTTAAAACTGCAAGTTGAAAAAGGTTCCACTAGTGGTAATATTGCTAGGATTAGAAGTGATCATGGAACTGAATTTGAAAATGTCAGGTTTAAAGAATTCTGCAACTCCTTAGGAATATGTCATGAGTTCTCTGCTCCTAAGACTCCACAGCAAAATGGCATAGTTGAAAGGAAAAATAGAACCATTCAGGAAATGGCTAGAGTAATGCTTAACTCTAAGAAACTTGCCAATAGATTTTGGGCTGAAGCTGTTAATACTGCCTGCCATATAGTTAATAGAGTTTATATTACTAAAGGTACTTCCATGACAGCTTATGAAATATGGAAAGGTAGAAAACCCAATGTAAAGTATTTTCAAGTTTTTGGATGTGTTTGTTACATTCTCAGAGATAGAGAGCATCTTGGTAAATTTGACTCTAAAAGTGATAAAGGGATTTTTCTTGGTTATGCTCAGAATAGTAGAGCATTTAGAGTCTTCAATCAAAGAACAAACTGTGTTATGGAATCTTATAATGTGTTATTTGATGACCTAAAAACTATTGATGAGATTACAGGTGATGATGAACAGGCTGAGACTACAGAAAAAGAGAAAGAAGAAACTCAACAAACTGGAAGTTCCAGAGTGGTTGGAAGTCCAGTTGCAACTGAGGTTACAACTGAGGTTGGAACTGAGGTTGGAACCACAGTTGAAACCCAGAATGCTGCTGAATCTGAAGAAGAAGAAGAAGAAAGTTCTCATGCTCAGTCAAGTAGCAGGCCTCGATATGTAAGGACTCAGAAAAATCATTCTCTTGACAATGTCATAGGAGAAGTTACATCAGGTATGAAAACCAGAGGTAAAAGAAATAATGTTGTTCACTTTGCTTGTTATATCTCTCAGTTAGAACCTAAGAATATAAAAGAAGCTCTAGAAGATAGTGAATGGATTTTAGCTATGCAGGATGAATTGGCCCAATTTGAGAGAAATGATGTATGGACTTTAGTACCCAGACCTTCTAATAAAAATGTTATAGGGACTAAATGGATTTTTAGAAATAAAAGTGATGAGGATGGAGTGATTATCAGGAATAAAGCTAGGTTGGTAGCTCAGGGTTATACACAAATTGAGGGAATTGACTTTGATGAAACCTTTGCTCCTGTAGCTAGAATTGAATCCATTAGAATGCTACTATCTCTTGCATGTCTGTATGATTTTAAACTGTTTCAACTTGACATAAAGAGTGCTTTTCTTAATGGTGTGATTAATGAAGAGGTTTATGTCTGTCAACCTAAGGGATTTGAAGATCCTAACTTTCCTGAACATGTTTATTTGCTGAAAAAGGCCTTGTATGGTCTTAAGCAAGCCCCTAGAGCTTGGTATGATAGATTGACCAAGTTTTTGCTTGAAAAAGGTTTTAAAAGAGGGGGAGTGGATAAACTCTGTTTACAAAGAAAATTACAAAGGATATAATTGTTGCTCAAATATATGTTGATGACATTGTGTTTGGCTCATCTTCTAATAAGAGGATTGAAGAATTCATTTATGATATGAAAAATGAATTTGAAATGAGTGGGGGAGGTGAATTGACTTACTTTCTAGGATTGCAAGTTAAACAGAATGAGAAAGGGATTTTTCTATGTCAAAGCAAGTATGCAGACAATCTTGTTAAGAAGTTTGGTCTAAGTGAGAGTAAAGAAAAGAGAACTCCTATGAGTACTACCCTTAAACTGTCTAAAAATGATAGAGGAAAAAGTGTTTGTCCCAGTCTTTATAGATCCATGATTGGAAGTTTGCTGTATTTAACTGCTAGTAGACCAGACCTTTGCTTAAGTGTAGGAGTTTGTGCCAGATATCAAGCAAATCCTTTAGAACCTCATCTTCTAGCTGTCAAAAGAATTCTAAGGTATGTAAAAGGAACACCTCATCTAGGCCTATGGTATTCTAAAGATACAAACCATTTTCTTAGTGGCTACTGTGATGCAGATTGGGCAGGAAACATAGATGACAGAAAGAGTACTTCTGGTGGTTGTTTTTATTTTGGAAATAATCTTGTTTCTTGGTTCAGTAAAAAGCAAAATTGCATATCTTTATCTACTGCTGAGGCAGAATATGTTGCAGCTGGAAGTGGATGCACTCAACTAATTTGGATGAAACAAATGTTAACTGATTATAATGTTAAACAAGAGATATTAACTCTGTTTTGTGATAACAAAAGTGCTATAGATTTAGCCAAAAATCCAGTTCAACATTCCAGAACCAAACATATTGATCTAAGGCATCATTTTATTAGAGAACTAGTTGAAGAAAAGAGCTTAATTTTAGAACATGTTTCAACTGAAAGACAACTAGCAGATATTTTCACAAAGCCCCTTGATACAAACAAGTTTGAATCATTAAGAAGTGACATAGGGGTATGTCATTATCAATCTAATTGAATACTTTTGCTAAATATGTCTGTATTGAGTACCTTTAATAAGTTTTATTTCTAAGGTTAAAGTCTTATTTTGAGCTATGATGTTTTTGTCTTGAAAAAGCCGCTTTTTTGGTGTCTCAAAAACAGATGTGAGGTAACTTGTCCTTAAAAAACCTCTCTGGTAATAGAGTTGCAAGCACAAAGTGCAATTTTATATGATGGTTGCAAGTTCAGTTGCAACATCAGTTGAAACCTCACACTCTCTATAGCTGGTTGGAAGTTCAGTTGCAACATCAGTTGAAACCTCGTGTTAAAAATACTGGTTGTAAGCTCAGTTGTAACATCAGTTGAAACCTCAGTCTTTGTTATTGCTGTCAAGACAAAGTCTTGTAACTTTTTGACATCACTTATACTCTTTCCTTGCTGAGGTCATCAAACTAGTTTTTGTGTAGATATAAAAACGGATTTGCTCAATTTAAGCTCCTAAAATTTAATCTTTATTAGAGTTATTCTTTGATAAACATATTTTCGTGAGTAAATTGCTAGGTTTCTTTTGTTCTCCTAAAAGTTAGATATCTGTTTAAGTGTTCTTTATCTTGAATCAAGTCAAATTTCCTTAAAGCTTCAATTTTTGATTTTTCAAATTTTGGATGAATCTGTTTTGAAAAAGGAATGTTTATCTGTTTA
The DNA here is from genome assembly GCA_963682055.1 of Primula veris. Taxonomy (NCBI): domain Eukaryota; kingdom Viridiplantae; phylum Streptophyta; class Magnoliopsida; order Ericales; family Primulaceae; genus Primula; species Primula veris. The sequence continues at coordinate 19,759,983 of OY821749.1, read as the reverse complement.
ATTGGCTGAATTTATCTTAATGCCAACTGTTTCTTTCGTGATCATAGTATGATTTATTTTTCAAAATTCTGTTGATAAAATACTTCCTATTTTTAAGCCAAAATCTGTCCCTTAATTGATTTGCATGTATCTATTTCCAATTTCAAAAAGATATGGTCTTTATTGCTATTTATACAAACTTCTTTTACTATCCAAAATCAACTCCAATTTACAGAATATCTCTCTCTCTCTCTAACTGTCAAAAACCCTAGGCTCACTGTCAAAAACCCAGTGCTAGGTTCAAAGCTCACTTCCAACCCTTAGTTGCAACCATGTCCAAAAACCCCAATTCTGATGATGATTGCACCCTCAGAGATTTTCTGAATAAATCTCCATCACGTCAAGGTTCCAAATCAAAGGTAAGTGAGTCTTCCTCACCCAATATTAAGCGCACTAAGAAGCGTGCTAGAAGGAATTTTGATAATGACCCTGTTATTGCTAAGTTTGAGTATGTTCCAACAATCAATAATGTTGATCCTCGTTTCTGGAGTAGGACAACATATAGGAGGTTTAGGGGAATGGCTAGTAAAGAAATTCTGTGTGAAAGAAGGCTTAATTTAGTTAGCTATCCTCACATACAGGTGTATGTTGAGAAATTACTCTCTGCTGTTGGATTAGCCAAAACTGTTTGTTATGCAGACTCCTATTACCCTGCTGTTGTAAAAGAATTCTATTCCAATTTAAGCAGTGGTGTCTTTGAAGAGGGTAATCCTAAGTATGGAAGAGTGTTTTTGAGAGGTGTAACTTTGGATTTCACCCCTAAGTTGATTAATGACTATCTGTGTTGTCCCAGTCCTACTGTAGACAACAATGCTGAACCAGATTTAGAAATTCTAGCTTTAATTCTAACTGGGAAGAACAATAGGTTTGATGGTCATTCCATCAAAACATCCTCTCTCACATTAAGTGCTGCTGTGTTGCACAAAATTGCTAGGTTTAACTGGACACCCACCAAACAATCTTCCAAAGTCAACAAAGATATGGCTATTTTTCTATACAGGATTATGTCTTCACTACCCATCAACTTTGGCCATCATATCTTTAATCTTATAAAGGAATTTAGTGATGATAATTCACCATCCATTCTGCTTCCTTTCCCTTGCCTCATATCTAGTCTTCTTCTGGGCCAAGTCTCTTCTATGCATAGAGATTCTCCCATTAGTATCACTAATGAACCAATCACAGATTGTCCCTCTGCTCTTTATATTTCTGCCAAACTACTGAAGGAAGGACATGTCAATGACATTTCTGGGGACAAAGGGAAAGAAAAGGAAGAAGAACCTTCATCTGCTCCTTCAGCAAAGAAGAAAGGAGTAAAGTGGTACTTACTCCAGAAGCTGGCTTATAATCAAGAAAGGAGAGCTGAATTGGATGCTGATGATTACCAAATCAATAAGCTGCTGGTGGATATTATTGAGAGTGAGGATGATGATGATAGTGATGGTGTTTCAATCAGCAGTGAGGATGATAATGCAGAAGATGAAGAAGTAGTCAGGCAGAATCCTCTAAGAGAAAGACCCCCACAGTGTGATATTCCAAGTGACTAATTCCAATGGTTGCTGACAAATAGGGGGAGTGAAGTTTATGTTGAAGTTCATGTTTTGTTTATTTCAATTTCAAGACTCAATGTTGCTGGTTTTAATTATTTTTTAATTGCTGTACTAAGACACTGTTGTGCCATGTTTTTGGCCTTTAAATTTCTGCAATTCTAACATACAGGGGGAGCTTAAACAGATGAATTTGCAGGTGGTTGGGATGATTTATAAACTTAATTGATTTGTCAAAACCAATGACAAAGGGGGAGATTGTTAGGACCAGATTTCTGGTCTAAATATTGTTTATTGTCTATTGGTTTTTACTAAATAAATCCTAACTGTTATTAAGAACTAAGACAGGATTGACAGGTTCCAAGTACCAGTTGCAACCTCAGTTACAACCTACTAAGTTAGTAGTATTAGGTTTCAAGTACTGGTTGCAACCTAAGTTACAACCTGTGGTGACAGGTTTCAAGTACCAGTTGCAACCTCAGTTGCAACCACAGTTCAACCTGCTGTTAAAACAGAATTCTGTCTTGTTTCATTATTCTACATTACTACTTGTTTAATGTTAATCATTTGTTTTAAAGTATGTAGGATATATTCTCATAAGGTCTTAATCGTTTATATGTGTTTATTGAGAATATTAATGTGTTAAGGAAAGATGTTTTCTACAAGAGATAAAGAGATTAGTTTATAAGGTTATGTTTCCTTTTAAATATAAATCTCTATTCTTATGCTTGTCCTTATCACATGTTTCAATCTTTATTCCTTATCTATATTCAGTATGAATTGTGTAAAGATTGAATGAAATATGGAGTTAAGTATTTCATATTTATATGGGAAGATATTATCTCTAAAGGATATTATCTTCATATGTTTCCTTGTCATATGCAAATACTAATTCCTACAATCAAGCTAGTTATCAATCAGGTATCAACCAATGATGATTGGAGTTAATCCACGCTGAAGAATCACGCATTGATTGGGAAGATTGAAGCCAATCAAATAGAGTCAAAGCAATCACAAAAGATCTTGAAGAAAGAAGATTGATTTGTTCTCTTTATATAGTTGATAACTAAGCTTGTAAATGCGTGTGTTCTAAATTATAAAGAACTTATTTTCTAGAGAGAATACACGTGAGCTTTAAAAAGAAAAACAATGGTGGGATGCCATTGATTTATAAGTGATAGTTATAGAGTAGGAGCAATATAGTGATAGGCAGAAAAACATAGAGGGAGTCTAAGTTTTTCATTAAGACTTGAGTCATATATTGTAAGCTTTTTATAATATCATAATCTGGGTAAGTGCCCCGGAGACGTAGCCTAGTTAGGTGAACTCCGTTGTTAAATGTGCGTGTGAATTATTTCCAAGTACATTTAATTTTAAAACAGTTCTGTCCATTAATACACTTGGTTCCAACTGCAGTTCCAACCTCACTTGGAACCTTACTGCAAAACTGCATCTAGAACAACGGATAGGAATTTCAGCTTCGTTTCAAAACTTGAATATGAAAGCCATGGTTGGTCCCATTTCTGAGCTTTTGATGAAAAAAAATCAAATAGCAAAATACAAGGGTATCACTCATGAAGATTATATCAAATTGTTTCTCAGCACCAAACTTAATGGTAAAGACCTTCTGGATCAGTTGAGAATATAACTATTATATGCTCCTAGAAAAATTAAAAATCAAAATACGAAGAAATAAGAGTTTGTTCAAACTACTGGCTTGTTTTCTCTTATCACTTTGAATGTTGTATGACAATCGTTTCATTTAAGATCTGCTTAATATACTTTTATGTACGAGATTACTAATGTTGTGATATTAGTTTCTAAGCAGTGTTGATTATATGTGTTCTAAAAGTACCTTAATTATGGAAAAGATCTGAAGCATTCTTCGAACTAGTCCAATATATGGTCATGGCATAAAATTAAGAATATGCCCTACAAGAACGTTCACTACAATAATTCAGGCTTAATTATAGGCCTCGTTTGGTTGCGGAATTGTTAATCGTTTAAGAGACATTGCTTGCAGTTATCTCGTCTCGGATTTTAGTGCATTTCGGTATCAATTACATTATTTTATGTTAAATCTTTTATTTGATATTTATATATTTTAGGAAACCATTTTCTGTTTATTTTTCTATTTTTTTTCCGCAGAAATTATTTTGTTTATTTACAACTTAACCAATAGTACGTGTGAAAATTGTTTTTTTTTTTGCCCATTTGTAACAGAATGTAGTATACATCAGTGCTAAGGGATTCTTGTAGGCACTATATATAAGCCGTGTAAATTATAAAATAAGATAAAAGGAAAAAAAATAAAAAATTATTAGCATTTCACAATAATATTTGGTACACATCCTCTCCCGTTTATATAGTAATGTCGGAGCCAATGTGTTGGCATGATATATGCTAATTATTCAATCTCTAATTTATGTGACATATGATTTAATTATGGTCAATCACATATAATCGGTGTACTACCAAAACTTATTATGGAAAACATCAAGTATTCTCTAATACAATTTGAGAAAGAAACTGTTTTGTTTCTGGATGAAAAAAAGAAAACCTGCATTAAGATTCGAATAAAAACAAACACCGGCTTCACACAAATTAGACATAAAAGACAAGATGGTAAATGTCACGGGACTGTTTTTTCGCTCAATAAAAATAGCCACGTGATGACTCGCTTATGGACTTAGCCGCTGCCACAAACGATCAGCCAACCAACAAACTCGCAACACTCGTGTTTGCCTCACAAACTCTCGTGTTTAGTCACTCAATTGCAGTCCGTTTCGAGGCAACGCAACTGCTCTAATCTGGACAGATTTTAAGACAAGTAATATATGTAAACGCAAGCAAACGTAAATGAACACACACGCGCAATTTACGGCCGCAGTCAATCCAATATAATTCCGTTAATATTAGGAACCAGATTACATATGTTTACAAGTGTTTCTCCGGCCAAAACTCTATCATAAACTCTATAAACGAAATGTTATTCTGCCATGTATTTATAACACATACATGTGCAGTTTACAAACTGTTTTTAAAGAAACTGTCAAGCCCCATGCTTGACAACTGCCCATGGCAGTTATTTGAGTGTATTATGCTGCCAAAGTGGTGTACCAAATGTCCCTAAAAACCCTCAACAGTCAGCACACGAAATGCTGTCCCAAAAGTAACCGTTCCCGCCAAAACGCACTCTGAACAACTGCTGTGTTTTGCTACTGTTTTGGCTGTCCAACACTCAACCAAATTCCAGCCACTTATACTCAAAAGTCTCCTTATCGAATAGCCCAACGAACGCACCAAAATCCGTAGTCCAATCCCTTGACAACCATTGCCAAACTGTTTTGCAAAACCATTCCGAAACCAGCCAAATGCCTTTGGTGTTTCTCCTTGATTCTGCTCGTCGTTTGAACCATATCAAACCCGGCCCTTGACGATCCAACACGCCAATCATATTATTAGCCAACGACGTTCGCAACCCAACCATATGAATAGCAAACCCACTGACCAAGTCCTGTGACAGTAAACTAACAAGGAATTTTGTAGTATATAACCAAGAAAAAGTTATATGGAAACACTGGGCATTTTGTAGTAAATGTAAACTATAATATATAGTAAACTAATAAGTGATCAAACAGTCTTCGTGTCCTACTAAGCTAGTAGAGTTTTGTCTTACAAGATCGATATTTCTGATTGGGAAGAAGACCATGTCTAAGGTATTAAACAAACGTGCTCAGACATGATCAAATGGTCCAAATGGCAAAGAATAAAGAAATTTGCTGTGGTATAAGTTGGGGAGGGGTGTGAGCAAGATGAGGCATTACAACAAATTATTATTGCGGAAATTGCAAAATTTAAAAATGGAAGGTCAGATGGTGAAAAGTTTAGATTTAGGTGGTTCAATGCCAGTTGCTAATGTACAAGTTCTTGCATCAAAAACCTTTAAGACCATACCCCCTCCCTATATCCGATCAGAGCTCAAATTTGATGAAATTTCCGTTGATGACTGTCAACAAATTCCGTTCTTGACATGAGTATACTTGACTCCATAGAGGAATAAAAAAAGCTCCATCAAGCATGTAAAGATTGGAGATTTTTTCAGGTTCACAGATTCATATATGCCCAGTCAGTAGTTTAAAATTACAATACAAACCAGCGTAAATTCATGTCAGGCCCGGTTTTATGGGTGGGCCACGTGACCTTCGAAAATTACTGAAATTTAAAGGCCTCCGTTTAAAAAAAAATATATGTTTAATTAATTTTATATAAATTATAAATATATAAATCATTATTTTGACACATGCAAGTGTGTGTACAATATGTTAGTTTTTTGAAATTTAGTTATATTTTGCTATCATTCTTATAGAATGTGGGTTCAATCCTTACAGTAACATTTTTGTATTTATTTTATCTTATTATTAAATAAAATTAAATATATATACACAAAATAGGTCTCGTTTTCATGAAGGTTCTGCATATGGTAACCCATGTAATAGTGGTTGTGGGGGTATTCTAATATATGACAAGGGTTGCGTAATATTTGCATTTAGTAGTTATTTTGACAATCAAAGTAACACTTATGCAGAATTCATGGCTATTAGAGATAATTTACTTATATGTTACATGTTAAATATTAGAAATATTTAACATAGAAACGGACTCTGAACTAGGGGTGGCTTCGGTACGGTACCGATTTTTTTGACCATATAGTTATACCGAACCGAACTTGTTTGGTTTGAAAAAAATTATACCATAACCGAACCGAAAAAGTCGGTATTTTTCGGTTGGTACGGTTCGGTTTCCCCTTTTTTACCGAAACATTATTATTATTAAAAGATAATTCTTGATAACAATAAAATAGCAAAAAAGTTTATAAAAAGTAAAATGTGTACAACTATTCTTATATTTGCTACATTTATTGTGAATTTGATTAAAATAGTAAACACTTATAAAATAAGAATTCTTTTAAAACATTAGACAAGAAAATGGAGAAACACGAAATTATTGTATTTGGCTTCGTAAATAGGAAAGTAAGTCGTAACAAAAATTAAAATAAACTAAAAGACAATTTATTTGTAAGTTATAACTATGTGTACATTTTTATATATTTTATAATTTTAATGTTTGGTTCGGTTCGGTATTGTACCAAACATACGAAATGGATACCGAAACCGAACCGACTTTTAAAGTTTGGTTCAGTTGTACCATACCGAAAAGTCGGTATACCGAACTTTCGGTACCAACTTGTTTGGCTCGGTTCGAAAATCGGTCGGTCAGTACAAATCGGTACAAAAAGTCCACCCCTTCTTTGAACTTATTGCCAATTGGTGGGGAAAAGGCACCAAACCAGGGCCTAAATTTGATATTTTATGGTTGAATTTAGTTGAACTAATGAGTCTTGATTTATGTCATATATAGGGAACTGAAATTTCTATCCGTTGTTCTAGTTGCAGTTTTGCAGTTAGGTTTCAAGTGATGTTGCAACCATAGTTGGAACCTAAGTAAATTAATGGACAGAACTTTGTAAAATTAAATGTACTTGAAATAAATCACATGCACATTTAACAACGGAGTTCACCCAACTAGGCTACGTCTCCGGGGCACTCACCCAGATTATGATATTATAAAAGCTTACAATATAGGATTCAAGTCTTATTGAAAAACACTCAAACTCCCTCTAGGTTTTTCTGCCTATCTCTACATTGCTCCTACCTTATAACTATCAATTATAAATCAATGACATCCCACCATTGTTTTCTTTTAAAGCTCACTGTGTATTCTCTCAAGAATGAGTTCTTTATAATTTAGAACACACATTTTTTACAAGCTAAGTTATCAACTATTTATACAAGTAAAAACAATTTTCTTGCTTCAAGATCTTTTATGATTGCTTTGACTCTTTTTATTGACTTCAATCTTTCCATGTATCACAAGACTCTTCAGCGTAGGGTTGACTCCAATCTTCATAAGTTAAAACCTGTTTAATAACTAGTTTGGAAATAGGAGTTAGTCTTTTTCTATAATAAGGAAACTTATAATATAATATCTTTTAGAGATAATATCTTTTAGAGATAATATCTTTTAGAGATAACATTTTTAAATATACATATGAAACATTAATTCCATATTTCATTCAATCTTAAGCGTATCATACTGATTTTGATAAGGAACAAAAATTGAAACAAGTGATAAAGATTTTGATAAGAATAGAGATATAGATTTACCCATCTAAATGAAACATATCTTTATAAACTAATCTTCTTATATCTTTTAGGAAACATCTTTTCTTACCACTTTAATATTCTCAATATAAACGAATTAAACTTTTAAGAGCATATGAGAATATATTCTACATACTTTAAAACAAATAATTATCATTAAAGAATAGTAATGCAGAATTACAGAACTAAACAGAATCCTGTAGAACAGCAAGTTGGAACTGTGGTTGCAACTGAGGTTGCAACATTACTTGAAACCAACAACACTGTCTTAGTTGGTTGTAACTGAGGTTGCAACATTACTTGAAACCAAAAAGCTATTTCAGTTCTTAACAAACAAGTAGAATTATTTAGTTCAAACCAATAGACAACAAATAGTATTTAGACCATAAATCTGGTCCTAACAGGAACAAAATCAGCTGACAGAAGATTTAGCAAAATAAGGAGTGCACGGCTCCAACAAGACTTTTTTCTCACCCATGGAGTTCACAAAGCTCACTCATGCTGCATATGTTTTGGACCAGAACGAAACTCCTTGTGTTAGAGGAAGTACATACAAAATTCAAGATGTACCAGTATGAAATCTTTCTTCAACAATTTTGTCTAAGTGAGATGAGAGTTTTTTTTTATCTTTCTCGTTAATTCGTACTAAACTGGTGATTCAGTTGATGTTCCATACTTTGTACTGGTTTTTTACACTAAATTAACATGCCTAATCTCCTTTTTAAGCAAAAAATTTGCTCTTGAACTTGTTGTTTAGATCACTCTGATCACGGCGATGTATAGGAGATATAATGATATGAGACATAAGGAGTAAATAGCAAGTCGTTGTAGATTACTTTTGTTTGGAAAAGTGGAGATTAAAAATGTTAATTTTGTTATTTTTTGCCATGTACTTAGTAAAATAGGTTCATTAGCACTAGTTACCTTTTGATTGTAGGTCGTAATGCCATCATTTCCAGTTACTGTTTTAATCGGAAACGCTATCATGAGCACGTGACTCATGAAATAATATTTTTACTATTTTATTAATAAAATTGACTGGATATTGAATAATAAAAAAAAAAAAACTCTAGCTCGGGCCCTTCTGTTAGATAGTATGATGCTTTATGCGTGTATGAGAGAAGCTCCCTTGACTCGCAATAATATTTCTAATGGTCATTTGAATCAGTACGTTCATGGAAAAAAGGGTTAAGATTTTTTATTTTCCCTTATACATAATGCGACGCCATAATATTGGTCTGATTGAATATGTGCATCATAATGCGACGCCATCTTATACATAAAAAAACCTAGCTAGTTTATCATTTATCAATATTATATTATTATAGTGATTTAGTTGCTAAGAAATAATTTTTTTTAATCTAAAAGGGAAAATCTCACAAACATACAGACTGTTTGATATGTATCATGATATTGTCATTCTGTTATATTTTCTGAATATTTTGCCTGTCACGTTTATAAAACCTATATTCATATTTTACAACAAATAACGGGTAAAACATAAATTCTTCAAACGAAGCCCGGACCAAGATGGCAATTTCATTTATTGCGAGGTTGATCTTTAGTATTGGTTGGTATTCCCACCATGTGGAGATGGTCACCACCACATACGATTTCAATTTTATTAGTAAGAAAAACTGTAGTAAAATAATAAAAGGTTCTGGACCCACGATGTGTGGGTTTAAGAACCTAGACAATTTCGACCATATACACATATTGCACACGGATAAGGATTTTTGAATTATGTAATGAGGAAGAATTTTTGAGTAAACTTTGGCATTGTCCAAAAAATTGAAGGAAGTGTAAAATAAGGTATATAGAGACTTGAGAGAGTGAGATGGCAAAAATTCTAGATGTAGGAGGTTCAATACCTGTTGATAATGTCCAAGAACTTGCTACAAAAACCTTGGAGACAATACCACCTCGATATATTCGACCGGAACTCGAACTTGATGAAATTTCCATTGACGAGTCTCAACAAGTTCCGGTTATTGACATGAGCAAACTTGATTCCATTGAAGAATCAACAAAGTTTCATCAAGCTTGTAAAGATTGGGGTTTCTTTCAGGTACTTACAGAACAGGACTTGGTTATTTTCCAAATTACAAAATTGTTAAGGATACAGTTAAAGAAATGCCAAGCAACTAATTAGAAATTATTAAACAAATTTCACATGAGGTAATTCTTAGGTGTATAGATTCCTTCTTTTTCGCATGTACTAAGAGCAACTAATTTGTTTTCGCTAACTTACTTATGATTTCGCGAGCTCACCTAACGACCTTAATAAGTCAGGTGACTCAGGTCGAGGGGTGGCACTCTTTCTCTTTCTATACGACGCAATTTTAAATTTTGATTTTGGGTGAGACTGAATAGCTGGTAACTCCCCCCTATAGCCAACCAAAAAAGAAAGAGAATTTTATTATTGCCTATGTATTTCAGTTAAAATATTAATAATACAACACCTTTTCTCCATTATGTAAATATAAAAACCAAATTTCACACATGAATTTCAGCTCCTTCGGTTTTGCTTTCCTTAATAATAATTGGGCTGAGTGATAATGATAAGTGCAGTTAACAAATCATGAGATATCAGAGTCGATGAAGAATATGAAGCAGGTCTCAGAAGAATTTTTTAAGCTGCCACTAGAGGAGAAGATGGTTTATAAACAACTATCAAATAATATTGAAGGATATGGTCAAAGTTTTGTTGTTTCAGAAGATCAAAAGCTCGATTGGGCTGACATGCTTGTGATTAATACGCTACCCGTCTCTCAAAGAGACATGAGATTTTGGCCTACCTCCCCCGCCACATTCAGGTAAAAATCAAAATAAGTTTTTTTCTGTACGAATAAAACAACACGTACTACTAATGATGGATAATTCTTTACTAGCTTTTATCTGTTCATAAGCCGAAGCATATTTGTTTGATCTCTTTAGTTTTCAGCCTTAAATTGAGAAAAGAAATTATTTGATTGAACTCAATCTTGTTCATAATATAAGACAGTAATTTGCTTTAAAGCTACATCCAAACAGATTCTAATTATGTGTTTTGTTTTTATGACGTGAACACAACGATTTGAATAGATCAGCATTAGATGCGTACTCATTTGACCTTTGGAGGGTTCAGATCAATCTCCTGAGGGTTATGGCCAAAAACCTTGGACTAGACCAGGATGACTTTGTACCGTTGTTCGAGAATGGACTTCAAGGAATAAGGATGAACTATTATCCGCCATGTCAGCATGCTAAGAAGGTCATTGGCCTATCGCCCCACTCAGATAGTTCTGGGCTGACCTTGTTAGTTCAAGCCAATGAAGTGCAGGGTCTGCAAATTAAGAAAAGTGACAAATGGATCCCTATAAATCCCCTCCCCGGTGCTATTATTGTTAACATTGGTGACATGATTGAGGTAATAAATCATAATGTGTCTAACATTCCTATTGGGCTAGAGTCCGCACTATTAAATAGGAGGTGCATGGTTTGAGTCTTGTTAACGGAATAGGTGTAAAATTTCTTGATCTCCTTTAAAAAGATTTTACAAAAATCAAAAAAAAATCACAATGTGTCATGTATACGGTTTGCATATGTCGTTAATATTGTTGCCGATAAGTCTCATTTGCTATAGGCTATGAGTATATTTTTGTTTTGTTTTTTAAACCCGATAACTTTTGACATCAGGAAGTTTTGTTGTTTGCGTAATTTTGATCATCTCAAAAACAAGATTGACGAATCCCTTACATGATAGAAAAGGGACATAGCGAGTGAAATTCGGATTATTAAATTTTACATGCTTTGTTCGTTTAGATATTGACTAATGGGGAATACAAAAGCATCGAGCATAGGGCTGTGGTTCACCCTGAGAAAAAGAGGCTCTCGATCGCTGCATTCCATACGACAGACGTGAAAGGCTTTGTGGGTCCCATCCGTAATCTTTTTGAGGAGGGCAAAGGAGCAAAATTCAAAACTGTCAGCTTTCAGGATTACATGAAGTTAGCATTTAATAGAAAACTTGACGGAAAAGGTCTGTTGGATCACTTGAGGATCAATTAGAGAACAACTGCTTATCTCTCGTGTATTAATAATGATTTTAGATATTGCACTTTTATTGTATTTATAAATTATACTACGTACGCATGTATCTTGTATGTGTGAAAATTGTTGTGTCCATTTGTAACAGAATTGTAGTATGACTTGAGCTTGAAGTTAGTAATGAGAGAGAGAAAGGCGATTATTCTCTTCTCCCTATCTTTACTTCTGATTTTCATTCTCTTCTTATCTAGCAGTGACTATCTACTGTCATTGTTTCCTCAACACTTAAAACTTTATTTGTTACCATTCCGCCTTTCTTTGGTTGGAAATCTTTTTCTTATCAAAATAGCTAATATTCAGCTATGGAGACTAGAGCAAAAAGTGAAAAAAATGGCACTAAATTGACACCAAAAAATTCTACAAGTTCCTCAAAGATTATGTCTGCTTTTAAGTATAATGAGGATGAGTCTGCAATTAAGGTTTACAAAAGTGAAACATCAAAAACAGTCCTCTTTAATGAGCTGAATAATTTGGACATGGTGAAATCTGATATTTCCTTAAGTGGTCATGTTCCTGTAGCTACTGAGTAAAGTCAAATTGATGAAGATGAGGCAGCCATTGTTGCTGCAGTAGATTAAAACTCATAGGAAGAAATTTCAAAATTTTAAAATGGAGTGCTATTTTTGGAAAATTCTGTTTTAACTGCTTATCTTGTGGAGCATTTTCCGTACTGTATATTTGCAAGAGCAGTCCCTAGAGCTCCAGAAAGGTTGAAACTCCAGCAGTAATGGAGGCGGATTCTGGGGGTGTAACTCCCAGAATTAAATGACCAATTAATTCTGCGGTTTCAGAATTCCTCTATAAAGAGGCAGCCATCCCCTCACATTTCATTCATTCAAAATCAGTCTCTCTTCTCTCTAAAGCAGCATATATATTTTTCCTCATAGCATATTAGAATCAGAGAGAACCACCCACTAAAAGCTCGACTTAGACTCGTCGCCAGTTTCCGGCGAGTCTTCCGAGAGACGTTGTACCTTGGGATCGAAGCGCCAACGCAACCAGAAACCTTAAGGTGGTTGGGCGAATATCGGTTAAGGGCATACTGTTAACAGTAGCCTCGTCTTGTTTTATTTTCAATTCTGTCCAGTTTTTCAATTCTGTCCAGTTTTTTCAATTCTGTCCAGTTTTTCCAATTCTATCCAGTTTTTTTTTTCAATTCTGTCCAGTTTTTCAATTCTGTCAAGTTTTTCCAATTCTGTCCAGTTTTTCAATTCTGTTCAGTTTTTCAATTCTGTCTAGTATTTTAATTTGCTGTACTTAGCTGTAGCTTTTATATTCTGTTTGTACTATTCTGTAATTAGTTTAAAGTTCTGTTTTGTTGCTGTAATTACATTTATGTAATTTAATTATGTAATTAGTATAGTTTCAATTCAGTCCTGTATTTTAAAGTCAAAACAGAACAGTCCGGCTGTTAAGTTTATACTTTCCAGTCCGGCAGTTTCTTTTAATTGCAAATCAGTACATCAGATTATTAATTAATAATAATCTGATAACGTTTGCGTTAATTACTTTTCAGTACTTACATGTTGTAATCAATTTATTGTATTCCATTTGGAGATTAATAAAAATTACACTGGTTTTATTTAATTATTGTTTAGTCCTTTAATTATTGTTAATTGTTATTTCGTACACGGAAACCAACAACCTTAACCGATATCCTGTTGTTTCTTTTGTGTATTAATACAATTATAAAAGGAATAATGCTTTTTTGTTTTCAATTCTAAATTATATTAGAAATTGAATTACAAAGAAAAATTCCAAACAGCTTTATTTTTTATTTTGTTGAATCTTGTTGATACCAACCGTATTGGTATTCAATAAGAAACAATTTCAATCCTTTTTGAAATCAACCGTATTGGTATTCAAAAGGGATAATAAGTTTAATTTTATTGCTTGGTTTATAATTCTTTTACAAACCCAAATATCAGTTTTGGTGTTTGTTTATAGAATTTATTGTACGCGTATCTCATACGTTTTGTGTTGTCGTTTCAGATGACAAACACGTCGCCTATTGAGTTGCCTATCGGGGGTGAGCATGACCCAGTGGTTGGTGGGCCTGTCCATAACACTGGGGGCGATGCGAATGTGGTGGCTAACGCCGATGACGTGGCTGCAGCGGCTGAGGCCGCCGCGGCTGCGGCCATGGCGGATGCTACGGCCAAAGCTGAGGCTGCGGCCGAAGCAGCGGCCACGGCCAAGGCCGCAGCTAAGGCTGCGGCAAGAGCCAAGGCTACGGCCAAGGGCAAGGCACCGATGTATTCGGCTGTGCCTACTTTGCCGACTTCTCATCTGGAGAAACCGGAAAAATTCAGGGGAGACAACTTTAAACGTTGGCAGCAAAAGATGCTGTTTTATCTCACGACCCTGAATCTGACCAGGTTTCTTAAGGAGACTGCTCCCGTCCTAAGCGAGGACGATCTGGACGAGCAGTCGTTCTCTGCGGTTAAGGCATGGAGACATGCCGACTACCTATGCAAGAACTATATCCTGTGTGCTCTAGATGACATGTTGTTCAGTGTTTTCGAGCCCAAAGCTACTGCAAAGGAGCTTTGGGAAACTCTCGAAAATAAGTACAAAGTGAATAACGCTGGCACAAAGAGATTTGTTGTCACGGACTTTCACGAGTATCGTATGACTGACAGCAGGGATGTCATGGAGCAAGTTGAGGAGCTTCAACTGATTTATCACCGCCTTGAGGCTGAGGGGCTAGTTATAAATGAGCCTTTCCAGGTGGTACTCATGATTGAGAAATTGCCGCCGTCCTGGAAAGACTTTCAAAACTACCTGAAGCACAAGCGGAAGGAAATGAGGTTGGAGGGGCTCATTGAGAAGCTCAACATCGAGGTGAGCAACCGTCGCTCCGTAAGGAGAGTCGGTGGTGCTGTCATCCCGATGGCAAAGGCCAATGTGGTCAAAAGCTCCAACATCAAACGGAAACGTTTTGACACCGGAGGCATTGCTGTTGTCGCAAAGAAATTTGCGGGAACCTGCTTTGTGTGTAACAGGACCGGCCATCGTGCCGTGGACTGTTATGACAATAAAGGCGCTGCTAAGCCTAAGCCCCCCCCCCCCGAGGAACTTCAAGGGCAAAGGGAAGAGGAAAGCTCCAGCTCAGGCACATTTGGCTGAGGGAGGACGAGATGATGACCACTTTACTGCTGTGGTCTCTGAGGTCAATCTCGTGGGGAGCAACCCCAAAGAGTGGTGGCTGGATACCGGCGCCACAAGCCACATCTGCTCAACAAGGTGGATGTTTAAGACCTACGAAGCGGTAGGGGGAGAAAGCTGCTTCATGGGAAATTCTGCTACTTCCAAGGTGGAAGGAAAAGGAATGGTCGTGACGAAGATGACCTCGGGAAAAGAGCTGAGGTTGACAAATGTGCTTCATGTTCCGGATATCCGCAAGAATCTGGTATCAGGATCGGTGATGGTGAAGAACGGGTTTAAACTAGTTTTAGAATCCGATAAAATTGTAATCACCAAAAATGGTGTCTATGTAGGCCGTGGCTATATGACCAACGACATGTTTAAGTTGAACGTAGGGACACCTGCTCCCAATAAAGGTGCTAAAGCTGAGGCTAGCACAAGTACTGTAATGACTGTTGCCCAAGAGGCCAATAAAAATTCTGAGTTTAATTATTTATTTGAGTCATTTCATTTGTGGCATGGTAGATTAGGTCACGTGAATTATAATTCTTTAAAGAAATTAATTTCACTAAAACTAATACCAAATTTCGTTTTTGATAAGCAACACAAATGTGAGATTTGTGTAGAAGTAAAGTTAACGAAATCATCGTTTCAACATGTTGAACGAGAAAGTGAACCTCTCGGTCTAATACACACGGATGTATGCGACTTAAAGTTTATACAAACGTGAGGAGGGAAAAAGTACTTTATCACCTTTATAGATGATTGTACTAGATACTGTTACGTTTACTTAATGAGAAGTAAAGACGAAACAGTAGAGAAATTCGCTCTTTATAAGACCGAAGTTGAAAATCAACTCAATAGAAAAATTAAAACATTGAGAAGTGATAGAGGCGGTGAATATGAATCACCGTTTGAGCAAATATGCGCTGAAAGCGGCATTATACATCAAACAACAGCCCCATACACTCCCGAGCAAAATGGGGTTGCTGAGCGTAAAAATAGAGCGCTAAAGGAAATGATGAATGCTATGCTAATCAGTTCTGGGTTATCCCAGAACATGAACCCAGAACATGTGGGGGGAAGCGATACTTTCCGCTAACTATGTTTTAAACAAGTTACCACATAAGAAGCGAGAAAAGACTCCATATGAATTATGGAAAGGTCATCAACTCAGTTATAAGAACCTGAGGGTTTGGGGTTGTCTTGCAAAGGTCCTAGTTCCCACTCCTAAGAAGATGAGAATTGGTCCTAAGACGGTGGACTGTGTGTTCATCGGATATGCACAGAATAGTAGTGCATATCGGTTTCTCGTGCACAAGTCGGACAATCCCGATGTGCACGTAGATACGTATATGGAAAGCCGAGAGGCCTCTTTCTTTGAAGATATCTTTCCCCAGAAATTACCTACATCTGTACCAACTGAAGAGTTGAATAGTGAAGGAAATGTGGGGGCAAGTGAACCGACAGAGGAAGAGGAAGAGGAAGAGCCTCGGCGTAGCAAAAGGGCAAGGAAGGAAACTTCCTTTGGACCTGATTTCCTAACCTTCATGATTGAAGGCGAACCGGTGACATATAAACAAGCTATGTCAACACCGGATTCCCAATATTGGGAAGAAGCTATTCAAAATGAGATTGAATCAATCATGCAAAACCACACTTGGTAACTAGTGGATCTTCCGAAAGGTTGTAATCCCCTAGGTCACAAGTGGATCTTCAAGAGGAAGTTAAGGGTTGACGGCACGATTGAGAAATACAAGGCGAGACTTGTAGTAAAAGGATTCCGGAAAACGGAAGGTGTCAATTATTTTGACACGTATGCCCCTGTTTCCAGGAAAACGTCTATCCGAATCGTCATTGCTCTCACATCGTTGTTTGATATGGAAATACATCAAATGGATGTAAAGACGGCGTTTCTAAATGGAGAACTAGAAGAAGAGATTTACATGGAACAACCGGAAGGGTTTGTAGTTCCTGGTAAAGAGCACCAAGTGTGCAAACTTGTAAAGTCTCTATATGGACTCAAACAAGCGCCAAAGCAATGGCATGAGAAGTTTGATAGAATTATGCTATCAAATGGTTTTCATATTAATGAGTGTGATAAATGTGTCTACTCTAAAGGAAGTGGAAGAGACTGTGTTGTAGTCTGTCTCTATGTGGATGACATGATCATAATTGGGAGTAATGATAGAATCAGCTCCACAAAGAAAATGTTATCACAACACTTTGATATGAAAGACCTGGGTATAGCTGATGTAGTACTTGGTATGAAGATTACCAAAACATCAGAAGGATATTCCTTGTCCCAAGGTCACTATGTTAAACAAGTATTAGACAAGTTTGACAAGGGCAGTAAGGCAATGTCTAGAACCCCAATTGAGTTCAACTGTAACCTGAAAAAGAATTCCGGTATGAGTGTGAATCAATTGGAGTTCTCTCGAGTCATAGGTAGTCTCATGTATATCATGAATTGCACTAGACCAGACATAGCAAACTCAGTGAGTAGACTGAGCAGGTACACCAGTAATCCCTATGAGGAACACTGGAAGGCCATAATGAAACTTCTCAGGTATATGAGGTTTTCAGCCGATTACGGGCTGCACTATACCAGATATCCAGCGGTACTGGAAGGGTATTCAGATGCCAACTGGATATCAGACTCCAATAGCACAAGGTCCACGAGTGGATATATGTTTATAATGGGAGGAGCTGCTGTGTCTTGGAGATCCTCCAAACAGACATGTATTGCAAGGTCAACTATGGAATCTGAATTCATAGCGTTGGACTTAGCAACCGAAGAGGCAGACTGGCTGAGAAGTCTATTGGAAGGAATTCCAATGTGGCCAAAACCTATTCCCGCAATAAGCATGCATTGCGATAGTCAATCAGCTATTGCGCGGGCTCAGGATCATATGTATAATGGAATGTCTCGACATATACGTCGGAGACATAAATCCGTAAGGGAATTGTTATCCAACGGTGTGGTATCCTTTAGATTTTGTGAGATCTAAGGAAAACATAGCGGATCCATTAACTAAAGGCTTGACTCAAGTGGGAGTCGAGACGTCATCGAACGGAATGGGATTAAAGCCCATTAAATTGGTGCCCCCCCCATAGGCAACCCAACCTAAACGGAATCTTTCCTGATAGGTTCAAAGGGAAACTGAACTGTGGGGGCAACCGAATAAAGCACTCGGGAACCTGGAGTTCCCAACCCATCTCCGCGATGACAGAGTGATAGACCTGTACCATTGTAAGGGTGAGCTTGAGGCTCATAATGATCCAAGTAACTCGACGGTCGAGTAAAGTGAGTCAGGACACTTTCGACTTGGAACACCTATAACGAGTGTGTAAGTCCGGTACCATGTGATGAGCTTGGGCTAATTTACTAGAGCACTCAGTTGAAGTTGCCAAGGCAGTCCAGACCAAATATGGACAACAACTAAAGGGCCTAGTACGTGGGTAGAGAGGGCACTGTGCGGGTGCCATTCTGGGATACACAAAGCTTGATGGTTCAAGGCTTTACAGCTACCTAATAGCAGTATTCTGGGTGGTACTCCGCTACGGCAGGTTCAAGGCGCGCGCTACCTGACCTTAGGCAGTGAACTTTTACGGTTCTCTTGATTTGCATTTAGGACATGGGCTTTCGAGCCAATTGCATTCATGCGGGGGATTGTTGGAAAAAGAAAGGAAAAAAAAACATGTTTTAGACATGGTTTTCCAAAGTGGTCAGGGACCATCTTTGAGTCAAATTTTAATGCGACTCCTCAGTTTTTCTGAGGCCATACTCTATGCGTTTGGGTAGCTCGTGCGACGAGCTTCGCAACGGTATATCGCATGACCTATTCGGAGGAATGATGTGAATGATAATTGAACTCGAATGTTGGTACTCGAAAGAGGGAAAAACCGAAATCTGGAAAATGAAGTAGAGAGTGGGAATAACCATGAGGGTTATCCCACATTGGAAAATCAAGGTTGATTTATACTCTATATATATAAGTCCATCCCATTTAGTTGGTAAACTAATAAAGTCCACATACCCATGAGTGGGTTAGTGTGTATCACACACGCGCGCGCTCGCTCGGGTCTCGGGACTCGGGTCTCGGGTCACGGGACGCGGGCCGCAGGACGCGGGACGCGGGATGCGGGATTTGGGATTTGGGATTTGGGGAATATCTCGGGTCTCGGGTCTTGGGTCTTGTACTAAACTGAAAAAGAGACTTTTGCATATTTGCAAGAGCAGTCCCTAGAGCTCCAGAAAGGTTGAAACTCCAGCAGTAATGGAGGCGGATTCTGGGGGTGTAACTCCCAGAATTCCTCTATAAAGAGGCAGCCATCCCCTCACATTTCATTCATTCAAAATCAGTCTCTCTTCTCTCTAAAGCAGCATATATATTTTTCCTCATAGCATATTAGAACCAGAGAGAACCACCCACTAAAAGCTCGACTTAAACTCGTCGCCAGTTTCCGGCGAGTCTTCCGAGAGACGTTGTACCTTGGGATCGAAGCGCCAACGCAACCAGAAACCTTAAGGTGGTTGGGCGAATATCGGTTAAGGGCATACTGTTAACAATAGCCTCGTCTTGTTTTATTTTCAATTCTGTCCAGTTTTTAATTCTGTCCAGTTTTTCAATTCTGTCCAGTTTTTTCAATTCTGTCCAGTTTTTCCAATTCTGTCCAGTTTTTTTTTTTTCAATTCTGTCCAGTTTTTCAATTCTGTCAAGTTTTTCCAATTCTGTCAAGTTTTTCCAATTCTGTTTAGTTTTTCAATTCTGTCTAGTATTTTAATTTGCTGTACTTAGCTGTAGCTTTTATATTCTGTTTGTACTATTCTGTAATTAGTTTAAAGTTCTGTTTTGTTGCTGTAATTACATTTCTGTAATTTAATTATGTAATTAGTATAGTTTCAATTCAGTCCTGTATTTTAAAGTCAAAACAGAACAGTCCGGCTGTTAAGTTTATACTTTCCAGTCCGGCAGTTTCTTTTAATTGCAAATCAGTACATCAGATTATTAATTAATAATAATCTGATAACGTTTGCGTTAATTACTTTTCAGTACTTACATGTTGTAATCAATTTATTGTATTCCATTTGGAGATTAATAAAGATTACACTGGTTTTATTTAATTATTGTTTAGTCCTTTAATTATTGTTAATTGTTATTTCGTACACGGAAACCAAAAAGTACTATAAGAAATCAGACACAATTCCTAATGTTTTGGGCGGTTAAAGTTGTTGATTTATTTATCTCTTAGGAAAACTCTCGCCTAAAGCTTCTTTTTGAATCTCAGTGCATTATATAGAATTCCGTAATAAGGGTATACTCATTATAATGATTTTAATATATCTGAACCTTAGGTTATGCTATTGTTTTCCAATTTACGTCCATAGTTTCTTTTATACGTGAAGTGAGTTCAAGCGTGGATTAAAAAGTTTATCTTGAATTGTGACCCCTCTCGTGAAAGTTTATGGCTCCGTCACTGACGTTGAGGGTTCAAAGCATTACGCTACCCAAGACAAGTGAATACTTAAACGGTGCTGAAAAAGTGGGGAAAGTGAATCTTGTAAGGAAGATGAAGTGTCTCGGCATGATAAAATGGTAAGTAATAAAACTTCATGTGTCCCTTGACCTTCATGAGTGAAGGTGAATCGACGACATTGAAATAATCAATGTTATCCATATAATGTATATATGGGAAGATGCTATCAACAATGAGCTTGATAGACACGTGAGAAATAAAGTCAATTACTTTAATTAAACTGACGATTTTGATAATTTTAATGTCTCTACTCCAATCTCTATGAAAAGATGCATCATTAATTAATGAGAACATGTGTTTTATAAATGGAGATTTAGAGAATTAGGAACAACCCATTGGATCATGGTTCCATGTAAAGTAAGCCAATGTGCGAAAACTTGTTAAGTCACTATATGGACTAAAGCAAACACCTAACTTATCATATGTAGTCTATTGTGCGTCAAGAACTGCACTAGATCAGGTATAGCCAACTCAGTGAGCATATCGAGTAGGTTTGCTAATGAGGCTTCTCAGATACATGAGGTATACTGCCAATCATGAGCTGCATTATACGAGATGTCCAAAATGTTTGAAGGGTATTTAGATACCAAGTGTATCTCGAAATTTAACAGTACAAGGTCCACAAGTGGATATGTTTGGTTGTCACGTCCCAAAATCCTAAAACCGGACATCGAGGCATGACCTTTTGAAAAGAAAAGAAAAGAGGACCTGTTGGTACAAAATTAAAATTTTTAAAGAAAAAACTTGCGAGCTAAATGAACAATTAAACAATTTAATAAAAGTGTTTGCCAAACGCGGCTACAAGACGAAATAAAATAAACGAATGTAAATTGCCCGTAGGCTACAACCTCAAAATATAATATAAATGAAAAGAAAGCGGAAGCCCCAAACCCATGATGTTGCAAAGCAACAGCTCTTATCCAAACATGCCAACCTATGTGGTACCTGAAATAAAAAATTGTAACGGTGAGTCCCACGCACATAACTAGACGGGACGGCACCACAAACACCGTCACTCCATCCCATAAATGCAAGAGCTCACAAATACTACAACTACGATAATCGACATATAAAAAGAAATATAATAACATTCTACAACTGGATAAATTAAATAAATTAAATAACTTCAACACACATCTATAGCATACATGGACCTCTCACGCCACCTAACCCAATCCGTAAGGTAGGTCATTCCCTATCCCTTCGGCCGTCTTATGTCCCCGGAATTAGGGAGAGACATAGACCATTGCAACATAAAAGTAGATTTATAGTGCGCACTTGGACCTCTCACGCCACTCGTCCCAGTCCGTAAGACGAGTCATTCCCTATCCCTTCGGCCGCTTATGTCCCCGGAATTAGGGAGAGACATAGACCATTGCTAACATAAAAGTAAATAGAGTGCACACTAGGACCTCTCACGCCACTCGCCCCAGTCCGTAAGACGAGTCATTCCCTATTCACTCGGCCGTCTTCTGTTCCCGGAATTAGGGAGAGACAGAGACCATTGCCACTACAGCTAAATCACAAGGCCTCGGCCAATAATATAAAATCATCTAATTAACACAATCTCATACGTATAAATATTAAGGCATCGGCCAATAATATTATACTATTCAATTAACACCATCCCATACGTCACTTAACGTAATACAACATAACACATAACCACATGTACTAAATTCACAACTAGCCAAACGCTATAACAACATAAAATCACTTTCAGGCATTTTAACAAACACATTGTATGCATAAACTACAATTCACCATTATTCAACATAAATTTATCCAATTTCATCAATAATTATATAATCACATAATCAACGCATAAAACATGCAAACCCATCCATAATCTCATTAATCCGAAATTAATATAACTAACTCATCAATTTCTCCCATTCAAATAAGTGAATAAAACATACAACAAATAAACCCAATTAACGAATTAAGAACATATTTAAGATAAAAGGCAAAAACCCCCAATTTAAAATAACCGTAAGACCTAATCCTAACATACACCCTCGTCTAGTCGCAATAGATAACCCCCGTTACCTTAGCGTGTAGAGGAGATGCTTCCGGTAAGAACCCGCTAACGTGGTCTCTTCTTCTTCTTCCTAAGATTTGGAATCTCCCTTTTTCTCTCTTTTCTCTCTTCTATTTGGCTGGGGTTTTTTTTAGGTTTAAAGAATGAAAAGTGGACTGATTTGAATAGATAAAAACTGTTTTGAGTAAGTTTGTGGAAGCGAACTATTTGGTCACTAAAATTCTAAAAGTTAACTCTTAATCAAATATATTAATATACTACTCAATAATAACAAATCTTTAGAAACAATTCTATTGGGTCCTTTTTATTAGTAAAAATAGTAACAGGTTTTTAAAGTAAAGCTTTTTGAAAGAGTTTCGGTTTTTGGCTAAAAATTAGTCGAGTGACCGGTTTTTGGTAAAATTTGAATACAATGTTTTTGGATAAATTAATTCCTAATTAAAAACACTTATAAAAATACGGGATGTTACAACTAACCCTCCTTAAAAGATTTTCGTCCCGAAATTTCCTCTCTAAACAACTATACCCAGAAATGATAAACTTATATAAACAAGGCCATAAAAATTTTAAACGTACAATTCGTGACATAATTTACGAAATAAAATACGCAGGGTTCACAACCCATAACAACTCCACAATCCATAACTCCAGAAAATGACCAACATGTAAGAACATCAAATCAAGTAACCGTCTGTATACAATATCTAATTGAATACAAGACAATAAAGTAAGCAAAAATGACATGTTTCTACCTCAACAACTCCACAACGTCTACAACACTCAAAATACGGTCTTTCTAGTAAACTAAACTCAATTAAAATAAACTCTCAACCCAGACCCGGGGGTGTCACACGGCTGAATAACACGTGTGGCGGCACGTGCTAAACAAAGTCTAAATGAAATAATTATTAAACACTCGCTAAACAACTCATTAAATAAGTTCAACTTTCTAGCAAAAGCTTCATTAAATAGAATCTCGAAAATTACGTTCATTACAAGAAGTTAATCTCTTACAACTAAAATAAAAATGTAATTGCAATAGTAATAATAAAATCTTTTTCTTTCTTTTTATGGTAAAAGCAAAATGATAACATGTATATCTTAGAGTACCAAGCCCGAGTGACTTCCTCAATCACTTTACCATCGATCTTTTTCTCAAGTGTATAACCCATACGTGCACTACGTAATTAAGGTCACCACAACATGACGGCTGAGTCTATTCCTTAAAATATTCCGGTTAACAAAACTATGTACAATCGCTAAGTTAACCGTTGAGAACTAAACTCTTTCGTTTAGTTACCAACGTCACCCCACTTTCCTCTTCCCCTTATTCGGGATTCTCCGTTGGACTTATTCTCATGGTCCCAAATACAAATCATAAACAAATCATAAAATAATAAATTTAGAAACCTTATACAAATACACTGTATATAATTTTTATCTTTATAAGATATAAACTAGTTCTTTTTATACAGATCCATTGTATATAAATCACTTCTTCTTTTTCATTCTTTTCTTTCTTTTATTTACTTTGTTTTTGTAACAATATAAAAACAATGTTTCCATATATAATTAGTACTTGAAAAATAATACCCATGAGCCTGTAAAATATTATCAAAAGTTGCAACGGAATATTTATAATAGCAAGACAAAACCCACTCACCTAATATTAATCCGAAAGAACAGAAACATTTCTACAACGAATAATCTAGTGCTTAGCTTTCCACTAAACTGTTTCCCTTGCTCAACATAGGACTTTAATTCTCTCATCTTTGTATACTTTTGTTACATACATATAATTTTAATACAGTAAAGGAGTATAGAATCTAATCAGGGAAATGCTGCCTAGCTTTCTTCTTTATTTGCACTAGTGTATATATCTATATTAACAAGGAAGAATTCATTATAGGGGCGTGTATATGGCATGACAATTGACTTAGCATTTATACAACAACTCTATACCAATTTATTACTTCCGTTTCAATTTCTCATGCAAGGTTACCTCCTTAATAAATTACTAGCAACAGAAACTCTTTGAATACATGTAACATTATTTCTCCTTAAATATTCTACGCATAGCAGTTATAGGAATAAATACAAACATCTCATTATAGAAACCTCAAGATAATATTTACTATTCTTAATTGACATTTACTCTTCAGACAAGGCATCGGTTTTATATATGAATACAATCAAATCATGTCATTAATCATCTTAGTGAGGCATTCAAAGACCTATAACTTACATCATTATTCCTAATCATACGTTTATACAATTCAATATTTCTAACCGAAGTAAATTACATAATTACTAGGCCCAATTCTTACCAGCTAATCCCTAAAAGTACTACCACGTATCAATCCATGGTAAATTATTTTACCAATTAAATACCTCTAAATCCTTTAAAACTCTATAGCTTTGATAACGTGTAACCGTAAGGTCCTTAAATCAATTAAACAACTAAACATTAGTATTCTTACTTATGAAAGCAAAATAGTCACTTGAGTAATTATTTAGAAGAATAAATATTCAAAATAAAATTTTTAAATTAAAATACGTGATTTTACACTCTCCACCACTTAAAGAAGTTTCATCCCGAAACTTTATTTCTTTAATAACTTGAAAAAAAAAATAATGTTTCCGAATAATATTATATATGCTTTCTTAGACGTGATTAAATCAGCTCACATAATTTCTTTAACCAACCGGTCTCCAAAACAGTTACTTATGTGTGCATGTAGCATTTTTTATAAAAGTGGGAAACCCACTATTTCATTTTTCATTGATAAGAAGTTCAAATGGCCTACGGCCTTATTACAAGGAAAACAAAACGTAGACAGAGAAACTTAAAAGCTTAGTGGCCAAAATAAAACAATAAAAACCAAGTCCTTCGTAGGCCAAAATTCTCACTGCTTCTCTACTGACTCATCTTCCATCTACCTATGGGAATCCGACCTCCAAATCTAAAATCTTAATTAGCAACTGCCGTAGTCCCCATAATCATAAGGGTCATAGTAATTGTGAACTGATCTTGCCTTATTTATGGTATTATAGCGATGAGTTTTGATTTTCTTTTCATCTCTCAAAATTTTTAGTCCTTTCAATAACTTTGCTTGTTTCCTCTTTTTCTGTTCTTCTTCATCCACTTCTGTTTCCCAATTGGATGAGTAGAGATCAACAACTAACGCACCTTCATCTGTACTAATTAGCTCTTTTGTGCTCGGGTTGTTTTGCTCTGTTTGCTTACCTGGATTTTTTTCTTCACTACATGCCTTAGAACAGCTTTCTATAAGCTCCAGATTTTTAGTGTTTCTTACACTGATATTCTCTACCAACTCGTCTTCATTATGGATTTGATGCTCAATTTTTGAGGCGTTTGAATCATACTTTGCGTGAAGGTAATGATTTTCTTCTTCTAGATCTTTAGACATATTTTCGAATTGAATGACTTGTAAGGTATTTGGGTCTTTAATACAAATTTTCAAAGGAATCGCCTCACAGTGTGTCTTATGTGTTAATTTCGTTTGATCCAGCGTGCAAGCTTTTGCAAAATTGGTTAGCCCTCGTGACTGTAGAAATAGTGTTTGGTCAGCCTCAAAATCATCTTCGTTATGTTCTTGCTCTCCGCTGAGTACTTATGTCGATACAACAAAGTCACTGCCAACATTCACTTCATTTAAGTGTTCTCTTTCTCCATCTTCTTCTTCATATACTTCTTTTTCTAGGTTCTGCAGTGCTCCAAAATAATTTGAAGTTTCCACTTGGCTAGATACTAAAACTCTGTTAAGCTTTTCTAGAGTATTAGTTTGAAAAGAAGTTTGAATTTTTGCATCAACAATGTCATGTATAATGGAATCTTCCTCCTTGCCATCTTGCAAATCTATTAATACTACATCACTTTCAATATCAGGAATACTATGTTCCTCTCTATGAGTGTGTTGCACTTTGGTTGTATCATTTGATTTCCTCACGGATTTCTTGATCCATTTTTGTTTATAGTGTAACACCTTTCCTTTAACTTTATTTCTGCTTGTACGATTAAGGGGAAAGTTCACTTTTTCTTCTATGTGTGGCTTTCGGACCTTTACTCTAGCTAAATCTGAGTGGCGCATTTTGTCGAACACCTTGCAGTCATCTAACTTATGACCAATTCTATTGCAGTTAGTACAAAAATCTGGTAGCTTATCATACACACATGTTTGCCAGAACCCCTCTTCTTCTTGATTCTCATCTCCATACCCAATCCATACCCTATGCACAAGTTCCTTACCCAAATCAATTTGAATACATATTCTTGCAACATTTGGTCTTGAAAGATTAGCCGTAGCCTCGTCTAGCTTTAGTGGTAAACCAAAAACACTTGCAATAGCATAGAGGCTCAATTTATTGTAGAGATGAATTGGTAGCAACGGTAGACTAATCCACGTTGTTGTAATAGTTGGCTCAAAACCGGGTTTGAAATCGAATGTCCATCTAAAAACCCTCATTGGTTTTCGTAGAATAAACCAAACTTTTTTCAACCATATTCGAAAAAAATCTTCCTCATGGAGAAATTTTAATAAAATATGCTTATGATCTATGAAGCCTACTGAGAAATCTTCTTTTAATCCCATTAAGTTTAAAAATTCTTCAATAAACTCAATCTTAGGTCTTCCATGAGTAAATTTCCCAATTAGGCAATATTTGTAAGGATCTGAGAACAAGATTACCTCTTCATGTGAGAATCTAACTGCAGGCTCACCTCTATGTTTTGAGAATTTTTTAAGAGAAAAGATTGGATCTTTTTGCTTACAAAGAACCTCCGCAAATGAGGTGTTGGCCGATGCAGGTTTCATTAAGATGTGCGGATTAGAAGAGGGGATTTTGATACCATTTTGGGGTGTAACATGAACATGATTGTCCATTTTGTTTTTGTTTTTGTTTTTAAGGTTTCATCGTCCCTGTATCTCCCCCAATTTCTCTCTCTATTTTGGTTTCATTCCCACTAGCTGCTTATCTTGTGTGTGTGCATGTAGCCTAAGCTATATAAAAGAACTATAATAAAATGTATCTTGAAAACTCATTTGAGATTAAAATTACTAATAATAATATCATCATTATCCTTGTGAAACTTGAAAACTTATGATGGAAAAATACTAACGTAAATTACTAAGGTCAAACTTTTACCACTTCCGATCGTTTATTATCTCATTAATTACCAAATTCTATAACTCCCCTCAATCATAATTCCTGTAGGTCCGTAGGTGTCTAAACCTTAGAGGGGGGTGAATAAGCTTTTGTACGTTTTTCGCGGAATAAAATCTATGTGTTATTAACTAAGCAAATTAGCGGTTTTTATGACTAAAAACAATTTTGTTAACAAATAAGTGCTAAGTTAATCTAGGTAAGCAATGAATATAAGCAATAAATAACTTGCGAAATGTAAGAGTTAAGGGAAAAAAAATAACGCAAGATATATAGAGGTTCGGCAAAACGCGCCTACGTCCTCTTCTCGGTAGTTTCACTTCCGAGTGTTTCACTAATATCTTGGACCAAGGTTACAACCTAACGAGCTTAATCAACCGATTTAGCTCCCCCTCACTTAATGAGTATCCCGAATAAAAAGCCTAGAACTTTTAAGCTACACTTGCTTGAAAAGCTTCTACCCGATCAATCGCTCACTAATGAGTTTATAAAATACTCTTTTACAAGTTTGATTTTGAATCACTCACTAACAAATATTATCTCGATGTTTATAAGATTACAATGAGAATATACTCGAGAATATTTTTGATTACAAGTGAGAAATAAGTAGTATAAGCTTGAAGGATTTCTTAGTAGGAATTTCTTAAAAGTTGTGAATGCTTGGATTAGTCTTCCTTGAAGATTTTGGGGCTTTTTGTAGGGTGAAAAAGTCCAGCAATTAATATCAGACCGTTGCTGGTTGTTGAGTTCATTCAATGCTGTTTTTCAGCAGTTCGCCCAATTTTCAGGAATAGCTTAAAAGCTGGAGTTTGAAATATTACAGAAACGATCGGTCGTTTCTGTAAAACGATCGGTCGTTTTTCATCTTGGCTCACTGGAAGAATTCAACACTGAAACGATCGGTCGTTGAAGCTGGCGATCGGTCGTTTTTGTTCTTTGCTTACTGGAAGAAATCAATACTTAAATGATCGATCGTTTTTAGCTGTGAACAGTCGTTTTTGTGTTTCTGGGAATGTTTCGGTTTTCTCGACAACTTCGAAACCCCGTAACTAATTCGTTTCAAATCCGATTGAGGTTCCGCTTGAACCATTGGCTTCGTAATTACGTATACTATCATTTTGAACCTTTAACACACTCGATAAGTGATTAGTACGCAAAACGAGCTTTTATCATGTTTTACAAATATTGTTATCATCAAAATAATCGATTCGAAAAACGACGTTCAACAATTCCAAAACTCTATAACTCATGTCTACATAATTCTTAGTCCAAATTCTGATTTTAGTCATTATCAATGCTAATAACAAAGTGTACACCATGAAAGCAAAACACATGAGGTAAGCTAATCTTTTAATTGGTAAAAAAAATAAAATAAAATTTGTTCCTACCATGTTTTTCCTTGAACTGATAATTAACCTCTAGGATGGTTCAAATTCAAACAACTATTATTGATATTGATACTGTAAGATAACCAAACCTATTCCAAAACTTGTTTCCATATCGTTTTTCGAAACATTTATTACTTATACATCTATATCTATTTCATGTGCTTCCGCTGCACGCTATGATAAAATAATAATAATAATGGTGCTAACCATCCTAACATTGCATTTTGTTTCTAATTTATCAAACAATCCAGTTTTAGCATCTAGACCACCACCCAAAAATAATACCAATCTCCCTTTATACCATGTTCTCTTAAACAAAACAATCTTTAATTAATAAGAAGCGCAAAACCTACTAATTTATATTTAGTCCCAAAATACCACTCCAAATTCACATGTAATACATGCTCTCAATCAAAGTACAAGACCTGTTGAAACTTTGCAACTAATCCGACCAAAGAGATTTACTTGAAATAACTAGGACAACTATAATGCTAGTTCACTTATTATTTGAACACTTTAAACACAAATTAAATCTCAAGTTTGGATCCTAATTATAGCTTAAACATCTTTTACAGTGGTCAAACGAATTAAAAATAACCTAACGTATCATTTCATTGAAACTCTAAGCAAAAGTCGGCACCGAAAGGTAATCCATGGACAACATTAAATTACAAAAATTAGAAGGAAACTACCATAATCGAGGTTCTCTTATAGCTGTCGAAAACTTCCACTCAAAAAAAAATCCATAAAATAAATAAATATATCCTATCATGCCCTTTTGTTTGTTAGTTATAATCCGCCGCAATATTTAACTATATTTTTATTTATATATACCAAACCAGTGACTTCATTAACGTGCAAACCATTAATAGACATAATAAGAAAATGTTTTAAAAACTTTGTCTCACCTATAATAGTTTACAAACTCAAACATTTTAACTTGTATAGGGGCATGCTACACCCGATATATTTCTTAAGTTTTCAATAGTCAATCTTATAAAAATAAGATCTATTAAAATTCCCTTATATCGACCTTGAATTTAGTACATATGAAATTAACTGTGTGTAATTCCTCTTAAATATGGACACCAAACCAACTCAACTAAATTAAGTCTTACATTATAGTATAGTCTTACATTATACAGTATCAAACGAGATTCTTCATGTAGGAACAATTAACTTAGAACCTAAAATATCTAAGTCCCCGGTTATCATTCTATCGAGTGAAGGAAAATAGTTGCTAAATGTGAAACATATATATAAAACACTAGCTTACAATCTAACCAAGAAAAATTTATATACAATGTCTAAAAGAGTAGAATCATGTTGTATGGAAGAAATAAGTGCACAAACGACTTATAAAATTAATGAATTTAGGACACGACCTCGCAAAACGTAATTAAACATTCATGTTTTCCAACTAATAAAATCTAACCAAATCCTTTTTTTTTCTCTCATTCTAATACATGTATTTATATATATATATATATATATATATATATATATATAACATATTATAATAATTTGCAAAGGCATCAAATTCCTCTAATCATGCAATACAATATTCCGCACATTACGTGATAATCACAAAACATGTAAATCATGATAAACCCTCGTTTTTCATGTTGTTGAACCAAGGGTTCAATAATAGATTATGAAATAATGATTTTACGATTTTCCTATTTCGATGATATAATGCTGTCTTTTCCAAAAATAGAAACTGTAAATTCCGAAACGTCGGAAAGATAAAGTACTGAAAAACGAAGCCAACGGTTCAAGCGGAACCAGAATCGGAGTTAAAACGAAGAAGTTACGAGTGTTTGAAGTATAACGAGAAAAATAGCAAAATTGCCAGATACGACCGATCGTTTTTGACAAACGACCGATCGTTTTTTGTCAAAATCCTTCCAGTGAGGTCTGAAAAAATTCGACCGATTGTTTTGGAAAACGACCGATCGTTTTTGGTAAAAATCCTTCCAGTGAGGTCTGAAAAAATTCGACCGACCGTTTTGGAAAATGACCGATCGTTTTTGGTAAAAATCCTTCCAGTAAGGTCCGAAAAATTTTGACCGATCGTTTTTAAACACTTGTTAATTCCTTACAAGGCACATATCACACAACATCATTCTAATCCATAACATTTGTACGAACAACATCGATTCGCATATAATATTCCCCAACACACAAGTTAATAATTTTAAAAAAAGAAACATGCTACATAAAATCATCAACTTCACAATTCTCGCACTCTAATAGTTCGCTACTACCAGACATGCAAACTTATACCTCATACACATCATATAAATCTACACACGCATACAATCAACACAAAAATGCGAGGGATAACCCATCACGATACGTTATCCTAAAGCACCCGAGCGTCTTCGCATACTCTAGAATTCCACATCGCTAAGGTATTCCCTCACACATACCGACGAGAGGTCTACCCATTAGTTTGGCGAGCCGGGATCAACGAGCGTCCTCATTGTCCACAACTTGCCTCACATGTGGACTTTCCTTACATCAACTACTACAAACTTCAAGCTACATGTCTTAAGCTAAATGCAACCCCCTGTTTTTAGAAAAAGTTTAAGTTTTTGGAAATTTTTTTGTAAAAATTGATACAATGGATCTTGGTACAATGGTTACCCATCTTCCCGTCGTCCCAAAGTGTTGGTCCGTAGGTGTCTAAACCTTAGGAGGGGGGGGGGGGTGAATAAGGTTTTCGTACGTTTTTCGGGGAATAAAATCTATGTGTTATTAACTAAGCAAATTAGCGGTTTTTATAACTTAAACAATTTCGTTAACAAATAAATGCTAATTTAATCTATGCAAGTAATGAATATAAGCAATTAATAATTTGCGAAAAGTAAAAGTTGAGGGAAAAGAAATAACGCAAGATTTATAGAGGTTCGGCAAAACGCGCCTACGTCCTCTCCTCGGTATTTTCACTACCGAGTGTTTCACTAAAAAATCTTCGTTCCAAGGTTACACCTTAACGAGCTTAATCAACCGATTACGCTCCCCCTCACTTTATGAGTATCCCGAATAAATGACCTAGAGCTTTTAAGCTACACTTGCTTAAAAGCCTCTACCCAATCACTCGCTCACAAATGAGTTTATAAACTATTCTTTTACAAGATTGATTTTGTATGAATCACTCACTAACAAGTAATATCTCGATGTTAATAAGATTACAAAGTAATACGCTCGAGAATGGTTTATGATTACAAGTGAGAGAATTTGGATTATAAACTTGTGTATGATTTCTTGAATTCTTGAGAAAGCTTGGTTTGACTTCTCCAAAGAGATTGAGGGCTATTTGTTGAGCAATTTTGGTCCTCAATTAATTTCAGACTGTTGCTGGTTGTTGGCTGAATTAAATGCTGGATATTTTGCAGTTCGCCCAATTTTCAGGAAAAGCTTAAAAGCTGGAATTTGAAATTCTACTGAAACGATCGGTCGTTTTTCATCTGTGCTCACTGGAAGAAATCATACAAGAAACGATCGGTCGTTTTATCCTCTGTGATCGATCGTTTTTGCTAAGTGCTCACTGGAAGAATTTACCCTTAAAACGATCGGTTGTTTTAATCTGTGATCGGTCGTTTTCTAATCTGAGCTCACTGGAAGAATTTTGCACTGAAATGATCGATCGTTTATGCTTATGGATCAGTCGTTTTTGTTATGGGCATGTTTTCGGTTTTCTCGACAAACTTCGAAACCCCGTAACTAATTCGTTTCAAATCCGATTGTGGTTCCGCTTGAACCATTGGCTTCGTAATTACGCATTCTATCATTTTGAACCTTTAACACATTCAATAAATGATTAGTACGCAAAATGAGCTTTTATCATGTTTTACAAATATTGTTATCATCAAAATAATCGATTAGAAGAATCAAGGCACCGTAAGGTAGCCCATTCTTGGATTTCGTTTTAAGCGAATCCATCTTAAAGTATATGAGAGTCGCGAAGTCAATCTTGACTTGGCGATGGATGCAACCTAGGAGAAAGATGTATTCATTTGTAACATCCGTGAAATTCGAGGCATGAGGTAGGACGATATGAGATAGGATATGGTAGGCCATTTTATATTTGAAAAGTAGGCCATGAGCCTTGGCCGAGCGATTTTGATGTAAGGGATGAAAAATTTCTTCTTTGAGATCGTTAAAGTGATCGATCTCGAGAAATTCACACATTTCGTCATTTGACTCATGAATGCCGTCGTTTCCTAGGCGTAACAAATTTCGTAGACGGTCTATACCGTAAACGAAGGGTTGACCATTAAATGATGAATGCAAACGATGTGCGTCATCATCATCCCTATCGAGAACGAAGTTATGATAGAATTCATAGATGTTTTCGGTGAAAAATGGCTCTTTGAGGGTTAAAATGGTTTCGAGATTTTGAAAACTTAGGCTTTGCATGACAATTGGAAAGCGTTCATTGAATAGAGGCATATCGAGAGTGAAATTAGACAAGATACCTCTTTTGGCTATAGTAACCGGATAGAGAGGCGGAAGAGAGCCGGACGAGGCACCGGGGCCCGAACGGATAGCGGTTGAAGAACCGGTGCGCGGAGCGCGAGGAACACGCATTGGCCGAGGGGACGGAGGCACGTAGGCTTCGTCATTTTCATCCACGAGGTGTGATGTGGCTTTCTTGGTACGAACCATCGTTGATTGGAAAGAAAATGGGTTTTGAAAAAAATAGGGTTTTTAAGAAACGGATTTGATCGATAATCGATTATACGGATAATAGGAGAAATTTGGTGATATTTTTATAGAAAATAAGGGATTTTTGGAAAATATTGATGGATTTTGAAAGAGGGAGGCGAATTTTGGAAGAGAGGGTTGATTTTGTTTTGTAATGAATTGAAAATTAGGGTTTGAAAACATGTTTAAACACTGGAGAACAGAAAAACGATCGGTCGTTTTTAAGTCTCGATCGATCGTTTTGGAACGAAAATGTTCCAGTGAGCAGATGCAAAAAACGAGCGGTCGTTTTTTGGAACGATCGGTCGTCTGTTGAAAAACGATCGGTCGTTTTTACAGACGATCGATCGACTGTAAATAGGTTACGGAACATGATTTTTGTCCAGTTTTCGAGACTGATTAGGCCAAAAATATATAAAAAATATTAAAATATATATAATATCAATCAAATATATATTAGAGGGGGGGTGAATAAGGTTTTCGTACGTTTTTCGCGGAATAAAATCTATGTGTTATTAACTAAGCAAATTAGCGGTTTTTATAACTTAAACAATTTCGTTAACAAATAAATGCTAATTTAATCTATGCAAGTAATGAATATAAGCAATTAATAATTTGCGATAAGTAAAAGTTGAGGGAAAAGAAATAACGCAAGATTTATAGAGGTTCGGCAAAACGCGCCTACGTCCTCTCCTCGGTATTTTCACTACCGAGTGTTTCACTAAAAAATCTTCGTTCCAAGGTTACACCTTAACGAGCTTAATCAACCGATTACGCTCCCCCTCACTTTATGAGTATCCCGAATAAATGACCTAGAGCTTTTAAGCTACATTTGCTTAAAAGCCTCTACCCAATCACTCGCTCACAAATGAGTTTATAAAATATTTTTTTACAAGATTGATTTTGTATGAATCACTCACTAACAAGTAATATCTCGATGTTAATAAGATTACAAAGTAATACGCTCGAGAATGGTTTATGATTACAAGTGAGAGAATTTGGATTATAAACTTGTGTATGATTTCTTGAATTCTTGAGAAAGCTTGGTTTGACTTCTCCAAAGAGATTGAGGGCTATTTGTAGAGCAATTTTGGTCCTCAATTAATTTCAGACCGTTGCTGGTTGTTGGCTGAATTAAATGCTGGATATTTTGCAGTTCGCCCAATTTTCAGGAAAAGCTTAAAAGCTGGAATTTGAAATTCTACTGAAACGATCGGTCGTTTCTGAAAAACGATCGGTCGTTTTTCATCTGTGCTCACTGGATGAAATCATACAAGAAACGATCGGTCGTTTTATCCTCTGTGATCGATCGTTTTTGCTAAGTGCTCACTGGAAGAATTTACCCTTAAAACGATCGGTCGTTTTAATCTGTGATCGGTCGTTTTCTAATCTGAGCTCACTGGAAGAATTTTGCACTGAAATGATCGATCGTTTATGCTTATGGATCAGTCGTTTTTGTTCTGGGCATGTTTTCGGTTTTCTCGACAAACTTTGAAACCCCGTAACTAATTCGTTTCAAATCCGATTGTGGTTCCGCTTGAACCATTGGCTTCGTAATTACGCATTCTATCATTTTGAACCTTTAACACACTCAATAAATGATTAGTACGCAAAATGAGCTTTTATCATGTTTTACAAATATTGTTATCATCAAAATAATCGATTAGAAGAATCAACGTTCAACACAAAGTATACAAGAACCTAGTTAGCTCTGATACCAACTTGTCACGTCCCAAAATCCTAAAAACGGACATCGAGGCATGACCTTTTGAAAAGAAAAGAAAAGAGGACCTGTTGGTACAAAATTAAAATTTTTAAAGAAAAAGACTTGCGAGCTAAATGAACAATTAAACAATTTAATAAAAGTGTTTGCCAAACGCGGCTACAAGACGAGATAAAATAAACGAATGTAAATTGCCCGTAGGCTACAACCTCAAAATATAATATAAATGAAAAGAAAGCGGAAGCCCCAAACCCATGATGTTGCAAAGCAACAGCTCTTATCCAAACATGCCAACCTATGTGGTACCTGAAATACAAAATTGTAACGGTGAGTCCCACGCACATAACTAGACGGGACGGTACCACAAACACCGTCACTCCATCCCATAAATGCAAGAGCTCACAAATTCTACAACTACGATAATCGACGTATAAAAAAAAATATAATAACATTCTACAACTGGATAAATTAAATAAATTAAATAACTTCAACACACATCTATAGCATACATGGACCTCTCACGCCACCTACCCCAATCCGTAAGGTAGGTCATTCCCTATCCCTTCGGCCGTCTTATGTCCCCGGAATTAGGGAGAGACATAGACCATTGCAACATAAAAGTAGATTTATAGTGCGTATTTGGACCTCTCACGCCACTCGTCCGAGTCCGTAAGACGAGTCATTCCCTATCCCTTCGGCCGCTTATGTCCCCGGAATTAGGGAGAGACATAGACCATTGCTAACATAAAAGTAAATAGAGTGCACACTAGGACCTCTAACGCCACTCGCCCCAGTCCGTAAGACGAGTCATTCCCTATCCCCTCGGCCGTCTTCTGTCCCCGGAATTAGGGAGAGACAGAGACCATTGCCACTACAGCTAAATCACAAGGCCTCGACCAATAATATAAAATCATCCAATTAACACAATCTCATACGTATAAATATTAAGGCCTCGGCCAATAATATTATACTATTCAATTAACACCATCCCATACGTCACTTAACGTAATACAACATAACACATAACCACATGTACTAAATTCACAACTAGTCAAACGCTATAACAACATAAAATCACTTTCAGGCATTTTAACAAACACCTTGTATGCATAAACTACAATTCACCATTATTCAACATAAATTTATCCAATTTCATCAATAATTATATAATCGCATAATCAACGCATAAAACATGCAAACCCATCCATAATCTCATTAATCCGAAATTAATATAACTAACTCATCAATTTCTCCCATTCAAATAAGTGAATAAAACATACAACAAATAAACCCAATTAACGAATTAAGAACATATTTAAGATAAAAGGCAAAAACCTCCAATTTAAAATAACCGTAAGACCTAATACTAACATACACCCTCGTCTAGTCGCAATGGATAACCCCCGTTACCTTAGCGTATAGAGGAGATGCTTCCGGTAAGAACCCGCTAACGTGGTCTCTTCTTCTTCTTCCTAAGCTTTGGAATCTCTCTTTTTCTCTCTTTTCTCTCTTCTATTTGGCTGGGTTTTTTTTATAGGTTTAAACAATGAAAAGTGGGCTGATTTGAATAGATAAAAACTGTTTTGAGTAAGTTTATGGAAGCGAACTATTTGATCCCTAAAGTTCTAAAAGTTAACTCTTAATCAAATATATTAATATACTACTCAATAATAACAAATCTTTAGAAACAATTCTATTGGGTCCTTTTTATTAGTAAAAATAGTAACAGGTTTTTAAAGTAAAGTTTTTTGAAAGAGTTTCGGTTTTTGGCTAAAAATTAGTCGAGTGACCGGTTTTTAGTAAAATTTGAATAAAACGTTTTTGGATAAATTAATTCCTAATTAAAAACACTTATAAAAATACGGTATGTTACATTGGTAGTCTATTGTGCGTCAAAAACTGCACTAGACCAGGTATAGCCAACTCAGTGAGCAGACCGAGTAGGTTTGCCAATGAGGCTTCTCAGATACATGAGGTATACTGTCAATCATGAACTGCATTATACGAGATGTCCAAAATGTTTGGAGGGTATTTAGATATCAAGTGTATCTCAAACTTTAACAGTAAAAGGTCCACGAGTGGATATGTTTGTACTTAAAGAGGTTGCAGTCTCATGGAGGTATGTAAAACAGACATGCATAAGTGGATCAACTATGAAATAAGAATTCATAATGTTGTAGACACTAAAAAAAGGCAGATTGGCTGAGAAGTTTTGGGAGGTATTCCCAAGTGGCCAAAATTTATTCCCTCAATAAGCGTGCACTGATAAAGTCGGTCAGTTATTGAAGGGGATCAGAGTAATTGTATAATGAAAAGTCCCGACAAAGTCATGACATAGTCGTTGGAGACACAAGTCCGCAAAAGGAATTGCTAGCAAACATTGTGGTATCCTTAGACTTTGCAAGGTATAAGGATAATAATGTGGATCCATATAAAAAATGCTTGACTCGTGGATGAGTTGAAGCATCATTGAGGGAAATGGGGTTTTGAAGCCCAATAAATTGAAAACTCTCACATGAGCTACCCGACATGTACTGGAAACTCCAGTCTCATGTTCAATGGGAAAACTGAACTGTGCGGTTGACCGGATAAAGCACTCGAAAACATAAGTTCTCAGCCAATTTGTATGATGAAAGAGTGATAGACCTGTATCATTGTAAGAGTGAGCGTGAGACTCTTAATGAATCAAGTATCTTGAAGATCCAGTAGGGTGAGTCAGGACACCCTTGACTTGAAAATCACCTATAACGAGTGTTTATGGCCGATATAATGTGATGAGCTAGAGCTAAATCGCTAAAGCACTTGGTTGAAATTTGTCAAGGCAGTCTAGGGCCAAATATGGACAACAACTAAAAGGCCTAGTAAGCGGTATAGAGAAGACACTGAGAGGGTATTATTTTGGTATACACAAAACATTGTTCAAATCATTACGCTAACTAATGCAAGTATACCTGAAAGGTATTTCGCTATGACAGGTTCAAGGCGCGCGTTGCCTGTCCTTATACAGTGAATTCTCGTGATTCTCTCGATTGCATTTAGTTGCACGTTGATGTTTTAAATTGCATTTATGTGGGGGATTGTTGGAAAACTAGTGGTTTTCAATGTTTTGAATGCCGTTTATTTTAATGGTTACAAATACATTTATCCTCCCCATTTATGTGTGTATTTATTTATAAAATGAGTTACAAATTGCATGTTTATAAAATAATGGTCTTGGTCCCATTTTTGGCCTAACTTTTCCATGATAAGTTTTATACATGTCATATACACATTCACACACATACACATATGCATACATATAGAGAGAGAGTACTGCACCACCAACGGCCCGACCGTGGCTCAGTGCAGTTTTCACCGAGTCACATGTGATAGACGTTGTACCTTAGGAACGAAGTGCCCCATTTAGCCAGAAGCAGCGGTGACGGGGCAAATATCGTTTAAGAGAAACTGTTTGCAGTTAACTCGTCTCGGATTTTAGTCCATTTCGATATTAATTACATTATTTTATGTTAAATCTTGTATTTGATATTTATATATTTGAGAAAACTATTTTCTGTTTATTTGTTCATTTTTTTTTCCATATAAATTATTGTGTTTATTTACAACTTAAACAACAGTATGTGTGAAAATTGTTTTTTTTCCCCATTTGTAAGAGAATGTAGTATACATCAGTGCTAAGGGATTGTTGTAGGCACTATATATAAGCCGTGTAAATTATAAAATAAGATAAAAGGAAAAAAAAAAAAATTATTAGCCTTTCACAATAATATTTGGTACACATCCTCTCCCGTTTATATAGTAATGTCGGAGCCAATGTGTGGCATGATATATGCTAATTATTCAATCTCTAATTTATGTGACATATGATTTAATTATGGTCAATCACATATAATCGGTGTACTACCAAAACTTATTATGGAAAACATCAAAGTATTCTCTAATACAATTTGAGAAAGAAATGTTTTGTTTCTGGATGAAAAAAAAAGAAAACCTGCATTAAGATTCGAATAAAAACAAACACCGGCTTCACACAAATTAGACATAAAAGACAAGATGGTAAACTAACAAGGAATTTTGTAGTATATAACGAAGAAAAAGTTATATGGAAACACTGGGCATTTTGTAGTAAATGTAAACTATAATATATAGTAAACTAATAAGTGATCAAACAGTCTTCGTGTCCTACTAAGCTAGTAGAGTTTTGTCTTACAAGATCGATATTTCTGATTGGGAAGAAGACCATGTCTAAGGTATTAAACAAACGTGCTTAGACATGATCAAATGGTCCAAATGGCAAAGAATAAAGAAATTTGCTGTGGTATAAGTTGGGGAGGGGTGTGAGCAAGATGAGGCATTTCAACAAATTATTATTGCGGAAATTGCAAAATTTAAAAATGGAAGGTCAGATGGTGAAAAGTTTAGATTTAGGTGGTTCAATGCCTGTTGCTAATGTACAAGTTCTTGCATCAAAAACTTTGAAGACCATACCCCCTCGCTATATCCAACCAGAGCTCAAATTTGATGAAATTTCTGTTGATGACTGTCAACAAATTCCGGTTGTCGACATGAGTATACTTGACTCCATAGAGGAATAAAAAAAAATCTCCATCAAGCATGTAAAGATTGGGGATTTTTTCAGGTTCATAGATTCATATATGCCCAGTCAGTAGTTTAAAATTACAATACAAACCAGCGTAAATTCATGTCAGACCCGGTTTTATGGGTGGGCCACGTGGCCCCAGGCCCATGGCCTTCGAAAATTACCGAAATTTAGAGGTCTCCGTTTAAAAAAAAAATATATGTTCAATTAATTTTATATAAAATATAAATATATAAATAATTGTTTTAACACATGCAAGTGTGTGTACAATATGTTAGTTTCTTGAAATTTAGTTATATTTTGCTATCATTCTTATAGAAAGTGAGTTCAATCCTTACAGTAACATTTTTGTATTTATTTTATTTTATTATTAAATAAAATTAAATATATATACACAAAATAGGTCTCGTTTACATGAAGGTTCTGCATATGGTAACCCATGTAATAGCGGTTGTGGGGATATTCTAAGAGATGATAAGGATTGCTTAATTTTTGCATTTAGTAGTTATTTTGCCAATCAAATTAACATTTATGCAGAATTCATGACTATTAGAGATGACTTACTTATATGTTACATGTTAAATATTAAAAATATTTGCATAGAAACGGACTCTGAACTTATTGCCAATTGGTGGGGAAAAGACACAAAACCAGGGCCTAAATTTGATACTTTATGGTTGGATTTAGTTGAACTAATGGGTCTTATGAGTTGTGATTTATGTCATATATATAGGAAACAGAATCAGCTGACAGATGATTTAGCAAAATAAGGAGCGCACGCCTCCAACAAGACCTTTTTCTCACCCATGGAGTTCACAAAGCTCACTCATGCTGCATATGTTTTGGATCAGAGCGAAACCAATTGTGTTAGAGGAAGTACATACAAAATTCAAGATATACCAGAAATATTCTTCAACAAGTTTGTCTAAGTGAGATGAGAGTTTTTTTTAGCTTTCTCGTTAATTCGTACTAAACTGGCGATTCAGTTGATGTTGCATACTTTGGACTGGTTTTTTTTACACTAAATTAACATGCCTAATCTCCTTTTTAAGCAAAAAATTTGCTCTTGAACTTGTTGTTTAGATCACTCTGATCACGGCGATGTATAGGAGATATAAGGATATGAGACATAAGGAGTAAATAGCAAGTCGTTGTAGATTACTTTTGTTTGGAAAAGTGGAGATTAAAAATGTTAATTTTATCGGTTTTTGCCAAGTACTTAGTAAAATAGGTTCATTAGCACTAGTTACTTTTTGATTGTAGGTCGTAATGCCATCATTTCCAGTTACCGTTTTAATCGGAAACGTTATCATGGGTACGTGACTCATGAAATAATATTTTTACTATTTTATTAATAAAATTGA
This sequence comes from Primula veris, assembly GCA_963682055.1. Lineage (NCBI taxonomy): Eukaryota > Viridiplantae > Streptophyta > Magnoliopsida > Ericales > Primulaceae > Primula > Primula veris. Next base: position 19,718,383 of record OY821749.1, on the reverse strand, counting down.
CTGGATATTGAATAAAAAAAAAAAAAACTCTAGCTCGGGCCCTTCTTTTAGATAGTATTATGCTTTATGCGTGTATGAGAGAAGCTCCCTTAACTAGCAATAATATTTCTAATGGTCATTTGAATCAGTACGTTCATGGAAAAAAGGGTTAAGATTTTTTATTTTCCCTTATACATAATGCGACGCCATAATATTGGTCTGACTGAATATGTGCATCATAATGCGACGCCATCTTATACATAAAAAAACCTAGCTAGTTTATCATTTATCAATATTAGATTATTATAGTGATTTAGTTGCTAAGAAATAATTTTTTTTTAATCTAAAAGGGAAAATCTCACAAACATACAGACTGTTTGATATGTATCATGATATTGGCTTTCTGTTATATTTTCTGAATATTTTGCCTGTCACGTTTATAAAAACTATATTCATATTTTACAACAAATAACGGGTAAAACATAAATTCTTCAACGAAGCCCGGACCTAGATGGCAATTTCATTTATTGCGAGGTTGATCTTTAGTATTGGTATATTCCCATTTCCCACCATGTGGAGATGGTCACCACATACGATTTCAATTTTATTAGTAAGAAAAACTGTAGTAAAATAATAGATGGTTCTGGACCCACGATGTGTCGGTTTAAGGACCTAGACAATTTCGACCATATACACATATTGCACACGGATAAGGATTTTTGTATTATGTAATGAGGAAGAATTTTTTAGTAAACTTTGGCATTGTCCAAAAAATTGAAGGAAGTGTAGAATAAAGTATATAGAGAGAGACTTGAGAGAGTGAGATGGCAAAAATTTTAGATGTAGGAGGTTCAATCCCTGTTGATAATGTCCAAGAACTTGCTTCAAAAACCTCGGAGACAATACCACCTCGATATATTCGACCAGAGCTCGAACTTGATGAAATTTCCATTGACGAGTCTCAACAAGTTCCGGTTATTGACATGAGCAAACTTGATTCCATTGAAGAATCAACAAAATTTCATCAAGCTTGTAAAGATTGGGGTTTCTTTCAGGTACTTACAGAAAAGGACTTGGTTATTTTCCAAATTACAAAATTGTTAAGGATACAGTTAAAGAAATGCCAAGCAACTAATTAGAAATTATTAAACAAATTTCACATGAGGTAATTCTTAGGTGTATAGATTCCTTCTTTTTCGCATGTACTAAGAGCAACTAATTTGTTTTCGCTAACTTACTTGTGATTTTGGGTGAGACTGAATAGCTGGTAACTCCCCCCTATAGCCAACCAAAAAAGAAGAGAATTTTATTATTGCGTATGTATTTCAGTTAAAATATTAATAATACAACACCTTTTCTCCATTATGTAAATATAAAAACCAAATTTCACACATGAATTTCAGCTCCTTCGGTTTTGCTTTCCTTAATAATAATTGGGCTGAGTGATAATGATAAGTGCAGTTAACAAATCATGAGATATCAGAGTCGATGAAGAATATGAAGCAGGTCTCAGAAGAATTTTTTAAGCTGCCACTAGAGGAGAAGATGGTTTATAAACAACTATCAAATAATATTGAAGGATATGGTCAAAGTTTTGTTGTTTCAGAAGATCAAAAGCTCGATTGGGCTGACATGCTTGTGATTAATACGCTACCCGTCTCTCAAAGAGACATGAGATTTTGGCCTACCTCCCCCGCCACATTCAGGTAAAAATCAAAATAAGTTTTTTTCTGTACGAATAAAACAACACGTACTACTAATGATGGATAATTCTTTACTAGCTTTTTATCTGTTCATAAGCCGAAGCATATTTGTTTGATCTCTTTAGTTTTCAGCCTTAAATTGAGAAAAGAAATTATTTGATTGAACTCAATCTTGTTCATAATATAAGACAGTAATTTGCTTTAAAGCTACATCCAAACAGATTCTAATTATGTGTTTTGTTTTTATGACGTGAACACAACGATTTGAATAGATCAGCATTAGATGCGTACTCATTTGACCTTTGGAGGGTTCAGATCAATCTCCTGAGGGTTATGGCCAAAAACCTTGGACTAGACCAGGATGACTTTGTACCGTTGTTCGAGAATGGACTTCAAGGAATAAGGATGAACTATTATCCGCCATGTCAGCATGCTAAGAAGGTCATTGGCCTATCGCCCCACTCCGATGGTTCTGGACTGACCTTGTTAGTTCAAGCCAATGAAGTGCAGGGTCTGCAAATTAAGAAAAGTGACAAATGGATCCCTATAAATCCCCTCCCCGGTGCTATTATTGTTAACATTGGTGACATGATTGAGGTAATAAATCATAATGTGTCTAACATTCCTATTGGGCTAGAGTCCGCACTATTAAATAGGAGGTGCATGGTTTGAGTCTTGTTAACGGAATAGGTGTAAAATCTCTTGATCTCCTTTAAAAAGATTTTAAAAAAATCAAAAAAAATCACAATGTGTCATGTATACGGTTTGCATATGTCGTTAATATTGTTGCCGATAAGTCTCATTTGCTATAGGCTATGAGTATATTTTTGTTTTGTTTTTTAAACCCGATAACTTTTGACATCAGGAAGTTTTGTTGTTTGCGTAATTTTGATCATCTCAAAAACAAGATTGACGAATCCCTTACATGATAGAAAAGGGACATAGCGAGTGAAATTCGGATTATTAAATTTTACATGCTTTGTTCGTTTAGATATTGACTAATGGGGAATACAAAAGCATCGAGCATAGGGCTGTGGTTCACCCTGAGAAAAAGAGGCTCTCGATCGCTGCATTCCATACGACAGACGTGAAAGGCTTTGTGGGTCCCATCCGTAATCTTTTTGAGGAGGGCAAAGGAGCAAAATTCAAAACTGTCAGCTTTCAGGATTACATGAAGTTAGCATTTAATAGAAAACTTGACGGAAAAGGTCTGTTGGATCACTTGAGGATCAATTAGAGAACAACTGCTTATCTCTCGTGTATTAATAATGATTTTAGATATTGCACTTTTATTGTATTTATAAATTATACTACGTACGCATGTATCTTGTATGTGTGAAAATTGTTGTGTCCATTTGTAACAGAATTGTAGTATGACTTGAGCTTGAAGTTAGTAATGAGAGAGAGAAAGGCGATTATTCTCTTCTCCCTATCTTTACTTCTGATTTTCATTCTCTTCTTATCTAGCAGTGACTATCTACTGTCATTGTTTCCTCAACACTTAAAACTTTATTTGTTACCATTCCGCCTATCTTTGGTTGGAAATCTTTTTCTTATCAAAATAGCTAATATTCAGCTATGGAGACTAGAGCAAAAAGTGAAAAAAAGGGCACTAAATTGACACCAAAAAATTCTACAAGTTCCTCAAAGATTATGTCTGCTTTTAAGTATAATGAGGATGAGTCTGCAATTAAGGTTTACAAAAGGGAAACATAAAAAACAGTCCTCTTTAATGAGCTGAATAATTTGGACATGGTGAGATCTGATATTTCCTTAAGTGGTCATGTTCCTGTAGCTACCGAGTAAAGTCAAATATCATTATGGGCACAGTATATGAGGGCAAGATATTGTAAAAGAAAGCACCCTAATGAGATTAGTGTAACTAAAGGTACAAATACTTGGTCTAGAATGGTACAGGTTAGAGATGTTGCTGAAAACTACATTCTTTGGTTGGTTGGGAAGGGTGAAGTTTCAGTGAATCTTGATAATTGGGTTGGGAAAGGGTCAATAAAAGATCCTAATATAGATAATAATATGCTTTTGTCAAGACTTATTACAAATGGTGAGTGGAACTATGAAGCTATTACAGCAATTATACCTAGTGATAAACAGGGTCTATTTACTTCTAACTTAATTTATCAAAAGAATGAAGCAGATAAAGCTATTTGGATGGATGACATTTATGGTGAATTCACATTTAAATCTGCCTGGAATATTGTGAGAAAGAAGTATACAAAAAACTGGATATATGATATGATTTGGGATAGAATGATACCTTTGAAGATCTCTTGCTTTGCTTGGAAATATGTCAATAAAGCAGTTTCAGTGGACCTTGCTGTCCAAAAGCTTGGTATTCAACTAGCCTCTGTATGTGAATGCTGTAGGAAAAATGAAGAAAGTTTAGAACATTTGTTGAGTACAGGTGGGGTTGCTATGGAAGTATGGAAGTATTTTGCTCAGTTTTTTGGAGTAACACATAATGTTTTGACAGTAAAAGGGAGGTTCATTACTTGGTGGCTTCATGATAGTAAAAGTTTCCAACCAGAAAGAAAGATTATAAAGTTGCTTCCTGTGTACGCTATTTGGTCCATTTGGAAAGCTAGATGTGCTAGTAAATTTGATAATAAAGGTATGCTGGCTCAATATATCGTTTTGGACATAAAAAGATTAATTCAGTCATATTCTCAAAAAGACAACAGCTTCCCTAAAAAGTGGAATTGGGAAGATATAGGCCTGTTAAAATCAATCAAGAATGGAAAAAAGGCTAGGGTTGTGAAGTGGGAAAATCCCCCAAGTGGTTTTATGAAATTAAATACAGATGGCTGTTTTAAAAGCGCCATAAATTCTAGTGGTGTTGGTGGTGTTCTTAGGGATTATAAAGGTAAATTCTTGCAAGGTTTTTATGGTAAAATAAATAGCATTTCTGGACTGGAAGCTGAAGCAAGTGCTATACTACAAGGAATTACAGTGGTAAATTCAACAAATATCATTATTGAAAGTGACTGTCAACAAATTATAAATATCTTAACTGAGAAGAGCAAAAGTCCTTGGAAAGTAAAAAAGTTAATCAACAATATACAGAATAAATTGAAGGAGGGTGCTTATCTGATGCAGTATGTGGAAAGAGAGGCTAATACAGGAGCGGATCTATTGGCAAACATGGGATGTACAAACGATCCTTTTATCTCAGATAACATATGTGATTTCCCCAGTAAATTGCGAAGTATTTTGTGGTTGGAAGAGAAGGGATTGCCTTATGTTCGCATGCGAAATGAAGGATGAAGAGTGAGAGACTGGGCTCTCTCTCTCTATACAATGGAAGATGAAGATGATGGAAGAAGATGGAAGATCACAGAAAATGAGTGGATGAGATGAAAAGGTGGCGATGGTCAATTACTCATTTGATCCCTCATCTTTGAAGAGGAATGATATCTGAGATACTAAATTAGAGTTCTTTCATTTAGTCTGAAAGTTTTCTTTTATTTTGATTAAGTTCTGTAATTTCCTAAATGTTTCAATTGTTACTTTTGTTTTTTTTAGTGGGGTTTTTCATCCACTTTTCTAATAAATAAAAGAGTGGGTTTTCCCCACCATTAATTAAAAAAAAACCGAGTAAAGTCAAATTGATGAAGATGAGGCAGCCATTGTTGATGCAGTAGATTAAAACTCATAGGAAGAAATTTCAAAATTTTAAAATGGAGTGCTATTTTTGGAAAATTCTGTTTTAAATGCTAATCTTGTGGAGCATTTTCCGTACTGGGCGGTACTTAAAATGTCGTAGTCGCAGAGCAGTACTTGGGTCAGCCAAGCCAACCAACCGGCACGGATGACGGACTGATTTGAGAACAAAGGGTGGATTTTTTGTCCAATAAATGTGTAAGGATGAAAGTTATCAGTCCGGACTAATTAAGGTGCCATGAACGTTTGGACGGACACTGCGTACCTACCGCTTATTCCAGAAAAAATAATATGAGACATAGCAGGGCTACATTGATAACATGTTGAAATCATGACTTTTTCATCGTGTATAGAAGAATATTTTAGATGGATACTTTCAGATGCGTACCCATTCTGCCTTGATGACGTAATTCTTGAGATGACCTCAAATATTAACAGTCTCAAGATTTAGTTATAAAAGACAAGGGGAAGCAAAATTTTGCCGAAAGATGCTTTGTCATTCAATTTGTCTTATTAAGAAGGATTGTATTGTTTCTAGATAAAGAGAAAAAAAAATGCCTTTAGATTTGAAACCAGAAAAAAAAAAGATCGGCTTCACACAGATTAGACATAAAAGACAAAATGGTAAACAAACAAGATATTTTGTACTGTATAACAAAGAAAAGTGTGTATGAAAAAACTGGGCATTGTCAAAAAATAGAGAAAAGTGTAAAAGAAAAAAAATGGAAGGTGAGATGGTGAAGATTTTGGACATAGGGGGTTCAATCCCTGTTGATAATGTACAGGCACTTGCATCAAATACCTTAAAAACCATACCTTCTCGTTATATCCGACCAGAGCTCAAGTTTGATGAATTTTTTTTGCAAACTTTGGCATTGTCCAAAAAATTGAAGGAAGTGTAAAATAAAGTTTATAGAGACTTGAGAGAGTGAGATGGCAAAAATTCTAGATGTAGGAGGTTCAATCCCTGTTGATAATGTCCAAGAACTTGCTTCAAAAACCTTAGAGACAATACCACCTCGGTATATCAGACCAGAGCTCGAATTTGATGAAATTTCTGTCGACGAATCTCAACAAATTCCGGTGATTGACATGACCAAACTTGATTCCATTGAAGAATCAACAAAACTTCATCAAGCTTGCAAGGATTGGGGCTTCTTTCAGGTACTTACAGTGGAGGACTTGGTATTTTCAAATTGTAAAACGGTAAATGACATAGTTAATGAAATTCAAAGCAACTAGTTAGGTATTATTATTAATTTCACATGAGGTAATTCTTACGTGTATAGATTCCTTTCTTTTTCCCATATACAAAGAGCATCCGTATCAGTTACCCGATCAGTTTATATAAAATCAAGGTAATAGTCGTATTATTTAAGTTATTATAATACAACCTGCACATCAATTATTTTATCATCTCCCTTACAACATTAAAATATTATTTATATACTATTCAATAATTTCCCTTTTCATATGAGATAATGAATCACAATGTGTCTATTAATTTTTTAATATATATCTAAGAGAGAAAGTGAAGAGAGAGCAAAGAGAAAATAATATTTTAATTTATAAGAGAACAATTTATTTACTTGAATTTGAATGATTGAGGTGAGTGTGTATATATTTTAAATTAGGTGAGTGAACTGATTTGATATTATTTTAACAAGTTTTCCGGTATTTATAAGGAAAAATGGTTGTTTAGGTTAGTCAGGCTATTGCAATTAGGAACTAGGTGGAGACTAAGTTGCTCTAGTGCAATTAGGAACTAGGTGGAGACTAAGTTGCGAACTCTCCTCTATATTATTGCCTATGTATTTCCGTAAAAATATAAAACCAAATTCACACATGAATTTCAGCTCCTTCTATTTTGCTTTCCTGATTCCCCACTACTCATGCTCACTTATCTAGCTTGGCCAATTCAGTCCAACACTGTAATGCCACTATAGTATAAACATGAACACTCTAATAGTAATTGGGATGAGTTAGTTGACAATGATAAGTGCAGTAATCAAATCATGACATATCAGAGTCGATAGAGAAAATGAAGCAGATCTCGGAAGAATTCTTTAAGCTGCCACTAGAGGAGAAGATGGTTTATAAACAACTATCAAATAATGTTGAAGGATATGGGCAAAGTTTTGTTGTTTCAGAAGATCAAAAGCTCGATTGGCTGACATGCTCGTGATTAATGCGCAACCCGTCTCTCAAAGAGACATGAGATTTTGGCCTATCTCCCCCGCCACATTCAGGTAAAAATCAAAACAAGTTTTTTTTTGTGAACATAAAACAGCACGTACTACTATTGTAAAGACTAACGATGAATAATTCTTTACTGGCTTTTATCTGTTCATAAGCCGCATCATATTTGTTCGATCTCTTTAGTTTTCAGCCTTAAGTTAAAAAAAGAAATGAATTGATTGCACTCAATCTTGTTCATATTATAAGAAAGTAATTTTCTTAAAAAGCCACATCCAAACAGATCGTAATGTGTTTTGTTTTTATGACATGAACACAACGATTGAATAGTTCGGCAGTAGATGCATACTCATTTGACCTTTTGAGGGTTCAGAACAATCTCCTGAGGGTTATGGCCAAAAACCTAGGACTAGAGCAGAATGACTTTGTATCTTTGTTCGAGAATGGACTTCAAGGAATAAGGATGAACTATTATCCGCCATGTCAGCTTGAAAATAAGGTCATCGGCCTATCACCACACTCCGATGGTTCTGGACTGACCCTGCTAGTTCAAGTCAGTGACGTGCAGGGTTTGCAAATTAAGAAAAGTAACAAATGGATCCCTATAAATCCCATCCCCGGTGCTATATATTATTGTTAACATTGGTGACATGATTGAGGTAATTAATGAATTTTTGTTGTTTGCGTAATTTTAATCATCTCAAAAACAAGATTGATGAATCATGAATCCCTTACATGATAGCAAAGGGACATAGTAAGTGAAAATTGGGTTTATTAAATTTTACATATTTTGTCCGTTTAGATATTGACCAATGGGGAGTACAAAAGCATTGAGCATAGGGCTGTGGTTCACCCTAAGAAAAAGAGGCTCTCAATCGCTGCGTTCCATTCGACAGACGTGAATGCCTTTGTCGGTCCCATACGTAATCTTTTGGAGGAGGGCAAAGAAGCAAAATTCAAAACTGTCAGCTTTCACCACTTTACGAGACTAGTGTTTAATAAGAAAAACTTGACGGAAAAGGTCTCTTGGATCTCTCGAAGATCAATTAAGAGAACAACTGCTTATTTCTTATGTATCGGTACAGATTTTATATGTTGCACTTATGTCGTATTTATAAATTATGCTACGCATGTATTTTTGTATGTGTTGGAAAACCAGTGGTTTTTATTGTGTTGAATGCCATTTATTTTAATGGTTACAAATACATTTATCCTTCCCATTTATGTGTGTATGTTTATAAAATAATGGTCTTGGTCCCTTTTTTGGCCTAAATTTTTCAAGACAAGTTTTATACATGTCATATACATATTCACACACATACACATATGCATACATATAGAGAGTAACGCACCACCAACGGCCCGACCGTGACTCGGTGCCGTTTCCGCCGAGTCACATGTGATAGACGTTGTACCTTAGGAACGAAGTGTCTCATTTAGCCTGAAGCAGAGGTGGCGGATCAAATATTGTTTAAAGAAAATTGCTTGCGGTTATATTGTCTCAGACTTTAGTCAATTTCGGTATCAATTACAATATTTTATGTTAAATCTTGTATTTGATATTTATATATTTGAGGAAACCATTTTCTGTTTATTTGTCCATATTTTTTCCGTAGAAATTATTGTGTTTATTTACAACGTACCCAACAATCTTAAACGATATTTTTATGTTTTGTACGTTAATGCAATAATTTCGGTGTATGAATTTACAGAAAATCATTTATGTTGGTTAGACAGTTCTTTGGAAAATCATTTTCGAACAAACCTTGGTTTTAAGAAATTGGTGTTTCCGGTTGAATTGTCGAAAACGTTTTGTGTTGGCTTTTACCTTCTTTGGGTTTTTTGTGAAAAACCTGTTTTCCGGTTTTTAACCGTCATACATGAGTTTTGTGTATATTTGTGTACCAACATGTTTAGATATATTTTATGTTATATATATAAATTCAGCTTTGCATGTTTACGTTGATTGTAAGCATGACCATTATGTAAAAAAGTATAGTAATTAACATTGTGTGATTTGGTTTACACTATATTATGTTGGTGTACATGCATGATTAAGTAGGGTTTTTACCATTAATATGTGTTTACCATGTTAGTATTAGTTGGAGATATTAGTAGTATAAACTTAAGCTTTGTTTATGCTCAAATTTTCCTTTCATGATGTGGTGATGGTCGTGTATATGCATGTTTATTTCTGCAATCGTTTGTGTATTACGGTAAAACCAGTGACATGTATTTGATGTTATTGAGATTATTGGTTTGTAATTGCTTGAATTCAAATTTCAGAAGTTTTCTTTGTGTAATACATGTGCATGGCATATAAATGAGCTATATGAGTGTAATTGGGCGTTATAAGCATGTGCTATACTATTTGGTTGCGTTTTTAGAATATTTTATCATCATTTACGTTTTGAGAAAATCTATATTTTTTATTTTGGTGATTAATGGTTACATGTTTACTGTGTATATATGCATGATTCGCATGAGACCAGATTGGTGCTAATATATTAATTATTGTTTTGCTTGTTCTGTTATTACTAATAGACTACATGATTTTTTCACTTTATGTAATTTCCTGGTGTGTATGTATGGAAGCATATTAAGCATGTACATGTCCGGACATAGACTATTTTTGCCCAGGAAATAGATTCATTTTGCCCAGGAAATAGATTCATTTGATTTGATCGGGGACTATGTTCAAAAGGAAGTGATATTAAGGAAATACATGGATTAAATTGTTTTTCATTTTGTTATTCCAGAGGATATAATATACAAATTGTGTAACCGTTTTAAAGTCAGGAAAAAATAGAGTTTAATTCTGGACTTAAATGGTGATTAATTTTTTGTAGTAATGGGTATTGAGACACATTACTAAACCGTTTCTTTTTGGACTATTAGTATAATAAGTCATGTAGATAATTTAGTAATGAATGGATTTATTGTCATTTCATATTATGAGTAATCTCGTTAGAGAATAAATTATATTGTTAGTGAATTTTATACATGTTTATTGTTTTTCATGTTAATAAAATTACTAACAATTTCTATTGAGTATTTGTGTAGACATGAATCTCTATCATGAAATTGAAGGATTGATGATTATTCGAAACAGTTCTAGTAAAAGCCATTAAATTGGGGATTACAACATGACTGGTTTCGAAATAGTTCTTGTAAAATCATTTTCTGATTTTCAGAATTTGGGGCTTATGACAGAACTTGTTTGAATTTTGAGATTTTTCTTTATAAAATCAGATTTATCTGATGTTTACGGCTGAATAAATCTTTCAAAATTTAATAATCTTTTTCGGGAATGAACTAGAATACTCTTGCAAAATCAGTTTCTTGAAACCATGCGTGGTTATAGAAATTTGGTGTTTGCGAATGAGGAGTTTTAGTTTCATTTTCCGAAATTACATTGTGCGTGTTTGTTATTTAAGATAACGAACAGTTTTCTGCGGAAAATGTCCGGAACACAGTGGGTGCTGGAACTGACCAGAACATTATGGATGCCGGTGTAACTCATATTAATTTTGCATGAGTGCATATTAATGACAGGTGTTACAAATTCGAAATTACCATTATTAAAGCCACTAATCTGGTGATATAATGGGCGGTATGATATCCTTATTAATTGTGATTTATTGTAATTTAATTTGTAGGGTTACAAAATTTGTAACAGTAATCATTAATGAGATTAATGACGAGTATTTATAACTTCTTATTAATTTTGATTAATCACAATTTAATTTGGAGAGTTATAAATTATTGTAACGACAGTCACTGTCGGCATTTATGGAGAGATTTATTAACTATCTACGAATTGCATTGACGAGTCGGTTACATATTTGGATGAAATGTTATTTTTATAACAAACTTTGTTCATCCAAGGGCAAATAATTTGATGAATAGACAAATTATAAATGGTCGTTGAGTTTTATTTTAATAATAAACAAATATCGGCTATTTTATTATTTGTTGAAATAACATTTTATTGATTTGCTGAAAAAACATTTAATAATTTGTTGAAATTAACGTCTTATTAATTTGTGGAAAAAACATTTAATAATTTTTTGAAAGAACATATTATTAATTTTTTGGTAAAATATATTGTGAATATGTTTAACTTACTATTATTGAGAATAGTAATTTAGTAATATTATATTACTATTATTGAGATTGAACCCCAAGTGTCCTCAAATGTGGGGGCAATCCATCGATACTACAGATCGAGAATCTAGTCATGTCCCAATGCGTTTGCGGACGATTGTGAGAATAGCTAACGGTTTAGTGGTATAGAGCTTAAACGTCTGAAATAAATGATACAATTCATTTACCACCTTGAAACCGGTTAAGTGTCTCAATTAAAATGTACATGTTCTGAGTGAGCACAAAGGGAATGCACAAAATGTGGGGGTGTTAATCTGTGAAAATGTTATAAACGTTTGGAAGTTCACTAACAAGTGCAAATATACAAATCTGAATCATGACTAGTGGTTTTTGAAACCTGATGGCAGTAGCTTTTCTATAGCCAAAATACTAGGATCAGATTGTGATAAGTTTGCTTGTTTGTGGTAATACATGAGTGATTATTTGTTCTAAATGAGCATTTTAATCGATACTCTTGTGGTCAATAATGACATGTTGAGTTATTCAACTAAGTCACTGATTCGACATGATATAGTAGGTCATGAAAATGTAAAACCATAAAGGTTTTGTTTTTCTAAATCTATTTTTTAAATTAAAACACAAATATGAGTTTGTGTTTGAAGCAATGTATTGCTAAATTTTCGGTTCGATGTTTGGAACAGAGTACATAACCTAATGGTTTGGTGCATTTAAGATGCGTACAAACCAAGAAAAGGCTTTAAAGGTATTTTCTCAATTCATTGATGGTTGTACCAAACACTGATATGTCTCCTTGATGAGAAGTAAAGACAAATCAGTCGAGATGTTCATTCAAGTAAGAATGAATATGATAATCCTATTATTGAGGATTAAAACTTGTCAGAAAATATGGTTTAATCATGGGTGTTCTGTTGTGTTAATCTACCAACTTTAACCCAATGATTAAGTGTTAATCATTAAATGATAGACTATTATTGGACATGTTAGATATAGTCTAACTAGTTCTGAAAAGTTATATTCACATGATTATGAATACATGGTTAGTGTGAATGAAATGGTGAACATGAGACACCATTCACACAATTGTGTGGATGGAATGACACCAATCGTTAAAGAATGACTTATTATGCTCTCAAGCAAACATGTAGTTGTTAAACGACGAATGTCATGTTGATAAATTCAGGGTTAAACTCTGAATTTATGCGGGAAGTGAGCTTTCCGCAAGTTATGTGTTGAACAAACTACCGGTTAGGAAGTTGGACCAAACAGTCAGAATTATAGAAGGCATGGTGCCTAACTATAAGTTCGTGAAAGTTTGGTGATATCTAAGAAAGGTCTCAATTATTGTTTCTTGAAGGACTTGGACAGGATTGAAAATGATAGATTGTTTGTTCATCGGATAAGCACAAAATATAGTGCTGGTCGGTTTCTAGTGTATAAGGCATATGACTTTAAAATGCATATAAAACATTGTTCTATGTCCGAGAAGCATATTTTCTAAAAGAGAAGTTTTTCCGCAAAAATTTTAACGCCTGGCGAGTATGATCAATACGTTGAGCATGGACGGAACCACAATGGTGCCAGAGGGGTCATGTGACCCCCCTGGATTTTGATCTGTAATTACTAGTATACCCCTGATCTATTATATAATTACAATAGTTACCGCTTCATATAAATATAAATAGCCCATTTTTTAATTCTTGTTTTTATTTGTTAAAACCATTTCTCTTTATAGTTTACCTCTAACACAACAGGCGAGTGTCTCTCTCCCCCTGGTCTATGAGCTTGTCTTTTGTTTATTGAAGATTTGTCTTTATTTATCTGCCTACTCTTTTTATTTACTAATGGTTTGTGTTAGATATAAATTTGGTGGATTTTGTAACTATGATTTTCCAAAAAAGCAAAAAACAATGTTCAGGTTTATGATTCTCTAAATGTCATAAGAATTATCTAATTTGAACTGGGCTTGTGGAAATTTATTGATTTTCGAGACAATTTTATACTGGTTGAAGTGTCTTTTATTTATTTATTTAACTAGACACCAATTGTTCTTTCCATACTCTAAATCTTCCATTTCTACAAGTTGTTTCCGGGCTTCTGCCATTGATTTTTCATCAAAATTTGTCTACTTGAAGTCATGGAACTATTATTTTTAGGATCTAAACGAATGAAAACTTAGAAACACAAAATATATTAGCTTGCACATCAAGTGTTTGATGATTTTATTAAACCAAAACCTTCTAACTTATTTTTCTCGTTTTGTATTCCCGTCGTCAGTCGAGACTAATTCGCTTATAGGAGTATATCTTTGCATCTATTATATGAGTGGCTCATCATTTACTAAAGTTGGTTGAGATTCGGAAAGTACTCACAGAAATCAGACACAATTCCTAATGTTTTGTGCAGTTAAAGTTTCTTTTTGAATCTCAGTGCATTATATAGAATTCCGTAATAAGGGTATACTCATTATAATGATTTTAATATATCTGAACCTTAGGTTATGCTATTGTTTTCCAATTTACGTCCATAGTTTCTTTATACGTGAAGTGAGTTCAAGCGTGGATTAAAAAGTTTAGCTTGAATTGTCACGTCCCAAAATCCGTAAAACACGGACATCGAGGCATGACCTTTTTAAATAAAAGAAAATAGAACCTGTTGGTACGAATTTAAAATTTTTAAAAGAAAACATTTGCAAGCTAATGGAACAATTAAGTGAATAAAATAAACTGTTTGCCAAACGCGGCTACAAGACGGAATTTATAAAAGGTAAAAATAACGAACGAATGAATTTGCCCGTAGGCTACAACCTCAAAAACAATCTAAGTAAAAAGAAAGCAAAAACCCGAACCCATGTGATGCCTTGCTAAATCTCTTAACCATACGGCTCAACCTAAGTTGTACCTGAAATACAAAATTGTAACGGTGAATCCCACGCACGTAACTAGACGGGACGGCACCACAAATACCGTCACTCCATCCCTTAAATGCAAGAGCTCACAAATTCTACAACTACGATAATCGACGTATAAAAAGAAATATAATAACATTCTATAACGGGATGAATTAAATAAATTAAATAACGTCAACACAAATCTATAGCAAACATGGACCTCTCATGCCACCTACCCCAGTCCGTAAGGTAGGTCATTCCCTATCCCCTCGGCCGTCTTCTGTCCCCGGAATTAGGAAGAGACAGAGACAATTGCTAACATAAAAGTAGATTTAAAGTGCGCACTTGGACCTCTCATGCCACTCGTCCCAGTCCGTAAGACGAGTCATTCCCTATCCCCTCGGCCGTCTACTGTCCCCGGAATTAGGAAGAGACAGAGACCATAGCTAACATAAAAATAAATATAGTGCACACTAGGACCTCTCATGCCACTCGCCCCAGTCCGTAAGACGAGTCATTTCCTATCCCCACGGCCGTCTTCTGTCCCCGAAATTAGGAAGAGACAGAGACCATAGCTAACATAAAAATAAATATAGTGCACACTAGGACCTCTCATGCCACTCGCCCCAGTCCGTAAGACGAGTCATTTCCTATCCCCACGGCCGTCTTCTGTCCCCGGAATTAGGAAGAGACAGAGACCATTGCTAATGTATCAATATTAAGACATCAGCCAATAATATTATACTATTCATATAACACAATCTCATACGTATAAATATTAAGGCCTCGGCCAATAATATCATACTATTCAAATAACACAATCTCATACGTCACTTAACGTAATACAACATAATCCAAAAGCATAGGTGCTAGATCACAACTAGCCAAACAGGTCTAATCAACATAAAAACTCATTCAGACATTTTAACAAACACCTTGTACGCGCAATATAAAACTCATCTTTATTCAACAATAATTTATCCAATTCTATCAACAACCATAATAATACATAATCAACGCATATAACACGCAACCCATTAATATTATCATTAATCCGAAATCAAAAGACTAAATCCACAACTAATCCAAAATCAAATAAGTGAATTAAAAATATAACAACTAAACCCCAATTAACAAATTAAGAACATAATTAATATAAAAGACAAAAACCCCCAATTTATACTAAACGTAAAACCTAATCCTATCATACACCCTCGTCTAGTCGCAATGGATAACCCCCGTTACCTTAGCGTGTAGAGGAGATGATTCCGGTGATAATCCGCTAACGTGGTTTCTCTTCTTCTTCTTCTCTTTTCTCTCTTTTTCTCTCTTGTTTTTAGGTTTAAAGAATGAAAGTGGGCTGATTTTTAGGTTTAGAAAAACTGTTTTTTGATAGTTTGTGGAAGCGAACTATTTGGTCTCCAAAGTTCTAAAAGCTAACTTTTAATCAAAAATATTAATAAACTACTCAATAATAACAAATTTTTAGAAACAAATCTATTTGGTCCTTTTTATTAGTAAAATTAGTAACAGGTTTTTAAAATAAAGTTTTTCGGAAGAGTTTCGGTTTTTGACTAAAAATTAGTCGAGTGACCGGTTTTTTTGGTAAAATTTGCATAAAACGTTTTTGGATAAATTAAATTATAAATAAAACCACTTATAAAAATACGGGATGTTACATGAATTGTGACCACCCTCGTGAAAGTTTATGGCTCCGCCACTGACGTTGAGTGTTCAAAACATTACGCTACCCAAGACAAGTGAATACTTAAACGGTGCTGAAAAAGTGAGGAAAGTGAATCTTGTAAGGAAGATGAAGTGTCTCGGCATGGTAAAATGGTAAGTAATAAAACTTCATGTGTCTCTTGACCTTCATGAGTGAAGGTGAATCGACGACATTGAAATAATTAATGTTATCTATATAATGTGTATATGGGAAGATGCTATCAATAATGAGCTTGATAGGCACGTGAGAAATAAAGTCAATTATTTTAATTAAACTGACGGTTTTGATGATTTTAATGTCTATACTCCAATCTCTATGAAAAGACACATCATTAATTAATGAGAACATGTGTTTTATAAATGGAGATTTAGAGAATTAGGAACAACTCATTGGGTCATGGTTTCGTGTAAAGTAAGCCAATGTGCGAAGACTTGTTAAGTCACTATATGGACTAAAGCAAACACCTAACTTATCATATGTAGTCTATTGTGCGTCAAGAACTGCACTAAACCAGGTATAGCCAACTCAGTGAGCAGATCGAGTATGTTTGCTAACGAGGCTTCTCAGATACATGAGATATACTGCCAATCATGAGCTGCATTATACGAGATGTCCAAAATGTTTGAAGGGTATTTAGATACCAAGTGTATCTCGAAATTTAACAGTACAAGGTCCACGAGTGGATATGTTTGGTAATCTATTGTGCGTCAAGAACTGCATTAGACCAGATATAGCCAACTCAGTGAGCAGACCGAGTAGATTTGCTAATGAGGCTTCTCAGATACTAATAAGTGAATGAGGCATTTTGTAGTAAATGTAAACTATAATATATAGTAAACTAATAAGTGATCAAACAGTCTTCGTGTCCTACTAAGCTAGTAGAGTTTTGTCTTACAAGATCGATATTTCTGATTGCGAAGAAGACCATGTCTAAGGTATTAAACAAACGTGCTTAGACATGATCAAATGGTCCAAATGGGAAAGAATAAAAAATTTGCTGTGGTATAAGTTGGGGAGGGGTGTGAGCAAGATGAGGCATTACAACAAATTATTATTGCGGAAATTGCAAAATTTAAAAATGGAAGGTCAGATGGTGAAAAGTTTAGATTTAGGTGGTTCAATGCCAGTTGCTAATGTACAAGTTCTTGCATCAAAAACCTTTAAGACCATACCCCCTCGCTATATCCGACCAGAGCTCAAATTTGATGAAATTTCTGTTGATGACTGTCAACAAATGCCGGTTGTTGACATGAGTATACTTGACTCCATAGAGGAATTTAAAAAAAGCTCCGTCAAGTATGTAAAGATTGGGGATTTTTTTAGGTTCATAGATTCATATATGCCCAGTCAGTAGTTTAAAATTACAATACAAACCAGCGTAAATTCATCTCAGGCCCGGTTTTATGGGTGGGCCACGTGGTCCCAGACCTATTGCCTTCGAAAATTATCGAAATTTAAAGGCCTCCGTTTAAAAAAAATATATGTTTAATTAATTTTATATAAAATATAAGTATATAAATCTTTGTTTTGACACATGCAAGTGTGTGTACAATATGTTAGTTTCTTGAAATTTAGTTATATTTTGCTATCATTCTTATAGAATGTAGGCTCAATCTTTACAGTAACATTTTTATATTTATTTTATTTTATTACTAAATAAAATTAAATATATATACACAAAATAGGTCTCGTTTCCATGAAGGTTCTGCATATGGTAACCTATGTAATAGTGGTTATGGGGTATTCTAAGAGATGACAAGGGTTGCTTAATCTTTGCATTTAGTAGTTATTTTGACAATCAAAGTAACATTTATGCAGAATTCATGCCTATTAGAGATGACTTACTTATATGTTACATGTTAAATATTAGAAATATTTGCATAGAAACGGACTCTAAACTTATTGTCAAGTGGTGGGGAAAAGGCACCAAATCATGGCCTAAATTTGATACTTTATGGTAGGATTTAATTGAACTAATGGGTCTTATGAGTTGTGATTTATGTCATATATATATAGGGAACAAAATCAGCTGACAGATGATTTAGCAAAATAAGGAACGCACGGCTCCAACAAGACTTTTTTCTCACCCATGGAGTTCACAAAGCTCACTCATGCTGTATATGTTTTGTACCAGAGCGAAACTCCTTGTGTTAGAGGAAGTACATACAAAATTCAAGATGTACCAGTATGAAATCTTTCTTCAACAAGTTTGTCTAACTGAGATGAGAGTTTTTTTTAGCTTTCTCCTTAATTCGTACTAAACTGGTGATTCAGTTGATGTTGCATACTTTGAACTGTTTTTTTACACTAAATTAACATGTTTAATCTCCTTTTTAAGCAAAGAAATTGCTTTGGAACTTGTTGTTTAGATCACTTTGATCACGGCGATGTATATTAGATCACTTTGATCACGTACATTATTTTTGTTTTGAAAAGTGGAGATTAAAAATATTAATTTTGTTATTTTTTACCATATATTTAGTAAAATAGGTTTATTAGCACTAGTTACCTTTTGATTGTAGATCGTAATGTCATCATTTTCCGTTACTGTTTTAATCGGAAACGTTATTCATGAGTACGTGACTCATGAAAAAATATTTTTACTATTTTATTAATAAAATGGACTTGATATTGAATAATAAAAATAAAAAAACTCTAGCTCGGGCCCTTCTTTTAGATAGTATTATGCTTTATGCGTGTATGAGAGAAGCTCCCTTAACTAGCAATAATATTTCTAATGGTCATTTGAATCAGTATGTTCATGGAAAAAAGGTTTAAGATTTTTTATTTTCCCTTATACATAATGCGACGCCATAATATTGGTCTTTGTTAGGACCAGATTTCTGGTCTAAATATTGTTTATTGTCTATTGGTTTTTACTAGATAAATCCTAACTGTTATTAAGTACTAAGACAGTGTTGACAGGTTTCAAGTACCAGTTGCAACCTCAGTTGCAACCTCTGCTGACAGGTTTCAAGTACCAGTTGCAACCTCAGTTGCAACCAGTTGTTCAGCAGAATTCTGTCTAGTTCTGTTATTCTGCATAACTGTTCTTTATTAATAATTATTTGTTTTAAATTATGCAGGATATATTCTCAAATGATCTTAAAGGATTAATATGTGGTTATTGAGAATATCAAAGTGTTAAGGAAAGATGTTTTATAAAAGATATAAAGATATTAGTTTATAAGGATATGTTTCCTTTTAATATATATATCTCTATTCTTATGCTTGTCCTTATCACTTGTATCAATCTTTTGATTCTTATAATATTCAGTAAAGATATGTATAAAGATTGATTGATATGTGGAGTTAAATGTTTCATATGTTTATGAAAAGATATTATCTTTAAAAGATCATATCTTTATATGTTTCCTTTCAAAGGAAAAGATTAACTCCTACTTTCAAGTGTGTTACTAAACAGGTATTAATCAAAGATGATTAGAGTCAATCCATGCTGAAGAATCTCGTGATACTTGGAGAGATTGAAGCTAATCAACCAAGTCAAAAGCAATCAAAAGATATTGAAGATAGAAGATTGTTTTTTACTTGTTTATATACTTAGTAACCTAAGCTTGTAAATGTGTGTGTTCTAAATTATAAAGAACTTATTTTCTAGAGAGAATACACGTGAGCTTTAAAAAAGAAAACAATGGTGGGATGCCATTGATTTATAAGTGATAGTTATAGAGTAGGAGCAATATAGTGATAGGCAGAAAAACCTAGAGGGAGTCTAAGTTTTTCATTAAGACTTGAGTCATATATTGTAAGCTTTTTATAATATCATAATCTGGGTAAGTGCCCCGGAGACGTAGCCTAGTTAGGTGAACTCCGTTGTTAAATGTGCGTGTGAATTATTTTCAAGTACATTTAATTTTAAAACAGTTCTGTCCATTAATACACTTGGTTCCAACTGCAGTTCCAACATCACTTGGAACCTTATACACTTGGTTCCAACTGCAGTTCCAACCCCACTTGGAACCTTACTGCAAAACTGCATCTAGAACAGCGGATAGGAATTTCAATTGGTATCAGAGCTTCACACTAGATCTTACTTAGTGTGGATCCTGTGTTCTAGTAACAATGGACTTAATGAGGGAAGGAAACGCCTTCAACAAACCTCCATTGCTTGAAGGAGGAGTAAACTATGGAGTATGGAAAATTAGAATGAGGTCTTTCATCAAACAGCAGAATGAACATGCATGGAAGACTGTTATGTATGGATGGAAGGCTCCAACTACCATGGATAATGAAGGAGAACTGATTCTCTTACCTGAAGACAGATGGTCTGCTGAAGAAGACAGAAAATCAAGTGCCAACTCAACAGCCATAAACTTGATTTTTGCTGGTGTAACTCTCAGCGTATTCAGGTATATCTCTCATTGTGAAACAGCTAAAGAAGCATGGGATATTTTGCAAGTTACTTTTGAAGGAACCACTAAAGTAAAATCTTTCAAACTTCAACAGTTAACTACCCAATTTGAGAACTTAAGAATGGAGGAAGATGAAAATATTGAACAATTTAATGGTAGAATCTGCCACATTGCTCATCAAGCTGGAACCTTAGGTGAAAAATACAGTGATGCTAAACTTGTTAAGAAAACTCTTAGGTCACTCCCAGAAAGGTTTGAAATCAAAGTTACAGCTATTGAAGAATCTACAGACTTAGATAATCTTAAACTTGAAGAACTTATAGGAAATCTAAGCACTCATGAGCTGAAATTCTTTAAACATAAAAGACCAGAAAAGGGAATAGCATTTCAGGCTAAGAAATCTGAACCTAATGTCTGTGATAAAATGAGTGATGAAGAACAGATGGCTTTCTTTGCTAAAAAGGTTTTTAAAAAGTTTTATAAGAGAAAAGAGGATGATACTGGTTCTTCTAAAAATTTTCAGAAAAGGGATAACCATTTTAAAACAGAATCCAGGTTCAATAATAACTCTACAGTAAAGTGGAATTCTAAAGAAAAGGATAATAAAGACTATAAGCCTAAAGAGATTCAGTGTAGAGAATGTAGAGGGTTTGGTCATATTCAGGCTGAGTGTGCAAATACCTTAAAAAGGAACAAAAATGCTTATATAACCACTCATAGTGATAGTGATTCTGAGAGCAACATTGATGAAGAGGATGATTCTAATTTTGTTAATTTTATGGGAATAATCACTGAAAAAGAACCTACGTATGAAAGTGACTGTGAACATGTTTCAACCATAGTTACAAATGCTCCTGAAATCTATAGCAGTGATGAGGAAGAACCTTCTGATGAAGACATTTCTCAGCAATATCTTGTTCTTTATGAAAAGTATAAATGTCTGAGTAAACAATCCTTGATCATAAGCAAACTTAATGTTAATCTAAAGGATGAGGTTAAAAGTCTTACTGAGAAGCTTAAACTACAACTGGCTGAACTTACTGAAACTAAAAAGATAATAAAACTGATGAATGTTTCTGCCTCAGAAAAATTAGATGACATGTTGTCATATTCTAGAGGCTCTAAAGATATCAGTGGTCTAGGGTACTATGGTGGTAAAGGTACAGGAAAAACCACCTTTATTGAATCTGTTGCTAAAGCTAAAACTCATAATTTTGAAAACAAGGTTAGAAGCTCAGTTGCAACCAGAGTTGCAACCAGGAATAAAACTCAGTTTTATGTAAAGAAGGTTGGAAGCTCAGTTACAACCAAAGTTGCAACCATGAATAAACTGAATAGCTTTAGGGATAAAAATAACTTTAGGTTGAAGTTGTGTAATTTCTGTAAAAAACCTGGTCATTCTGAAATCCAGTGTTATTTAAAAAGAAACAGAAAGTATATTTCCCAGAAAACCTGGTTGGCTTCTGTCAATAAAAATTTGAAATGGGTCTGGAAAGTTAAAGAAAAAGAAACTTTAATTGCTAACAACAAAGCTGTTATTAACTCTTTGAATGCTGTTACTTCTAATGATTGGTATTTTGACAGTGGATGCTCTAAGCATATGACAGGTACTGCAAGTCTCCTAAAAAATGTCACCATTCTTACAGGTAACACTGTTGTGTTTGGAGGTGGAGATACAGGTAAAATTGTTGGTAAAGGTACATTAAGCAAACCTGGAATGCCTAATATTGATGATGTTTTTCTTGTAGATGGACTAAAAGCTAATCTTATTAGTATTAGTCAACTATGTGACAACAAGATGATTGTTAAATTCAACAAAAATAGGTGTCTAATTACTGATCTTAACAATGATTTGGTCATGACTGGAGTCAGATCAACAAACAGCTGCTATGTGTTTGAAAAAGCTGAAAAAGAATTGCCTCAGAATAGTAGAGCTTTTAGAGTCTTTAATCAAAGAACAAACTGTGTTATGGAATCTTATAATGTGTTATTTGATGACCTAAAAACTGTTGATGAGAATACAGGTGATGATGAACAATCTGAGATTGCAGAAAAAGAGAAAGCAGAAGTTCAGCAAACAAGCAGTCCCATAGAGGTTGGAAGTCCAGTTGAAACTGAAGTTACAACCGAGATTGTTACAGAGGTTGGAACTGAGGTTGGAACCACAGTTGAAACCCAGAATTCAACAGAATCTGAGGAAGAAGAAGAAGGATCTGATATCCCAACTACAAGCAAGCCACGCTATGTAAGGACTCAGAAAAACCACTCTCTTGACAATGTCATAGGAGAAGTCACCTCAGGTATGAAAACCAGAGGTAAAAGAAATAATGTTGTTCATTTTGCTTGTTATCTCTCTCAGTTAGAAGCTAAGAACATAAAAGAGGCTTTGGAAGATAGTGAATGGATCTTAGCTATGCAAGATGAACTGTCTCAATTTGAAAGGAATGATGTATGGACTTTAGAACCCAGACCTTCTAATAAAAACATTATAGGGACTAAATGGATCTTTAGAAATAAAAGTAATGAAGATGGAGTTATTATCAGAAATAAAGCTAGGTTGGTAGCTCAGGGTTATACACAAATTGAGGGAATTGATTTTGATGAAACCTTTGCTCCAGTAGCTAGAATTGAATCCATTAGAATGCTGCTGTCTCTTGCATGTCTGTATGATTTTAAACTGTTTCAACTTGACATAAAGAGTGCTTTTCTGAATGGTGTGATTAATGAAGAAGTTTATGTCTGTCAACCTAAGGGATTTGAGGATCCTAACTTTCCTGAACATGTCTATTTGTTGAAAAAGGCCTTGTATGGTCTAAAACAAGCTCCTAGAGCTTGGTATGATAGATTAACCAAGTACTTGATTGAAAAAGGTTTTAACAGAGGGGGAGTTGATAAAACTCTGTTTACTAAGAAAACCACAAAGGACATAATAATTGCTCAAATCTATGTTGATGACATTGTCTTTGGCTCTACTTCTAATAAAAGGATAGAAGAATTCATTTCTGATATGAAGAATGAATTTGAAATGAGTGGTGGAGGTGAACTAACTTACTTTCTAGGATTGCAAGTTAAACAGAATGAGAAAGGCATTTTTCTGTGCCAAAGTAAGTATGCAGACAATCTTGTTAAAAAGTTTGGTCTGAGTGAGAGTAAAGAGAAGAGAACCCCTATGAGTACTACCCTTAAACTGTCCAAAAATGATAAAGGTAAAAATGTCTGTCCAAGTCTTTATAGATCCATGATTGGAAGTTTGCTGTATTTAACTGCTAGTAGACCAGACCTTTGCTTAAGTGTAGGAGTTTGTGCCAGATATCAGGCAAATCCTTTAGAACCTCATCTTCTAGCTGTTAAAAGAATTTTAAGGTATGTAAAAGGTACAATTCACCTAGGCCTATGGTATTCTAAAGATACAAACCATTTCCTAAGTGGCTACTGTGATGCAGATTGGGCAGGAAACATAGATGATAGAAAGAGTACTTCTGGTGGTTGTTTTTATTTTGGAAACAACCTTGTTTCTTGGTTCAGTAAAAAGCAAAATTGCATATCTTTATCTACTGCTGAGGCAGAATATGTTGCAGCTGGAAGTGGATGCACTCAACTAATTTGGATGAAACAGATGTTAACTGATTATAATGTTAAACAAGAGATATTAACTCTGTTTTGTGATAACAAAAGTGCTATAGATTTAGCCAAAAATCCAGTTCAACATTCCAGAACCAAACATATTGATCTTAGGCATCATTTTATTAGAGAACTAGTTGAAGAAAAGAGCTTAATTTTAGAACATGTTTCAACTGAAAGACAACTAGCAGATATTTTCACAAAGCCCCTTGATACAAACAAGTTTGAATCATTAAGAAGTGACATAGGGGTATGTCATTATCAATCTAATTGAATACTTTTGCTAATTATGTCTGTATTGAGTATCTTTAATAAGTTTTATTTCTAAGGTTAAAGTCTTATTTTGAGCTATGATGTTTTTGTCTTGAAAAAGCCGCTTTTTTGGTGTCTCAAAAACAGATGTGAGGTAACTTGTCCTTAAAAACCTCTCTGGTAATAGAGTTGCTAGCACAAAGTGCAATTTTATATGATGGTTGCAAGTTCAGTTGCAACATCAGTTGAAACCTCACACTCTCTATAGTTGGTTGGAAGTTCAGTTGCAACATCAGTTGAAACCTTGTGTTAAAAATACTGGTTGCAAGCTCAGTTGCAACATCAGTTGAAACCTCAATCTCTGTTATAGCTGTCAAGACAAAGTCTTGTAAAATTTTGACATCACTTATACTCTTTCCTTGCTGAGGTCATCAAACTAGTTTTTGTGTAGAAATAAAAACGGATTTGCTCATTTTAAGCTCCTAAAATTTAATCTTTATTAGTGTTATTCTTTGATAAACATATTTTCGTGAGTAAATTGCTAGATTCCTTTTGTTCTCCTAAAAGCTAGATATCTGTTTAAGTTTTGTCTTTATCTTGAATCAAGTCAAATTTCCTTAAAGCTTCAATGTTTGATTTTTCAAATTTTGGATGAATCTGTTTTGAAAAAGGAATGTTTATCTGTTTAATTGGCTGAATTTATCTTATTGCCAACTGTTTCTTGCGTAATCTTAGTATGATTTTCTTTTAAAATCTGTTGATAAAATACTTCCTATTTTTAAGCCAAAATATGTTTCATAATTGATTTGCATGTATCTCTTTCCAATTACAAAAGGATATGGACTTTATTGCTATTTATACTAAACTCTTTTTAATATCCCAAAACAATCACAATTATCAGTATTACTCTCTCTCTCTTTCTATTAACCAAAAATCCTAGTTTAATGAGGTTGATCCTAGGTTCTGGAGTAGGAAAACGTATAGGAGGTTTAGGGCCTTTGCTGGTAGGGAAATTCACTGTGAAAGGTAGCTTAGTTTGGTTACTAGTTTGTCTGGCTTATGACAAATAGGGGGAGATGAGTTTATGGTTCACTTAAATGTTTACAGTTTCAAGCTTTAATTTCAATGTCAAACTTTATGTTGCTGTTTTAAAGTTCAGTTACAATTGCTGTATTAAGACTACTCTGTGCCAGCATTGTTTTTGAAATTGAATCTGTTCTGAAACTCTGTGAATGGATACATTCTGTGCTTATTTAGTGCCTGCAATTCTAACATACAGGGGGAGCTTAAACAGATGACTCTTAAATATTGTTATGAGATATACAATTTAAGACTGTGCTGATATTGAATTTGCAGGTGGTTGGGATGATTTATAAACTTAATTGATTTGTCAAAACCAATGACAAAGGGGGAGATTGTTAGGACCAGATTTCTGGTCTAAATATTGTTTATTGTCTATTGGTTTTTACTAGATAAATCCTAACTGTTATTAAGTACTAAGACAGTGTTGACAGGTTTCAAGTACCAGTTGCAACCTCAGTTGCAACCTCTGCTGACAGGTTTCAAGTACCAGTTGCAACCTCAGTTGCAACCAGTTGTTCAGCAGAATTCTGTCTAGTTCTGTTATTCTGCATAACTGTTCTTTATTAATAATTATTTGTTTTAAATTATGCAGGATATATTCTCAAATGATCTTAAAGGATTAATATGTGGTTATTGAGAATATCAAAGTGTTAAGGAAAGATGTTTTATAAAAGATATAAAGATATTAGTTTATAAGGATATGTTTCCTTTTAATATATATATCTCTATTCTTATGCTTGTCCTTATCACTTGTATCAATCTTTTGATTCTTATAATATTCAGTAAAGATATGTATAAAGATTGATTGATATGTGGAGTTAAATGTTTCATATGTTTATGAAAAGATATTATCTTTAAAAGATCATATCTTTATATGTTTCCTTTCAAAGGAAAAGATTAACTCCTACTTTCAAGTGTGTTACTAAACAGGTATTAATCAAAGATGATTAGAGTCAATCCATGCTGAAGAATCTCGTGATACTTGGAGAGATTGAAGCTAATCAACCAAGTCAAAAGCAATCAAAAGATATTGAAGATAGAAGATTGTTTTTTACTTGTTTATATACTTAGTAACCTAAGCTTGTAAATGTGTGTGTTCTAAATTATAAAGAACTTATTTTCTAGAGAGAATACACGTGAGCTTTAAAAAAGAAAACAATGGTGGGATGCCATTGATTTATAAGTGATAGTTATAGAGTAGGAGCAATATAGTGATAGGCAGAAAAACCTAGAGGGAGTCTAAGTTTTTCATTAAGACTTGAGTCATATATTGTAAGCTTTTTATAATATCATAATCTGGGTAAGTGCCCCGGAGACGTAGCCTAGTTAGGTGAACTCCGTTGTTAAATGTGCGTGTGAATTATTTTCAAGTACATTTAATTTTAAAACAGTTCTGTCCATTAATACACTTGGTTCCAACTGCAGTTCCAACATCACTTGGAACCTTATACACTTGGTTCCAACTGCAGTTCCAACCCCACTTGGAACCTTACTGCAAAACTGCATCTAGAACAGCGGATAGGAATTTCAGTCTTACTGAATATGTGCATCATAATGCGACGCCATCTTATACATAAAAAAACCTAGCTAGTTTATCATTTATCAATATTAGATTATTATAGTGATTTAGTTGCTAAGAAATAATTTTTTTTAATCTAAAAGGGAAAATCTCACAAACATACAGACTGTTTGATATGTATCATGATATTGGCTTTCTGTTATATTTTCTGAATATTTTGCCTGTCACGTTTATAAAAACTATATTCATATTTTACAACAAATAACGGGTAAAACATAAATTCTTCAACGAAGCCCGGACCTAGATGGCAATTTCATTTATTGCGAGGTTGATCTTTAGTATTGGTATATTCCCATTTCCCACCATGTGGAGATGGTCACCACATACGATTTCAATTTTATTAGTAAGAAAAACTGTAGTAAAATAATAGATGGCTCTGGACCCACGATGTGTCGGTTTAAGGACCTAGACAATTTCGACCATATACACATATTGCACACGGATAAGGATTTTTGTATTATGTAATGAGGAAGAATTTTTTAGTAAACTTTGGCATTGTCCAAAAAATTGAAGGAAGTGTAGAATAAAGTATATAGAGAGAGACTTGAGAGAGTGAGATGGCAAAAATTTTAGATGTAGGAGGTTCAATCCCTGTTGATAATGTCCAAGAACTTGCTTCAAAAACCTCGGAGACAATACCACCTCGATATATTCGACCAGAGCTCGAACTTGATGAAATTTCCATTGACGAGTCTCAACAAGTTCCGGTTATTGACATGAGCAAACTTGATTCCATTGAAGAATCAACAAAGTTTCATCAAGCTTGTAAAGATTGGGGTTTCTTTCAGGTACTTACAGAAAAGGACTTGGTTATTTTCCAAATTACAAAATTGTTAAGGATACAGTTAAAGAAATGCCAAGCAACTAATTAGAAATTATTAAACAAATTTCACATGAGGTAATTCTTAGGTGTATAGATTCCTTCTTTTTCGCATGTACTAAGAGCAACTAATTTGTTTTCGCTAACTTACTTGTGATTTTGGGTGAGACTGAATAGCTGGTAACTCCCCCCTATAGCCAACCAAAAAAGAAGAGAATTTTATTATTGCCTATGTATTTCAGTTAAAATATTAATAATACAACACCTTTTCTCCATTATGTAAATATAAAAACCAAATTTCACACATGAATTTCAGCTCCTTCGGTTTTGCTTTCCTTAATAATAATTGGGCTGAGTGATAATGATAAGTGCAGTTAACAAATCATGAGATATCAGAGTCGATGAAGAATATAAAGCAGGTCTCAGAAGAATTTTTTAAGCTGCCACTAGAGGAGAAGATGGTTTATAAACAACTATCAAATAATATTGAAGGATATGGTCAAAGTTTTGTTGTTTCAGAAGATCAAAAGCTCGATTGGGCTGACATTCTTGTGATTAATACGCTACCCGTCTCTCAAAGAGACATGAGATTTTGGCCTACTTCCCCCGCCGCATTCAGGTAAAAATCAAAATAAGTTTTTTTCTGTACGAATAAAACAACACGTACTACTAATGATGGATAATTCTTTACTAGCTTTTATCTGTTCATAAGCCGAAGCATATTTGTTTGATCTCTTTAGTTTTCAGCCTTAAATTGAGAAAAGAAATTATTTGATTGAACTCAATCTTGTTCATAATATAAGACAGTAATTTGCTTTAAAGCTACATCCAAACAGATTCTAATTATGTGTTTTGTTTTTATGACGTGAACACAACGATTTGAATAGATCAGCATTAGATGCGTACTCATTTGACCTTTGGAGGGTTCAGATCAATCTCCTGAGGGTTATGGCCAAAAACCTTGGACTAGACCAGGATGACTTTGTACCGTTGTTCGAGAATGGACTTCAAGGAATAAGGATGAACTATTATCCGCCATGTCAGCATGCTAAGAAGGTCATTGGCCTATCGCCCCACTCCGATGGTTCTGGACTGACCTTGTTAGTTCAAGCCAATGAAGTGCAGGGTCTGCAAATTAAGAAAAGTGACAAATGGATCCCTATAAATCCCCTCCCCGGTGCTATTATTGTTAACATTGGTGACATGATTGAGGTAATAAATCACAATGTGTCTAACATTCCTATTGGGCTAGAGCCCGCACTATTAAATAGGATGTGCATGGTTTGAGTCTTGTTAATGGAGTAGGTTTAAAATTTCTTGATCCCCTTTAAAAATATTTTTAAAAAAAATAAAAAATCACAATGTGTCTTGTATACGGTTTGCATATGTCGTTAATAATATTAACTTAATATTGTTGCTGATAAGTCTCATTTGCTATAGGCTATGAGTATATTTTTGTTTTGTTTTTTAAACCCGATAACTTTTGACATCAGGAAGTTTTGTTGTTTGCGTAATTTTGATCATTTCAAAAACAAGATTGACGAATCCCTTACATGATAGAAAAGGGACATAGCGAGTGAAATTCGGATTATTAAATTTTACATGCTTTGTTCGTTTAGATATTGACTAATGGGGAATACAAAAGCATCGAGCATAGGGCTGTGGTTCACCCTGAGAAAGAGAGGCTCTCAATCGCTGCATTCCATACGACAGACGTGAAAGGCTTTGTGGGTCCCATCCATAATCTTTTCGAGGAGGGCAAAGGAGCAAAATTCAAAACTGTCAGCTTTCAGGATTTCATGAAGTTAGCATTTAATAGAAAACTTGACGGAAAAGGTCTGTTGGATCACTTGAGGATCAATTAGAGAACAACTGCTTATCTCTCGTGTATTAATAATGATTTTAGATATTGCACTTTTATTGTATTTATAAATTATACTACGTACGCATGTATCTTGTATGTGTGAAAATTGTTGTGTCCATTTGTAACAGAATTGTAGTATGACTTGAGCTTGAAGTTAGTAATGAGAGAGAGAAAGGCGATTATTCTCTTCTCCCTATCTTTACTTCTGATTTTCATTCTCTTCTTATCTAGCAGTGACTATCTACTGTCATTGTTTCCTCAACACTTAAAACTTTATTTGTTACCATTCCGCCTTTCTTTGGTTGGAAATCTTTTTCTTATCAAAATAGCTAATATTCAGCTATGGAGACTAGAGCAAAAAGTGAAAAAAATGGCACTAAATTGACACCAAAAAATTCTACAAGTTCCTCAAAGATTATGTCTGCTTTTAAGTATAATGAGGATGAGTCTGCAATTAAGGTTTACAAAAGGGAAACATAAAAAACAGTCCTCTTTAATGAGCTGAATAATTTGGACATGGTGAGATCTGATATTTCCTTAAGTGGTCATGTTCCTGTAGCTACCGAGTAAAGTCAAATTGATGAAGATGAGGCAGCCATTGTTGATGCAGTAGATTAAAACTCATAGGAAGAAATTTCAAAATTTTAAAATGGAGTGCTATTTTTGGAAAATTCTGTTTTAAATGCTAATCTTGTGGAGCATTTTCCGTACTGGGCGGTACTTAAAATGTCGTAGTCGCAGAGCAGTACTTGGGTCAGCCAAGCCAACCAACCGGCACGGATGACGGACTGATTTGAGAACAAAGGGTGGATTTTTTGTCCAATAAATGTGTAAGGATGAAAGTTATCAGTCCGGACTAATTAAGGTGCCATGAACGTTTGGACGGACACTGCGTACCTACCGCTTATTCCAGAAAAAATAATATGAGACATAGCAGGGCTACATTGATAACATGTTGAAATCATGACTTTTTCATCATGTATAGAAGAATATTTTAGATGGATACTTTCAGATGCGTACCCATTCTGCCTTGATGACGTAATTCTTGAGATGACCACAAATATTAACAGTCTCAAGATTTAGTTATAAAAGACAAGGGGAAGCAAAATTTTGCCGAAAGATGCTTTGTCATTCAATTTGTCTTATTAAGAAGGATTGTATTGTTTCTGGATAAAGAGAAAAAAAAATGCCTTTAGATTTGAAACCAGAAAAAAAAAGATTGGCTTCACACAGATTAGACATAAAAGACAAAATGGTAAACAAACAAGATATTTTGTAGTATATAACAAAGAAAAGAGTGTCTATTTTGTAGTATATTTTGTAGTATATACGGTTCGTTTAATCTTAAAAAAAAAAGAAAAAAAAAAAAGAAAAGAGTGTATGAAAAAACTGGGCATTGTCAAAAAATAGAGAAAAGTGTAAAAGAAAAAAAATGGAGGGTGAGATGGTGAAGATTTTGGACATAGGGGGTTCAATCCCTGTTGATAATGTACAGGCACTTGCATCAAATACCTTAAAAACCATACCTTCTCGTTATATCCGACCAGAGCTCAAGTTTGATGAAATTTCCATAGATAAATCTCAGCAAATTCCAATTATTGATATGAGCAAACTTGATGATATAGATGAACCAATAAAACTCCATCAAGCGTGTAGGGATTGGGGCTTCTTCCAGGTATTAGTTATCTACCATCTGTGAGTGTGATATTAATATTGCAGTAAGTTATTTATATCATGAGATGTAACATCTTAAACTGTATTATCACGATTAGAGAAATGGACGAGTTTGTGAAAGTACTGATCACTTGGTAAATGCAGTTGATAAATCATGAGATAGCGGAGTCGATAGGGAAAATAAAGAAGATATCAGAAGAATTCTTTAAGCTTACTCTAGATGAGAAGATGGTTTTTGCACAGCTACCGAATAATATAGAAGGATATGGTCAAGCATTTGTTGTTTCTGAAGATCAAAAGCTCGATTGGGGTGACATGCTCTTCATTCTCGCACAACCTATCGCCATAAGGGACATGATATTTTGGCCTACCTCCCCCACTGCATTCAGGTAAAAGTAAAACAAACAAAAAAGAAAAATAAATTAAATTAAATTCTCTTATGAGAACTCATTTGGTTTTAACTTTAAGAACCAACTCTTTCTTTGTTCTGTTTGCAAGATCTGGTGCATAGGGTTCAATTAAAGGTTTCTTGACCTTGAGAACTTTCTGAATAAACTCAGTTTTCTTCCCAATTACGATAAGATAGCATATATTCTTAAAAGTTGTGGCCAAACAAGCCAAAAAAAGTATATTAATATTATTAAAATGCATGTGACTAGATCAACTTTGAATGAATACTCATTTGAGCTACTGAGAGTTGAAATCAAACTTCTGAGGGTGATGGCCAAGAATCTTAATCTGGACCAGGAGAATTTCTTAGCCTTGTTCAAGAACGGAGTACAAGGAATAAGGATGAATTATTATCCGCCATGTCAACATGCTGATAAAGTCATTGGCATCTCGCCTCACTCCGATGCTACGGGACTGACGCTTCTAGTTCAGATAAATGAAGTTCAGGGCCTGCAGATTAAGAAAAATGACAAATGGGTACCTATCAAGCCACTTCCCGGTGCTATTATTGTAAACATTGGTGACATTGTCGAGGTAATTAATCACAAACTATAGGACTCATGCTTGCGAAAATATGATTTTTTTATAAAATAAGTTTGATATACATCACTAACAAATTAGCCTACAGCCACGAACTCTTTTACCTCAAGTTGACCAACTTATTATTATTGTTGAGTCGTAGCACCAAAACTTTTGATAAATTACGAGAATAGAACACAAGACAAATAATTATTTATCAACTACAATTTCATTTTTAACAACTTTTGCACTTGTGATTTCTTTCTTCACTTCGTATTCCTATTTTAATTAATCGCACCCGAACTACATGAAATATATATCCTCACAGAGTATAGCACATTATCAATATAACTTTAGTAAACATAACAAAAATTAGATTTGAAGAATACTGGTGATGCAGATATTGAGCAACGGCATATATAAAAGCATTGAGCATAGGGCTGTTGTGAACCCCGACAAAGAGAGACTTTCTGTTGCTGGATTTCATTCGACTAATATGAAAGCCATGGTGGGACCCATTTCTGATCTTTTGAAGAAGGGCGAAGGAGCTAAATACAAGACTGTAAGCTCTGATGAATTTGTAAAATTAGTAGTAAGCAACAAGCTTGATGGCAAAAGTTTGCTGGATCAGTTGAGAATCTAGTAAGAAAATTAGATGTCAATTTCTCATGTATCACTGGTCATTCAGATTGATCTTGATTTCGTGATTAACAGCTTGGCTCATTCGGTTTTTAACACTTGTTGTCATCCTCCTGAAAACCTGTACCCGTGTTTTTTTTTAACATTTGTAAAAGATTTTTAGTTCGTGTGCCAAGAAAGAGCACGCCCTTTTTTTTTTTTTTTCCCACAAAACAAAACCTTATATAAATAAAGTCTCTATAAACCCCCATAGTGATCATTACATCATAAATCTATTCTAAAATTTGACTAAAAAACAGTCATATAAAATATTATTGCTAGAAAGGTGAAAACATGACTTAAAAAAACCCAGAAAACCTCATGTTTCACCAAAAAAAGAGCACCCTCGAAAACAATAGCCTCTCCTTATACCCCCTCCACCTTGTTTCTCCTAGATCAGTGGTGATCTAAGGCTTTGATTTTTGGGTTTTCAGTTTCCAGTTAGCAAAAAGTCCTGGTTTTTAATGCAGTCTACATCCCCTAACAATATACACTTGAAAACTGCCTAATGAAAACTTAATAAATGGCATAAAACTTGTAGTACCAAAGTATGTTAAACTTCTAAGTCACCTGCATCTAATGTCAAAAGCTAATTAGTAGTAAAAAGCGTACAACTTTTTTCAGACTTTAGTCCTCATTAAAAAGTTGCATTTGGATTCCAGAAACAAAGCAAAAACATAAGCTTCAGAAAATTATTCTCATGAGCTTTATATATCCGTTCTTATCCAATATATCTTATAAATCCCAAACACAAACTTATTCTCAGACTGAGAGTCTTCCTTGAAAAATTGCTTTGGTGATTAGTTGTACTTCAGAAAATTTCATAATTAGTTAGGTGGTATAAAACAAAACTGTTTTAACCATTTTCTAGGTCTTAAAATAGCTACCCCTTAGGCAGGGTGTGCCTTTTTGGTCCAGATAGTAAGCAGCATATATATTTTTGGGTAAATCCATAGCTCTGCAGGTAATGAAATTATTACCATTTGACCCCATTTTGGCCCACCCATCTGCAGCTTGATTCTGTTCTCTATAAACATGACTTACAGTGGAGCCAACATAATCCATTAGAGTGATTATGTCCCTCCATATAGAAGCAAATTTTATGCCTGGATAGGATTTGGTTTTCCACCAAGTTACAATCATTTCAGAATCAGTTTCCACTATTACATTTGTTACACCCATAGAGTAGCAAATAATTAAGCCATCATCTCAGCATACATATTGGTTTGTTTGCCCAGATATTTAGAAAAAGCTAGAACCAGCATTCGTTTATGGTCTCTTAATATGCCACCACAACCACTAGAATTATTGCTAAGTGAGGAGACATCTAAGTTTAATTTTAATCTACCAGTGGGTGGACAATTCCACCAAACCAACTTAGCCTTTTTCCTTTTACAGTGTATAGTTTTCAGATTTAAAGACATAAGTGTTAGGCAATGAAAGTTGTTAGCTGGTTTTTTGGGTTTAAGCAAAAAATTAAGATTTTGTAACCATTTAGTCACCTTTTTAATAATGGTTTCAACACACATTTTCTCATTTTCAAATTTGTTTTTGTTCTTACTAAGCCATATCTCCCAAATAACAATGAAAGGGACTAAAACAGCTATCATACCAGTTTGAGAGGAGTCACATAAATTGCACCATTTTACCATAGAAAGAGCACGCCCTTGACTATCATTGGCAAATTTAACCGATAATTTGAGCTTGAATTTGGAAAAAAAATTTGGTTTAACAATTTTTTTTTTTTATAAACACTGATTATATGTGATGTTTAACAAGTAACAACACAAAAGAGGAGATTTAATTTTTTTTTGAAAATTGAAAGAGGAGAGTTAATAATTGGTTATTGCTTAAAATTGGACTTTGGAATTTATTCAGTACAGATAAAAACATCAAATTGTAACAACCCCCCTCCCCCCCCCCCCTCTCTTTTTGTAAATTGACAAGAGGTATGATAAAAACAAGTTATTTGGAAATAGGACAGAGTATTGACATACCCAAGCTAATATAGAAGAAAAAAGTTTTGACATATTGCATAACAACAAAAATAGGTAAACTACACTCATTTTCCTCATAGATTGGACTACAGTTTATTTAGCACTCCTTGTTTCGATCCGAACATGATTAAGTTTAATTTTTTAATAAAGTGATAACTTTAACCTACAATACTGTTGAAAACATAAGAGATTTGTTTATACATATCAATTTTGTCATCTCAAAATTTCAGTTTCTTACACTGTCAAAATCTTATTTGGAAAACTATATGGATTAATTGATATGACTTCCAGAACCGGCTTTTTGTCTATCCAAAACAACTGCTCGGGTGATGTCTCGATTTTTTTTTTTCATGAAAAAATATCTAAACAAAATTGTGATTTTTTATTTGTCCAAAAAAGGTACGGTTAAAATAATATGTTCACACTAAGGTGTCGGAAACCTCTGGGTCAGCATTTACGACGTCTAATCATTCAAGATGCCATTTGCTCATTGAAATTTGAAACTATCTTTTACGTTAATCTACACGAACTTATATTCAAATTGATCGGCTAAAGTTCATATACGACAGTAACACCTCAAAAATACGTAACACCTCAAAAATACGTTTACGGGCTGTAACATATAATTATTTTTACTTGTCTGTGAGGACCAACTTGATCACGTTTAAAATACGGTGACTATTACTGCATTTCAGGTAAAAGGCTAAATAACGGTAGCTTTTGAAAAATACATGTAATATTTTACCCCAAAAAATGAACGAGAATGAGGAAAAGTACACGAGTGGTCCCCATAGTATGGACCAGACTTCTACCTAGTCCTCAATCCGTGTTTATAACTCAGAAGCGTAGCGCCATACAAATGGCTCAAGAAATCCAACCATCTCTCTGTCTCTCTTTCTCTGTCTATATATATATATATATTTTTTTCTTCTTTTGTTATATATATATATATATATATATATATATATATATATATATATATATATATATATATATATACATATATAGAAAGACTTTTAGCTAGACAAGTTGATGGCAGTTGCTTCTCTGGTTGTGCCTTCTCCCTCTCAAACTACGTCGTCTTCCTCTCTCTTCTCTTCCGTTCGACACCGCTGCTCCCTCTCTTTCCAGTCCCGCTCACGTGTATCCCCATTAAACCGTGTCGTCGTAAGTTTATGTTGTTGTTTTTGTTTTAGTTAGTTCTTGAAAGTACATAGCATAAGATATCTTTTCTTATTAGTTTTCAAGTACTAGCTCTGCTTGAACAATGAACATACATAGAAGTTTTTACAACTGAACCAACTCAAATGGGAAGATGCGGTATACCATACGATTTTTTTTAAAAGCATAGAAACGCTATTTTTTAGAGATTTTAGCTAGAATGCCTAGAATAGTTAGATTGTCACTAAATTTTCAATAAAATGTGAGGGGAAATAACTCGACTATCTCGATGTTGTTACTTCCTGAGTATGGAGTAATTTCGCAACTTGTTGTTATTGTATATGAACTTCCTTTGAACACCTGATAAGTATAAATAAAACAATGAGCATAACTTTTAAGTTACATAAGTTTGTAATTTAGCATATTATCTCTTCACGAATCATGTATTATACATTATGTAGACAGTCTTCCCTTCTCTGACGAGTTTTTGGGCTCTACTCGATTACTGTCACAAACCAAATCTTCTTTGAAATTTGGAGCTATTTTAAATGGGAAATAACAAATTAAGCAAGGTTTAGTAGTACTCTTAAGGATGCTTACAAAAAAAAAAATCATACTTATGTTTGTGGGGTCATTGTTTAATGTTTAGTTAGCAACTCTAAAGCTAAACGACAGTATTATGTGTGAAGGTAAAATAAAATAAAAACATACGGGTTTCAGAAGGACGGGCATAATCAAAATGAGTTAAGCTGCTCGCTTACCCAACCTAGAAAAATACCTTCCAATTACCCTAGATGTTCTCTACACGGTCTTTATCTGGAGGGAAAAAGGAAATTGTTTCTGAAATCCCAACTGGTATTTGCAATATACTTGTTTCATTGGATTGTTCATAAAACGATACAGTTTGAGGAGAAACCTATAGAAATATTATTTCACCTGATTTCAAAAAGTTTTCTTGTATGGTAATCAAAATTCTAAAAAAAGTACTAAACATCAGAGTTTTAAAACTTTTCTCATTTAACTCATTTTCACTCCTAAGTCCTAACCACGGAAATAAGTACGAGAATAGAAACAAATCACTCTTAGAAGTTAGAACACGGCCAAACATATATAAAATATTTTGTATTTGTGGTTATATCCTGTTTTGCAGAGGTGTGATCGTCATAAAGAAGTGTTTAATGCAAAACCATATGTTCCTATACTTAGTGATGGGACAACACTTTCCAATTTGAACTTCCTCGCATCGAATCGTATAGAAAGCAACACAAGAAACAGAAACGGTGCTAGATTGAAGATATTTTCCGGCACAGCAAATCCTTCCCTTTCGTTGGTATAAACTCTGCCATATTTTCAATCACTACTATAAACTCTGAATGAATTTAACACCAACAAATGAATTGCAGCATTTTCATGTTACAAGGTATCTTGGTGGAAATCAAACATGTTTTGATAATTTGATTAGTTATAGGATGGGTACTTATTCTTAACATCAACTCTACAAGTAGATATAACAGATATTTATTATGTTTTTCTGCTTTAATTGTACCGCTCATGATTATATACAGAGCATGATTCTAAACTCTAATGTCATGTCACAGTTAACCAGCTTGTCCATTATAAGGGGGGAAGATTTCAAAGTTGATCCATTTTGATGTTATTCTTTGTAGCATGTAAAATAGTTTGATAACTCTTGCTTAGCATGTTCTTAAATGATGTGTATATACATGAAATATGCAGGAAATTGCTCGGTACATGGGACTTGATTTGGGAGAAATAAACATAAAGCGGTTTGCTGATGGTGAGATATACGTACAGTTGAAAGAAAGTGTACGAGGATGTGACGTGTACTTGGTTCAACCCACTTGCCCTCCAGCAAATGAAAATCTGATGGAGCTTTTAGTAATGATTGATGCTTGTCGAAGAGCCTCAGCCAAAAATATCACTGCTGTGATTCCTTATTTTGGTTATGCTAGAGCTGATAGAAAGGCAAGTGCAAATATTTTTTCCTAGTTAACAACTACTCCCTCCGTCCGAAAAAGACAGTCATATTGGCTTTTCACCACTTACAGTTTTACTAGTATCCCCCTATTGCATAATATGTATGATTAATATTTATTCTTATCAGATAATGCTCATTTAAAATGGGTTTAATATGTAAATTAACAGAAAAGGAGGGAGCATTTCATATGTTTAAAGACTGAAATATCTTAATAATTAATGTTTATTTCTGATAAAGTAGTATTTGATTGTTTAACTCCTGTAATTGAATGGTGGTATTCTGTAATTGTTGAGATTTCTGAGAAAAAAAGTGTTCCGAATAAGCTAAGACTTTCTTCTGATTAGCAACTATATCATATAGATATTCTTCTTGTTAGCTACTAGTACATCATCTGTTTGGAAGATGGTTATTATGTAAGATAGAAGTCCTGATTTATGACGACGTGTTTCAGACTCAAGGGCGTGAATCTATTGCTGCTAAACTTGTGGCAAACCTTATCACAGAAGCAGGAGCAGATCGTGTTCTTGCTTGTGATCTTCATTCTGGGCAATCAATGGGTTATTTTGATATTCCGGTGGATCACGTATACGGTGCGGTGAGGCCTCCATTGCATCCTTTATTTGATGGTTTTCATGTGTAACTACCGGTGTAATGTTACCCGAGTTATTTACCTTCTTGTTGGTTCATTTCTTATTTTTTCAATATGCTAGCCTGTAATCCTTGATTACCTTGCGAGTAAGACAATAGGCTCTAATGATCTGGTTGTGGTGTCGCCTGATGTTGGAGGAGTTGCTAGGGCTCGCGCTTTTGCTAAAAATTTATCTGATGCACCTTTAGCCATTGTCGATAAAAGGCGCTATGGACACAATCTTGCGGAGGTAATCTCAGTTCCCTAATTTTACAAATAATATTGTAAATTATGTTACATTCTCTAGCCACGGTTTTGTTTTAAAAGCTGTCGGTTGTTGGAAGTAATTTTGTTTGTATGCATTTTTCCCAACTTTTTTAGTGCTGGTTCCTTGCTCCTCTGGAATTTTGTGTTCGGGTTTTTTTCATTTCTTCATTAAGTTGATTTCACTATGGTGCAATAGGAAAAGCTTGTTTACTCATTTTGTCCAATATTCTGACAGGACATTGAAAATTACCGCTCCATAGAGAAGATACTTTTGCTATTACAATTTTCCATACATTATCGTTTAGAGCCAAGTTGCCTTGTTAACTTATTATATTTGTAAGAGAAGTGTAATGTCATAAATTTGGTTTTATTGAAAATGATTGGGAATTACCTGCATGAGAATGTGTAATTCTTACCTCGTTCGCCGAACAAGTTATTTAAATTTCTGAGGACAGTTATTGTGATAAATCAGTACTTGATTCTATGGCTAAATTTCTTGATGGTTCAAGTTCTACAGTACAAATCTTATTGTTCAGGTGATGAATCTCATCGGCGACGTTAAGGGCAAAGTTGCAGTTATGGTGGATGACATGATCGATACTGCTGGTATGTCAAGTCTGTTACACATGAAAGTCTGATGTATTTTTTTTTTTGAAATAAATCCCAATAATTCAGTTTCTTTGTACTTTTACGTCTCAGTTGTCAATGATTGTCATTATTAATAATGAACTAAAACCTCTATACAGTCATATTGTGGCGACCACGAAAAAATATTATTATAGTGAGATTATTCCTATATAGAGTTTACATATTAAAAAAAATAAAAAAAATATATGTATTTACATAATATTATATACATATACATGGTTCATTATAAGTTAAAACAAACAAATGAATCTATCAAAAGTTTAGTTAAACAAATACATGTATTTTAAAAACAAATACATGTATTTTAAAATTTGTAAAGTAAAATACAATCTTTCATATACCTTTTTTACATGTATAAATACTAAGTATATTAAAGTAAACATATCAATCACTTTGAGTTATACTTCTTCTAATTTTTAGCAACAATGACACCAAATGTTGAGAAAAGAACCCAAATAACTGAAAAGATTCGCGTCGAGTTGTGCAAAATGAAAGAATCCAACCCCGATTGGAAACAAAAAGACATTGCGATATGGTTGGAGAATACACACGGTCTAAAGTTATCACAATCAACAATATCTAAAACCATCAAGCGGTCAATCGACCATCAAGAAGACAAACTTTTGAACCCAATTATAAAACGTTCAAAACAAGTAAAATACCCATTAATGGAGTCTGCCCTTTATGAATGGTTTGTATGCAACCAGGAGCACGTGAATATTAGTGGTGAATTACTAAAAGAAAAGGGTAACATATTCTTAAAACAAATTTATCTAGAGGCCATTTCATTTGAATTTTCTAATGGGCGGTTAGAAAAGTTTAAATAAAGACATGCAATTTAGTCTTTTCACCGTTTTGGCGAGAGTGGCTCAGTTGATATGGAGAAAATTGAAGCTATTTTACCGTCAATAAGAGAAGAATTGGACAAATGGGATTGAAAGGACATCTATAACATGGATGAAACTGTTCTATTTTATCGAATGCAAGCCGATAATTCTCTTGCAACGAAGCAGCTCGAGGGACGAAAGCAAAACAAAGAGAGAATTACGGTTGTCATTTGTTGCAACGGTGATGGCTCTGATAAACTTCCTATTTTGGTCATTGGTAAATTTCTTAATCTTAGATACTTTAAAAATGCTAACCGTGCTACTCTCAACTGTACCTATCGAGCAAATTCAAATGCATGGATGACATCATTATTTTTTTTGGAATGGTTGAAGTGGTTTGATAGTCGTTTAAACAGAAATGTCTTGCTTATCATGGACAATTGTACTGCTCATGGAAAAAAGAAGAATCTTCCTCCTATTCGCCACACGTGTTATGTTTTTACCACCAAATAGTACTTCAAAAATCAATCCAGCTGTAACGACCCGGCCCCACAGACCGAACCGCCATGCCCGTATCAACAATATTGTCCGCTTTGGCACAAACTTTCCAGGGAGGTCACCCATCCTGATACTACTCCAAGTTAAGCACGCTTAACTATAGAGTTTCGTCCTCGCTATTGTGCCGCACGGTTTTAAAAGGCCTTGTTGATAGGAAATGAATATTTTAAGCTCATATATCACACGAGTACTCTCATATCTAGGCAATGTGGGACTGGCGCACAATACCGCACCACAAAAATTCCATCCTGTAAATCTGGGTCGTCACACCAGCCATGTGATGCAGGCATTATTGGAAATTTTAAAGGTCATTATCGTTATCGGTTTAATCGTTTACTTTTGAAACGAATTGAAGACCGTGTTTTGAAGCCATCAAAGATTTCTCTCCTTGACGGAATCGTAAACGCAGTTGCTTCATGAACAATAGATGTAAAGCCACGCACAATTGAAAATTGCTTTAAACATTGTAAAATCTGTACTTCTAATATCATTGAAATATAAGGTACAAATGAAATGGATGAACAGAATCAAAGAGTAGCTACACAATTGAGTAATCAAATCACACTTCACTATAATGACCAAATGAATATGAATGTTTTTCTCAATCATTCAAATGAACAACAAGTTGTGCATATTTTAACCGATGAAGAAATCGTTGCTGGAATTAGGTAAAATGCAAAAGAAGATAACCCGGAGGATGATAGTATAGAAATACAAAATGTTTCATGTCAATAAGCTTTTAAAATGCTTGACAAGTTAGAAATGTTTTTGCTTTCAACAAGATGGTATCCATGTCGACGAGTTAGTATGGACGCGCAAGTTAAAAGATGTGGTAGCAACACAAAAAATTAAGTTATCATCGCAAACAATCTTACATAAATATTTTATATCATCATAAATTTATTATAACTAGATATATATATATATATATTTGTAATGAAATGTATTGTATTCCTATAAAGAGATGGATTTATAACTAATGGGACCATAAAAAACTACGGAATATGACAATAAAAAGTTTATTCCTATTTTGAACTGGCCCGAGTTGGAACCGGAATTTTTTATTACTATAGGGAGGTTATTCCTATATGGAGTATTCTTATAGAGAGGTTTTACTGTAATCAGTTCCTTCCGTTGATTTTCCTTTTCGATATATCTGTCATCTATGGATCCTAGACTTTTTCGGATATTATAAACCAGCTAGAATTACCTTTGTTGATTGTTTGGATCGAAAGATGTATCGATTAACTTCTTGTTTCCTGTGACAATTTCTTATTGACTGAACTTGATTTTCTGGTTGGTGATACTTGATAGGTACTATCGCAAAAGGTGCAGCTTTGCTACATGAAGAGGGAGCCAGGGAAGTTTATGCTTGCTGTACTCATGCTGTCTTTAGGTAATAAATTTGTTGTAATGAAGAAACTTCAATTCTCGTTGTCATTTTCAAATTCATGCTTGAAATTTGCTAATTACACACTGCTAATATGTAAACAAGATCAACGCAAGTTTTTCAACGATAAAGGAATTTTTTTTTCATCCTTAAGTTTCTTGTTAATAGTTAACAGCCTAAAACTCCTTTTCATTTATATCCATGGTGAACTTTTTTTTTTCTTTTTAAAGCCCTCCTGCAATTGAGAGGTTGTCTAGCGGACTATTTCAAGAGGTGATTGTTACAAATACGATACCTGTGATGGAAGAGAACTATTTCCCACAACTGACGGTTCTTTCAGTTGCAAACTTACTTGGCGAAACAATTTGGCGTGTTCATGACGACTGCTCTCTCAGTAGCATTTTCCAGTGAAGAAGACGAAAAATTCCGATTTGTTCCCAAAAATTATACAAAATCCAATTGAAGTATCAAACTTCTTTTAGTTTTTAGGGACCATTCTTCCTTAATGCTGCTAGTGCTTGCATTGGTGTTAGCTGAAAGCTATTCTTTTAGACATTAGTCTTGACAATCGCTGTAAAGTACACATGTACAACATTTTTATGGATATTTCAAGTAATATAAAAGGGTAAAATTGTTGCATTTTGTTATTTAGTTATATAATTTGTATGGTTCTCAATAGTGTTCTTCAAGTCGTATAAGTTTGATGGTTCGATTCTAGTGTTTCCTTTTTCATAAATTACTGCTGTCTGAACTAGAAATTCTTAAATCCAGAGATGTTCTCTCGTTTAATGGTTTGTCATGAGTATTGTCCCTCTTCCAATTTTGAGAGTTTGACAGGAATCGCAGACTAGCAGTTTATTTCAAAATTGGGTCCTTTGGGTCTTCTGTGCGTTCATATAAGCAATGCTGAACTTTTAAAGATCGCATAATGTATACTGAGTTTTCATTACTTTCAACTGTTTTATACTTTACATCTTTAGCATACTGAGGGACAAGTAAAAATGAAACCTTTGGCCATATCGTGTCTAGAATCATGTGCTGAAGAAGCTTCAAACATTTGCTTATGTATTGGGGTCTATAACGAGAAAGTTACGGAACTAGAGCGAGAAAGATGTTAGAAAATCTGATGAAATTTTATTATGTGATGCTAGATTTGCAAGCGGCCAATGGAACATAACATGATAAACTGGTGCGCATACGGTAAAGCGCAAGATAGAAGAGTAATAGTGTAATACTACACCGTAACCAAGTTAAATCCAGAGAAAGAGCGATGAAGATGAATAAATAGACAAACTTGAACATCATTGCAATGATAAAGCAGACTTGATCAACCGCTGCACTCATTCTCCACTTCGCTAGTATGAGGTGAAAAAATCTTCCGTTCTATATCAACATGGCATGC
Organism: Primula veris; assembly: GCA_963682055.1. NCBI lineage: Eukaryota > Viridiplantae > Streptophyta > Magnoliopsida > Ericales > Primulaceae > Primula > Primula veris. Next base: position 19,674,296 of record OY821749.1, on the reverse strand, counting down.
ATTGACAGTCATTGATAGAGCAAATACAAGTACTTACAACTCCAAGTGTGTGTAGGCATGTAGCTAAGTTTTGAGTATGGCGACTAGAAGCTTCGTTTTACGATTAATTTGGTAGCTAATATATCCTTTTAGTCTCACTATATACCTCACGCTTTGCTGCTATTCTACCTCTGAAATAAAAACGTTTATCTGAGAGTAAACCTTCAATAATCACTGTGCACTCCTTATCAAACTCTGGTTGCTGGTTGATGCTATGTTCAAAGTGTACAAAATCTTTACAATTGTATGTCATGTAGCAATGCTTGGAAAACCATCATCAGAAAAAGTCAGGCAACTACACAAGGTTTAGAATTAGTGTGAATATATTGGGTGTGTCGAAATTATGGTAGACTAGCGAAATGCAGCTGTTTAATGAACTAAATCGTCAGTTCCTTCCTACGATCCTATCATTCTTAATTCACTATGAACCATCATTCTCACTTTGGCTCATACAGTCATACTGATAAAAACAATCACTTGAATTCAGGGTTTCAAATATAAGACTTAAAGTAACTCTGGTTGCCAACCGAAGCAGAAGAGCAAAATTTACTAAGACTTCAATATTCGACAACTATAGATGAGCAAAACAGGCTCACTGAGAAGATGACGACTCTACCAAGTTTGGATTAGGTGCTAAAGCCTCTGGCTGTTTAAATACCATTTGTGTTTTACTCATGGTGGGATCGTAATACAGTAGACATTTTGAAGGTAGGATTGTAGGAACTGAGGATTAAGTTCTTACAACCCGATTTTCACAATTGGCAATGAAATGACGAGCCATCATCATTCATCAACCTACAACATGGTGCATTTGTAAACCAGAGAAAAAGGAACTAGGAAATCCATACCCCATTCTAATTTAATATCAACCTAACAGTCAACAGTCTAATCCATTAAGAATAAATGCCAAGTCTTGAAATCATAAGTATAAGGACTACTAGTACGGCTGTCGAGTTTAAAGATGCAAGCGTGTTAGTTTAAATATTGAGCTTTAGACGAGCAAACAATCGAAATAACATACGAACAGCCATAACTCAAAATCATTATCTCATACAGCTTAAACCAACCAAAGTGTTTATTACTACAAAATCATAAGAAGAACCCGAATGTATATACAACACAGACGTCGGAAGGTAATCTCACCAAAAGATGTAACTATAACAAACGATGCTTCCGTGGCAAGTTTCCAATATTTACAAATCGAGTTTCCCTCTTACAACTAACAACATATTGTCATAAAAGACTAAAGTAATGATTGCGCCTCAAACAAGATAGTAGTATTTAACTATTTATCCCAAATAAACATCAAACCTTATCGAGACACTGAAGCCGCCATAATTGCTCTCTGAAACTCACTCTCCAACTCATTCGCCCCGTTCATACTGTTCTTCACCTCTTTACCAACCCCCTTCGTTTTCACCTTATTCCACCCCTCAATCTCACCCAAATCCCCGTTCGAATTGCTCTTAATCTCCTTATTAACCCCATTCCTTTTCACCTTATTCAACCCCTCAATCTCGCCGAAATCCCCATTTGAATTGCTCTTGATCTCTTTACTAACCCCTTTCTTTTTTACCTTATTCCACCCCGCGATCTCGCCCAAATCCTCACTCACCATCAACGGATTCGCCACCCTATTCGAAACACAATCTCTACAACCATAACTCGAATTCTCCTTTCTCATCATTTCTTCAAAACACCGCCTCATCTCCCGATTCTCCCTCCTCAAATCCTCCACCTCCCTCCCAACCGACGCACACATCCCTCTCAAACCCTCAATCTCCTCCACACCTTTCTTCCCCCCGTCCTCCCTCCCTCCCTCCTCCTCGACCCTCTCGATCCCCACCTTATCCAAACTCAAAAAAGGCAATCCTCCCTTCCTCACATCACTTGGAAAACTAACCCCCCACCGAAACCTCACATTCACCCTTTTAGTCACTGGTAAAACCGTCCTAGCCCAAACCGAAAACTCCGACACACCCGACCTCTCTCGGGTCATGTCCAAGGTCGAATCTTTCCAAGACCCAAGAGGTCCTTTAACCTCAAAACCATTTATCTCCGGCCCGGGACGAGAATGGGGGGAAGAATCGTGGCTTTTAGGGGAAAAGAAGGGTTTTTTGATGGAAAAGTCGCCGAATCGAGGATTGATGAGGAGGGAGAAGGAAGGGGAATGGGAATGAAGGAGAGAGAAGTGGGCAGAGAAGGTGAGGGGAGAGTGGAGAGGGGAGGCAGAGAGAGAGACACCAGAAGAGAGGGAGAGAGAGAGAGGTGAAGAAGGTGAGTAAGAGAGTTTAAGAGAAGGGCCATTAGGGAAGTGGGTTTTTAGAGAGAGAGTAGGGGAGGAGGGAGATGATGAGGAGAGAGAGAGAGAGGAGAGGAAAGGGAGGTTGAAGATGGAAATTGGGAGCTTTGTGTGGATGAGGATTGAACCCTTTTTTTCTTCTTCTTCTTTTTGGAGTTTTAAGGACACCCTCATTTTCTCTCTCTATATATCTCTGTCTCTATCTATTTGTCTGTGTTTGGGGATTTTTTTTACTTAAGCCAAATTGATTACCCCTATAACACACGTGATATTTTTCTACGTGCCGGCTGTAATTTTTTTTTTTTTTTTCATTTTCTGTTTTTTTTTTTTTTAATTTCGTTTTCATATATTAAAAAATATTTTAATTTTATCCAAAAAATTTTCCAGTTTTACCAAAAGAAAACTCTAACATCAACCATCAAACTTTTTCGTATATCAAATTAATATATTTTTTTTATCAAATCAACCTCATTCTACCACTACAATTATCTCCAATTTTACTAAAAAAAAAAAAACTTTTCCCAATTTACCAAAAAAACAAAAACTTACTCAATTTTACCAAAAAAAAAACCCTAACCATCAAACCCATTCATCACTCATTCATATATCAAATTAATATATTTTTTTCTCAAATCAACATTACTCTACCACTGTATTTATCCCCAATTTTACCAACAAAAAAAATCTATCTCATTTACCAAAATAAAACATCTCCAAATTTTATCAAAAATAAATTATAACCATCAACCACCAAATTACTTCCTATATCAAATTAAGATCGCGTGGTTTTGAAAATAAATATTTTTAGCTACAATATTAAACGGAGTATATCACGTGATTTTGAAAATAAATAATAATAGTCAATTAGTTAAAATATGGATATGGAAAGGATTTTTTGAGACAAACATACTAGTTTGTAAATGATTTATATAATCATAACCTATCCCGAATTCAGTTGGCGAATAATTAATATTATGTTCGTTATTATCTGGTTGGGAATTTTCGTTATATCCATCGTGATCCCGTTGAGGTTCTACAAACTGACATGTAAAAACTTCTGTGATGCATCAGGTTGGTGGATGATTATTCAAATATGGATCATAAGAAAACTAAGCATTGTCATAAGGATCAGTCGAGAAATTAATATTTTGAGATGAAAAAAAGTATTTTGATTAGAATCGATCGAAAATTGGGTGTTTTGGGGAGTATTATCCGGATGAGATAAATTAATATCCATTCCCCAAATATTATAATTGTTATCCATACTTGATAACACGAATGATATATAGGAAGTAGTTTGGTGGTTGATGGTTAGGGTTTATTTTTTTTGTAAAATTGGGAAATGTTTTATTTTGGTAAATTGTGATAAGTTTTTTTTTTAGTAAAATTGGGAATAAATGTAGTGGCAGAGTGATGTTGATTTGAGAAAAAAATATATTAATTTGATATACGAAGGAGTTTGATGGTTGATGGTTAGGGTTTTTTTTTGGTAAAATTGGGGAAATTTTTGTTTTTTTGGTAAATTGCGAGAAGTTTTTTTTTTTGGTATAATTGTAGTGGTAGAGTGATGTTTATTTGATAAAAATATATATTAATTTGATATACGAAAGAGTTTGATGGTTGATGTTAAGTGTTTTTTTTTGGATAAAATTGGAAAAGTTTTTGGATAAAATTGAGGAATTTTTTAATATATGAAAACAAAATTACATAAAAAAACAAATAGAAAATGAAAAAAAAAAAAAAATTGCAACTGCCACGCAGACGTGGGATTGGAAATCCCATGTCTTTTATAGTCGTAAGCAATTTGGGTAAGTAAAAAGAATCCCGTGTTATGAATCTGTATATTTCCCTCTCTTCTTTCATGGTGCAGCTACCCATTAACTTACTTAACTCGGTTTTAACTCAGACTTTGTATTTTTCAACCGAATTTTTTTTTTTTGTTTTCGCTTCAAAATCGTAATTATAAACCGTAATTCTGATTTATATTTTATCTTTAACCGTAATTTTAAATTATGGTTTGTACTTTGCAATTACGGTTTTGGCGTGAAAAAAGATTTTTTATATTCGAAAAATATAATCTCTTTAATTAAACAAAAAAAAAATGACTGCTTTGGTTGGAAACAATTTTTTTTGTAAGAATAACAATTTCGTTTATTGGGATAATAATGTGCAGATCAAAGGGAGGGTAGGACTCTCAAATAAAACTTACTGATCTTTGTCTGTGTTATGAATCTGTATTATCAAGTATTCTCTGATCGACTCTCAAATAAAATATCAATGAATATTATTATTTTCAAGTCATGAAAAATTGTTATTTTAAGTGTATATTTGAGAATTGATACTCGTGAATATTTGTAAGGGACGGATGGAGTATCTTATATTTTCTTTTTGTGAAAACAACAGTTTGGCGGTTTAAATTATAAGTGTGAAAGAACATTTAACACTTCTCTTTATCACGGTATTTTCCTACGGAAATCCGGGTCGTTACAGCTAGAGACTTCACGACATAGTTCCCTAGGTTAAGAACTTGATCTCGGGGATTTCGGACCGGATTCTCAGTGTCGATGGCTCTCGATAGTATATCTCATGGACATATGTGATAACACGTCGTAAACTATAGTCATTTGTAACGGTCTATAGTCATTTTAAAAACTGACTATGATCGTTTCAATATACTCTACTTCTTTTAAAAAGAGTCCGAGTCACTTTAAATACAATCCGAGTCATTTGAAAGCAGTATGGTCAATTTAAAAATAATTCAAGTCATTTGTAAACAATCTTTGATCTTTTGAAAACAGGATGGTCAATTTAAAAGCAATTCAAATCCTTTGAAAATGGTCATTTGAAAACAATGTATGGTCTTTTGAAAAGAATCTGGGTCATTTTAAAACACTATAATTCATTTTAAAATAGTATATGATATTTTAAAAACAGTCTGACATCATTTTATGTAGAAAGAATCAATCCACATTCGGATGGATTTATAACTGATTAGAGATCTATCAAAGTACGATATACGTAGAGGAGAGGGAGAGAGCGGTGAAAAAAACATTTTTTATTAATGAATTAAAATGTAACGAACTACGGCTGAAAACATATATAGTTATTTACAAGTTTCTAACTAGTCATGTAAGTTGCAGAACTATCATTTATAGTCTTTTATATAAAATATCTATTGAGTACATTGAATATGATTTTTTTATATATATTTATGGTGGGCAAAACCCACTTTTTATTTATTGATAATTGAGATTTATTTATTGATAATTGAGAAAATAAAAAAAGTGGGGGAAAAACCCCACAAACAGAAATAAAAGAGTGATGTTGCATGAAATTACAAGGGCTTGAAAGCCAATAAAAAAAATGAAATAACTAAATTAAAAATCTTCACTTGCTGCGAAATTCTCCTCAAACTTGGTGCACCAATTGTGAAATAGTAGTATATTACACGACTCTACACCTTCTTCATCAAACTTTCCAAACTAATCCAGTACAAAGACCTTTGTCTGAACCTGTCTATATCTTGTCGTACTCCATTATCAACATTGAAGATATGATAGATTTTTCCGCTCTAATTCTATAATTCCCCTTAATTTTGTAAGGAAATCCTTTAAATTAGTAGAGTATAATTTTCTTTGTGTGCATCCCAGATTAGCCAATAGATCTGCAGCTAAATTTTTTTGGGCTAGAATGAAGTGAAAATGTGTGTTGGTGAAAATACTTGGATTAGAATGATAAATGTAAGGGAATTATTAATAGTTAAAAACTAGATAGTATGGTTGGTGGGGAAGGGTAATCTATCTATTAACCGCCCGGATAATTGGAAGTGAGATGAGCCTGTAAAAGACCATAATATTAACAATTCATAAATTATTGGCAATAAAAGATGGAATTTAGAAGAAATAGCAAAGATAGTGAGAAATCACAAATGACGTGCAAATACAACAGTTCTTATCTGATACGACATAAAAGTATTTGTCACAATTACAAATGCTAAAACTATAAGCTCATTTATAAGCCCATGAGCAAAACCTACTCTCTCATCATATAAATACTATCATCACATCACCAAAAAGGGCTGAATTCGACCACACTCTCTCTACTTCAGATACACAATATACTTCATTACATACACAAATATACACCGAATAATAGATGATTCATACTTACAACCTCACATATACATATATATCTATGATGACTATCATATAAGAGATACATAAAAAGGAGAAATACATAGCTTACACATAAAAATTCGTGACAGCCCTGCAGTCTGTTACGGAAACATCTCGTGCGAAAGTTTCAATCGTTGGATCGAGGAAATTCATGATGCAACAGCTTCTTAATTCAATGATCTTTGATATGTGCGGTCGGATCGTTGGTTATATGAATTTTAATACATCTTCCGAGGCGTTTAAGTTACTGCTATGTAGATTATTATGTATAAAGGGATCGTTTCCTCGGTTGCGCAACGATGAACCGCATCCCATCTAAATCATTTAGGCTTCGTATATAAGCCGTTTGCCCCTTTCTTTTACCCGATTGGGTCTCGATTTGGCTAAATCCTTCCTACTAATTATTGACACTATGATTTATATTTAAAAATATATGACTTAACCCGTCATAAAGATTACCCGATTTTATTTATAATTACCAAGGAAGACTTATAATTATTACAATGGACATAAAACATATGAATTATACTTGAAATTTGGGAATCACCAAGATGTGTGGTCGTAGTATCGCTTGGCCGATCATACACATCTTGACTAACATTTCTTACTTATATAAAAATAATAACCCCCGTGAAGATTTATGCTTCATCAAATGGAAAAGTCCTCCGAAAGAGCGGTACAAAGGTCCTATGAGAGATAGGTACAAAAGTCCTACGAGAGATAGGCACTAAACTACTCTGAAAGAGAGGCACAAAAGTTCTACGAGAGATAGACACTATAGTCCTCCGAAAGAGAGGCACAAAAGTCCTACGAGAGATAGGCACTAAAGCCCTCTAAATTAGAGGCAACTTGGGTGAAATCCCGAAACACAAATATAAAAATGACTTGAGGACAATGCAAAAGAAGTAGCAACACTAAAGTCTTCCGAAAGAGATGCACAAAAGTCCTATGAGAGATAGGAACAAAAGTCTTACAAAAGAGAGGCACGAAAGTCCTTCTAATAGAGGCACCAAAGTCCTCCGAAGAGAGGCACCAAAGTCTTCCGAAATGGAGGCACAAAAGTCCTCAGTAATAGAGGCACACAAGGGTAAATCCCGAAAAAGCAAAAAAGGAATGGAAGAAGCCAATCAAAAGAGTTCGGCTTCAAGCAAAAAAACAAAAATGAAAAATACCAAAGACCTCTAAATTAGAGGCACCTCAGACGAAATCCTGAAAGACAAAAATAAAAAGGCCTTGAGAGCAAGGCAGAAAGAAACACCTAAATCCCTCTCAATTAGAGGCAACTCGGGTGTATCCCAAAAAATTAAAAATAATACCAAATCCCTCTAAATTAGAAGCACTTCGGACGAAATCCCGAAAGACAAAAATAAAAAGTCCTTGAGAGCAAGGCAGGAAGTAACACCTAAACCCCTCTCAATTAGAGGCAACTCGGGTGTATCCCCGAAGAAAGAAAAAAAAAACTCTTAAAGAACAAAATAGAGAAAAGAAAATTCTAAAGTCCTAAATATCATAGGCAACTCGAGTAAATCCCGAAGAGAAAAAAGACAAGTCATTGGAAACGAGGCATAGCAAAAATCAACAACTAAAGTCCTCAGAAGTGTGCCACCTCAGCTAAATCCCACCCGAACAACATATGCAAAGTTATGAGAAATTCCTTTAATATAAGGTAGATGAATACGCAAAAACTAAAGTGAGGCACCTCGGGTAAATCAAAAATAGAAAAAGCAAAAATAAAAATAAAAAATTCTCCAAAATGAGAGACAGACCGGGTAAATCACGAGCAAGCTAAAAGCAATTTACTAGTCCTCCAAAATTGGAGGCACTTCGGGTAAATCCCGAATGACATGTGTTAAATTCCAAAACCTTTTATATACAAGGCAAAGCAACAAGCAAAAAACTAAAATTCTCATAAGCGAGATAGATCGGAAAAATCCTAAATAAAAAGTAAAAACGCAAAAGTAAAAAAAAGGAAACAAACAAACAAACAAAAAAACCTAAGATAAAAGGCATATTAGGCAAATCCCGACAGATGAAAGGCATAAAAGAAAAAATTCAATAACTACAAAGAAAGGCAAAAAAAAAAAGACTCAATTGCCCATGGGTAATGAGAAATAAACAAGATTAATAAGTCTACTATACTCAGTAGAAACTACTGAGAACAATGAATTATGGGAGTAGGGGGACATTCCTGCCTGCGTACAACATATCCCTCATGATTTTCGTGTACAAGGGATGCGTTTTCACCAATTATGGTCGCCGAGCTACTCAGTTGTAGACCATCACCTAAAGATCACAAACCGTGATGGGCCTTCAGCTAACCGTCTAGGGGTAATAGGGGGAATACCTTCCGGTGTCCCGAGTTAGATAACAAATCCATTGGGATTTCGTTTCAGAAATTATTCAACAAAAAATACCTTTTGAAGCAAATCGAGGAATAAACCGGGCAATTAGAAACACTAAGATGAGAAAAATTAACCCAATAAGAGAAAGTCAGACAGAACCAAGCAAACCAATATTGGCAAATAAGATCACTATCCACAACAGAGGTTGTTGAGAACAATAGACTGGGGGAATAGAGGAGTATACCACATGATCACATCAAAACAATAGGTAATTCAGGATAAATCTCTATTATCAAGTTGGGGGAAGTTCAAGTAACTTTTCAATCATACATATAACAAACTACATAAAAGAAGTCAAAAGAATAATTACTGCACACGAGTAATGAGCAATTAAGAAATAAATTCGGGCCATGTGATCTCTACGAGACATATTTTCCCGGGAAGAATAGTTCGGCCTTAACAAGCATGTTTCTTAAAACAACAGCTCGGCCTGAGCCATAGAGTAAAAATGATAGCCAAGCCGAACAAGATCCGATTACCACTTTACAGAAGAAGATTGGTCACGCTAGTCAAGCAAACTGTTTTTAAAATATCATAATCAGCTTGCTCGGAAAACGATAAATCGGTCCTAATTACCACATCTCGGGCAGCCGCGATAAACTTAATGAATGTTTAGACTATTTCAATCGATCAATTTTCTCATATAAAATAAAGATACAAATAAAAATTCGAGAATTCGAAGAATCCTGAAAGAGAGATGAAGAGAGCTTTCAATTTCTATACAAGCGGTCTGTTGAAAAGAAGTCTAAATCAAACGATACATTTATCAATTAGGGAGTCGTCGAGCAGAGAGGTTCATAACGCAAGTAAACTTGGTCATGAAATTGTGAGTACTTGATACGACATAAAAAGTATTTGACCCAATTACAAATGCTAACACTATAAGCTCATTTACAAGCCCATGCAGAGGGAAAACCCTACATCTCTCATCATATAAATACTATCATCACATCATAAAAAATGGGGCTGAATTCGACCACTCTATCTATACTTTAGATACACAATATACTCTATTAGATACATAAATATACTTCTAATAATAGAGATGATTCATACTTACAAACTCACATATACATATATATCATGAATATCGTATAAGAGATATATAAAAAGGATAAATACATAGTTTTCAAACAAGAATTTGTGATAGGCCTGTAGTCTGTCACGGAAACAGCTCGTGCGATATTTTCAACCGTTGGATCGGAGCAATTAATAGTGCAATAGATTCTTAATTCAATGATTTTTGATATGTACGGTCGGATCGTTGGTTATATGTGTTTTGATACATCTGCCGACACGTTAAACTTACTGATGTGTAGATGATTATGTGTAAAGTTACGGGATCGTCTCATCGGTTACGCAACGATGAGCTTCATCCCGTCTAAACCATTCGGGCCTCGTATATCAGCTGTTTGCCCCTCTCTTACCCGATTGGGTCTAAGTTTGGCTAAACCCTTTCTACTAATTATTGACACTATAATTTATATTTAAAGATATATGACTTAACCCGCCCTATAGATTACCCTACTTTACTTATAATTATCGAGTACTTATAACTATTATTATGGGTATAAAACATATGAATTATACCTGAACTTTACGAATCACCAAGATGGATGACCGTAGTATCGTTTGACCGATCATACACGGTCACTGCTAATATCTCGACGGACCTTTTTTCTTAAATAAAAACAATAACCCCGTGAAGTTTTATGTTTCATCACCATCTCTTCAAAAAACTTAACTATCATCACTGTCTCTTCAAAAAACTTGACTATCATCAATATCTCTTCAAAAAACTTGACTAAGATGCATCGGCAATTCGCTGCCATGGCTTTTTGATATGCAGGCGATCTAAATGTTCCGATTTATAATGAAGTGTGCAATAATAACAACTCTTAATTAATTAAGTTTTTCTCCTTTTGTTCATGATATCAATAAGTTGCTCTGAGCATCATTCTATTAGTATAATATTAGTTGTTGAAATTATAAGTTACTCTTACAAAAGCTTTTGATTCACTTTTTATACTTGTAACAAACTACATTCACTTTCCTAAAGTCAACCGGGGAGGGACCATAATTAACTATCATGACTTTTTCGCTTAAATTAGTTTTTTTTCATAGAAAAAACCAACTAAAATGACATAAATGGCATATTTGTCCTTCTTAATGTGCAAATGAAAGGAAGCATTTGATGTCATTAAAACTATTGGATCTACTTGATGTCTTTTCCAATTGAAATATGATACATTTTTTATGCGTTGAAAAAATTTAAGACATCCTGTCTTAAATTTTGCAGGTAGCAAAAATATGTAATTTTATATGTTACATTTTTATTTTAATGTTTTGAAATCAATATCGAACGATTAACACTGCCGTGAATCTAGTCAATTATTATTTAGGGTGTGTCACATACTAAAAACATAACACATATTAATGAATTCAAAAGTATATATTCTAAAATTAATTCAAAATTAAAACTAAAAAATGCTAAAAACTTAAACCCAAAAATATCTACCCAAAAATTAAAACTAAAAAAATACTATTGGTTGACACACCCTAAATAATAGTGCATTTTGGAATAAATACCGAACGATTGACATTATCGTGAATCTAATACACTATTATTTTAGATGCGTCACATAATAAAAATCTAATATTTATTAATGAACTGAAAAATATACTAAATAGATTCAAAACGGATTGGTTTTTGCTGTCATGAAAAATCAATACAGACTGTCTTAAATTTTTCATAACACACAAAACCTCAAGTAGAAGAAAAATAGCTACAAATATATTTGTCCATATTGTAACTAGCTAGGACACCATCGTAGATTCATAATAAGCTTCACTGATAATTAGCATCCCTGTCAAATTCCCAGTCTAACCAAACCTGTGAGTCAATAGGCATGTACAACGGAAAATAGGTGAATCTTCTGTATTTTCTACAACGGAAAATGTATAATTGCACATGATGAGCACACATCGAAATGATATGAAAAAACAATGATGGACATTAATATGCACCAATAACTATTGAGTTAAACTTTTAATATGGATGTAAGTTTACAAATGAATAATGGACCGGTATTACATAATGTTGTGTGCATATCAACCGTCCCCAGTGAAAATGTCCCATATAAAAACGTCAAACTGGCTTCCTACGATGTCATCCTTTTTTTCCTTTAAGAAAAACAACAAGATTAATCGTTTTGGTGCATTTTTTTTATGACTCCAAAATAGGAATTCAGACACTTGCATCAGATTTTTGTCTACGGAATAATGAACCGTGATCGAAGACATAATTCATGTTCAAAATTGTGCGAATCTTCTAGGAACCAAGTTGTCCATTGGAAATAGAATGAAAAGTACACATGATATCAATACTACATCCGTATCAATTTATATTTGTTATACGAAACTACGTGCAACTTTAACCGGCTTTAAATATGTGACTAAATTGCCGAAATAATTTTTAAAAAAATTCTATCATATAGTTTAACATTTAAACTATGTAAAAAAAAATTAAAAAAATTCATTTCGGAAATTTAGTTATATGTTTAAAGCCGATCAATGTTGCATGTGTTTTTGTATATAACATATAAATTGATACGAACAAGTAATACGTCACAAAAACAAAAGGAGTATTAACTAATAAAGTTGTGCAAAACTTTGAAATGGTTGACTCAACTTTGACACTTTTTTTTAAAGTTGTTCAATCGACCAAACCCTCAGGGATGTGAACCACTTTTTTTAAGTTTGCAAGCAACGTGTTTTGAAGGACGATGATCACTGTTCTAATCGTTTACAGAAGAGTATGAGTAAATTAAAGTACTCGAGAACAGTGGTTTTCCCTTTGTGCCAACAGTTACTGCATACGCTAAAATAACAAATCAACAAAATAAGTTTATTTATTAAAGTGGGTTGCTTTTGAATAGTGGGGTAGCAGTATCTACTCATTTGTATTTTTATAATTACAACAAAGATGACACAAGTCAAAAACAATAAAAAGTTATGGGCTGATGTAGTGGGTTACTGCCTGTTTATAGCATAATTTTTTAGAGTAAATCATGAGTTGAGTAGTGAACTTTCCATCTTACCTCGTATTGTTTTGTTTGTTAGCTCCCTTTATTTCAAATTCAAATTTAATTTCTCAATTCGCATTGGGACATTGATTTTGCAGTGGACAGGTTCACAGTTTATCTCTATCTCCTCGAAATTTAGAAGTTCTCATCTGAAATGTAAACACAATTTTAAGCCACTAGTCAATCAATATAATGTTTAATAAAAACAAGAAATTCAAGCAATTAAATAAAGATAGATGTCTTAATACCCATTGGAAACTTGTAAATAACAATTGTACAACTGTAAAATCATTCTTAAATTCTTCTTCATCGACCATTTCAATCAAATAATTATCCACAAAATTTCATTATTACGAGTGAACAGCCAAACTCCCGTAGATTTGGCTGTGTATCGACGGTGACTCGTTTTTTTTTGATAAATCAACTTCTGAAATTAAATAGCCATTAATTATCTAGAAAAGTTAGCATATTTGCCCGTAAAGCGCTCATGTCCTTAGATGGCATAATTAAACCATCAGCCCCTTATTTTTTCCATTGTCTGCCACCAAATTCAGTTCAAAATAAACACCTAAAAAACTATTCTTCAACTTAATCCATTAAAAGCAAGATATCCTTCCCAACATGTAAAACTGAATACCTGGTATTTGTCTACTTCTTCACCCGTGAGCTAATGTTTGGGTATTAGTTTCAACTTTAACACGTATAATTATTTGACCAATACGTCTTTTTAGCTTTTGTTACTTTGTATCTTTTAGCATTACAATAATTTTAGTAGCAGTAGGACTAACATTTACTATAAGTTACATGAGTCACTTGCAGCTCTTTTGTAATTCTGTTTTTTTTTTCCCATTTTTTGCTTGATCCCCATTGTTCTCTTAGAAAATAAATTTTCTAAGTTCAAGATAAAATTTGATTTACGGATTGTCTTTTTCTTGTTTAAAAGAGAGTTTCTGTGTAATCTTAAATCAGATGAATAGTTGATTATCCTCAATAAAATATTTTATTTTTCAAATATACAATTAGGACTCCCAACTCCGTCATGTGAGTTCGTTGACCATCTGTCCACTGTTGCATTATTATATGAAGTATGGACCAACTCTCGAACAATTATTTGCTAGTACACCTATATACATAGATGTATATATGCCACTCTGTCCCTTAACTTATTTAATTCATAATGTTATTCATTATTTTCTTTTCACATAGAGAAACTATATGTAGTAATTTAATTATTGTGGTGCGTCAACACAAGACATCCCCATCTATAATCTTTTTGTAAATCATACTATCAAAAAACTAATTGGGGTAATAGTTTCATTTTACGGTTTTTGGACGCTTACCAATGCCATACAAGAAAAAAAACCATCCAGTACATATGTTTCGTTCGTCCATTACCATATACACTATCATATTATTACAAGAAATGTTCCCATCATTTCGGATTTTCAGGTCTGCGGCTACGTCCCAATTTTTCCTGCAAGTGTGCCTGTGAAAGTTTAAATTTTCTTACTTTTAGTTACAAAGACGATGCCTATAAAAAGCTAAGAGGTGACTATCGGGGGTCACAATATCCACACATCGTTCAACATTAAAATTTTACCATGTATTTGACTAATTTAATCTGCAAAAAATAGTGCCTGTCACGCCTCATACAAATGAAAATCACTCACTCCTAAGATCATTTTCGATGTATAATTTTTGACAGTACCCTTCATTTATAAATTCTGTTTGCCTATGAATTCAGAACAAAATTTCATATTTTGTACGTATAGTTAACTAAACAACGCTCTGTCAAACAGTTTTCATTCAAAAATATGTATTTACTACTTTACTAGATACTCTACTTCTGTCAAAAATATGTATTTAGGTGGTCCAACTCATGTTAAATTATCTTTTACTGAATGACTAAAATGCCCACCATTGATCGCGATATACAATTCAAAATTTCCAAGTGTTTTCTACTTTTCTTATGAACCCATTAGTGTATTTCTTGTTTGGTCTTTCTCCTGCCACCTATGTGACTTATCAATCCTCCAAACCAAGGAGTGGCTCTTTTTTTCAGTGGTGGAATATATTCTTTCACATACCAAAGTTTTTGTTTTACTATCTATATTAATAAGAATCTAGCTGGAACAAGGAAATATATAAGGAAGTATATTACTATATCTAAGTGAAATTGATCATGATACATTGGCACATTGCACATTCTTACGAATAGGTTAATTTATATCAATCGATGGTTGCCACTTGTCCACAGCATACTAATGTTTTATCAATAACTATTCATATTGTAATTTATTTTGTTTCAAGAAAAATTGGTCGCTAAAAACCTTTACTAGTATACTGGAGTAGTAAAGTTTACAATGCAAAAAATAACCACAGTTACCAAGAAGTATTGTACAACATTTGTCCAATGTGTAAGTTTTGAGGAACTACTTATTGGAATAAATTAGTTTATCTACTTCTGCCAAGTTTGAGTATTAAGCATTATTTACTGTACTTGTCTAGCTGTGTGTCTTTTAACACATTAATATGAGTCGCTTTAGAGAGAGTTGTCTGGAAAAGTCAACCCTTACAGTTTGAGCTACAATTAATATCTGATCCTCTTTGGAATCACTGAAAAGTATGGAATAAATGAATAATATGTAAGTCAATAGTCACGTTTTGGTATTTCCCCGTTGACGTTCCGTTGATAGAGAAATTTAATCGTGTGACTTCATAGCCGCGCTTCTAATATTTTTATTTTTTTTTACGGACAGACTCCTTAGAGGGGTAATATCGTTAGAACTCGGATATGTATGAGTTTGAATGTACTTTTGTATCCTTAACTATTGATTTTTTTTGGATTTTGTATCTCAAATACTCAAATTATAATTTTTTTTATGATTTACTGTCATCAACTTTATTTAGTTTCGATTTAGTATATAATAGGGTTATTTTACGAAAACGGCCTCAAATGTAGATTGTGTGTATATTATCGTCTGTTAGAAATCTTATATTTTAAAATGGGAAAAAAACTATTATGTAAATCTAGTCATGTTGTACATAATAGCAAAATGTTACTTACAAAAAACTTTATACTTATCACCTTAATACAATAGTTCTAGAAAATTATGTATAGTGACTAATTAAACTGCACATGCAAATGGATACATTAAGAGAAAGTTGTTCGGCCTTTGACTCAGTTATTGAATAAGGAAAATTTTATATGGACCCTGAAACAGATGACGTGTTTGATACAATTAAACGGGTGGTACCATATACGTGTGTTTTGATTTTACCTTATTTTTCTGACCATTTTATTAGCGATACAAATGCTTCAAGTATGAAAATCGGTGCAGTTTTGTCATAGCAATGCCTTCGGCCGGTTAAGCTTACATGATCTACGCATGCGAAGGATTTGTTACTATCTTGGAAGCAATTTAGTTGTGGTGGTCTTATTTGGTCGGTAAGTGTTTCCTGATTCTTACTCATCAATAAAGTTTGCGTCATCAACTCGAGCAACGTGTTACGACACCAGAGCAACGTCACAAAGTTGGTGGGATTTGACTATGATATTGTGCACAAGCGGGGTTCGAGACAAAGGAAGGAGTAAGAGGAAGAAATGGACGAAACCGAAAGTTTAAGGTTCGTCTCGAAGAAGAAGGGAAAGATAAACTTGATGCATAGCCGAGCCTTTTTGTTAGAGAGAGGCTCCTATATTCTTTCGTTATTTGTTTTTGGACCATGTTGCTATTTCTGTTTTGAACTATTTATATTTTAAGTTTGCAACTATATATAAGTTTTCAAACTAGTTTTTCATGTAGAATTAGTTTTATGGGGGAGCTATGAGTGGGCTGATACGAACGGACTACTGTCACTCATATTTTAGAATTTTTTTTTATCATATATCTTACATATAAATTGATAAATATTAGTGGTGTGTAAACAATTCGTAAACCCAACCCGTAACCCAACTCGTACGGATTGGGGTGGGTTGAGTGTTCAAAAAAAATCAATCCGTTTCGTTCCAATCCGCTATATATTTTGCGGGTTGGTTTAGGGTTGATGTTTCCAAACCGCGGGTTAATCCGTCCCAACCTATTTCAACCCGCAATATATATACACATTGTGTGTATTTTAAGATACCAACTTTCCGTTCTTGTTATATTTTAGTTTTGTTACTTGTTTGCGAATGTTCTAAACGTATTTTGATTAATTTTAATTTATATTTTTATTTGAAAATTTCAATTTATTTTAAAATTTAGCTTAATTATGCAAACTATGAGAAATAAAATAACAAAATGAAAAATTAAGAATCAATATAAGCCCAACACGCAATTGGAGTTTTAATTATAACGGGTTGGGTTAAGATTTAAATTTTACCAATTCGTCCTGTCATTTATTTTACAGATTGGCTTAAGATTGAGGTCAATCCGACACAATCCGTCACAGCTCTAATAAATATTGCATGCTTCTATGTTTTATTTATTTATTTATTTCCTAAGCCAAATGCTCTTGTGTGATTCATATTACACTCATACAAATAATTAGAAGAAAAGCACCGATCTTCAAGTGTAATATTTGATCTTAAACTTATATACTTATATTCAAATACAATTTCCACTTTAATAACTATCTGCACACAAGATTAAAGTAGCTAGTTTAATAATACACATCACTTCAATAAGTTTTTTCTGGAGGCTTATAGAAAATATTAATGAAAGTGATTTAAGAATGTTGTAATGGATTTATCGGGACGTCTAGTGAAGGAAAAGATGTTAAATAAATATATATATATATATATATACAATGAGGGTAGAGTGGTAAATGGAGATGTGAAATTGGAAATTTAACATTTATAGAGAAAAGTGGACAGCGGGAGGGCACACAAACAGCAAAAGGGACAAAATAACACTCCACGACAATAACTACGCTTTCAACTATCAACTCTATTTCTTTTCGTTGACTCCTATTTCTTTTACACTTTAAAGTCCCGAATATCGGTCCCATTCCAAATTTTCCCCAAAAACAAATTTCAATTTAACTTATACAATGTAAATATATATATATATACATACATATATATATATATATATATTAAAGGTTCGTTAAAACCTACCAGCATAGTAGCATTTACACGCGAAACTACAAGTCAATATGTCACGCCCCCGATTTTCCTAAAACCCGAGACCTGAATTTGAAAACTAAAGAAAACACACTGGAAGAGAATACAACTTTCTAATCACACTTCTCCGACTTATATTACACAAAAATATTATATTACATTAGTACGTTTTCTACACAACTACTCTTAATGTACATCATTTACAAAGTATTACACCAAACTAAATAGGCTCTGATTGTCTAAGCTACCCGCACAACCCAAAATCTAGCCCGCTCACAACCTCGCTCAACAGCTTAACCGGTTCTGGAACTCAGTACATCTGAACCTCCACCTAAAATAATAAAATAAACAAAGACAAGAAAACGAAGGAAAAGAGTGAGTCAACTATTCCATATATATATACGTCAATAAAATTTCAGTAAAAAGAATAATAATGCAATGCATATGTATATTTTGTTTTTATATATGTATTTCGTCGTTCTATTTCTTTTCCGCTAACCTCCTCTACCCCAACTACTTACGCCAAGTGGCGTGACTCGATAACCGACTCAAATGTGTATAAAGTCGGATTCACAATATAGTGCCGGATCACTCCTCAGATCCACGTATGGAGTCAACTGCTCATAAAACCATACGCCGGCTATTGCCGTATTTTCCGTGAGCATCAGGCCCACCGGAACCCCTTTTGGCACGTGAACCCTAAAAAAAATATAAAAGACCGACGACAACAAATGACAACACCACACCTCTCCTCGGTTACTTAGCCTCATTAGTCCCATTTATAATTATATGATAAAACCATCAAGTTTTGTAAAACAAAGCTACTGTAACTATATCAATCAACATATAAAATATTTATACCTCGACAAAGTTAATAACCAGTCAGGTTCAGTTGTGCATCTAAATATACAAGTAATATTACTGTGATAAACAACAAATATAGAGCAGAAACAGGAACCCAAATCCTGTAATAACTCAACATAAAAGAGCTCCCATTTACGTACCAAAACAGTACCTCATCAAGCCAATCAATGAATTCGGCTATAAAGCTACTATTACTACTATAGGTACTTCTAATACCGAGACAGTTACTTGGAAAGGCCGATAAACAATCAGGTTCACTATATGATAATAAGAACGATTAGCTTTACATTATAAGCAACTAAACAACATAAGAATGATAAGTCAGACTGCTCTAGGTCAACCCTCCAAGGGTAAACCACTAGATCACCTATGTGACCTTAGAATATTCAAATATTCAAAGACCACCCACCCACCACCAGTCCAACCACAACCAAATGATAGAGCAAAAACTATGCTTGCTCAACCTGAGTCCAATTACCTTAATGCTCCCACTTGGGTTACAGGCTTGCACCACTAAGCCCAGCCTGGCCTATGCTAAATCACTATAATTAGTGACCTGCGCTATGCTATACAATTAGAAGAAGAAAAACACAAGCAGGAAAGCGATTCCCGCATAAAACAAGGAAGACTCCCCTTTCAGTACCGAAATGGTACCTTAGCGCAGCTCAACAGGTCTGGACAGATATGCTACGATAGGCAGGTAATAAAAAGGGGAGTCTTTCTTATCGTCTCTTTTCTAACCCGTGGAAATTATTCGTCGATTAATTAGTCTAACTTGATCGATGAACTTTGTCTGCGTATTATAGAGAACGAATGGTTAAGGCACGAAGGGGGAGTCGAGGTGGCGGAGGGCGCGCAAGCGTGCAAGGTGGAAGTGGGCGTACCGCTGCTCGAGAAGAGGCACTCCATGTACGAGGGAGACAAGAAGCGGGTCAGGGCGGGCGTGCCAGAACTCGTGGTGTTGGTGCTCGCACTCCGAGTCGAACAGGATCTCGTGTTGTTAATGAGACCTTTCCTACACCTCGACAAACGGGAACTGGAGAGAATGTTCAGTCTACTTTGAACACATCTGGTCAGATTAATCAGGAATTTCGTGATGCGATGCAACAGATGGTGGGGCCGGGTCGTTACACAATATCTATGTTACATTTGATAAACTTAATTGTTAAGGTATTAAAAAGTAAAAGCTCCTCAAATACCAACCTTTATTAAATGCTTCATCATGTATATGCTAAACAAGTTTTTTTTTTTTTTTTTAAACCTGCAAATCTTTACACGCGACAGGGTTTGAACCCTAAAGGTCATGATATAGTTGGATAATAACCACATGACTACCAACCAGTTGGCGATGTTAAAGAAGATCTTAATTATAAGAAAACCATCACATTTGATCCAAAGTACACATGTCTGCGGGTGTTGTGGACACTATTTCGATGTGAAAATTACAACTCTAGTTTGTAACACAACAATAGAGGTTTCCTCGAGATTCACTACATAAATATGATAATTTCTAGATGATTTATTAAATTATGGGGAATTCTTTTATGATATACTATAATATTACTGTATTTGATAGGAGTATAAAATTATCTTCTTATCATAGGCAATTTTTGTTTTTATATTAGGTACAAGTCAAATTTGCAATCTCAACCCAATTTCCAAAAATAGCTAAATTACTGCTTAACGTAAATATATCAAATTGTCATGGTTCACATTCTTTATTCGGATAATCCTGTTTTTTTTTTTTTTTTTTTTTTACTTTTCTTTTGATGCAGCAATTAGTCTACAATTGCCTACGTGAAGACAATTAGAATTTCTATCTTCGATGAGATACTCTAGACTGATAGTAGACGGAACAACATACGCTGCAATAACATAGCTTTGGCAAATGTAGCATAGAAGACACCTTCATTTATCAGATTTCGATAATGTTTTATATTTGATTGCATTATGTGTCGTTCCATCTTATAGAAATGCATGACGATAAATGGTGGAATCTTTTTATTTCTTTAACACTACACATCTATAATTAAGAAAAATATGAAATTAATTATAATTATCGACAAAATCTCCAAATAGAAACTAAAAGGGGACATGCTATCAAATTTCTTTCAGGTTTCGTCAACAACAACGTATGAGTAGAAGGTGTCGAATACTTTGTCAATGTGTTTGACACCTCACCTAAGAAAGATACAAAATAAACTAATTCTTTATGCAAAAAAATCCCCAATAAAAATTATAATTAATTGTTTTTGAATGTATTTAAAGTTTTCTTATATCTACTTTGACGGAATAAACTATAGTTATAGCAACCGTACTAGTTTTCTTACATTTTTCCTCATATTTAAGATAATTAATATCACTTTTATATTTTTAGGATAACAGCTTAACTTTATACATTTTTCAGATTGTCTATCAAATTTATTATCATAACTAAATATTACTATATTTTAATATAATTCGATCAATTTTTTTCAACCCAAATTAATTTTTTTCAGCTTCCTCATACTTTAAACGTTTCCTCATATTTAAAGTAAAATGTACAGTTTTACGACTTATAAAGAAACGTTTTAATTTATACAAATTATCATCTTTTTTATCAATTTCTCTATCACAGCTATACAAGTCATTTTTTGTTATTTTATTAATTTATACGTGAAAAGTATAAATAAAAGAGAGAGAATAAGAGAAAATTAAGAGAAATAAATTATTATTTTAATTATAACCTAACATATTGATCCCTTATATTTGATACTAGTAATCGTGCTCCACGCTTTGCGTGTGAGACGCGTAATGCTTTAAAATTTAGAAAATAAGTGTAGTTATGATACAAATATTTGAAGAATAAAAAAAAGATAAGAGTATAAGATGAGAAGACTCAAAAAAATTTGGGAGCTTAAATAGGGATAAAAAGTGTTATTAGTTATTACTTTTTCTCTATTTTTTATGAGAATATGGTATTGTGTTAATTAATAAAAAAGTGTAAGGGTATTTTTGGAAAAAAGTTGTAAAATTTAGCAGACTCAAAAAATCTTGGGTTGGCTTATTATAATAGTATAGATATATTTGAGTTTATATATATTTAACATAATGTATAAGTAAACTGATGCGTGTACAATTTTAGAATAAATTCGCACAGTTCATTTGGTCATCTCTCTTTCAAGTCCCGTCAATAATAACGTGTGACCAGAAGTGTAGAATACGTTGTCATGTGTTTACACAACACCTTTGAAATAAACAAAATAAAAACAAACCCTCGGTATGAAAAAAAAATCCCCAATAAAGACTTGCACCATAATTAAATCCTTTTGAATGCCTTTAAAGACGCACTGATAGTTTTACACTAATCCTTACTAGTTACTAGTTACTACCATCTACTTTGACTTAATAAGTTAGATATACGGTGGAATAGTTTTTATTTTTTGACACCACACATCTAGAATAAAAATAAAAATTAATTAATTATCATTATCGACAAAATCTTTTATTGAAAACCAAAAGAGCACGTCCGGTCAAATTTCTTTCCTGTTTTGAATAACGCATGACTAGAAGGTGTCAACTACGTTGTGAATGTGTTTGACGGGATGCGGAACCAGGATGATTTTTCTGAAGGGGCCGTGCTATAAAAAATATATCGAATAGAGGATAAAATAAATAAGATCTAATACAAAAATAAATAATTTTTTCTATGTTTAATATAACATAAAATAAATATTAAATTAAGACTCGTATTGGATAATAAAATATATTTTTTAGTAATCTTTGTTTGGCAAAATAGAATGGTCATTTACGAAATTTGGTAATTTTAAGGTAAAAAACAAAATTAAAAAAAAAACAACTAATATGATTTTAATTCCTAAACTTTACCTTAAAGTCAATTTTATCACTACACCAACAGCTATTTTGTTTAATTAGTGGGCCCATCAATATATATATCTTAAAAAAATTTAATTTACATATATAAAAAATATAAAAAAAATAAAAATCGCAGCCAGGGTCGTCAAGGGTGCCCATGGCCACCCCCAACCACACCCCTGATCCCCCTGTGTTTGACACCGCACCTATAAAACAAAATACAACGAATTCTTGATATAGAAAAAAAATCCTCACACCACAGGTCCACACCTATAAAACAAACAAAATAAAACGAATTGGCATGATGAAAAAAATCCTCAATAAGACTATAACTAATTCTTAGTATGAAAAAATCCCCAAAAAAGACCAAATAATTCTTAGTATAAAAAAATCCCCAATAAAGACTTAGACCATACTTAATTACTTTTGAATGTGATTAAAGGCGCATTAATACTTTTATACTCGTAATTCTCTATTTTGACTTAAATCCATCACAGGTGTAGCTATCAACCAAAAACTAACAACAAACACCACATCACCAACAAAATTTTTAAATAGAGAAAGTAAACAAAAATCAACCAAAATTCAAAGACAAAGAAAACCCAAAGTCTCACTCACTTCACCTTCACACTCTCTCTCTCTAAAAAAAAAAAAAAAAAAAAAAAACTCCCCCAAATCTCTCTCTCTCTAAAACTCATCAATGCTGGTTGTTGTTTTCCGGTGATGGGCAACGGGTTATCCCATTTATTCCCTTGCCTCAATCCAAACACCCGACCCGACCCGAATATTACCTCACCCGACCCACCTTTAGACGAGGCGTTAGGCCACTCTTTCTGCTACGTCCCGAGGTCTTCCAACCGGTTTCTATCTCCCTCTCCTTCGGACCGGTTCCTCTCTCCCTCCTCCTCCTTACGATTCTCCCCCTCTAAACCAGATTCTAAGCCCGACCCCAATTGCTTCAAGTCCATATCAGGCGCCTCTGTCTCCGCCAATAGTTACACTAATAGTAATGATTATAATTATAATAGTATTGGTGGTGGTAATAATAATAATAATAATAATAATAATAATAACAATAATAATAGGAGCTTGTTTGAGAGCAGCTCGTCGTTCTCCTCCCTCCCTCTACAGCCTCTCCCCCGCTCGGGACCCGGGGAGCCTTACTTCATGTCAGGCCCGATAGAGCGGGGAGCTCTATCGGGCCCCTTGGATCAGACCCAACATGTGCCGTTTTCGGCTCCTTTAGGGCTTGGGGGTATTTATGTAAATAGTAAGAAGAAGAAGAGGAGGGGGGTTTCGGGGATTAGGAGGGCGGTATCGAGGAGCTTTTCGGAGAAGAAGAGGCCGTGGGTGGTGCCGGTGAGGAACTTTCGGAAGGCCGAGGAGGAGAGGGAGAGTAGAGAGGGGGATGAGGGGGAGAATGTGCAGTGGGCACTGGGGGCCGCGGGGGAGGATCGGGTGCACGTGGTGGTGTCCGAGGAGCTCGGATGGTTGTTTGTCGGGATTTATGATGGGTTTAATGGGCCTGATGGGCCCGAGTTTCTTATGAGTAATCTTTATAAGTCTTTGTATTGTCAATTAGAGGGTTTGTTTTGGGATAATGATAGAAATAGTAATGAGATTGAGGAAAACGGTGATTGCCCACGAGAGAAAGTGGGAAATGAGGATGTGGGTGTGGATCGGAAGAGGGTTACGTTTCAAAACGAGGAAGTTAGAGTTAGGAGGAGGAGATTGTGGGAGTATTTGGCCGAGGACGATAGAGAAGAGGGGCTTGATTTGTCGGGTTCTGAAAGATTTGCGTTTTCTGTGGATGACGCGATGAGTGTGGGAAAGGAGGGGTCCGCGGTGAGTAGGAGCTCGTTGTTGTTGTCTAGATTGAAGCACGGTTTGGTTAGGCGTAAAGAGAGTGGGAAGTTGTTTGCGTGGCGGTTTAAGGAGAAGAGGGAGGAGGTGGGGAGTCGGGCCGAGGTGGAGGAAAGGGAGGAGGAGAGGGTTGGGAGGAAAAGGAAAGTGGGTCCCGTTGATCATTCTGAGGTTTTAAGGGCAATGTCGAGGGCGTTGGAGGCGACCGAGGTGGCGTATTTGGAAATGACAGATAAGTTTCTTGATCAGAATCCGGAGCTTGCTTTGATGGGTTCGTGCTTGTTAGTTGTTTTGATGAGGGAAGAAGATGTTTATGTAATGAATGTGGGTGATAGTAGGGCTATTGTGGCGCAATTTCCGCAAGAAGAGATTAGTAGTAGTAGAAGGTTGAAAGGGGTTTTGATTGATGAGGCGAATTCGGGGGAGGATATAGTTGAAGAGAGGGAAAAGATGCATGGAGGGGAGAGAGAGGAGGTGGTGGTGGAGAGAGAGGCTCCGCCTCAATATGTGCGGTTGAGTGCATTGCAATTGTCAACGGATCATAGCACGAGCATTGAAGAAGTAAGTGCTTCTTTTGTTTGGTATATTTTATACTCGATTATGTCCGTTTTTAGTCTGAATTGCTTGTGGATTATTATTACAAATGATAGCCAATGGATGTATTACTAGATATATATTAATTGGAGCAAAGTGTGATCATAGCGCGATCATTAAACAAGTGAGTATTCAAGTTTGGGAACTCTTGGGCTCATTCATATTGATTTTAGGAAGAATTCAGCATAGTAATTAGGCATCGCCTGTTTGCTAAGTTTGGTAATTTCAAAGAAATCGGGATTGATTTGACACTCGTGTGCGTTAGATGACCATAAAGGAATTAATGCTGATGTTTGGCTTTCCCATTGTTTGTTAACCTCTTGTTCGTTTTATAAAATATCGACCTGAATTATCTCATGGAACACGGAAAAGCTAAATAACTTTTTGTTCAATATTTGTTAGGGTCTTAACTATGCTTAGGGCATTGAGAACTGGAACAGTTAAGGATATTACAGTCTTTATATTGTGATGAATTTTACCTCGGAGGATTTTTCAATATGGTCTGCTTGTATATCTTTTTCACGTGTTCTTAAAAAGTCTTCCTTTTAAAATTTCCTATCCCTGAAAGAGACCATGTTGAGAAAAATGGTTGAATTTGTGAACTTGTTGGCTCATTCAATTGAGGAGAGAGAAGAGATTATTCTTTTTAATCTTAAATTGATTGTTTACCAGCAGCTGGTAAGCTACTGCTCTATGAATACTTTATAGTGAAGTTGGTAGGGAGTTTGATTCTTGTATTTAGTGGTTGGAAAACAAGTGCTTGCATTGCGTTATCATTTTTGTTGGCTAACTTTTCTATTCCTCAACTGTTTCCCTACTTTCCTTTTGACTTTTTAATGTCCTAAAATTGCCAAATCTTGTGACCGTCATACCAACTTGTAGTCATCAATTTCCAAAACTGTGAAAGAGTAGATGATTCTTCATCTTGACAAAGTTTCTTAGTATGATTGTAACAAAACTTGATTTGGAATATACCATACCTATTGTGATTATTTAGTGTTTATTGTCATCTTCCCTTTCTCAACAAGGTCCACATTCATTAAGTAGCCTCCTCTGTCATTTATTCATATGCCTAGTTTGTCAATTTCCCAATAGAAGGGACTGAGAATGAATTGAGGAAGCTAATATATTTGCTTTATACAAGTTGTGTGTATCGGCCAACTTCCGTATCATGTTATTTGATCTCCAATTTGCTTAAAAGTTCCTTCAGTTATATATTTCATAACTTACGGTGAGTCGCACGTGGATAATTCATGGCTTATTAGAAGAGAGTATTAGTACATGTAAAAGAGCAAAAACAAATATATATATATATATATATAGGGGGAGGATCTATACACACATAAAAAAACACATTATGATTACATTTTAATCCTAACCATTCATTTAGGGTTTTTTCAATGGCCAAGATATACCTAAAACAAAGAAACAATCACAACCCTTAAAAACATATGTAATGAATGGTTATGATTAAAATGTATATATATATATATTGACTTCTCAAGCATCTTCCACATGACCATGATCTGGACCTTTTGACCTTAATCAAAGTAGAACCTTGATAGAGAAAGAGTGGTCCTGGTAATCCCAAAATAGAGTAGAATTTTCATGTGGTAGAAGTAAGAACTAAGGTAACATTAAAGTCTATAATTATTTCAAATCTGTAATGCGACATTTCCTAGCTAAAAAGTGGTCCTGTTTCAGCTATGCCTTCTCCTGTAGTATTATTGAACACCAGTTATTGTGAAAATTATAGTTCTGCAGAAACAATACATGTTCTGATCCCATAATGTACCTTGTGGCAATCTTCAAAAAGATTATATGCACCTTGTGGCCTGTGCCTTAGGGGCCCTTCATCCAGGCTGAACATGTTTTGACCTGATCGGTCCTCATTTTCGTTCAAAGGGGTTAATTAGGACAATCTCCCTTATAATATGTGTTTCAAAACTTTTCTTCACAATACTGATGGATCAAACCCACCTAGACTTAGCTCGAACGGTGCTAGACAACCAAGATAACTCAAATGTTGGTTATCAAGCCTTTAACTTCTACTTTTATGCAAAGTGAAGAAAGAGAGAGATGAACTCAATATGATTATTCTGCTTCATGAAAGAGGAGGAGGCACAACCCTACTCATAAATATGAGAGGGGCCTCTTTGCGAATAGGAAACACCCGAGGGCCCTATCTGCAAATACCAATAAGTCCAACAATAATAAAAGATAACAATTAGGTCCAATGCCTAACAAATAATAAAATAGCAATAGTCTATCAAATAAATAGGTAGGCCTAGCCTACGGATGACTCGACTGTCGTCGCTCGTAGTAGCATGTGTGGCTCGGGTGCGGTTCCATCAAATACTTGCTCAAATTTTCCTTCCTTTTATCTATCAAGGATACAACCTTTTTGCATCTAAAAGCTCCACATAGTTCTACATTTATACAGCTGACTGTTGCCATCACTTGTATACTTCACTTTACATAAATACTAACATCACTTGGCTGAAATGGATTCTATGACAACTGGGAGTATTTTATAATTTCGTTTATGGACAATTTGTTAGCGTCTGCCAGAAAATCTTAAGTGGCAATGGTATGGAATTGTTGATGTGCATTGACAGGAAATGTATATTTTTGATATCGTCATATTTACTCAGTAGGAGATGTATATTTCATGTGGGAAATGAATCCATTTAGCTTTTATCATACAAATTACTGATTTGTTGAAATTCTAGTTTTTTTTTTGGTCCTTTGCTGTCTCGATTTATCTCATGCTGAAAGCTATTACTAAATCGGCATATTACTAACATAATGATATTTTGCTAAATTGAAATGTTTAGCAATTGTCTGTAGTCTGCTACACACCTCGTTTATGTCTGCTTTCTTTGTACTTATGCTGTGGATTTCATATTTGCTAAACATTTTGTTTCTTCTAATTTTGTATTCAGGAAATTATCAGAATAAAGAATGAGCACCCTGAAGACAGTCATTGTATTGTGAATGATAGAGTAAAAGGAAAACTTAAAGTTACCCGCGCATTTGGTGCTGGATTTCTTAAGCAGGTCTGTTCATGTTTGGAGTTAACAATTTTTTTAGTTCTATTCTTATCTATTTGAGTTTCGTGTCTCATGTCCCCTAATTTAGCAGATGTACCATTTCACGGTCTTAAGATTTTTCCATTAATTTGCATAGCATGTTTAAATATTATGCGGTTATCAAGACTCAAATCATGTTGTTGGATTTTTTGTTCGTGCAGCCCAAGTGGAATGACGCATTATTGGAAATGTTTCGGTATGAGTATATAGGCACTGCTCCATATCTATCGTGTTCACCTTCTCTTTGCCACCATAAGCTCTGCCCAAGTGATCAGTTTTTGGTACTATCATCTGATGGTTTATATCAGTATTTTAGCAATCAGGAAGTAGTTTCTGAAGTTGAAAATTTTATGGAAAGATTTCCCGATGGAGACCCTGCACAACACCTTATTGAGGAGTTGCTTCTGCGTGCAGCCAAAAAAGCTGGTAATGTTATCATACTCTCTAAATGAGCCAAACTAGTTGAAAAAAACATGCTACTTTGGTATAAGATTCTTTTTTGGAGAAATATCCTTCATCTAGTTTTTTCGGATATAAGTCCATGGTATGGAAGCAGACTCTTCTGCTTATGCTGAGAGTACTTTTACTAATTTCATCTCGACTACATGCTTATATGAAGATTATGCTGAATTTCGGTTTTTGTCTACCTTCTGTGTTGATTACTATATATGCTTTGGGAGGTGCAACTACTTGCATACCTGTTTAGAAATGACTGGTTTGCTTCCTTTTGCTGTAATTGTGTTGAAATCTATGATAACGTGTGTTCCATTGCTGCCAAGTGGGCTTAAGGGGAGGCATTTGGAATGTCGAAAATTGCATCAACAAGCAAAAACAATCACTTCTTTAAATTTTGAATATAACATTTGAGGATTCATAACTAGCAAACAAAATACTTGGCTAATTTTTATGAAGTTTGCAGTTAAGTGCGTTGTGAGCTTAAGAAGTTAGCACACGAAGAGCATTATTAGAAGTCTGGAACCAATTGGAATTTACTAGGACAAATTAAGGGCTGTAGATTTAAAACACCAAGTCCTTTACCTTCATTTTTTTCATGTTTAGCAGTAAACAATTGCTTAGTGCTTATCTTTTATGTCACTTTCCTGATTATTATCATTGAGAAATTTGTTAAACATGTGTAAAAAATCAAAGCTGTTAAATCAAACATGTTTCATAGTAAACAGTTTACGAGAATTTTACCAAAATGGCTTTGGTCCCTGGCACTCAAACTCCTAATTATTTAAATAATCTGTTTTCCACCCCTATTTGAAACTTTTTTGAAAGGATTTCGTTATGTCTCTTTGAGTAATGTCTGTATCCATTGAGATTTACTCCGTAATATGCAATAATACTTTGCTTACTTTACTCTCTTAGACAACTGAATGATTTAACTACTGAAGCTATTATGAGGTTACAGACCAAAGTGGATTGAATTTCTGTGTTGAAATTTAATTCGATTAATTTTCAAAATTGATGCATTTTCACAACTTTCATTACTTAATGCAAATATATTATTTTGCAGGAATGGATTTACAAGAACTATTGGATATCCCTCAAGGTGATCGGAGAAAGTATCACGATGATGTTACTGTGATGGTCGTCTCTCTTGAAGGAAGAATTTGGAAGTCCTCTGGAAAATACCTTTAAAATCCACAAATCCTTAAAAGTTGTAACAACTATCGAGAGCTCTACCCCCAAGATGATTATAATCGCCAACAAATTATAAGATCCAAACCCGATGCGGCCTGACCCTCTAGTCATCAATAAAGAGGTCCAAAACTTTCATAGATAAAGTTCTCCTGAAGACAATGTGGTGGTCAGAGTTAAATATTATCAAAATAGAGGCGAAACCTGAGAGTCGTAGATGAAGGTTTTAGATCGTTGAGAAAAAAGAAAAAAGAAAAAAGAAAAAGGAATTTTGTAGGTGGGATTGACAGAAAATCGACCATTTAGTAGAAGAGATCCCCATTTTTCTTTTCTACGCTTTACATAGATGGAGGCTCTTTTCATCATTCATTTGTCTCTACCTTTTTTTTCAATAGCATAGAAGGGTGTTGTAATTAGGTGGGGAATTCAAAATTTTCTACAAAACATGAACTGCATTTTCCCTTTTTCTCTAAAAGGTGAGCATCTGTAACTTCATTGGTAAATTCACCAAGGCGGTTTACAACAGTTGAAATTTCTTAGCAAATCAAATTCTGAAAAATTTATTGTTAGTTTAGATTTGACCATGCTTAGGAAACCTATTACTATCATGTTCCAATTACAACAAGAAACTGTTGCGGGCTTTCAACACCGAGTTCCTAAGAAAAAAGGATCTCTTGAAATTTAACTATGAGACTTGATTAAGACTGTATACAAATTCACAAGCAAATCAAACTCAAAATATTCTACTATAATCGAAAAGTATTACAAGAGTTTAATACTTAAAGCGGACTTTGGGCGAAATCTTTGGCTTTGTAACATACGGTATACACCCAATGATTAACCTCAATGCTAGTTATAATAATTTCAAAGAAGCTGCTGTTGTTTCTAAATAGCCTTACTGTGGAAACTTCCTACGAAAGGAAAACCAAAGGAAATCTTTGAAGGTTTGTTCAGTCGAATTCTTAACCAAATAAGTTGGGTCTTTTGAGATTCAGAAGAAAGCCAGGGCTCATCTAGCTTAATTGTAGCTCTTCCGGCCAATAATCTTGAAAAGCTCATGTCTATAAGCTGGTTGGTTAACCAAATGCAGATTAGCTATTAAACAAAGAGCAACAGAGCTGATCTTAAAAAGCTGCAACCAAACAATTCCTAATATTGTTACATAAATTAAATCGCCGGCGTAAGGGAGTACAACTTCGACTCAGCCCAGGAAACCAAATCGTCTCTACTAGCCACAAATAAACCAGCTTTATCTTCACTTTGAATAAATGGCACTTCAAGTTCCTTTGCACGATTTTCAAAAGCACTCGCTAGTCCTTGAGAATACTTATGGGTACCTGCCCCAGTAGTCGCCGAAAATAACTCTGGTAATTCTTCTTTTTTCTCGATTAGTTTCATCACAGAACTCATCCATTCTTCTAATGCTGTAAAGGCAGCCCCTATAGAAAGAGATCTAACATTCAGTCGCCACTCTTCATTTGTCTTCGTATGTAAACCAGGATATAAACCATACACGGTACCTACGTATAGAAGCTCGTGGGCCCTCTCGTATTGTTTCCTATTTCGGCATATATCTATCAAACAATTACAAAATGGCCTCCTAGAATCGACCATAGCGACACTAAGTACACGTTTAAACTCCTCTTTTACATTTTCGAAATCAACTTTATCGTCCTCGAGTAAATTTATAAACGAAACAAGCCCAGGATTTGCTTTTTCTAAACAAGACATAACTTTTTTCTCGTCTTCTTTTTTCTCACAGTAGGAAACAACAGATAATAAACATCCAGAAAGCCTGTCGTCGGGCTTTATACCTCTCTTAACAGAATCATCGAAAACCCTCACCAAATCGTCGATTCTCTTTGCCCTACCCAAACATTGAATCAAACAAGTATAACCCATTATGTTTATATCAACGCCAAACTTCGACATTTCCTCGAATAAACCCATTGCCTTATCCACATTTCCACCACT
The DNA here is from genome assembly GCA_963682055.1 of Primula veris. Classification (NCBI taxonomy): domain Eukaryota; kingdom Viridiplantae; phylum Streptophyta; class Magnoliopsida; order Ericales; family Primulaceae; genus Primula; species Primula veris. The sequence goes on along the minus strand of OY821749.1, from coordinate 19,642,300 downwards.
TCCGTATATATTCAGCATAGCCGTATAGCTCCAAGTATCGGGCTTAGACTTCCCCGAAACCTTCATATCCTCGAATAACTTCTCACCATCCTCTTCCAACCCGAGATCCGCACACATACTCAACAATGTGTTGTACAAAAAGAAATCCATAGGCCAATTATTCAATTTCATTTTCTCCCACAAATCCAATGCATCCCTTCCCCACCTAGCCTTTCCATAAATCTTCACAAGCGAGGTTAGCGTCTTCTCATTAGGGGTAATACCCGAATCAACCATTTCCTCAAACAAACTCCTAGCCAAACCGGGCTTACCTGTCTTCCCCATCGCCTCCAACAACGTGTTATACACGACCAAGTTAGGGGCAACATCAATCGACTTCATTTCCTCTAAAACAAACCTAATCCCATCATAATCACCCACTTCGCCAAACATTTTCGCTAAAACTGAAAAGGCAATGGGGTCGGGGTTCCATCCGCTAGCCCTCCCTCTCTCATACAAACTCATCACCTCCTCAACTTTCCCTAAATTCGCATAAACATCCAAAACAGCCGAATAAGTCACCTCATCAGGCATAACTCCGGTCTTATACATCCTCTCAAACCACTCCACCGCCTTATCGAAAAGACCACACCTTTTCGCACAAGTAATAATCGTCGAGTAAGTAATGTTATCAAGCTCTACCCCATTCTCAACCATCTCATTTGCAAGCTCCTCGATAATCCCAAACTCCCTACCAAACCTCAAAGACTTCATAACAACATTGTAAAAAATAGTCTCCATAGGAAACAAATCGTGGGTCTTGACCCAATTAAAAAAAGACACAGTCTTTTGCCAAGGCCTTATATTATTAAGCAACAAGAGAGTGTTTTCTCTACTAAGAGGGTGCGGGATTTGGTCGTACACGGACTCGTTCGGTTCAGACTCATTTAACTTACGCGCAAACTGCTTTAAGTCCCTAATTTGTGGGTTATAAGTATACTGATTGTTCTTTTTTTGTCTTTGGAGGGTGAGAACCGAGGGTCTCGGACGAGTCGGGTTGACCCAAGTGGATCTAGGCTTGGATTTGAGGTGGGTTTTTGGGGGAGTGTTTGGGAGGGTGTTTGTGGAGATGGGTTTGAGTTGTTGTGATAATGATTGTGGGTTTTGGTTTTGAGAAGCTAAATCAATTGGTGGTGATGAAGATGAAGATGAATTACATAATATAATTTTAGTGAGTTTTCTTGAGATGGGTTTTTTTGGTGGAGTTTGGTGGTGGATTTGTAGAGGTGTAGAGGAGAGAGTGGTAGCCATGGAGAGAGAGAGAGAGAAGAGAGATGAGGGGTTTAAGATGGGGTTTGTGATGGGTTTTGGAAACCTTATCTTCTCAAGGAGTATTACTTCTTATTATTTACTATTAATGGTAGACCAGGAGCAGTTTTTGAGTCATAATAAATATTTTTTTTTTTGCAATGTAAGTAAGAAGGGTCCATAGCTCAGTGGTAGAGCATTTGACTGCAGATCAAGAGGTCACCGGTTCGAACCCGGTTGGGCCCTTTTCTTCCTTTTCATTTTTCCATTTTTAATCTACTTATTCTCCTTGATTTTTCGGTCTTTTTTTCCGTTTCCGGTTTCTTTGGTCTTTTTTTCTTTTCCGATTTCTTTGGTCTTTTTTTCTCTTCCGGTTTCTATCACTGTTTTTTAAAAACGTGTTTCATAGTACAAAAAGCTCGATTCAAAGTTCGATAAAAGCTTAAAAAATTAATTCTTCCAATTTTTAAGTAGCTAAAAGTATATGCTTTTTACACTTGTAGACTTGTAGTGTAGCTCTTGCAAAAATGCTTTAATTAAGATTTTGATTTTCAAAGCACTGATTTCTAACATAGTTACATGCAAAGTCATTTCCCTCTTCCCGTTTTCCATCATCACATTTGTAAATTTTAGTAGTTTTTCATGCTTTGCTTTCCTAGCCAGTTGCCGCCAACCATGGTCTCTATATTTTTCCTCTTTATAGTTTATAGTTTCCGAACCTTGATGTGTCTCTTAATTAGTACTCCACATAATTGCCGGAAACTAGGGCCCTTTTTTTCTTTCTATTTTCCCCATTAATGTACTTATTCTCCTGTTTCTCCGGGTTTTTCTTCCCTTCTGGTTCCTATCATAGTTACCGGTGAGCTCATTTCCCCCTTCCGCTTCCCGTTTCCCCTCATCTCATTTGTAATTTTAGTACTTTTTCATGCTTTGGTTTCCTTGCCAGCAATTATGCTATATATATTTCCCCTCTTTCTTCTTCATAGTTTCCGAATCTAATTTTGTCTTTTAAATACTCCATAAAATTGCATGAAAAGAATTTCTCTTAAAAGACAGCCTGTCGGGATACTATCGCTCCATTTCTATTCTACTTGAGTGGTTTAATTTCATTCATACATGAGTTTGACGAGAGATATGGAAAATTTTGAATAGTTCTATTACATCTTTTGTTATTTTACGAGTTTTTACTACTAATAGACATAGAAAATTATATAAGATGTCGCAACTTCATTTCTACGATATATCTTCTTTCATAATAGTTTTAGGCCCAGTCACCAGAGTTTTGACGTGTTGCCAATAGCCACAGAAAGATCGAAGTTAATTAACAGTACGCTAATTCTACCCATTTTGGCCCGGACTGCCATTACTTTATTACTACTACACAAGTAATTGTTTGGTTTATACGATAAAGCAGAAGTATAAAGCAACTTGACACCTTTTCTTGTAATAGAAATCTCGTAATTCCTTAACCTCTACAGGAGTCGTTCGACTACAGACGAAAATAAAATAAGAGTTACAAACTTTTTTCTCTTATAAATATCTTTCATACAAAAAAAAAAGCCTCTTTCCAATAATACTTATCTAAACATTTATAATTATATTAGAAATCTAATACACTCACTCAGCTCCTTGGGAAGGCATATGGCTCTCTAAATCCCGTAAATAACCCTTTTTATCCCTTCCAAAACTCACAAATTCATGCTCATTTTCGAACTCCTTGAAACTAGCAATTCTACTTAATTCTTCAACTTGTTCAATGACAAGATCAAGCCTTGCCACAGCCTCTACAAGCAGAGAAGCAAAAGCAGCAAATGGAAGTGCTTCAGAAAATTTAAGGCTTGTAATCGCAATCTTGCTATGCGACGGCCTAAGCACTTTCCGTGCCAACTGATCAACAGCCTTTTTCCCAACCGCAAAGTCTTTTTTGGAATTTTCTCGAGGAAATGAGTTGTTCGGATTGAGAAAAAGTTTTGGTTGAGAATTTAATGCAGTATTTAAGTCTTCTAATGCTTCTTGAAGACGATCAGAAATTTCTTCTTGAGAGCATTGGTGGCGGTTTCTTATACTTTCTGCGAGTTGAATAAGTGCTTTTGAAACTTCTGCCGCAAGTCGAGTACATGGATCTTTGAAAAGGATACGAGTAGTCCTTGGTGTCTGAAAAAGATTTAAGATTTGTTTGTTACTGAAGCTTATATAATCCACTAACTAACATAACACTTTGTACTGATAATTAGTGTATTACAACATTAAAGTATATCTGAAGTGATTTGTCAAGAGATTCACTGAAACGTTAGCATTAGAGCACGTGTAACTTAAGCCTTTTGAATTTTCATCTTCTCATTCTAGATAAAACTAGCAAATCATTTTTGTTATCTCATTCCTTTATATGTGTATACTCTTTTAAATGGGCGAGATCGGCAGCTTGTGCTTATGTTCCTTGTCATATTTTCACCAAAGAAATGAAAAGATAAGCTATTCTTACCTGAATTTCAGATTGCAAACATCCATGCATAGCTACAATTGTATATCCAAAATGGCGAAGAGCCGATCCTACTTTTACATATTGCTGCCATGGGAATTTGCAATTCCGCAAGTACCTTGGCTCCCAACTTGCATGCAATGCCTACAGTCATTGAAATAACCAATCAAATTTAAATTAAATGGAGAATAAAATGAATTTACCCTAAAATGCAGGCAGTTGTAAGTTTTTCAAAGGAAAATGAAGAACTTGCCAATGCCTCCTCATTAGATTTGGAATCCAAAACCGCCCTGTAGCATTTGTAAATGTGATTTTTAGATGATTCCTCTTCGGTTTCCTCAGCGTTATCCACAAAGTATTCACTGACAGAAACTACAAAAGACAATATAGGTCAACAAACTTTTGAAAGAGCAACTGTAGAAGTATTGAGAATTTGAAAATAAAAAGAAACTCATCACAATATCTGGATACTTTTTTTTGTCGTGAATTTTGCGGTTTTTAAATTCGTTGATCAACTGAGATAACATATTGACAAGAGTATGCAAGTATTGAAATCGAAGTCATACCTAACCAAGTCATAGCTTTTAAGCTTAAAGTGTGTTACATTGGGATCCGAGTTTGATTTCAAAGCTCCAATTACCTTATATTATTATTGGAAGTTTCAGTCCAGTTACTTTATAAGCTTAAAGACTAAATTTTGTTTCCTGCCTTTTTCAAACATGAAAATCTTGAACTTCAGGCTGAATGCACCAGAGGTTCATCAGCACCAAATTATCCAGCTTATATGCTTTAAAACATGTTTCTCATCTAACTTAATGTTTCAAGGTTGTATCTCATAAAAGAACTATTTTGTGCTTTTATGGCCTTTTGCTTTAATTAGAAAAGCCTGAAAGTCATACCCAAAAGATGGATTTACAGACGCGTTGGAACAGGCTCTTATTAAAATATCAAAAGTGTATAGGATTAGATGGAAAATCTGACCTTTGCAAGCTCAATTTTTTCTGAACAAATTGCATAACTTTTTACCTTGAGTTGCTTCAGCTAATCCTTCAATCTTGTTTACAATTGAACAATGAAGTTCTTCACCAGACCAACTGGGGAATACTAATAAGCTCATCACAAGGCAAACACCGCAACCGATGGCAATTGTGTAAAATCTCTCTTGAGCCATTTTCATCACATTATCAACTCGGTAACTCGACACAGTTATCAAGTTAAATGTTAAGAGAAATACCAAAACACCATAGTCATGGTTCTTTTTTATGTAAGGAATAAATCTTATGTATGCTGATGTGGTACCTGTGAATTGAATTTAAGAAAAACAACAACTTGAATTAAGGTTATCTTTTTAAGTTGTTATTAAGGGGAATATCCTGATAATTATAATGTTCGTATAATTAAGAAATTCTTCATACATGTATGCGTATGAGATACAAAAGTTGGAAAATGTCAGATGACTATGGCTTATTAGATTATTTTTATGCAATACTCTCAAATGAATTATGAAATTTGGAAAAGAAGTTAAATCCAGTAAATTAAGATTCTCAGCATGGTAAGAAGTTACTTATGACAAACGATTTGAAAATCAAACTAGTTTGATCATTCTTTTCTTAAGAAAAACTGTTAAATTAAATTATTTACTGAAATATAGTGAATACTGAATAGTATTGTTTGATTAATCTTATGATTTCAATGCTCTTAGATACCCTGATGATAATAAAGGTGGCTGTAAAAAATGGCCTGATCATTATAATGACTTCCCGGATTGTATTAATAATGTAATGTTAGATGACTTAAGATTCAAGGGTATATTTCACACCTGGTGTAATAACGGTAATATTTTGCTTAACCAGAGGAAAATAGATAGAGTGTTAGTTAATGATAGCTGGATTTCTAACTTTAGATTTTCTGATGCTGAATTCCTTCCTTATGACGTCTCCGACCATGCTCCAATGATAGTTACTACTGATAGTAAATTAAATTCTGGTCCGAAACCTTTTAGATTTTTTAATTATTGGACTGAGTATGAGGATTTTTATAATATTGTTGCTCAAGCTTGGAATTCTACCGTTAAAGGCACTAAGATATTTATTGTCTATAAAAAACTCCAAGCTACTAAAATTTCTTTACAAAAACTGGCGGTTACAAATGGCATCAATTTAAGAGCTACTGTTGATAAGGCTAGAGAAGATCTCCATATAGCTCAAACTGAGTTTGATAAGGGAAGTTCCTGTGCGTCCCTTCAAATAGTTAAGTTTTTCTTTGATACGACCCTTGGCTCCATACGGAGCCCATATTACCTAGAAATTTGGATAGACCTTTGTTCTTAGCTGCTGGTCTAGGCCCTCAAGTTAAGCTTGCGGCTATTGTTAAAAAGGGTGATTGGAATTGGCCAAGAACTAGGTCCGCTGAGATTAACTTTTTGAAAAATTCTCAACACCCTTCTATTAATGATCACGGTGTAGATGAACTCAAGTGGATTTTGCCTAGTAGTACTTTTTCTGTGAAGTACATGTGGGATAATCTTTGGACCAAAAAGAGCAGGAACAAATGGCACAATTTAGTTTGGTTCAAGTGTAATATCCCTAAGTGCAGTCTAATTTTGTGGCAAGCTATTAAAATGAGACTTCCTACTGCTAATAGAATTTTGAAATGGAATAATAATACTAATCCTATTTGCCCCCTTTGTAACACTCACCCTGAGAATTTCAATCACTTATTCTTTAACTGCGACTACTCCAAAAGAATTATCAAAATCCCTCTTTTGAAAGCTGGTTATGTGAGCAATTGTAGTTCATGGGCTGAATGGATTGTTTGGGCTAATGATATGTTCAAAGATAGCAAATTTGCTGCTATAATTGGTAAACTAATATTCTCAAGTGGTGTCTATCTTGTTTGGTCTGAACGGAATGCTAGAAATCACGATAAGAGAAATTCTGATATGAGCACATTATTGACCCAAATGAATTTTCTTATTAACACCAAGGTGAATACTTTGAAACAAATTCCTCATACTAGAAGGAACATGGCCATTTTAAGACACTGAAAGAACTCTGAGTATCATAATAAATGAGTTTTGTAGTACAATTTTTGTATAGTATGCAGCCGGTGAATGCTATAGACAGGCAAAGGCAAGAAAATGAAAACGGCCATGATGCTTTCTTTTTCAAGATGATGAAAACTGGGTGTGAGCCCAATTGCAATACTTACAACACGTTGGTAAACGGGTATTTTAACAAAGGTTTGCATGAAAAAGGTTGGATTTTTTTTGGAAAAAATGGTGGGAAAGCCCGATGCGATCACTTACGATACGATGATACATATGTATTGTAAGGCGGGGGAAATGGATGCTGCTTTGAGAGTGTTTGATGAAATGAGTGTTAGTGGTGTTTTACCTAATGTGTACAGATTTGATTTCTGGTCTATTTAAACATAACATGTACGCAAAAGCCGATCAGAGAGTGGCTAAAATTGGATGTGATGTTGATTATGCAATGCGCCAAACCGGTGAAGATTTACAGAAATCGAACATCTATTGGAGCAGATCAGTACTAAGAAACCAAGTTTAGTTGCTACGGCTTATGGGATCAAACCAAGTTTAGCTGCTACAACTTATGTTTTTGAAGGGTATAAAACTTGGAGACACAAGAACTCCCGGTGCTTTGTGTTAAGACTTTTTTTCAGGAATAAGTGGCTCTTAAGCCACTTAAAATAGAGAAGAAGTGGTTGCTACAGGAAAAGAAATGACCAGTTTAAGACAGCTATGGAAATAAACAAGCATAGGATCTGGTGGCTCGCAAAAATCATTTTTGAATTTTTCATTGTTATGTTATAATAAAAAAGGTGTTATTTCCTTCTCTGCTAGAAAAAATGGCACTTTGAAGTGTTACATTTAATTTTGCTTGTGTATGACTGTAATAAAATAGATTACAATGTTACAATTGTCTTGAAGCGAACTGATTCAAGTCGTACTGAATATTTTTAAGGTCTAATCCGATTTGTGGAACAGGTCGGGTTACTGCAACTGGTGAATACAAAGCTTATCTTTCAAAAAATAAATAAATTAAATTCAGATATCTGCATAGAAAAAAAGTAGTCTATAATGATTAATGGGATCATAAACATGTGCAGATCAAGTGCAAAACATATGCAAATGTCAGATGATTTTAACTCTTGAGAGTGATAACGAGGCTGATTGAACAGGATTATGTGCAAGAAAGTTATCTTCGAACTCATTGCACTTTATTTTAGAGTAAACTAATTTAGAAATCAACAGTACACGATGATTTGCAAGTTCCAATCTTTAAAAGTTTACAATAAATCATTTGTATTTTCTTTTCATGTATTTTACGCGGAAAAAATCAAGTCTTACCGATTACGAAAACTGCAGCTCCAATGAAAATAGCATGAAATACTCCAGAGGACTTATCTGAAATACGTTCGATCACAAAAGCTAACAATCCTGCTAGAAATGTTCCTAATCCTCTATTCATCCCTTTGCATAGAGTGGCTCCTAGAAGTAAATTTAATTAGAAAACATCAAATTCTTAAATCTCAATCAAGAAAGATTACAACTTCTAATTAAAATAATTAAGTAACAAAAATTACATAATTTACTACCTGCAGTAAATTCAAGAACTACTACCACAGTCATCACAGCCCACATGGTGTTTTCTCCAACTATTTTAAACAATGGCTCCATTAGATATAACAATGAAACCAAAGTTAAAGAAAAACCAACTTTCAAAGCATGAATAATTTTCCGCGGATCATTTCGACCCACTATCCAAACTGTTTGCCATGTCAAAAACAAAAACTTTTTAAAATTTTGGATAAAAGTTTTTACAGGAATGGCCTGGTTTTCTTCTGTCATCACCTTGTCCATTGCCATAGTTAGCAACTCAAGCAGAGGTGCTACATACAGATTCTAGTGACATGTGTTTGTGTTCAATAATGGTGTTGGATTATTTTACTCTTATAAAGTGGCAATTCTAGTGACACAGCTATATTAATAGGGTTGGTATAAAATACAAATTCACTACAATAAAATAACAGTCAGGATATCAAGAAATTGTATGTTAATATACGGATAGAAAATTCAGTAACAATATATCAACAATTAGCAACAATTTATGTTAATAGACTGTTGCTAAATTTCAACAAAACTTGTAGTATCAGACAAACTGTTACTAAAGCGTTGATATCTAGATTTGTTTTCTAAGGATTTAACTTAATTATTATAAAGATTTTTGGGAGAGCGGTGGCCACATTTGAGCACTCATGTGTCGCCTAACGTATTACCTGTCAGGTGTCAGATACATACACCTGTACAAGAACTATATATGCTAATGGATTTTTTATTTATAAATGCCAGGAAAAAACCCACTTTTTTTTTTTTATTAGTGAGAAAAATAAAGATGTGGATGAAAAAACCCCATAAATAAAGAGTTAATTATTCCCACAAAGGGAAATAAATGAAGAAAAAGAACAAATGTGTAACAAACTGAAAATACAAAAGAGAAATGAAAAAATAGAAAGTCTTATGCTGATGGATCTTTATATAAATCAGTACGCAGATTGTTTTGATAGCGGTGAACCTCAAAAGATTGCAAGAAAAGTAAACAAATTTATATAAAGAAACGTATATGTAACGTATCGGGCTCGTCCAGTTGCATCTTATAACTACAAAAGTAAAATTATTTTGAAAGAAGGTAGAAAAATATATTCTTTTGAATACTTAAAATTTTCAGGTAGCAATATGTATACGGGTTATTATTCCTTGCCGAAAACTATGGTTTCTATATTTCTGCCCTTTCTAGTTCATAGTTTACGAATCTTAATGTGTCTCTTAAGTACTCCATGTTGTCGGCAACTAGGCCCCTTTTTTTCCTTCTATTTTCCCCATTAATGAACTTATTCTCCTGCTTCTCCGGTCTTTTCTTCCCTTCTGGTTCCTATCATTATTACCGGCGAGCTCATTTCCCGCTTCTCGTTTCCCCTCATCTCATTTGCAATTTTAGTACTTCTTCATGCTTTGGTTTCCTTGCCGTCAATTATGCTATCTATATTTCCCTTTTTCTGGTTCATTGTTTCCGAATCTTATTGTGTCTTTTAAGTACTCCATACAATTTGCATGTAAAGAGTTTATCTTAACAGTCGTCCTGTCGGGATACTATTGCTCCATTTCTACTTGAGTCGTTTAACTTCATTCATACATGAGTTCGGCGAGAGATACGAAAAGAATACGAAATTGACTTTTAAATCTTTCATTTTTTTACGAGTTTTTAATACTAATACACATACACTACAAGAAAATGACCAAACTGTAAGATGTCGCCACATCATTTCTACAATATATCTCGTGTCATATCGTTTTATGCTCACAAGTGTTTTGACGTGTTGCCAATAGCCACAGAAAGTTCAAAGTTACTTAACACGCTAATTCTACCAATTTGCATCGGAATTACGATCACTTTATTTCTACACAAGTAACTGTTTGGTTTGTATGACAAAGCAGAAGTATAAAGCAACTTAACCTCGTAAAATTTGACCCCTTAACCTCTCCAGGAGTCGTTCGACTATCGACATACGAATGTAATAAGAGTTGCAAACTTCTCTCTTATAAAATATCTAGCATACAAAAAAAACCACTTTTCAATAATACTTCTCTAAACAATTATAATCATTATTAGAAATCATTGGTACATTCACTCAGCTCCCTGGGAAGGCATATGGCTCTCTAAATCCCGTAAATTCCCCTTATTTTCCGTTCCAAAACTCACAAATTCCTGCTCATCTCCGAACTCCTTGAAACTAGCAATTCTACTCAATTCTTCAACTTGCTCAATGACAAGATCAAGCCTTGCCACAGCCTCTACAAGCAGAGATGCAAAAGCAGCAAATGGAAGTGCTTCAGAAAATTCAAGGCTTGTATTCGCAATCTCGTTAAATGATGGCCTAAACACTTTACGTGCCAACTGATCAACAGCCTTTTTCCCAACCACAGAGTCTTTTTCGGTTTTTTCTCGAGATAATGAGTTGTTCGGATTGAGAAAAAGTTTCGGCTGAGAATTTAACGCAGTGTTTAAATCTTCTAATGCTTCTTGAAGACGATCAGAAATTTCTTCTTGAGAGCACTGGTGGCGGTTTCTTATACTTTCTGCGAGTTGAATAAGTGCTTTGGAAACTTCTGTCGCAAGTTGAGTACATGGATCTTTGAAAAGGACACGAGTAGTCTTTGGTGTCTGAAAAGGATTTAAGAATTTTGTTGTTACTAAGCTTATTCAATCCACTAACTAACATAATAATTTGTACTAATAATTAGTGTATTACATAAATAAAAAAACAGTTTGAAATTAATTTGGAAGTGAAAATTTGAACTATTAAAATTAATAATTAGTTACCCTCCAAAAATAATAATAATAATGAGTGTATTACAACGTTAAAGTATAGCTGAATTGATTTGTCAAGAGATTCACTGAAGCGTAAGCATTAGAGCACAAGTAACTTAAGCCTTTCTAGCTTTTCATCAAATCATTATTTCCTTTTATATGCATATACTCTTTCAAAGGGGCGAGATTGGCAGCTTGTGCTTATATTCCTTGTCATATTTTCACCGAAGAAATGATAATTACAAACAATTCTTACCTGAATCTCAGACTGCAAACATCCATGTATAGCTACAATCGTATATCCAAAATGTCGAAGAGCCGATCCCAGTTTTACATATTGCTGCCATGGGAATTTGCAATTCCGCAAGTACCTCGGTTCCCAACTTGCATGTAATGCCTACAGTCATTGAACATAACCAGTCAAATTTAAGATAAATGGATAATAAAATGAATTTAGCCTAAAAGCCAGGCAATTAAAAGTTTCTCAATGGAAAATGAAAAACTTGCCAATGCCTCCTCATTATATTTGGAATCCAAAACCGCCCTGTAGCATTTGTAAATGTGATTTTTAGATGTTTCCTCTTTCGTTTCTTCGACGTCATCCTCAAAGTATTCACTGACAGAAGCTACAAAAAAGAATAGGTCATCAAACTTTTAAAGGGAGTAACTGTAAAAGTGTTGAGAATTTAAAAATAAAAAGAAACTCCTCATCTTACAAAATCTGAAGGTTCTTTTATAGTTTTTTGGAGTCGACTAGTTTTTGTTTCTTGGCTTTTTTAAACATGAAAATTTTGAACTTCAAGCTGAATGTGTTGAAAAAAAATAACTTTAATTTAACATTTACATTTTATAAATTTTTAGAGATTATGGATTTAACATTTATTTTTTGTAAGTTTTTAGATATCATCGGTTCATCATATTAAAACTATGTAAATTTTTATTTACTACATTTATGTTGAGTTTAGTATAAATAAGTGATTTTTTTATTTTTGTAAAACACACTAAAATAATAAAAAGTAATTTTCCTTTTCTTGTGTTTTTCTAGTATTTTTTGTTACAAGTTTTTCGACATTCTTTTATCTTCTTAATTTCAAATCCAACAGTGGTACCAGAGCCAACGGTCAAAAAATGAAAGGTGAAATGACCCAATTTATCCACATACTCAAGAATATATTTTACGATAATTGGAGCATTAGAATGAAAGTGTTGCTTGGTTCCCAAGACGTGTGAAAACCCATCAAAACCGGCTATAATGACCCGTGAAAGATGTCGTTCTAACACAAGCTCAACGGGATACGGTGAAAGATTTGAAGAAAAATGATCGGAAGGCTCTCACTATCATCTATCAAGCGTTAGATGAAACTATGTTTAAAAAGGTGACGCGTGCTACCACGAGTAAGTAAGCGTGGGATATCTTAGAAAACTCTTTAAATTTAAAGGAGTTGACAAGGTGAAAAAAGTTCGGCTGCAAAACGTGCATGGTGATTTTGAGGGTTTACATATGAAAGTTTCCGAATCAATTGATGATTATGTTTCACATGTTGAAACAGTTGCAAATCAAATGAAATCATGCGGTGAAAATTTAGACGACACTCACTCGTGTTGTCGAAAAAATTCTACGCTTTTTAGATTGCAAATGAGATTATATTGTTGTGGCAATAGAGGAATGTAAAGACGTAGAATCTACGACGGTGGATCAACTATTGTGATCGTTTCAAACTCATGAAAATAAACTCAACAAAAGAGTTGTCAAAGAAGAGTCGCTTGAACAAGCTCTGCAAACAAAGTTTGCTATGAATGAGAAGAATTTTGGCAAAGCGAAAAACCAATGAGGAAGAGGTCGATGTCAAAATTATGGTCGTGGTGGTTACAACTCTTTTGAAAATAAAGAGAGGATACAAAACTCTTATCCGACGAGAGGCCGTGGAAGAGGAGAAAATTATAATGAAAAACCGAGGTATGATAAGGCTCAAATTAAATGTTCTAATTGTCAAAAATTTGGAAATTACGCTTCCGAACATAGATTGAGTAATAATAAATTTGAGTAAATGACTAATTTTTGGGGAGAGAAAATGAAGAACTTTCTAACTTTTATTTGCGTATAATAAAAATAAAAGCGAAGAAAACACTATTTGATATTTAGATATGGAGGCTAGCAACCATATGTGTGGTAATTAAAATATGTTTAACGAAATTGATGAAACGGTAAATAGAGATATTTATTTTGGTGATGAATCTAAAATTCCGGTGAAACATAAGGGAAAAGTTTTAATCAAATTGAAAAATGAAGAAAATGATTTTATATCGAATGTTTATTATGTGCCAAATATTAAGTATTAAGTCTAATATTTTGAGTTTGGGATAAATTTTGGAAAACGTCTATCATAATCATTCGAAAAATCTTAATATTTTATTAAGTGATAAAAATGGGAATTTGGTTGCAAAAGTCCTGATGTCGAAAAATATAATGTTTTATTTGCATATCCAAAATGGTGGGGATAAATGTTTGAAAGTGTGTTTTAAAGAAAAATCGTGACTTTGATATTTGAGATTTGGTCACCTTAATTTTGATGGATTGAAATTGTTGAGTAGTAAAAATATGGTGAAAGGTTTAACTCATATTGATCATGTGGATAAACTTTGCATGTTTGTTTGGAAAACAACCGATGAAAAGTTTTCCGAAACAAGCGACTACAATAGCTAAAAACCATTGCACTCGTTCATACGGATATTTGTGTTCCTATTAAACCAAGTTCTCTTGAAAAAGTCAATTATTTTGCTTTTTTTTTTTTATTGATGATTTTAGTCGAAATATTTCGGTTTATTTTTTGAAACAAAAATCCAATGTTTTTGATACTTTCAAAAAATTTAAACCTCGTGTTGAAAATGAAAGTGGACACAAAATAAATTTTATGAGATCGGATCGAGGGGAGAAATTTCTCTCAAATGATTTTGAAAAATATTACGAAGAAAATTTAGATTTTTGTCATTTGACGGTTCCTTATACCCCACAAGAAAATGGGGTTGTCGAAAAAAAAACCGATCTATTTTAAATATGGCTCGTAGGATGCTTAAAAGTAAAAATGTTGCAAAAGAGTTTTGCGTCGAGGTCATGAATAGTGCGGTTTATTTATCGAACCGTTCTCCATCCCGAAGTGTTTGGGGTAAAACTCCCGAGGAAGTATGGAGCAAAATAAAACCGGTTATTTCTCACTTACGAATTTTCGGCACTACTGCATATGCTCATGTTTCAGATCAAAAAAATGTCGAAACTAGACGATAAAAGCGAAAAGTTTATAGTTATCGGTTACGACTCGAGGGCGAAAAGATATAAATTATATAATCCTGAGAATAAAAAATTTGTTATTAGTCGAGATGTTGAGTTCGATGAATAGGGAACATGGGGATTGAGACAAAAAGTAATACGAGTACGATTTTTCCCCTTATTATAACGATGAAGAAGAAGAGCAAATCGAAATGAAAGAAGAGCTTCCTACTCCACCTCCATCACATCAATCACAAGTTCAACCACAACCCCTGATTGAAAAAAGTTCTAGCGAAAGAACGCCAGGTTTTCGCACTATGCAAGCGTTATATGAGATAACGAAAAATGTTGATAATGTTACTCGCTTTTGTATTTTTACGGGGGTTGAACCGATAGGTTATGGAGAGGCGATGAAAAATAAAAATTAGAGAAAATGTATGGATAAGAAAATGGACTTGATAATAAAAAATTATACGTGCGAGTTGACGGATTTACCGAAAGTGCACAAAGCTATTGGTGCTAAATGAGTTTATAAAGAGAAAAATAATGCAAAAGGAGAAATCGAAAAATATAAAGTAAGGATGGTAACAAAAAGACACAACCAAAGGGCCGACATCGATTTTAATGAGATATTTGCTCCCGTAGCTCATCTATAAACTATTATATTTTTAATTTCTTTGACCGCACAAAATAATTGGAAAATAAAACAAATGGATCTGAAATCGGCATTTTTAAATGGAAATTTAGAAGAAGAAGTTTATTTGCAACAACCACCGGGTTATGAGATTAAGGGGTTTGAAAATAAAGTTTTAAAATTGAAAAAAGAGATTTACGGTTTGAAACAAGCCCAAGAGCTTGGAATACTAGAATTGGTAAGTATTTTCAAGAAAATAATTTTATAAGGTGTCCCCATGAACATTCTCTTTATGTGAAAGTGGATAAAAAGGGTGATGTGTTGATTGTTTGCCTATATGTTGATGATTTGATTTTTACGAAAAATAATCTGAAGTTATTTGAGGATTTTAGAAGATTAATGAGTCGTGAATTTGAAATGACGTATATTGGTCTTATGTCGTATTATCTTGGAATTGGGGTGAAATAAAATAAAAATGAAAATTTTATTTCGCAAGAAGGATATACAAAAAATATCCTTTAAAAGTTTAAAATGGATGGATGTAAGTCGATAAATACTCCGATAGATTATGCTACAAAATTATCGAAATATTTTGGAGATGAAAGTGTGCATTCGACGTTTTTTAAGAGTCTTGTTGAAATGTTACGATATTTAACTATTACTCGACCAGATATTTTATATGGAGTTGGTCTTATTAGGCGTTATATGGAAGCTCCAACTTTGTAGCATTCAGGAGGAGCTAGAAAAATAATTTTGGGTTGCAAAAAAAAAAGTCAATCCAAATTTTTTCAAATTAGGGTCGGTTGAAAATTTCCACTCTTACAAAAATGAAATCACCATTTTTTTTAGTGTTTTTTTTTTTTCAAAATAAATATATTTTTAGACCGTCGCCTATATGACCGAGTTTTTTGGTTACCTAACGAGTCGGTTCCGCCAAAAAGAATAACCTATTTTCTTTGTTGATAAACTAGAAAAAAACGAGCTCAAAAATATAATTAATAAAGAGAACGTTAAAAGTCAAACTTAGTAGTATTTAATACTTAAATTTTAAAATATCATGTACATAAAGTTACAATATTATTATTATTTGTCTATATTCTATCAAATTGTAAATATTTTAAAGAAATGTTTACGGAATTTGATAAATTATTCTTGACAAATTTCATAGTGTATGAACAACATACTTATCAAAATTAGTTTTTTTTTATAGATTTTTTTAACTTTATCATTTTCTCTAAATTAAAAATACATGATTATGTTACATAAATAATTGTTGGAATAAATACAAAAATACTTGATCTTAATTTTCTTTTTGTAAATTTGATAACAATAATTTGACTAATTTTTGTAACAGTGATTTGACTAATTTAGAAAATAAGGCTTTGATATTAATTTATAATTATTACTTTTTATATAGTGATCTGTACGAAATATAGTAGTATGTAATTATAAAAATAATATATAATTTTGAAAGGGGTTGCTGAGAATAGAATTGAATGGGTTGGCAGAATGTTCTACCTACTAATTACTCGGAAAAACATTATAGAAAAAATTAAATTATTGAAAATTGTAGGGTTGCGGTGGCAACCCCTGATTATACTATGGTTCCGCCACTGGTCGCATTGGAAGGCCGTGAAACGAATCATCCGTTATATAAAAGGTACAGTTGATTTTGGATTAAATTACTCGTTTTCTTATAATTTTGAGTTGATTGGCTATAGTGATAGCGATTGGAGAGGCGATATTGATGATTGTAAAAGTTTAATTAATTTTGTTTTTTATATGTGAGTTACGCCTTTTACTTGGAGTTCGAAAAATCAACCAATTGTGACATTATTACATGTGAAGCCGAATAATTCTTGTATTTGTCATACGATTTAGTTACGAAATTTGTTAAAAGAATTGAGTATGCCACAAAATTAAGCTGCGAAAGTGTTTGTTGATAATAAGTTCACGATTGCACTTGCCAAAAATCCGGTGTTTCATAATCGAAGTAAGAATATCGACACGTGTTATCATTTTATTCACGAGTGTATTGAAAATAAGAATGTTGAAGTAAAGTACACGAAGTTACAAGATCAATTGGCGGATATTTTTACGAAATCTCTCAAGTACGAAGATTTTCGAATATTGAGGATTATGCTCGGAGTTATCAAAAAAGATTAAGGGGGAGTGTTGAAAAAATTAATTTGTATGATATTAATTTTGTGGTATTATTATTTAACATTTACATTTTATAGGTTTTTACATATCATGGATTTAACATTTACATTTTATAAGTTTATAGAGATCATCGGTTCATAGGATTAATACTATGTAATCTTTCATTTACTATATTTATGTTGAGTTTAGTATAAATAAGTGATGTTTTTATCTTTGTAAAACACACCAAAATAATAGAAAAATAATTTGTCTTTTCTTATGTTTTTTCTAGCATTTTTTGTTAGTAGTTTTTCGACCTCTCTTTATCTCTTTCAAATCCAACAGAATGCCGAGGTTCTTCAGCACCAAATCACCCAGCTAGTATGCTTTAAAGGTTGTAGCTTATAAAATAACTAATTTGTGCTCTTATGGCCTTTTGCTTTGATTAGAAAAGCCTGAAAGTCCCAACCAAAAGATGGATTTACAGACACGGAGAGGAACAAGCTCTTATTTATTTATTTATTTTAAATAAGGAACAAGCTCTTATTAACATATCAGAAGTGTATAGGATTGGATAAAAACTCTGACCTTTTCAAGCTCATTTTTTTCTGAACAAATTACCTTGAGTTGCTTTAGCTAATCCTTCAATCTTGTTTACAATTGAACAATGAAGTTCTTCACCAGACCAACACGGGAATACTAATAAGCTCATCAGAAGGCAAACACCGCAACCGATGGCGATTGTGTAAAATCTCTCTTGAGCCATTTTCATCACATTATCAACTCGGTAACTTGACACAGTTATCAAGTTAAATGTTAAAAGAAATATCAAAACACCATAATCATAGTTCTTTTTTATGTAAGGGATAAATCTTATGTATGCTGATACAGTACCTGTGAAAGTGAAATGATTTCATGAAATTGAACAGAAGTTAGCAAATAGGAGTATAAATTAAGATACTCGTCATAATAGGATATTACTTCTGAGGAAAAAAAAACTGAACTAAACTGAAATTGAGCATCTTGCTGCCTTTTTTCAGAAAAAAATAACTTGAATTAAGGTTTTCTTTTAGTCCTGCTTGATTAATCTTACACTAAAAATAAAATTCAGATTTCTGCATAGAAAAGAAGTAGTCTATAATGATTTTTGGGATGTTAACATGGGCAGATCATGTGCAAAACATATGAAAATGTCAGATGATTCTGATCGATAATGAGGCCGATTATATTGTATTAATTGCAAGAAATCTAGCTACTTAATGTACTTTATATTAGAGTTTACTAATTCTGAAATCAACAATACAGGACGATTTGCAAGCTCCACTGCAATATTTTACTTGTATTTTCTTTTCATGTATTTTTCGTGTTTCAAACCAAGCCTTACCGATCACGAAAACTGCAGCTCCAATAAATATAGCATGAAATACTCCAGAGGACTTGTCTGAAATACGTTCAATCACAAAAGCTAACAATCCTGCTAGAAATGTTCCTAATCCTCTATTCATCCCTTTGCATAGAGTAGCTCCTAGAAGTAAATTTAATTAGAAAACATCAAATTCTTAAATCTCAATCAAGAAAGGTTACAACTTCTAATTAAAATAATTAAGTAACAAAAATTACATAATTTACTACCTGCAGTAAATTCAAGAACTACTACCACAGTCATCACAGCCCACATGGTGTTATCTCCAATTCCTTCAAACAATGGCTTCATTAGATATAACAATGAAACCAATGTTAAAGACAAACCAACTTTCAAAGCATGAATAAATTTTCGTGGATCATTTCTACCAACTATCCAAATTGTTCGCCATGTCAAAAACAAAAACTTTTTAATTTTTTCAATAAAAGTTTCTACAGGAATTGCCTGCAGGTTTTCTTCTGTCATCACCTTGTCCATGGCCATATCAACCCAAGCAAAGGTACTATATATATATATGTCAATGTGTGTGTGTTCAATAATTGTGTTGATTTATTTTACTCCTACAATGTGGCAATTCTAGTGACGCAGTTATATTTATAGGGTTGGTATAAATACAATATAACGGGATCTTATTTTACTTAATTATTTATTACTATGGGTGACCAGATTTGAGCACTCATGTGCCACCCAACATATTCTTACCTGTCAGGTGTCAGATAACATACACTTGTACGAGTAATATATGCCGATAGATTTGGCTCTAAACCTTAAATACATATTATAGAAACATTATTATACATATTTTAAATACAGGGAAACTAACTGATTTTATACTTCCTACCTTCTAAAATACAAGTTGATTACAATAAAACTCAACTTATTATAGAAACATTATTATTACATTTTTTTTTTTATTTTTTATCCTCATTTTTATTCATGCATGTTCTTCTAGAAACTAAAAATATGGACAAATATGTAATATTACATAAATTGTTTTCTATTTTGGAAAAGTGGACTTATATTGTAAAACAGAACAAAATAATATAAATGTATATGTAACCTATTGGGCACGTTCAATATATTCTTTTAAATACTTAAAATTGTCAGCTGGCAATATGTATGCATAGATTTGTATAAGTTCTTTTGTGATGTATTTGGAAGGAAAGAAGAGCAATCACATGCTACTCGATGAATTTATTGTTTACACCTAAAAAGAACACAAAATTGCCGTGACCATCTTAATCTGATATGTTCATCTGTAAGCCACTAGTTATAAATTTTATAATACATGCACTCGCACTGGCAGTGACAAAATTACAGGAATCTCTATTTGGAAACTATTGTCATTGTCTAGCTGTTGTCAAATAAAAATGTGAAGACCATTACTCTAGTCCTCCTTTAAATTGTTGCCATGGGACTCAATGCACTCGAAAGGTGAAAAAGACCAGCCTGAATCCTAAGCGACTAAATCTAAAACCAGTATGTATTTTTTCCTGAGACAACCTGCAAAAATATATTTACATTGATCCATATCTAACACAATATCACTGTAAATATCGATAGTGTCCTGCTTTTGCACAAAAAAAATAAAGGGAAAAAAAAATCCTATTCCATTTCATCTCATTTCCCGCATAAACTAGGGATCGGTGTTCCAACGGGTAACTAAAATACAGTAATATCCAAAATC
Source organism: Primula veris (assembly GCA_963682055.1). Lineage (NCBI taxonomy): Eukaryota > Viridiplantae > Streptophyta > Magnoliopsida > Ericales > Primulaceae > Primula > Primula veris. The sequence continues at coordinate 19,621,992 of OY821749.1, read as the reverse complement.
ATAAAAGGAAATGGACTTTCATCAGCAACAATGTCGAACAATGATAATTTTTAATCTGAGTAGCACATAGGCAATAACATTGTTGTCCCGTTGTGAGGATTCACAATTCCGGGACTAACAGTGTCTGAGCATGACTATTCTATTTCACCATATTAACATGAAAAATTGTTTAACATGATCATCTTATTTTACTGTCTATGTTTTCCCCAAAGCACATAATATTTGTATGAGATAGTGGAAAATATATATTATCTGTAGGTCTTTTGAAGATGGCCGGAGAAGAAGCGACTTGATTGTTTAACCACTTCACCCTTTTGTGACCTCTACACTTCTCTTCTTTGCCTTCTGATCTAATAGTTGGTTAAATTCCACGTCAAAACTTCGTTATCAAGTTGCACTTCACCCTTGTCTGCAGATGGTATTTGTAATGCATTCTTTGGGTATCTATTAGGAGTAAGAAAAACTGAAAGCAGAGAAATGCTGCATTTTGGCTACTTTAAAATCCTGAAACTATATTCTATAAATCTATTTCCATCAAAATCTAACCAAAGGCAAAGTGAAACATGATTGCAATGTTTATGGGTAATCCTGCTATTGGCATCGGCTGATCTTAGGAGATGATGTTCTTTTTGAACTTGGATTAAGGCTAAAGCTTTAGCTCTTCGTTCTTGTTCATATTTGTCCTGAAATCGGAGGAATTAGATTAGTACATGGAATATGCTTATCAACAAATCAAGTAGTCGAATTCAATTTTGTAACTAAAGATCAATTGATTATAAACATAGGTTCAAAGGAAACAAGCAACAACATATAATACCCACTGTCTTTCATGGAATATATAGTAATGAAAGTACAAATTCCTACCAAAATAAGAAAAGAGACGAATGTAAGGCAGAGTTCGGAGAGTTAAATGGAAAGAAGTTATCATTATAATGCTAGCACGACACAATATTGTTGTGTAAGAGCCTCGAATTCATTCCGGTAGCCTCCAAAACTTAAAAGTTTCCACTAGACCGTATTCTTACTAATGTCATCTATCTTGAACCACATTCTCATAATTAGTGTCATCTTTAAACAATTCTCAAGACTTAAACTAGCTATTAATAAATAGGGGCAATTACCAAAAATATACCTAAACTCAATTAATTTACCAAAAAGATACCCTACAAACTATTGAAGCTGCTAAATTACAATGAATTTTTACATATTCAAATTAATTCACCGTGACTTCCGATGTTTCCGTGCTCTATTAACAATTTCCTTATTATAGATCGTAACTTAATCTGGTGGATCCGTACATTGATCTGTAGCCCAACTTACAAATCACAGTCATTAAACTTGTCAATCTGAGATTCAATCATATTAACGGTTGGTTTGGAAGAAGGGGAACAGAGAAAGTAATAACTCCGCTAGTTGTTTATCAAATCTTTTATTTCCCAATTGATTAAATCTTCAATTATGGAATCCTTTGTGAAAATCATGAAATTCAAGGATCGTTGATCTCTAGATTTACTTAGAGGAATAATAGATTATGTTTAAAATATGGTCATAAAAGGACCACAATATTGATTTTATGGTAGTGATATACACACAGATATGAAATGCAGAAGCATACAAGAAGAAAGCGATAATAAATAAATGGTGTATGCTGCATTGATACAGATGAACATCCTGAACATCAACCAGCTCCAAGGCTCTACGACAATATATGTATAAAAAAAATAAAAAAAATTATTCAGCACACATACTATCAGTCAATAATTTATCAGAAGTACTAAACATAAAAAAGCACCACCCAAGAAACGACATTTTCTTTCATAGTCAATAGTCATGGGATCGTTTTGTAGCTTGAATGGTTCAAAAGTTGTAGTTTGTTTTGTTTCCGGTTTCAATAATAATTGGTTCTCTTTGCTTAAAAAAAATAGTCATGGGATCGGAACAATAAAAATTTAAGATACAGAGAGATGAAATTAATTAAATGAGCCAACAAGATAGGTACAGATAAAGATCAACACTGTTACACTTTGGAGGCGTACATCCATAAAGCATTAATGAGACAGTGTTAAGCAATTGCATAACACTTGTTCTTGTGTGTATAAAATAAACTGGAAAAAAATAGAAAATTAGTGGACTAGCTAGGAAAAAATACAAACAACAGGTTAGATATAAAAAAAAAAAAAGAATAAAAAAAGACGAGGCATTGTTTAGGGAGGCCAGAAATTCGATCCACTTGTATAGCTTATAATTAGTAAAGTGACCCCAACTCGAAATGAGAAATAAAAGAGGAACTACAAAGAAACATCAAGTACGTACATAATAACCAATATTCAATAATGTAACCTACAGTGTTTAACATAATAAAAATAGGTTAACACTCCAAGAGTACCATAGTAATTCTGATCTAGACCTAGGGGATTTCGTTTATGGGACCCACTACTTTTAAAACCCTAAACTATTGTATGAAAAAACTCATTAGTGCTGTGCTTACACACCCTTCGATATTCCTCACGTAAGCATAGTCATTCATAATAAATGACGGCTGGAAAAATAGAAAGGTGTTGTGTGACATATTAGCTCACATATATATGTAAATAGATATAGAGAGAGAATATAGAGGGAGACAACAACATGATATTTATTAATCAGCATGTTATGAATGAATGTAAAATACAAGACCCCTAACCCTCTTTATATAGATAGAGGGGTAGGGTTATAAGCCCACTTGGGCCCATAAATTACAAGCCCAATAGTCCAATAATATCCTACAACACTCCTCCTTTGGACGTCTTGAATTATTCGTCTTCATGCAGTCGATCTGAGTCGAGTTCATTCGCAATGCTAAACACATAAAAACATTAGGGATGAAAAACCCAATGTGGGACAAAATCGGTACCTAGGAGAAACTGTGTAGCCGAATGATATAGGCCGAAATTCTATGTAATTAACTAACCACAAAACAGTGTGCCTCATCAAAACCTTGCCGGAGCAAACCCAATGGGAAAATCTCTGATCGAAGGAAAAAGAGTGCAACAGTGGTAGTAGTAGGGAATCAACCACAAAACAGGTGCCTCATCAAAACCTTGCTAGAGTAAACCCAGTGGGAAAAACCTCTAGTCGGAGGACAAAAGAGTACACAGTGGTAAGAAGTATACAACAGGATACTCCCCCTAATTTCGACAATCTTAAGTGAGATATAATGGGAACGTGTCTCGCTAAAAACCTTGCCAAGGAAAACCCAGTGGGAAAAAAACCTTGGTCTAAGGACAAAAAGAGTACACGAGCATGCGACTGGATGCTCCCCCTCACTTGCACACGACAGGGTGCGAAGATTTCGACTAAGTAGTAATTAGTGCAATAAGCATTCACCTGGATGCTCCCCCTCACTTGCACACGACTGGGTGCAAAGATTTCATATTCCAAGAAAGAGTACGAGCATTCGACTGGATGCCTCATTTACTTACATACGACTGGATGCAAGAAACTCTAACGTGGAATAGAACGAGCATTCAACTGGATGCTCTTAAAATTCATTTGTGAAGATTAATTTCGGCGAGAAATGCTAAACAGCATAATGTAGTCATGTCTCTCTTGATCAATAACAACAAGTTGTCTTATATGACAAGTGTTTTATCTGGATCGTGAGACAGAACATATGTAATTCAAATATGACTAATACTAGCTCGAAGCCATATACACTCTCTAGTCGTCTCATAGAGCACGAATAGATCAGAGTGATTCACTTGGAGTCATTCCAAGACGTCCAAGATGTCGCCTTATTCCTAATGGTAAAGACATACCATGTTAGGAATATCCCTTATGCGGGTCTGATAAGTAACCGGCATCGGTATAACCGAAAAAGAGTTGCGTTAATTCGAGTACCGAAGGGGGTAGGTACACTCGATGACGCAAATGGGATAAACTAGCCCACTTCCAAAATTACCATAAGGTAAGGGAATGTGTCTTTAGTGCCATTTCGATGGCAGCGTGTTAGCGCGATGTTGTGTCGAGCTATACCATTCACAACAGACGAGATGTTCGTCGTAGCACATTAGACCAAGTACAATGATGCGCTTATTGTACTTAGATATGAACATTATGGTTCAATATCTCTTCATCGTCTCATCAGGGACGGACTGGGTCTATATCAATGTCTAGTGATCGAACGATCATGGGAGAATCTGACGACTTAGCGTCATGATGACTAAAACGTCATAACACCTTCTGGGTGTAGTCTGAATCATGGACTTAGATTCAATCTTTACGGGACTCAATCATCAGGTTGAGTTACTACCGTGTCTTCCCAAGATCCTTCATCTCGAAGGCAAATCCAAAAATGGATCGCGTAATAAAACACGCAAGGGCATAATACTTGTTCAAGTATCCCAAGCTAATCAAGTACTCACTTAGGCGGTATACCACATCCGCTCGGATTATATTAATCCATATAGTGAACGTCTCAGTCAATTGAGATCGTGTTCCGTGGTCAGAAACTACTTGATTTAAGCACATGAAGTCACACATGGACCTTCATCTATATCTCTTTGTCTAAATCCCCATAGAGATAAAACCGTGACCACATTCATGGCTGCATACTCAGTTTTTCGGAAACTACTAAACTGGTAAAGTAGGGGACTGTTATAATGTCCATTACGAGGAAATCAACCATCTCGTAATCAATTCCAAGGTGTGAGAGAAGCCTTGCGCTACTAGGCGAGCATTCTACAATCTCATTATTCTCATCACTTTTCCTCGAATAACCAAATAAACGAACTCGTTTAACATTGGTGGTGTTGGAACTACAGGTCCGAACACACTTTCGCTAAGGAGTCTACTTGGATTGCAAGTTTCCATTAGTCCAGTCTATTCTACGTTGACTTCAGGCAACGGTATATGGTTCTCTGTCATAATTTGTTCATATTATCAGTCGTCACTGAATATATGAACAAGTAATCAATAACAGTCTCGTTTCGCTTCAATATCGTCTAAGATACCATGATCGACAGATATTTCGAGATTCTTAGGATGAGGAGGAAATCACACATCTCCTTGATCCTTTATAATCACGTGCGACAAACGAGTTTTAGTTCACCACCTCTGGGGCTGAACGAATTTGGAACCGGTCAACTTGTATCTTGGGAAGGACGAAAGACTGACGGCCGACGGCAGCGTCCTTTGCTTGGCGGGTTCGGCCAAAAGCAACGTGTTACGAATGGAACACGGCGTCCGACAGGGACGTCTATCCTTGCAAGCATTTTGCAGCAGGTATAAATGATCTAGTGACATCTCATAAAGTCATTAAATGCATCTGGCATTTAGTTAGACTTGAGGGAGTCTATGCACTTACTTATCACTAAGTGCAGTTTTGGGGATCAAGCTAAGACTGAGTGGGTTATGCCACGTTATTTCACGTCGTTCCTTATCAACGGTAACGTGCAAATCTCCCCCTAACGACGGGGAGAATAGTCTTAGCGATGTCACTTTCGCATATCATGCGGTAAAGAGATCGCTTGCCAAGGTTACTCTATCAAATGATAGGTAGGGGATTCATAATCGACTTATGTCCCCTTCAGAGGTCCATATTTTGAACGCTATAGCGGCTCAATCAAAATATTAAGCACTCAAACACGCGTTCATATGAGGCATCTGGCTCATAACCAGTAACCAACTGGTACGCATTTAGTGTTTTGAGTGACTATGGCCTCAGACGGACCAATGCAGCAAAATAGCATGAACCCACACGGAAATATAAATCTTGGTGCGCAAGACCAAGAAGTGCGTGCAACCATTTGCAGTCGCATCATCAAACTTTCCGTGAGTCCATTTGGGTCTGAACATAATCGACAGGATGTTCAATTTCAATTTCCAAACTCAAGTAATTCAAATCGAATTTTCGATTCTTACTCTTCGGAATTATCAAGTCGACTAGACTTTTCAGGATAATCCGGATCATGAGCCATCAACTTAATGATAGGGCTAATAGTTTGGAAAGTGCTGCATTTATGTGGACAACATTAAAATGTGACCATATTGTCGATGCATCAACCATAACCATTTATATTTATGGTCCGTCTTATGGTTGGATAAGTCCACAATAACTCCTTCAATTCTTTACAAGAATTCTACGAGTTCATTTCATGATCTTTACACATATTAGTCTTTCAAAGTGAGCATTAGTGGCATGAATTTTGGATTAATCACGAAATATATTCTCAAAGAGAATCCAAATACGATGCGATTATAAATCAAGCATCGTCTTTTGACCCGGGAATATCTCATCCGGTCAATGCCACAATATCAAAATGCTATTATCAATCGACGACAGGCGAATGATAGTATAGACAATCATGTCTTAGCATTTAAATTCTTTATCATTCGACGACAGGCGAAATGATAAGGTAACTTTAAATGCTTTAAAGAATGTGGTAGCAACCACTTGAAAGACATTCCAACTCCTCTAAAATACGCTTTTGGTCGTATTGAATGGAGACTATGTAAAAAAATTTCAATTCTTTCATGAGCTATTACCAGGTAACACTGGTTTTCTCGAATATTTTATAACTCAACAAGGTACGACAGGACCTATAGGAGTATAACGCCTCATATTTGACAAATCAATTTGGCTTTACCAAAGATTTCGATTTTTGGAACGACAGGTCCAGAATCGCTGTCACTGAGTACACTTTTAGGCAAGTAATTGGTGAAATTATGTGGTACACTGCTACCCACTATTTCCAGAAAACCAACTACACCACAAGTATTGCCTAAAATTTCATAATTTAAAGTTTGGTCACATTTGTCAAAAGAATTTGCTCAAAAAAACACTTTAAATTATTTCGAGAAATTTCGTAAACAGGCAAACCATAATCCAAAAGTATGGTCCAAATGGAAAAATAATAATCCATATGGAAAACATAATCCAGATGAGCGAAAAAATGGCTCAATGATTTATCAAAATCAATAAAGAAAGGTCTCAAACTCATTTGAGCCACAAAATCGGGGGTCTCAAGAGTTTCCTTTCAGTTAGCTTTAACCACATTAGCATCGGTTTTTTTCACCTTTATAATAGTTGTGAACTATTTAAGGAGTAACCGTGCATGACCTTTGTCTTTATAGCATAGAGTTGCCTCTTTGAGCATTATCTCTTCCTTTGTGACAATGGGCCATATTGTTCATTTCAATTACTTTCTTGGAGCCACAGGTTTTCGATTTTGACAATTGTCTAAAATCTCGCTTGGCTAGACGATTCATCAGGATCGCGACAGTTCGAGACAAATAACACTTGTCTTGGTTCTCGATTCGTGGAAAAAAAAATATACACGAAGAGCATTAATATCTGGCAAACAATTCGCCATTGACCCAATAGGATTAAAACTACTCACCGGGGCAATTTTCCTATCCAATAACAGATGGGCGATAAAGGAACATGGTGAATATAAATTCACGATACTGCTTATGGAATACAATTTCCAAGCTAGTATTTTGGTGAAGGATTGCTCCCATATGTCAATTTCAGACATTTGTTCACCATAGACATCATGACGTCTCAAATGTGGCGGCGGAATAAAATCAACGCCTTAGCATTCATCCTGATGGTAACAACAAATTTGTGTTTTACTCATCAAAGATGGCATCCAAAAAAATGGGGCATCACATTTTCACACATCAGGGTGAGTAACATGTGGTGACGGATTAAAATCAACATTTAAACAGTCATTTCGCAAGTATGCTTTACGATTTTTCTCATCATAGATGGCATCCAACATGTGTTGGGAGTTCTGGATTATTTATCATATAAAACGACTGGTTTATATTTTTATGGTTTGCAAAAGCACAAACTTTTTTTCGAAACGACAGGTTCGAAAATATTAGTTTTGCTTTTCATGTGAATCGGTTCTCATTGATCGAACAACGGGTCGATACTGAAACACCAATTCGGCGAAACATACATCACTATATAAACACACTCGGGGAAATTATTATTTAGTCAACCCCTTTCGGTAGCTCTATTTGAACACGACCAGGAAAGACGGTGAGGGGGGTGGGCACGAATGCCTCTTAAAAACCGACCTCATTAGGAGAACGACTTCCGCCTTTATCTTTCCTAGACATCGTATCCAAATAGGTGAGCCTATTTGGGGAAGATTCATAATTTTTCCAACTTAAATGTGAATATATACGATTTTCGCTTTTTTATATATGGCTATAATATTAACAATATAGACAATATCTATCTAGATTAACCACATATATATAAACAGGCAGTAAATATATTTTAGGATCTATCTAATCATGCAGTAGATTTGATGTTATAAACAAATCAATTTAAGATTATCAATCAATCCATAAATATTCTAACATATCAAATCAAATCAATTTAAGATTATCAATTAGATCTAATCCAATAATTTACTGGCATATGTGATATTTATATATATGATAATATCAAAAGATATGATTACGCTAACAAGATATCAATCAATTATCTATGTTTATCGCCATATGAATAATTCTATACATGGTAGTTTTAACATGCAAACAAAACAATATATTTTTAATTACCAATTAATTCTATATATGGTAATTTTTAACATGCAAAGTGGTTAAATATACATGGAAACATATCAATTTATTCAATTAACATGCAATTTTTATTCACTTGCCTTTTTAATAAATATATATATGCATGTGGGTGAATATTTAGACCGAATATTAACTTTTATAACACATATATACTGTTTTTATACATGTAATATACTACAGGGACTATCCGTGTAATTTCAGCAAACTATATATCTATTTACAGCATTATTACGGCTTCAGTCCATAATTTCAGACAAGTTTCAGTTTAGTCCTTGAGTAATTTCCAGAATAGGTTACAGCTTTCAGAGAATTACAAATCAGTACATACGTTTCAGTTTGTTGCAGATTTAATCCGACAGATTAATACATGTTTTACAATTACATGATTTGGGTTATTTTGTATGATCTTATCAACAAATATGATTTTATAATCAACAATATGTGTGTTACGATCATATATAGTTATCCATACATGTAACAAACTCTAATACACATGGATTATATACTACGGTATATTTATCATGTTTTAGTTATCCATAAAATAATACGTGCGATCACATATATGGAATAAATTAAGTTTTGAATTCGGTACCTTACGCACGGTATGTTGATGAAGGTCGATATAGCAAAACCCTAAAAACCCGGATAAACCTCAAGGTTTATAAATACCCAATATCCGTCCGTTTACCAAAAATCTCCAATATCCGTGAGCGTATATCCTATTCTTCGCGAGCAAAGTGCCGATAACGTGTTGTGTGACATATTAGCTCACATATATATGTAAATAGATATAGAGAGAGAATATAGAGGGAGACAACAACATGGTATTTATTAATCAGCATGTTATGAATGAATGTAAAATACAAGACCCCTAACCCTCTTTATATAGATAGAGGGATAGGGTTATAAGCCCACTTGGGCCCATAAATTACAAGCCCAATAGTCCAATAATATCCTACAACAAAAGGTAATTTGTTATAGTGCTAATGGGCAATACGTAATTATATTTGTTTTTTTTATCACATAGGATGAACTGTTTTGTTGTGTAGTATTAGGAGTGATGAACTTATTAATTAATGTAATTAATTGACCAATTGCTAGCTATCAAATACTAGTATAACAAAATTGGTAATGCTGAATTTAAGTTGTCAAATCAAGACTTAATGGAAAATTTATTTTCGTAGATTTTTATATGCTTATGATAGAACATAAAAATTAGACCCGAATATTCTATTCGGGTAATAATCAATCCACTTTATAAATGGGTATCCAACGCTTAAATGGGTAATCACATGCTTTTTATAGGAGAATAAGTTAGTTACTATCAAAAGCCCAAGCCCACTTAACTAGGAACCCATGTCTGAAAAACCCCCTGAGATGGAGACATTTGTCAACATCCTAGAAAGCATAGTTGCCTATAAATAGCCAACTACCCCTCCTAGAAAAGGACCGAAAAATCCATCTAAAAAATATAGAGAGGAGTTGTGAAAAGAGAGAAACTAGTCAAAGCTTAGCCTGAAAAGAAGCAAGCCGAACAGCGAGAGAGCCGAATATCGAAGAGAAAGAAGAACGACCAAGATAAGAGATTAAGCAGTCAAATCGAGCACAATTGTAATAAAGAAGTACTAATCCGAGCAAGTGTAACAATCCGAATAAGTGTAATAATCCGACCAATAATAAAGATCAAGAAATGTCCATTATTTACCGTTGATTTACCATTATTATATTGTTGAAAAGCCTAACGTGATTGCCAAAAGTTATGGTTTTATCAAATGGCGCCGTCTCCGGGAATCATCTAGTTCCCAACTAGCTTAGACTTCGAATACCAATACTCTACCAGACGAGCGACAATGGTGACCAATATAGAAGAAACCCATCCCGAGATAGTAGAAACCAATAACCAACACGTGCAGATTAGCCAACAAGACCTCGACGATCTACTCGCCATCCGCGATAGATACGACGCTATCCAGTCCGAAAACCAACCGACAACCTCCAATGTCCACCGAGAACAACCGATTGAACAACCCCAATAGCTTGAAGGGGTCGTCGAAGAATACCAAACGTCCTCGGAAGACGAACAAGCCTTGCCCGTACTAAGGCGCGCAAGAAGACGCATACCCGGATCCCAGGCAGGACCGAGCTCAAGAGTCCCTTTGCCAACGGCCTCAGTCAACTCTGGTGCCCGTTTACAAACAAACGAAGCTGACCGGCTTGGTATGCCTGAAGGTCATGAACTCGAACAGTTGTCCCGATTACCGACTCACCCACCAAGGATGATTACACCACCCACGGTGGAAGTACAACACATCGTTCCAATAGCTGATAAAAGGAACAACGCCCAGCTGCAAGCTCAGCTGGCAGCGTATATGACGGCCATGGCAGCAGCCGGCATCAGACTGCCGGGTACTCAACCTGCCAACGCAGACAAAGATCCATGTCATGAAGCGGAAGATTCCGCCTATAGGGCCGTCTTGGAAGCGGCGGGCCGGCGACCAGATCAAGAAGTGCCCCATCAAGGGGGCAACGTCCCGATAACAATCCCTCCGACCTTCGTCCACCCAAACGCGTATACGGAACATGTCCTCGACAGAAACCCGAAGGACGATAGGTATCCCGAACACATGATCGGGGGAGGATACGGCCCACCACCACAACAGGGGGGATACACCCCCCTACCAAGCCACGGATGAAGCGTTCCAACAGGCTTGGAACGTATGCCAAGAAACCCCATGTACCGAACAGATCACGCGATACCGCAATCCTGTGGGGTTCGTCATCCCCGAGTTCAGGCTCTATGATGGAAGGAGTTGTCCCATTGACCATCTAAGGCACTACAAGACGAAGATGGAGCTGTGGAGTGATGACCATGCGATGATGTGCAAGTTTTTCAAAAACAGTTTGCCCCAAGAGGCTTCATCGTGGTACCATAACTTACCACGGGGCTCTATAAGAGACTGGGCGGAGCTTCTAAGAGCGTACTCCACCCGATACGCTGCTCATCGGAAGAAAAAGGTTAGTATTGAAACCCTTCTAAAAATGACGATGATGCCAAATGAAAGGCTCAACGACTACTGCATACGTTTCATCGACGTAGCAAACCAGATTCCACAATATGCCAGTAATATAGCCATCCAGAACTTTATCAACTCCATCCCTAATAGCTATTGGGCGAGAAGGAAGTTCATAGGCAAAAATTTTCCGACCACTGATTCCCTGCTAGCTATTGTACCCACCTTACCGATAAAAATGACGAATTGCGTATCCTCAACCGAACTCTACCAAGAAGAGAATTGGTCCGAGAGGCACAGGTGGGTCGCAAAAGAGTTAGAAATAACTAGGGAGAAACATTCAAACCGACCAGAAATGACAAAGGTCCCGAGGTCCATAGCAGGGTAGAGCGACCACGAGAACCTGAGCCCAAACCGCTCCAGATCGCATACCCAACACCGATCAACGAACATAAACCCCTCCAGCTCACCTACCATGTACCAACCAAGCAGTCACAACAAGGCCGGTTCCAGGGAAGGGAAAAGCAAACGAGCTTCGAACTGGTCGAATTGAGATACTCTTTCAACCTGTCGGCTGAAGATATCCTCAAGAATATCCGCAGAGAAAGCTGGTATTCACGGCCAGAGCCGCTCGCTACCCCCCCTGAGCATAGAGACCCCAAGATTTTCTGCGCCTATCACGAGAACTACGGACACCTCACCGAGCACTGCCGTAACCTGCGGTGGAAAATGAACCTGTGGGGCGATGCGGGATACCTGGCCAAGTTCATCAAAGGCGTCGGAAATAAAGGCAAACAACTGGCGATTGAGGGAGCCGACAACCGGCAAGGCAAAACAATCAACGTCGTTCATATGTCATGACCCAAGGGCACGGGTGGGGAACGATCGCGACAACGGCAACTGGCACACTTTGTCCAAGTAGCCAGGGCGTCACAGGCGTCGACCTCCAAACGACAATGCACGCCGCGATGACATCCGCCCATTTCCTTCTCGGATCTGGACGAAGAAGGGGTGATTTACCCCCACGGGGACGCCATCAACCTCCGTGTTCAGATAGGCCTTGACACGGTCAGCAGGGTGCTTGTCGATCAAGGAGCCTCTTGTGATATCATGTACAGAGAACTCTTCGACAAGATGGAACTCAAGCTGCAAGATCTACAGCCTACCGATGTCACACTGATCGGGTTCATCTCCGAGACAACTAAACCGTTGGGAAAGATCGTCATAAGTGTCACTACGGGATCCGTATCAGTTCCCGTTGAGTTCTTAGTGGTAAACGACAACTCCGCCCACAACGCGATCTTGGGTCGACCTTGGCTTCACGCCATGAAGGCCATACCCTCGACCTACCACCAAAAAGTCAAATACCCAAATGATCGGGGAGAGATCGAGACAGCCAGAGGATGTCAAGAAGATTTAAGACGCTGTGAGGACATTACCGCTGCCCTTCAAAAACAGTTGAGCGTTGTCGAACAATCCACCAGCACAAAGAAGCTGATCAACCACATAGCCAAACCGAGAGGGTTGTCGAAGAACAAGTAGGAGAAACTCTTAGGAAGGTGTATATCCCGGGTACGGACGAGGAGCACTACTTCCTCCTCGGTGATGACCTTCCAAAATAGGAATCCGAAGAGTTAGAAGCATTCCTCTTCAACAACATTGATAAATTCGCCTGGAGCCCTAAAGACATGCCATGCCTAGACATACAAGTACAGGTGCACCTTACCACCCCTGCTTAATGACATTGTCTTTTATCTTTTGAATAAATTAAATGTCTTATCATGCTGTCTAACAAGTGCAGCTGAAATTCCCAAACGGCCTAAGTACCTAGGAATACTATGAAATTCCCAAACGGCCTGAGTGCCTAGGAATACTATGAAATTCCCAAACGGCCTGAGTGCCTAGGAATACTATGAAATTCCCAAACGGCCAAAGTGAATTTCATAGTATTCCTCGGTAATTGGATTTGTACAGTTTGTCGTCGTCGGACAGCCAGAAACGAGGAGCCTTTCTCGTAATTTTTAGTGCTTTTATCTTATCTGGTGGGTGAGTCCCATTTCGCAGATAGTGACTCATGTCGTCCATCCAACCTGGTTCGTATTGTACTGACGTTATTCGGTCTATTCTTTTGGTTATGCTAGGGGTTGGCAGTAGTTCCACTGTGATCGACCCAGTGTCAGTTAATGTTAATGTTGAGGCTAGGGTGGCCAGGGCATCGGCATGTGCGTTTTCGGTGCGATTGATTCTTATTAACTCGCACTGTTCGAAGGTGGCCATCAAGCTCTGAACCTTCTCTTGGTAGAGGATCATTCTGTCATCTTTGGCTTGGTACTCGCCGATGGCTTGATTCACAATCAGCATTGAGTCGGAGCTTGCAGTTAAGTGGGAGCATCCGAGGGACCGGGCAATGAGCATACCGTTTATCATGGCTTCGTACTCAGCCTCGTTATTGGTAGCTCGGAAACCCAGTTTAATGCTTTTCTCTATGATCGCTCCCTCTCTAGACTTGAGGACGATCCCTGCTCCTGATCCGTCCTTGGTGGCTGATCCATCGACATGAATCTGCCAATGTGATTGTGGGGACATAGCCGTAGGCTCGTCATACCCTTCGGTGAATTCCGCGACGAAATCGGCCAAGACTTGTCCCTTTATGGCATGTCGGGGTGCGAACTCGATATGAAATTGGGATAATTCGACTCCCCATGCGGCCACTCTGCCACTGATGTCGGTCCGTCGAAGCGATTCCTTGATATGGAATTTCGTGTATACTTGGACCTGATGAGCTATAAAATAGTGCGGCAACTTCCTGGTCGCGACGACCAATGCCAAGCACAGCTTTTCCAAGGGTAGGTATCGTGTCTCGGCTTCAACCAGAGTTTTGCTGACGAAGTAGATAGGGAATTGTTCGCGACCTTCTTCTCTTAGGATAACCATGTCATCTATGTATACCTCCATTGTCTTCCCTATATGATCTCGACATACCCTTGTTATCATCCTTTGGTATGTTGCTCCCGCGTTGCGTAGGCCGAACGGCATTACCGTATAGCAATAGTTTTCCAAAGGCGATATAAAAGACGTCTTCTCTTGATCTTCGTGGGCGAGGGGGATTTGGTGGTACCCTGAATACGCGTCCAGGAAGGTCATCCGTTCCGCTCCTGCAGTTGCGTCCACCAATTGATCAATTCTTGGAAGGGGAAAGTGGTCCCTCGGACAGGCTTTGTTGAGATTGGTGAAGTCTATACAGACTCTCTCCTTTCCATTCTTCTTGGGAACGACGACAGGATTGGATAACCATTTCGGATAGAAGACCTCCCTTATGGCTCCAGCCTCTAATAGCTTGTGGACCTCAGCAATTATAGCTGCCCTGTGCTGTACAGACACTTTTCTGCTCCTCTGAGCTATCGGTTTGCACTCGGCGTCAACACTCAGGTGGTGACATGCCGTTTTAGGGTCTAGGCCTGGCATGTCTTTAGGGCTCCAGGCGAATTTATCAATGTTGTTGAAGAGGAATGCTTCTAACTCTTCGGATTCCTGTTTTGGAAGGTCATCACCGAGGAGGAAGTAGTGCTCCTCGTCCGTACCCGGGATATACACCTTCCTAAGAGTTTCTCCTACTTGTTCTTCGACAACCCTCTCGGTTTTGGCTATGTGGTTGATCAGCTTCTTTGTGCTGGTGGATTGTTCGACAACGCTCAACTGTTTTTGAAGGGCAGCGGTAATGTCCTCACAGCGTCTTAAATCTTCTTGACATCCTCTGGCTGTCTCGATCTCTCCCCGATCATTTGGGTATTTGACTTTTTGGTGGTAGGTCAAGGGTATGGCCTTCATGGTGTGAAGCCAAGGTCGACCCAAGATCGCGTTGTGGGCGGAGTTGTCGTTTACCACTAAGAACTCAACGGGAACTGATACGGATCCCGTAGTGACACTTATGACGATCTTTCCCAACGGTTTAGTTGTCTCGGAGATGAACCCGATCAGTGTGACATCGGTAGGCTGTAGATCTTGCAGCTTGAGTTCCATCTTGTCGAAGAGTTCTCTATACATGATATCACAAGAGGCTCCTTGATCGACAAGCACCCTGCTGACCGTGTCAAGGCCTATCTGAACACGGAGGTTGATGGCGTCCCCGTGGGGGTAAATCACCCCTTCTTCGTCCAGATCCGAGAAGGAAATAGGCGGATGTTGTGACGACCCAGATTTCCAGGAAGGAAATTCTGTGGTGCGGTATTGTGCGCCAGTCCCACATCGCCCAGATATGAGAGTACTCGTGTGGTATATGAGCTTAAAGATCCATTTCCTATCAACAAGGCCTTTTAAAGCCGTGCGGCACAACAGCGAGGACGAAACTCCACAGTTAAGCGTGCTTAACTTGGAGTAGTACCAGGATGGGTGACCCCCCTGGGAAGTTGTGCCAAAGCGGACAATATTGTTGATACGGGCGTGGCGGTTCGGTCTGTTTGGGCCGGGTCGTTACAGGTGGTATCAGAGCCTCTATCTGGCCGAAAATGTGGAGACTAGCGCATGTGTGTGGACCCCTGAAGGACGACATGTCCGACGAGGACGTCGTGCCTAAAGGGAGGGTGATTGTGACGACCCAGATTTCCAGGAAGGAAATTCTGTGGTGCGGTATTGTGCGTCAGTCCCACATCGCCCAGATATGAGAGTACTCGTGTGGTATATGAGCTTAAAGATCCATTTCCTATCAACAAGGCCTTTTAAAGCAGTGCGGCACAACAGCGAGGACGAAACTCCGCAGTTAAGCATGCTTAACTTGGAGTAGTACCAGGATGGGTGACCCCCCTGGGAAGTTGTGCCAAAGCGGACAATATTGTTGATACGGGCGTGGCGGTTCGGTCTTTTTGGGCCGGGTCATTACAGATGTCGTCGCGGCGTGCATTGTCGTTTGGAGGTCGACGCCTGTGACGCCCTGGCTACCTGGCCAAAGTGTGCCAGTTGCCGTTGTCGCGATCGTTCCCCACCCGTGCCCTTGGGTCGTGACATATGAACGACGTTGATTGTTTTGCCTTGCCGGTTGTCGGCTCCCTCAATGGCCAGTTGTTTGCCTTTATTTCCGACGCCTTTGATGAACTTGGCCAGGTATCCCGCATCGCCCCACAGGTTCATTTTCCACCGCAGGTTACGGCAGTGCTCGGTGAGGTGTCCGTAGTCCTCGTGATAGGCGCAGAAAATCTTGGGGTCTCTATGCTCAGGGGGGGTAGCGAGCGGCTCTGGCCGTGAATACCAGCTTTCTCTGCGGATATTCTTGAGGATATCTTCAGCCGACAGGTTGAAAGAGTATCTCAATTCGACCAGTTCGAAGCTCTTTTGCTTTTCCCTTCCCTGGAACCGGCCTTGTTGTGACTGCTTGGTTGGTACAGGGTAGGTGAGCTGGAGGGGTTTATGTTCGTTGATCGGTGTTGGGTATGCGATCTGGAGCGGTTTGGGCTCAGGTTCTCGTGGTCGCTCTACCCTGCTATGGACCTTTGTCCTTTCTGGTCGGTTTGAATGTTTCTCCCTGGTTATTTCTAACTCTTTTGCGACCCACCTGTGCCTCTCGGACCGATTCTCTTCTTGGTAGAGTTCAGTTGAGGATACACAGTTCGTCGTTTTTATCGGTGAGGTGGGTACAATAGGCTAGCAGGAAATCAGTGGTCGGAAAATTTTTGCCTATGAACTTCCTTCTCGCCCAATAGCTATTAGGGATGGAGTTGATAAAGTTCTGGATGGCTATATTACTGGCGTACTGTGGAATCTGGTTTGCTACGTCGATGAAACGTATGCAGTAGTCGTTGAGCCTTTCATTTGGCATCATCGTCATTTTTAGAAGGGTTTCAATACTAACCTTCTTCTTCCGATGAGCAGCGTATCGGGTGGAGTACGCTCTTAGCAGCTCCGCCCAGTCTCTTATAGAGCCCCGTGGTAAGTTATGGTACCACGATGAAGCCTCTTGGCCCAAACTGTTTTTGAAAAACTTGCACATCATCGCATGGTCATCACTCCACAGCTCCATCTTCGTCTTGTAGTGCCTTAGATGGTCAATGGGACAACTCCTTCCATCATAGAGCCTGAACTCGGGGATGACGAACCCCACAGGATTGCGGTACCACGTGATCTGTTCGGTACATGGTGTTTCTTGGCATACGTTCCAAGCCTGTTGGAACGCTTCATCCGTGGCTTGGTAGGGGGGGTGTATCCCCCCTGTTGTGGTGGTGGACCGTATCCTCCCCCGATCATGTATTCGGGATACCTATCGTCCTTCGGGTTTCTGTAGAGGACATGTTCCGTATACGCGTTTGGGTGGACGAAGGTCGGAGGGATTGTTATCGGGACGTTGCCCCCTTGATGGGGCACTTCTTGATCTGGTCGCCGGCCCGCCGCTTCCAAGGCGGCCCTATAGGCGGAATCTTCCGCTTCACGACGTGGATCTTTGTCTGCGTTGGCAGGTTGAGTACCCGGCAGTCTGATGCCGGCTGCTGCCATGGTAGTCATACACGCTGCCAGCTGAGCTTGCAGCTGGGCGTTGTTCCTTTCATCAGCTATTGGAACGATGTGTTGTACTTCCACCGTGGGTGGTGTAATCATCCTTGGTGGGTGAGTCGGTAATCGGGACAACTGTTCGAGTTCATGACCTTCAGGCATACCAAGCCGGTCAGCTTCGTTTGTTTGTAAACGGGCACCAGAGTTGACTGAGGCCGTTGGCAAAGGGACTCTTGAGCTCGGTCCTGCCTGGGATCCGGGTATGCGTCTTCTTGCGTGCCTTAGTACGGGCAAGGCTTGTTCGTCTTTTGAGGACGTTTGGTATTCTTCGACGATCCCTTCAAGCTGTTGGGGTTGTTCGATCGGTTGTTCTCGGTGGACATTGGAGGTTGTCGGTTGGTTTTCGGACTGGATAGCGTCGTATCTATCGCGGATGGCGAGTAGATCGTCGAGGTCTTGTTGGCTAATCTGCACGTGTTGGTTATTGGTTTCTACTATCTCGGGATGGGTTTCTTCTATATTGGTCACAATTGTCACTCGTCTGGTAGAGTATTGGTATTCGAAGTCTAAGCTAGTTGGGAACTAGATGATTCCCGGAGACGGCGCCATTTGATGAAACCATAACTTTTGGCAATCACGTTAGGCTTTTCAACAATATAATAATGGTAAATCAACGGTAAATAATGGACATTTCTTGATCTTTATTATTGGTCGGATTATTACATTTATTCGGATTGTTACACTTGCTCGGATTAGTACTTCTTTATTACAATTGTGCTCGATTTGACTGCTTAATCTCTTATCTTGCTCGTTCTTCTTTCTCTTCGATATTCGGCTCTCTCGCTGTTCGGCTTGCTTCTTTTCAGGCTAAGATTTGACTATTTTCTCTCTTTTCTCAACTTCTCTATATATTTTTTAGATGGATTTTCCGGTCCTTTTCTAGGAGGGGTAGTTGGCTATTTATAGGCAACTATGCTTTCTAGCATGTTGACAAATGTCTCCATCTCAGTGGGTTTTTCAGACATGGGTCCCTAGTTAAGTGGGCTTGGACTTTTGATAGTAACTAACTTATTCTACTATAAAAGGCATGTGATGACCCATTTAAGCGTTGGATACCCATTTATAAAGTGGATTGATTATTACCCGAATATAGAATATTCGGGTCTAATTTTTATGTTCTATCAACATACAACCCCAATATTTTAGAACATATGGAGTATTATTAGGACGGATCCATTAAATTACTTGCCTAGATCTCTCTTTGACATCTTTGTAGAGTACAGGATAGAGAAACATTCCTCTATACACTCGGTTTTTCTTAAATTTAATGGGGACTTTACTGTCAGATTAACTTCAAAATTTGATTAAATGTGTAATAATTTCTGATATCTTAATTATAGTATATGGACAGTTATCTTAGTATTAGGAGTATTTAAGAGGCTTTTGGTCTCATCCAGCATGAAAGAGCATGGTATGCAAAATGTTATAGAGGATACTTTCGAAAACCCTAAATCGGTTAGGAAATGGCAGATATCATTTTATTTTATTTACCATTCTTCTGTTTGTTTTTACCTCAATTCCTAGCTAGGAACATTGCAAGGACCAGCACCGTGAAATGTACAAGAGATAGGAATTAAAAGTTAAACATATAAATGAATACAGTTAATGATAAGTGACCAAATTTTTGACAAAAATTGATGATGGCATATATGACACTAACGAAAAGTCATAAATTTCACATATGTAACGTCTATATTAATTGTTTTAATTTCGCTCATCTTAGATATGTCATATAGTGCTCATTGATATTTAACTATAATTAAAGAGGACGCAATTGTTTTCTAACTAAACATTAATGTTTGCACGATAATCCAAACCAAGTGCTCTTCGAATTATAATTAATTAACATGAAACTTACCAACTCATTTGTGGCAATAAATTAATCTTGTCGCCGATTTTACCAAGTACGATGCTGAATTAGTTTAAACTAAGCTACTGTTTATTACTCACCCATTCGGTCGGGTTGGGTCTTTAATTTACTCTAGTGAGGAGTTGTAAAAAAACATAAATAAAACGTTTCTGCAAAACTCCAAATATATAAATATCCCTTCTTGTCTATTGGCATTGCTCATTGTTCAAAGTAATTTATCTCTTCTAGTCTAGCCACTGCAATTGCGAAATTACAACTCTAATTTTTGCCGCCATATTTATTTGAAGGTAACAATCTACTTATCCTTTATGTGTTGTTCCTTCCTATGTCGTTCACCTTATTGATGCATTTTGGTTTTTATTTATTTTCCAAACCACAAAATTGTGGTTATTTCGACATACTTTAAGGCCTTGTTTGTTGCATATTATGTGGTATGTGTGATTGGATATGAAGTACAATGAGTTCCATAAAAAATGTGTTTGACTATATTTGTATAGCTGGACTATATATCCGATCCGAACTCCAAATGATCAAAATGATGCATTTGAAAAGTCATGTTGGGATGGTATTGATAGTGGCGAGCCTGATTTTCTTCCCAACCTCGGCTTAATCAATTCGCATCGGCTCCGATCTTCTGAGGTATCCGAAGTGGGCTATGTCGGCTACGGTGACGAGATGATCTTCGTGTCTGCGCAAGAAACGAATAGGGGCCCGGGGTTGGTACCAGGTTTTTTCTCTCCAACGATCAAGTCAGTATCGGTGTTAACTGAAAGTAAGAATATAATTAAGGGTGAGGGACCGGGCCGGTTCCAAGTCGTGGTATCGGATGGCACATGCAGTATTCTGGGGGTCCGGGTTGTTTAAGCTTTATCTCTCCTCTCTGTATTTGTGTGTCCTGCTCTAAGTGGTATTAGTGGGGGTATTTATAGTGTGATCAGAGGTGTATTAGCCCTTGGATCACTGTACTGTAAGATGCTGATCCAACGGCGTTAGGTCATTTATGACTCTGACAAGAGTACTGTCCTCTACCGGGGCCCACAGGGAGGTGGCCTGTGATTGGGCCACGTCGATGAAACGCCAGGAGGGTCCCTCAGGGGAGCAGCAACATTAATTGGGGAAGCGTACTCGACACGCTTCTCTAGACCGGTGTGATCACAGACCGGTCTCTCCAGATCCGGGGTGATGCGTGGCCTATGTTTGACAGAGCCGGATAGCATGCTGTGATGACGGTATTGCCCCGGACAAGGGGGTGTCGACATTCCCTCGCCAGATAGTTCCCGAATTATAAGTGTAAGAACATTTTCTAATCCCGACACAGTAAAAGTATTATAAGTAACCCAACCAAAAGGTCTGTGTGTATTGACTACTCGTCTGTTATAGGATGGTGTAACTTTATCTTTCGTTTTCACGTTAAATGGTACACCAAAACCTACTTGGTATTACAACTACGTAAGATTAAAACTAACCCATAAATGAATGGAGATGTAATTATTAAAAATTTAAAATTACGTCAAGATTGAAACTAACCTCGAAAATTGTTAGTTTGGTAACAAACTTAAAAAAAAAAACTACCATTTTAATTGACCGAGACTACTTTGTGGGAAATGGGTATATACTCCCTCCGTTCCCATTTAATTGTTCACTACGAAACTACGTGCAATTTTGACCGGCTTATAACTTGTATTAAAATTGTCGAAATGAATTTTTTTTAAATTTAATCATAAAATTTAACATTTGAATTATATGATCAACTTTTGAAAATTTTTATTCCGACAATTTTGGTACAAATTCTTGACCAGTCAAAATTACACGTAGTTTCGTAATGAACAATTAAATACGAACGGAGGGAGTAATAGGTAATTACTTCTTACTTCTTACTTCTTAGCCTTCTATTGTTATAGTTGTATTGGGAGGGAGAATTTTCTTCTAATCGTATATCTCACAGATGTGAGAACATTGTCATAGAGCAAGAAAATTCAAAAATAAAATAGTTTTCTTTCTGAAGTAAAGAAAAAAGTTTATGTATCGATAATTTGTATCTCTCTGAAATAGTTTTTACTTTGAAATTTTCATTGTTCCTATAAATTGTTCCTATCGGCTTTATGTGCTGCACATTTCTATTTTTATTCTTAATTTCTTATACACGAAAAAGTTTCATAAATTGACGATATGATTTGTATTTAGCGCAGGCTAACTATGTGGAAATTAAAAATCACCGAAGAAGATGGGCCGTGGCTAAGTACCACAAACAATCATATTGGGAGACAACATTGGGAATTTGATCCCGAAGCTGGAACATTAGAGGAACGAACTGAGGTGGAACGTGTTCGTGAGGAATTTAAGAATAACCGTTTCAAATTCAAACAGAGTGCCGATCTCCTAATGCGTATGCAGGTATGTATTTCTTCTTGACTCGGTTGTAAAGAGAATCTACGTACTAGGGGAATGAAAATATTGTTGGATACGTTGTAAATAAACACAATAATTTCTACGGAAAAGAAATGCACAAATAAACAGAAAATAGTTTCCTCAAATATATAATTATCAAATACAAGATTTAACGTAAAATAATGTAAATGATACCGAAATGGACTAAACTCCGAGACGAGATAACTGCAAGCAGTTTCCCTTAAACGATATTTGCCCCTCCACCTCTGCTTCTGGCTAAATGGGGCACTTCGTTCTCAAGGTACAACGTCTATCGCATGTGACTCGGCGGAAACGGCACCGAGCCACGGTCGGGCCGTTGGTGGTGCGGTACTCTCTCTATATGTATGCATATGTGTTTTTTTTGTGTGAATGTGTGTATGATATGTATGTTTTTTCCATGGAAAAGTCCTCTTAAAAATGATGAAAGACCATCATATTTATGCCAAGTTTGTAACTCATGAAAACCATCAATATGGGGGAGAATGAATGGTTTTGTAACCACTAACTTAATAAGCATTCACTTCATGAAAATTACTAATTTTTCAACAATCCCCCACATGAATGCGATTAAACATGCAACGTGCAACTAAATGCAATCGAGAGAACCACGAGAATTTACTGCATAAGGACAGGTAGCGCGCGCCTTGAACCTGCCGTAGTGATGTAAAATCTGATATGCTACTATTGGGTAGCCTTAAAGCCTTGAACCCTTTAGCGTTTGTGCATACCAGGGTAATACTCACACAGTGTCCTCTCTACACCACTTACTAAGCCCTTTGGTTGTTGTCCATATTTGGCCCTAGACTGCCTTGGCAAATTCAACCGAGTGCTCTAGTGATTTAGCCCTAGATCATCACATAGTATCGGCCATACACACTCATAATAGGTGATTTTCAAGTCAAGGGTGTCCTGACTCACCCCACTCGACCTTCGAGATACTTGATTCATTAAGAGCCTCATGCTCACCCTTAAAATGGTATAGGTCTATCACTCTTTCATCATAGAAATGGGCTGAGAACTTATGTTCTCGAGTGCTTTGTTCGGTTATCCGCACAATTCAGTTTCCTATTGAACCCGAGACTGAAGTTTCCAGTTCAGGTTGGGTTACCTATGCGAAGGTTTCCAATTTATTGGGCTTCAAACCCCATTTCTCTCGATGATGCTTCAACTCCTCTACGAGTCAAGCATTTTGTATATGGATCCGCATTATTATCCTTAGACCTTGCAAAGTCTATGGATACCACAATTTTTGCTAGCAATTCCTCTTACGGATTTGTGTCTCCGACGAATATGTCATGACTTTGTCGGGACTTTCCATTATACAAATTATTCTGATCCCGTTTAATAACTGACTGACTGCAACAGTACACGTTTATTGCGGAAACAGATTTTGGCCACTTGGAATACCTCCCAAGACTTCTCAGCCAACCTGCCTCTTCTGTAGCTTGATTCAACGTTATGAATTCTAACTCTACAGTTTCTCCAACTATGCAGGTCTATTTTACAGACCTCCATAAGACTGCAACCTCTTTAAATACAAACATATCCACTAATGGACCTTGTACTATTAAAATTCGAGATACACTTGGTATCTAAATACCCTCCAAACATTTTGGACATCTCGTATAATGCAGTTCATGATGGGCAGTATACCTCATGTATCTGAGAAGCCTCATTGGCAAACCTACTGAGTCTGCTCACTGAGTTGGCTATAATTGGTCTAGTGCAGTTCTTGACGCACAAGAGACTACCTATGATAAGTTAGGTGTGTGTTTTAGTCCATATAATGACTTAACAAGTTTTCGCACCTTGGCTTACTTTACACGGAACCACGACCCAATGGGTTGTTCCTAATTTTCTAGATCTCCATTTATAAAACACATGTTCTCATTAATTAATGATGCGTCCTTTTTTTTATATAGAGATTAGAGTTAAAATTATCAAAACTGTCAGATTTACTTAAAGTAATTGACTTTATTTCTCACGTGCCTATCAACCTCATTGTTGATGGCATCTCCCATATACACATTATATGGATAACATTGATTATTTCAATATCGTCGATTCACCTTCACTCATGAAGGTCAAGGGACAAAGGAAGTTTCATTACTTACCCTTTTACCATGCCGATGAACTTCATCTTACTTAAAAGATTCACTTTCCCCATTTTTCCAGCACCGTTTGAGTGTTCACTTGTCTTGGGTAGCGTAATGCTTTGAACCCTCAACGTATTGATCACACTCGCCAGGCGTTAGAGTTTTTACGGGAAAGCTTCTCTTTTAGAAAATATGCTTCTTGGACATAGAACTCTATATGCACCTAAGTCATCTGACTTATGCACTAGAAACTGATCAGCACTATATTTTGTGCTTATCCGATGAACACACAATCTACCATTTTCGATCCTATCCAAATCCTTCAAGGAACAAGATTGAGACCTTTCTTAGGTAGCACCAAACTTTCACGAACTTATAGTCAGGCACCATGCCTTCTATAATTCTGACTGTTTTGTCCAACTTCCTAAGCGATAGTTTGTTCAACACATAGCTTGCGGAAAGCTCACTTCCCGTACAAATTCAGAGTTTAATCCTGAACTTATCAACATGATAATCATCGTTTAAGAACTACATTTTGCTCGAGAGCATAACAAGTCGTTCTTTAACGATTGGTGTCATTCCATCAACACATTTATGTGAACGGTGTCTCATATTCACCGTTTCAATCACACTGATCATGTATTCATATCCATGTGAATATACCATTTCGGAACTAGTTAGACAATTTCTAACACTTCCAAAAATAGTCTATCATTTAATGATTAACACTTAATCATTGGATTAAAGTTGGTAGATTAACACAACAGAACACACATGATTAAACATGTTTTCTGACAAGCCTTAATCCTCAACAATAGAATTCACGTATTCATTCTTACTTGAATGAATATCTCGACTGATTTGTCTTTACTTTTCATCAAGTAGACATATCAGTGTTTAGTACAACCATCAATAAATTGAGAAAATACCTTTTAAACCATTCTTGGTTTTGCACTCATCTCAAATGCATCGAACCATTTGGTTATATACTCCGTTCGAAACTTCGAACTGAAGACTTAGCAATACATTGCTTCAAACACAACCTCATATTTGTGTTTCAATTTAAATAATAGATTTAGAAAAATAAAACATTTAAGCTTTTATATTTTCATCACCTACTATTTCATGTCAAATCAGTGACTTGGTTGAATAATTCAACATGTCATTATTGACCACAAGAGTATCGATTAAAATGCTCATTTTTAACAAATAGTCACTCATGTATTTCCACAAACAAGCAAAGTTATCACAATTTGATCCTAGTGTTTTGGCTACTGAAAGGCTACTGCCCTTTAGGTTTCAAGAACCACTAGTCATGATTCAGATTTGTATACTTGCACTTGTTAGTGGATTTCCAAACATTTAAAATGTTTTCACACATTAACGCCCCCACAGTTCGTGCATTCCCTTTGTCCTCACTCAGAACATGCACACTGTTATAGAAAAACTTAATCGGTTTCAAGATGGTAAATGAACAATATCATTTATTTCAGACGTTTTAAGTCCATACCACTGAACCGTTAGGTTTTCTTCCACTCGCTCGTATGCGCTTATGGGGTACGTTTAGATTCTCGATCTACAGGATCAACGGGTTACCCCCATATTTGTGGGACCCTCGGGGTTCTCTCCCAATAATAGTAATATAATATTACTAAATTATTATTCTCAATAATAGCAAGCTCAACATATTCACAATATGTTTTGCTAACAAATTAATAATATGTTATTTCAACAAATTATTAAATGTTTTTTTTCCAACAAATAAATAAAATGCTAAATTCAACAAATTATTAAATGTTCTTTCAGCAAATTAATAAGATATTATTTCAACAAATAATAAATTAGCCGATATTTGTTTATTATTAAAATAAAACTCAACGGCCATTTATAATTTGTTTAATCATCAAATTATTTTCTCTTTGATGAACAAAGTTGGTTATTAAATAACCTTTCATCCAAATAAGTAACCGACTCGTCATTGCAATTCGTAGTTAGCTACTAAAGCTCTCCATAAGTATCAACAATAACTGTCGTTACAATAATTTATAACTCTTCAAATTAAATTGCGATTAATCACAATTAATAAGAAGTTATAAATACTCGTCATTAATCTCATTAATGATTACCGTTACAAATTTTGTAACCCTCCAAATTAAATTGCAATAAATCACAATTAATAAGGACACCAACCATTATATCACCACATTAGTGTTTTTTAATAATGGTGATTTCGAATTTGTAACCTCCGTCATTAATATGCACTCATGTAAAATTAATAAGAGTTACACCGGCACCCACAATGTTCTGGTCAGTTCCAGCACCCACTGTGTTCCGAACATTTCCCGCATGAAACTGTTTGTTATCTCAAATAACAAACACGCACAATCTAATTTCGAAAAATGAAACTAAAACTCATCTTTTGCAAACACCAAATTTCTATAACCACGCATGGTTTCAAGAAACTGAATTTGCAAGAGTATTCTAGTTCATTCCCGAAAAATATTATCAAATTCTGAAAGATTTATTCAGCCGTAAACACCAGATAAATCTGATTTTACACAGAACAATCTCAGAATTCAACCAGTTCTGTCGTAAGCCCCAAATTCTGAAAAATCAGAAAATGGTTTTACAAGAACTATTTCGAAACTAGTTCTTTCGTAAGCCCCAAATTAATGGTTTTACACGAACTATTTCGAAAATCAGCAATCCTCCAATTCCTTGGTAGAGATCCATGTCTACACAAATACTCATCGGAAATTGTTAGTACTTTATTAACATGAAAATAATAAACATGTATAAAATTCACTAACAATATAATGTAACGAGATTACTCATAATATGAAATGATAATAAATACATTCATTAGTAAATTATTCACATGACTTATTATAGTAATAGTCCCAAAAGAAACGGTTTCGTAATGTGTCTCAATACCCATTACTACAAAAAATTAATCACCATTTAAGTCCAAAATTAAACTCTATTATTTCCTGACTTTAAAACGGTTACACAATCTATGTATTATATGCTTTGGAATAACAAACTGAATAATAATATGAATTCGGAAGAAAATACGGATTTGGAGTAATCAAAATACTTCTACTACACCCAATAAGCTACTGTGAACAAATGTTTTTTCCTCATTAATATCATTTTCCTTCCTTACCCAAAACCTCACGCATTCTCTGTTCTCGCACCATGCATCTTGCATAATTATATAACATATATACATATATTTAATCTACCATTTAATCTATTTGTGTAGCATTTACGTGTTCACATATTCACATATATAAAAAGTGGAATTCATGAAATATTTAAAAGAGAATATAGGTTGTTGTCACAAGATAAAAGCATTACGTGAGCTACTGTAAAAAAGTTTCTGGAAATTGGTTTAATTATTAAAACCAAGTTGTGCATAAACCAAACAAGTTAACATATTGCATAAATGTTTCTGGAAATAGCAAATCAATATGTAGTAACAATTTATGCAAGGAACGTCCCTACGCCTCATATCCAATTACCGAAAAACATGCAAATCTCAAGACATATATTTAACATAAAATATATCTAAACATACTTGTACATAAATATACACAAAATACATAAGAAGCATGCACACATATTACACAAAACTCAAACGAGACGGTTTAAAACCGAAAATAAGGATTTTCACAAAACCCAAAAAAAAAAGGTAAAACCAAACGAAAAACACTTTCGACAATTCAACCGGAAACACCAATTTCTTAAAACCAATGTTTATTAGAAATTTTTTTTCCAAAAAACTGACTTAGCCACGGAAATAATTTTTAGTTTATTCAAACACCAAAAATATTGTATTATCGTACGAAACATAAAAGAATATCGTTTAAGATTGTTGGGTACGTTGTAAATAAACACAATAATTTCTACGGAAAAGAAATGGACAAATAAACAGAAAATAGTTTCCTCAAATATATAATTATCAAATACAAGATTTAACGTAAAATAATGTAAATGATACCGAAATGGACTAAAGTCCGAGACGAGGTAACTGCAAGCAGTTTCTCTTAAACGATATTTGCCCCGCCACCTCTGCTTCTGCCTAAATGGGGCACTTCGTTCCCAAGGTACAACGTCTATCGCATGTGACTCGGCGAAAACGGCACCGAGCCACGGTCGGACCGTTGGTGGTGCGGTACTCTCTCTATATGTATGCATATGTGTTTTTTTTGTGTGAATGTGTGTATGATATGTATGCTTTTTCCATGGAAAAGTCCTCTTAAAAATAATGAAATACCATCATATTTATGCCAAGTTTGTAACTCATGAAAACCATCAATATTGGGGAGAATGAATAGTTTTGTAACCACTAACTTAATAAGCATTCACTTCATGAAAATTACTAATTTTCCAACAAATATTCCTTTTGTTTTAAAATTGGCTGTTTTTTGTGCTCTTTCTACTGTTAATTTATGTTATCGTTCATTTTTAAAAATGGCCATTTATTGTTTGTGTTATCGTTCATTTTAAAAGGGCCATCACTCGGTTAATAAGAAAAAGACGCAGAAAACCTTTTGTTTACTCATTTTGACATGGTCACACCGTTAAGAAAAGATGAAGACAAAATTATTTATTTATTTATTTTTATTATAATATATCTCACATTTTTTTTTTGGAAACGAGACTAAAGAAAAGGGGGACTATTCAAACTGTAATTAAGTCAATCTTATAGTATCGGTTATAATTTATTTTTTTATTCATCTGTCTTTCTCTTTTGGAATGAAAAAAAAAAAAATCATTAACTAGTAAATCTAGCTAAGTGATCATTGGGGCCAACAGAACCCTCGATATTTTCAATTTTATTTATGATATGCAGTTTTATCGTAATGTAGAAAAATTCTGATTTGACACAACTCATAATTTATTTTTACTTGACATACTTTAATGTAAATTCGCTACCCCTGATACAATTTATGGCTTGGCAATGAAAAAACGCAATAGGGTTCTCTTTCATAAGAATTGAAGAAGCATTAGGATGCATCCATCATAGTTTACCGTGGGCTCGTTTGTTTCCGGTATTAAATACGTACGACGGAATGACAAATGAATATGTGATTAATAGTACGTGTTTATTTGATTTTTATTGGAATTGTACTATTTTACAACCCCAATAAAAAATATTAGAAATTGTTTGTTTTTTATTGGTAGGATGGGATTAGAGTTATATTATGCTAGTATGCTATTAGAAATACCGCCGACCTCACAAGTACCGCGTTTGGTATGAAAAGTGAAGACGGGACTATTAGTAACATGAGATTAGAAATGATGAAAAACGGAGGTATTTGAACTAATATGGGGAGTGTGGTATTGAAAAATTGAGGTATTTAGAGTAAATATGGTGTGATATATATATGATTTTAATATATATATATACTACACGCCTTTACTCCAAATATTCTCATTTCTCAATACTACACCCGCTTATTGCTCCAAATATTTTTATTTCTCATCATTTATAATCTCACGTTACTAATAGTCTCGTCTCTGTTTTTCGTAACAAACATGATACTTGTGGACACAACGGTATTTATAATCTCATCCCCATAATCTCATCATAACCAATCAAATAGCTAATGGAATCATTGGATTCAATATCCAATACCAGTCCAACCCCGACCTCTATGTATTAACTAGTTGGCAATAATTTCTTAACAAGAGAGAAAAAAAGGTCTAGAGTATATGAGAACATTTAAGATCCCTCTGTTAAAAAAAACTAAAACTATTAGTCTCATTTACAGTAGATTAAAAAATGTACTGGCTCTGTTTGTAGCTAATCCTACTTATATCATTTTATTTTCTCAACTGCTCACCATTCAATTTCTATTTGAAGATTACTATGAAAAGGTATTGCATTAAATTCTATTTGATTAGTATGCAATGTTTTTTTATAAACTAGCTTTCAAAGGAGAACACAAGGGGGAACAACTTTTTTTTTTTTTTTTTTTTTTTTTTTTTATCAAACAGAAAATATATAAAAACAAGGTCTTTATGGGATAAACCCTCATAGTGGTCATTACATCGAGATACATTCTGAAAATTGACTCTAAAAGCCATATAGGAAATATTGCTAGAAATGTGAGAATATGCCAAACAGCCAGCAAGACCTCTTGTTTCACCGGAAAAAGATCACCAAAAACCAAACGCATCTCCTTATACCCCCTCCACCTTATATCTCCTAGATCAGTGTGATCAAAGGCATTTGATTCTTGGGTTTCCATTTCTAATTAGAAAAAGGAGCTCTGGATTAAAGCATTCAAAGACCTTCTAGTAATATATATACAAAAAACTGCCACATGAAAATGGGCATAAAGCTAAGTACCAAAAAAGATTAAAACTGCTAGACCATCTGTATATACCATATAGTAAACTAAAAGTTGCTACACCTGCATCTTTAAACAAAAGCTAATTAGAATTAAAAAGCGCAAAACTTTTTTCAGACATAAGTCCTCATTAAAAAGTTGCCTTTGTAGGCAAGACAAATCAACAAAAGCATAAGCTTCAGAAAAATTTCCTCACAAGCTTTAAAAAACTGTTCTTATCCATAATATCTTATAAATCCCAAACACAACCTTGTTCTCAGACTGGTTGTTTCCATTTGAACCCATTTTGGCCAAACCATCCGCAACCTGGTTCTGCTCTCTGTAAGCATGCTTCACAGTTAGTCCAACATAATCCATAAGTATGATTATGTTCTTCCATATAGAGCCAAATTTGAAGCCAGAATAAGACTTAGTGTTCCACCAAGTAACTATCATTTCAGAGTCAGTTTCCACAATTACATTTGTCACACCCATGGTGTAGCAAATAATTAAACCCTCTTTAAGAGCCATCGTCTCAGCATACATATTGGTTTGCTTGCCCAGATTTTTAGAAAAAGCTAGTACTAGCATGCCTTTATGGTCTCTTAAAATGCCACCACATCCACTATTGTTGTTGTTAAGAGAAGATCCATCTAAGTTTAATTTTAATCTACCTGTGGGTGGACAATTCCACCAAACCAACTTAGCCTTTTTCATCTTACAGTGAATAGTTTTCAGGTTTAAAGATATAAGTGTAAGGCAATGAAAGTTATTAGGATGTCTCTTGGGTTTTATCAAAAAATTAAGATCATGCAACCATTTAGTCACCTTTTTAATAATGCTTTCAGCACACATTTTCTCATTTTCAAACCTGTTTTTGTTCTTACTAATCCATATCTCCCAATTAACAATGAAAGGGACTAGAACAACTAGCATACCAGTTTGAGATGGGTCACATAACTTGCACCATTTTACCATGTTTTGCTTCCAACAGTTGGTAAAGCTAATATTGAAACCAAAGACATCTGCAAAATAGCTCCAAACCTGTTTACAAATCTCACTAGAGCCAAAGAGATGATTAGCTGTGTCAATAGTGTGCTCCCTACAACAAGAACAGCTAGTGACTGTGGTAATCCCATATTTTTTAAGGTCCTCCTCCAGTTTAACAGCATTGTACCAAAGTTTCTAAGAAAAAATGCTTATTTTAGTGGGTAAAACAGTATTCCAAATATATTTTGCCACATTTAAAATAGCTTTCTTTTCCCTTACAAAATTATAAGAGTTTTTTGCAGTAAAGTCCCCATTAAAAGTAAAAGGCCAGTATCTAACATCATCTCCTTTTCTTAAAAACAATCTCTTACAGGTAACTTTCAGTAAAAGTTCATTTCCCCCCATGTGCCAAATCAAGGTAGTGTCCTAGCCATTGTTATTGATGACCTGATTAAGCAGCACATTAGGAAAAACAACATTAAAAGACTGGCTAAGAGGGCCATCTCCTAACCAATTTTCATACCAAAAGCTTATGGAACCCTCATTAATATCCCATAAACTATTATCCACCAACATCTTAAAATGAGGGTTAATCATTTTCCAAATGCAAGAAGAATGTGTGGCATTCACCACATGCTCACCCCAATTAGGGTTGTTGTTACAGTATTTTTGAAACATAAAAACAGTCCATGAAGAATCAATTTCCATAAGTCTCCAGCACAGCTTGGCATGAAGAGCATTCATAAATTCTTTTAAGCTCCTCACCCCTATCCCACCTTCATTTACAGGGCAGGCTAACTTACCCCATCTCATCCAATGATGTTTGTTTTTACCCTCTGTTTCTCCCCAAAAAAAGTTAGCAAACTTGTTCTCAATTTTGTCTATGACAAGGGTTGGAGGATTAAGGACAGCAAGTATGTAAAGAGGCATGGAAGACAATACATGTTTAATGAGAGTAAGTTTAGCCCCAGCTAATAAAAAGTTTGCTTTCCAACTAGCCACTTTCTTTCCAATTTTATCAATCAAAGGATCATACATAACAGAAGTGAGTTTAGTATTATGGAGTGGAATTCCTAGATACTTAGTAGGTAATGACCCCTCACTGAAACCAGTGATTCTGCTTATAATGCTATTCGTACCATTTTTAGGTTTATTGGTTAAGAAGACACTTTTAGCTTTGTTAAGCATTTGCCCAGAATTCTGTTCATACTTATTAATAAAAGACATAATCACCTCTAGTTTAGCTTTACTGCCATTAGCAAAAATCAAGACATCATCAGCAAAAAGGATATGAGATATGGGCTCTACATTTACACAGGTTTTATACGGTACCAACTTACCTTTTATCATTAGATCACTCAAACCCCTACTTAGAACTTCTTCAGCTATTATAAATAGAAGAGGGGAGAGTGGATCCCCTTGTTTTAAACCTTTTCCAGAATTAAAATAGCCAGTAGAAACTCCATTTAAGCAAATAGAATAGTTAGCATTAGCAACACATCTCATAACAAGTTGAATCCAGTTTTTGTCAAAACCAAAACAATCAAGAACTTTTATCAGAAAAGACCAGTTTAATTTGTCAAAAGCTTTGGCCATGTCCAGTTTAAAAACAACATTACCCCCCCTAACATCATCCCCAAGATGTTTAAAAAGCTCTTGGGCCAGTAGTATAGCATCAGTAATAAGCCTACCTTCTACAAAGCCACTTTGGTTTTTGGATATAATTCTAGGTAAAAGCTTGGCTAATCTAGCAGTTAAAATTTTGGAGATAATCTTATACAGCACTTGACACAGACTAATAGGTCGAAATTGGGTAAAATCAGTGGGATTGTCTACTTTGGGTATTAAAATAATAAGAGAAGAAACAGCAGACTTTGGTAAAGAGTGACCTTTAAAAAAACTATGCACAGCTTTTATCAAATCATTTTGGATAATATCCCAACAATGTATATAGAAAGAGGAAGAAAATCCATCAGGTCCAGGGGCAGAGTCACTAGGTATATCAAAAGTAGCATTTTTAATATCCTCATCACTAGGTATAGTGTTGAGGCTCCTATTATCAGACTCAGATATTAAATTAGGGATGACCTCAAAGAGATCATTAGTAATAGAAACAGGGGAAAAGGAGAAGTGATTAGCAAAAAAATTACCAGCCTCTCTTTGTATCTCTTTTAAGTCCTCAGTAATGGTTCCATCAGCCAGCTTTATTTGCAGAATCTTACTCTTGGCTTTTTTGTGTTTTAGCATTTGGTGGAAAAACTTGGAATTTCTGTCCCCTTCTTTTAGCCATTTAACTCTGCCTTTTTGCTTGTAAAAAATTTCTTCCTGTAGAGCTAAATCATTATAAATTTTGAGAATTTTAGTATACTGTTCACAGTAGTTATCCCCCAAAATAACAAGTTGGTTTTCAGCAAAAATAAAATCATCTTTTGCCTTGGCTAGATTGCCATGTATATTACCAAAAATCTCCTTATTCCATTTTTTAATACACATTTTAAGCCTTTTAAGTTTAAAACAAAAGTTGTCCATGCCTTCCAAATTAGTAGGGTTATCCCAATTATTAGCCACCATGTCTGTGAACCCCTCATGCTTAGTCCACATCCTGAAAAACTTAAAATTAGTGGGGCCAAATGTTGGTGCTGAAGCAGTAGTAAAAATAAGAGCAGAGTGATCAGATACAGTTCTTTCAGCAACAGTGAGCTTTATATTGTGATAAATAGTTTCCCAATGAGAAGTTATCAAAGCCCTGTCTAGTTGTTCAAAAACCACTTTACCAAGATTAATCCTACTCCAAGTATAAATGGATCCAGTATGTGCCATATTAATAAAAGCATTACTACTAATGAAATCTAGGAAATCATTTTTATCAGCACTAGCTTTTTTGTTACCTCCTAGTTTCTCATGATCATACCTAATGGTGTTAAAATCCCCTACCACTTTCCAAGTTCTATTATTGAGATTCAAACATGTCAGATCATGCCACAATTCCCTTCTTTCTATATAATTACATTTTGCATAGACAACAGTGAGAAAAGATTCAATGGGAGACTTGAAATGAATGGTAATAGATTGAGAAGTTGAGAGTAAAACACTGATATCTAGGTCCTTTTTATAAAAAAAACCAAATTTTCCCTCCTTCATTGGTGTTGGAAATAACTAAGTCCATATTAAATTTATTAGCAAGGGGGTCAGCTTTATCAAAATTGATCATAGGCTCTAACAGGGCAAAAAAGTCTATTTTAAACTTCCTAACATATTTAAGCAATTGTGCCTGTGACAGTGCATTAGCAATGCCTCTAATATTCCATATAATGTAATTATACATTTAAAAGGTTGGATTGTACCTTTTTGGTAATTTTACCTTCAGGTGAATATCTCTTTGGTGGCTTCCCTCCTCTCTTGATTCTTGGTGTATCAGAGTAGTATCCTTCTTCTGCTGCTTGCTTACCTCTTCCAACACAGGTGTCTAGGTGTAGAGTGTCCATCATTTTTGCAGCTGACTGCATGATCACTATCTCTTCCCCAATCTCTATGGAATGTTCATTCTCACTTTCCAAAGTGTTCATGGTTAGCTTGGCCTGTTTGTTTGCCCTATTTCTCTTTTTTTTTTTTGCTTTGTTAGTTTTTGTAAGGTTAGAAACTTGTTCAGAGAAAGACTGGCATAAGTTTTGGGTCCCCTTTTCTTTAGTCTGTATTCCTTTTATGCTCAGTGTATCCCCTCTCTCCTCATATCCCTTTTCCTTTGTGTCCATAATAGCCACTATTAGATTGTTGTCTTCTTCCTTTTTATCAGAATTTTCCTTAAGGCTGGTACTTATTATCAAGCTAGGATTTCTTGTATCCTCTTTTTCCTCTTCACTTTCAATTTCTACCCATTTACCTTTTTCTTTTCTGAGAAATTTTCTTTTTGGTTCTATACTATCCAGACCCAGGTCTTTAACAGGTTTCTTAACTATATAAGCCTGTTTTAAACCCAATTTTTTCTTTTGATTATCCCTATTTTCAGTCTTATTCAAATTGTCAGCAATAGGTTTTACTTCTTGGTTACCCAAGCTTACTCCATTTCTAACCCTTTTGCATTCAAAATGTTCATGCCCTTGTAAACAACACAGGCTGCAATATTTGGGGGATTTTTCATAGTCAATTCTTTGCCAATACCCCTCCTCTAGAGATGAGCCAATCCAAATTCTATAAACCCTAGCTTTTGATAGATCCATTTCAATGCAAACCCTAGCATACATAGGTCTTACATGGGTAAGAGTAGCAATGTCTGCCTCTAGAAAACCACCTAAGGATTGAGTAATAGCTTTAAGGTAGGATAACACACAGAAATTTAGTGGTAAAAGGGGAATTCTAACCCAGACAGGTGCTATGGCAGATTCCTTAAAGAGTGAAAAATCACTTGTCCATTTAAAAAGTCTGTATAAAGCTCCTTCCATCTCATGAGATGTCCTAGTCCAGGCTTTATTATAATCATTTAAATTAAGCATTTTGATAAAAACATGCCTATAATCAATAAGCCCTACAATTGGCATCTTATCTAACCCCCAATTTTTGGCAATATATTCCCTAATATTTTCTATCTTAGGTCTACCCTTGCTGAACTTAGCTATAAGTGCTAATTGTAAAGGTATCTCAGACCTTTGAAGTTCTAATTGTGAAAATATCACCGCAGGTTCTGATCCCTTATTATTATTTTGTCTAAGTGGCAGTTGAATATCATTGATCATAATAGAACGTAGATCCACCTTACCTTCTAATCCATTAGAGATAGATGATTTACCTGATACGACTGATACATAGCTTGGTTTGATACTCTCGTTTTCCTTGTTTTTCTCCATATCTGATTGATTGCTCTTCAAAATCTTACAAATTGAGGGTGGGGTTATTCTATCTAACCCATTAGGGTTAGTATTATGTGGTGTATTTATGATTAAGGCGTTGTTTTAGTGGTGGAGAGGTGAGGAGATGAAAGGATAAGAGGCGGCGCCTATATCTCTCTGTTCTCTCTCTCTCTCTCTGCTGAGGGAGGAACAACTTTAGATACGATAAAGTTGGAAGAAAAAGATGAAATAAGTAAAGAAGTTGTGACAATCACACTGAGAAGTACGGCCGGACAAAAAACCGGAAAAATCGAATCGAACCGGTAACCGAATCGAAAAAAATCGAAAAAGACCGAAACCGAAAAACCAAAAAAAATTCGGGTCGGTTTTGGTTTTCAGTAAAACAGAACCGAAAAAAACCGAAAAATAAAAAATAAAACCGAAAAATAACCGAAACTGGGCCGAAAAAACCAGTCCGGTTCGGTCCAAAAAATAAAAATACTGAAACCGAAAAAAACCGAACCGAAAAATATGCTCGATTTCGCTTTTACCAAAAAACGAATCGGATCGAACCCAACCCACTAAGAAGGGCCATCAACTATTATTCAAAAATTCAGGGTCATGATGGTCATTGGCCCTCTGAATCTGCAGGCCCACTATTCTTTCTTCCTCGTACACAAATACACATCATCCTTAAAATCACATATATTCATACTTTTAATTGTAAGTGCTATCGTCCAAAAATGCCAAATTACAAAATAAAAAACTTAGTTTTAGATCTGTAAAACTCATTTGTAATTATGAAAAACTCAGTTTATAATTGTTAATATTTTTTGTATTTGTAAAAATCAAAAAAGCCAATTGAAGCGGGAAAAGGTCAATGTCGTGAATTTTGGAGTAGGGCTTGTGACATAGAACTTAGGCACATTAGGCCTGTAAAAATACAGGCTCTTTAATTTCTTATATCGTTATTCTAAAATTATCACAGCTCCAAACATTTCTGTAGTTTTAATTTAGTTGTAATATGGTCAGGTGATAGCATTATATGTCATGGGAACCGTTGAAGACACGTTATCTTCTGAACACCGAAAGGAGATCATTCGTTACATATATAACCACCAGATAGCTAGCATGTGAAATCGATCATTATTTATTCGTGGCTTGGAAGTCATATTGAGATTGTACAAGTTCCTCATTTGTATGAATTTTGTGTGGTGTTTTATATATATCGCGCAAATGATATCATTCAACCCCACGTTTATGATCAATATTATACGCGTTTACAGATAATAACAAGTGCATTCTAATGTCGGAGACAGACTTTAAATTTCTCATTCTAATAATTTTCATTTCTTTAATTGCCCATAACGTCGGTGATTGTGAAGAAAACGTCCAACATATAATTTTATATTCCAAGTAACAAAATGCATGGCTTTTATATATAAGTTGAAATCACTCAGAGAAGCTAAGTGGAGACTTGAGATACATGCCTCTGTAGACTGTAATACAATGCGGAAAATTTGGTTTTACTTTACTATA
Organism: Primula veris; assembly: GCA_963682055.1. Lineage (NCBI taxonomy): Eukaryota > Viridiplantae > Streptophyta > Magnoliopsida > Ericales > Primulaceae > Primula > Primula veris. Next base: position 19,583,775 of record OY821749.1, on the reverse strand, counting down.
TATTTTGAATAAATCGCGCTATACTATAACTTTTTAGCCTCGCATGATAAGAAAAAAATAATTAACGCATATAGTGTAGTTTTTTGATAATCTTTCCATCGTATATAGCTTAATCACTCCCATATTCAAAATCCTGGTTTAACATTAATTAAAGATGGATAGTGATACCTAACATATATAGACAACTAGTAGAACCAATGTATCAACATCAAGAATGTTCTCCTACATTTATTGATTGCTTATTTTTTTATACACGTAAAAGAACGAAGACGGAGGATGGGGAATACATATAGAGGGTCATAGCACTATATTTGGTTCATGCCTTAGTTACGTTGCGCTAATATTACTTGGGCAAGGACCTGGCGATGGAGAAAATAGGGCCATTGCTAGAGCCAACAGATGGATCCGTGATCATGGCGGGGCAGTTGGAATACCCTCTTGGGGAAAGTTTTGGCTCACTGTATCACTCATTTTTAAACCTCCTTATGGTCTGATCTAGTTCACCAATATTCATCTTATTGTTAACAATAGTTTTAAACTTATATTCTAAGTAGTAACTAATCTTAAGGAAAAGTTGTAACAAAAAAAAAAATTACTGGATTGGGCTAGACAGCTAGTACATAAGTAATTCATCGACTCAAACATAAGCATCTGAGATATCATGATATCAATCTGAATTTTAAATTTAGGAAATACGAGAATACTCATTCAATTCTATGATTGTTAGATTCTAAGATAGCCTTTTTAGTATAAATAGATTGGCTTAACTAAATTCAAGCATATACAAACCAGAGTCCTAACACAATAAAGCATAACTAGAGAGCTTGAGTAACACCTTAAAATGAAGAGAAAAAAACATTAGCTTTTTAAGCTTTTCGGCAAGTTTTTTCCATGTGAAAATGAGTTTTGATTTGCTTAAGGGAGTTCTTTGAAATAAAGATTGATGGATGAATTATATGTTATTTCTAATGTAGATACTAGGTGCACATGAGTGGGAAGGTTGCAACCCAATGCCCCCAGAGTTTTGGCTGCTTTCTGATTTCTTCCCTTTTCATCCTGGTAATTTCATTAATTTTCATTTCATCATAAGGAAAAAAAATTTAATTTATAAATATAGCTCTCATAGACGCCTTTGATTTTTCCGATAAAACAGGGAAAATGTTGTGTTATTGTCGTTTGGTGTATATGCCTATGTCATACTTGTATGGAAGAAGGTATGTTGGTCCGATTACCACACTTGTCCAATCTTTACGAAAGGAGCTCTACACCGAGCATTATCAAGAGATTGACTGGAATAAAGCCAGAAATACGTGTGCTAAGGTTAGTTAATTTCATCTACACATCTTTTAATTCAAGTATCAAACTCGAAGCTTACTTGCATAGAAGTTAGCTCACCTTTTTTTTCTGTATAAATTTAGAACTTGAAAGCTTTCCTTGAGTTTTCTTCCTCTCCCAGATGAATTTTCAATTTTGTTTTCTACATTGACGGAAATTTATTCAAGATCAAATGAATGTGTAACATACCTATGAGAAAGATATTTTATGGTGAATATTTGAAACTTAAACTGCAGGAGGATTTGTACTACCCACATCCTTTAGTGCAAGATATGGTTTGGGGGTTTCTTCACCATCTTACGGAGCCTATACTAACGAAATGGCCTTTTTCTAAGTTGAGAAATAAGGCTCTAAGTGTTGCTATGGAACACGTACACTACGAAGACGAGAATAGTAGATTTATGTGTATAGGATGCGTAGAGAAGGTAAAATGACTACATTTTCATATATTCGAATTATGGGTATTTTTATTCTTTTGTAAATTTGTACCTACGTTCTGATATTGTATGCCTATATTCTACCATGTTATTTATAACTGTTCGTTTGATCTCTTTTCGTACACAACGATAAAACTGATATAAACATGTAGATTAGTGTACAAAAGTGATAACAGATTGGCGACTTTAAAAAATTAACAAAAGTGTGCGTAAAAAGGAAAACAAAAGAACCTATAGGTTAGTGTAGTACTAATAAAAACACGATAGGTTCATGTATAAAATATAAATTGGGAAAATGTGTATCGTGTACAATTTTTTTTTAAAACTGCAATTACATAACAAACGAAAATACTAACTTGGTTTTCTTGTTTAAAGGTGTTATGCCTCGTTACTGGCCATGTTGAAGATCCAGAATCAGAAGCTTGTAAGCAACATCTAGCTCGAATTCCAGACTACCTTTGGGTAGCCAAAGATGGCATGAAAATGCAGGTTAACATAGTGTTGCAATTTTTACAATATCCAAGAACATCTTCCAGAATTGATTTTTTATGTTCCTGTTTTTTTTTCTGGTGCAGAGTTTTAATTGTCAATTTCAGTTCAAGAAATTATATCTAGTAATCTTGGGGAAGAGTATGGACTAACCCTTGGCGAAGCACACAAGTTTCTCAAAGCCTCACAAGTACATTCCTTTTGTTCTTTAATTTTTTTCAATTAAAATCTAATTAAATGCGTAAATAAAATGTGTGCTATTTATAACGTGTACAGGTTCATGATAATCCGTCAGGAGATTACACTAAAATGTATCGTCACACGTCTAAGGGGTCGTGGACATTTGCTATGCAAGGCCATGGATGGCAAGTTTCTGATTGTACCGCAGAAGCACTTATGCTAAGAGTTTATCCGATTCAATTTTGTAAAAAAATAACGTCTTCTTTTTTGTACTTATAAATCGTGTATTACTGCAGGCGGTTCTGCTATTATCCCAACTGTCAACTGAATTTGTTAGAGAAAAGATTGAAACACAGCATTTGTCTGACGCTGTCAATGTTATACTATCTTTACAAGTAAGAATCTCAGAGATTTGTACTTTTCACTTGTTGCGGCATATTCTTTTTGTAACCTAACATGCTATCTGTTGTGTAATAGCGTTTAATTAGTATGTATATGCACATATTGAACAGAGTAAACACGGAGGTTTTCCGGCTTGGGAGCCTCAGAGAGCATTTCGGTTTATAGAGGTAACATCTCTATAAAGAAAAAACGACCCTAGGCATAAATATTACTGGCTGACGAAAGTAATAATCCATCCTATTATTTCAGAAATTTAATCCCACGGAATTCTTTGAAGATGTTTTAATCGAGCGAGAGTAAGCTATTTCTTTGCTTTGCCATTATCCATTTGATTATCATCGAGAATCCATTGGTAATTGTTTTAACAATGAGTATGGTTTTTGTTCTTTTAAGCTATGTGGAATGCACATCATCGGCCGTTCAAAGTCTAGTACTCTTCAAAAAGCTGCATCCTGGACATAGAAGCAAAGAAATAAACCTTTGTATTACTAAATCAATAAAGTACATCGAAGTAACGCAGAATCCTGATAGTTCATGGTAAGATTTCTATATTTTCTGCTATATTAATCACTACGTCGATTTAAAAACTCTCGGCAATAGACTTTTTTGTCAAACGATGTGAACTTGACAGCCATAAAATAATTACTTGAGAAAACACAGACCCAAATTGAAATTTTAGGAAGAGAACTTAATTGCTTAAATAAACACATCAACTAACAAATGTGCAAGACAACTCCGATTTAAAGGTCGGATCATTAACTGCATAATGTTACTACTACCGACTTACCAGATTCAACACTAGGATTCTATAATAAGAGAGTATGAAAAGTGTGAAAATTTCTATGTTGGATATATATGCATACATGTATGGTAGTACCAATTAAAAAGATTAGAAACTGTGAATATATCAGTGAAAGCTGAGTGGGTGCTTGTCAATGTAGTTTTTATTTATCTGGTTTGTCACGCCCCAAATTCCATAAACACGGATATCGAGGCATGACCTTTTTAAAACAAAAGGAAATAGAACCTGTTGGTACGAATTTAAAATTTTAAAAGAAAACATTTGCAAGCTAATGGAACAATTAAGCGAATAAATAAAACTGTTTGTCAAACGCGGCTACATGACCAAATGGTTTTGACAACTTATAAAAATTACCAAACGAAAGTAAATTGCCCGTAGGCTACAACCTCAAAATAGAATAAAAATGAAAAGAAAGCGAAAGCCCCAAACCCATAATGTTGCAATGCAACAGCTCTTATCCAAACATGCCAACCTAATTGGTACCTGAAATACAAAATTGTAACGGTGAGTCCCACGCACATAACTAGACGGGACGGCACCACAAACACCGTCACTCCATCCCATAAATGCAAGAGCTCACAAATTCTACAACTACGATAATCGACGTATAAAGAGAAATATAATGACATTCTACGACTACGATAAATTAAATACACATCAACAGCATACATGGACCTCTCACGCCACCTACCCCAGTCCGTAAGGTAGGTCATTCCCTATCCCTTCGGCCGTCATATGTCCCCGGAATTAGGGAGAGACATAGACCATTGCAACATAAAAGTAGATTTATAGTGCGCACTTGGACCTCTCACGCCACTCGTCCCAGTCCTTAAGACGAGTCATTCCCTATCCCTTCGGCCGTCTTATGCCCCCGGAATTAGGGAGAGACATAGACCATTGCTAACAATAAAATAAATATAGTGCACACTGGGACCTCTCACGCCACCTATCCCAGTCCGTAAGGTAGGTCATTCCCTATCCTCTCGGCCGTCTTCTGTCCCCGGAATTAGGGAGAGACAGAGACCATTGCCACTACAGCTAAATCACAAGGCCTCGGCCAATAATAATAAATCATCCAATTAACACAATCTCATACGTATAAATATTAAGGCCTCGGCCAATAATATTATACTATTCAAATAACATCATCTCATACGTTACTTAACGTAATACAACATAACACATAACCATATGTACTAAATTCACAACTAGTCAAACGCTATAACAACATAAAATCAATTTTAGGCATTTTAACAAACACCTTGTATGCATAAACTACAATTCACCATTATTCAACATAAATTTATCCAATTTCATCAATAATTATATAATCACAATAATCAACGCATAAAACATGCAAACCCATCCATAATCTCATTAATCCGAAATTAATATAATTAACTCATCAATTTCTCCCATTCAACTAAGTGAATAAATCATACAACAATTAAACCCAATTAACAATTTATAAACCTAATTAAGATAAAAAGGCATAAACCCCCAATTTCTAATAAACACAAAACCAAATCCTAACATACACTCTCATCTAGTCGTAATGGATAACCCCCGTTACCTTAGCGCGTAGAGGAGATGCTTCCGGTAAGAACCTGCTAACGTGATTTCTCCTTCTTCTTCTTCTTCTTCACTTTTCTCTCTTTTTCTCTCTCTTCTCTTGGCTGATTTTAGGTTTAAAGAATTGAAAGTGGGCTGATTTTTGGTTTAGAAAAAACTGTTTTGATAAAGTTTGTGGTAACGAACTATTTGGTCCTCAAAGTCCTAAAAGTTAACTCTTGATCCAAAAATACTGTTTTACTACTCAAAAATAACGAATTTTTAGAAACAAAACTATTGGGTCCTTTTTATTAGTAAAATAGTAACAGGTTTTTAAAATAAAGCTTTTTGGAAGAGTTTCGGTTTTTGGCTAAAACTTAGTCGAATGACCGGTTTTTGGTAAAATTTGTATAAAACGTTTTTGGATAATTTAAATCATGAATAAAAATTACTTATAAAAATACGGGATGTTACATGGTTTCCTACAAAAATTGAAATACCTGATGAACCATGGTGATGATAGAAAAAGTGAAATCTCAAAAAACTTATTGCAAACAACAGGTACGTGATAGAACATAAAAATTAGACCCGAATATTCTATCCGGGTCTTAATCAGCCCATATATCATAACTGGGTATCCAACGCTTAATGGGTTATCACCTCCTTTACAAAAAGCTCAAGCCCACTTAACTAGCGACCCATATCTGATAAAACCCATGAGATGGAGACATTTGTCAACATCCTAGGAGGCATAATAGCCTATAAATAGCCAAGTATCCCCCAAGAAAGGGACCAGAAAATCTATCCAAAAAATATAGAGAGAAGTAGAGAAAAGAGATAAACTAGCCAAAAGTTTGTCACATCAAGACATAAACCGAACAGAGAAAGAACCGAGTACCGAAGAAGGAGAAATATCAAGATGAGAGATCAAATAGTTAAAGTCGAGCATGATTGTTACAAGGAAATTGTAATCCGATCAACGGTGATTGCCGAATAATAATAAAAATCCCGAAGTGTTCACCATTTATTATATATTTAATATTATATCATTGTTGAAAAACCTAACGCCACTGATAAAACCATATCTTTTGTCGGTGGCGTTAGGCTTTTCAACAATGATATAATATTAAATATATAATAAATGGTGAACACTTCGGGATTTTTATTATTATTCGGCAATCACCGTTGATCGGATTACAATTTTCTTGTAACAATCATGCTCGACTTTAACTATTTGATCTCTCATCTTGATCTTTCTCCTTCTTCTTCGGTACTCGGTTCTTTCCCTGTTCGGTTTATGTCTTGATGTGACAAGCTTTTGGCTAGTTTCTCTCTTTTCTCTACTTCTCTCTATATTTTTTGAATAGATTTTCTGATCCCTTTCTTGGGGGGATACTTGGCTATTTATAGGCTATTATGCCTCCTAGGATGTTGACAAATGTCTCCATCTCATGGGTTTTATCAGATATGGGTCCCTAGTTAAGTGGGCTTGGGCTTTTTGTAAAGGAGGTGATAACCCATTAAGCGTTGGATACCCAGTTATGATATATGGGCTGATTAAGACCCGAATAGAATATTTGGGTCTAATTTTTATGTTCTATCAAGTGATTCCTGACTTTCTCGGCGTGGTTTCCACGTCGAGGGAGTCATGATTGGTCTGCCGAAGAGATTACTTCGGTTTAGCTGTTCCCTATGTTTTATTCGGCAAATGCCCCTATTTATAAATGCTCCTTGGGACCCATTTACTGTCTTGAGAACTTGCAAATTTGCTATTTGACTTTGATAAGACCCTTGGTATCTTTTTTCGAAGCAACCCTTGACCTTTCTAAACATCCCCTTATTATAAAAAGGGAATACCCTTCCTACAATTACTTATTCCATCACCACCTTGCTTGTGAATTAATGGCTTCTCCCAATGGTTCTACTGGAGACAATTCTTCAGATTATGTCGTTTACTTGGAGAATGAAGTCAAGAAGGCTCGCGTTATGAAAAAGAAATTGGCGGACGTGACAAAAAGGCTATCTGATATGGACGCAGCTCATCACTTGACGATGGCTGACATTGATTGGGCCTTTGAACGTATAAAGAGGCTCGAGGCTTCTCTGGCTAAGCAAAAGGCAGCAAAAAGGGCCTATAAGCTTGCTTTTAAGGAGTTGCATGCTCGGTCTAAACCGAGTTCGGATGACGATGAAGGAAGCTCTTCCTCGGAATAATTAGTCGTTTATGATTTCTTTTGTATTGGATATTATCTCCAAGTTGTAACTGAACTATTGAAAATATTAATAAAATATTTCTTTATTATCGCTCTTGTCTGTTTATCTTCTTGGTACCTTATTGGATGACTTAATGGGATTTAAACTGTTGTAGTTAGCCATAAATGCTCTTGGAAAGCTCAAGAGGTTGTCTTTCTTCGAGATGACATTTGATCTACCCCATTATTTCTTCCTATAAAAAGGGAGTGTCCCTATTTTCTTTGTGCAACTCCTTCTTTATTAACGAATAAATGGCTTCTCCTCGTGAAAATAGTGGTGACAACCTTCCTGAATATGTTGCCCATCTCGAGGAGGAGGTTAGGAGGACTCGTATCCTCGAAAGGAGGGTTGCCTCTTTAACCGTGGAGGCTCGCCGAGCTGCTGAGATGGATGAGCGCTTGGAGGCAATGGAGAGTGAATATCAGAGGTCTCTGATCGATAATATTTGGGCTCGTGCTCGGATCAAAGAGCTGGAGGCTTCTAGAGAGAGGCATATTGCTTCCAAGAGGGCTTATAAATTGGCCCTCAAGGAAGTGTATGCTTGGTCCAAGAAGAGGACTGAGGATGAAGCTGGTCCTACAAAATAACTCTCTTTTCCTTTCTTTTTTGTAATGTAATTTTGTCGAGTAGCATCTTGTAATAAATTTCCCCTTGATTAATGGAAAATTTTCTTTTTCTTGCTTTTATCTGAATTATTCTCCCAATGCAATTAATTTGACTGCGCACGCTTGTGGATTCATTAATGCTTTTTCTTGGGCCTTGCGTTTGACTTTATCCATTGAACCTTCTGAATCTTTTATCTAGGGACTGAGGGGATTTCTCGAGCCCTGTGCACAAATCTTATCCTTTATATCCTAATATTGTTGCACTTTTTCCAGATTGACACGTGCAGAGGCTTTTCGAATTTTACCCTCTTTAAATACTGGCATGAATCCAAGCGTTTCTTCTCAACAGACGCCTCTTTTTATAATGAATGGTTGCAACTCCCCACTTTTAATTTCTCAACAGGCGCATCTTTTAATTACCCTCGTTTTCCCAAATCTCTTGGCGAACGGTTGTACTTCCCCACACTAATCCTTCCTTAATTTTTCTATAAATACCTTCCTGAGATATGGATTTCCTCACAATCTCACCCCTATCTCTCTTCATCATATACAAAATTTTATCTTTTAACCTCCTAAAAATGGAAGGTTCTCCAACCAAATCTGCATTGGTTATGCAAGTGGAGGCTTTTGAAGCCTCCTATGGCCATGCACTAAAGCTGTTGAAGGATGCTGAAGAGCAGTTAAAGGTGATGCGTTATCACCATACCGAGATGGTTCGGGAATTGACTTGGCTAAGGTCCGAGCTGGATTATTGTCGACGTGCTCGTCGGGCTCTAGTCGAAGAGAATGAGGTGTTGAGGGGGAATCCGACACTTAGAGACAGGGATGTCTCTGCCGGGCCATCTCATCGATACCGATCGACTTCCCCCTAGCCTCGCCCTTTTTCTTTTCTTCATCTTCTCTCCCATCACTCTTTTTCTTTCTCTCTTTTTTTTTGTTTTGTTCCTTTTACTTTCTTTTTATTTTTCTCAGTTTACTTCATTTCTTCCTCTTCCTCTTCTTGCACTCTTCTTCTTTTCTGTTTTATGCTTTGTTCTCTTCTTTTTCTTTTTTCCCTTTTTCTCTTCTTCTGCACCACTATGATGTAACAATCAACCCTGTGATCCTAAGGGTTTTGTGTTACTTCTAGGGTTTTTGTCATTTTTCATTTTTCTCTTCTTGCTTTTCACTTCTTTTTTATGTTCCTCTTCATTCTCTTCTTCCTCTTCCCCATCGCCTCCTTCCTTCATGCATCCTGTTCGATGGGTTTGTCGACATAGTTGATCTTCTGTAATAGATTTTTCTTTTGATGTTATTCTCGGATGTAATAGACCTCGATGTAATAGATTTTCTTTCGATGTAGTCCCCTGATGTAATAGTTTTTTCCTTTGATGTCCTATGATGTAATGAACAGTGATGTATCTCATCTTATTAATGAAAATTTCCTTTGCCCCTTTATCTTGCCCTTCTCTTATCTTGCACTTCTTTTTATGTTGCACTTGTGGTTTGTTTTTTTCTAGAACGTAGGCTTACTCGATTGTCTTCTCTCTTTTATTTCTTACTGTACCGATGCCATGTGATATCTGAGACATGGCAGGCTGGTCAAACATGCATGTTTCCAAGCATTGTCAGATAATACCATACTATCTTTGCTCTATAAATACTCTTCAACTTTTCTTCAGAATATATCTTTTTCCATACTGTGTTTGCTTCTCTTTCATTTCTCATCTCCTTCTGTATAATAACTTTTCCTAATGTCTGAGCCCGTGGTGAGATATCATGCTCAGATAAAGGACTTGGATGCTGATGTATCTTGGGTCCGTCATAGAATGGCTAAGCTTGAGAAGGAGTATGGTGTCCTAGCTTTGAGTTTGTACAACTCTCACCCCGAGGAGACAATTAAATGGACCCAGATTTCGGCCTTGGGTCGTGAACTTGACCACCTATTGGAGCGTAGGAACACTCTGGCCAACTCCTGGTATGAAGCCGAGGAGATTTGGGATCATGCTCAGAATGAGTTTGATAACTCCCCTCAAGGCCTCGCTAGTGTGACTGTTAAAAATGCTCGGCTTAAAGAACAAGTTATTGTCCTTATTGGCGAGAATGCATACCTTGCCCGGGAGAATGAATGCTTGGTCGTCATGAACGACTCATATGAAGCTCGGTTAGCTAGCTCTGCTCGGGCGACTTCCTCTTGGTCTGGCAGTTCTGTTGTCCCACCCACTAATCCTTGATTAGATTAGTCTATTTTTCTTATTTTCTGTTTTAGAACTTGTATTAGAACAGTTGTATCTTTTCATATTTCGTGCCTGTCTTATGAACCGTTGCAATGCCTCGTACTTTGTGCCTTTTCGTTTTTTGAACCCTTGAATTTCTTTATAAATGCTCACTATTGCCTGTACTTCATTATCCAATCTCCTTTTCTCTCTCTTGTTTCTTCTAACTTGCTTTTGTTTAAGATGGCTCCCATCACTAGATCTGCCTCCAAAAAGAAAGCCCTTATGGAAGAGGAGCCTACTTTTTTGCTACCTCGTCCCCCTGGTTTCGGGGAAGAGGATTTGACACCTCTTTAGCTAAAAGAAATTGAGATGTCGTGGCTGAAGCACGATCTCAAGTGTGCTCAGACCGAAATGAGGCGGTTCAAACAGTACTGGAAGGAGGAGAGCGCTGCTCCTTTTGAAGCCGAGCAGAAGTGCAAGTCTCAATCTCATGCTTTAAAATAGGTGGAGATTGGCATTTCTCATTTAATTAGGGAAAAAGAGCGTCTGGAGGAGCTCTTGGCGAAGAAGGATGCCAAGGAAGGTGGTAGTTCTAGGGCTCAGAATTAGAGAAGTATTCTAGTGTTGAAGTTGTAATTTTTATTTTTTTTCGTTGTAACTGGTTGTTTTCCCATTTGTGGATGAATAAAACTTGTGTTTTGCAATTCGATCCTGTCTATTTTATTTGCTTTGCCTTTATATTGATATATTTCGATGTTTTAGTATCGGACACCGAGCATGGTGCACCGTGGTTATCCCCCCGGAGAGCGTTGTTAGAGTTGATGCTCAAATGCCGTCGAGCTAGGAACGGTCTCCGTCCACCTTGTTCGGTATGCATTTCGGGTAAGACATGGTTTGGCGTCGAGGAACTTAATCGGAGAACATCCTCGGTTTGGTAATATTGGTAGCGTATGCAGGAAGCATTTCGTGGTAGGGTCCACTGGCCGTTTATTTAGGTGTAATGATGTGAACTGCCTTGGTTAGTGGGATATACTATCTGACGTGGCAAGATCTGGAACGTTTACTTGTCGAAAACAGTAGCGGTTGTGGACTTTTCTATGGTTGGAAAAAAGGTAAACCTCTGTCACACGAAAGGACGGTTATTATTTTATTCTTTCTGTGGCTCCACTCCTTTTAACTGTGCGAAGTAATCCCTTTAGTTTTTTACCTCATAATTTGCTGAAGAAAAATATCTCTTATCTTCTCTCTCTAGGGTTTGTTCTTCCTGCCAAAAATTTTCTGCCTCTCTATCTAGGGTTTGTCGTGACGGTGGAGAGATTTACTGCTATTCTCCCTTGCTTGCTCGTGATCATGACTGTAAGTATCTTCGTATTTTGTGGTTTGTTTGTTTGGATACTTCTGTGATTAGGATTCGTATTTGATTTGTGGTTGTGGTCATATTTGGTCTTAGTTGTCTATATTTGTCTATCTAGGTTGTTGAGTAGTGGTTTTTCTTCTTGTATAGGATATTTGTTGGGTTGATGGAAAACTTTTTAGGGTTTCTTATCAATTTGGGGGGGGGGGGGGGGGGTTTGTCGTGTCATGTGTTTTGGGATTAGTATTTTGATGGACTTGTGATGATGTTTGAATAGGAAATTTTGACCCAATGTTTGGCCCAAGTTGGCACATTTGTGGAAGAGGACTTTAAGAGGCTCGCCGGAATACCGGATAATATACACATTCGGCTGCCTGTCTCTGATGAGGAGGTGTTGGGATATGTCCCTGCCGGCGAGGTAGCTGTGCGTTCCTCGGCCTTCTTCACTGGGGGTCTTAGACTTCCGTTTACGGAGTGGGTGGCTTCGTTCTTTGAGGCCGTCCAGATAGCTCCGGCCCAACTCGCTCTGAATGGTTACCGAACCTTGATCGGTATTCAAAGGTTGTCGGAAGTATCGGGGATAGCCATTGAACTAAAAGATGTATTCGGGGTCTACAGCTTGAGTTTCGAGCGCCGCAGTTCATATTTGAAGACATTGCGCGCATTCTCCCGGCTGGTAATTGGGTTGCCGGACACCAACAAAGAACATAACCTTGGTGTTGTGATTGCGTCCGGGGAATGGGGCTGTGCAGGACACCAGATCCCTGGACCTGTGACCACAGCTCCTGCTATTCCAGACCTCGGCGCTCCCAATGTTGAGGCTCTCTTAGCGCTTTGGAAATGGTGGGGGCCTGGGCCTACCAAGGATCCGACAAGCCGTTCTGCTCACCTGCTACTTGATTACCTTGCGGGGCCAGTGACCAAGGGGAATCCTGCGCCCGAGATCCCTAAAGAGCCCGAGGAGGAATTCGTAAAAGTTGTCAGGGCTCGAAGTGCTGCTCGGGGAGGGAAAAAGCCCACTCGTTCTAAGCGCCGAGCATCGGACCCCGCTGTTGGCACCCCGAAGAGGGCTAGAGGGGTTGAGACCTCAGGTAATGTGGAGGTTGCGGATGTTGGCAGGGGTGTAGAGGTGGTCGCATCGTCCCAAGGTGATACCACCGAGGAGGTTGTTGCGAATCTCGATGTAAGTGTATTTGTTTTGGTTAATAGTTGCCTTTTGACTCTGTTGTTCCCTGCTTTATATGCTATCTTGTTTCAGTTATTGACTTCTTCATTGGTTACCCTTGCTCTTGCCCGGTCTATGGGTGTTATGGTGTTTTAGGGGTCGTTCGACAACATATTCGAATATATGAACCTCCTGGTGAGCATGGGCGAGGATACAATGACCCTGCCTGTCGTCTCGTCTGCCCGTAGTGAGGATCTGATAGATCTGCCTGTTGGCTCGCCCATCCGTACTGAGGAGGTGACCGAGCATGGGGCCCCTGAGACTGGTTCTTCGGAGAAGGAGGTGAGGGAGGAAGCGGAGGTGGAAGCCGGCAAAGAGACTTCCATGGGAGTTGTGGTGGGTGTCGAGGATGAGGTTCTCGAGGGACCTGAAAAGGTGTTGGTGGACGGGGTGTCAATGACCCGTTATATTGATCGGTGTAGGGGTGAACTGTTGGAGCAACCCCGAGTCTTGTGGATGGGGTATACTGCTCTTAAGCCCCTCGTTGTCAAGGATGCAGAGAAGATAGCTGCTCGTCCTGCAATGTCGGTTATAGAGCAGGCCAGTGCTGACGCGCTTCGGGTATGTTACGCACGTTTTTTTTTTTTTTAGGTCGTGATGCTCTTGTTTTGGCTGGTGTCTTATGTCTCTAAATACAGGTCTTCGTGGATATCGTGGTGTTAAGGGATCAGTTGTCGGCACTAGAGGCTGAGAAGGAGAAGCTGATGGCCGAAAATAAAGCTTTGGCCGAGGATAAAGCTCAGCAAGTGAAGTTGGTTTCCGAGTTAGAGGCGGAAAAAGAGAAGCTGACGGCCAAAAATAAAGCCTTGGCCGAGGATAAAGTTCAGCAAGCGAAGTTGGTCTCCGAGCTAGAGGCGGAGAAAGAGAAGCTGATGGTCGAAAGCAAAATAACGGCCGATGAGAAAGCACAGATGGCTAAATTTGCCTCTGATAATGAGAAGTTGGTAGGAGATAACTTACACCTAACCAAGGAAGTGGAGAAGATGGGGGCCGAAAAAGAGGAGTGGGTCGGGAAGTATGACTTACTGGAGGCCGATAACTTGGTCATGGCGGAGGATGTGGAGTCCGGAACAGCAGAGGTTGCTGCTCTGAAATTAGAGCAAGTAGATGAACGGAAAAAGTTTGCAATGACGGCCAACTTTTCCGTCTTTTGCGCTCATGTCCGAGCTTTAAACTTTGCCAAGGTTCCCTTCTCGGACCGGGCGTGGTCGGAGTTGGTTTATCCCTGTCCGCAAGGTGCACCTCCTAAGCCTCAGGATTGGGCCAACCTCCGAGACGAGGAGCTCCCACGGCTGCCGGGACAAACTATTTCGACGGCGCTCCGTCCCCATTCCGGGTCGGTTCCAACGACTCCTCGATCTGCTGCTGCCGTGATTCCCCCACCCGCATCCCCTCAGGTGGAGCCTTGACCATTTACTTGTAATATTTTCTCTGTATCTTAGTGTAAAGTCTTTTGTTACCCGAATTATGGGTCTCTTTTGTAACTAGAAAGATATTCTTTTGGGAAGTGATAATATAGGTGCTATGTTTTCTTTCTGTTTGGCTTTCCTTGTTAATTCCCCTATTTGTGGGTCGTCGTCTTTTGAAGGATGTAAAAACATCTTGTCAGGTACCCGCTAATCCCCTTGCCATGGTGGTCGGGACCTCGCCTAGTCGTAGCGTAGGCGATGTTATAAACGGTCTTGAAAAAGCTAACGCGTCCCTAACTTCTGAACTGAATTCTGCTCGGCGCGAAATCGATGGTTTGAATATTCATATTTCAAATTTGTCGATTCGATTACGTGACTTGGGAGAGAGGTTCAGTAAGAAAACCGCATACTATACGGCAAATAAGGAAAAGGCTAAAGAGCTTCTTGGTGCGCTTCGGTGCTCTCGGGATGAAGCCCGGGGCCGGGTGACGAGCTTGAACTTGGTTCTAGGGGCCGTTTTCGAAGACGCGGACCTGTTGCTATCCTTTGCCAGAGCGTATTGGGCCCGAAGTCGCGCATTAGAGGTGCTCGATCATGTAAAAGGGATGCGTGGTGTTGCCCGGGATGAGCGCATGGGTGATGCTATGGCCGGGGTAACTGAGACCACGGCTGCCTTGAACCGAGTGGATGCGGTCGTACAGGAACGTTTGGGGACTCAAATTGTCTCATTGTGAGATATCCATTTTGCTGACGCCGTAAGGACCTCAGCGTCTGTTGATGGGTTATCGGATTGATGATTGTGTAGCTTGTTTTGTCATTTTATTTGTAGCTTGAATATAAAAAATCTTCATTCTCCTACTTTCGTGTCTTTTCTTTTCTTTGTTCGATAAGATATCCATGTCTCTTCTATATTTGCGGCTGAATATTCATCTCTTCCTTTCTTCCCCATTTTTTTGTTTTTTGTTTTAGGCACATGCTACTATGTCGCACCAGGCTGGTTCTCCATGCCTAATTAGTCCGGGGCTAGGACCTACTGGTGTTGCCCGGGACGAGGTCTCATCTGGTGCGGCTAGTGAAGGGCATGCCAAGTGGCCTTACATCGTTTTAATGGGCAAAAACGTCAAGTTGGTCGATCAGTGCGCCCGACTTAGGGCCAAGTTGAAAATCTAGGCGTCCTCTTTTTGTGAATATGTTCGTCGTGCCGAGCATGTTGTTGAGGTTCAGGAGCGTCGTTTAGATCGGTATTGGCGGGTAAAGGAAAAGTACCTCGGTAAACTAAAGTCGCTGGTAACCCAAGCCAATATTTTGGTGAAGTATTTCCGCCTGTCTCGATCCAGATTCGATGCTTCTGCGGCTAAGATCGAAGCTCGTAAGCTTCCTTTCGACGATGCTCGCCGTAAAGCGGCCTCGGATGTTCACGAGATCGCTAAAGTAGCCGAGTTCTCCACGCGGCTTAAGACGTTGGCATGCGTTGGTGCTCACACGACCAACTTTGATGCCCTCATTTCTAAGGAGCGTTTTGATGGCGAGGAGACCGATGGGGATACGGCGACGGATGACGAAGAGGTAGAGCTCGGTCAATTGCCGTCGTGCTCCTCATGTAGTAGTTCTTAAATTACTCTCCTTGTGGTTGGTTGTATCTTGTTGCCTCCGTAATGCGGGCGAGGAATATTCGTTTTATTACTTTCTTCCTGTTTTTCGGATCTTCTCATTGTCGTATTGATATTTCATTGATTGGATTGATTTTTCTTTGCTGATTTCTTCGTTTGGTACTTTATTGTCTCTGTAATACGGGCCAGAACCTTCTTTCAATTTTGTTTGATGCATATTGGCCTTTTTTTTTATATATATATATATACCTGCGTATGTTAGAAATCTTGAGTATTCCTAGGCACTCTTTTAGACATGTCATGTTGGGAATTTCACTGTATTCCTGGGCACAAAGGCCGTTTGGGAATTTCATAGTATTCCTAGGCACAAGGGCCGTTTGGTAATTTCATAGTATTCCTAGGCACAAGGGCCGTTTGGGAATTTCATAGTATTCCTAGGCCTACCATTAGGCATGCCGTTTGGGAATTTCATAGTATTCCTAGGCACAAGGGCCGTTTGGGAATTTCATAGTATTCCTAGGCACAAGGGCCGTTTGGGAATTTCATAGTATTCCTAGGCACAAAGGCCGTTTGGGAATTTCATAGTATTTCTAGGCCTACCCTTAGGCATGCCGTTTGGAAATTTCATAGTATTCCTAGGCACAAGGGTCGTTTGGGAATTTCATAGTATTCCTAGGCACAAAAGCCGTTTGGGAATTTCATAGTATTCCTAGGCACAAGGGCCGTTTGGGAATTTCATAGTATTCCTAGGCCTACCCTTAGGCATGCCGTTTGGGAATTTCATAGTATTCCTAGGCACAAGGGCCGTTTGGGAATTTCATAGTATTTCTAGGCACAAAGGCCGTTTGGGAATTTCATAGTATTCCTAGGCCTACCCTTAGGCATGCCGTTTGGGAATTTCAGCTGCACTCGTTAGACAGCATGATAAAATGTTTTATTTATTCAAAAGACAATGTCATTAAGCAGGAGGGGTAAGGTGGCACCTGTATTTGTACTGATGAGATGGCCTATATGTAGTACTTCTTTAGGTTAGCCACATTCCAGGAATTCTTCTCCCCTCTGCTGTTTTCGAACAGAACGCTTTTGAGTTTGTAGGTAACCGGGCTTGTTCTCTTGACGATCTCGTATGGTCCCTCCCAGGTGGGGCTAAATTTGCCATGTATTTCATTGCGGGTATAGACCGTTACTCGTCGCAGCACCAATTCTCCGACCACAAACTCTTTGGTCCCTTTCACCCTCTTGTCATACGTTTGCTTAACGCCTTGTTGATACTTCGCTAGTGTAAGAGCTGCTATCTCTCGTTTTTCGTCTAGCATGTCGAGTTCCTCCCTCATTCTTTGTTCATTGTTTCCTTGCTCGACTAAAGTTGTTCGTAGTGTGGGTAGCCCGATTTCTGTTGGTATGACGGCCTCAACGCCGTATGCTAAGCTGAACGGGGTTTCTTTGGTGCCCGTCTTTGGTATAGTTCGGCACGACCATAAGACGTTGAGTAGCCGCTCGGGCCATCTCCCCTTTGCTTGTTCGAGGGTTGTCTTAATGCCATCTAGGACAGTTCGGTTTGATACTTCTGCTTGTCCGTTTCCCTGTGGGTATGTTGGCGTCGAATAGAACTTTCGGATACCGAGTTCTTCGTACCAAAGCTGCAAGTTGGCTTCTTTGAACTGGGTGCCATTGTCTGCGACGATGGCGTACGGTATACCGAACCTTGTGATGATGTGCTCCCAGATGAACTGTTTGACATTACTGGCTTTAATTTCGCGGAGAGGTTTAGAATGGCGCCGTCTCCGGGAATCATCTAGTTCCCAACTAGTTTAGAATTCGAATACCAATACTCTACCAGACGAGCGACAATGGTGACTAATGTAGAAGAAACCCATCCCGAGATAGTAGAAACCAATAACCAACACGTGCAGATTAGCCAACAAGACCTCGACGATCTACTCGCCATCCGCGATAGATACGAAGCTATCCAGTCCGGAAACCAACCAACAACCTCCAATGTCCACCAAGAACAACCGATCGAACAACCCCAACAGCTTGAAGGGATCGTCGAAGAATACCAAACGTCCTCGGAAGATGAACAAGCCTTTCCTGTACTAAGACGCGCAAGAAGACGCATACTCGGATCCCAGGCAGGACCGAGCTCAAGAGTCCCTTTGCCAACAGCCTCGGTCAACTCTGGTGCTCGTTTACAAACAAACTAAGCTCACCGGCTTGGCATGCCCGAGGATCATGTACTCGAACAGTTGTCCCGACTACCGACTCACCCACCAAGGATGATTACACCACCCACGGTGGAAGTACAACATATTGTTCTGTTAGCCGATGAAAGGAACAACGCCCAACTGCAAGTTCAGCTGGCAGCGTGTATGACGGCCATGGCAGCAGCCGGCATCATATTGCCGAATAGCCAACCTGCCGATGCAGACAAAGACCCACGTCGTGAAGCGGAAGATTCCGCTTATAGGGCCGCCTTGGAAGCGGCGGGCCGACGACCAGATACAGGAGTGCCCCATCAAGGGGGCAACGTCCCGATAACGATCCCTCCAACCTTCGTCCACCCAAACGCTCATACAGAACATGTCCTCGACAGAAATCCGAAGGACGGTAGGTATCCCGAACACATGATCGGGGGAGGATACGGCCCACCACCACATCAGGGGGGATACACCCCCCCTACCAAGCCAGGGATGAAGCGTTCTAACAGGCTTGGAACGTATGCCAAGAAACCCCATGTGCCGAACAGATCATGCGGTACCACAATCCTGTGGGGTTCGTCATCCCCGAGTTCAGGCTGTATGATGGGAGAAGTTGTCCTATAGATCATCTGAGGCACTACAAGACGAAGATGGAGCTGTGGAGTGATGACCATGCACTGATGTGCAAGTTTTTCAAAAACAGTTTGGGCCAAGAGGCTTTGTCATGGTATCATAACTTACCACGGGGCTCTATAAGAGACTGGGCGGAGCTGCTAAGAGCGTACTCCACCCGATACGCTGCTCATCGGAATAAGAAGGTTAGCATTGAAACCCTTCTGAAAATGACGATGATGCCAAATGAAAGGCTCAACGACTACTGCATACGTTTCATCGACGTAGCAAACCAGATTCCACAGTACGCCGATAATATAGCCATCCAGAACTTTATCAATTCCATCCCTAATGGCTATTGGGCGAGAAGGAAGTTCATAGGCAAAAACTTTCCGACCACTGATTCCCTGCTAGCCTATTGTACTCACCTCACCGATAAAAACGACGAACTGCGTATCCTCAACCGAACTCTACCAAGAAGAGAATCGGTCCGAGAGGCACAGGTGGGTCGCAAAAGAGTTAGAAATAACCAGGGAGAAACATTCAAACCGACCAGAAAGGACAAAGATCCCGAGGTCCATAGCCGGGTAGAGCGACCACGAGAACCTGAGCCCAAACCGCTCCAAATCGCATACCCAACACCGATCAACGAACATAAACCGCTCCAGCTCACCTACCCTATGCCAGCCAGGCAGTCACAACAAGGCCGATTCCAGGGAAGGGAAAAGCAAAAGAGCTTTGAACCGGTCGAATTGAAATACTCTTTCAACCTGTCTGCTGAAGATATCCTTAAGAATATCCGCAGAGAAAGCCGGTATTCACGACCAGAGCCGCTCGCTACCCCCCCTGAGAATAGAGACCCCAAGCTTATCTGCGCTTATCACGAGGACTACGGACACCTCACCGAGCACTGCCGTAACCTGCGGTGGAAAATGAACCTGTGGGGCGATGCGGGATACCTGGCCAAGTTCATCAAAGACGCCGGAAATAAAGGCAAACAACTGGCCATTGAGGGAGCCGACAACCGGCAAGGCAAAACAATCAACGTCGTTCATATGTCACGACCCAAGGGCACGGGTGGGGAACGATCGCGACAACGGCAACTGGCGCACTTTGGCCAGGTAGCCAAGGCGTCACAGGCGTCGACCTCCAAACGACAATGCACCCCACGATGACATCCGCCCATCTCCTTCTCGGATCTGGACGAAGAAGGGGTGATTTACCCCCACGGGGACGCCATCAACCTCCGTGTTCAAATTGGCCTTGACACGGTCAGCAGGGTACTTGTCGACCAAGGAGCCTCTTGTGATATCATGTACAGAGAGCTTTTCGACAAGATGGAACTCAAGATGCAAGATCTACAGCCTACCTATGTCAAACTGATCGGGTTCATCTCCGAGACGACTAAACCGTTGGGAAAGATCGTCCTCAGTGTCACGACTGGATCCGTGTCAGTTCCCGTGGAGTTCTTAGTGGTCAACGACAACTCCGGCCACAACGCAATCTTGGGACGACCCTGGCTGCACGCCATGAAGGCCATACCCTCAACCTATCACCAAAAAGTCAAATACCCAAATGATAGGGGAGGGATCGAGACAGCCAGAGGATGTCAAGAAGATTCAAGACGCTGTGAGGACATTACCGCGGCTCTTCAAAAACAGCTGAGCGTTGTCAAACAACCCACCAGCAGAAAGAAGCTGATTAACCAAATAGCCAAAACCGAGAGGGTTGTTGAAGAACAAGTAGGAGAAACACTTAGGAAGGTGTATATCCCGGATACTGACGAGGAGCACTACTTTCTCCTCGGCGACAACCTTCCAAAAAAGGAATCCGAAGAGTTAGAAGCATTCCTTTTCAACAACATTGATAAATTTGCCTGGAGTCCCAAAGACATGCCAGGCCTAGACCCTAAAACGGCATGTCACCATCTAAGTGTTGACGCCGAGTATAAGCCGATAGCTCAGAGGAGCAGAAAAGTATCTGTACAGCACAGATCCGCTATAATTGCTGAAGTCCAAAAGCTATTGGAGGCCGGAGCCATAAGGGAGGTCTTCTATCCAAAATGGTTATCCAATCCCGTCGTCGTCCCTAAGAAGAACGGAAAGGAGAGGGTCTGTATAGACTTCACCAATCTCAACAAAGCCTGCCCGAGGGACCACTTTCCCCTTCCAAGGATTGATCAATTGGTGGACCCGACTGCGGGAGCAGAACGGATGACCTTCCTTGACGCATATTCAGGGTACCACCAAATTCCCCTCGCCCACGAAGATCAAGAAAAGACGTCGTTTATATCGCCTTTAGGAAACTATTGCTATACGGTAATGCCGTTCGGCCTACGCAACGCGGGAGCAACATACCAAAGGATGATAACGAAGGTATGCCGAGAGCACATAGGGAAGACCATGGAGGTATACATAGACGACATGGTCGTCAAAAGCGAAAAGGCCACATCCCACATTCAAGATATCAGAAACGTCTTCCGAACTTTGGGCGAGCACAAACTCAAACTCAATGCGAGCAAGTGTGCATTCGGCATCAGCAAAGGGAAGTTCCTGGGGCACATGGTCAGCCGACGAGGAATAGAGGCTAATCCCGATCAGATCACAGCTCTTCGGAATCTAGCAGCACCCAAGAATAAGAAACAGGTACAAGAGCTCACGGGAATGATGGCCGCATTGAACAGGTTCATCAGCCGATCCGCAGACAAGGGACGGCCATTTTTTGAATCACTCAAGAAGGATAGAAAATTCGTGTGGGACCCGGAATGTGAAGCTTCTTTCAACAGCCTCAAAGAGTACTTAAAGACGCTGCCACTGTTAGTCAGGCCGAACAAAGGAGATATTCTGGCTTGCTACCTAGCAGTTTCCGCTACAGCTGTGAGCGCGGTTATCCTAAGAGAAGAAGGCCGTGAACAATTCCCTATCTACTTCGTCAGCAAAACTCTGGTCGAAGCCGAAACACGTTACCTACCCTTGGAAAAGCTGTGCTTGGCATTGGTCGTCACGACCAGAAAGTTGCCGCACTATTTCATAGCTCATCAGGTCCAAGTATACACGAAATTCCATATTAAAGAATCACTTCGACGGACCGACAGTAGTGGCAGAGTGGCCGCATGGGGGGTCGAGTTATCCCAATTTCATATCGAGTTCGCACCCCGACATGCCATAAAGGGACAAGTCTTGGCCGATTTCGTCGCGGAATTCACCGAAGGGTATGACGAGCCCATGGTTATATCGCCCCAATCACACTGGCAGATACATGTCGATGGATCAGCCACCAAGGACGGATCAGGAGCGGGGATCGTCCTCAAGTCTAGAGAGGGAGCGATCATAGAGAAGAGCATTAAACTAGGTTTCCGAGCTACCAACAACGAGGCAGAGTACGAAGCCATGATAAACGGCATGCTCATTGCCCGGTCCCTCGGATGCTCCCACCTAACTGCAAGTTCCGACTCAATGCTGATCGTAAACCAGTCCAACGGCGAATACCAAGCCAAAGATGACAGAATGATCCTCTACCAAGAGAAGGTTCAAAGCTTGATGGCCACCTTCGAACAGTGCGAGTTGATAAGAATCAATCGCACCGAAAACGCACATGCCGATGCCCTGGCCACCCTAGCCTCGACATTAACATTAACCGACACTCGGTCGATTACAGTGGAATTACTACCGGCCCCAAGCATAACCAAAAGAATAGACCGAGTAGCGTCAGTACAATACGAACTAGGTTGGATGGACGACATGATTCACTATCTGCGCAACGGAACCCTCCCGGCAGATAAGATAAAGGCATTGAAAATTACGAGAAAGGCTCCTCATTTCTGGCGGTCCAACGACGACAAACTATACAAATCCAGCTACCGAGGATCCCATCTTCTGTGTGTCCGGCCCGAAATGCAGCTACCGGTCCTGGAGGAAATCCATGAAGGATCCTGCGGAGCACACATCAAAGGGCGGTCCCTTGCCAACAAAGCAATCACACAAGGATATTGGTGGCCATATATCAAGCGAGATGCCGATGTATACGTGCAACGTTGCGACAAGTGCCAACGATTCGCCAAGATACCTCGGCTCCCATCATCTATGATGACCCCGGTATCGGCACCATGGCCATTCGCATAATGGGCGATTGATATCGTCGGAAAGCTTCCTAGAGCACCCGGCAGCGTCGAATATCTGATCGTGGCGACGGACTACTTCACCAAATGGGTTGAGGCTAAACCTCTCCGCGAAATTAAAGCCAGTAATGTCAAACAGTTCATCTGGGAGCACATCATCACAAGGTTCGGTATACCATACGCCATCGTCGCAGACAATGGCACCCAGTTCAAAGAAGCCAACTTGCAGCTTTGGTACGAAGAACTCGGTATCCGAAAGTTCTATTCGACGCCAACATACCCACAGGGAAACGGACAAGCAGAAGTATCAAACCGAACCGTCCTAGATGGCATCAAGACAACCCTCGAACAAGCAAAGGGGAGATGGCCCGAGCGGCTACTCAACGTCTTATGGTCGTGCCGAACTACACCAAAGACGGGCACCAAAGAAACCCCGTTCAGCTTAGCATACGGCGTCGATACCAACAGAAATCGGGCTACCCACACTACGAACAACTTTAGTCGAGCAAGGAAACAATGAACAAAGAATGAGGGAGGAACTCGACATGCTAGACGAGAAACGAGAGATAGCAGCTCTTACACTAGCGAAGTATCAACAAGGCGTTAAGCAAACGTATGACAAGAGGGTGAAAGGGACCAAAGAGTTTGTGGTCAAAGAATTGGTGCTGCGACGAGTAACGGTCTATACCCGCAATGAAATACATGGCAAATTAAGCCCCACCTGGGAGGGACCATACGAGATCGTCAAGAGAACAAGCCCGGTTACCTACAAACTCAAAAGCGTTCTGTTCGAAAACAGCAGAGGGGAGAAGAATTCCTGGAATGTGGCTAACCAAAAGAAGTACTACATATAGGCCATCTCATCAGTACAAATACAGGTGTCACCTTACCCCTCCTGCTTAATGACATTGTCTTTTGAATAAATAAAACATTTTATCATGCTGTCTAACGAGTGCAGCTGAAATTCCCAAACGGCATGCCTAAGGGTAGGCCTAGGAATACTATGAAATTCCCAAACGGCCTTTGTGCCTAGGAATACTATGAAATTCCCAAACGGCCCTTGTGCCTAGGAATACTATGAAATTCCCAAACGGCATGCCTAAGGGTAGGCCTAGGAATACTATGAAATTCCCAAACGGCATTTGTGCCTAGAAATACTATGAAATTCCCAAACGGCATGCCTAAGGCGGCCTAGGAATACTATGAAATTCCCAAACGGCCCTTGTGCCTAGGAATACTATGAAATTCCCAAACGGCATGCCTAAGGGTAGGCCTAGGAATACTATGAAATTTCCAAATGGCCTTTGTGCCTAGGAATACTATGAAATTCCCAAACGGCATGCCTAAGGGTAGGCCTAGGAATACTATGAAATTCCCAAACGGCCCTTGTGCCTAGGAATACTATGAAATTCCCAAACGGCCCTTGTGCCTAGGAATACTATGAAATTCCCAAATGGCCTTTGTGCCCAGGAATACAGTGAAATTCCCAACATGACATGTCTAAAAGAGTGCCTAGGAATACTCAAGATTTCTAACATACGCAGGTATATATAAAAAAAAAAAAAAAAAAAAGAGGCCAATATGCATCAAACAAAATTGAAAGAAGGTTCTGGCCCGTATTACAGAGACAATAAAGTACCAAACGAAGAAATCAGCAAAGAAAAATCAATCCAATCAATGAAATATCAATACGACAATGAGAAGATCCGAAAAACAGGAAGAAAGTAATAAAACGAATATTCCTCGCCCGCATTACGGAGGCAACAAGATACAACCAACCACAAGGAGAGTAATTTAAGAACTACTACATGAGGAGCACGACGGCAATTGACCGAGCTCTACCTCTTCGTCATCCGTCGCCGTATCCCCATCGGTCTCCTCGCCATCAAAACGCTCCTCAGAAATGAGGGCATCAAAGTTGGTCATGTGAGCACCAACGCATGCCAACGTCTTAAGCCGTGCGGAGAACTCGGCTACTTTAGCGATCTCGTGAACATCCGAGGCCGCTTTACGGCGAGCATCGTCAAAAGGAAGCTTACGAACTTCGATCGTAGCCGCATAAGCATCGAATCTGGATCGAGACAGGCGGAAATACTTCACCAAAATATTGGCTTGGGTTACCAGCGACTTTAGTTTACCGAGGTACTTTTCCTTTACACGCCAATACCGATCTAAACGACGCTCCTGAACCTCAACAACATGCTCGGCACGACGAACATATTCACGAAAAGAGGACGCCTGGATTTTCAACTTGTCCCTAAGTCGGGCGCACTGATCGACCAACTTGACGATTTTGCCCATTAAAACGATGTAAGGCCACTTGGCATGCCCTTCACTAGCCTCACCAGATGAGACCTCGTCCCGGGCAACACCAGTAGGTCCTAGCCCCGGACTAATTAGGCATGGAGAACCAGCCTGGTGCGACATAGTAGCATGTGCCTAAAACAAAAAACAAAAAAATGGGGAAGAGGAAGAAGAGAATGAAGAGGAACATAAAAAAGAAGTGAAAAGCAAGAAGAGGAAAATGAAAAATGACAAAAACCCTAGAAGTAACACAAAACCCTTAGGATCACAGGGTTGATTGTTACATCATAGTGGTGCAGAAGAAGAGAAAAAGGGAAAAAAGAAAAAGAAGAGAACAAAGCATAAAACAGAAAAGAAGAAGAGTGCAAGAAGAGGAAGAGGAAGAAATGAAGGAAACTGAGAAAAATAAAAAGAAAGTAAAAGGAACAAAACAAAACAAAAAAAGAGAAAGAAAAAGAGTGATGGGAGAGAAGATAAAGAAAAGAAAAAGGGCGAGACTAGGGGGAAGTTGATCGGTATCGATGAGATGGCCCGGCAGAGACATCCCTGTCTCTAAGTGTCGGATTCCCCCTCAACACCTCATTCTCTTCGACTAGAGCCCGACGAGCACGTCGGCAATAATCCAGCTCGGACCTTAGCCAAGTCAATTCCTGAACCATCTCGGTATGGTGATAACGCATCACCTTTAACTCCTCTTCAGCATCCTTCAACAGCTTTAGTGCATGGCCATAGGAGGCTTCAAAAGCCTCCACTTGCATAACCAATGCAGATTTGGTTGGAGAACCTTCCATTTTTAGGAGGTTAAAAGATAAAATTCTGTATATGATGAAGAGAGATAGGGGTGAGATTGTGAGCAAATCCATATCTCAGGAAGGTATTTATAGAAAAATTAAGGAAGGATTAGTGTGGGGAAGTACAACCGTTCGCCAAGAGATTTGGGAAAACGAGGGTAATTAAAAGATGCGCCTGTTGAGAAATTAAAAGTGGGGAGTTGCAACCATTCATTATAAAAAGAGGCGTCTGTTGAGAAGAAACGCTTGGATTCATGCCAGTATTTAAAGAGGGTAAAATTCGAAAAGCCTCTGCACGTGTCAATCTGGAAAAAGTGCAACAATATTAGGATATAAAGGATAAGATTTGTGCACAGGGCTCGAGAAATCCCCTCAGTCCCTAGATACAAAGATTCAGAAGGTTCAATGGATAAAGTCAAACGCAAGGCCCAAGAAAAAGCATTAATGAATCCACAAGCGTGCGCAGTCAAATTAATTGCATTGGGAGAATAATTCAGATAAAAGCAAGAAAAAGAAAATTTTCCATTAATCAAGGGGAAATTTATTACAAGATGCTACTCGACAAAATTACATTACAAAAAAGAAAGGAAAATAGAGTTATTTTGTAGGACCAGCTTCATCCTCGGTCCTCTTCTTGGACCAAGCATACACTTCCTTGAGGGCCAATTTATAAGCCCTCTTGGAAGCAATATGCCTCTCTCTAGAAGCCTCCAGCTCTTTGATCCGAGCACGAGCCCAAATATTATCGATCAGAGACCTCTGATATTCACTCTCCATTGCCTCCAAGCGCTCATCCATCTCAGCAGCTCGGCGAGCCTCCACGGTTAAAGAGGCAACCCTCCTTTCGAGGATACGAGTCCTCCTAACCTCCTCCTCGAGATGGGCAACATATTCAGGAAGGTTGTCACCACTATTTTCACGAGGAGAAGCCATTTGTTCGTTAATAAAGAAGGAGTTGCACAAAGAAAATAGGGACAGTCCCTTTTTATAGGAAGAAACAATGGAGTAGATCAAATGTCATCTCGAAGAAAGACAAAATCTTGAGCTTCCCAAGAGCATTTATGGCTAACTACAACAGTTCAAATCTCATTAAGTCATCCAATAAGGTACCAAGAAGATAAACAGACAAGAGCGATAATAAAGAAATATTTTATTAATATTTTCTATAGTTCAGTTACAACTTGGAGATAATATCCAATACAAAAGAAATCATAAACGACTAATTATTCCGAGGAAGAGCTTCCTTCATCGTCATCCGAACTCGGTTTAGACCGAGCATGCAACTCCTTAAAAGCAAGCTTATAGGCCCTTTTTGCTGCCTTTTGCTTAGCCAGAGAAGCCTCGAGCCTCTTTATACGTTCAAAGGCCCAATCAATGTCAGCCATCGTCAAGTGATGAGCTGCGTCCATATCAGATAGCCTTTTTGTCACGTCCGCCAATTTATTTTTCATAACGCGAGCCTTCTTGACTTCATTCTCCAAGTAAGCGACATAATCTGAAGAATTGTCTCCAGTAGAACCATTGGGAGAAGCCATTAATTCACAAGCAAGGTGGTGATGGAATAAGTAATTGTAGGAAGGGTATTCCCTTTTTATAATAAGGGGATGTTTAGAAAGGTCAAGGGTTGCTTCGAAGAAAGATACCAAGGGTGACTTTCTTTCTCAGGAAATGCAGCAAGTACTTGACTTATTTTGGGATATCATGCCCCACGAGTGAGTTGCCAAGTACCCCCTAGGAGGGCAGTCTACCACAAGATCGAGTTGGAGCCTGGGGTACTACTGGCCCACAATGATTCAGGATGGAATGGAATATTAAGACGCGTCAAATAGCAAATTTGCAAGTTCCCAAGACAGTAAATGGGTCCCAAGGAGCATTTATAAATAGGGTCATTTGCCGAATGAAACATAGGGAACAGCTAAACCGAAGTAATCTCTTCGGCAGACCAATCATGACTCCCTCGACGTGAAAACCATGCCGAGGAAGTCAAGGAGCACTTGATAGAACATAAAAATTAGACCCAAATATTCTATTCGGGTCTTAATCAGCCCATATATCATAACTGGGTATCCAACGCTTAATGGGTTATCACCTCCTTTACAAAAAGTCCAAGCCCACTTAACTAGCGACCCATATCTGATAAAACCCATGAGATGGAGACATTTGTCAACATCCTAGGAGGTATAATAGCCTATAAATAGCCAAGTATCCCCCCAAAAAAGGGACCAGAAAATCTATCCAAAAAATATAGAGAGAAGTAGAGAAAAGAGATAAACTAGCCAAAAGTTTGTCACATCAAGACATAAACCGAACAGAGAAAGAACCGAGTACCGAAGAAGAAGGAGAAAGATCAAGATGAGAGATCAAATAGTTAAAGTCGAGCATGATTGTTACAAGGAAATTGTAATCCGATCAACGGTGATTGCCGAATAATAATAAAAATACCGAAGTGTTCACCATTTATTATATATTTAATATTATATCATTGTTGAAAAACCTAACGCCACCGACAAAAGTTATGGTTTTATCAGTACGGTTGTTGGGGGATTTGCTTTACTTATGGCACATGGTTTGCTGTTTCGGGGCTGGCAAGTTGCGGAAAAAGTTACCTAAACAGTCTCGTGTTGCGTAAAGCTTGCTAATTCTTACTGTCAAAGCAATTGCCTGACGGTGGATGGGGAGAAAGTTACCTTTCAAGCTCAAATAAGGCAAGTCATACGAATCCAACTTCATCTAAATTCCGCAAAAAAGAAAATGTCAGTTGGATCCATGATGAATATTGTTTCCCCTTCATTTGAATTTTCTTCTTCAACAGGTATATACTAATTTACCAGGCAACAAATCAAATCTAGTGCAAACATCGTGGGCTTTATTGGGCCTCATCGGTGCTGGCCAGGTTATTTATTGTCTAATCTACAGTGATTAGACTGGGAAACTGAAAAATAAAAAATGGGCAAACTAGAAACGGGAAACATGGGGTAACAGTACACACAATGGCGGTCCGGTATCACGGAATGTTTAAGGCTCGAATTTTGTTTGTTGCTCGATAAATACAAATCAAAATAAAAACAAAATTAAATTGTAAAGAGTTTTGAACTCATGATCTTCTATCTAAAATACCAAACTACTCTACCATTTGAGCTATTGCAACACATTGTAAATAAATTAGTGCTTAATATTTTTATTTTAACTACCAATTATATTAAAAATATAGTAGGTGTTGCCGCAGATTTTTCTTCGAACCAATTGCCCAAGGTCCAAGGCTTACTCGACTTGGGTCTGGACCGTCCCAGAAGACAACCCCGGAAACCACAGATAGAATTAGGAATCAAATACATAACTTAAGGACAAATAGATAAAAAATAATTCATAACCATGATACATACATTTGAATTTCCAAGTATGATGCATGTAACGACTAACGAGACAATGTTAATTTCAAAGGATGTATATGTAATACTGAGACATGATAATAGTAATATCTTCACTGTTTTTTAACAGAAAAAATCTCTCTCAAATCTCTTTCATAGTACTCGTATTAAGTTTTTCTCCCCCCGAATTGTTTACATTTTAAAGACATTTCCATGAGTAGTTTCTCTTGAATCGACTCTCTTTCAGCTAGAGACTCTTTAACGAAAACTTGCTACTAGCATATATGTATGCGTAAGTTCAAATGCAACTAGTTTCTGAAAGAAAATCTTACATAAGGTATTGAATCTAACCTTCATAAGCATTAAGATGTAAAATTAAAAACCATCTACAACGGAACTCTTGGTGTACAGATTAGTTCTGATAGCTACTTTGAAAATCAAATATTCTCTCACCTTTTACATTTATTAGTAAATATATACTATGTTCTTGAACCTAGGCTCATGTTGACCCAGAGCCAATACACCGTGGAATGAGATTATTAATTAACTCGCTACCGAAGGATGGCGATTTCCCTCAACAGGTAAATTACCTACTATAATAATTTTCCATGTTTGCTGTCACTTTCAACCGGTATCCTAGGTTTTTGTCATGGTCTATAAATTCAATAAGCGTGTAATCACAGATAAATGCATAAAATTTTGTATTATTGCAGGAGATTACTGGTGTTTTCATGAAAAACTGTACCCTGAATTACTCGTACGGGAATATTTTCCCAATGTGAGCTCTTGGCAAATATCGACATGTTCTAAATGATTAGCTGAAGGAAGAACCGAACAATAAATGGAAAGAATGGAAGCATCGGAAACGGAAAAAGTAGCATCATTCATTTTGCAACTAAACAGTGTAAAATATATATGGTGGGATTTATTTACAAACGTACATGGTCATATAGGTACGAAATTTTGTGAAGGTCGCACCAAAATCACGTGCTATGAATATAACTAAATACTAAAACTGCTGGCAACTAAATCTGTAGAAATGTTTCGCACCACCAAAGTGAGGGTTAGTAATTGCTACAACACGTACGATTGCTCAAAAGTGATTTTTTGGCCAACTAATCACAAGTAAGTTTCTGCCCACCATCTACTGCAAATAATTACAACACCGTTTACCCACAAACATTTATAAAAAAACAATAATATTAATGCAAATTTATAAAAACAAGTTAATTTAAACTTTGTTCAGTGAACTAAGGGAACAACTTTCGAAAAAGATAGATTTTACGAGGTCGGTACTGCCAAAAACTGTTTCCTAACAACATGTGTAACAGATCCCTGCACAAATTCGACATGTATTCATATGTGGACCAACTGCTCTTATAATCACCCAATTAAAATTACCTACAAGTACAAGCTCTTCATATCCATTACAGAAACGCCATTGCAAGACTGTGGCTACTACAAGAGTATGATTTTTAAATAAACGGAGGTAAACCTTAAACCCACTGCAATTTGCCTTTGTACTCAATTTTCTGACGGAGCCTACCGTTAGGGCCGAGCACTTGGGTCCTCACTTTAGCAGGAACGGCATTGCACTTTATTTCAAATCTTGGGAACCTGTCATGTTCTAGTGTTGTCTCTGAATGAGACACAAATGTCTCACTAAGAAATTCATCTGCAACATCTCCATCTTCATCTACTCTCAGACTCTTTGCATACCATCTCAAACCCTATATAGCAAAAACAAAGTAAGATAACCAAAAACAAAGTTCAAGCTAGCAAACAAACACAGTATAGCACACACGACGGGGAACTTGGTAACAACACAAGAGGAGCATTTGTGAGGCTCAAAGATGAACTTATACCTTTTTCTTTAAAAAGACAGTTAAATCAAGACCACTTTTTAAATAATGGGAACTGCTTTTCAAGAAATTATCCAATGAACAGAAAAACACGCTCTGACATGGAATATCACACTCGGCCCAGTTATTTTTCTTGCTTCGTGGAAAGTGATCTTAACATCACACCACCCTCATGATCATGTTTGAATAATTAAAAGCCTAGACAGAGTTTATACATGTGAATATAAAATTCATAAAAGAGGTCAAAATGTCATATCTGCAAAATCGGTAACTTTTTGCTAGTAAACATTAAATGTAAGCATCAATATGCCAATAAAATTCTACAACACATCACAGCTAGAAGTTAAATCGGAACGATGCAACCCATCAGAAACCAGTAGAACACAAACAGGACGTTCAAGCCCTATACATAAACACATGCTTGCTCAAGAAAACTGTCTATATAGCTGAACAAATAGTCAGCTAGGCAGAATCAGGTTGGTTAAATGGCATGTTCATACTCTAAACAATAATAAGGATAGTAAGTTTCTGAAAGTCATCAGTATCATGATGACATATAAGGGATAGCGACACCAATAGCCTGGAGCTAGGAGTTAAATTTTTGAAAACAAAACTAAATCTTTGATTATGGGAGATAAGCTGTTGAGATGACGAAAAAGAAGATGTATAAGTAAAAGAGGTAGCCAAATAAATTAGTATATGAAGTCGAATTCCAACATCTCAACACTAGCAAGAATACTGTGCAATACTCAAACAAGAAAAGCATATTTAGTTCCATGACAGTGACCCTAACCTAGGGTGCTTTCTTAGGATGATTTGGCATGTTGACTTTTGAAGTGTATATTTTCTTTCCATGTGTGGTTACTAAACTTTATCACGTTGAAATTAAAAGCAAATGACTTCAAACGTGTGCTATCCCAGCTACTGTATGGTAAAATTTTCCTATCTAATTTCAACTGCCAATTATGAAAATGAATTATCAGCAATTTGAACTTCACTAAATCAACTGTTCCAGGATATAGCTTCAATGTTTTTTGACAAAATAAAAATAAAAATAAAATAGCAGTCCTCCAAACAAGACTATTTTTTGAAATCTTTTTCATATATTTAGCATTGTGGTTGAAGATCAAATTCCATTTGTATGTGTCTATGTTGGCTTTTTTGGACTCTAAAATCTAGGATGGATCTTAATTCTTAGAAGACGTGAAATGTGGTTATCTCCCTAATTAACGCATTGTGCAATTACGACATGTTCACTTCTATCTACAAAAGCATAGGAAATTTACACTTTTAACTAACTTTTTTGAATTTAGCAAATGAGGCAAAAGAAGACTGTGTGACCCATGAAAGACAAGAATAAGAAACTACTCATTCAAACTTTGATATACATATCTAAATCGTAAAATGATAGACATAGTGTGGTGGTTACTTTAGTCCTATTAATCATCCCAAGGTTCAACGAATCGGTGAAGCTATGATTATTTTTTCATGAGAAATCAGACATTTCATCAACTACAAATAACTTTAAATAGGTATCTTCTTCATATAAATCATTACATGCGCAATTCTAAATTTAGAGAACATTCAAGACTAGTTGTAGAAAAGAAACTTGTGAAAACGCCAATAGATTTTATCACGAATTTCAGATACTATCCCTTAAGCATTTGAACAACTAACAAACTTTAACAGATTCCAAGTTCCTTATCACCATACACTATTTAATATCAGCCTCAGGAACAAACTCTAAAATAACATCTCAGAATCTTAATGCCATCACATATACATACTAAAATAATACTTGCACTGTTTTCTAAACTTAGAAGACGTTCAAGACTAATGAGTATGTGCGAAATTAAGAGGTACAAGTCGCTAGTTCTAGTAACTATTCATATCAAGGATGATATCACTTAAAACTTCTCCAAAAGGACTAAAGGAGTT
Organism: Primula veris; assembly: GCA_963682055.1. Classification (NCBI taxonomy): domain Eukaryota; kingdom Viridiplantae; phylum Streptophyta; class Magnoliopsida; order Ericales; family Primulaceae; genus Primula; species Primula veris. The sequence continues at coordinate 19,550,735 of OY821749.1, read as the reverse complement.
ATTTATGCTTCTTACCCTAATTGTATCACTTTCTCTACCTATCCTCTTTTAAAATTCATTTCTCGATTTTTATACATAAGCTGGTGGCAAGGTAACAAAACTCTTAACAGGACTCAACTTGGTAGTAACATGAACAAGCATGTGAACTTAAATATAAATAGAATGAAGATCAACCATTTTCCCATAATAAGGGTGCTTTTCCAGCTTGAGTTTTCATCAACTAATCATAACTCACAAACTCCTTATAAAAATGATTCAGATTCACATTAAAATCTTCTTTTAATGAACTAAATTTTACTTAGAAGACTATAAAATGCACAATATGAAACTAGCTTCAAACAATTAAGTATCGGCATCCCTTCTATAACAAATTCAGAGTACAACTCTGCATTATCTAAATCATTATAACCAACAAAATGAACGCAAAATCTGTAACCTTTAGTTGGTATAAATCTATTGTACATCTTCATTCTGCAAGTATAGATTCTTTATATTTGCTTATAAGATTGGGTCCGTACTTCCATTTGATGGGCCATCTTAAAAATTAATATTCTGTAAGATTTTGGTTACTATGCTTAAAATTCGGGCAAATTCCACTGGGTTTTTTTTTTTACTTAAGAGACTCAAATAAGCAAACTTATTGGCAATATATTGAAACCCAACAATCCTTATTTCAATTCAAAAGTTAAACACCCATTTCCATACCAATAGGCCTTCTTTCGTACCAATCCACTATGGTCTATGAATCGAAACACCCACAAAATAATCAAAACAAACAGCAAAATAACAAAATATATAATCAGAAATTGCCTCAAATAAGCCCTGCTTCAGGAATTTATTCAGCAAGATGCCCCTGTTTTTTATTTCGTCTCAAATAAAACAACCCATTGACTTGTATACTGCATCCAAACAATCTTAATTCCAGTTCGAAAGTTAAAGCACCCATTTCAATACCAATAAGCTTTCTATACTGGACGTATTCCACTGGGTTTTTTTACAAATAAAACCACCTATTGGCTTGTACACGGAACATATTCCATTGGATTTTATTTACAGACTCAAATAAGTGAACACATAGACTCATAAAAGCCAACCCATTGGCTTTCATATTGCAACCAAACAATTCTAATTCCACTTCAGAAGCTACAGCACCCATTTCTCTATCAATAAACCTGATTTATATATATCAACTGTGCACCGAATCACCCACAAATAAATCAAATCAAACAGCAAGATAATATAAATCGTATTCAAAAATTGTCATCCTGAAATAGACTCCAGTCTCCATTACCGAGAACACAATAACCAGTTCTGTAGATACACATTACACTAGCACATATAAAACTCTGGATCGATCTGTTTGCAACCTTCAAAAGCTTTCTTTACAGATTCAAATAAGCCAACCCATAGACTTTAATATTGCAGCCAAACAATCTCTAATTTAACTTCAAAAGCTAAAGCACCCATTTCCCTATCAATAAGCTTTCTTTCCTATCAATCAACTATAAATCTAGACACCCACAAATAGATCAAAACAAACAGCAAGATAACACAAATTTATTCAAGAATTGCCATTCAATAAATAGGGTCCATTAACACACTAACCCGCTCTATCGATACAGACTACAGTGATACACATTACCACACAAAAAAATGTAGGTCGGTTTTGGATCTTTTAAGCTCAATATATTTGCTTATAAGATCGGTTCCATGGGCCATCTTAGAAATTAGTACCCCATGAGACTTTGGTTTCTATGCTGAAAATCAGGACAAATTTCACTGTCTATTTTTGTTTAGAGACTCAAACTAGCCAACGTATTGGCTAAATATTGCAGCAAAGGATCCCAATTCCACTTCAAAAGCTAAAGCACCCATTTCCATACCAATAAGCTTCTTTCTTACCAATCCACTATGAATCGAAACACCCACGGATAAATAAAGACAAACAGCAAGATAACACAAAATTAATTCAAGATTGTCCTTCATAAATAAATTCCATTACTTTGAACATAATAACCCGTTTATGCTCTATAGATACACATTACCACTAGACACTAGCACATTAAAGAACCGTGGGTCGGTCTGTTTGCATCTCTTAAGCTCGGTATATTTGCTCATATGATTGGTTCAAACTTCTATTGGGTGGACCATCTTAAAGGTTAGTAAAATTTTAGTTCACTGTACTGAAAATCTGGACCTTAAACTGCCTTTTTATGTTTAGAAACTCAAATAAGCCAACTTAGTGGCTTAAATATTGCAATGCAACCAAACAATTCCTACTTCCACTTTGAGAACTGAAGCTCCCATCTTTTATTAAGGCTGCTTTTAAATCAACCCGCTAAGAATCGCGAACTCTACAAAAAGAAATCCAAACAAACAGAAAGCCAGTACAGAATTTATTTAGCATATAATATCCTATAAATAGATTCCCTAACTAAGAGCACAACAAGTCAATAGTCAGTTCTACACTAAAACATACCAAAAGGAAACACATTCCATCTAATTTACAAATACCAACTGAATATATTCCACTCCTTTTTAATTTATAAACTCAAATTAGCAAACAGGCTTAAAAAGTGCAACCCATTTCCATCCCAATAAGCTTGCTCTTGTATCAATACACTATGAATAGAAAAACCCACAAACAAACAGCATTACACCACAAAATTTGTTCAGAAATTGCCATCCAACACAGAGATTTGCTTACTGAGAACACAATAACCCGTTCTACACTAAAACAAGCAAAAAGGAAATAAATCACATTAAATATACAAATACCAACTGAATATTCAAAAACAAATATAAACAGAAATAACCAAAGGTACAAGCTACCATTTTGCAGTTTGTATATTGAATGTGATTAGAAGGAAACATTTATCAACTGAATACAACAAGCTACATTTAAAAGGTACCATATTCACATATAAAACGGCAGTGTTAGTCTGATATCATTTTTTAAGTTCAGTGATATTGCCTTTTCGCTGCTAAGATGGCGGGAAAGCTAAGTTATTGGTTTTACGTGCAGAAAGAAAGTATCTAATCTGGCTAAACCCCACTCCTTTTAGCCTCAAATTAGCTAACCTATTGGCTTAAATACTGCAGCCAAATAATAGCGAGAACTACATAACTAATATTCCTACTGGTAAATCTGGCTTATCACAAATAATCAAAACAAACGGCAAGATAATTACAATATTTAATTCAGAAATTGCCATCCTATTACTGGAGACGAAGCTGTGTGGAAAATCCCCCATAATTGTAAATACTATTCATCATCTATACTATAATTTGTTGAAAATACTGATTTAAAACCCCTTAAAAAATCCACTTTACATTATATTCTTAATATAAATTCAGCACAAATAAAGTACAAACACCAACTGAATAAACAAAGAATGATAAAAATAAAATTAAAAAAATGAGATAATTACCTGAATGCCACCGGCACCGACTCGACATGGTAAGAGAACAGGTCCGGGCTGGGCCCGATCAACAGGTACCGGGACCGCAACGCTGAAACCTTTACGGGGAAGATGATGATGTGTGTCCACGTCAGCATCGTCGTGATTGGTGTTGACTTCTTCTTCTTCTTCTTCCTCCTTGTGAGCAAACCCTAGAAAACCAGCTACTTTCTTGAAGAACCCCATCACAAGTTATACATACATATATATATATATATATATATATATATAAATAGAGTGTGTATGTGTATATATAAAGAGAGAGAGAGAGAGAGAGAGAGATTTTTAGGTTGCTTTGGGGACACATTTTAGATTAATGATCGGATTGGCTAATTTATTTACATTATGGTGCTACTGATTTAACAACAATGCTCTGGATGCCCAAGTGTCACGGCTGCTCTCGAAAACCCACCTCGTCATGGTACGGATCGGAGCTTAGTACGTGTCTGGTGACTTTGATCGGTTCGTCCAAAACCAATACTGGTGTTTCATTAACATCACTCATGTATCTCTCGCCAAATGCAGCCCGTTTCAATAGTGAAACGGTTTTTATGGACGAAAATACAGTATACAAAGACAAGTAAAGTTAAGTGAACGAACACCGAAAATTATGACCAATTGGCCAACCTTTAGATTATACTTCCGTGTGTAATTTCGTGATTGAATATTTTGTTTCGTAATTATGTTTTTCACGATATAGTCTACTTGGAATACACATTTATCTATTAAGTCAAGATCAATTATGGTATCATCGAAACCGATAATCATGTTCACATATATTAATTAGGAACCAATTTTGCAGGAGCATAATCATTCAACTGTTGTGATAAACACAAAATATGCGGTCTCAACCACCTGAATTTTTTAAAGTAAATAATTATTTAATTAATGAATAAATTAAAATTTAGAACATATGTCTCCACAAAACATTATACTTATATATCAACTATAAGGTAAATAATTTTTAGAATTGGTCTTTACTTGAATTTTCTTTTCATAAAAATGGTCTTAAACGTAAATATATCACAAAAAAAAAAAAAAAAATAATATGGCATATACGGTAGTAATAACTAAGAAGAGTGTGAAGAAGTATTTACACCCACAGTCCCACATTAACATAGTATTTTCATATACCATCCAAAATAAAATAACAACCCTATTAAACATAAACAATCCACAAAAACACACCGCAACAGTACCCCCTCCTCCCTCTCTCTCTCTACAAATGAATCCAGGAGGAGAGTCTTCACCAGCAGCACCGCCGCGTTCCCACCCTCCTCCTCCTCTGCTACACATTTCCTCCGCACCGGATTATCTATTCACCCCGTCTTCGCAATACGGATCGCACCCCGAGACAGCAAAGAAGAAGAGGGGTAGGCCCAGGAAATACTCTCCGGACTCTTTCGGTGGAGTCAGAGGTGGAGAAGGGAATTCTACGGTGACGGAAACTACTCCTAAGCGTAAGGGTAGGCCACCTGGCTCCGGGAAGAAACAGTACTTGGATGGTATCCGTTTCGTTTTCCTTGTTATATTGGTTTTATTATTATTATTTTTTATTACTCACTCCGTTCCGTGATAATACTAGTATTTTCCATCAATATTAAGAATTGCATGTTTATATTATTTTTTTTGTAATTATGGAGGTGCTGAAATTGTATAATCTTAAACTTTTTAGCAAAATACATGGAAGAAGCACCACCTTGATGGTATCAGTTTTTTCGCCACGTGTTATATTGATTTTTTGCATTGTTATTATTGTTATTGTTGTTTTTGTTAAATTTGGTATGAGTATTTTGAAGTTATACTATGAGTGCAACTTTGGGTGTGGCATTTTTGTTGCCACATATCGTTTTCCTTGTTATATTGGTTTTGTTATTATTGTTGTTATTGAATCTGGTCTCGAGTGTTTTGAAGTTATACTATGAGTGCAACTGTGGATGTGGCGTTTTTGTCGGTGTTTTAATAATCGAAAACTTAGCGAAAGCGTTTTTGCCACCTGGATGGTATCTGTTTTTTGCCACCTGGATGGTATCGGTTTTTTGTCACGTGTCATTTTACTTGTTGTTAGTTCTTTTATTATAGTTATTGTTATTATGAGTAAATCTGGTCTGAATATTTTGAAGTTATACTATTAATGTAACTTTGTGGCATTTCTGTTACCATGTTAGAGCTATAATTGATCCACATCGATGAAATATTGATCAAGCCCGTGGTTTATAAATGAGTTCCTCTCCATCCTATCTCGAGGCGTTTTGGTGGTATTGGATGGACTCTTACATGCCACGTGTCGTTTTCCTTGTTATATTGGTTTTATTATTATTGTTACTAATCTGGTCTGATTATTTTGAAGCTATACTATGAGTGCAGCTTTGTGGAATTTTTGTTGTCACGTGTCGTTTTCCTTGTTATACTGGTTTTATTATTACTGTTATTATTATTGCTATTATTATTATTGTTGCTATTATTATTATTATTGCTATTATTATTATTAGTATCATTATTGCTGCCCTTATGTTTTCCCAAGCATAAGGGCAGGCCACCTTGTTCCGGGAAGTAGCACTGCCTCGACGGTAATATCGGTTTCTTGCCACATGTCATTTTCCTTGTTATATTGGTTTTTTACTTTTGTATTATTAGTGTTGTTGTTATTGTTATTAAATCTGGTGTGAGTATTTTGAAGTTAGGGAAAATGATCATTTGGTACATAATTTGAGACTTAATTATCGAAATTTTCATAGTTAAAATCTCTTTTAAACTTAGCTATATATGGTACATGATGCTACTTCTTTTTACTCTTTGTTTTTTAATTTGATGCTCATTGATGCTCGCTTCTTTTTTGCTACGTGTCATTTTCCTTTGTTATATTGGTTTGCGTGGGAATTCTTTTTTGATACATAGGTTTCTACTTAATTGCAAAAGCCCATTTTGGGAAGTACATATAATTCGTGAGATGACTAAAATACACTCAAAAGTAAAATAAGAAACTCTAAAAAGATACTGTTAAAACAACCGTAAATTGACACAGAAAAAATAAGATAATAATTAGAGAGTGGTTATACATTTTAATATGGGTATTATTGAAATGAAAGTTTAGGATGTATCTGAGTGAATTTTTTTGTAACCGTGATCAATCTATAATTAAATTAGAAACATGTATCTATTTGGAATTTCCCCTTGGTTTTGGGATCTTTATTATTATTATTATTATTATTATTATTATTATTATCATCATCATCATCATCATCATAATCATTATTAAATCAGGTCTGAGTATTTTGAAGTTATACTATGAGTGCAATTTTGGATGTGAAATTTTTGTAGCTAAATCACTTCCTAAAAAAGGAAGTTTGCATTCGAGATTTGGGTAATTGTTAGTGACACTGAGATCCGCAGCCTCATGGCTATAAACAAGGCGTCAGAATATTTTTTTCACTGTTTCCGTCTGCATTCAGATTTTTTTGTAGTGAATATTGGAAAAAAAAAAAAAAACAGGAGGTAAATTAAATAGTTAAGGTGGTTAATTCTGTGATGAAGCTTTCGTATACCCGAAATTTTTGTTAAATTGGGACGAAGATATGTCTCAGATTATATCAACAGTCATACTATTTGCTTTTGCCGAGCTCTTAAATATAACGAGGTATAGAGTTTGCATGGAGGTAGACTGCAGAACTTAATGTTTAATACTGTATTTTAGCCATGTTTTTCTAATTTAGTATGTCGGGTAAAATTAAAATAAATTATATTTATTCGGGAATGGAAATATTTTGACATTCTTGAGGGTTAAGTTGTGTTAATGGGAGAACTAAGAATGGAGCTTTCTTGTCTTATTGAGAAAATTTTACACATGATCCCAAGAAAAGTACATCTTTGTTGGTATCAAAAACATATTCTATGGTGTATTATGGGAAGTGTACTTAGTTATTCATTTAAGATAGAATAATACTTTTTTTTTAAATACATTGATTCATACTTTTTACAGAGGCATAAGTTTGGGTACTCTGCAATACTATCAAAACCTTTTTTAAATGCCAATAAAAACATTTATATTCACATCTACTGAGCCACTTATAATTCTTCTAAAGTACCAGTACAGAAAAATGCCAAAATGCAGTCAAACAATCCCCAAAGGTGATCTTTCCAATGAAAATGTATTGCAAGTTTAGGGTAATGTTGTAGTTATTATATTAATATCTAGAAAATGCATTTAAACGGTGAATGCACACTGGAACATGAGCCACATGGTTTCTGGTATGAATTAATCACGGATGTTGGTATGAACAGGGGGGGTCATATGCTGATTTTACTAAGATTATAAACATTGAAGCAACACATTATTTGAAGAAGAAAATATTTAAAAGATGTTACACATGGCACCAAATTCACAAAACCTTACACAGTTTCTGCAGAATTACATTTTTTATGTCCCCACTGCTTTTCTAGCATATGCTTCTAAATTTTTCATTGTAGAATGCTTTTGTAGTGCTTTGAATATTTCCTTTACCCACAAATTATTTTTAAGAAGATCAAGACTGGTTTAATTGACTTGTAATTATTATGCTACCAAGAAAATAAGTAAGGAAACTTGGTTCCATTTACATGGACCATTGAATTGTTTTGCACTAAGTTATAGTAACTGATGGCTTATCTATGCTATAACTCAACTTCGAAGTATTGTAAATTTTTTCGTTCAGGGAATCATTTCTGCAAATTGTTTCCAAATGGACAGGGTGGTGTCTGTGCAATTCATAACCTTTTGCCCTCGTTTCTATTTTGTGCTATGTTAAGTTTACCTGCTTGCCATGCACTTACTAATTGTGCTTTTCCACTAAATGGCAGGGAGCTTTGGAGCTAGCTTTACTCCACATGTTATAACGGTCAACCCTGGAGAGGTAATACTTTTATACAGTCCTAGTTCAACAATTAGGCCGAAGGGTACTTTTTAATTACGAAAGAAAGTACTTTATATCAAGTAGAGGAGCTAAATTGATAGTCAATATCTTGAAATATCTTTTAGGAAGATTCCTGTGATCTGACTCTGTTTGCATGTTGAGGAAATGGTCAATCCTGAAATGAAATTAAATGTTTAATAGATATATAACTCTTGCCTGTGAAGCTAAAACTATTTGCTTGATTTTTGGTATACTGCCTTAAATTCCTCTATGAAAAAGAATGGGAGAGAAAACTGGTAAAAAAACATAATGATGCTGCATTTTTCTTGTAGAGGGACAGCAAAGCTGCAAAGTCATAGATATTATTTCCTTCAGATCAAATTTCTGGCCGGGACCCTACTAGAGATAATTTGAATTGTGATTGCGTATAATTGGTGTATTATTTTGTAGGATATACAGTTTGTATAGCATCATATTGGAACAAATATGTTGTTTTGTAATGTCTCTCATTATTATTACTCATCTCGTCCAGCCCTTTATACATCATTATCTTAATTTGCCTATCGTATTTTTCTTTTTCGAGGATTTTCATTTTCTCTTTCAAGGATTTTCCTTTTCTCTTCCTGACTTGTTTCCCTCTGTATGTTTTTAGATCCCTATCTACCTTTGCAGGTCTTTTTTATTCTCTGAACTGGCTTTTTTTTAGGTGACACCGTTTCAATTCCTTACCATGGTTAGGTTTGAATTTCATTATTTGCTTGTATGGGTGTCAGTTACTCAGTTCACTATTAATCATCTAGATTGCTGTTATGGTTCTATCGTTGTCATAATTTCTATGTTCAACAGTGGTCAGAAATATTGGAGTTTTCTCCACTATGTAGGATGTAGGACGGTATTGGCCTTGATCTGATTCTAGGTCTTGACCTTATCATCGGTAGTTTAGTATGTAAGAAACAAAGAGTTACACTAAGCCTTTTATATGAATCCGTATGTATTTTCCCGTAAACTGGGATCAATCTTGTTATTTAAAAATTAAAAGTGATCATAGCCATGGAATTTTAGGATTGTTCATCCAGATTGGATAATCTCTCTTTGGTTATGTTTAAGAGATCTATTAGTTTCAAGCTTGCAATGTAGTCCAAACATGTAATCTAACTTTAAGTATTCAGATTTCATAGTAACACTGTAAATTGGGTTTTGCAACCAACTTGAAATTGCAAGGAAGGGAAGAAATTTACGTACCACAAGAAAAAGAGGAATGGGAGCTCATTATATGAATAGTAGTCACAGTGTCTAAAATAATTATGTTGAATCATCTGTTTTCTGACATGTAAATTAATTTTCAGAAATTCTGAAGTCTATTTTATAGGTTTCAGTTTAAAAAGAAATAAATAAATAGATTTTATACTGGATAGTGGAAAGCTTGTAGAGGTATTGCCGTTCTACTTCTACTTGACTCGAGGATGCCATTATCTATATGATTAAGGGTTTCGATATGTAATTATGGTTAAATTACATTGAGAGGGCTGTGTTAGGCATTTAGGGGATCCGACTGCGACCAGTCTTGCCGTTTTACTAAATTCCCGATATTTATTTGATCTCGCGATGCCACACACTTTGCTCAGCTGAAAAAGTTAAAAAGTATAAAGCTTCTTTGATGACTAACAATGAAGTACAGTTCTTAGAAGATTGGGCCTGAGTTGAGACACGTATGCATTTTGATTATAAAATCTAAGAGTACATTGATACAGTGTGATAATGCCATACTTAACTAACTCCGTTACTAAAAGAATACTTTCATATATGGAGACAGTGTCTCCAAAGCTTGAACTTTGAGAAGAGTAGAATTCTTAAAATCTCAATTCAACTTAACTTAGAGATCATAAGAGAAACAATTATTTGAATGTACCTTACTGTTGATTTATTTAACACCTGAATCGCCCATATGAATCAGGCTCAAATCAAACTTTGAGTGTTGAATCGTGTTTTAGCCTAAACAAATATATTTTGGAGACGCAACGTGTGATAACATGGCAGTCTGTTTTTTTCAAAGTTCGGACAAACCCGTATATCCGATATGTTTGCACACAGACAGATGCACACTCAATTCAGAGTTATGTGTCTTGATTGCAGGGCAGTATAATTATATTCATATTACTTTAGCTCTTTCAACTTGTTTCCTTGTCTATACTTAACTTTTTCCCTCTCCTCTTATGTACTGCAGGACATTGCATCAAAGATCTTGGCTTTCTCACAGCAAGGACCGAGGACTGTGTGCATTCTTTCTGCAAATGGGGCTGTCAGTAATGTCACCCTTCGTCAGCCTACAGTTTCTGGTAGCACAATGACATACGAGGTTTATGTTATGGACTTTCATTTTTTGATTTGCTCCGCAAAATTTGATTTTTTTATCTCTCTCTTGTTGCACATACATACATTGCAATGTGAAATAATGTGCCATAGTTCATAGATAAGCTACATATCAGTAGCAATAATGCAAACCGAGTGAGACACATGGTGGTGCTGTTATTTGAACTGTTTCCTTTTTTTAAAACTTCTTGTTGAAGTTGTGTTGCGGGAATATGTTTTATGGAATGTAATCAGACCTGGACATGGTGGTAGTTTAATTAATAGTGTTTCCATTGTTTATTGTTATTGTTCAGAGATCTGCAAAGCACAATGATTCCTTTCATATATTTTATGCAATGGAACAGAAAGTCTCTTTCGATGCCTTATTAAAAAAGAATAATTAGATTCATGTGCATACTACATTTCCAATCCGCGTTAGTTAGCTAATATTTCAAAGATGTGACTATTATGATCAGCAAGGAAAACGCAATGATCCCTCCACTTTGAATTAGTTGGTAGTTTGGAATTTGGCCCTCATTTTTTTGTGCATATCACATCTTCGGAAAATATAACTTTAATGGCGACGTATTACTTGATATTTAGTTACTTATAATGACTTTCCCTAATTTTTCGTACATATCACGTTTTTGGAAAGAATACCTTTAGTGGCGACGTACTACTTAACTTTAATTGCGAATAATATCTGATAGGAAATATGTAACAGACATTGGTTATTTAGTGGCTTTCCCGCATGAGCTTATGAGCTTCTACTTCCCACCCATATCTTATTATTTTTCCCTGAATCAATTATCATATCAACCAAAATGTTTCATTGCTCTTCTATGTTATTATTCAAAGCTATTGTACTGAATTTTCTTATCAATTTACGTGTATTGGGGAAATGTTTCTTGCAGGGCCGTTACGAGATTATATCATTATCAGGCTCTTATCTTCTTTCAGAAAGTAATGGAAGCCGTAGCAGAACAGGTGGTGTGAGTGTATCTTTGGCGGGACCCGATGGACATGTTTTGGGTGGTGGAATCGCAGGAGTTATGAGGGCAGCAGTACCTGTACAGGTATGAGTTGTATATTTAAAAATTCATCTTAATTCCTTATATAAAACTCTGATTTGAGCTTTTTTTGTAACAACTAGCACTGTATAGTTGAAATCTCTTTGTGGTAGAAATTTTGAATAAACCATGATTTCTGATTGACATAAACAGGTAATAAAGGGAAAACAGAATTTTGAGAAATTGAACACTTTTAAATTTTATCATTATAACCTTGGACCATGGCTTTTGCGAAACTTGTGAATATACAGAGAATTTTTCGCCAGCTGAAGGGAATCAAACTCAGTTATGCTTCAAATATGAAAATGTAGACTATCTCACAGGCCTTCTCTATCATGAACATATGGTTAGCTTTGTCAATCATATGCGGGTTAATGAATACAACCATTATTTGAGACCACATTTTCTGGTAGAAATTTGTCACATAGCAGCAATTCGGGTATAAGCCAGCAACGTAGTTTTAAACTTGTATCAACCCGTGGGCACTGAAAAGGAAGCCACATGATTGCATTTTTTTATTGCTTGCGGTTAGTGATCCATGAAGAGGTTAAAGCATTATAATTGTTGTTTGTGCATGATAGGTGATATGAAATCCACTTTCTTCTTGTAGTTTGGTACAAGCTTAAGACCGCGAACCAGAATGTTACAGTGAAGAGCTCCAACAGTTTCATCTAACTTTGTGTTTTAACTTCTATATATGCCAGGTCATTGTTGGTACCTTCATTGCAGGTGGCAGAAAGCCCAAGCCTGGTCCTCCTTCTCCACCTCCACCGACGAATATGCTGAACTTCACCGAACCTTTAACAGTGGCAAGCCCCCCATCTCAAACTCATTCAACCGATTCAGAGGAGGAACATGTAAATGGACACGGACATGGAAGCGGGAGCGCTACTTATAATGGGGGACCTCTTTTCTACAATGAAAATAATAATAATGTTTCCCAAGCATTTCATGGTACGCCCATGCACCAGAACATGGTCTGGTCTACTTCCACATCCCATATGCTTCCACAGTGAGATGCTGAATCAGTACAGTTTTAGAGCAGAAGCTAGCTAGAGTAGTCGCTAGGAATATTTTGATTTCTTTAGTTGAGGCCATATTTTACCTTGCTCTAGTTTTATTTTTCAGAATAGTTAGCTTAGATATAAATGCATAAGTAGTTCAGGTTTTTGTTTTGTTTTGTTGGGTAAGTTAAGAGGTTACATTTCTCGCAACAAGATGTTACCACTGGTTTTAGTGGGATTAGTGACTTCTGTTTATTTTAGGAGCTTTCGTTTCTCAGTGCGTTTGTACATGGTAGATTTGGACATTGATCCTAGACGTGTTAGCAACAGAGCAACACTGCGGTGTTGGCTTTATTTCAGTTGCATTTCCTTAATAAAAAAAGCAAATCAAGACCTGCTTGTATTTTTAAATCTCAGGTTCATTTCTTTTTGTTTACTAACTGCACAATGCTGGTTTTTTTTGTGGTTCTACTTGAAAATTATTATAAGTTGGATGACTGCTAATGTTTATCCTTGTAACAGCGACGTCTTTATTTGATTACACACAACATCCACGTCTAAGTAGTTGAGAGCTACTTTATAATTAAAAAACAGGCTGCAAAATCTTCATTTTATCTATAGATTGGTGGGCCATATTTTTTCAGAGATGATATTATTTGATTAAAAACTGCATTAAAATATACATATATACCATACTATTAATATAAACCCAAAAGAAATGAAGCTGTTAAATTTTTTCAATTTTTTTTAAAAATGTCCCTATTCCAATTTACTAATTGTTCATATAACATAATGTAATTCAAGGGAAATGTTATATGAAAAACACCCAACTAGACACTTTTTCGTAAAAACGCTCCAAATCAAGATTTGGTTAATGCAAATCTCCACGGTTTCACGACGGGAACACAAATATGCGTCTTGTTTTTTTTTTTCCGAGATGTATAATGACATGTTTCGAAATTATGGTAAAATTTAAAAATTCAAAACATGTCATTATACATCTCATAAAAAAAAAATAATACGCATATTTGTGTTCCCGTCGTGAAACCGTGGAGATTTGCATTAACCAAATCTTGATTTGGAGCGTTTTTATGAAAAAGTGTCTAGTTGGGTGTTTTTCATGATATTCATATATCCTCCCCCGTAATTCAAATATATAAATAAGTAAATAACTAAATAAATATGCTCATTCTCACACATCAATTAATTTCTCAAATTATATTTATATAACAATAAAACATCATATTATTCCTTATATACGATTATTAATTTACTATATTAATTATTTAATTCCATCATTTTTTAGAAAATTTTAAATTCATTTGTCTGAGATCATATTTATATACGTATCGCACACGCAACGCGTGTTCTACGATTACTAGTATATAATATATAGAGGTTACTGGTAAGCTATTTTGACGCAAATTTAGACTTATAATCGGAAAAAAAAAAAAACGAATGTCCTAATAATATGATGTTTTATTGTTATACAAGTATAGTTTAGGAGATTAATTGATGTATGAGAATGAACATATTTATTTAGTTATTTATTTATTTGAATTGCATTATGATATATGAGTAATTAGCAAATTGAAATAGGGACATTTTTGAAAAAAATTGATAAAATTTGACATATTCATTTTTTTTTGTTGGTTTATATTAATAGTAGGAGAGATTAATAGTCTCTGCCTTATATTAATGTTAGAATATGCTACATATGAGAGATTATTTTTAATAATTTAATCATCTTTTGTGTGCTCCAAAACCAGACTGGTGATGTGCCAGCCACTCTTATGTTTTGAGGAGTCTATACTTCCAAATTTGAATTACTTTCCTTTTTTTTTTTTTTTTGCTCTTCATCTTTTAATGCTTCAAGTCTTTGCTTCTGAAGAAGAATCAAATAATTTAGGCGGTCTTATTGGAAACTTTCTATTTGGAAGAAGAACAAATATCATCCACATTGAGAAAGCGGCATATAATTGTTAAAGTAAAATAAAAATGAAACAAAAAAAAAGTGTGGAAAAAGGATTCATTTTAATTATGTCACGGCTCATGAGATGGATCAGATCATCAGATAATTTGTGAAGCAGACAAATGTTACTATGCTGACGGCAGACCACATTAAATTAATGACAAACTATATTGCGATATCTTATCCAAATTATGAATCTGAAGAATTAATCTTAACCTTTTTTTCTGTTTTAAAATTTTACTATTGAATCGGTGACATGCATTATACACATTTTCCTGGTGGGTCAGTTCAGCTGGAACCTAGCTTTTTTACAAAAACTAGCTATAGATTAAAAACTATAATACATGGAATCTCCGATAATTTAATATTTGAACTATATGATTAATTTTTTAAAATTTTCATTCCGATAATTTTGATACAAGTTATTGATCGATTAAAATTACACATAGTTTCGTAATAGATAATTAATTGAGAACGGATGGAATATTACAAATAAAACATTACTCGCGCTCAGTATGCATGTGTACAAGTAATTAATGAGGTAATACAATAGAATTAAAAAGTCCTCTATAAATTTAATCATACAAGTTTATCTTAATTCCCTTTTCTAACCTAAATAGTAGTAAATAGTGACATATTTTGCTTCTTACCGCCCTAATAAGCGACGGTATGGCAATAGATTTTTGTTTTAGTGACAAACAGATTTGGTTATTTAGTGACAGATCTGTAACAGATTTGGTCGTACCAATTGATACTCTTTTTTGCATATCATACTTCAATTAATGTCCTTGACATGACACGAAATCTCTTATTTTTCTACACATTTTCTTTAGAATAATGATCACATGATGTTATAATAAGTGTTATCACTTACACCTTTGTCGTAATTCTGATTATAGCCTAGCACAATGAAGTAAGACTGGTTCTCTCAGTGAGATAAGTTGGAGTATTAAAAAAGACCAAAGTAGAAAACATTTCCATTGATAAGAGTTGGAAGGAATTACACATTGATTTCCAAAACTTTAATGCGTTTTCATGCAACTATACATATATATAACGGGTTCACTGCATCGTTTTATAATTATATATATACATATAAATTATTAGTACTTATTTTGCTTGCTTCAATGATATGAGATTATTAAGAGGTTTTCCATCCTGGTATGGAATACAAGTTGCCAATGCTTCAATACCAAGTTGTCTACGAGAACTATATTTGTAAGGAGACCAAGTAAGTATATTGGTTTCTTTTTCTTAATAAAAAATTTCGAGTAAATATCCAAACTTGGTTATTTGTCACGATTAATTTTCTGAAATGGATCCATGGTATAACATGGGGTTAATTTCAGTTTATTAACATGTGTTTTTATCAATATTGTTTTGTTGATCTGAATTTCAAATTTTTTAATTTATTGACATGTATTATACACTTTTAATGATTTAGTGACATGCCATTAATTTTTTGGGCGGATCATATTAAACTTAACTTTAAAAGTTTAAAACAATTACAGCACAATCCCCATAGCTTATAAATTAACAATTAAGCTAGTAAATTGATGAAAATAACATAAGTAACTCGTTTTCTGAAGAAAAAAAAAATTATATTATTTGTTTTGGGAAAAAGCACATTTTAAATTTAGCAACTTTTCTCGAAAAAGTGCAATTTTTCAAATAATTTTTTTCAAGAAAATGCGAGTTTTTTTTTTTTTTTTTTGAAAATGCTAGTTTATGATTAAAAAGATTGTACTAAATTGTTTTCTCTTTTACCAATATAATGTTTACTTAAGCATATATTTTTAAAAATTGTTTACTAAAGAATAAAAAACGACTTTGGAAAGAAATTTGTTTTTTAGGAAAAACAATTCTTTAGATAAAGTAACATTTTCTGAGAACTTTATTTATTTTGGAAAGAGATTTATATATTAAACAAATTTATACTGAAAAGTGAAAAATAATAATAACAAGTAAGATAAAAAAAATGATACAATTAAATACATACCCGTTTCTTAAACCAAGATGGAAATTCTCTCATTTGTCTGCCTTCAATATCATGCGTAGAAGTCTGCATTAATAAGCTTGCGTGTTCCCTATAAAACATTAATTTATTCATGAGTGTAAATTTAATATTTAAAAAAAGGAAAGAAATTATAACTTACTCCATATAATCCTTCACTTCTTCACAATTCTCCAATATTTACCATTGAATGACTTCGATTTCTTTTTTAGACAATTGTTTAGTTGACTTCCAAGAAAACGGGCGAGCCCTTTGTGCAAACACATCAACTGTTTGAGATCGAACACCGCCATCATCATGTCTATCAGCGCGGTTGTATGATCTCTCCACGTTGCTTAGGTACTCTGAACAAAAAGTTAAAGCCTCATTAGCGATATATGTCTCCGCTATGGAACCCTCAGGATGAGCCCTGTTGCGCACATACTTCTTATAAGTTCCCATCAATCTACAATGGAAAAAAGTTAGAGTTAAAAATATTATACTACAAACTAAATAAAATAATATCATATTCGCAATAAACATGTAATAATTTAAATTTACCTTTCAATTGTATACATCCATCGAAAAGTTACAGGGCCGGCTATCTTGACTTCACGTGCAATATGTACCATCAAATGGATCATTACATCAAAAAAGGCTGGAATAAATACTTGTTCAATTTTGCATAGAGTGAGAACAATCTCATTTTCCAACCTCTCCATATCAGACACTGTGGCAGATTTTGCACATAATTGTTGGAAAAAACTTGAAATGTGCATGATGGGATCAACACTTCTGGCGGCAAGTATTTACGAATACCAACAGGCAAAATACGTTGTAAAAGTACATGGCAATCATGTGTTTTTAATCCTGTTAGTTTTCCTTTTTCAGTATTAACACAACTGGCAATATTAGAAGCAAACCCGTCGGGAAATTTGATTGAGGTCAAGAATTGCATGAAGTCACGTTTATCAGATGGCTTCATTGTATAATAAGGATGACTTTTCAAAAGTTTATCTCCTTTATATTGCAACCATAACTTTTTCTTGATGCCTAAATCCATACAGTATTGCCTACCTTTAAATGTATCTTTTGTTTTTCCCTCGATGCCCAAAATGGTGCCAACGACACTGTCGCACACATTTTTTTCAATGTGCATCACGTCAAGATTATGTCTAATTTTAAGCTTGGACCAATACAGCAACTCAAAAAATATACTTTTTTTGGACCACATAGGCTTTTTGGCATTTTCCATATGAGCCTTTCTTTTTTTACCATCGGAAGTAGGATTCTTCTCTTTCTCATCAAAGTCAGTTATTTCATTTAATTGGTTCAAATGGTCAACTCCTGAGAATTCTCTAGGTCGACCTCTATGTTCAACACTGCCATCAAATGCTTCACCATTCAAACGCCATGGATGATCATATGGTAACCAACGACGATGTCCCATGTAACAAATTTTTCCCATTATCCCCAAAGATGTGATATCTTTATTACAAACCGGACATGCTTTATAACCCTTCGTTCTCCAACCCGATAAATTTCCATAAGCAGGAAAGTCATTGATTGTCCATAAAAGAGATTCTCGCAACATAAATGTAGAATTTGTGATTTTATCATAAGTTTTCACACCATTTTCCCACAGATCTTTTAACTCATCGACTAATGGCCTTAAGGAAATATCAATCCTCCCACTCGGAGCTTTAGGTCTAGGAATCAATAAAGACAACATGGAAAATTCTTTTTTCATGCACAGCCAAGGAGGAAGGTTATATGGGATAGTAATGACTTGCCACATGCTATATGACTTAGCCATATTATTATTAGGATTTAATCCATCTGAAGCGAGTCCCAATCTCACATTACGTTGGTCTTCAGCAAAATCAGGATACATACGGTCAAACTCTTTCCAAGCCTCGCAATCTGCAGGGTGCCTCATTATACCATCTTCCACTCTTTCTTCCTTATGCCATCTCATACTAGAAGATATGTGGTTTGCCATGTAAAGACGTTGTAATCTAGGCTTCAATGGAAAGTTGCGCAAAACCTTTTGAGAAATTTTCTTTTGATCCTTCCCATCATCGTCTTGAACATTGCTTTTTTGATTCTTGTATCGTGACTCTCCACAAACAGGACACTTTTCCTTTCCTTTGTTTTCTTTATCGAACAAAATACAATCATTGGGACAAATGTCAATCTTATCATACCCTAACCCAAGATCTTTTAATATCTTCATACAATGATAATGAGTCTAAGGCAATCGATGATTTCGTTGAAGCATACACCTCATTATATCTAGCATGACATCAAAACATTTATTAGACACTAGATATGCGACTTTCATGTGCATCAGCTCTACAACCACATACAAAATTGAAAACTCATCGCACCCAGGATACAATTCTTATTGAGCCTCGTTCAACAGCCTCCCGTACTTTTTATAATACTCAATAGTACAAAAAGTTGACCTACAACCTTCTACATTATCAAAATCATCATCATAATCCATATTTTGATTTCCAGATACACTTGATGCATAGGGAAAGGCTTCGTTAACCATGTTCAAAGCCTCATCATTATCGCAATCATCTGATTGTCGGACGGTATTTGAATGTGTTTCATTACAATCTGGGCCTTCACCATGATGGATCCATGGATTGTAGAAAGGCTCAATACCATATCTAAATAAATGTTTATGAACTACTTCCAATTCCCACTTCTTTAAATTACTACACTGCATACATGGACACTTGATTTTATTTTGTTGATCTAAATAGTTTTTAGCATTCTCGATGATCTTTGACCCCTTCTTCATATTGAGTACTCACACGGTTGGGGTTGCGCATCCAACTTCTATCCATCTGTAGCGTTGAATTTATGTTGTACAAAAGAAAAAAATTGTTTAAGCTCAAAGAAGCATGAAAACCCAAAACCTGACAATCCAATTTCTAAAAGTCAAAAAAAAAACATTAATGAAATTATCAAACAAATAACTATGACTAGAATGATCCAACAATTTTTTTCTTGAAAACCCCATTAATCACCAACTCTTGAAGAAAGAAATTAATATATTAAAAAAATATGACTTTATTTGTTATAGTACGTTGTAAATTACTTGTTTTACCATCTGAAAAATATTTATTTAATGACCAACACCAAAAGATGGGTAAAACTGACCACATAAAAATAAAAGTCGAAACACAATAGAAAAAAGTTGTACTAAGCCAATTAAATAAAGATTAAAAATTAGACGCCACAAATATAATACAAATCAAAGATTTTTATAAATCATTAAAACACATTCATGTAATAACATTGATATCACCTAACAAAATTAAGAGGATATATAACCAAATTGGACTTCATATCGTAAGCTAATAAAAAGAAAATCTAAAAACACCCAAAGTAGATAGAGTAGTTTGAAACCAATATATAATAGTATAAGCATTTTATCGAACACCTTGTTAGCATAATTTAGTATGAACGTTAATATAAAGAGACTAAAATTATTATACGTGATTTACAATAATTTATAGATGAAATTGTGAAGGGTATAAGCAGATGTGGGAAAGTGATAAATAAATAAAAAAAGAGGCACAAAGTACATTATTAAATACTTATACGTATTACTGAGACTGAACTTCAACTTAATTAGTGTATTTTGGTTTTTCAATAATGATTATTAAATTAGACAAGAAAATTACCCACAAAACCAAGATATAACCACATAGTTTGTCAAACTAAATCAATTTGAAAGGTGATAAAAGTAAAAAAAAAAAAAAAAAAAACGTACCTATACACGAATAAACGGTGATGGGTGATCAGGAAGAATAGAGGTTAGAGGATTGTGGTGATAGAAAATGGATGATCTATTTGAATATACAAAATATGTTATAATTAAGCCTCTACTTAATTTTTTTAATCCAACTCTGATAAAATAATGAATAATAATGATATTCCTAGGATAAACCAACTCTTTGCAATTAATGGAGGTGTCCTTAGTGAAACGAAACTAACTATTACAATATTAAAAAAATATTTAATTTATATAAAATTAATGAATACCTATACTATAAATAACTTTTATTCTATATCTTTATATCAAATTCGATCATCTAAAATAAACAAAAATAATATCTAGAAGAAACCATAGAATTTATAAGATAAGCGAAAACCATAAATTTTAGTTGTTTTTATAATTTTAAGTTGTATCACCAACTTTAGTTTTTAAGTGAGTAAACTTGAATTTACTTTGATAGTTATTTATTTGAATGTCTAGATGCTATTAACGTAAAAATATTTTCATCATCCAAATTTACAAGATTGAGTTAAAAAATTAGTTTTCTTCTCGCGTAAGATATATGTGTAAGATTTATTATTAAATAATTATATGAAAATATTATATCTCTTATACATTATCCTGTTAGTTACAAAAATATTATAATTAAATTTAATCCTCTATGATGATCTCATTAGTAATTATCTTTCCCTATATTAATGATTACAATTGGATCTCATGATAGTAGACACCATGTATATAGCCAAATCAAATTCAATTTTTTACCCAAACAATACCTCACCCGACAAAATATGTCTCAGGCTATTTGTCGGCTTGCAATTGTTTTTTGTAGACCGGCAAAACACGATAAATTCGTTGGTGGAAATTGACGCGACAAAAGTAATTCGTCGCCGTTTCGTCGGCAGGAGTTTACCCCACTCCACAATTCCGTGCCGAGATTTTCCCCGACAAAATATTGAAATTCGTCGGGTTAAATTGATTTTTGCCGACAAATTTTTGTTTCGTCGCCAATTTTTTATCGGCAGAGACAAATTTTCCTGTAGTGTAATTTAACTTTTTTCAACTGAAATCTCCACATTTTATAATTTTAAGGTTATATTATATAATGTTCCAAACTATATGCACTAAATTGGTAATTCATAAAAAATTTCATCCAAAAAAGTTGCCGGATGTCACTAAATCATTAACAATGCATAATACATGTCACTAATCAATATTTTTGAAAGTCAAGTTAGTAAATGAATTTTGGTACAAAACACAAATCACTAAACTTAAATTAACCTTATGTGCCTAGGTCACTTATGCGAGCTATAAGTGCTTATACTTAACTTGTATAGACTAAATATTTCCACATTTGGTACTGTTGATGTTTTCTAATCACAAAAGGCAAGGTATACGCTAAAAAAAAATCTTTGAAACTGAAGTTACAAATATATATATATATATATATATATAACCAATAAAATACAAATTCTTACTCTAATAGTCCTATATACGACTACTTAGTTAAAAACCTACTGATCATTGCTTATCAATATAAGCAATTGTTTCAAACAAAATATTTCCTTTTTTGGAATTAATGTAAACAGTGACATGCATCACAATTCACGAAAATATTTTCCCAACCTTAAAAAGCATTGATTAAGCATAATAATGTGCCGATAGTTTAAAAGAGTAAAGATAAGCTGCAATGTTCATGATCTCCAATTTACGGTTTGGCAAACGAGTGCTCCGGGTATCGATTAAACATCTAATATATTTCCAAAATCAAGTTGCATTCAATAAAAAAAATACTTGTATTTATTGTATCTAATTTTTATATACTA
The DNA here is from genome assembly GCA_963682055.1 of Primula veris. NCBI lineage: Eukaryota > Viridiplantae > Streptophyta > Magnoliopsida > Ericales > Primulaceae > Primula > Primula veris. The sequence goes on along the minus strand of OY821749.1, from coordinate 19,528,372 downwards.
CCATATCATTGTAGCATTAGCAACATTATGTATTTAATCTATTTAAATAAATGAAATGTTATTAATGCATTGCTATACAAAATATTTTAAAACTTAAATAAAAAATCATTAGCCAATGCCCAGGGGGCATTGGTTAGCAAGCAAAATACCAAGTTGTGAATGTTAATTATGTTACCAACGTACACAACATAATCTCAGATCACGAAAATCATATGCATGAAGTTTTTTGGAATTTCTTATTTAATTATTTTTTATCAGTATTTCTTTTTTCCTTTCTATCAGCATAGTCTCCTACTATGACTACAATGCTTAGTTGATTTTAAAACTACAAAAATGCCATGGGAGACTGCAAATATTTTTAAACAATTCCAAGAACTTGGGGTTAATTTTGTTTAATTAGAGGAAGAGGGCCCTCTAACTGTTTTATTTACACAGTTATCATAATTGTTTTTTTTTCAGCCCTTAGATATTCGAAGATTGATCCAATGGTTCAAATTAAATTAATCAATAAGTACTCACGATTCAGTATTGGTAAAACTGTTTTTACGAAGATATCTCTCATTCTCTCTGCTTTTCCACTATCTTCTTATTATCAATGACATAAAATTGCTAATCATCATCATTCATTCATCCATCTATCTTATTGGCTTGAAAATTATAAATCTATTAAAGAAAAATAGAATTCATCAAATTTTATCAAACTTGGAAGGAAAAGATTAAGATAAGTTTATAAACAATTCGGTACCTAATTCAATAGGTTATTCTGAATTTGATTTTCGCAGAATTTGTAATCGCATCAATTTGTTAAAGTCTTTAAGGTTGATTATTGCAAAAAAAAAAAAAAAAAACCTAAAAAAAGTATATTTTGGAAGTTACAGATTTGGGGTTGTTTGAAATTCTTATTAGGTTTGGTGAATTGATTTTATTATAGGAAACAAATATGCAAATTAAATACAAATCATTAATTTAATAATTGTTTGGATAGATGAGTAATTGAGTGGAGATGTTTTTTTGAATGATATACAGTACTACTTAATATAGTATAGAAGAGAGAGAGAGAATAATTTTAGATTTTATAGTCTATTTTAAGTTATTCGTAAGATCAAACTATGAAGATCCAGTAGATGAAAAAGCATACGGTTATGATAATTGTGTAAAAAAGACATTTAGAAGTCACTATCCCTTAATTAGAACATAGCAATGATCTAAACAGTAAATGAGGACCATGATTGTCATTCATGCACCCCAGAAAGCATCAACTTTCAAAAGAAAAAATTAAGCTAATCACTAGTTTGATTTGTGGAAACTTGATTGATTAAGTATTACTAAAAAAAACTGACACAATCGCGTGCAAATGCATAGGGCACGGAGCATTGGTTTGACAAAAGCTACAGCAATTAGGGATCTAATTAACTAGATGCACATGGGCAATGTGGTGGCACTACTTACTGTTCATTATTACTAGAAAATAATAATATTATCTCTTAGATTATTTTAATACTTCCCATATTTAGATTTGACTCTTCGTTTATCTTGAACAAGCAATTGGTTTCATACTGTGTTAGAATTGAGTTTGTGATGCTAGTTAAAAATAGTGAGTTGGTATGTTAATTAGAAAAACTAATAATATTCATTAGTTAAACATATAAATTATTATTATATGTATTTTTCTCTCTCCTCCCACTAAAGTTATTCCGTGTCTTTTACACTAAAATATATATTATTTAATTAAAATAGATAGTATTATAGAAAGCCTAATATTTTAAGAAAATGTGAATTTTTTTTAAGATAGTTAGTATGATGCAAATAAAGTAGAATTAAATATAATAATTTGCATATTAAAATCATTAAGAACCGATGCTTAAGGAATAAGGGAGGATAACAATAAAAAAGGAACAATATTTTTTTTGTAGACTCAGGTATAGGCAGTTTTTTCTTTTAATCAAAAACCCACTTGTGCTATTTCTTCTGCAACTTGAAGGAAGAAAGGCCGTTAATAAAAGTCCTCTAAATTACAAAAGATTTGGCGTATTCGAATATTCATAAACTACCTCAACTACATTTTTTTTTTCTTAATCCAAAACACTCTAAAGTGGAGTGAGTTTAGGCACACCATATATAGAAAATATTGAATGGTAAATACTCATAGAAGGGCGACATAGAGCCTAATTAACCTCCTAGGGAACTAACGAGTAAATGGAATCTAAGAAATGAACAAAATATACGTTACTTAAACAAAAGAACAAGTGGAAAAAACTAAATCTAAAAAAATAACCAAACATAATCGATCGTGTAATCCTTAACTAGACATAGGAACATTGTTTTGGTGCTACGATCAGAGTAGTAATAACACTTACTACTATCAACAATTAATAATAATGTAAAAAGTTCTAATATTAACCGTTATAAGAAAAGCTAACCATCTTCTTTTTGGATGGTAGAAATAAAGCTTTAATATTCTACACTGAAAACAATGCAACAAAAAACTCAGAAGTCAGAACCTCCAATTCCCAAAAGAACAAATTTAAACCACAAGTCTGTCAGTATTATTAGAACTCCAAAATTAGGAAAATTAGAATGCCAAACCCAGGGTAACTAATAGGGACGGGCACGGGGCGGATTGGGGCGGATTGGTCTCAATCCTAACCCGCCCCGTAAAATAAATGGCGGGACGGATTGGGGCGGATTAGTGAAATTCAAATCTCAACCCAACCCAATCCAACCCATTATAATTAAAACCCCAACCCAACCCAACCCAACCCAACTCATTATCAAGCGGGGCGGTTTGGGTGCGGGTTGTTTCTTGAATTTTCATTTTAGTCATTAATTTTTCATTATTTCGCATAATTTACCTAAATATTTAAAAAAAAAAAATCTTTCAAATAGAAATATAAACTAAAAGCCAACCAAAATACGTTTAGAATGTTCGGAACAAGTAACAAAGCTAAAACAAAACAAAACAAAACAAATTGTTCTTCATCAACATAATCAAAATCAAAAAACTACATAACAATTGAAATCAAAATTAATAATCCACTGAGTATGACCATCAACCGGGATTATTTAGGCAGTGTCGACCAATTGTTTAAGCCTTAAGGCTTGAGAGTAGTGATATTTTTGAACTGCAAAAATTTACAATGAAATGTTGAATTGGTATGTGACAACATATTGAAATTCCATTAAAAGTTTACATCAATTTTATTACCTTTTGCATCTCGTTTTGTTATCTCCTAAGAAAGTTTGTTTGTACAACTCTCCACAGATGATATTTCTACATTTAATGACAAACAAATAGTTACTATATAAAATAAGAATTTTGATAGACCAAATTTAAAGATGAAATTCGTTCTACCTTCTTCATATTGCTCGTAAAACGTGTATGATTCGATGGATGGTTCATCTTTTATATATGTTGTGATATGGTCGCCATTGATCCAGTCTTGAAGACATAACAATGCCTCGACTGATTTATATTTATATTTATATTTTGATATATATATATATATATATATATATGCGGATTGAAACGGGTTGGTGTGGATTAACCCGCGGTTTGGAAACCCCAACCCTAACCCAACCCACGAATTTTTTTACGGATTGGGGCGGGGCGGATTTAATTTTTTTTGACACCCAACCCGCCCCAATCCGCCCCAATCCACACGGATTGGGTTACGGGGCGGGTTTACGGATTTTTTGCCCACCCCTAGTAACTAACAATGATGAAAATGAGAATGGGACGGTAAACAGATTTGTTACAGGTTTTCATCAAGTTTGGAAATGAAATGATTGAATTGTAAAATCGATTGGTAGGTAAATTGTGCAATTAGAAAGGAAGGTTTTTGACAATTAGAAATTCATAAATAATAGCGAGAATGAGCCAAAAAATCTAAGTTACTTTTTAAATTTTACTATCTAAGATGTGATAATTTCATTTATGAAACTATTTAATGATGTTTAAATACTGCAAGTAATTAAGTGATGGTTAAGCTTGTTAAAACATAAATGTTGTTATCACACTATTTAGCATATAAATAATTTAGAGAATCTCTTTTGAATAATCTTATAAATTATATTTTGAGAACTATTGTCAAACTTAACCTTTTAACCTAACACCTAGAACCTCTAACTTGATCCTGAATTCTCCAAATGATTTAATACTATTATTTTTGACAGTATAGTGTAGCTTAATTCTTGAACTATGACTATAGTTCCATGAAGAATCACAACAAATATATCCACAAAATCAAGTGTCACGATTAACTTACCAATTTTCAGGAATAAATTTTAAAAATTTCCTGTGTGACTTGTTAAAACCCTACCAATTAAACTTTGTTTTTCCCAGACGTTTTACAAATTAAACTTGCTAAATCTACAACTTCACATATGGTCATAACTGGTATATTGTAATATACTAATAATTCCCAAATTTCAATTGCAAATCTAAATTGCAAATTTCACTACCAACAGCAATATTCTGAAATCTTGAAAAGAAAGAAAGAAAATACATAGTTTTTTTTTTTATAATCTTCCATCAAATCAAGAAATTCTAAAATTGATCAAATATCATCATAATAGTAGCAAAAAAGACGACTTAACTGTAAAAGACTTTGCGCCTGTACCAAAACCAATTAGTATGTTGTTTGTTCAGGAACTTGTAATGCTTTATATGAGAAAATTGGAAGTAATCATGCTCCTTGGGAACCATCGGTGAAAGTAACCCTTAATTTCATGAATAAAAGCAAGAAGAATATTTCCACATAATCAACGGTCCAAATTAACCTACCAATATTGAAAAAAATACAAAAGCACAAACTTGCTGACCTTTTTTCGACTCATCAAACCCTACTGAATTTTGTTTTTCCAAGACCTTATAGAAATTAAAACTGGTTTTACCACCCCACATATGATCAAAATGGCAGCTGAAGACCATTTGCACCCATAGTCATCCCAGGTGGCATATTGTAATACGGCAAACCTGACGAAGGGTCCGGGAATCCTGCAGACGCAGGCGGCTGCATCTCCTCCTCTTGTTCTTCTAGCGGCAGCCGCTCATATGCCACGTTGGTAAAACTTGCGGCCATCACGATCACGGGCCCAGCCGCCGTCAGCTCCCCCACCACGCTCCCTCCCACCACCTGTCCTTGCCCTCCCGCCACAAACACCGTCAAACTCGTAGCCCCTGGAGGCGCAGGCGGTGGAAGAAAAGACCCTGCCAGAGACAGGATCTCAAACCTGCCCTGCAGGGACACGACCGCCCCTGCAGCGGCAGGCTGACGGAGCGTCACGTTGGTGACGCTCCCGCTACCACTCAGCACACAGACGCCACGCTGACGGCGCCTGGCGTAAGTGGCCACGGCATCGAAGACGTCGTGGCCAGAGCCCACCTCCAGGATGTGGGCCCGTAGGGTGTTGGCACTCTCCTTTGTAATTATGACCGGAGGCTTTGGCTTGTTTTTTGATCCAGCTGGACGGCCTCTTGGCCTTCGGCCCACTATGTCGCCAAGACCAGCGGCGGCACTGCCTGTGCCACCGCTATTGTTGTCTCCAGAAAAGGTATCTTCATGATCATCCTGGTGGTGACTATTGTTTAGGTGTTGGATATAGTGTGAGGCCATATCAACACAACTACAATAACATTAAAAGTGTGAAACTATATAAAATTGAAATGGATTCTTTTTAAAGTTAGTGTTGGGTATTTTCAAGGAGTGGGTGATATATAAATTGGGGAACAAATCAAGGAAAGAAAATTGAGATAGGTGAGAAAAGGGAGAGAGTAGGGTGGGGAGAGAGGGGATTTAGTTGAAGCCAAATTGTAGCTCTTCTTTTCTTGGTCTCTTTTTTCTAGTAATAGTTTTTGATAGAGTGTTGGTTTAATTTATTGGGTTGTCCTAAATGTTCGTCTTTACATATGGAATTCTCGATCCACGTCTAAATTACTCTCCTCACATAATAACGTTGATCAACGTGTGATTGACCGTTGTAAATAATCAATGAAGAAAACTAGGACGATATAGTCGGAGGCGTCATTTGATTAAATAAAAAATAAAAGATTCTTTTTCCTATGTATTATAATTAAAATCTTTAAAAATAACCGTTTCATCTCCTCAAACTATTATGAAAAAGGAACATATAGAGTATGTTAAAAACCATAAATATAAAACATTAGGCTCTCCTATTTGACTTTCTTGTTACGGAGTGTAATATTATGTCAATAACATGTTAATTTGCAGAATCGTTATGCAGTACATGTTTCAAGTCTGGACAAAATATAGTTCAAACTTCTATATCATTACTTAGACTTGCACGTACGTACGCTCCGTATATGTCACATTTGTTTTTTGGTCATTGTATATGTCACATTAAAAAACTAGAAGTTCGCAAAAAGGTGATTAAATGGGCATGTAGGAAATGGAAATAAAGAACATATATTCTGGTCCCAAATATATATGTACTAACAATTATTCAATTTGGTAGTTTTCTTATGGGAGATGGAAATTGTTGGAGAGAGCTAGGTCCTTGGGATGAGCTATAATAGGCCCTGAATGGTGATAATTAAAGAGACAAACTGATTCAATAATTTCATGTCGTTTTCATTTGTGATTAAGGGTTAATCATGATTAGGACGGGGCCAAGGGTTGACCGTGTTTTGTATTTTTGCACAAACATAAGATAGGTGTGGCAATAATAATCAGTATCACTAATATTAAAAAATGGGCAAATGGGGCTAGTGGGTGCTGGCCTCGGCTGGTGGACCCCATCATGTCCCTCTTCTCTATCTCGCTCTCTAAACTACGGTTAACGGTAAACTCGTTTCTCGGATCAAAAACTGTATTTATTGTTTAACACTTGACTTAGTCTCATTTCTTCTTATTATTTTATAAATAAATAGGCGAACTTTTATTTTTAATCTCGTTTCCAGGTTTATTCTCATCTAGCAACTACACTTTAAACTAATTCCAGATAAAGAATCAAACTGTTGACACGATAGATAAGTTCTAATTATGGTTTTATGTGTACCATTATTGCTTTCAAGTCTCAACGGCCGTCATGCATGCAGCTAGTCGAATAATCTTTTGAAAGTGGTTTTTCCATTTTTTTCACTCTATCTATCAGTAAGCTAAAGTTATTTAAGAACTTCTTAATTATGCAAGATGTAATTTTAGGAGTTTATTATCATTATGTACCTTCGTTTCTTTACTATTTTCTCTTTTGTGCCGTGGTTTCTTAAATAATCTTTTTGTACCTTATTTTCTATTCTATTCTTAGTTATTGTAGAAAAAAATATTGGCTCAGGATCGTCGCGAAAGGAAGCTGTACTAGTTCTAGTTTTATGCGGGTTAACTAATTTTTAGTTTAAAATTTTACTTGTAATAGTCTGGCACCCGCTATAGAACAGAACATCAGTTTCTTGAAATCTCTCTCTCTCAAACGAGCCATTCAGGTCCATTATTTGAATCAACTGTGGAAATATATATAATCCACCGAAAATTGGCACTAATTAAGATGCTGTTTTAAGCCCTAGTACCCTACTTCTCCTACTAATTAAAAGCGTTAAATTTTTGCATTATTGTATGTCTTGTCAATCACAGCATGTTTTATACCACATGTGGAGTGTATAGACAAAACGAAAACATTTCCAAAGAAGCAAGTCTTACATGGTTGGTGTCAACTAGTCCCATTATTTCACCAGCATACATGTTGCATACGATTAATTAACGAAATAAACTCAAGGCTGACTTTAAAAAAAATAAAATCAAACCCGGAACGACTAAATCTGTTAGAAATTTGCCGCTAAATGACTACTATTTCTGTCAGTGAAATTGAAATCCATCGTCATGCCGTCTCCGATTAGGACGTTGAAAAGCAAAATCTGTCACTAATTACGTGTGAGAATTTTTTTTTAGTAATATAGACTCAAGGTTGGATATATATTGGATGTATTTACATCAAATTGACAAGCGGTACTCGATGTACTAGCAGCAATTGGCTGTTAAGCACCTATAGGTACATCAAATTTTATAATTGTAATTTCATTATAAGGTAATTCTTTCAAGGTTTGAGACTATGGTGTTGCAAACTCTAACATTTCGTATTTAGATAGAGCTTTCCCTTTCTCATAACTTAGATTAATAACTACCGCAATTTCATAATCTAAACAGGAAAGTATTCAATTTTCGTTATCATTAATTGTCTTCCCACTTGAATCCTTTGATTATACTTTTCCCATCTTTTGAATGGAAAGACTTCTTCAAGTAAACTTTTTACCAACTCCTCTCCTAAAACCATGAAGATTTCTAATTTAGCTGAACTTGGTCCTTGAGAGCTCTTTTTTCTTTTAAAATTTCCTTGCAAGCATATATTCGTTTTGGATAAAATTTATAGCTCATAAAAGTCATCAACCGATCTAGTTCTCTGGCCGAAAACTAAAATTTCTCAAGAGTTTTCACTTGTCTACAGTGTCAAACTTAAAAGACGACAATCTCAAGGTTACAAAGTCTAACCAACCCCATGACATTTAATAAATAAACATCTAGTAATCGATTATTTCAATTAAAGGAAAAATGATATTCATTTACTATGAAAATTTGAGACATAAAATCAAAAAATCGAGAATAAAATCTCTTTCAAGATTATGTAAGAATGGTGCTTCTTTTTTCTATTTGTGTTTGTTGTGGATGCTCCAATGCTAAACTCATATATATGAACCAATTTTTAAATAAAGCACAATTTCGGTTTTTGATAATTTTACTAAACATAAAGTTAATTTCCCTAACTTGAAAATTTGATTTTAATTGTAGCTATTTGTAAATGTACAGTGTCATATATAGTACTCTTCTTTGACTTTATTCGTGGCTAAAATATCTCTAATGAAATAAAAATACGAGTTGATGTAGGTTTTTTTTAAGCAGTACTCCAATACAAAAGAGAGTTGTATGCGCTTGGTTATGATAAATCGCTCCCAAATTTTTAAAAAAATTGGTTATCCTTCAATTGGTCGAGAATTAGAGTAAAACACATTTTAAAAATAAAATAAATGATCATTGTTATTAGAATAGAACAATAGTAGTTTTAACATAGGTCAGAGTACTCCTGTGTTGACTATCCGGCTAAAGTCGGTAAGAAAACGAATACATAACATACAAACTGAATTATATCAAAATAGACCCATCTGTTGCTATAAGAGAAGAAAAAGAGTCTACACAGTAAAAGACTTACTTAAAAAGGTTACATATAGTATGGATCAGAACAAATTAGTTTATTTACCTCAACTAACATATATTAACAAAATATGGACCAAATTACTGACATTAACAATTTAGACACTTAACTATATATTTTTTCCTAAATTGGGACCTCCGTCAATTTAATTGGACGGAAGTTATGTTTAAATTACATTTCAGTCCCAACTTTTATAAAACATATGAATTTAACCCAAAAAATTTATAATTTTACATTTTTAACCCGAAAAAATATATTTTTTTTTAAAAAATGAACATATTTTTTGAAAAAATTAACTTTAAAAAAAACAAAAGAAGTTGTTGTTTTTTAAAAAGGAACTTTTTTTTAAAATATTAACTTTAAAAAAAAAATTATAAAAAAAGTTAAATATTTTTTTAAAAAGTTCATTTTAAAAAAAAAAAACTACTTCTTTTTTTTTAAAAAGGAACTTTTTTAAAAGTTGATTTTTTCAAAAAATAAGTTACTTTTTTAAAAAAAAATCCATTTTTTCGGGTTAAAAATGTAAAATTATAAATTTTTCGGGTTAGGTTTATATGTTTTATAAAATTTGGGACTTAAATGTAATTTAAACTTAACTTCCGTCCAATTAAATTGACGGATATACCAATTTAGTAAAAAAATATATAGTTCGGTATCTCAATTGTTAATATCAGTAGTTTGGTTCTTATTTTATTAATGTATGATAGTTGGAGTTTCAAACCAATTTTTTACTATTAGTAAACAATCAACGTATAGTAGGTCCATTTTAATAAGTGATGTTCACACAAAGTCAACATAAAAATTGATAAGCATGTCAAATCACACGAAAATTTCGTTTGGATGAAGCTCCCTTGCTAGCCAACTTGTGAATGCAATATAAATATCAATGGCTGAGTTGGTTAACATATTCTTTCCCAAGTCAAGGCTATGCACATTAAAACAACTCATAAACTACATGTCTAATTAAAGCATAGATTCCGTGGTATAAAGATCTAAATAATTACAAAGCAAAAGTTAAAGAAAATTAATGGGTGTGTGAGTGGGTTATATCCTTAAGTATGGTAGGTACCATATGATTAAGAGCATTATCCACATGCACTTGGTAAAACTAATCTAAAATACCTTTATGTGACAAAATGTAATCCTTATAAATTAAGTATCATTTTCTTCCCGCCAAAATGACCCATTTGGCTAAACGAATAAGCTTATTGTAATGGAAAATTTGACATTTATACAACGTCAAATGCTGAAAATGATAGGGGTTATGATTATTTTCGTTGTGATTACTTTTAGCCGCAAACTAGTGTACATTCTTTCACAATATATATACATCGATCATATTCTATATTTCTGGTTCTTTCAAGTTTCACCAATTACCATTGGTTGAGATAAAGCGTATGTCTGTTTAATCTATATGTTACAAAGTGCGAGTGATATGTAAACATTAAAATGTTATATTTATTTATCTATTTAGATAAGTTGTAACGTTACCGCATATGTTACAACAAAATGTTGAGCATAATTCAATCAATAATTACTCATGATATAGTATGTTTATACCGTGTTCCGGCTGGCATTGATATTTTAACGGTTTACAGAAAACTAAAGTGGCGTTTTCAATTGATGCAACCGGGCGAGCAAGCAATGGAAATCAACAGTGAAAATAAAATCTCATGCATAATAGAGAAGACATGCATGGTAGGGGTTGTAAATTTCAAATAATGAAACACATGTTAAATGAAAATTGGAGAATTTAATATTGGCCAGTAAAAAATGGACATAGAAACAGTTCCACAACCCGGCTGCTCGGACAATCAGCGTACCAACAGGAATGACCATCATGTGTGTATGTGATAGAACACAAAAATCATACCCGAGTATACCTATTCGGGTACGAATCGACTCATACGTCACTAATGGGTATCCAACGCATTTAGCATAAGACCCGGAGTATAACAGTATTTTTTCCACTTAAAGATAAGAGCAATTATTCAATAAGTATCTTAGCTCAATTATTAAATGTTCACAATAGAAAAGTCCATGAGATGACGCATGAGATGGAGACACTTGTCAACATCCTATGATAGATAAATGTCTATAAATATCCAAGTATCTTCACTAGAAAAAAGACCTGAAAAATCACAGAAAAAAGAATATATAAGAAAGATATTTCTCAGAGTTTATATCAGTAGAGCATGCATCGAGAAAAGTCAAAGGAAAAGACCGAGCATCAAGGAAAAGTTCAAGATCAAGATTAAGATTAAGTTATCAGACCGGGCATAAGTGTAATAAGAAATTATAATACGAGCAAGAACAATTACCGATCAATAAGAAAGAACAACGTGTCCAATATTTACTTTCTTTAATTTGCACTAATATTATTGAAAAGTATAACATGACCCGATCAAAGTTATTGCTTTATCAGTATGATTAATTTTTTTGGTATAAATCGGTGAAAAGGACCCAATATTTCATTAATTAATAATGAAATTACTTATTACAGCTGAAGACTAGCTAAAGTATATGGTTATGTTACCCATGATTGATGTTTTCATATATATATATATATGTTTGCCTGTTGTAATATTTTCACTATCTGTTTTTTTGTATACTTTTTGGCCATCCGTGTATTCATTGCAGCTCAATAGTTATTCATGGTCAACAGAAGATCTAATCCCATGAAATGTTCTATTTTTTTTACACATTTCCAAACTTTTAGAGGGACAAAGGACAGTGGATAAACTTCTTGTCATCCAATTTTAGTGAAGCCTGGTTGACGGGGGTCCTAACTAAGAGGCATCTTTATTGAGCATTTGTGGGTAGTAGATCGATACAAATTATATCAATAAAGAAAACAGATGATTTTGTTGATCTTTAATGCACTTTCTAGTGATATTTCTTAGTCAAAATTTGAGTCACGTCCGGTTTTAATGCCCGAGTACTAATTATGGCCTGGTACAAAAGAAAACATTGGCAACTATCATTACTGGAAACCAAATCTTTTATCCAAAAGTCTCTCTTTTTTTTTTCTAGTTTTACACTGAAAACTGCTAGCTAACATAGTTTTGGCTTGAAAATTTTGTGACAGTTGTCCACTTTAATTTGATAAATATACTTTAAACTAATCATACATATGAATATATGATATTAAAGTGATTTTATACGACAACGAGAGACCGGGACAGCCCCCCAAAGCAACCGAAGAAGGGTACTCACCACTGAGACCCCGGCAGATTTAAGTAATAGTATGAATTTTGCATAACGCCAATTCGGATACTGACGTTAATTTAGTTAGATGAAAATTGGTTTCACTTTTCATTTTGTTCATATTATTTGTAATTTGTATGAATTTAATCATGTCTTTTCGAAATATTACAATTTACAATGTTACTACTAAAACACATACATATACATACATAATAAGTATCTCAGTTTAAAAAACATATTATTTGACTTGATTTTTTTTTCTAAAAAAAAAAATATAATTTTTTTTTACACTTTCTCTAAAATGAAAATAAAGTAACTTTTAGATTTATGATATTCCAGCGAAAATTATTTGAGTCCACGTCACTATTTGAATACTTTCATGAAAAAATAGCAAGAAAATTGTTATTTTTTTCAAAAAAGTATTCATTTTTTGTAAATAGAATATATTTGTTAAGTATTTATAATTTATTTTTATACACAATTATCATCTAGAATTTACATTATTTGCAATAATATGTATACATGCATTATATTATATATATTTTTTATACATACATTAATATAACATATATATATATATATATATATATGTGTGTGTGTGTATTATATACATATATATATATATATGATATAATTATATATTTTTGAATTTATACTAAAATGAGACATTTCAGAAAATTAACAGTTTTATTTATAGAAGTTACAAAAAATACGACCAAAATGAAAACTGAAACTAACTTTCATCCAACTAATTTAATGGCGGTACCTGAATTGTGAACATTATGATAGTTCAGTACGTCAATTGTTAATTTTAATAGTATGACAGCTAAATCGTTAACATCAGTTAGTACAGTATAATAGATGTATTTTTTCATATGATTTATATAAAAGTAAGTATTAGTTTCTTGAGTTCCGCTAAATGAATGTAACAAATTGTACCTAACGGAAAATACTCGTTCTTGTTACCTTTCACCACTTTATTCTAGAAAGATTGTCATCACATTATCAATATGGTTTCAGATATATATTTTTAACTTTAAAATATATATCAAGAAAGTCCCAAAAAAAATAGAAAATTACTTTTAATTTTTGAAACTCTGTATCCTACCTTTAAACATACAGGTTTATTGTTTTAATTTTTTAATACTTTTTTCTGGTATTCTTTTATTTATTTTTGGGGTTTATATTGAAAAAAGTCAAAATGAATTGTAACTTCTTTTTTTAATAAGCACCGGACCAACTTTTATTAATTATTCAAATGTCTTACAAGTTTCAGAATAGCGAATATTACAACCATGAAAACCGATAACCAACAATTACAAAACTGAGAAAATTGCTATTTAATTGAAACTTTATTTTGAAAAACCTTCCTAATACGACTTTCATCTCTTATTAAGCTTAGTAAACAAAACGAATGCAGATAAGCAAACTTCGTCAAGATTTAAACTTACCAAATCAGAAGTGTCTTGAGACACTTTGCAAATCACCAACCAAGTTGGTTTTGACATTTAATAAACAGAAAAAACGCAAGAGGATTATTCCAGTAAAATCAAAAATAAAATCACTTAAAAGTACAAAAACTCAATGAAACAAACTTATACATCACACAAGCTTATCAAAAGCAACTTAAGTGCCCAAAATACTAAGTAAAACTTCAATTCTTCATACTTTCTTCATCAGCAGCAATCTTTTATGAGTGGAAAAACATTTGTATTTTAACTAGAACACCTACAAAGACACTAATCCCCATCAATAAATAACTCATTTTTTGTGTTTTTGTGTTCCAAGGGCAAGACACTAATCCCCATCAATAAATAACTTATTTTTTTTGTGTTTTTTTTGTTCTAAGGGCAATAGCTTCATAAAGACTTTATCATTAGCTTTTAGAAAGAGCTTGAAAACCAAGATATTAAGTAACTGAATATTTACAAAAGAAATTCATAATCAATTTGCCATGTAAGTAAAATTTACAAACTTCAGCCATTTTACATCATTAGCTCAATGTTAAGAAATAAAAACACTTCTTTTGATTCAACCAGTATACTGCATATGTATCACTTGAAAACTCTTTTGGGAAGAGTAAAATACAATTTTACCCTTGAGAGTCTTTTTTGCAAGGCTATCAGCCACCTGTTTTTGTTCTCTAAGCACATGACTAATATTGCTACCAACAAAACTCATTAATGCTAAAATATCATGTCAAATATAGTCAATTTAGGATTAGGAGATATTTTTTTCCTACCAATTAACAATAATCTCATAATCAGTTTCAATAAGCATATTAAAGAAACTCAAACCGTAACAAATAAAAAATCCATTTCTTAAAGCCATAAGTTCTGCAAAATTGTTAAGTGTGGATGTCTAAGTTATAACGGAAAGCAAAATGCATGATACATTTATCATTTCTCAAAATAACTCCACATCCACTAGGTCTAGGGTTACCATAAGCAGAACTGTAACTAATAAGTGTGATTTTGTACTGGATTCAGCAAATTCGCACTGGAAAGACGCACCCATTTTTAAATGCTAAAATGCTTAAATTTCTAAAAACTTAACCTCCATTCCTTAAAGTTTTAATGGGCTTTTATATGTTTAGTACACTATCTGTTTTTAACGATTTGAGTACCCACCTTTTAAATTTTCCAATTTAGGTACCACACTATAATAAATTTCCAATTTAGGTACTACCGTCTAAATAAATCACGGAATTACGTCACGTGACATTTGACAAACATTAATTTGAGAGGCTAATTTGACAATTTTGCATAAAAATATGTCATCCTATAAAAATATTTTTCCCAATTTCACAAATAACAAAATTTTGGATTATATGCTAAATTTGGATTATATGCTAAAAGTTTTTCTAGGATGACATATTTTTGTGCAAAATTGTCAAATTAGCATATCAAATTAATGTTTGTCAAATGTCACGTGACATAATTTCGTGATTTATTAAGACGGTGGTACCTAAATTGAAAATTTATTATAGTGTGGTACTTAAATTGGAAATTTTGAAAGGTGGGTACCCAAATCGTTAACCGTAATATAGTTTGGGATAGTAAATATATTTTTTTCCCAAGTTTTAATACATAGTATTGTAATTTTATTTAATTTTTAGTACTATTGAACTAATGTTATTTAGACTTTTTTATATTCTAAAATTTTGTAAGTTTGAGTTTTTACTTTTTGTGCTACTCATTTAGTAAACTCACTTTTTTAGTTGTATTTTCTTAAATTAAAGTTCAGAATGGAATCGGTCAAAATTTGAGTCAAGTATGCTAAGTTGATTTTTTTTTTTTTGAATCTATAAGGAGCAATTCTGTATTGTGGCATAAGAATGGAGGGGTTATGGCGTGATATGTAATTAGACAGGTCAATGGAGGTATTTTGGTAAACTACTTTTTTCTATCCAAAAAGAAAAGGAAGTGTATACAAGTGATGAAACTACAAAAATATATTCTCCCCGTCCTCCCATTTTAAGTATCACATCTTATAAATTGTTATTTTTTAATAATATTAAATTTTGATATATAAATTACCAATATTGTCCTTTTAAATATCATAATTAAAGTTAATGCGGGTAACTTTTTTCCTAAAAATTGTTGTTGTTGTAGTTATAAATGGTAAGTATATAAATGATAAGAGAGTAAATTTGTTGCATTATAATTAGCGTATTGAAAACGTGGACATTTATTTTGGGACAACCCAATATGAAATAGCGAACAATTAATTAGAAGTATTAATGAGGTATCTTTGTTTTCCGTTTTCAGACTAGAGCCCAAAACCTTTGTGATAGCACCAAGCCCACACGTAAATAGATATCACAAACTTTTAAGACGCATGACAAGACTGCATGAGGATGGCCGATACTAACCGCAAATTTATGAGTAAAAAATTCACATTTTGGCATGTTTGTGTACTCTTAAATTATTCTTCCGACTGAAAACTACTACTATTATCTTACTTGGTCGTATGTGATAACTATTTATTAAATGGGAAAGTAGTTTTGAGAGTCATGGAATAAAATATTATGATCCAAAACAGAAATACAAAATTCTCGATCCAAACTAAAACCAATCACACTTTAAGACCTGCCCACCGGTCGATCTTTCTCATGTAAAGTCAATTTAGATAATAAAGTGTTAAATTATATAACAAAAAGGGAGGTAAAAAACCATACCATTGACTTATTGTTTAATAACTCATCTAAAACGTATTATTTGCCAATATTACCCGTCTAAAATGACAAAACCTTAGAAACACGTATCACAAATTGTTCTTGTTAATTTAAAGAGTTGTTTTATTGATGATCATATGCTTTACAAAGTTCAGTTATTTGTGGAACAAGCTCCAATGAGCCAAAGAAAAGAAATGTAAATGGCCACACAATACGAATTACTAAAATATTATTGTAATGCAAGCCTATCAATGGGTGAATGTAACAATTTGAAAGCCCATATATATGGTGACAATCTAAAAGTATCAGTGGTCGCCGCAGGCCAAAAGATGAACTATAAAGACCTTATAGTTCTTTACTCAGACCTGCTCATTAATGAACGCCAATATAGAAATAATTAACACGACCCAATCAATCCTATTAAGGCAAAAACATGATTTAACTAACACTCCAAAACAGTTCCTACTACCTTTTAAAAATCGTCATAAGAGATATCTAATCGAGTTCCAACGGAAAGCAACAATCTATATAGAAACTCATTCATTCATCACTCATGTATAAACAATCCGGGGAATGGAGTTGCTTTCACAATGAGCTTTGTCGGCTAAAGTTCCAATATATACAGTTGGATGTGCATCCAACAACTTTAATTATAACGTGTTAAAGAAAATGAAAAAAAACTCCAACTGATATCTAATCGAGTTCCAATGGAAAGCAACAAGAGTGTTCATTGTGAACTTTAGCGACTCCAATCCCAACAATCCATGTGAGATCCCGATAAATACAGCAATGGCTTTTAAGTATAAGAAAATCTAAATAGAATTTTACAAATCTGATTGATAAATCAAGTACAAAGCATGCTAAGATCAATATATTGTAATATCTGCAAGCCCACATAAAAAGAACAAGTGACATTTATTAGACCACTAGCGCAGAGAGGGCATATAAAGCCCTGAAAGACGGCTACTCAGTCCAACTCTATAAACACTATCAAGGTGCATACACACTAATACGTGATGTAATCAGGCCTATAAGTCAAATGATAAAAATTTCAATCTACAACTCAAATGCACACGTACGTCCTGGTCGAGATTACAATTTACTAACTTTTAGAAAACGAGTGAGATATTAATCAAAATGACGGGGAGGTCATCAGGAGCCGAGCGGAAATAATAAATGTGTAAAAAAAAGTTATAAAAGGGTCCGAGAAGAAAAGGGAGGAGGAGAGATGGATGAGTGGGACAAGGAAATTAAAACTGGACAATTGAAAACAAAACAATCCAAAATAGAAATATGAACATATAATTCGAAACTGAGGAAAGTATGAGACAAGCTTTGCAAGCTCCGGGTAAATGCCAAACTTTAACTATGATATTCAATCTGAAAGTTGAAATATTCCAGAATTTGTTGTTTTCACAGACCACAAGCATTTATATATATTTTTTCGTAAATTTTCCGAATCAAATATATCATCACTATGGTGATTTAGATTATATTTATATATATATATATATATATAAGTTTTGAACCTGTAAGAATATTGATTGACACAATTACAAGGACCTTTGTCAATTTCGTATCCGCCCCCACACACGTGTGTTATTGTTTTTCTTTTTTTTATTTTCTAGTTTTAATTTTTTTTCCATTATATATACTCGGTTATTTTTGTTGTCAATGTACTATCTCTCATATTTGTGAACACATCCAGGCATCCTAATTCGCTTTACTCTTAATTTTGAAAAGTTTTTATGCAATCAATAAGGGAATGGAAATTTAATAAATTTAACTATTCCCATAAGTAAAAAAAAAAAACAGCCACAATTTTTTCGTACATGAACCAGCAACACATTTTTATTTTGGCATTTAGGTTCATGTTTCCTTCCGGATAAAAAAATAGTATGTAATTCAGAGGGGAAAATTATGAGACGGGGAAAGAAACAATTTTCGGAAGACTAAACTATGTAGTAAGAAAAATGTCTGCTATATTCCAAAATGTGAAAACATAAATGAGACTCTCCTTATAGAATATACTCTTAAACGGTAAATTCGAAAATCTTCCAAGTTCCAACTGGATATATACATATAGTTAAGTTTATCATTGTGACGGAAAATGACTTGATTGTTAATGTAAATCTCATCTTATAAATTATAGTCACTTGAAATGAGACAACACGCTCTAATTAAAATAAACTTCAGTTAACAGAGTGTTTGAATACTCTAAGTCAAGTATTATCATAAGAAATCTTGAGTAAATATAATTTTATAGATGTAGAACAATAAGCATATAACAAAAACGTAAAAGTATCAATCAATCTCATGTGGGCGAACATTGCAATGTTATGGAGGACATTTTGGCATGAATAAAAACAACAACGTCTCCTTTTTATCATCGGACAGAGATATTGTATGCATCTATGCTTAAATATCATTATTGCAAGAACCTGTTAAACATCTCGATTTCATCAACTATCAAATGCTGTGCAGTTATTCTAAAGTCATTCTGGAACACTTTAATATTCATTCAAAACAAAATTAACTATGTTTAATCTCTATTGGGAAACAAAGAGATTCAAACAAGCTAGGGAAAGAAATTCAAGGGCTAGCTATACAAGTTATCGCATAACTTTATTTGAATACATCTACGTATATGATAGTCACATCATCTAATTGCTGACTAGAAAAAATGTATCAAGAGGATCGCCGATCATGTTTTCAGATCCGATTCATTTTTACTTTTCTGATGTTATTTAGATCTGCTAAATAACAGAAATTGTTAATATAACAATCATGTTTCTATAGTTTGTAAAATATTCATTTTTTTTCTCGTTATACAATTTGTCATGAGAAGGTATTTCCTGTCATTTTCCGTCACTATAGTTTTCAGAGGGGATTAATTTAGGACAGCCACAAGCTTCAAATATTTATCCCATACCCTATTTGACACCCCAGCTGTTATTTCATAACTCTACCAATAGTTCAATGACGTTTCATACAACTTAATTTGTACTCAATTTATACAGAAAGCATAATATTTTAATACGGCAAGAAAAAAGCCCCCATTTTATTCTTTAAAAAGCATCTCTTTAGTTTTGCATAATTTCTTAATATATTCACCTGATTTTTACTTCTTACAGATGCTTCAAATCTTATATCTTACTTTTAAACTATGTCACGATCTCCTAACTAAATTATGAATAATTGCTGATCAAAGAATTTAATCTATAGATAGGAGTAATTAATAGATGGACGTTAAAGGCAAGGCATGAACCTACTTGCCTCAACGTAGTACATACACAGATATAGCTAGATTGTGAGCCATGTTATTTATATCGTCTATATATCCCTATCCATTCCTCCCACTCTCTACAACTAAAATTCAAGTGTTTGCTTCAAAACTTTGGTGATAGCAAAGAATATTTGTCTACATTTTCATTACAACCCCATCCCTCTATTTAATCCCACTTTCACTTGCCATCATAGTTATATTATTTCATTTCCTTGTTAGTTGATTGTTACATCTACCATGGCAACTGACCTTGGTCTTCTTTCATTAACCCAACTCCAGAAATTAGCTCAATCCCAACACCAAAACCAATCCGCACCAAACCGTACCCTTGCCACCGGCTCGTGGATGTGGAGCCCAAAATTACAGTCTGGGTCAGCACAGACTATAGCTCAGGACGATGATGACTCATGGGAGGTGAGAGCTTTCGAAGAGGACACAAATCAAGCAATGGGGACCACTTGGCCTCCTAGGTCTTACACATGTACCTTTTGCATGAGGGAGTTCAAGTCCGCTCAGGCACTGGGCGGACATATGAACGTTCATCGCCGTGATCGAGCAAGGATGCATCATCAGGTGCAGCCTGGCTTGAAGACCTCATCTTTACAGGGAGATGCTAATTCCCCCACCATCATATTTCCAACTCAGGAATATATGGAGAATGGTGGCGTTTGCATTTTATACGCACTGCCAAACCCTAGCTCCGGCGGTGCTAATGGAGGTACAAATAACCCATATAGTAATCTCGCTATGACAGGGTATCAACCAAACAATATAGAGTCACATTACCCAGTATCTATTGACTTTTCCGTGTTATCACGTAGTAGCATCAATTCTTCTCAGAGTGACTCTAGTAACATGGAGCCTTCAGCTTCCGCCTCAGTCGGCTACAGTAATTTTCAGGTCTTTAATGGGTCTCCTCTTGAAGATCTAGATCTAGAGCTACGATTAGGGCGCAATTCTTCACGGTCTTGACAACCAAAGATGAATCTTTATTTCCTTTTTATTTTGTAATTTCTCATTCAGATAAGTGCAAAGACTAAATAATAAAAGTAATAATTTTGTTACATAGATTCTAGTTTTATTGACTATGCGATTATATATACCCACTATCAGTTCATTATGTGAATTGTACTTTTTATAATTTGATTCATTAGGTAGTGTGACAGAAGCTAGCTTAGTATCTATAGAAGCATACTGTAATGAGAAGAAAAAAGACAAAGATTCAGATAAATGATATGGCATTTATGAATTAGGGTTTTGAGTGATAAAGCTGGCAGTGGAGTGTCATTTTCTATATCAGAGGTATGATTAAAGTTCTGGGCATACATTTCCGTGGGGATTTCATCTAGATGTGGGTATACATGTATACACTTTTTTGGAAATTTCTGAAAATTATAGGAAAAAAACAATAACGAAATAGACACTTTGAGGCAGCATTTAATCGCTTTTTTTTTAAGACAGTATTTCCCCCCCTAATTAATTAAGCTTGCTATTTATTGGTTTCACCAAATTGCTTACAGGATACAAGAAAGTAATAAATTATGCCATAGCAGTTATAAAGAATTCCAGAATTTCTATGGAGTGATTTAAGTGAATAAATAATATTGCAAAAAACATTTATTTATAATAGATTTATAATAATGAGATTCAATGAGAGAGACGCACCCCTTTAGTTTGAACACAAAAGTTAGGAACTTTTTGTAAATCCAGTGACATTTTGAGTTTAAATAACTGCCACACAGGCAGTAATTTACCTGATAATTGCCACATGAGCAGACTGTTAAGAGATGAGATTAAATAAAAGTTTAATTTGTTTATATTTTCGGAAGTGTTAACGAAAATCAAAGGAGAAGAGAGCACTAATACTCTATATATCTCTTTAAAGAAACTCTATTTCACTCATTTGAGGTGTAAAGTATATGGCGGCCATAAAAACATGTTTTTTCGTGAAATAATCGAGACGGATCCACCTCCTTGAATTTATTACTCGTCTATCTTTATAAAATTTCAAAAAAAAAGTCCATTTGAAGACTACTCATACTTTATACTATTTATGTTTGAAGACCTATATTTTCAAGACTTTTATCCCATCAAATCTTTCATTTTACACTACAGGGAAAATTCAGTATAGCAGGATACACTTTTTTGAAAACAATTGATACATGTCACTAATTTTCTTGTAGTTGTTATGATATTTTAAGTTAGGAAAACTAAATTTATCTTAACGGTTTTCAAAAAGTTGTATGATGATATCTCAACATATTATTAGTGTGTGATCTCTCTCCAACCAAAAGTAAAAGATCAAAACTTTAGTCATGAACTTTGAAACTAAACTCATGTGCGTCAAATTAAAGCTTAGTTGCAGGAAACTTCCAAGTTGCCGACGCTTCGGGTTCGGAAGCTCGCTTCCATGCTTTTGCGCTTCGTAAGCTTGCGGAAACTTTCACATTCATATATAACCCAACGCTAACACATCGGCTCATATACCCTTATATACTAACCTGAAAGAATGCTACATTTTCCTATTCTATTTCATAGGTATTGGGGAAATTATTATAGTTTAATAGTATTATATTACATAAAATTGTAGAAATAAAAATAAAATTCTTCTAAACTCTTCCGACCACGCTTTCTCACTTCTAGACCATCCGCTTCCTCACTCCCGCTCCCGCTCCCGGTTCGTGCAAATATTAATAAAAAAATTAAGAGAGGTGAAATAAGTCATTGCATAGGAAGACTCCCTAATTAGTCATTTAGTGCTTACTAATGAAAGTAATTTTAACACGATTCAAAGCATATTTTTCAAAAAAGTATAGCGTTTTGTTTTTGCAATACAATTGATGTAAAATATGTAACTTACTAACTTCGTGACATTGAAGTGATGATTTTTCAAGTATCATTTTACAATTTTATGGCACGTGCTGCTTTATCTCTACAAATTCCCGATATGGTAATAAAATTTTCCTCTCTCCCCCCTCTTAAAAAAAAAAAACTCCTCAAATCCTATACTAA
The DNA here is from genome assembly GCA_963682055.1 of Primula veris. Taxonomy (NCBI): domain Eukaryota; kingdom Viridiplantae; phylum Streptophyta; class Magnoliopsida; order Ericales; family Primulaceae; genus Primula; species Primula veris. The sequence continues at coordinate 19,505,471 of OY821749.1, read as the reverse complement.
CAGTCGCTGTTGTCTGGAGCGGGGGATGGCGGTGACGATCTCCTGCCCCCGGACCCCTTTTTCACCATCACATCTCCTCTACCTTCTTCCCATCCATTCCCTCTCTTCTTCCGCAACCCCATCCAACCGCCTTCTTCACCCCCTCTCCCCTCTTTCCCGATCTATAACCTCTGTCTTCGATGGCGGTAAAGATCCGATCTCACCTCATCTTTTTTCTCTTCTCTCACCCCTCCCTCTCTTCTTAATAGTAATGGTTGGTGTAATCTTTCCGCGATCGGAGTCTAGGATCGAAATAGTGTGACTACTTTACACTATGAGTCTCGGTTTGGTATGTTGATATTTTGAGAATCGCGCCTCCGTTGGCCTGTCTAGATCAGTTTTATTAGTGTGCTGGCATCCTGATTATTATTATAGTGCCGAACAGAGATGGATACTTTTATATCTTTTGGAACTTCTTTGACAAATGATGTGATATATTGTCCTTTTATTCCTTGATAACTGATTGTAGATCTGGTTTATGCAAATAGGTATTTTGATGTGTCAAATAATTTTGGATAGTTTTGTTATCACTTTTTATACCTGTTAGGCGATTATATGATATGATTTTGTCTCAGAGCATTATATGAGTATTGAAAGCGCTTGTCTAGATCGAAATGAGTAGGGTGCATATTGTTTGGTCGATGTTTACGTGGTTTTGTAAAAACCTTTGGCGTACAGGTTTGTTCTATTGGGTCATTCTGTTTGATTGGTGTGGTTAAATCGGATTTATTTGTGTGCTGGCACCCCGATGATGTTTTTCTCGGCCTAGTCTACGTCAGACCTTTTTTGGAACTCACATGTTGCTTTTGGTTGGCATGGCACCGTCAGACATTTTCTATCTTCGATGGCTCGTGGCGCGCTTGGAAATATTTCAGTATTTTTTATTTTATTAGTTAAGACTTTTCTGTTTGTATTTTATATTTAGTCTGATTGTCCTGTTTTGTCTACTGGATTGAAAGATTTAGAATGAGTATTATTGCTGTATTTCTTGTTTTTCTTAGCTTTTTGAAGCCTGTTCTATAGGCAGTATTACTTATATAAACTTGTTATTTTCATTAATAATAATCCGGTTACTTTGCTTATTAAAAAAAAAAATTCTACTTTAACTAAAATTAACCTGCCAAACCCAGAAAAATAAATTTCTCGGGACACTTCAATTTCCCAAATCTTAGATATATATGGACTTATTACCATTTGAGGACCACACTATAGCCGGGATATGAAGCCAGCTAAGAGAAACACATAACATATAGGCCTGCAAATATTTCAAGTACTTGCTACTTATAACCTTGCAGTTGAATGTTTTGGTCCCCTCTTTTCTCTCTGTACGACTTTATCTGTCATTCACTCCATAACTCTATCTCTATTCTTTCACATGATAGTAGCATATACATTTATAATTATTGGAAAATTTCTCGTGGTGCATTTTAGTTTTCTTCATATATTTATTGCATTTTCTTTTCACTTTGAGTAGTTAATTATTTACACTCGTGCAAAATTAACATAAATTTCTTCACAAGTCACGAATAAGACCACGAATTCATTTTTCTACATCTGTGGTGGTGGCGCGGTGTTCAGACTAGCTGTTTCGCAGCACAATTTCTTAGTTGTTTCAGAAAACCCTAGATGTGAACTCACCATGATAAATTACAAACAAACAAAAAATCCTGATGAATTCAATGTTCCTGGTTAATGATCAGCAGTTACCATTATTTTTGTAGGGTAAAGTTTGTTTGAAAAGTAAAATTAGAAGTAAAAGGTTGAAGATGGAATTTATTAATAATCTTGTAGTTGAACATATATCTCACAACATAGACCGAAAATCTAACTCAAAACGATTCTGTGGAATATTTAATAAAGGGATTTGTCAGGGAAAAGAAGTAGTAGAGAAAATTTGGAGTATAATAAGTTTTGCAATACACTAAAAGAGTTAGAAGGGCAAGCGAAATAGCAAAATTCTACCTATATTCAGAAAAAGAAGTTTGAAATAAGAAATTTGTTCAAAAGTTATTTTTGTTCCGTGATAAAATATTGACAAATTTGGAAATGAAAAACATTACCAAAGCCGGAAATGACTAGTAAAATCAAATCTGAAAGTTTACTTTTACCATGAATGCCTGGCCAAAAAGCCTAACAAGTTAAAAATCGATAAAGCAGCACAAGTATCTCAGTGTGACAAAGATTAAAGAGAGGAGAAGCCAACTAAGATCTACCAAAGATTTTTGACAGTACAAAGTTAAAATGTAGACATCTACGAATAGTGATCATCAGAAGCACAAACAAACCCTATCCGGTGAAATTTATTGTATATAAGAGTAACATTATTGTAGACCGGATGTACTAAAAATATGGATACCACAATCACTAAAAACCTAACACATAAGCAAAAATCAAAAAATAATCATTTTTAATGTGATACCACAATAACTAAATTATTTTATTAGTTGTTCCACCTTTAAAAATTGTAAATGGTTGGTGAAGTGTTTACGACTGTATATGTATGACCACATGTTCACATATAGTACTGTGGTTGTGTCTTCTTCAATCTTTCATTGCATGGGCACGGAGTTCCATGTCATTACTATTAATTTAGTCCGACTAAGTAATCATTGCAGTATCTTATTCTTTTACAACACAACTGCGTGGTAACACTTCGTAAATTTACAGTCTCAATTAAAGTCATGTAAAGGGTTGTTAAGTCTGCATAAAATGAAAATGTATTTATGAAAAAAGTTGATACTAGTAAAAGAAGGATATAGATATATAATTCTGTACTTGTATTTTTCATTAATTTGTATAGTGACAATTTATAGGCACTTTTATGGTTCCAAATGTATATGAAGATAGGTATATCAAATTCCATACTAACTGAATACCAAAATATTGAATAACTGACATCCAGTAACGAATTAATACTTAAAAACTATCAAATAGGAAAAAATACGTTTGTACTATCCGTGATTAACAATTTATATATTGAAGTATCATTTTTAACAATTGAGGTACTGAATTACGAATTCTGTCACAATTGAGGACCTAACGTTAAACAAACTGATGTAATTGCACTTTTATTCTTTCATATATCACGTATTGAGTACAATTCTATAAATAACCGTCAAAAATATATCTTAAATGTGAGATATAACGACTCAAATTTCGTCGATTTATGCTCTTAGTACCTTAATTGGATGAAAATATGTAGACCAATATCTCAATTGTTAAAAGTGGTATTACAATACCTAAATTGTTAAATATTGCTAGTACAGTAAATTAAACGTATTTTTTCTCCACATATAACAATAAAAATTGAGTTTTTTAGTTCAAAATAATTCAATATTCCATTGGAGAACAATGAATAAAAAGTCAACAACGCGAGACTTGCATAGTAATTGGTGATGATATTCGCTTTTAAGTGGCTTTGTAAAATGTAGGCAAATCGTTACTAGATTTTAGATAGAAATGAGAAAGAATACCTGCTTGAATCTTTTTTCAAACAAAATGATAATCAATTCTAACATGTTTGGTACGCTCATCAAAAATGTGCTTTTGAGCGGTGTGAATTGATGGAGGTTAATTTATATGCTTGTTATTCTATTAGGTATGAATAAAATCCTTCGTCCTACTATTTATCACTAATATTAATTGACAATAAATACCCCATCATGACTGGGGAATAACACTCCCTTTCGGCCTTGACGCAAGATACACACGAGAAGGTATACTCAATAATCATATAGATATCATCAAGGAGAAAGAAAGCATTAATTTAATTTATGACGAGTATATCTAATAAATAGATATGACTGGTCATATCATATACTATGTCTTATCTAATCAAGAAAGCACAACCTCAGTAAATTTCATCCAACGCAGAAAGAGGCGGGAAGAGGAGGTTTGTTGGGGAGGGGGGGGGATATTACCCGGGATGCATTATTAGGCTAAGACATTAGTTCGTACCTTTCTCATGCTCTAGCAACATCAAGTAGAATTCGATGCTTACATTCTATCGCATCATTTTGTTGGGAGTCGCAAAGTAATGAAGTTGGTGAATAAATCTATTTTCAAGAAATCATGCTTGGTCTTAGAAAAACAAATCTCAAAACCATTATGTGAGCGATTGATTGAATTCGAGACAGAAAATACTTCCTTTGTGATTTTTTTTTTCTAGGAACAACAACCCACTTCCTGAATTAATACTAGTACATAGCAGTCAATGGAGACGATATCCATTCCTTCTCTTCACTATGACATTTTCTTGCGGAAATCTGGAATTTTATATTCTTCTACTCTTCAGGCACGACGTACTCGTCGGTCATGACGTCCTTTTGGGGTTCACTCACTCGTGCTACTCACAACATCGGGTAGATAGCGGCTTTGATACCAATTGTAACTAGCTGGTCCTTCGACCGAAGTGCCACCATCTGCTTTCTACCACCAATACTGTCTGTTTTGTTCCAATTCCGTAATGGCTTCTTACGCCACACGGTTTTAAATGACTCATGTGATAAAAAAGAGCATACTACTAACTTATATATCATATATATATTCACATATATAGGCGATGTGTGATAGCCATTTCTTATCTTCATCACGGCAATTCCCTACGAAAATCCGGATTTTTACACTTTGACTCCCTTCAGCCACGACGTTCTCATCGGGCAACCCATCCTTCCGGGTTCAATTACTCGTACTAGTCCCGACATCGGCTAGATAGCGGCTCTGATACCAATTGTAACGACTCGGTCCTCCGACCGAACCGTCACCATCTACTTCCTACCACCAATACTGTCCGTTTTGACCCAATTTCGTCCTCGCTTTTTAGGTCGCACGAATTTGAAAGGTCCTGTTGATTGGAAGAAGGATAGTAGTAGTTTATATACCATATAAATGTTCACATATTTAGACGATATGAGATATCCGTTTCTTCTATTTATCACAGTATTTCCTTACAAAAATTTGGATTCTTACAACAACAACCGCTGGTTTCTGCTGGGATTTCATTTCCATAATCTCCTGCTGGTTTTTTCCTAGTTTCAAGTTCAATGTAGAGATTTTTTCTAGGAATGATAAAAAGAAGTAAATTCTGGATTGTTTTCAAACTATGGATTTTGTAAATAGCTATATACCATGTTTATTGAGTATTTAACTTAGAGGTCTTCGAGGGTTGATGAAAAAACGCATATAGAAAGTAGACATTTACGTAAAGGTTCAGAGGAAGTTAGATAGTTCTCTTGAAGTTGGTACTCATCTAGAAAGTGGTACGATGTATAGTAGATGTATCAGTTGACTTGATTAACTTCCGGATGTTAATCGGAAGAGGTTCAATCTATATGCCTTTTGGGCAGTTAGGACTACGGAGTAATTACGTTGCTTGAAAACCCGTAACGGTCAAATCTCAAGAGTAATATTCTGGTCAACCTTTGATTTCTGTTTTTCTCCCCATTCAGACTGGTGTATAATTTCTTGTGCTAGTATTAGTATTTTCGATGTTTCCTGATGGGTGCTATATTGCTTTTGGAAAAGACAACAAAAGATTGAAAGTACAGTGTTAACGATGTTGCTAACGTGTTCTTTTATTAATAATACAGTTCTTTCTATTGCGGTTGGGTAAGCTGTTCCAAGTTCTGATTTTTTGTTTGCTCTTTTTCAAAGTTAAACTCCACACAAAGCATATGGAAAAAGCACAGCTTATTTGAATGTACTACAAGTTATGCATTGTTATAAAAATAAATATTGGGTTTACTCATGATAATTGTCACAGTTGTTTACTGTCATACAAATATATGATGACTTTTTTTGTCTAATTTGTCAAAATTGATCATATAAAAGGTATTCTTTCTGTTAGCTAGTGATGTCTTTTGTTACGGATGCTTTTGAGATTTGTACCTATATAAATTTAATTGACAGCAAGCACATTGTAATTAGTTCAGAATTATGTTACACTTTCTTCCATTATGGAACTTTTGAGTTTTTGTATTTGTCAGTTGTCATTTATTTAACCCTCATTGTCGTTCGTAATTGCTAAATCCACTAAACGCGTACACCTATGCTCTAAAACGATGCATTATTATCATATTGATAAATGATATGTGTGTATATAGATTCTTGATATATTGTTTTTAGTATCTTCGTCGCTGCCATTTCCCAAACATTCTAACATACATTGACATTTTTTACAAAGATTGAAACCTTTAGTTAAATGTTAGGGATACTCACATAAGCATCTCTTTAGTCATTTACACAAATTTCAGTTTAGTCTCCACTCTGTTAATTAGTTCATGAATCGTAGTTCTTTAAAAAAATTCTATCTAATTAAATTACATGTCACGTAAATTTGGAAACATATTCATAGCTGTTTGAAGAGTAATTGACAGTATTTTCATTATGCATGCGAGGATAAGGTAGAATTAAACTCCAAACTTTAGGGATAATTAATGTAAATGTTGGCCCAGACTTCAAACTGTAGGGATATTTGGTGTAGTTCACATGATCGCATTTACCTGAGAATTATTATGAACAGGGACTTACATGACTGGTTCATGGCGAGGGAATGTCGACAACCCCTCGTCCGGGGCAATACAATCACCACAGCATGCTACCCGGGTCTGTCAATCATAGGCCGCGTATCACCCCGGATCTAGGTGAACCGGTCTGTGACCACGCCGGCCTAGAAAATCAGGCTCGCCAGTTCACAACCCGTTCGTATAAAAATATGTTAAATGGATTAAAAAAAAATTGATTAATATTTAAGTTTAGGATAGGCCCCCCTAGAGTTTTATATTTTTATTTGGTTTTTATTGTTTTGTACAATTTGTTTTTAATTTATCAAATTCTAATTTATTGAAAATATAAAAAATAAATTAGTTATTGAAAAATATTATCCAACCATCCATTTTTTAATCTAACAGTGATTAAAGTGACTGTACCATAAACAGTTAAATAAGCTGATTGTTTTAAAGAATACAGATGTGATTTGAATGACACCGGAAATTGGAAAACACATCTGATCTAACGAGTAAAATACCAATGAGCTAATTATGAGTAACGTGATCTGGTCTAATTTCACTTTTTCAACTTAAGTGCTTGTGATTTATGAGTACAACTGTACAAGTATAACTAGCATAAATAAACATATTTTTTTTTTCCTATTTAATTGTCTATTATAAAAATACATGTAATTTTGACCCGTCAAGAACTTGTATCAAATTTGTTATAATAAAAATTTTCAAAAGTTGATCATATAGTTCAAGTATTAAATTTTATGATTAGATTTTAAAAAATTCATTTTGACAATTTTGATAGAAGTTATAAACCGATCAAAATTACACATAGTTTCGTAATAAATAATTAAATAATAAAGAAAGAGCAGTAAATACGAAGAAGCTAATTAAATGGGACACATGACTGTTCACACACGGCTTGGGCCCATTCATTTATACCTCGTATTTGTTATTTTCCAATTTTGTAGTAAAGTACCATCTTTTAAAATTAATGAAATTGCACAGAGCAATTAAACACACCCTTAAGTTAACAAATTTGTTCGTGTAATTACGAAATGGGCATATTGTTTTGTTTACACCTTAAGCTCACGCTTATATACATTAACATTACATTAAACAGGGTCAACCAAAGGCTTAGATAAGTGACTGAGCCTACTAGGGTACGATCCAAAAAGTGGCCGATTCTTTTCTATGATTATACATATTGTATTAATGTATTTGCATTTTACATTATTTAATATTTTATGAATGTATTTTTTGTAAGGCATTATTTGTATATGGAGCTCTCATGGTGTTGTTACTTGAGCTGTAGTTTATGAGATTAAATTTCTTCACTGCATCTCCTTTTGCCTATTTTCTTTAAGTTTCCAATATAGCTGCCATGAAAGGAAATCGGGAAGTAAAACAAGAAACAAAAACGTGAAATTTGAATAAAATAAAATTTTAAAATTTGCACGTTAAAAAATAATGAGAAATGAAAAACAAGGATTGAGAAACGAAAAGAACGACAGAATAAAAATTTGATTTGTGATGAGGAAACAAGTCTCCCGATAATTATTCGAATATGTTTTCATAAGTAGACCACTTTACCAACTAAGCTGATGCTAAAAAGTTAAAACAAATAGACCCGTTATTTGTAAACAACGGTAACTATCGAGATTACAATATTTATATTTAGTATAAATGGATAAATGGCGCCTTTTAAAATTAATAAATTAGAATGGTGAGGGTGTCCCAACATTTAGCACCAACCTTCACCAATAGTTTTTTTTTCATCTTCCGTAGGTAGATAGGGGAAATTTAGTCCAAAGTTTTCAATGTATTTAAGATCTAAATTTCTTTCTAAAAGGAGTACCATTTCAACAATAAAATGATGGAACTGTAGTCACCATGTCAGGTATTGAAGAGATTTGACGGACGTTGACATAAACGAAGTAACTAGTTTTTAAGTGAGTATACGATTTCAATTATGTCAATTTATTTAACATCGGTTATCTAATCGGATGAAACCCAAAATACGAAACTTAAAGAACAGTTACCAAAAATGGTTTTTGTCAATAGTAGAGACTACTAAACAACATTTTTCCCTTCAACCGTTTCACTATTGTATTTTTTCTAGAAAATATAATTATAGGTGGTATTGAAATACGGGGAATTTTTTGACTGGTACAGTTTTTGATCTTTTATTAAGTGTAGGTCAAAAAATACAACTTATTTAAGTTTTAGTTAAAAATATAAAAATAGATGAAAAAATAAAATTTGTATTTGTACAATTCAATACGATTCAATAATCAATATTTTACATGTAGAAATTTATTTAAACGTAAAATCGGTTATTAGAAGTCAATAATTTGTTTTAAAAAACATAAAAATATATATGAAAATCATAAGTTTTATATTAAAACTTAAAATAAATTTACGTCCTACACTAAAACTTAAATAACTCTAATTTTTTTTAGCCTTCCAACAATTAAACTATAGACTATAGAGTACATTGAAAGTACTTCAATCGTTTTTAACCTTCTTTTTAATCTCATTCTTAATCTGACAAAACTGGACGGCATTACTAATCGTCCAATGAAAATAGACTAGTCCGTTTGATATCAGATTTTTTGACAAAAAAATATGATTTTTAAAATCCAAAAATCCAGCAAAAAGATAGATTCTAAGGCTCCGTTTGTCATCAGCTTTTTCAGTCAAAAAACTGCTTTCAGAAAGCAGTAGAAAAAAAATTTGCTTTCCAAAATATACACGACTTTTGGGTAAAAACTTAAAAAACCTAAATTTCAACATATTTATTTTTGACATTAGCTAATAACATTTTGCCTTTTCAATAAAAATAACTTTATAAGACATTTTTTTGATAAATTTTCAAAATATCATATTTAAACGAGCAAGTAACACGTCAAGTATACGAATAAAATTTTAGTTGAGATAAAGAACAATATTCATTTAAAATTTTAAATTGATGGCGATAAAGCTAACAAAATCTCTAAACTGTGTGTCTTTTTTGCTTTTAACTTTTCTAGTTATATTTCTTTAAAATCTAAAATTTTAAAAGTTAAAAAAAACAGTAATATCAAACGGATATGGACTTTTAAAATAAAAAAAATTGATGCCAAACATATACTAAAATTTTAAATTTTTTTAGATCATTTTAATTTTTAGTCGAGTTTTTAAGAATAAAAAAATACTAATAACCCACCACTATCGTTAAAGAAAGGGAATCTGAATTTTAAAATACAGAAATCATCCAAAAATGTGCTAATATTGTATTGAGATACTTGAATATTGCATCCCCTTAATATCTCTGGCTCTAGATAAAAAATGACTTGTGTAAAGGAAACCCTAGGCGAGCTGAACAAGGACTCGTACGTAACCCTCTTAACCAATTTAATCGGAGAATCAAAACACGTACAAAACAACCCACCTGAACTTATTCCACAAGAAGACAAGATTGTCAAACATGTGCTTAATTCCCTGTTACCGCTTAGTACCTCGACTGGCGGTGGACCGCTGGTTGTTCGTCACGTGACGTATCATGAGAACAGGGGTAACCTTATCGTTGAGTATCCTGGCACCGAGGAGGGGAGGGTCTTGTCGTTTGTCGGTATGCATATGGATGTTGTCACTGCTAATCCCGAAGATTGGGTATATTTTTACATATTTATATATTATTATTGACTAGTTATATGTTTTGTGGTTTTGTTATTCAATGTTTTGTAAAGCGCGTTTCGTAGTGAAAAGTCTTTGATTCAAAGCTCGTTAGAAGCTAGATGAAAGTTTTAAAGCTCGATAAGCTTGATGTAGGATAAAACCTTGACAATAGCTCGATAAATGTTCGATGAGCTCGATGTAGGATAAAAGCTTATCTTCGATTCAAAGCTCGATAAAAGCTTAAAAATCTTCTATTCAAAGCTCGATAAAAGCTTAAAAATCTTTGATTCAAAGCTCGATAAAAGCTCAAAAAGCCCGATTTTCTGCCTTTTTAGGCTGCTAAAAGCTTACACTTTTTACTCTGTTAGCGTAACCCTTACAGAAACGTTTTAACTTTTTCCTTTTTAAGACACTGTTTTGTATTTAATTAGTTTTTTGTGTTTAGTTGGATACTCGGCGTAGCTGAACGGAGCTGCGTCATGCCATATCAAGAAAAAAACGTTCTTTTAGGACGTGTTATAGTTGAGTGAAATAATGCTGATTTTAGCCTTTCTAACAGAAATTATTTCCGCATTAAATTTCTCTGCACCATGTATAATAATAGCAGAAATTTTGGATTACGATTTGTAACAATTGAGTGAAATTATTTCAGCACCCTGATTTTGGCTCTTCCCATATAAGGATCGTATTCTGTTACCGGGATTTCTTGAGTTGCGAAGCATTGAGTGCTTTGTCAGAAAATAAATACATAGGTTCAATATTCTAGTGTTTGCATTTAACAATATATATTGGTTTTAGGATTAGGATAGTGGCCTTTTTTTGTTGCACCGTGAATTAGTTTTGTTGTGTATACCCAGACCGTGTAGAGTAGGCTGAAAGGAGTTGCATTACCCAAATGAAGAAAAAACCAATCTTTTTACAATGTGTCATAAATGAACAAAATATTGCCGATTTTAGCTTTGCCACGTTAAATTTAGACTCTCCATATGGGTTCCTGTTCTGCCAATGAATTGGTTTTGAGTTGCTAAGTATCGGATAATTTGTTAGAAAAAATACCCAGGTTGAATGTTGCAGTGTTTGCATTATTATCGTTTTGGTAAATTCTTGTTTAAGTTGCCACCATTTGTGTCCTCTTTTTATAATGTCCATAATTGCTTCTATACCATCTTGTTCATATTATTGTAGGCTGTAGCATTGGAGTGAATATTTTGGTTGTCACGGTTATATTGATACTAATTCCAAAAGGGAGAGATGTATGATTACCTTACGATAAAACACCTTAATTATCGATAAGTATCATTGTGTACTTTTTTTGTTCCTTGACCATGTTAATTTTGGATTAACTACTGTGACATACGAATGTGTAGTAATGAAGGTATTGAACTTTTTGTGTAGTTTAGCCTTTAGTACTACATGGTCTGCCTTGACCTTGCAGCATATAATTGGGCGAAGACTACCATAACCCTCAAACTTTCACTTAACGAAAAACTTAATTTGTGTTAGGTTGGGATCTCGGGTTGTTTTTTTCCGAAACCTATGCTTTTAATCTTGCATTAGTTTTGTTGGATTCTGTAATCTTACGTTTTAGGATTAGGAAAGTGGCTGTTTTGTTCCACGTCCAAAATTATCTTTTGTAGATATAGTGATAAATTTTCAGTGGCAGTTCTGTAATTGGAGTCAGTTCGGGGTGTTCTCTTTCTATTGGTTGTGTTCCTCATACTTGCTCCTTTAGGAGCCAGAAAAGCAGATAAATCATCCTCGTGCATTAACAACTTAGCATCTAAATTATAAAAAAGTTGACAATCCCTAGCCGATGGGTCAGTAGTCCTATGAGTATTTGACGCTAGTATTGAATTGTTTGTTTTATGTATTACTTTATTGTTTCTCGACTTTTCGTGATGAATATTGCTATGTTTTGCACTACTTTTCTTTGACTAGGAATAATCATTTCTTGATTTTACCTAAGGCAGTTTAAGTTGCTACCTCGGAGTCCTCTGCTAAAACTGGTCCCTACCAGTGTCGCTTCTATATTATCATGTTCCTTGTCATATGTCCCTTAGCTTAAGAGTGAAGATTTTTTGGTTTTCAGAGTTATATTCCTACGGAACTTGAGAGGAGTAGATGCACCTTTCGCAAGCTTTCGGTTATTGAAATGTAGTATATAGATGGATGTGTATGAAACCTTTTCCACCTTTGGGGAAGAAGTGTTCGATACTTTGACGGCTCAATCATCTAGTTGGAAAAAAGGATCACAGAACAAAAACATATAACTAAGTAAAACTGGACATTCCATAATATTATATAACATGTGACATACATATAATCAGTTTCTAAATTATGCTCACCATGTCGGTTAAGTTTCTTTATCGCATACAAATTGTTTGACTATAAAACTTTGACCTTGTCGAGGAGATTACATGTGTGTGTTCAAATCGAGCACACATTAATTTTTTATTCTTCTACTTCAACTATTTGCATTTGGCACACTTGTAAGACTTGAATCGTCTTTATAGGTTTGTGCTCTTTAGTTTGCAATTTCTGTTCTTTTTGGCAAAAAAGTGGTTGAATTATATTTAATGATTATCGACTGTGTTTGCAGGACTTTGATCCTTTCACTATGTCAATTGATGGAGATAAACTCCGTGGGCGTGGAACAACGGATTGTTTAGGACATGTTGCTTTAGTAACTGAACTCATGAAGAGGTTGGGAGAGACAAAACCAAAGTTGAAGTCAACTGTTGTTGCTATTTTTATAGCTAGTGAAGAAAACTCATCTATTCCTGGAGTAGGAGTTGACGCTCTCGTGAAAGATGGCCTACTTGATAAGTTGAAAAAAGGCCCTTTGTAAGTTTTATTATAAGATACTCCGAATTAGTAGTAGTATTTTTGTTGCGTGTGTCGGTTTTTTCCCAAACTCATGCCAGAAATTTGCTTCCGAAAACTAGGAAACTCGAAAGAAATAAGATATCATTCATTTTTTATTATTTCCAATTTGTACTATCAACAATAGTAGTTTATTTTGTATTTGATTCATATATGTTACTTTACATACTCTTACCTTATTAAGTATTTTCCAAGTAAAATCGTATATTTTTCATTTTGGCTGTCTATCAAATAGGGGTTTCCCGTTTCTCCTAAATTTTTACAGCCACGATTTACGTTTCCATTTCTCATATCCTTTCTGCTCCCGTTTCCTAATGGTAACTATGGTTTTAGGTTCTGATGTACCAATGATGTCGTTGAAATGTATATAGTGATAGTCAAAGAAATGAAATATTGGCTGTATACAGTCATTAGAAGTCATAATGGGAGCTCCAGTTGCAAAACTGGAGTACAAATCCTTTCTTTACTCATTTGCTCTAAAAGTATTTTTTTAAATCTTGATTCAATTCTATTCATTTTCCCCATAAAGCTGTAGGTTCCCTTTGATGTGTCAACCCGCCTTAAAGTTTGAGGGAGAGGACAAATTAGATTAATAGTTGGTAGATATGAAGTTGGTTTCTTTAATTGTATCATATACCACCTAAAGCATTAGTAATCAATCGCACACCTAACTAGTTACTGTCAATTTACTATTATTACTATCTGATCATGGATTTTGTATCTGCCCAGATATTGGATTGACACAGCAGATAAACAACCTTGCATTGGCACCGGTGGCATGATACCTTGGAAGCTACATGTCACGGGAAAATTATTTCACAGTGGTTTAGCACACAAGGTAACTAAACCAGCTCCCTTATTTGTGGTGCAAACTTATAACTCGAAGTCATTTGCCTAAATAGTGATTCTGAGGGAGGCAGTTCTTGTGTAAGGACTATTCATTTATTGGGTAGATGACACTTCCGTGCACCAATGGTTTTTTTTGACAGTTGGTACACCAGAGTATTAAATCTGACATTTAAATTAACATACGGAAAATCGTAATTTCAGTACATTCAACCTATCAAAATTCACAATTTAGACAATATTCCATAGAAAATTTCACAAGTAGTACACCAGCTTATCTTAATTCACGAGTGCTTATAAGTTTAAACTTTAGTGATGGTTTATTACCTTTTTATTTTATTTTGTGTGGGTGATGCTTAGTAGCACTGGCCTAATCAATCAATTAGTACATAAACAGTGCTCTATAGTTTAAATGTTAGCGTTGGGGTTTGATTTTGTATAGATTGGTCTAAATTTTGAAACTTAATAACACATTATTTAGTATAATTGGATCTTGAATAGAATACAAAGCACTTGCTATTTTATTGTGTAAGAACTTTTCTTGTCGATTTGTGCAGGCTATTAACCCTTTGGAGCTAGCTATGGAAGCAGTGAAAGAGATCCAACTACGATTTTACAAAGATTTCCCTCCACATCCTAAAGAAGAAGTTTATGGATTTGCTACACCATCCACAATGAAACCAACTCAATGGAGCTGTAAGTTTTTTGCAGGAATAACATATCCTCATTAGTTTTTCTTTTGGATAAGTTTATTTTCTTAGATTTCCATATTAATGATAGTTTATTTGCTAGTTATATCACTTGATGTTTTAAACTTTTGATCTGTTCAACTCTTAGCACCTTTTTACTTGCTTCCTCAGTATGCAACTAGAAAAAATATAAATCTCTTCATTTATGTGATTATATGTTGTAGATCCAGGAGGCGGTATCAATCAAATCCCAAAAGAATGTAATGTTTCAGGAGATGTCAGGTAATTTTATGGAGCTTTTATTCTTCAATGCTGTAAATTTACTTTTGAGGCTTAAGTAATCTCCGTTGTGTATCGCAGGTTAACTCCATTTTACGAGTAAGTCACTGAACTTCTCTATCAAGTTTCCTGCTTACCGCTCATGGCTGAGTCCATTATCCAGTCATTTGAAACTTTTCATCTTTTTAATATGTTGATCATTTATATGCTACTTTCTGATGATACTAATTCAGTGTCGAAGATGCTATAAAAAAGCTACAAGAATATGTGAACGATTTGAATGCCAATATAGAGAAGATTGATGTGCGAGGGCCTGTTTCAAAATATGTCTTACCTGAGGAAAACCTACAGGGAAGGTTTGTTTGTATTTTTTACACATTGCCAGGATTTATTCTGTTACATTATGTGCATACATACCCGAATATCACATCAAAAGTGATGTTAATTACCATGTGTTGAAGTTATTTGGCTACATTAATATGTAATTGTATTTACTTTTCTCCTTTTTAGCATGACAATCAGTTTCGATGAGGCGAATTCAGGGGTTGCGTGTGATCTTGATTCACGAGGATTTCATGTTTTATGCAAAGCTACTGAAGAAGTTGTTGGGTATGTAAAACCATACTCTATCACTGGGAGTTTGCCCCTCATTAGAGAATTACAGGTGAGAAGAAATTTCCATTTTCCCCTTTTTCTTCTTACATCAATATATGTGTTAATATTCAATACTACTGTCTCACCTTTTCCAATTTGTGTTTTTCAGGATGAAGGCTTTGATGTGCAAACTGCAGGCTATGGTATAATAACAATTCAATTACTCCTGTTTTCATGAATTTTGATTCACCTCACAGAAACAATCCATTCACAAAGGATAAAACCTTATTCATAGTCATAGGTGTTGTTTGTTTTGCAGTAAAAGTTTCTTTGTTATTATTTTACACTAAAAAAATGTACATTGAGAACTATAAATGAAAACTAACGAGTTAAAGTAAATACCTCTACCACAATTATTTCACATGAATAAGGCATCTTAATTGCTTCCGACTTTTTGTCTTCACGTCTTGACTTTTTTATGTCCTGTGTAAGGTAGAAAAGTTTGTAGTGAGAGTAAGGTTTCTTTAAAACTTTAGCCATGGTACCCCAATTGTTCTATGTTTCATATTAGCCTTCTCCCACACTTCCAAATTCAGCACTTTTTTGTCTCAATGATTGTAGTCATAAATGGAAATGATTTTTCCAGTTAACGGTATTCATGTGTATTTTAAATGTAACCACAATTTCGAAGTTATATGTACATCAAAAGTTTAAGATGGTAAAAAGTGTAGCATGCCTCTAATTTTGAATGTGAAGTTGTCAAAACTGAAGTAGTGATTCTTTTTATTTGCAGGTTTGATGGCCACATACCATGCAAAAAATGAATATTGCCTTCTCTCGGACATGTGCCAAGGCTACCGGGTCTTTGCGAGCATTATTAGTCAGTTAGAAGATTAATCACCGCTTATACCGAATCTTGTTTTACTAATGATGCAAACACGTGAGTGGTAGTATTCAAATAAAGGCTACTGTTTTGACGTTTTTAGTTTTTGTAGAATAAAATTTGACTTTTGAATATTATTCTTCTTTCATGGTTTTTATCATCTACTCTGGAATGCACATTTTCAGATATTCTCACATAAATGTTGAAAATGACGCATTTTAACTTGCACAACTGTAGTTACTTGTTAAATATTCCCACGTTCCTTCAATTGATTAATGATAACTTTTTTCCTTCCCATGTGTTATGATAAACCCCCGAGCCTAAACATGGCCTCATTGCTTAATTAGCTCTCCTTGGAAATAGGAAAGAGCCTAATTCCGCAGGGAGGAGCCTATCTAGAAGATTTTTAGCCAAGTGCTTATTCATATGCATATGGATCCCTTTGATTCGAATTTTAGCGTTAATTTTAATTTCATACTTATAATATAGTGAACATAAAGGATAAGTTACTTAAAGAGCTTTTACCTACCTAAATAAATGGAAGGCTCTACGTAGAAGAGCTTACATCTGATTCTCCTTGAACCACTTTAGACGTTCGTTATTTTAAGAACTAAGCACCGTCAGGGGGACAACCTCGGCCAAGGGAGTTATGAGGGGAGTGGGCCCGGGTGGGGTTCGACAAATTGGGCAAGTCGCATGCATTCTCAACCAAGGGTCTATACAGTTTAGGTGGAATATGTGGCCACAGTCGAGTAAAATTCGTATTATATCACTACCTATATAATCTGCCAAACATATGGAGCATGCTTTGGCGGTTGTTCCCTTATGGTGGAGCCTAGCTTCCGAGTAGAGGAACTTTGGGTAGTTCATGAGGGTATTTTCGTCAATTCCTTCTCTAGCTATGGGGTTCTCGGTCGTAGTTATGGTGGTTATAGAGTAACTTCGGTAGGTAGAGGAGAGACGAGAACGAGACCGAGTGCATAGGTATGTACAATACGTTGCGATGATGATGATAAAGAGGACTCCGATCCAGATCACAAAGGTGTTCTTGGTGAATTTTGCCTCTTGTGGGATGTTATAGGCATAACCTTCTGATGTAACGGTATTGTTCATTACGGATTTGAAAGGTTGAAAAACGTAGTTTCTTCGGATACGTATGAGGGAAAAGATAGGAAGTTTTTTTTTTTTTTACAATAGGATAGGAAGATTGATGGGGTGTAAACCTTAAAGGTTATGATGGAAGAAAGTATTATAGCTCGAAATTTAAGTATTGCTATATGTAAGATCAAGAAATTTTAGAGTTTATAGTTACTCTAGAGATATTGAAGTTACTATGTTGCATCATTTTTATACAAAGTTGTGTTAGAGACAAATTTATAAAAATAGATAATATATATATAAGTTAGGCAAGTTTTAAAAAAGTCAATGGATCATTTGATCATATTCAAGCTGACTTGAAACAAGTTGGCTGTTATCAGCTACAAGTTTAAGCCTTGTTGATTGTTGAGATTGTTTCTATTATGTATGTTTATTTTAGTACTCCACCAAATGTGTTGCTGGAAAAAAGAATCTTGCGACGTTGATTAGTAGTTTTTATGGAATAAGATATAATGTAGCCATGTCAAATGGAAGCAGTAGAAGGTTGCTTATATTAAATAAGTAAAAAAAAAATTAGATACGCAATCTCACGAGAACGACCGATGCTGATATCTGAAAGTTTATGCCTTGGAAAGTAAGATTATATTTCTCATTTTTTGATGTGCTTATGACTTGAGGCTATGTGAGTGCGAAACGGCGCATTTGATACTTGTATAGGCTGATGAAACACTCGGACCTGAAGTTGTGACTACTCTATAACAAAGATCAATTGTCATTCTTAGAAAAACGCGGATTTTAGCATTATAGTAAGATCAATTGTTACGAGATGGTAAATAAAGGGACTCCAATCCTGATCCTAAATTATACGGTCCTTTTGGACCATCTGCAGTACATAGCATCTGCAGTACATATTTTGTATTTTTTTTATTGTTCAACCCCGGATCGTGTAGATGTGTCGTGTGCATGCTATCGAGTTGTTTTGGACATCATTGGACATGTTTCTTGGAAATGTGTGAGAGGAATAACTAATAAGAAGATGCACCATGTTGTATACTTAAAAGGTTAGATTAAGATAGAAATGATGAGAGGAATAAGTGAAGATGACTCGAAATTCAAGTAGCGTGTTGTTAGAAGTTTTCGGGTTTATTGATTTGTCGAGATTGACTCTTAAATCGAAACTGAAGTTATTATCGTTAAGTCTGATGCAGAATAGGTTTTGATATTATATATCAGAGTTATAGCTGCCCCTATGTTCCCTTTGTATGTAAATTAGCAGGGAACCAAAAAATATCTAGAGATATTTAAGAAGTCCACAGATTATTAAAGCATGTTATGTTCGTGATGATTCGCTCACTTTGAAACCACTAACAAGCTACCTGTTATTTATTTTTACTTTTTTTTTTTAAAAAGGAAAATCTGCAATTTACGAATGGGTATGCACTTCGTCGGAGCTCCGGTGACCTTGTCAGATGTTCGTCGGATCACCCCGGACTTCTGACAATGACCGGCGACTGATGGGAAAGGCGAGACCCGATGTGAGTTGACATTGGTTATGTAGGAGTTGTTAATATTAATTCGATTTATTATTTAACTTTAATAAAATATATTAATATTACTTTGATTTATTACTTAACCAGAGATTACTAATATACAATCATTGTTAAGCATAAAATTATGGTACAAACAATATCTAGAGACCACCTACAACTACAAGCAGTATTCATTGTTTGAACAAAATGTATATCGTCTAATTTGCTAAATTGAAGAAGCCTAGCCTACCTACAAAAGTGACTGACTCGATTTTCGGATCTTTCTTCAATGGTGCATCGGAAAAGATTGTGTATGCAACATCAGCAAAGGTTTTCCATAGTGAATTTGGATCAACGAGTTATATGTGAAGATGATCTCCTACTAGTCATCGTTGGAATGCGATGTCTACATAGATTTTTTACAAAAATGTCAATTTTTTAAGAATTACTAGTTAGAAAGGAGCCAAAAGTAAAAGCGTAGTACACTGGATTTTGATAAATTTCAAAACCAAATAAATGACTCTTGGATTGGTTGAATGTACAAGGCCGAAAATGGGACCTATATATATCTGTCTTTTTTTCTCAATCCAATTCAAGGGCCCTTTAAGGTTTTACATTTGTTTTGCAATTTCAACAAAAACGACCCCATTCAGGACACTGATATTTGGTCACATCTCATGATTAGATTACAACTATTATAAGTTAAAGCATAACACAGAAGATAAATAGGATTATGTATATCACTAAAATAGCATCTTGATGCAATTCGCATCAATCCCGAATCTTCTTTTCGGTTGATACTTCGTATTTCATGGAATATAATCAAAATCTTATTGTTAATCCTATCTAGGAAAAGACTAATTGTTAATTTTAGGCCTTGCACAAATGTGCAATAGTTTTGTTAATTAAAGTCCACCATAAAAGTTTATTTACTTCAGAAAACAGGTTAGTACAGAAAAATGACATGTCTATGATCACCGAGTCCATTTTTTCACTAAGCTCTCATTTGGTTACGGTATTAATAGTAATGAGATTAGTAATACCTTCGAACGATTGCGGGATAACAAATAAATGTGATATTAATAGTACGTACATGAAATATCAATAAAATATTCGTTTGCGTTTTATTGAGGTTGAAATATTTTATAAATTTACATTTATATCTATAATAAATAAACTTGCAAAATACATATACAACTGATTTTAATATATATATATTACACTCAATTTACTCCAAATACCCCATTTCTCAATAACACACCCCAACATTACTCAAAATACCTCAATTTCTCATCATTTATAATCCATGTTACTAATATTAACGCATACATTTTTCGTACCAAACGCGGTATTTTTAGGCCCGACAGTATTTTTAATACGTACTACCATAATCTCACACTAATCTCATCCTACCAAACATCCCCTAACGGTTTTCTATGTATTAGCCTCCCCATAAGTATTGTTTATTTCACGAAATCCATTACAATGATTTCTTAAAAATGACGAAAAGCAAATGAATTGCATATTATCTACTTCAACCGGTAAAGCTCGTTGGAGTATATTACCAGAAGCCGTAGAAGGTCGTCACCGAAAGGTTCCTGAACTTCGATGGTGCCTGGTAAAGAGCGCAGCAGGATTTTTCAGATGTCATCTTATGGCAACTTGGGATAAAACAATCAAATACATTTACTAAGGGATAACGAAAATTCCTTGATAGCAAACATCTGTGTACACGAAGGTAACAAACTAAATTCTAATCATTGTATGTATAAATATAGTACGTCTTCCGTCCAAAAACTATAATCAACTTTTAATTATAAGGAATCTTACTCCAAAATTTAGTCCATTTTATCATTTAAACCGTACATGAAAGTTGACTCTATCGTCCGTTTTTTGTAATAAAAAAAAATTGAGTATTTTGATGCGACGGAGCCCCTATATATTAATGTTTAATTTATACATATTTTTGGAATTTATTTTAAAATGACTGAATTTTAGCTTTTGATTAAGAAAGGATACATATATTATTGAGATTAAGAATCATTAATTATCAAATAATAATTAAAAAAACATCATTAAGCATTATTGAACATATGTACATGTTCTTAAAAGAGATTTTAACCGGGTATTTTTAATAAAGTCTTATAAATTTGCAGCCAAGTATCATTTGCCTCTATTAGGAGGACCTTTAATATAAGTAGAAAAACTAAAAAAGAAAAAGTTTTGTTTGACAACTTTTGCTACCAAAACTCGACAACCACTAAAAACCAACAAGCCTAAATACGATACTTATCTCTTTTCCCCATTCACACACACCTTTCCTCTTTTCTTTCTCTCAACTCAAAAATGGCCTTTCCTCACGTTCCTGGCCTAACCCAAGACGAGTTCGACTTGCTAAATCACTCGATCTCCGCATTCCACACCTACCGAGTCAACCCAACTCAGTGCTCCTCCCTCCTTGCCCAACGCATACACGCTCCTCACAACTTAGTATGGTCAATAATCCGCCAATTTAACAAACCACAAAATCACAAACACTTCATCAAGAGATGTCATGTTCAAGACGACTTCGTCCTAGCCGTTGGATGTACACGCGACGTTGAAGTTATATCAGGGCTACCTGCTGCTACAAGTCACGAAATTCTGGATATTCTTGATGATGAAAAATACATCATGGGGTTTAGTATTACGGGTGGGGATCATAGGTTAAGAAACTATAAGTCTGTCACGACGGTGCATGAGGTGGTGCGTGACGGAAAGATCTGGACAGTTGTTTTGGAATCGTACGTTGTGGATGTTCCTGAGGGGAATACGGAGGAGGACACGCGCCTGTTTGCGGATACGGTTGTGAAGCTTAATCTACAGAAGTTGGCGTCGATTTCGGAAGCTATGTCACAAAACGGTGTGAATAAGTAGAACTTGGCACCTGTGGTATATATTATATTGATTAATCCATCCGTTCTCATTTAATTATACAATATGAAATTACGTGTAATTTTGAACAACTTATAACTTGTATCAAAATTGTTTAAAATAGATTTTTTTTAAATTAAATCATAAATTTTAACATTTCTATATGATCAACTTTTGAAAATTTTCATTATGACAATTTTGATACAAGTTCTTGGCCGATCAAAATTACACGTAGTTTCGTAATGTATAATTAAATAATTAAATCGGAACGGAGGGAGCAATTAGAATATGAATTACTTCATTCATCTACAAAAGATAGTCTGATTTATTAAAGCATTGTCCTGGAAGAAAATATTGTGAAATTTATTATACAAATAATTAATGAAAATATTGTGATTTTGGACTATTTTTCCACAAAAATGTGAATTTGGACTATTTTTTGGGGACTAATGAATTAATATTACATTAGTAGGGTACTATTACTGTTATAGTTCTTCTGGATCCTATCTTGTGGTTCCTTTTTTCTTAATTTTGATTTATTTTTTATTTTTCTAAGTTGTGTAAGTTAATCTTTATTTATCGGTGATGTAAATGGTTTTACTATAAGCAGTACTCTGAAGGGGTGTGGGGGTTTGTTTAGGATGAGGTTATGGTCGGATAAAATTAGAAATACCGTACTATAAATATCGTGTTTGGTATAAAAAGTGCATGTGCTAGTACTAATAACATGATTAGAAATTATGATAAATATGGGTATTTGAAGTAAACGGAAGGGGTGATATTGAAAAATAAGGTATTTGGAGTAAAGGATGCTGATATATATATATATATTAAAATCATGGAGAATGATATATCGACACATAAAAAAGCACACGATGATTACATTTTAATTCTAACAATTCATTACATATATTTTTAAGGGATGTGATGGTTTCTTTGTTTTAGGTATATCTTGACCATTGAAAAAACCCTAAATAAATAGTTATGATTAAAATGTAATCATAGTGTGTTTTTTACTTGTCTATATATCCCTCCCCTAAAATCATATATATATATATATATTGCAAGTTTATTTATTACAGATATAAATGTAAATTTGTAAAATAGTCCAACTCCAATAAAAATCAAATAAACACTTCATTGATATTTCATGTATGTACTGTTACTCTCACATTCATTTGTTATCCCGTCATAGTATGAATGTATTTATAGTCCGGTTACTATTAATATTACAAGCAAACGAGACCTAAAATACTCAAATTGAAATTCGCTTAAAGTTTTTTTAAAATAAAAACGGACCCACCCAATAGGTTTAGAGCATCAACTAATGTTCACTAAAATGTTAGAGCACCATCATCACCGTTGGTGTCTCTCTCATCCTCTTCATATTTAAAGAGAAATTGTTACTTTTTCAATTACATAGAGTTACAAAATTTAAAGATTTTTACCAGTCTCCTTATAATCTTTACTTTTTCAATTATTAAAGGTGTAAAGAAAGATAGGAATAGAGTATTTGATGAGACTAGTAATTAAAGAAAGACAAAAAATAGAATAGAGAGTTGATTGATTCCTCTTTGAATTTAAAAAGTATTTCAATTTTTTCTAAAAATTAAATAGATATGCTGAGACTGGTATACAGTGATTTTTGAAGATAAACTCTTTATATCTATGAAAAATTAGAATTTGATGCAGATGCTCTTATGGTCTCTCAATCTCGAGATGTCACTGGTCTGTTCAACTCTAATCGTTCTATTTTGTCGTAATGAGAATTAGGAGTTCTTTATAGGAGATGATAATATTTTTGCTGGGATATGGAAAAAATTGTACAACGTGGTTTTGCTGATTTGCAAAATTCTTGGGATGATATTACAACGATGCTGGGTAGCATAAATATCACTATTGTAAAAGTTAATTGTTGAAATACTAATAATTAACGCAACAAAAGTCAAAGTTATCTTTATTTATTTATTTTTTCTTTCTATGATAAGTAATTCTATTGATTAAAAAAAATCAATTAGCATAAACATACTTTACTGCTATTATATTAATAAAAATATATCATTAAAAATTAAATTATCAAAAACATACATTTAACTAATAATTAATAAAAAACAAAAAAATTGATTCATCCTTCACAATCTGTTTTACTCTCTTCTCCTCTCACTTTCTCCAATCTCTCTCCATTCCATATCTCTCATCCTTCTTCTTACTCTTTCCGATCTCTCACCCTTTCTCTCTCTTTCCGATCTCCCTTCTCATTCTTGTACTATTTTTTCGATCTTTTTCTTCTTCTCCCTCTCTTTTCGATCTCTCTCTTCCGTGAACATTGAGACGGACACATATATCGGAATGGATGGAGAGTGCATAAAGCGAGGTTGAAAATTTGATGTTGATGTCGACGGAGATACGGTTATCGAAAGAGAGACTCACAATGACGACGCGGTAGTTCGAGATCAGAGGTCGGATATGAGTTGAATTTGTTAATTAATGTATGAATTACGTGAGTTAAGGGTATAAAGTTGAAAATTATGTATAAAAATCATGTAACTGAGTATATGAATTATGTAAATTGTGGTATAAACTTTGAAAATAAGTGTAAATTGTACAAATCAAGATATAAACTTTTGAAAGAAGGATATTAACTTTTGGAATGAGCCTATGAAAAATATAAATCAGGGTTTGAACTTTTGAAACAAGTGTATGAACTTTTGGAATAAAGGTATCAAAAATACAAATTAGCGTATGAACTTTTGAAACAAGAGTATGTACTTTTGGAATAAGTGTATGAAATATACAAAATAGGGTATGAACTTTTTAAACAAGTGTATGAACTTTTGAAACAAGCATATGAAATTTTGGAATAAGGGTATAAAATATACAAATTAGGGTATGAACTTTTTGGTATTTTTTGTTAATTAGAAAATTTTGGATATGTTTTTATTAATTTAGTTTCAAAAACAGTATATTTTTGTTAATTTAACCTAAAAAAAATTTGACACGGCTGGAAATTTACAATATATACAAAATAAAAATAAAATGAATGAAGCGTATCATGAACAAAATGAAATAAAAGTCATGCCTTAATGAATTATTATAACAAGTAGACAAGTTGAAATATGGACCACGAAAAATGGAGGAAGCTTAGCATTTTGATTGGTGAAGCTGTAGAAGAAGTGACCACTTGAATAAAGCGTTAGAAAACGATTGCCCTTTCTTATAGAGGAAGAGCCATCTTGCTTTTGTTGCAACTTGTCAAACTTATTTATAAATGGGCAGTATTATTATTCGTATTGGTGATACCCGTCTTTATCAATAACACCATTGGTGGCATCAATTTCATGGAAACGGTTAAAATACCATCACCCACAATGGTTTTCTCCGATTGTAATTTTAGATGTTACAAAAAATTGGTGCATAGATAAGTAATGGGTTCGGTTCATTATGATTTCAAAAACACTACAACCGCAAACTGAACGAAACCAATAGATAATCGGTTTGGTACAATTTGTGGCTGGTTTGGCTAAGGCTTGATTCAGTTGAGTTTTTATACAATGAGCTTAGCTTATACGAATTATGGGTACTGGTAAATTGTTCGACCTAATAATACTTAATTGCCTGATAGCAGTGTTTGGTAACTTGCAAAATGTGATACCTGTAGGCTGGAGGACCAAGTCCCCAAGGACCCCAACTACATACATCTCTCTTGAATTTTCTAGATATAACCTTAGTTAACCACCTTTATCCTCCTACGTACCGCCTTACGCCAAAGCTAAATAGTCATCCGAACAACAAGGAGAAGTAAAAAGTTATCCGAACAACAAGGAGAAGTCAAAACTAAGAGTCTCGCCATAGTTTTGCCAGAGTTCGACAATGGCATATGCATGCTTTCGGATCCAAGGAGCAGCCAGACATCAACAGTCACTGGCTTTTGCATACGGCCAAAGTCGATATAGAAACTATAAGGAATGTGGTTGTGCTTTTAGTTTTTAGTTTGGATCACAACCTACTCGCAGTTTACCTCACCATCTATTCCTAATCATGTTTTCTGGAACAACTAATGCATGGTTTTTCAACAAGAACTATCCCCACAACTACCAATCCACACACTTCTTGTCACCAATGCCTATAAATTATTTTCAAACCAACATGAAACGATCACAGTTTTACTAGTAATTTTATTTTTAGTAGTCAATCTTACTGCAGTATTATTTCTGCATATTAACATGATCGTCTAATAACCTTAGTTGGCCAATCCCAAACAAGGCTAATCTTTAAGATCAAGGAATAGTTCATCGACATCTCAGAAGTGGCGTAGTATTGCTTTGCTCATATCTTGGTGACCCCATAACCCAGAAAGCTCAGTCATGTAGCTATAGCTTGCGTTTACTTGAAACCCCATATGAGTACTATGGAGTATTTTGTTACCGTAGCCCAGCCAAACAAGACGTTAGTACTTAGTACAAAGTACAAACACGTATACTCAAATTACAGAGGCTTTGAAACTTAAACTACAAATACCAATGTACCCTGGTACGATCATAATGTTTGGAGCCTACACAATTTACCAATGTACCCTGCTACAATCACCAGTGTTTGCAGCTTAATCTAACTGGTGCTCTCAAAACCGGTCTTGTCTTGTTATGAAGAGAACTACATCATAATTGTATTGCATATTGTTCGAAAAGAGCAGAAACTGAATCAAAAATAATAAAAAGTACTTATGCAAGGATGCTGCAAAGATCAGTCAATATATGTTTGATGCACAAAGGGCAAATAAATCATAAACGAAATTTGCTTAGTACGTTGCCTAGGCTTCTTCACGGTTGATACTGATAATAAATAATTTACCTTCGACTAGATTTTTCAGACCTACTAAAATTAGGACACAGTTCAAATAATGTTCGAGGGGAGCCTGAAAGCCTCTGGCACAGTTGGCATATAAATCCAATAACGATAGCATGACATTAAATTGCAGTGTCTAGCTTTTTAAGACTAAGAAAATGACATCTATATAACAAAACAAATGAAGATCATGGAAATCTTAAAAAATATATAATAAGGCATGAATCTAACTTGTCCAAGGATCATGCTAGAAAGGTACTGATGAGAAAATGATAACTGTGTTCAACTCAACTAACACACATAACCTTCAAATAAAATGGAAAAAGAAAAAAAACATAATACAAGGAAATGAGCTATATAACAAGCACAAGGATCAAAACAAGTCAACGGTTATTTTCTTCTCAGTACATAAGTTAAATCTAGACGTTATAGAAATTCAATCACTGTGTCACTTGGTTCACCCAATTTATTAAATCCATATGCATCATCTCATTCATCAACATTTAACGTAGCAGAAAATAATCGACTTTCTTATCCGCTCAAAACAAAAGACAGCCCCATAAACAGCTCAAACTCAGCAAGCACTTTAACTGACAGAAGAAATTCAAATGAGCATGCAAGCGCATATTTAGATTCTTTCTACATCCATTGATATTGACAAACCATCGCGAGTCCAATCATGATTGAGTCCATTTGTCAATCTAAAAAACCAAAAGACTGGCACTCGAAGCTGCAGTGACTATGTTTTGCTGACCAAACAAAGCAGACATGCGACCAACAAAAATAACTTAAAACACAAAATTTCCTTTTAACAAATGAAGGATGATAACAAAACAAAAATCCAACACATCATAAGTCCATGCTACAGACAAAAATCCAACACATCATAAGTCCATAAATGTTATTTTTGCAATTGGATTCCCATAGAACTCCAGAAGTTCAACTCGACTTACCTGTTGTATACAAGACATAAGGCAATAACAATATGACAAAAGGCTTTCAGCTGGATTTAAAGTTACTTTCGCAGCCATTTAACTGATTTACTAAATGGAGAGTGAAAACCATGCTGTAAAGGAGCCTATGAGTATACCAACTGAGTGGCTGCTTTTGTTGAGATATGCAGACACATTCCGGAAAAAAAACATAACTCAATATTAAAAACAAAAACAGAAACATGAAAATCTCTTAGAAACAAACATAAATGTGTTCAACTCAAATAACCCACATTTTACAAGAAATAAGCCAACTAGCCAAGAACTCTACAACAAAGCTTATAACTAAAACAAGGAAGCTGTAAAGTTTATTCTGGAGTCAAAGTAAGACCTAGTCAGCTAAATCTAGATATTCCTGCCATTTGGCAATTTATTTCTTTCTAATCACAAGAAGAGAGAGTCTAGACACAAACATAGTTGCTCTTCTCATTTTCAAAGACAAAGCTACTTAAACCGCATAAACAAACAGATTACAATTCTCAACACAACTGTTTATATCTTTGGGATAGAAATAGTAATCTGAGCAAGTGCTTAACAACTCGAGAGAACAAATTGATACAAGCAATAAGAACACACATGCACACATAACTCATAATGATAAGTAAACACATGTGTCTTCACATAAAAAGAGTTTTAATCTTTTACATGTCCAAAATATGTAAAACTGGAGAGTAAGTCAACATTCCATATAGCAACTTACAACTTACCCTGCTAAATCACAAGTGATATCATTCTATTATAATAAGCCAACCCAAGTCAAATGAGGCTGCCCAATTTAGCCACTTTTTTCCAATTTTTTTTTTTTTTTTTACTCTATATTTATATCATCATCACAATCTATAGCGTCTCACACGCAACGCGTGGGTATCGTTTACTAGTAATATATATATACTCTAGTGGGTCCTTTACTTGAAGCTCAATCTTCCCATGAGAACTGGTTTTATCAACAACTTCTTAATAATCTTGGGTTCACTAGGTATTTCTTTAGAAAAAGAACAAAATGCAAATTAAAATGATTGGAAACTATTTGCGCATGATAAGGATAGATGTGGTTCATAATCAAAATTCGAGTAATGGTAGGCGTACTCTATGTTTGTTGAAAATAATCACAAATAATTTACTAAAATATATTTCTCTTATTATTGGCAGCACAGATCGAGAGCCTAGTATGAAGATGATTGAGCAGCTAAATTGGTGTGGCATGTAAAATTGCGGTAACTAGGTCTTGGCGGGGAAGCCGACATTACATAAAAATAAAAGGACAAATTAAAGAAGGAACCAAAAATTTGCTCAAGAAAAATGATAGCAAGTCAAGGATCTAAAGCGCCTATGATCATGCTACAGACAACAATGGAAAAACAAAATCAAAGATGGAGAGGAGAATATGAACATAGTTAATTTACTTGCACCCTTTCCCAGGTCTTAACAACAGAGCCTCATAAACAATTCACAAACAAAATTTTCACTTTATCATACATAATCTGAGCACATAATTGACATTACGACAGATGAAAGAGCACAAAGGAAAAGATAGGTTTCAGTTTTTTGTTTTTTTTTAAATCTTATTAAAGAGGATCAATAGATTTCACACCTACCCCCGTTAACAAGACTCGAACCCTGCACCTTTTATTGATAGTGAGGGCTCTAGCCCACTAGGCTATTCCTAGTGGGTTAACTTAGGTTTCAGCATAAATTGCCCTTGTCAAGTGTTAAAACTGATATCTTTAAACAAGCTTAATTTTAAGTAATTTAATCACAAGCTCAAAGCTACAAAAAATCACATGGTAGCAACTTAAAAAACTATATTGTTCTAACTTCCTTTTGAGTTACACCAATGTCCAGATGTCTGGATGAGTTCTTCGACCAGCCATTAATCCCCCTAATAAAGTCCCCAAGACAATAAAACAAGATATATAGCTATTTACCAAGTCCATAATTCCAATAAGAACTCTGGAACTACTGATACCGGCAAATAAAGAATAAGATAAATCAGAATAAGCAGCATTTAATGCAAACAGTCCTTGATCACGTTGGCGTTAATGGTAATTTGAGCAGGTACAGAAGAATTATCACTGAGCATAAAGCAAACATAAGCAGCTTGAAGATCCTTTCTCAACTATTTCAATGATTTAACAATATTTGGAGTCCAACATGGTGCCGGGGGAGACTATGAGTATATTATAGGTGTCAATTGTAACAACTGCAGAAAGCTGGTTTTGTTGAGACATGGATGCAGACACTTTTAGAAAAATAATAACTCAAAAGGGAGTAATAACAAATGGGAATATGAAAACTTCCTAAGAACAAAGATGATCATAAGGGCACAGTCTAACTCAGACCTAGGTGAATAATGTCATCAACGTGTTCAACTCGACTAGACGATTCAATACAAGAAATAGGAAAGAGTTATAGAACAAGAGTAACAAAAACGAGGAAACAGTACATTCTCTTCTGCAGTCAACGTAAGACCTTGCGATTCCCAAACAACGCTTAAATTCACGATAAAATAAGACCTTTTCAGTTAAGTCAAGGACTCCAAACATATTAGCTTCCAGTCATTTTGTAACTTATCTCATTTTACTTCGTAGTCTATTTCATCTGATCACATGCAAGCAGGAGACGGGCCAAAAGTAGTTGCTTACTATACGTTGTTGTTCATTTTTAAAGACAAGCCCACATAAACAGAAAACCGTTCAGCAGGACAAATCTTCATTGCTTTTGGTGTCAATAGTATGTTAATTTTTACAGTACAGTCAAACACAAGCCATAACAACAGGTAAACTCATGTATGTTCACATAACAGAGATTTCCAATCTTTTTGACATTATTTCCAAACATGTACAAGTACAGAATAAGTCAAGATTCCACATAACTTTTAAATCATATAGTATGATATTACTATCTCAAAGTCAAAGCAACTGACTTTAAATTCATAACTAACAACGTACCCTGCTAAATCACTAGTATAATATGCTAGTGGGTCCTTCCCCTAAAGCTTAACTGGTTCTTTTAGGAGCTAAAATCTTGTTTTACTTGGAAGTCCACAAGGTGTATTTGAAAAATAATATGAAAACAATGCTCATGCATGATATGCAGCAAGATGAGGATAGATTTCATTCACACACGATTCATTATTAAAATTCTTGTGGTAGTAGATAGCTTACGTTTGTTGGTAGTCGATACTTATAATCCGTTACAGTGCATTTTAAGTGGCGATACAGATTGAGAATCAAATATCAATTATGATCAGGATAGAGATTCTAAGTTGGTGGCATGTAAAATTGCAGTAACTAAGTTTTGTTCAGATGAGCGTAAAGAAAACAGAAACACGAGGTTACAACTTAAAGCTCCTTCATCAGATGATAAAACTAATACACTGAAATGATTGTTTAACAGAAGGAATTTGGATCACATACTCAAAGTTAAACAATTTTTTTTTAAGGTGGTAACAACTTCAAGAGAACTATAATTCTAACTTCCTGTGAACTTGCACAAATGTCTAAATGTCTAGATGAGTTCTTCAATCAGCCCTCGAAACCTCTAAGTTAAAATCCTCAAACCAATCAACAAGGTATATAGCTGTTTACAAAATCCATATATTTCGAAAACAATCGAAACTACTTTTATCGACAGATAAACAACAAAGTTCTAAAAACCAACATTAAAACTGCATATCCGTTTTTTATCTTTCATTGAAGAATCTCCATACCTCTATGATTTCTGATCTCTCCACCTCGGACTTGAAACCGGGAAAAAACCAGCAGGAGATAACGGAAACGAAATCCCAGGAGAAACCGGAGGCTGTTGTCCTGGCCCTGGACCCAAAATCCCTGTTTGTCCCATCGGAGGAAACCCAAAACCAGGGCTCAGCGGCGGCGGGAACTGATAACCAGGAGAGAGAAGCGGATACGGTGACCTCTGCGACATCAAGTTCATAAAACTACTCGGTGAAGGCAAAAGGTACTGAGCATTCGGAGAGGGCAGAAGCGGCGGAGGCGGACCCCATATTCTAGGCGAAGTGGTCGGATGAGCTGGCGGTGTAGGTAGCAAACCAGGTGCCCCCGAGCTAAACTGAGAAGTACCCTGGACTTGGCCAGGACCCGTATCATTCATCGAGTTCTGAAGGATCCGCATGTATACAGATACAGGTGATTCGGCAATATTCGACCCTGGAGGCGGATACTGATGGGGTACCATTTGTGCTGGTGGAGGCTGGTTGTATTGAAGGGGCTGTCGTGCAAACGCGTTGTTGTTACCATAATGAGCTGGTGGGCCCATATGAGGACCCATTGGGCCTTGGTTAGGACCCATTGGAACTAAGTTAGGGCCCATTGGGACTTGGTCATGGCCCATTTGGACTGGGCCCGGACGGTAAATAGGCATATTGGGCCGATTAATATGATTTAAAGGGGGTGGGCGGATTCTTTGTAAACGTTGGCTATTGGGTTTAGGCGAGTTGTTGGCTGGTCGAGGGTTTGGTTCTCGGGCGGGCGAGCCAGTTAGCTGTTGAACGACGCTACGGAAATCGTTTTTATTAATGTTGTAGACTTGAGGTTGAGCTTGTTGCCGATTAGGGTTTGCGAAGCTGGGTTGGTGAAGGGGAGATTTTCGTATGCCTTTTCCGAGCTTGTTTACGCCTAAATGATCATTACTGTTCCTATCCTTATTATCCATCTCTTTAAATTATCCAAAAATAACAAAACTAGCCCTAGATAAAAAAAGATTCAATCTTTTTGAAAAACTTTAGCTCTAATTCTATTCAGCCTTCAACCCAGTAAAATTAAAGTGTAACCCATTTTAAATAACTCAAAAGGGTACTCAAAAAGTCTTAAAACAAACATTAATAGCAAGTGATAGAAAAGCATAAGCAAAACCCTAGAAATTACTTACCCTTTTGGAGTTACAGCGAATTATCCAAAACCCAGTTCGAAATAGAGCTATTAGAGAAACATAATCGAAGAAATTAAATAGAAAGATTAATTAAAGGCTAACAGAAATTGAAATAAAATGTGGAGTAATTCTCAAGTGAAAGAGAGTTAGATAAAGGGTTTTATAGAGAGAGAGAGAGAGAGAGAGAGAGAGAGAGAAATTGGTGAATGGGGAATTTTAGATGAAGACAGAAAGAATTAGAGAAAATGAGATGATTATAATATAATATAATATAATAAAATTAAGCCTTTGAAGTGAGTGGGTACTGGTGGACTTATATAGAGGATTTTAATGCTAATTTATTTAATGAGTTATGTATTTAATAAATACAATTTATAAGATAAATTAAATAGTTGCCCGTTGCGAGTCGATGTGATTATCTCGTTTGGTTGTGATTTCTATTTTTGACAAAAAAAAATATATGAAATTAAAAATATTGATTAATACAGACAAATTAATAAATGTCAAGGATAACATCAATGACCTTTCAGTTAAGTAAATTGATAAGGTATTAAAATTTATTTTAAATTAGGTGTGTGGGGATTGTTGGACTTATCTATACTAATTTTTTTATGGTAATTTATTATTGAATTTATAAATGGAGTAATTAATCATCCGAGTCAACGTGATTATCTCATTTGATTGTGATACTAATTTCTACGTTCTACGCACAATTTACATCAAATTAAAAGTATCTGAGTTTTTTTTGTTTTTTGATAATCATTAAAAGTATCTGGTTACGCTCAAATTAATAAATGTCTCAAATAGCATCTATGATCCTTTTAATTAAATCATGTGACACAATATTAGAATTTAGGTATCAATGTAGATGTACATATTATTATTAGAAAATCAAGTTTTTTTGGTGTTATGTCTACTCTGATATATTAAAATGGAACTATTTTAATGAGTATCCTGTTTTGATAAGTTGTCGATATAGTTGACTGAATCTGGTATTTAGATGTCGGTCTTTAAGTAAATTGTTCACCATACGCTTATTGTTTTTCCCAGTGATGTTTGCATTCTCGAATGAAATATGATAATATGTTATAGACTTTCCATTGTCAATGAGGTTCCACATGAACGACCGTTAAAATTATCAGTATATAACAGCTGCGGATTATAGATCTCGTAATAGTTTTCTGTTTGAATATTTTGTCGTAATGGTTTATCAGTTATCACCAACATTTTGAATAAGAGATCTCCATTTCACATTTCTCCCTTTTACGTATCTGAAGTCATTGCAGTCTATTTATTCATGCATCTGAACTTGTTTTCCATCCTCACTTTCCTATATGAAGAAAAAATCAATAAAAAATCATAACATTAAAAGATATATTAAAAGATGAATAAAAGGGTGATATAATGCATTTTATAAGTATTAAAATGGGCAGGTAAACTAACTAGTTATACTTCAATAGCTTTGACGGTTGCACCTTATAATTATAAAAATATACTTTTTTTTAAAGAGCTGGAAAATTATCACTTATAAATTTATTTTATAAATATTTGTAAGTGTACTTAATAAAACCATAAAAAGTTTATCGAAGTGAAAATTAGTTGGTGGTAACACGTAAATGACTAAACTTTATAGAAAGATGAATAAGATCTGTGTATGATTTTTAAGAGAAAAAGAATACAGATTGACACCATGATAGGTTTGGCAATTCGGCTAATCATCTTCATGGAAACACTTTACTATGAGTTATCACTTTAATTTTCAACCAAAAATCATAAAGTCTAAATCGAGCTAATCAATCGATTTGCTCACATCAACTCTATAAGTTAAAGAAACAATAGGATTCTTCATAATTGATAATTCGACATCTGCACAATTCATTACTTTATTGTATCTTTCAAGCGATTCGTTGAAACCAATATGAAACTTAATCGAATGGGGATAAATATTATTTTAAGAAAAACGATAATAACTTGCCTCAAATTACTTATTATTGTATTGTGTTTTCGTTCCGTTTCTAAAATTTTCCCAACTCCTAACCGGTTATGCTCTTAGGCCTCGTTTGGTTGTGATATTACAAATTCTGCGATTATGAGTCTATCGAGATAACGAATGGATTAGAAATGATGATGGGATTAAAATACTTTATTTGGGCATCATTTGGAGTCTCAGGGGACATCTAATCCCACCCTCGATTTGTTTATTGATTCATAGGGCCCACGGAATGTTTATTCTCATCTGACTTTAGAGTAACCAATATGGCAATATGTAGTATAATTGGAGATCCAAAAACTTTGACAAACTGGTTATGCTCTTCTGAATGATATCTTAAGAAATGAGAAAGTAATTTAGTGTGCCCAATCAAATTTCAAAATCTATAGACAGCACATAAATGTTGAATATTATGCCGGTAGAGTTTGGAGAAAGTCCACCACCTTCTCAATAAAGTTCATGGCAGTAGCTACACTAATTAATAGAAGTACCCAAAAAATCAAGTATATTCAAGAACACTAAAAAAACATTCTAGGCAGCAGGTTCATGAAATGAAATAATACCACACAAGTTACTTTTCTACTCTTGTTACTTCTTGTACAACCCTAATAGTAATTGTGGCAAATTAAGTTTTACACAATTGGGTATGATCGTAATCCTTCACTCTCAATCTAAAACTCAACTCTTATACCCAATTAGAGAGGTAGTAAAATCATTGACCCATGTGTGTTCTCCTTTGCCCCATACATGAAATCCACAACTATAAACATTTGAACTTGAAGATAGAACAAGAAAAAAAGGTAACAAAATGTGTCGCAAATGTCAATGTTTTTCTTGCATTTGATCCATCATCTCCTTTGCCCTTTTCTTGAGATTCTCGAAGCTCCAATCTCTTCTCATCCCACCACTTCTCACTAAAATTGGTTCCTCATATTTCTCATCCTCATATATAATTTGAAATGTGCCGATAATACTCTTGGACCTTTTTCTACGCGTACTAATCGATGATAATGATGACGAGGACGACGCTAATGATTCGTTGCCTCTAAATGTACCGGGTGGCCCTAAATTCCCAGACCAACTCCTTTCCCCTTTGATCAAGATTGGCTTGAATTGTGTCTTTTCGATAGCACACCTCTCCTTGTGTTCTCTCCCTGTATCTATATTCTTTCTCCTACTGCATGCTAAGCAATTGAAACTCATGGTGAGGTGAGAGCAAAAGGATAGGAGGATTGGGATATTTTTTTCAATTATGTTTACATTGTCGAAGGAGTTGAAGATTTTAGAGGATGAGAAAAAGAATTGTTGTAAATATCTGGGACAAAAGGATTTGGTTTGTTATTCATTATTAGTAGCA
The DNA here is from genome assembly GCA_963682055.1 of Primula veris. Taxonomy (NCBI): domain Eukaryota; kingdom Viridiplantae; phylum Streptophyta; class Magnoliopsida; order Ericales; family Primulaceae; genus Primula; species Primula veris. The sequence goes on along the minus strand of OY821749.1, from coordinate 19,469,490 downwards.
GTTAGTTACTCTTGTTAAAATAGGAACCAGAGAAGATCCGATTAAAGAGGCAGTCCAATAGTGTCATATATTGTGCTATATTTTGGTGTTGACAAAGAATATTGCATTTGGTGATAGAAAAGAAAACTAAAGACTTGTTTGTTTGCAGCTTCAAAATATGTTTATTATTCTCAAAAACTACTAGGTGTTATATTTTGGGCATATATTATCCCCGTACTTCACAACTTTAACATTCTAGTAACATTATTAACTTTCACTTACTGCTTGCGCTAACACGACTCAAATCAGGCCAGGAACCTTAAATGAGGTTGCCGAATTTGCATACAAACTAATCTTAAGTGAATTCATAAATTATAGGGTGCCAAATTATCATTTTTAACAAATTTTAATAGAAAACATGATAAAAAATGAAAAAATAAATAAATTATAAAATTATGGAAAGTGACGTGACCTCAATTATCCCCACTTAGTTTTTATTTGGCACGAACTAATAGACACTTCTACAAAATGGTACCAAAAAATTTATTATATCCTCTCCACCTCATAAAGAAAAAGTGGAAAATCTTTAGAATATATTATAGACATCACGTGTAGAACATGGGATGTCACGAATCTACTTATAATTCATCAATTATGGTTGCTTATCTGTTCTACTAGCATTTGTCTTTGTTACTATTCTATACATGTAGGTTATTCATATACATGTAGGCTATGAATAAGTTAGAATAGGAGAGTAATTATTATTCTATTATAATAAACTAACACGAGTTAAATACTTATATATATTTATATTAATTACAATAATATCATATTCACATAAAAATATAAAAAATAAAAATTAATAAAACTATTTATTCATCTTTTAACAAACAAACAAGATTTTAAATCTTAAACTATGTTTTTTTTTATTATCCGCATTTATATCATAACTATACATATTTATATATTTTTATTGCATTACGTGCCGTACACGTAACGCGTGAGGTACGATTAATGAATATAACTATATACAAGCTGTTTTCTTCTTTTGTTATCTATAAACTTCATATTTTCAAGATCATAATAAAAGGGAGCAAAAGTAGGAAAGCCAGTAATTTGCAAATAACAAGTCATTAATCTTGAGTATTTTTTTTCAATAAAAGTGTTAAAGATTTCTAAATCAGAGATCTAATACGTCTGGTTTTAACTTGATTGGTTTGAACTATCCGAGCAGACTACCAAAATGTCTTCATATTTGTCGTAATCGAGCGAGATGAGAGTTCTTGATTTCCAACTTTGGTGCTATAATCATATTAGCTTAGCTGAAAAGCTAAAAGTAAAAGCATCAATCAAAAACAATGACGTGAAACCCCACTGAAGGACTGTTTGGTTGTATTTTACAGCTTTGCTCACCTATGAAAATTATCAAATTTAAATATGTAGCTCCTATAGTATGTTCCTTAAATAATCAAACAAGCCGACTCATTTGCTTAAAAGTTGCGGCCAAACAAGCCTTGAGCATCACCTTAAGGTTCATTATTGGAAAAATTTATCGGAAACCAATTTTTGCAACAAGAGTTGATTGTGTGCTACAATATTCACAAAGCAGGCATCATTCCACACTAACCAGCACCAACTCCACCAAGATTAGAATCAGCATATAATCTACTAGATGCAAACGTAGTACTGTAAAATAGATAAATTGAAACCATTTAAAAGTATTGGACTCATAATGATCGTAGCTCAAAAACAAATGTGAACTTAACTCCCTGTAATACAGTGAAAATCACATATAGGGAAGATCTCAAAGACCGGCCTCTACTTGCAAGAACAAGAAGGCTTGATATTATTCGGCTTTTCAGTTTATGTACAATCGCAAAATCTACTCCAAAGACTAGCAAAACTAACAAAAAGGTTGAACTCCCAAACGAACAATTGTGAAACAGATATGCTACCACCTAAACTAAGCTAAATACTAACCGACCCAAGCTCGATAGTGTGTCCTACTCTCTAAATTTTCTAGCTAAGTTTAGACAGTAAAGCTAATTGTAGTTGCTCTTGCGTATATATCCGATTACCCATCTTCACAGCTGCTTGTTGGATCATCAAATCGTTCACCACCGATACGCTAGCATGATTAAGCTCAAGCTCTAATTCCATCAAAGCAACCATTAACCTAGCCGAAGGGTGGTTTTCTTTGTTACTTTGCACCCTAATCATAACATCCCATCCAATCACCTTCACATCAACCTCAGTATTCTTAATTTTAACATTCGCCCCATTACGATTCGCTATATTAATCTCTTGATGATTAGGGAACTTAGTCGCCAATTCCCTTTTCAAACGCTCGATTTGGTACCTCATATCCTCTCGTTCCGAATCTATGTTTTCAACTTGCATCTTCATTGCGTTTATGTAAGCAATGGCATCTCCTAGAAGAGACGCCTTGTCCATTTTCGACACATTTGGTACAACGGAACGCAAAGCATAGAACCTCTGGTTGAGCTTCTCCCTCCTCTGTCTCTCCGCCTCGACATGATTGAGCGGCTCCTCTCTCCCGTTGGCGGGCTTTCTCCCTCTCCTCCTAGGCTTCTTCTCCACCTCTTTCACCACCGACACCTCATGATCGGAATGACCAGAGTCCGCACCATCATTTAATTTATCCTCTGGTGAGGGCAAAACCACTCCTGAGGCAAACGATAGCACACTCTCCTCCATTTTATCCCTCTTTTCCCCCGTATTATAACGTTTATTTAGCATACTTTCTGCCGGAGACTTGCTCTCCCCAAAGCTAACAATTTCGCTTGTCGCAACCTTACTAGAACTCGAGGCCATGCTATAACTATAATCAAATTCCGAAAAATTCACCTCCTTACTAGCATTACTTTTTTCGAGCTTATATGTCTTCAAGTCGTTGGAATACATCGTAGAAGGATCATTTTGAGATCGAAGAACCGACAACGTAGTAGAACTTTGGGCCGAATTGAATACATAAAAATTAAACCAGGACCTCACTTTGTAAATCAGGTCCACGTTTTGAGGAATCACCTCTCTAGAAGCCAACTCAACAACTCCACCCGTACACCCCGTCGCTACACATACCATAGTCTTCAGCCCAAACAAGTTGGCCTCTTGGGCCCGCTTGCACGGGCTCTCATACAGCCTATCGTTCCAAATCGTGCATGACTTGGCCAGGGCCTGGCCAGGCATGCCAAACCCAATCTCGAAAGACTGGGTCATGGACACGAGAAAGAACCACTCCGCATCAGAGACCTCCTGGTCGACGTTGGAGTTTGTTCTGGCATCAACCAGGGAAGTAAGTCCACGTACGCTGTTTTTCCTGTGATTCTGATCTGAGCCACAGGAAAAACCTTTTTGTTGAGATACTCGTCTGCGTATCTCATCCTCATTGTTGAAGACACCGTCGCCCCATGCAAGTACGGATGAGGAGCCTGGAAAGTCGGAAGGGGTTAGCTGCCAGTATATGGCGTAGGCCCATGGATTGTTTGGGCCGGTTATAAGCGCTTGGAGGGAGTTAAGGAGTGTTTTCTGGGTGATATTCGGTGGCGATGTTGTGGTGGATAAGGTGGGCCATAGTGAGCTCATTGTGGTGGTTGTAACCGGAAGTCATTCATGAATTAGAACTTAGGAGTAGTGAATAATATATGGTGTATGGGAAGGTGTTATTTATATCAAGATGAGATATTTTGAGGAAGGAATAGCCGGTTAGATAGGCATTTTTTGACAGAGTAATTGTGCCGTGGGGTTAGGACCATTTTTAAGTTACCATTCTAGATGGAGTATAAATGGAAATGAAAAATGGCAACAAAATATCCATTAGGAATCTTGATTTTGATTTGATTAGTGACTTGCTTTGTAATATTATAGGAAAAGTCCATACATAAGCTTCCCAAATCCCATGTATTGTTATGAAGTATGGCAAGTAGGTTGTTTCAATTCTTTTGTATACTCAATATTACAGAAAGTGTATAATGGAACTATAAATTGTTTATGAATATGCGTGTTTAACGAAAATTTCGGTTTTGTAACAACATATGATCTGGTTTAAGATAATGGAGTAAAGTATCACACAGTTGCATCTTATTATATGAGTATATGTTTTTAACAATCCATTTTTCATAGAAATTTTATTGGTGATCACCAATTTGGGTTATCTACTCATATATTACTCGGCGTTGTGTGCTATACCACTTCTAACTAAATGAACAATATATATAGCCTTTTGGAAAAATTAATCCAAACATTATATATGATGTGTCAATTCGTGCGACTATTATTATACCCCATTCTATATCGCAAACAAACATTACCGGGAAAGTTTATAATTAATCAGACAAGAGTGTGTTTGTATAAGTAACTTAATTAGACAGGACTTAAAGTTTATTTTAAAAAGGCGAACCACGACATGTTCTAAAATTGGCATAATTTCAACTGAAATTACAAAGATTTATTTTCCATGTTTAATTACAAGCGTGATGCGTCTAGTACTTCCTTTGACTGGTGATTAAAGTTTAGAGGTGATGGGGTGGATTCTTGAGTAGATTTGTGAAGAATATACTCGATTGATCATGGATTTTTAATGCAAACTCCGTTTTAGGAGATCAAATTTGGTCAAGACTGATAGATTGGAAAAAAACTACCAAACATGTACAAAAACCAATACGAAAAATAGTACGTCGTAGTATTTTAAATCTTGATTAATTAATCTATGATATGGCATGATTAGATTCATGAATCCTTTACTAAAGAACTATATAGCAAGTGGTTCATGTACAACTAAACTTCAAGGGCATATATGTAGTACGTAAATAAATGTGTATGGAATCTTATTGGGGTTCTTTTCATATACTTTTTTTTATTAAGGTTCTAAATACTCTTTCCTATACCCCATGCACGTAATTATGAGTTCACAACATTTTAGTGTTAATTTTCACGACACTTTCATTTTGGGCACGCGTTTTTTACATGACCTCGGACTATTAATTTCTTCTTATGTTATAAACATGTGTCTTACATGTGATGAGAGATTTTAGACAAGTATTTTAGTGGGGTGATAATTATTAACTAGGATCACGATTATCACAATTTAAAAGTATAATGTATAGACTTTTTTCAACTTTAACATGCTCTATTTTTTAATTATATATCGATCCATGCGGACCATTCCCTAACTCCACTATACAAAATAATGTAATATCAAAAGCAATTTATGTACAACAGTAAATACTAAATATATTGGGTGACAATTTATGTAATATTGTAAACATATACAAAGTATATATTCCAAAACAGTTGCGAGTCTTTCTACAATTCTTATTGAGTTCACATTAACTATATTATAGGGCTAACGATAAAAACGGTGCGGCGGATCTTAATTCTGTCACACGTCATGTTTGGTTAGTTGTATTGCAACATAAATTAAGGAAAAGGAAACAAAGTAGCAAATTTTGTTAGTGCAGTTGAGTGAAAAGTGGGCTCCAGTTCACTACTTCTTTTTAAATCGTATTTATTTGGGTCAACTTAATTCTTAGTACGTGTTCGTATTTCATTTCTAGACAGACTTTGCAAATTGTTTTTTTTTTCCTTAATAGGAGTATGTAATACAGAAAATGAATCGAAATGAATAATAAATAATGCATCCAAAACTCGTTTGTTTACCTTAATACTGCGCATGGAAATTAGAATTTGTAATGTATTTGGGTGAGATACATGTTGGACCATAGTTACAGACTTACAGTAAAGCTTAATTCTACTTTTATAACCACGTTTCCGTTCCACTTTGGGTGAGATCTCATGTTAGTTTACGTGTAATTTTTTGATAGTCTAAATTTTATCGCATACCATGTACTTCTTCCGTTCCTATTTTATGATCCATTATTTCAATTTGATAAATTTTCAATTAATTGTCCACTTTCCTATATAAGCATGTGTTTTCTTGTGCATTTACTGTTTTATACTTATCAAACAACTCTTAGAATTTTAATTAAAAACATGATAGAGGTAAACTTAGGAAAAACATGTTGAGTCCCGATGTATGACGGTAAGGATTTGTTTGTTTTGTTGTAAAATGAGGATAAATAAACATTTACGGGTAAAATAGATTTTTTGTGTGATTGGTTTAACGTAAAATGTTTTTTTTTGGGAAAACTTTTTTCACATATTCAGTAAAATTGAGGGAAACGATCATCCCGCAAATAAAGTTGTAAACGGTTTACGGAGCCTCTCCCTATATTCTTTCTAATACTAGTATTATAACTATTATTAATTATAGGTCTATTCTTTCAAAATTATTTAATAATTAGTCTAATTCTATCTACTAACCAATAAAAAAAAGGAAAAAACACGAAATTTTTTAAAAAATAACAAAAATGGAAAAAAATTAAAAAAATCTAAAAAATCCAAGAAAATTTGAAAAATCTAAAATCTAATTAACCAATAAAAATATAAATAAATAGGAAAAAATCTAAAAAATGGAAAAAACAAAACAAAAAATTCTGAAAAATCTAAAAAACCCAAGAAAAATTTGAAAAGGCTAAAATCTAATTAACCAATAAAAATATAAATAAATAGGAAAAAATCTAAAAAATAACAAAAAAATGGAAAAAAAAAAAAAATTCCGAAAAATCTAAAAAACCCAAGAAAATTTGAAAAAGCTAAAATCTAATTAACCAATAAAAATATAAATAAATAGGAAAAAATCTAAAAAACAACAAAAAAATGGAAAAAACAAAATAAAAAATTCTGAAAAATCTAAAAAACCCAAGAAAATTTGAAAAAGCTAAAATCTAATTAACCAATAAAAATATAAATAAATAGGAAAAAATCTAAAAAATAACAAAAAAATGGAAAAAATAAAACAAAAAATTCCGAAAAATCTAAAAAACCCAAGAAAATTTGAAAAAGCTAAAATCTAATTAACCAATAAAAATATAAATAAATAGTAAAAAATCTAAAAAAATAACAAAAAAACGGAAAAAATAAAACAAAAAATTCCGAAAAATCTAAAAAACCCAAGAAAATTTGAAAAAGCTAAAATCTAATTAACCAATAAAAATATAAATAAATAGTAAAAAATCTAAAAAAATAACAAAAAAACAGAAAAAATAAAACAAAAAATTCTGAAAAATCTAAAAAACCCAAGAAAATTTGAAAAAGCTAAAAAAAGTCAATAATATCTTCTATACTTATAATTTTATGAGTTTATATGTTGAAAAATTATAAGTTATTATAAGTGACGTATATGAAATAAAATATGTGTTTAGGTTAAGTTTCCTATACATATTGACGAAGTTTCTTTCAGAAAAGTAGACGAACTTTTAGCTTTTTTTCCGTCAAAATAATTGTGATTTTAATCACTAATGTTTTTAAACTTTCACGAACTTATTCATTTTTGTGACTTTTAGTTAATTTTTGTGACTTTTAGTTAATTTTTGATGTTTTTCATTTTAAAATATTTTGTTTAAACTATGAACAATGTTTATTTATTTATGCATCGAATTTGTCTAATTTAAATAACTAATAGATTTTTGAATTTCAATAGAATTTCCATGGGAAACCTTTGACGCACCAAACACCCGTAAATAAAATGCAAACAAAAGTTTACACCGTAAAACTTTACCCGAAAAATCTTTTCCCTACGTAAATATTTTACTACGAAACAAACAGAGCCTTAATAGGAGTATGTAATACAGAAAATGAATCGAAATGAATAATAAATAATGCATCCAAGACTCGTTTGTTTACCTTAATACTCCGCATGGAAATTAGAATTTGTAATGTATTTGGGTGAGATACATGTTGGACCATAGTTACAGACTTACAGTAAAACTTAATTCTACTTTTATAATCACGTTCCCGTTCCACTTTGGGTAAGATTTCATATTAGTTTACGTGTAATTTTTTAATAGTCTAAATTTTATCACATACCATATATTTCATCCGTTTCCATTTTATGATCCATTATTTCATCCGGATAAGTTTTCATTTAATTGTCCAATTTCCTATATACAAGCAGGTGTTTTCTTGTGCATTTACTGTTTACACTTATCCAACAACTCTTAGAATTTTAATTAAAAACATGATAGGGGTAAACTTAGGAAAAACATGTTGAGTCCCAATGTATGATAGTAAAACGGGAATGGAGGCAGTATTTTTTTTTTTTTTTTAACATGGACAGTATCCATTTTTCATTATAAAAGAGTGGATCCGACTCAAATTACAAGCAAAAAACAACAACTTATGACGGTTGCCGCATTCCAAACACATAAAATATACATCATTACCTACTACCAAATTAAGATATATACTGACATTGTTTCGTTGTCATGAAAATTATACTTATTTACTTACTTTTACTTATACTTATTTTGCTTGTTTGGTTTGCACAAAAATAAGTATGCTTAAGTAAAAGTAAACCATTAAATATGCTTTTGACATATTTTACTTTTACTTATATTTAGTTTGTTTGGATGTCATCTCATAAGTATATTTTTGGTGAAAAGTAAATGTCTATAAGTAGATTTTTTAAAAGTAAGTTTGATGATACTTTTACTAGTAAGTAAAATACTGCTACTGTATATATATGTTATATGATAAACCTATTTCAGTATTGAATCCAACTTGTTGAATCTGAATGTATAAAATCTGTTATACTACTCAAGTTTTCATAACCAGATTAAAATTTAGGTTTTAATCTGAATGTGCTTTTAAAGTACAGTTCAAAACTTAGTTCCTATTATCATTATATTTTCCTAATTTTGTATTTTTTAATCTTTAAATAATGAAATGTTTTTTTGGTAGTTAATTATTTTGATTTATTATATTAATCGAAATAAACAATTCATTTTAACTCAAAAAGTAAAAGTAAACATATTTTACCAAACAACATTTTTAATGAAAAATATACTTTTACGGTGTTCACCAAATAACATTTATTTACTAAAAAGTAAACAGAAAAAATATATTTTTCAACTCACTTACAAAAAGTATACTTTTAAATATAAAAGACGCGACCAAACGAGTCCAGTATATGCATTCTAAAATAAAGCTAGAAGTCCCTTATATACATGGGGTATTTATGGCGAGGACAAAAGAAAAATATAGCAGATCACTGTATGTTGTTGCTTGCACCACCAGACAGGTTATACGCCCGAGTTCCTCATTTTCTTATTTTAGGGCCCGAACTTCCTCCATCAAACGTACTTTCTCATCCCTCTATGTAGCCTTCCATCCATACGCCATTGTGGCATAATCTTGCAGGCTCTCATACGTTAACTTGAGATTCTCAAGTTCAGTAGAAAATCGTTCCAAAATGTTTCCTAGATCACTTAGTCTCACTTCATACCAAACTCAGACCAACCACCACACGAGCAGGGTGTTAAATAGATCCAAAAGAACAATCTTATTTTTTTGGTTCATTTAGCGAAAATCGATCTTAAAATATTGTAATAATCACAAAATAACTACTCAAACTTCTGGCTAAATATTAACAACTCCCCAACTATTTACAAATCAGGTATTCAGGTTCCACTTTCTGTATTTTTGCTCCCATTTGTTTCACACATTGTTGGCCTTAGCACCAGCACATTGTTGATTCTTCTATGTCATACAGACATACATGGTACACACCTACGTACTCTTTTAAGGTACATAGGAACTATGAAGTAATATTGGCGTTAAACAAGTAAATTCCCTAATCTAAATGATTGGACATTAGAAACAATACTTTTAAAGGAGTAATTTGTGCTAAACTAATGTTAAATTCATTTTGACATGGTCCAAATTCTTAATATTGACAATTTTACTAATATAGCTTATATTATGCAAATACTAGTAGTAAGATTATGTTTACACAGTAAAATATTAAAAGACTGTCATATGATTTTGGACTTTCTAAGAACTCATTGTAAATTTTCAAAATAACTACTAAGTCGATGAATAAGCTACCTAATAACCGGAGAAGGTGCTAATGATCGCCTCATAAATGCCAGTGACATGAAGTAACAATGAATATTGCTTATATTTTGTATTCCGTCCGTCCACCTCTAAATAAGATGCCAACAACGTCACATTCTCATCGACGACGATAGTACATGAATCGGGCTTGATGTTTTTATTCCTATTAAAATGATTATTTATTGAATAATTTTACAACAAAACCAGGTCATGTTAGCTTGTAACATTTGCCACTCGGTCTTTAGACCATGAGTCTAGTAGAACCTAAATATCTTGTGTTTGAATAAAACTCACTCCAGTATATATTCTTGTTCGGGGCATCAAAAGTGGAGAGAGACGGTTTTTTCAACTCTAGCGTTTTGAAAAGGGAGTATACGACGTAAATGCCTACGTGTGAGTAATGTTACATGCACAACTCCATACACACTTTATATACAGATAGGGTATGTGTCGGTTTTTAGTTGATTTTAAATTCTTTAAAAATCTCTCTTTCTCTGTATCTATCTCTTCAATAACTAGTATTATTGACCTATGCCTCCGGATCTCACGATTCCGATGAACCTTGAAGGGTTTCACGATGCCGAAAAATAATTATTATATATGTATAAAAAAATTATGTGTTAATATATGTTAGTATAAAAAATTACAAATAAATAAAATGGCATAATTTTTTTATATTAATATTTTTTTGCTTGATAGTTAATTTTCGATTATTTTACAATCGAAAAAAAGACCCCTATTTTTTTAACACTGTGGAACAAAAAACTCAGGATCGTCCCTGGCTATGCCTAGGGTGTAAACGATGTTTGAGCGGATTTGGAGATATTAACCGGATTGAACATATAAAAAAGAATTAAGAATATGCAACTATTTCCGTTTCGAAGCGCTTACGTCATCTAGAACATTGTCCAATTCCATATCGAGGTATTTCCTCAAGTTCGAATGTTCATGTTTTCGTGAGGTTTTTGTTTTTTTCTTATGTATTCGTAAAAAAAATATCCGATTTTTGTATGTGTAAATCACCGTATTAATTAATTAATTTATTTCTAAAGTATTTGTTAAAAAAACTGTAAATTTTAACATTTTTTTTTATCTTTTATTGTTTGTTTGACAATTTATAAGATAACATTATTAATAGATACTAAAAAAATATATAAAAAATTAAATTTTACAGATTTTTTTGAATAAATAATTTTAAAATAAAATAATAGTTCCTCCGTTCCCATTTAACTGTCCATTACGAAACTACGTGCAATTTTGATCGGCTTATAACCTGTATCAAAATTGTCGGAATCAATTTTTTTAAAATCTAATCATAAAATTTAACATTTGAACTATATGATCAACTTTTGAAAATTTTCATTCCGACAATTTTGATATAAGTTTTTGACCAGTCAAAATTGCACGTAATTTCGTAATTAATAATTAAGTGGGAACGGAGGGAGTAAGTTGATTTACATAAAAAAAATAAAAATAAAAAAATGAATATATATAAAAAAACCGACTAACCATAGGGAATTTGAACCCAGTTTTAAAACAGTGCAACATTATTTTCAAATTTTACTCGAAATCCGATAGCATTGATAATAATAATAATAATAATTACGCAACCACACAATTTTAATTTAATACTATTTGAAGAAAACGAAAATGCATTTTTATTTTTACTCACTCCACTTTACTCTTTAAATTAGAAACTCTCTCTCTCTCTCTCTCTCTCTCTCTCTCTGCAATGGCGAGCGTTGATACCAACATGGAAAAATCCACCGTATTCCGAAAACTAAAATCCAAATCCGATAACAAGGTTCTCTCTTTATTTCCCCTTTTTTCCAATTTTCATTAACCTCTATTATATTCACAATTATCTATAGTTCTTTACTACTAATAAACACATACCAAATTACTAATACTTTTTTAATATTTCAGGCCTGTTTCGATTGCAACGCAAAGAATCCGACTTGGGCTTCCGTTACGTTCGGAGTTTTTTTATGTATTGATTGCTCCGCTGCTCATCGTAACCTCGGTGTCCACATCAGCTTCGTCAGGTTGTTTTTTTTAACCCTTTTCTAGTTATTTTCAGGTTCGGTGTAATTTTGGTTAATAACGTGTCATTAGACTCGTTACTAACTTAGGTACACACAGGGTACTTACATATTTTAAAAAAAGGAAATTCGATCATTTAGGCTCCGGTCCGTTTGGCGAAGCTGATTTTAGATTTAAAAACCCGTGGGTGTTTGGACAGTTAGATTATTTAGCTTTGATCTATTGATTTTATGAAATTCTCACTACTATTGCACTCCATACCATACTTCTCCATTTGTCATTATTTCTGTGTTAATAAAGTATAATACTATTAATAACGTGTCAGTATCGAGTACGTAACTGTGTGCCGGGTTCTTTTAAGTACGCATCGGGTACTTACATATTTTATAGATAAAAGAAAATTAATTATTTAGGGTCAGTTTGGTAACGGATTTTTTAGCTGATTTTTAGATTTTTGATTTTTAAAAATATGTGGGTGTTTGGACGGTCGGATCATTTAGTTTTAAAAAAATCATACTTTAGGCTAAAATACTAAAATAAAATAAAAAATGTGGATAGTCGGTGGAATTTTGAAGTAAAGATGATTTTGGACCAAATTTTTTTTTGCCAAACATAGCCTTAGTACATAGTTTGATATATATAAATCAAGGCGCCGGTGTTAAGATCTTTCTCGGAATTAGGTGCGAATGCTCCATGACGGCGCCTTGTTTTTCTCTTTGTTTTTATCGTCGTTGCTCAATGATGCTAGGTTGACATGCACTGATTATTAAGCAAGAAATACAAATTCGGGTTTTTGATAACTAGCAACTAAGTCTGAAAGTATGTACTAAGCATTGAGTTTTCCTTCAAAAAATATAAATCAATTAGGATATATTATTAGGTATAGACAACAATGAGTTATCATGAGGTATATATGAGACATTCTGTGAGTGTTTTGAGTTCTTTTCCCTATTATTATCTTTCTATTGAAGTTAAGAGGTTGTATAAAAATACACCAACTGTACCCATACCCTTAAGATTTTAAAATTTGCGTATCCCCGTATAGGTATCGTATTGTACCCGGACTTTTACTGTTGCTTCCCAGGTTATTACATATTCATTTGTTTAATAAAATGGTTTCTTTGACAATACATTTTTTCAGTTTTGCGAAAAAGAATGATTTCCTTTTCATATAGCCGGCCTCTAATTCTTGGCATTAACACGTAGTTTGACGATGATGTCGAGCAACAAGTTAATAGGGTAGTTATGTGGTGACGCATGTGTATATGCACCCTGGTTTAAATTATTAAGATAGCAGTTTGTGTATTGTCGTTTCATATATGCATCCTCGTCAGTAGGTGATAAGTTTTTAGGTTGGTGTTACATCACTCTGTAATTTTAATTGTATAGTTATGTGATCGTCATCCAGAAACCATTCAATTATTCATGGCTTGTTTGGATGCGTAATTGCAGAATATAAGCAACTAAGCGGACTTATTCGGGGGATGGCTCCATTGAGCTTTTAAGGTTTCTAATTTTTCTATCTAGAATTGTGAGAGCTGGTTTTAACTTGGCCAACCGAATACCGTACGATTAATTTATTAAAAACAAGTAAGCTGCACTTAAAAGGGTCATAGGCTAACCTAGAAAAAGAAACACCGATTAAGTGCTTGAATATTCAAAACTACAGCTTGAAATTTAGACTGGCCATTGATATATCATTGTTTTGGTACACCTTTAACTTTCATTGAAACTCATTCCGCTCGAAGCCGTGAATTAGAATAATTGCTTCTAAATAATTCATTAGTGATGTGCAGTTGTCCATATAATATGGTAAATTACTAAAATTCTGTTGATATATAATTGAGCTAAATTTCTTGCATTAAACGTAATGCTTGAATACAGTTGTCGTTGCGTTGTATCTGAAGTCAATTTTATATATCTCTTAAGTATACATTGAAGATGTTCTTTTAGTTTTACACCCACTCATTCATTACAAGTAACTATATTGTACTTTTGGTGGTTAACAATCTGAGTAAAACGGTTGGATTAATTTAGGCAGTTAGAAGCATTACCTTTGATGCATTTTGGCAGATTACAGACTATGATTGTGCTTTTTGAATAGAAGTATTTTTGATTCAGCAATTCTTTGAATAGTAGTAAGAAAGAGCCTTGTTATCTCGCAAAAGTTAAGAAAAGAAAATAGGGTAGATAATGTGATTGTTGCCACTTGTTCTCTGGTTTTGGTGGCATCAGGCTTGTTGTCTGCAAAGCATCAAGAGTATAGATTTCATATAGGGGTTGGGTCTTTGTTTCTCTATATATGTATTTGGCACACCTGGTTAAGCAATTCCAGCTATATGCAAGTTTGTAACCATGGTTAGTAACTTAGTAACAGATATCAGTTACCTAAGTGTGTAATCCAGGTTTATAGATGATTAGAAATTTAGAATTAACACTCGCTTTAGGATGTTATCAAAAGTTCTTTTCAATCTTCTGAAACTGTACACTGGAGAAGTTGACTTTGATGTTTTTATCATGTAACCGTCCGTTTACCGGTAATTTATCAAAAGTTCTTCATGTAACTTGCATGGTTTCAGTGTCACTGTTACATTTTAAGGAGTCTTCTACTGGGAGGAGTCTTCTACTAGATTGAGTAAGGTTTTGCAGGTGAGCAAAATGGTAATATCTTTAGAGAAGATAATTTTTGGACCTTGCTGTCGTATTTAGTGTTTGAAATCTTTATATCCCGTAGACAGTTGCACGATTCATAACTGAGGAGAGCTGGGGAGTAGGTTGGTTATAAGTCTGATTATGAAGTACATTAATATAGGTAGAACTAGGGCATCTACCTATTCATTTTGTGTTGCAATGTGTCTGTGGTATTGAACTGTAATAAGTTAAAGCAGTTTTTTCCTGTTTCTTAAAGAAAAGTTACCTAGATGATATGGAGCAGGGTTTTATTATTCCTTTTTTGGGGTATATATAAAGCATAACATGTTCTGTGCTCTTCTTTTTTCCCGGGAAGTAAATGTTTTGGTTAATTTTGTTCTGAAAAGGAAGTAACTGGGATATTTCACAGTTTCTCGTTAGCTCTTCATACTATGACCACATTACAATCTCTTATTGTAAACATATGGCCTTCTGTGACCTTAGAAATATTTTTCAATAAAATCCTATTTGTGCTGGAACATGTTATCGTATGATGATTGTCATTTTGTAATCAATCTTTATTTTCAGGTTTGCTCTTTGTGAGATTTACCTTTTCTTACACCGATTTGTTTAATTTTATAGGTCTACCAATTTAGATTCCTGGACAACAGAGCAGTTAAAAATGATGACTTTTGGGGGAAACAATCGTGCTCATGTTTTTTTCAAGCAGCATGGATGGATAGAGAGAGGCAATATCGAGGGAAAATATACCTCAAGGGCGGCTCAGTTATATAAGCAGCTTCTCTCAAAGGAAGTTTCTAACAGTTCCCTTGGAGAAACAGGGTTACCATCATCTCCTGTCTCTCCTCAGCCAGGCAAAAATAAATTTGATGAATTTTCTAATTTCAACATCATTGAAACTTCGAACCCAGTTTCTCTTGAGAGAGAAGAAGTTGCTGATGTTTCCGGTGTTCCTCAACTTTCTCAAACACTTGCTGAAATTGCTAGTGCTCCAAAAACTGCTCATGCTGTTACATCTTCTGTTAGAAACCCACTTGCTAGAAAGAAAACTGGAAAGACTGGGGGACTTGGTGCCCGGAAGTTGATAACTAAGGTGAGTTCTGGTTTTGTTGAGCTTATCAGTTCTGTTTCTTGTTTGTTTAAAAACTGGATACATAGGTTCACCAGCTTAGAAGTAGAGTTTTTTCTTAGTTTTTCCCTGAATAAGCTGGATGAATGTAAGTTTTTTCTGAATTTAACTTAAAAGCTGCAACCAAAGAAGTTTGCTTTGGCCTTTTGAAGAAATTGGTATGTGTATCTGATTCGATGGAGATTTAAAGTGTGCTTTCTGGAACAGGGTTTTGTAAACTTGTTTTGGAAACAGGGTTTTATTCTTCCAGATTATGGAGACTTAAAAGCTCAGTTTCTCCAGGTCTCTAAAATGGCTTATTTTGAAAATCTAGTTTGTACAATTTGAAGGCTAAATCATGAACTACACTAAATATCTTGATTCAAAGATAGAATATACAAAATGTACCTGGTTAAGTGGTAAATTTGATTACCAACAACGCATAAATCTTTACTGCTATCGCTTAGTTCGTAGATTACTTTAAGTTCTTTTGATGAGCTAGTGATATTTATTTTCTATTATACAGCCAAGTGAGAATCTATATGATCAGAAACCTGAGGAGCCTAGTCCTGTACAAGTCGCCACCTCAGCCAATGGTATTTCCTCAACTACTTTACCGTTAGCATCTCGTTTTGAGTATGTGGATAATGTCCAAGATGCTCCAGCAAGTTCTGGCCATGTTGCCCCTCCAAAAGCATCAAGTTTCTTTGCAGAATTTGGGATGGACAGTGGCAATAAAAAAGGCTATAAATCATCGAAAGTTCAGGTGAAACTTTAATATGCTTATCCTGTTTCTAGATGGCAAGATACCCATCATCGTTAGATTTTTTAAAACTTTATAAAAAGGATGAGTAGGCTGGTTGTATTAGTTTGGGAACCATTTTATGATTTCCCTCAATATTGTTTTCTTTTTATTAAGATCGTGTTGTGACAAAATTGTTATTTTGGACCTATACTCTGCATCAGACTGCATGTAATGGTTTTGGTTTCTATTTGAGCTTTGAATGAGACGAGTTTATCATTCAAAAATTTGAACATTTTTCCTATTTGCTATGTAAAATGGCGAGCTAGAGTTTGTCACGAGGGCCAGTTTAGGGAATGGGACTTGAAACATATGCTGAATTATGATATTCTGGAATCGTAGATTTCTTCTTCTGTATTTGTGTTGCTTTGGTAGTCTCAGGCTCTGGTTCAGTAAATGATGATCTGATAACTTTAGCACTTGCATATTACTTTATTATAAATTGTTGCATTTTCATTTCCATTGTTTGTTTCGGTTTACATTCTTGAGGTTTGTGATTTTATTCGCAGGCTGAGGAAACAGATGAAGCTAGGAAGAAGTTCTCCAATGCCAAATCTATATCATCTGCACAATTCTTTGGTGATCAGAATAAAGTTGCCACAGATGCTCAAGTTTCTTTGCAAAAGTTTTCAGTATGTTTTCCTGCTAACACCCTTTATAAAGGACACACGATACCCTTTGATTATTTTGGATCCAATTACACATACATGCAACCACAGGTTTAATAGTATAAATGTGCGTTTCCTTTAAATTACTGTAAATGAGTAATTAGTACAGTACATATTGAAATCTCAGTGGCTGCATTCATTGTGCTTATTCTTATAAGCCCTGGTCTCGTATTGCAGTATTATGAAATGAAATGGAATAGAAAACCTTGAAAAAAGTAAAAGCTGTAGTAGGTGTCCGTCCATGTACATAACAATAGGCAAGTTATAGATTTTATACCGAGTAGAACTGTAGAAGTGATATTACCAAAATCATTTGATAATTTTATTCCATTCTCTTGTGGGGTTGATGGTCCCTATTTCCTTTGTTCTTGCATTTTATTGAATTTGATTGCAGAAATAGTTGGCAGGTGACAATAAATAGCATTCAGTACTCAAACAAAACTTGCCTTATCTTTTAGCCGTGCTCATCATTTTCTGATGGATGGCATGGCATACACATTACTCTCTCCGTTTTTTTGACAAAAAGAAAAACTGCAAAAGTGATACACATTCTGTTTGTTAGCTCTTTTTCACTTCCATATTAATGGTTTTTGTGATACTTGTTTTGTAGGGTTCAGCTGCAATCTCTAGTGCTGATTTGTTTGGGAGCAGGGATAATGACAACCTCGACCTTTCTGCCAGTGACCTTATAAACAGACTTTCTTTTCAGGTTTTCTTTGCATGAAACAAAAATGATCTATTCTGTCCCCAAATGATTTGCGCATTTTTAGTACTTTTTTTGTTTTAATTTAAGATTTCTATTTTTTCTTTCTGCTTTCCCTGCAGGCGCAACAGGATATCTCTTCTTTGAAAGACATAGCCGGAGAGACCGGGAAGAAACTAAGTTCTTTGGCATCAAATTTGATGACAGATCTTCAGGATAGAATCTATTAACAACAGTATGCATTGTGTAACGTTGTCTTCTTAATCCTAGCAGCAGCTACCTTATGGTACCTACTCCTATTAGGTTACAATATTAAACTTAGAAGAAATATTATAGTTCTTTTTATAAGTTTTTGTATGCTTAGCAGCTTAGGGGGTGTGGACTGTGTTTTATCTTTTTCTCAAAGCTCTTGCTCATAGAAGTACTCTATACCTCAATCTATGATAAAATGATTAATTGCCTCTTCTGTCTTTGGTAAAATGACTGCATATATTTTCCTTCTGCCTTCTGATCATTGTTTAACCTTCTAAGTTCATTGTTACTGACATTACAACACACATGCTAAAGAATAGTCTGGCAAAGGATGTCCGCTTTACTATTTTTCTCTGGTTGTTCTGGTATAGCTCCCAGAACAATTTGATTACTATTTCCACAGATACATTTATATTTGTAGTGTTTGGCACATGGTAATTTGGTTTTGTTATTAGCTTTCCTTCTACTGCTGTGGCAATAGACCAACAGCAGTCGAGATGGAAAGGGACTATTTGAAGTTTTTTTTTTGGATTGGACCTGGGACAACGGGACGTGGTAGTAGGAAGTTGGGTTGTGGCATAATTAGTAGATTGATGATTCTAAAAAGGAGTTGGATAGGTAAGATACATAAAGAGGGAATTTAAAAGGATATTTGGTGAGGTTAAATAAATCTGAATTATGACCCTGGTTATCGGATGTGTTTTCTTTACTCTGATTTACAAAACAAAAAGGAGAAAATTTGAGAGCTATATAGCCAACGGTTAAAAAGTTCACGATCAATGATACCTAATACCTTATAGGTCGAAATTTGTGGAGCCTTTTTTACTGCAATTGAACAAAAATCAGCTTGGTTATGAAATTAAGAACTGAAATCAATAATTGTTGACTTATAATCATGTTCTCAACTGCTTAATTTACCCATTTGAATAAGTTATGTGAAAGATGCTGGCTTCATTGCTTTTTTCGGGTCACTATTATGATGCAAAAGGATTTAAAGTAATGAAAGCACGAAGAAGTGGGGCTAACACCCAAAATACGGTGTCACGTGACACTCTGAGCTTTTAACCTTATGCAAAAATAATTATTTTTTTAGTTTTTTTTTTATCAAATCATCCTATAAATACGCGAGTTATACGTTACTAGTTTTAGTTTTGAAAAATATGTTGTTTTTATATATTTTTTAACATTTTTTGTTTTAAAAATCTCGCAAAACACAATTAAATCCAAGAAAATTATAAGAACGTAAAATGTTCCGAAACTAGAAATGCTAACGTATACCTTGCGTATTTATATGATGGTTTGATAAAAAAAAAAACTATTTTTACAGAGCTTAAAAGCTCGGAGTGTCACGTGACATTATATTTTGGGATGTTAGCCCTCTCTCCTTCCATGAAAGCACCGATTTCCACTTTAATTTGCTCAACTGTTTGGTTCGGACCGATCTGGATAATAACGATTTCCATCCCCGTTTATCTGTTCGGAAATACTGGGATACAAGTACATGAAAATGTACCAAGAGAGACTATATTTGCCTTTTCCTTCGGAAATACTGGGATACAAGTACATGAAAATGTACCAAGAGAGACTATATTTGCCTTTTCCTCATTATCTTCTCCTCTTACGAGGATGGAAGTTAGTTTTTTAACTTGATAAAATCCTAATTGAATTTATCTTAACCAGATTTTAGACATAAAGGGTTGGACAACTAATATTTTGTAGTACATTCAAAAAACATTCATTTGAGCTTGTATTACATAAAATAAAATAAATATTTCGCAGTAATACAAGTAAAGGTTGGACAAATAATATTTTAGTTTTACTTTATAACATTAAAAAAAACATAAAATAAAAACTTTAAGATTGTAAAAGAATCACATAAACTGAAACCGGTAGCAGTACGTATTGGTCCAACAAGGCATTCATTCGAGTATATACATCTTTTCATAAATAAATAAAAATTATTACTAAAGTCTTTAATCGATCAAAATTTTTCCCAGTTAATACTTGCTCCCCCGTTTCAAAATATAATCACAGTATATAAGTTTATTTTTTCAAAATAGAAATTTTGTGTGCAATATTATATATTTGCCATTACTTTTAGTTTTTAGTAAAATATTGCATGAATAAAAATAAGTATAAAAAGTGAAAATAGAGCGTAAAGATGGTGAAATAAAAAGTTGAGTTTTCGGAATTTAGTTATATTTTGGAATAATATCACTTTCCTAAGACAGTAACTGATACTTATTCTAATTTACAGCTTTTCTCTTCCTCTCTCCTACCTTCCCGCATATGTTTTTGGCGTAAAAATAAAAATTAAATCTTTTCGTTTTCTGAAAATCATCCCGCTACAAATTCCCTCCCTTTTCCAAATCAAAATTAAAAATCAAAATTAAAATTTCCCAAAACCCAAAATTAAATTTCCCTCCTTCCCCAAAATAAAAATAAAAAACCCAAATTTCCCGTTTTCTTACGAATTTCGAAATTCCCCGCCTAACCCAGTTCTCAAAATCTCCTTTTTACAAAAACCCACTTCCCCAATTTCTCTCTCATCTCACCAAATCTCTCTCTTAATGGAAACCCTAGTTCCAAAAAACCCCAATTGTTCTAATCTACACCAAACCTTAATTCCTTTTTCACCAATTAATCAAACCCAAGTTATTGAATCGCCAATCGACCAAACCAAAATTATCGATTCGCCAATTGACCAAACTAAAGCAATCGAATCGCCAATCGAAAAAAGCCATGTTATCGAATCGCCAATTGACAAAACCCATTTTATCGAATCACCAATTGATCAAACCCAAGTTATCGAATTGCCTATTGAGAAAACCCATTTTATCAAATCGCCAATTAACCAAACCCAAGTTTTCGAACCAACAATTAACCAAACCCATTTTATCGAATCGTCAATTGACCAAACCCTAGGAAATGATTCTTCATCGAATTCGAGTTTCAAATCGGTAGAGGGAGAAGAAGAGGGTTTTCCCGAGGACCAATCGGACACGTACCACGATGCGCAGGGACCTGTGGAGGATGACAACGACGTGGACTATGACTTGTCGGAGTTGGAGCCGAAGGGTAAGACGGAGACCAGCCGTTGGTTGTCGAGTTGGAACGGAAATGATAGGAAGAATGAGGGGAGCTATAGTGGTTATTCTTCTTGGTTTCGTTCGGATTTTGACAGTTTTGATGATTCGGCTATGGTGGTGAGTTGGATTAGTTTTCTTAGTTTTTAATGCTAGTATGGTTATTATGAAAGAGGTTCAGTTTTTAATTTATTACTATGTTAGTAAGGTTTGGTTTTGTTTACCGTTATTCTTGGTTTCCGTCAGATTTGGACGGTTTTAATAAGGCTATGGTGGTGAGTAGGATTAGTCAACTTATCTTTTGTTGTTTACTGTTATAGTATTAGTTAATGTTAGTATGATTATTAGCCTATTAGGAAAAGTTTCTTTTTTTAATTTATTATGAATTGAGATTTTGTTCATTGTACGTGTTTGATTGTTTAGCTATAAAATAGGGTACGTTTGGTGTTGGATTCTTCTCAAAAAAGTTGCTTTTGAAATGCAATGAGAAAAAGACTTGCTTAAACGAAGTTGCAGTGTGTTGTTTGGCACCTTTTTAGTTTTTTTTACTCAAAAGTGATTTTTAACTTGTTTTTGTTGATAAGTCATATTTATAGTAACTTAAATTTTATTGTTTATTTTTTAGTATTAGTATATGTTACTGTTATTATGATTTTTAAGAGAAAGGTTCATATTATAATTTATTATGATTTGGGTCTTGTTCACTATACATGTTTGGTTGTTTAGCTTTTATAGTAGTATTAGTTATTATTAGTATAGTAGTTCAGTTTTTGCTGATTGTGCTGTTTTAGATGGGTTGTTTGGCAGCATTTCTATTATGCTTTTTTGCATTTTTTATTTATTATTTTGAGTGTTTTGGCATTGAGTTGAATCAATTAACTTCATTTGGTTATCCACTTTTACGGTGTTAGTTATTAGTTGTAAAGGTTCAGTTTTTATTATTTGGTTATTCACTTTTACAGCTATGGTGGTTTATTGGATTAATTAACTTAATTTTTGTTGTTTACTTTTATAGTATTAGCTAGGGACTTATTGTTAGGAAAATGTTCAGTTTTTAATTTATTATGAATTGGTATCTTGTTCACTATGCGTGTTGATTGTTTAGCCATAAATAGGACGCGTTTGGCAGAACTTTTGCAGTAAAGTTTTGGCTTTTTAAGTGAATGTTTGCTCCTGTGAATTTGCTGAAAGCAGAATTTGGTGATGGGTTGGATTACTTAGTTTAATCGGGATATGTACTTACATATTAGTGATTGTTAGTTAAGGTTCAGTTTTTAATTGAAGTTTTTTGTGAATTGGACTCCTGTTCATTATAGTAGTTTGATTATGTTATTTTGTAGTTGCATTTTTATGCATTATATATTGTTTATAAAGTTTCAGTTTTTATTGCTGTGAACTGGAATTTTGTTTACTATACACATTTGATTGTGCTATTTCGTGGGTTGTTTGGTAGCATTTTTTAAAAGGCTTTTTTTTAGAATTCTTAAGTGGTTGTTTTGCATTTGTGAATTGGTGAAAGCGGGTTGTTCCTAATTATTTGTGCAAAGATGTTGGTGCTGCTTATTCTTGTTTTTTGCATTTAAAGATGTTGCTTTGCTGAAAGCTGCAAATGGGTTACCTTGGATTTTTTCTTGTATCATTTCAACAAGAAACATAAGATGTCTTTTGAATTTGATCCCTTTTTTTAGAGTTTTGTAGATTAGATGTTGAAATCTTGTTTTGTGTGTGAATTTGTAGGGTGCAGGGCTCTATAACCTTGGAAACACTTGTTTTCTGAATGCAATATTGCAGTGCTTCACGCATACAGTGCCGCTTATTAAGGGTCTGAGGTCATACAATCATCCAAAGCCATGCAAGCGTAAGAACTTAACCTCTCCCCCTCTCTCTAATATGTATGCATGTAAACTGCATTATATTTTCTGTATATATATATATATGTTTGATTTTGGAAGTCGGATTTGCAGGTGATATTGAAGGGTTCTGTGTCTTTTGTGCACTTCACGACCACATTGAAGTTGCAATCGCTAGAAAGGGAAAGAGTCTGTCTCCTATGAGAATAGTTGATAATTTGAACCGTATCCTCTTTTAACTCTGTATTTTGGTACTTGATAGTTTTGACATGATCTCTTCTGATGCTGTTCAAAATTATTTCCTCTTTCCATTAAATTTTATGGGCTTAAATTTTAAGATATACTATATTTTAGTAGGTTCCTTGGATTAATGCTATCAGAAAGAACACATTTGTGCTAGATCTGTTTCCTTATTTCTGACTTTATAATGTTTGTTTTTGCTAGTATCTTGCTATATCAACACTTAAATATTAAATTTGATATATGTTATTTGTGACCTTGACTAAAAGTAGAACTTTCATCTGGTTTTCGAAGATATCAACAGGAAGATGCTCATGAACTGCTACAATGCCTGTTGGATAAATTAGATATGTGTTGTACCAGCTTAAAAACTGATGAAAATCATGAGAGCTTAGTTCATCGCCTTTTTGGTGGCCGTCTAGTTAGTATGGTAAGGCTTTAAAGTTGAAAATCAATTCTCTAACTTTCCAACACATAGGGCTTATTCTGTTGCATCTTTTAAGCAATAGGCTGGATTTTTGAGGTTGTAGAAAAGTTAGGTTTATATTGGGCCAAATTTTTGAGCTTAACAAGGCCAGCCATAAATGGGCACGGATAGTCCCGTCGAAACGGGCAAACCAACCCATTGGGGAATATTTTAGCGGTAAAAAATATTTGAAGTATAAGTATAGATATTTTTTCTTAGTGAAACTATTCTTAAGATCTTTGTTGTTGAAATGGGTAAAACCTTAGTTTCTTTACGAAGGTCCTGTGTTGATTAATTTAGTTTTCTCTTACTCTATTTTAATTACATTAGCTATTAATTACATTTTTGCTTCAAAATGTTTCACAAATTTGTCAGCACAACCTTGTAGTTTCAATTGTGACGGGAAACACTGCCCATTTTACTCATCTGCTTTTTTATCCACACCTTGATGGTCAATAAAGAAAACACTTAGGCAGCCCAATCGCTGGGTGGCTCTTGAGCTTAAAAAGACCTAAATTTCAGCTTTTATTAACCGAATGGGGTCCAGCTATTTATCATTATAGCTGAGCTTATACGTTGCAACCAAACCAGACTTTAGGTTTTGTTAATTTGCTACTCCTGAGCAAATAAGCTGTTTTCTTAAAATTAAGAACAAGGATCTGTTTTCCAGCTTTTTCAGGCTAAATTACCAGAAAGTCTCAGTTTTAAGCTGATAAACCATATAGATTCTACCTTTTTAAGCAAAAAAACTGAGTTGAAAAGCTGCAAATAAACAAGCGTTATTGATGAACACACTTGTTTTTGGTTTTTTCAGCTTAAATGTTGCAATTGTGGTCACTGCTCTGACACATTTGAGCCGCTTATTGATTTAAGCCTTGAGATTGAGAATGCTGACAGCCTCGATCATGCTTTAGAGTCTTTTACCAAAGTGGAAAAGATTGAAGATGAGGATCCACAGTTTGAATGTGAAAGTTGTAAAGAAAAAGTTGCTGTAGAAAAGCAGCTTATGGTGGACCATGCTCCCTCAATTGCTGCCTTTCATTTAAAGAGATTTAAAAACGATGGATCATACGTAGAGAAGATAGATATGCATGTGGAGTTTCCTCTTGAGCTTGACTTGAAGCCATACACAAGTGGCAGTCAGAATGATAACGTGAGTATAATACTATCCTCTATCTAGGGGGCGTATTTATGTTCAGTTTTGATTTTAAAGAAAATACAAGCTTAACTAATTAAAAGCAATTGTTTAGTTTTGGACAAAATTATTCTCTAAACCAAACAAAACCAATAATCGACAATTTGGTTTGAACTTCAACTAACAGCAAAATTAGAACATGTTATAGCAAGAAGTCAAGGCTTAACAAGTTAAATTAACCTTAATAAACACAATATATATGTGTATATGTATATGTATATTTTATGTACATGTATGTGTGTGTGTAATATATATATGTACACACACGCACACGTAAATTGACTATATCGTATTTGTTTTGGTTTTAAAACCACTGAAAAGGCAATAGTTAATCTATTTGGTTTTAAAGCTATTCAATTGGTTCCAAACCAATAGTTAATCTATTTGGTTCCTTATCCATTGAGATGATCCGGGTCCATTGGTATGATTAGGTTTTAAAAGTCGGGATTAGTCCACGACTAATCGGTGATTAGTCGGACTAGTCGGAGCTTAATCGTTGGAATTGAAAGCACATATGATATCTAATAAGGTTGAATTAGATTATTGTGCAAGGAATTGATCATTATATTGAAAGAAAGTAAACCCCCAATTAGGAGTCCAAATCTTCTACCCTTCCGTGACCCCTTGCTTATTTTCACTCAAATTTTAAATTTTCACATTTTGTTTCGCAAGCTTATAAGCTTTTATATTATATTGTATTCAAATTTTAAAACATTTGGACATAATATTGTTTTAGACAATTTTTCTAAGATTTAATGTTTAATTTACACTAATTTACACAATTTATTCTAAAATAAATTGTGTGTGGATTTTCTTTTAAAAATAATTATAGAATGTATTGATACATGTCTTATAGTAATTGTACAATTTTTTTCAAGTTTTTTAGAATTTTTTTTGGATAAAATAAGTTAGGGGTACGGAAGGGGATATAGAATAGGGGTAGAAGATTTGGACTCCCCAATTAGTTTTGGAAAAAAACCCAATGAAAATACAGAAGAGAGAGAGAGAGTGAGAAACAGATGGGGAATTCATTTTTAGAACTTTCAAATGTTTCAAACCGGTTCCTGTACTTTGAGAGCATAGAAAATTTTCCACTGTTTTTGAAAAAAAATCAAAGACCCCTAAATTTTGAAAAGGTAACACTTTAAAAAAAGAAGAAGTCGGATCTGACTAATCTGACTTGTCGGAAAAAAAATCCAGTCGGACCTCATCGACTAGTCACTGACTTGTGACTTTTACAACCTTGGGTTTACCTTCATCGGGATCTTGCTTTTCTTCAAGGCATCAATTTATATACTAATTATTAGAACATCTTGGTGCACTAGGACCCAATTTGCATACAATTGGAACATTAGTACATCTCTGTTAGAAAATTTGAATTACTAAATAATTGTGATTTTGATTGGTCGGTGTAATAATTGTTTGATTTTGTGTATAATGATGTGTAAATTGTCATTCTTGATAAGGTTGTAGTAATTGGTTGATATTATGTAGATAGTTACCAAGTTATTCACTATATAAGTTTGGTATACTCTTTCTTAATATATGGTGGTGTACAAGAATTGATAATTTTCCAATTTTTAGTATTTTATAAAAATGTGTTAGTGCAAAGAAATTCTCAAAAACCATTCTCTAAGACCATTCCAAAAAAAAGTGTTATTCCAATAGTATCGTACTATCGTCGCTTTAGAATTAGACAATGTAATAGCATTACCCAAAGCATAAAAGATAGATATACCTGATTTACTTGTTTTTATATGATTTAAAGTTGGTTATCTAAAATTTAACATTTCTGAAAAATAAGTTACCTAGAGATTTCCATCTGAGTTCTTTATGTTTTCCAATTTAACTGATCAAATTTTGTGTTCTCCTTTTTCTGCCTATACTGTAGGTGGATTTAAATTATAGTCTTTATGCAATTGTGGTGCACTCTGGATTTTCGCCTACTTCTGGGCATTACTTTTGTTTCATACGTTCTGCCCCAGATGCATGGTACCGGTTGGATGACAGTCAGGTAAAACTTATTTTTCTTTTGTATCAAAATCAACAGCTGCATTTTCATAGATGTGTCAGTATCCAGATTACATTTTGTATTCGATAGTGATATGCTTACTGGATCAATAGATTTGGAAATCTGAACTTATGTATTGTCTTATTTATCAATGATAGCTGAGCATTGCTTCCTGGGTGTTCTGTTTTAGTATTAACTGAATCAGTTCATCCAGTGTCTGCATAATTGCTATTCTATGTCAGGAGACCTTTAATTGCAATTTAAGCCTTCAATATGTAATCAAGGGATTTTAAAGCTCATGACATCACATTCAAGAATTATTCATTTTGGGCACAACTATACTCGTATTATTTGTGAGTATACTGTATTTAATACTATTTAAATATGTGAACTAACATTTTTTATATTGTATTAGGTCACTAAAGTTTCCGAATCTCATGTGCTTTCTCGAGATGCTTACATTCTACTCTATGCAAAAAATGGAACACCGTGGTTTTCAACTTTTATGGAAACTGAAAAGCCTTTAGATTCATATGTATCTAGTCCGTCACCGAAATCAGTTTTAGAAAATGACAGCAAAAGTTCCGAGTCGTCACCGATAATGGAAGCTAATAATATCAGTGAAAGGAATGAAGAAGATAAATTAGAAGCTCCAGCAATTTCTGGATTGTCTTTTAATAGCTTTAAAAATGAAGACGAGATTGGTGTGGCTAAATTCAATTCCAAATTTGACAAAAAGTTTGTTCCTTCTATTTCTGGAGGTAATAAATTGGTCATATCCGGTAATTTATTAGAGTCAATTATCGATAACAGAAATCATAAATTCGAAACATCCCCTAGTAAAAATATATTTTGCGACGTGGATGATGAAGATAGAGACGATGCCATGGAGATCTCTACGTCGTCATGTGGCCAACAAAACAAAATTAATGAGGGTAAAAAGGATATTAAAGTTGATAAAGGGATGTCTGCACCTGCTGTCAGAGGTGAGTATAGTTATCGGGCGGATAGCGAATTTACAAAAAGTGATGATTTTAAGTCTTCAACTTCTCGGAGTTATTCCTGGCCTATCAGAATTCCTAAACTGTCTTTCGAGGATTTAGACGAGGGTGATAAAGAGAGTTTTAAAGTAGAGAAAAAGACCTCTTCATCTGCTCTTAAAGATGAATTTGCAAAAGGTGTTGATATCAAGTCCTCTACCATTTCAGGTAAAGTAATAGATAGATACGTTTATAATGTATAATCTGTTCGTCTCTTTAATTCTACACTAAAAAACATGATGATGGTAAAGTTTATTAAAAATATGGGGGGATGTTTTTCCTTAGTCACTACCTAGTCGGCTAGTCCCGTGAGATTGTGAATATCCGCATTTTATTTCAGAGTAATTTGGTTGAGTTTATAGGATAGTGTTGGTGTTTCTGTTTTAAAGTTTATAAAATCCTGACTTATTAAATGAATTGCTATAACTACTCGGCTTATTTTACTTTATTGTTCTTTAAATATAAAATCTTGATATTTTTATCTTGTGATCTTATTTTTATTGTGTGGAATTACTCATCTTTTATCTTGTTTTTAACATTTTACCTTAACTCGACAGTTTCATTGCCAAAAAGCTATCATATAAATGAGCTTTAAACATGCAGGTTCATCATGCAAATTTGGTTTTCATCACCATTCATATTATTTTTTCTTAAACAGGGTTGGCATATTCAGCAAAGCCTTGCTCTATCCCAAGAGATCATGTGATGATAGAAAAAGAGCTACCTCGTAAGAGACAAGCAAGTGATGACACGTCAACAAAATTGGCGAGCGATAACACGCCAAAAAAAATGGGGAGCGATGACACGGCAAAAAAATTGGCTTGCAGCCTGTTGAAAAGAGGGCCTTGTTCTAATAGAAGGGCGCAATTTTTGGCGGTTGTGAATAGTAATCGTGATCTTAGTCACAGCAATAAGAAGACTAAGATAAAATGAAGCGTGTTTTAACATTATGTTCTTCATGTTCTCTTTATAACCCCACCTCGTCTCTCTAAAGTGCTCCTTTGCTCGTGGAGGATTTTGATGATTGTCGTGCAAAACGTGCGTAATGAACATAGTTGAGAGTAGAATTTTTTCTCGTTCTCCTTTTGCTGTAAAGATTAGTAAAAATTGGTTCTATATTATAATCCTTTTGTATGAATTCAATTGAGCTGTTTTGATAAAGAAATACGTGTACTTGAGATAACCAATACTGAACCAGCAGGGGGTAGGTCAGTTGTTTTTGTAATGGAGATATGTTTGAATTTTTTCAGATGTAAAGCTACTTCAACTTGTGAGGTTTATTTAAGTTATAAGTAATGAGTTGTGTTTGCATCTATTATAAATATGTATTTATGGTTGGACACCTTGTTTTTTGTACCCGACCATTTGTTGTTACTTAATTTACATGAGCTACAGACTTTTGGCTCATGCTTTGCCCTAGAGGGTTGATATATCTATTGGCATATTAACGTTTAGACCAACTGCCATGGATTCTGTAGTAGCTGTGTTAGTTTTGGCTTTGTTTTATTTGTGATCTATGAATTTTTTTCCTTCTGCGTTTGGATTCTTTTCTTGATGCTATCACCTGGTGAAGAAAGCGTTCGTAGCCAGTCTTTGAAGTGTTCGTACCTGTCATTAAAATCTTGCTCTGGAGAAAATGGACGAATTATTTATTGCTTAGTTTTGTAACCAATTGTTTCCTCTAGCCTGGTTCTCATATGAAAAACTTTATTTCCTAGTTTCCTTTGAAAAATTAAGACAATCAAGGTTGATCTGCCACTGTCTGCTAATTTAGAAGATGACGCTTGAAAGACCAAACGGTGCATGCACATGAAAGGAAGAATATGTTGGGCTTTCGATAGCAAATTAGATTCAATAGAGAATTAAAAGTTCTGAAATTGCCCTTTTAATGTCGGACGGTGAAGGATTCCAATTAGACCTGACGTCTTTCCATCGTAGATATATAGAGTAAATTGTAAGCCCTTTTTCGGCTCCAAATGGGAGGATTTGAGGTCATGAAATTAACATTAAAACGTTTTTTAATCAAAACTACAAACCATTAACACTTGCAAACAACAAATTTAGCCAAACAACATCACGCAGAAGACCACATGACCTTATTCTTCGCATTATTACACTAGATAGTTTAGTACTCTTTAGAAGACCCCTCCTTTAAGAAATGTCATTGATAAGTTTAGTTAAGACATTGATCTTAATTAAGGGGAACCATGGCCACCCCCACTACCACCGCCAAAGCCACCACCGCTACCATAGCCGCCACCACTATCGTTACCACCTCCACCACCTCCACCTCCACCTCCACCTCCAGCACCGCCCCCACCTACACCACCATAACCTCCGCCACTACCACTGCCTTGACCATAACCTCCCCCATTCGATCCACCAGACCCTCCCCCACCACCGGACCCTCCACCACCGCCAGACCCAGCACCACCATATCCACCACCCTGACCTCCTCCACTACCGTAGCCCGAACCATCATTCCCATAGCCACCACCACCACCTTGTCCTCCACCGCCACCTCCGCCATACCCATCATATGTATGGAGGTTCCTAGCCGCGGAGCATATGGAAATGCCCAACAACACAAAGAAAGCAATGCAAACAGCCCTATGAGTTGCCATTATAGGAATATGTTGTGTTTTTGTTACAATCCCTATTAAATGGACGAGTTACAAAAGCATGAAGTCTTGGGTATTTATAAGAATTGAAGTAGAGCACAGAGAAGCGTTACGTAACATGGTTTGAATTAAAGATGCATGAAAAGTGTTGAATGTTGATAGTATCTATATTTACTTAAATTTAGAAACGGACACACACACACACACTAGCTAATTGCACTTCTAGACTTGTAGTGTGCTTAAGTTGTTTCCCAAAATTCTTCATCTTACGCATGTGTATGGATTAAAATCTGTAGCTTTTTATTGACTTAAAATTTGTTTATTTGTTGGCTTTTTAAAGATGACTTATAACGAATGACCTCATCCTTTGAGCAAAATTTAGGATTCGTTCACATAGGATCCTTTTGAAACACATAATGTTGTGCTCAACTTTATGAAAGATTGTACTCTTAAAATCGAATAACTATAATTTAATATGGGACAGAAAAAGTATTATATATACGATACATATCTTCTTTTAGGATGTCTTGAGGTTTGATCTCCGTCGAAGTAATTTTTTTTTCAAAGCGATTGTGGTAGAGGTGGTATCACCTAAATGATTATGCAACGAAGCACTTTTTTACATATGGCTCGATAGCTAGGTATGATCTTATCTTTTTTGTGAATTAAGCTATTATAGGAGCTTAGATCGATCTCTTAACTCTAACAAAAAATTATTTTGATCACACAATGGGTGACAAGTCTCACTTTCATTAATAACGAAATGTTCAAATAGATAATGTTGAATGTGAAAATGTTTGGCTTTCAAAGATGAAACTAACAATACTTTCGACGTTATTTCTCACTTGGACTCGGATTGATGATCGTGATTTACTAGTTCTTTTCAAGTAAAATGATAAAAAGCATTCAAATTGTACTTAACACGGTAGTTAAGACGACTACGTTAACATTCCCGTTTCAGTTAATTGAACTTACGATTTGGATACTCAATTGTAGAAGCCCGATCTTTTTATAGGCCCAAATTTCTAAATCCATGCCAATTTTGCACACATCTATCAGTTGATCAGGGATGAGTTTTTTTTTACTTTATTAAAATAAATAAATATATATATATATATATATTTTTTTTTAATTAGAAACTGTATTTCAAAATTTTAAAAGACATTTTTTTTATCTGGGTTGGTTTCGAAATCACAAAAATCGCAAACCTTTAAATCGGTTTACTGATTTTCAAACCGAACCAAACCAATTGCTCATCTGGTCGATTCAATTTTTAATCGTTTTGATTCGGTCGGTTTGATCAGTTTGATTCGGTTCGGTATATGTGCACCTCTGATTAATGACTCGCTTTGGGGTATTTGAATGAGTATATTCAAGTCTCTTGGTTAAAATTTATGTCGGCAGAACAAAAGAACATACGGGTCGTCTATCATGAGTTCAATACCAGGATCGTGCAACTAGAGTAGTACTCCTATTTTTTTCGGATGTCCCCGAAGGGACAGTACAGACCCAATTTGTATTAAACAAAAACAAATATCTTTATATGGGCCAAGACTCCATATTGGGCATTCTGTTTGCAGAAATGCTAAAATAATTACAAGATATCATAATCAAAAAGAACAAGTTCGATAAGAGGCCTACTATGACGACCCAAAATTTCAGGAAGAAATTTATGTCGTGCGGTGTTGTGCGTCAGTCCCACATCGCATAGATATGAGAGTACTCGTGTGATATATGAGCTTAAAGATCCATTTTCTATCAACAAGACCTTTTAAAGCGAGGACGAAACTCTATAGTTAAGTGTGCTTAGCTTGAAGTAGTACCAGGATGGTTGACCCACCTGAGAAGTTGTACCAAAGCGGCAATATTGTTGATACGGGCGTGGCGTTCGGTCCGTGGGGACGGGTCGTTACAGATGGTATCAGAGCCTCTATCTGGCCGAAAATGTGAGGATTAACACGTGTGTGTGGACCACTGAAGGACGACGTGCCCGACGAGGACGTCGTGCCTAAATGGGGGGGTGATTGTGACGATCCAGAATTCCATGAAGGAATTTCTGTGGGGCGGTGTTATGCGTCAGTCCCACATCACCCATATATGAGAGTACTCGTGTAGTATGTGAGCTTAAAGATCCATTTCCTATCAACAATACATTTTAAAGCCGTGCGGCACAAAAGCGAGGACGGAACTCCATAGTTAAGCGTGCTTATCTTGGAGTAGTACCAGGATGGGTGACCCCCCTGGAAAGTTGTGCCAAAACGGACAATATTGTTGATACGGGCGTGACGATTCGGTTCGTGTGGCCGGGTCGTTACACCCACAATACCATAGAATGCGAGGAAAAACCAGTACAAAAACAAGTTCAATCAGGGACGGTCAAATCTGTTTGAAATCTGTCGCGAAATAACAAAATCCGTCAGTAAAATTAAAATCCGTCGCAAATCCGTCTGCAATAAGAGAGTTGGGGAATAAATCTGTCACTAAATCCGTCCCTGATTGAACAATTTTTTTTTGTAGTGAACCCTTATGTTAATATTTGAAAACATCACTTTCTTAACTCAAAATTAGTTTCAATGACTTAGCTCATACTATTTATACCCTCTATCATTATGACTTCGCAACTGACTCCAAGATCAAGGTGATCTAAACAGCAAAATCAAGAGCTAACTTTCAAATTAAAAAATGAACTTTATTCATTTTAACACAGGATAAAAACCTTAATCCTAGTATTAAAAAAAAAAAAACCAAGCATATAGACGGTTAATGTAATAAAATAGTCCGATGAATGTGCACCTCATACACACCTTCATCCGCTTTTATTGTTCACCCCATTTGAGAAGAAAAAAATGGAACATCAACAAGTCAAAGATGGTGCAATTTAGATTGAAATGTGATGGATGTTCAAATTTCTTCATACAGCTCATGTAATTACATAAGGTGCTACGACTAACTTGGTCAAAAAAAACCAACGCAAAAAGACTTAAATGAAGCGTGACAAATATCAAATATGTATACCCAGATGCACGTGTGACCGTGAGCTTTCGGAGATATTGACTGTGATTTGTCTAACGAACTTAACAAAAACACCCTCTTTTTAAATTGGTGTTTTGCGCATGAATATATCATGTTTTTCTTTTGTTGTTTTTGGATAATATATGAAAGTATAGCGAACAATAACTTACGACATAAACAAATTTGAAACCATTCTGAGTTTTTAAAAATTATGGAGTTTTTTCAAATTTCACCTTCAAGGGAATAATGCATCCTAAAAGCGGTAATGTCGTCTTTATTTTGTAAACCTGGCCTGAATTTTTTAAGTAATCAAGTATCGTTTAAGACTTTAAGTAAGCGACATTGCTATTGTCATAATAACTTTACAAATGAAATTAGAAAAATTCAAAGACTACAGATTCTCCCGTCAAATCTTGTGATGCACACCAAATTAAACATTATACAATAACCATGTGTATGTTATGTACTAAATAACTAATAAATTTGGCGAAGAGGTTACCAAAGTGATAATAATCGAGATAATTATGTATCATTCGATTACATTTATACATTTTGTAAACAGCCTTTAAGAACAGCTCTACAATATTTGCACAAATTAGCCTTTAGTACCCCACGGTTAGGGTTGTTCACTTTTGAAATCATCTACTTTAATTCATCAAGTGTTAAATGACTGTTTTACCCTTAATGTACAGTCTCCAGTTGCGACCATGTCACTAAATCAAACCAATTATACATATATCGTGAGATATATACTAAATCAACTTTTTTGTAAATCTGGTTACTAATTGTTTTTTTTTTTGTGTGTGGTGACAAACACAGATTACAAAAAATAATTAATCTCTAAAACTATAACACATCCAAATGTACTCACTAAATCATTTAGTGCTGTCCCTGTATTCTTTTTGACGAAGATTCAGTGTAACAGTGATAGGTAGACACACGAATCGTTTCGAGATTGGGAAAAAGCACAACTTTTTTGAAGTGTGATGGAGAATTTAATTAGAGACGCAAATATGCGACCAAATCACATAACGACGTTTTCACGTGTGTTGTTGGACATGTGGGGACACTCACTCCACAAATTTGTTTTATTTTCTACTACCTCTTTATTTCCATATTAATTGTGCAGGAATTTACGTGCATTTTAATATTTATTATTTTTATAACTAAATTATCCAAATGATAAATTTAAAAAAACTATTACACAGTAAAATTTAATTTGAATGTATACATTTTTTTCAAATTTGTTATTCAACTAATTTATCAAAAATCACGTTTTAGGATTATGGTATTTTTTTTAAACTTGCATTGCTCCTCCCCACATGGGTCCCATATTTAGGTGGCACAAAACCAAGTACATTTACTAAATATCTTGATTCAATTCACCTTTCTAGCCAAGTCAATTTTATCTTGATTCCATTCTAAATATCGTCTTATTTTGAATTTAGACATGACAAGAAGTAAACCAGTAAATAATTTAGAATAAGTGTAATTAAGATTACATACATTGAAAAATCACTCGCATGGTACGTACGTAAATAGAACTTTACTGAACATAAACAAATACGCCATATCGCCATCCATTAGGTGATACTCCTATTTTATTGTTGGTATCAAACATCTGAGTAATAGTAATTTCACAAAAAGAAAAAAAAAACTGAGTAACGATTGGCTGAACTTTAATTTGTTTGTAAATTCAGTTTGCAATTGCTTAATTAATCTCCATATTCCATGGTATATAGTTCGTACTAAACCAATTTTTAAGTGAATATAAACTCCCTTTTTTTTTGTAATCAATAAACTCCTTACATAATTACGTACATGTGGCTATTCAGATTTAGAAACCAAAATGCCATTTTTTGGCTTTCCATTAATGCACGAAAAAAACAATAAAATTCACGATTCACACAGTCATACTCTAAAACTCTATTATCTAGTCAGAAAATCCATACCTCATTATACATGCATGAAGTATCTACCAACGAATTAAACAACTTGATAAACGTTTCATACATTATCTGATAATTTTTAAGTTCCCATGCATATGTCATAATAACAACAAGTTCATGCATAGACGATAACGTGTTGAAGTAATATGCTACTAAAAAATGATTAGACAATGACGGCTGCTTTGGGACGAGTTGTTTGTGACGACTTTGTGACGACTTTGTGACGGTTTAATCGATTTATTACCATTTGACCATCTCTATATCAATATTATTTTGTAATGATAATCGAGCAAAATTCTCTATGCATAAAGCTTTTTTTATAGGAATACAATTTCGTGTGCCTATGTCTCATTAAAATATACAATTTATCCAATGTATTTCAGAGTTTTTTTCTCATATTATCTGAAATTCCTATCCGCTGTTCTAGTTGCAGTTTTGTAGTCAGGTTCCAAGTAAGGTTGCAACCACAGTTGGAACCCAGTTTATAAATGAAGTTAATAATAAAAAAAACATTGAACACGAGACGTTTTTAAACGGAGTTCGACATGATTACCTTGTCTACATCTCCGGAGCCCTCACTCAGTATTTATTGATATTTGAAAGGAACAATGATAAGACTCGAGACTTACAATAACATGACTCCCTCACGTATATGCCTATATTACCATATCTAACTCACAACTATCAATTTCTAATGGCATCCCGCCATGATATTTTTAAGTT
Source organism: Primula veris (assembly GCA_963682055.1). NCBI lineage: Eukaryota > Viridiplantae > Streptophyta > Magnoliopsida > Ericales > Primulaceae > Primula > Primula veris. Next base: position 19,433,115 of record OY821749.1, on the reverse strand, counting down.
TGTTTCTCTCTCATGTACAACGGGTGTTGTTGATCTATAATATCAGTATATCTACATTGTATTCAACACACAAAATACTAAAGGCTAATAGGCTTTATATATAGCATTTACAAAAGATCATAACTTGATCATTAAGGAAAGTATTTCCTTTATCTTATTTCCTTGCCCGACTTGGAGATCTTCAAATATATATCTTCTAATTAATTAGTCTTTATCTTCTAACAAATCAGATCTTGTTTAATTCGAAATTATATAGATCTTTAATTTAATTGTCTTCAAGATATCTCCAAAGATCCCTTCCTTATTTTGATATTTCCTTACTTGATAAGGAGTCTTTTTTTTAAGTATTCTATTCCAATAATAAAAGATTTTCAATATATTCTTTATATCATTCAGAGATGGCTTCAAATCATCTAAACTTGTTCAACCCGTTTTGATTCTTCTAAATATATTTGACCGAATATTACAGAATCTGTCCAGCAACTGAGGTTGCAACTGAGGTTCCAACTGAATGCACAACTTGAACTTAATCGTTACACAATAGATGTCTGTATATTGAGAGTTTATTATGAATATATAAAACTATATTTTTCAATATGATGACAAATAATACGTCACTAGAATCTCGGATCTATGACCTAACATTATCTCAATTTTACTAAAAGAAATCACAAGAGAAATAATTACCACGGTTCCATTGCCAATGGTATTATTTATTGATCATTTTGGGGATTTTTTATTTGGTGATCCCGACAAAGTCCATGCAACATACAAAGTATTAAATTAAAAAAAAATGTTATCAGGTGATTTGAGGTTCTAATCCGCTTTAATTTACGATGATAAATACACTATGTACAAGCCTATAATTGTCAAGATCACGTATAAAATCCAGAAGTTCTTGCTTTAGAAAAATACACAGACACTCAATTAATCATTTATAAGAAGAAGAAAAAACAATAAGATTGGGTGATATGCTCTTATTGATCATTACTAATTATTTACACTGTGACAACTCCTACGATTCTCATTTTCGAACTACTTCTCCTGTATGATTGACGGTTGACAATGATTATAAGGTGTCAATTACTCCTATCACATGTGAATACTTGATACTATAAACTCATAATTGATTTTTTGTGTACCAACTTCACTATGCAAGCTACATAGCCGGTGTTAAATATTTTTAAAATGTTTGTTAAAATGAATCGCTTAAATACTAACATGTATATTTTTAAATTCAGGAGCGAAGCTATAATATTTTGTTGTCACCTTAGTTCTATCATGTTTCTGATGTACTTCGTGAATACAAACGATATCTTTTGTTGGTATAAAAGAAAAAACTAATCCCAATCATGTGATATGATTCGATGAGTTCACAATGATCATCAACGTTAGTTATGTTGATCATAGGGTTCGAATCTTCTGGAGAATTATAATCCCACTATTAGCAAAATCACGTGGTACTAGATCTTTACTTCATCTTCAATATGACAATATGCAATTACATTTTTTAACCAACTAGAAAGTAGAAACCATTAACTGAGTGATTGAAGAATACAACATAAATTGGTTGAAGAATAAAAGTATCGAATCACACTGACAAATTCTGGGAATAAAAATCATACATATGTACTGTAATTTTTTTTCGAGTTTTTTGTTGTTTTACTGCGAAAATGACAATGATAATCCAGTTTTAATTATCCAAATCGATATAGTATGAGCAGTTAAGTACCATATATTACTGAGGTTAATTGGGTCGGTGTACTTAAGTTGACATTTTTTTCTTATAAAAACAATCGAACATTTCTGAGTCAATAAGTGACCAACAAACTAAACTATATCCCTACAACGGCTGAGGCTAGTGGGAAAATAAATTATGATTGAGCGAGCGCACAATATTATTTCACAAATTAGATTTGATAAATTATGGGCCAATAAAACTATACTATGGCCTTATGGGGTTCATTACGATAATGTCGGCAGATAATATGACCACGTACCTTATATTGCTTCCACATGCATAAGATATATATACATGATATGATTCATTTATAATAAACATATCTACAAAACATACTATAGCTAGTTTTCACTGTTTTATCATTTATGTCTTTAATTATGATCCTTGCCGATTTGATACAACCGTCAAGTTCATCTCTTGTCAATTATTAATCTATTTTGGCTCATGTGTTTATTTTTATCCAAATACATAGTAACACTGTTAGTGATATGACACGACAACTGGCGAATTGTTTGTATTTGTTAACAATGGGACTCTTAATATAAGAAATTGAATCTTTGAATTGAACTAGACCAAACTCACCCTGACCTAACAAAACACACAAAAGAGTTAGAGTAGCCTTGTATATGGATACCAAACTATAACCTTTTCTACTTTAAAAATTAATAATTATAGAAGTATAAGATTGTGAATGTCAACTTGTATTTAAATGAAAATTCTTGTACTTGTATATTATTCGTAACGAAAAAAACTATGTATGAGGGTGGGGATACAGTGCAGAAGAAGGTCATTGTATCTTCGCTTTCTTTTCTATATAACTCCAACAAATCAAAGGTCCCATAACTCCCATGCTAATTTATCCACACTGATCACATGAAAATAGCCAATTCGTCAATCAAGAAAGCTCATTTTTCCCACACGAAATCTAGTAAGCTCCATTTCGTCTCTATCTATTTGTTTGAGAATCATGTCCATAGATTCTTATTTCATTCGCAAATGGCGACAAAAATATTAGGCCTTTCCAAAAAGTAGGAACACGAACTCTTCGATTTGTTTTAGTCTGTAGTGGAATGAATCCCATCACTAACAAATCGGAATGAAAGTAAAGCCAATTGAACAGTTAATATAACCGAGGCTGCAAATATTAGCAAAAACAACAAATTAAATAATAAATGAATATATAAAGTTCGAAGAAAAGAGCTCTTATTCAGTGATATAAATATCGTTCAACCTATTTATTTGAAATATTTGAGAAGGTTTACAAGATTAAAAACCCTAACTTCAGTCCCAAAACTATTCATATATAATCTACATAACTTTCTCTTCTATGTCCTGAGTTTTTCGTCTTCGTGCAGTGATCTTAGGGGTTAAAGAGATATGGAGACATATTGGAATTAAACCATTTCGACAGGACTTAACTATTTCCACGTATAGTTTGAATGGCGCTCTCTGTTGGGTAGATTACGGTTACATACACGCATTTGATCTTACACAAGAATGTTTTCGATGCATTCCTGAAAGTGATAAAATCACGTCAAGTAAATATGCATAAGTGTGATGACAAAGTGGAACATGATTGTCTGGCAAATGTCGACTTGGATAAGTCAAATGGCTGAAGCTCACTTCGAGAAAGTGTGCAACAACCTGATCAATGTTACCTTGTAGTTTGATAATTAATATCTTTTAGCACTATCCTCTCAGTTTGTTGGAACTTCTTATAGCTATTCTTGTTATAAATACCAACACGATGTACATACAAATCATCAGTGAATACAAAGTGAGCTTCCTCCTGACAGTATTGATTCCATGTTGGGAAAATAATGTCCACTTTTTATTTATTAATATTGGGAAAAAAAATAAAAAGCGGGAAAAAAATACCACAAAACAGAAAAGAGATACCAGGTCTGAAACAGAACTGAAAAGTAATAGTTACAACTTTGGGGACTACTAAACTCTTCGTCTCCTCTTGCACCGCCCCATTTGGAGTATTCCGAACCACTAGTCTCTTCTCTCTCTTACTCCCCCAGGGTACCACTGTCGTGACATCCTTCTTCTCCACAATGTCTCACCACCGGCCTCACCCTTAGATAAGGTATTCCCTTCGTTTCAATCTCAATAATAGCCTTTAATTGCTATAAAAATCACATATAGCCTTTAGATTGTTTCAATAATTCGCTTTTATTTTTAATTTAGTAACTTTAACTATCAAAATTATTTTAAGGCATGATTTTGTTAGTTGAATGTACTAAATTAAAAAAAAAATGCATTATATAGGATATTAAACTATCAGTATTACGATGACACGGCGGTGATGACGTAATTGCCATTAAGAAATTGAGAATACTAAATTGAGTGATTTTGTTAATTGAAGGTAATAAGTTAGATTTTTCGTTTTAGAACGTATGAAAGTGGAAAAAAATTACATTGCAAATGTTGTAACTGTAACTTTGAAATGATAAAAGTATTATTGACAGACAAGTCCAAATTTTAATAAAATTAAATTCTACTATTCATAGCAAAAAGGGAATGACAAAAATTATAGCACCTCTGAAACTACTAAACAAACATACTCAAAGGTCGGCTTAATTTCTTAATTTTGAGTTGCACATGCCTCTGCATGTGCTGGGATGACTTCTATAGTTAAAACATTAAAAGTTTTAGTGTTTTATATCCCTTTAATTACAACGGGTCGTTGTCAAATCTCTATATCAAAATATGTCTTAGATTCTTTTCACTTTCATTGGTGTTAACCGTGAACGTTTTCCTCTAAAGCTTATCTAACGAACTAGTATACTATAGTTTTTGTATCATTAAACCATGGACTAATTATTCAGATAAACTTGAACCTATACTAATAATTTAGGCACAGATTTATTATCAGCTTTACATGGACATAAAAGAGACAAATAAGCAGTACTCATCCAAACTCATGATGCCCACCAGTGAAGGACATAAAAATAAAAAAAAGAAAAGAAAAGGGACCCCCTTCTGACCATTTCAATAACCCAAAATTCATAAATTAATTACCGACCTAAAAACATTATTGACCCCTTTTCAACCGGTTTCATTAATGAAATCACTGTTTAATACTCCATCATTAGCACTGAGAATGGACCACTACCACACTGTTCCATTGCACCAAAAAGTTGCGAGTGACCAATCAAGGACATGTTTTCTTGCAGATTCTAAGCTTAATGGTCTATATTCTGTTTATAACCCAACTTTAGATACCTTTTAACTAGCAGACACATTAAAAAATGAATGTGAATGAAACTAAATCCTTTTCTCCAATATTGTATGTATGCATCAGTATATGGCACTTCTTTTTTTACTCCAGCGTTGCAGAGAAACAACTCCTAACAAAGGTAAAATAAATAATATCTTAACAATTAAATTAATCCGAAATCTCGCTGGCATTGTTACGGAAATAACAATGTTGTAAAAGGTACGAGACGGATTCTAGACAGAAATAGGTCGCTTAGTCCCGCCTAATTTACATGCGTCTAAGCTTAGCCTAAATTTTGCTGTGCCTTTTAGAACACTTAGAAACAATAAAACGCGATTGTTTTCCCAATACAAGTTACAAGAAATAAAATGCGCCTTTTAGGACACTTGGAAGCGATAAAAGGAGATTGTTTTCTCGATACAAGTCGCAAGAACAAAATGCAGATTAAAAAGGTACCAAATTTAAACAAACAAACAAACAAATGATGAAGTTTTAACATGCATAAACAGCTAACAAGTTAAACTGAAACAACAAAAACAAAACCATAAAGAAGAAAAAGTATCAAACTTTTTAATACTGCACAATCCTTACAAATTAACTGTATCTCACAACAAAGAAACAACCTAAACAAAAGAATCAAACATTAATTTCTGAACACCAACCAATTATTCCCTATATATCCAAAACAACCAAAAACAATATATTAATCAATCAACCTCGGTACAAAGGAGACCGTTCTTGAACAACCTTTGCACTTTTAGTCTGGCGAAACGCTTTCATCGGGCTCGGAAAGTACCACCCCTTCTTTGCTGACGTGGCACCCCCCGCCACCGACTTAGATCTCGTCATCAAACTATTATATTCCGCTTTATTACTATTCTCCGTTTTATCTCTCTTATTTCTAAAAAACGACCAGATCGATGGTTTATGAACAACATTATTAGACCCTTTCTCGGGTCCAAAGCGTGACCGGAGAAACGGCATGGCGGATGCAACGGAACTCGACCGTCGGAAAGCGGGTTCTCCGGCGATGAGGGAGGAGACGCGTACAGATGCGTCGGAGGAGAACCGAGAGGAGGAAGAGGAGGAGGGAGAGGATGACGTGGCAGAGGGGGGACAGCATGGGCAAGGACGGGCAGAGGCGCAGTCGGGGCAGAGGGCGGAAAGACGGTCGGTCAGGCAGAGCGGGCAGACACCTCCGCACGTGCGACGGCGTTTCGAAGGGTGTTTTGGACATTTATACACTTCCTCTTCATCTGCATAAAATGCCATAGTTGTTGTGGGAAAATATGTTTTTATTTTTCTGTATCTCTATTTTATTTTTCTGTATATGTGTTTATTTTTCTGTACCTCTATTTTATTTTTCTGTATGTGTTTTTATTTTTCTGTATCTGTGTTTTTATTTATGTGTGCGTGGAAGTCGCGACGTGTTGAATTCTGATTTAGGAGAGATGTGCCATGATGGGGTTGGGTTAATATAGAGCGAGTTAATTATATAAACGGGTACTGATATTTTATTTTATTTCTTTTATATTGAAATGGGTAGTGATAGGTTTACGTGTTTATTTAGTTGGTCATCAGGTTTTTAAATATGACAAGTTTGGTTTAGTATCAGAAAGCATGTGTAACCTTTTATCAACATATAGTAGTGATTTTGGTTTTGGACATTATGATGTTTGGATAAAAATATGTCAGACTATTCTGAAACTTGTGCGCAAATGTTATACTAATACGTTTACATGGATATGTTAAAAAAATACTTATAAATTACTGGTATTTTAAGAAATTCATCCGGTGAAAATGGAATGTGGAGGGGTGTACAAGTTTTTATAATTCTTACTTTATTAATTATGTGATTCAAGAATGCAAGTCGGGAAGGTACGCTACAAAAGAAGTTTAACTACGGCAAAAATAGTGATAGATTATCATAATGCCTTGATAGGAGATGGAAATGAGGCATACTTCAATTTTGTTCTAAGATCTTGTCACATTACGATCGATTTCTAACAGATTTGACAAAATTTGATGTTTTTAACTAGGTCGACACCTAAGCTTGTAACCTTTTTCATGTGGTTAGAATTGGGCCAAAATAGTTCATGTCCCTAAGAGGTAGAAGAAGCTTATTCATTGAAAAAAAAAATATGAAGCTAATTTTTATTTATTGTCATTAAAGGAGAGGCTATAGTGGGAGAAGAATCCAATGTTAGTGTGTATATATATATATATATATTTAAAATTGCTAATAGTAACAAAATGAATATGTATAAGAAAAATCTTCCTTCTCTTACTTTTTTTTAAGAGTAATGTAGGTGAATCATGTATGACATACTCATACTGTAATTGTCTCGGCTGAAATAAGTCTCGTATTAAATATTAGACACAAAATGTAAAAAAGTTAAGCATTTTGGGGACAATACTAAAATTTATTAAATTAAATGTCAGTGTCGCGTGGTAAAGACGGTTGGAGTGGGGATCTTGCCGTTAAAATATTCAATTGTATTGAAGGCGGGTTTTTAGCTTTAAAAGCTGTGTAAAACTGTAAAATGCTTTCCTCAGTAATGCGAGGCAACACTTACGTTTTCTATTTTCCTTTTGTTACAGTCCCATTACCTCAATAATGTTTTATTTGATCCTAATGGTTATAGAGAAGCATTAATTGAAACCTTAATTTGTGTAAGCAACGGATTCTATCCCTAATTTTTTTTTAAAAGATTGTGATTTTATTCCTTTTAAGCTCTTTAACTAGTATCAAACTATATATTCTCTGAATTAGAACACTTCAGCAGTCTAAATGATCCTATATAATAATTTTTCACCCTCTCTTAGAACCGTCTCTAACAGCCGTCTCTGAAAGAGTGAAAACTTACCACCATTGCCTCACCGCTTCTCACCTCTCTCCCACCTGTTGTCCCAAACAAGACTGACTCACCTCGATCTTTCTTCAAACTCTCAATACTCCTTACAAGCGTTGGATGACTATAAAGATTTCTTTAACCAAATACACACATCCGAGCTAAAACGCGCAATCAATTATAGTGATCGATTATTTTACAAGCTCCTCAATTAGATCTACATCACATCTAATAGAGGGACTAATTGCTGGAAATGATCTAAATCAAACAGATCAAGATGTGGATTTCGGAGATTTAAGTGCTAGGGTTATAATTACCACCTTTTATCTCATGATAGGTTATCTTACAAGTCAGATTGAACTAAGTGGTACCCTAGTGGTGGATTTTGTTAGCCCATCATCGGAACCTAAAAAGTGATCAAATCAAAAGGACCGTCAATGTTTCTCCACTCGTAGAAGAATGGTAAAGTAAAATAAGTAAGCTCTTTTAGAAATCTAAATTCCTCAATTTTAAGAGATGAAACTAGTGCTCTGTCATCTAAATTGGGGAAATAACATAAAAGCACTAACAAAACCTATGTCCCCTTCGAACAACCAATGCTTTGTAAGCGGTAGTGATAAAATTTCAACTAATGTTGCCAAGAGCTGGACAAAAGATGTGGAACTGAATGATGCTAGGGTTTGGGTGCCAAGAGAACCCGGCCCATTCTGTGGAAAGTTGTTAAAGTTACCGATGTACTCACGGCTCACCTATGATAACATTAAGCCGAAAGATAAGTCTCATCTGGGATGTTCGGATAACCTTTCTGTGTGTAAAACACGTTTTCCTAAAATAAAAAACGTTACCGTTACCTTTCCTACCTCTCTGCTTTTAGGGCTATTATTGTAGGTCTCTTTTATTGCCATAATGTTACTCAAATATCTAAAATTTTCACTTTATCGGATAAGAGTATTGAAAATATATAATATAGTAATAATAAGTTTAAGAATAAAGGGGTTCTTCCATTTAAGAAAAAAATATTATTTGGTGTGTTGCCTTCCTCTATATTAGCTATCAAATTTATCAGCCTCTTCACTTGATATATAGAGCTGTTTTACGAAGTGTTTAGATGCTCTTAGTGCCACTAGATGGAATAATACGTTTGTCATGGTGGGTTATTTTCAGGTTAGTGACATTCCATTTTTTTGGGTTTTCACACATTAATAAAACAAGATCAATTTAATGGAGCAATTTTGGTTTTCTGAAGATTATACCTTCCGGGAATGGGGTGTATTTGTTTAGGTTTAGATGCTCAAATGGTATTTTAAAAGTTCTTAGAAAAGTACCTTGATTACTTTTGGGCAACTGCATTCATTTTAAAAATTGGTGCTCTGATAAGGATTGTTTAAAAGACAAATTTACAAATAATTTTCTTTTATGGGTTAAATTTTATAATCTTTCTCTAAAATTTTGGAATGAAATATATTTTAGTCATGTTGCTAGAAAAAAATGTATTTCTATGCATGCACAATCAGTGCATAAGTGAGTTACAAGTTGTAACTTGTAAGTATAAATTTTCGAAATGTTACTCTTAATTTAAACCTGTAAGTCCTACTGTAAAAAAATATATGAAAAAGAAAACCCACGTGGCCAATTAATGTGTTACACGTTCATAGATCAATTAATGTGCAATGATTTGTTAAATATCTTTAGGAGAGCCAAAAAGAAGAAAGAAAAACTACGTGGCCAAATATAACATATTTGTTGGTTTATGGTCTAGCGGAGACGTATAGAGGGTGAGAACTGAGAAAAGCACACATGTTGCATCTAATAAATAGACTAATCCTAAACAAGTGGATCGTTGTTAGAGCATGTATAAATACCTCACGTGTTGCGTTGCGTATGTGACACGTAAGTGCATAAATATGATCCGTCATAAATAAATATAATATTTTCAAAATTTTTTAAAAATAATGAAATGAATTTCGTAAAAATATAATGTTTTATTGTTATAGTAATATAAAAATACATGTATGATGATTTGTTTGGGAGATGAATTGATGTGTGAAAAAAGAGAATATTTATTTGCTTATATATTTATTTAAATTGCATTAAGTTATTTAAGTAATTATTAAATGGATAAATTAACAAAACATACTACTTTTGAAACTAAATTATCAAAAACATACTCTTACAACTTTAACTATCAAAAACATAACAAACAAATTTAAATTTAATATTGTTTATTCTTTTCTTTATCTCTCTCTCATCTTACTCTCTCTCTCCTCCATTCTTCTTTCTCACCAATTCTTCTATGTATCTCTTTATTCTTCTATCTCATCAATTTTTCTCTTTATCTCTCTCCGATCTTACTTTCTCTCTCATCCATTCTTCTATGTATATTTCTTTAATATCACACTCTATCTCTCTCCCTTCCTCCACCACGAAAATCCGTCACTAACTACCGAACACCATCTATATTATATAGATATTCATATACATATAAATACAGATATATACATACGTAATACACAAATATTACACTATTTGATACCCTGTAATATATGAAAAATATATGGAATTGGTGAGATTGTTTTCTATTTATTTAGTTTTGAGACTATAGTAAACATTGTGGCTTTCAAGTTGAAAGAGAAGAATCCATATGTATAATATTGAGAGAAATTCATATGTAGGGTATGAAATTTTGAAATTAGGGTATGAAGTTTTAAAATTAGGGTATGAAGTTTTAAAATTAGGGTATCAAGTTTTGAAATTAGGATATGAAGTTTTAAAATTAGGGTATGAAGTTTTTAAAATCAGGGTATGAAGTTTTGAAATTAGGATATGAAGTTTTAAAATTAGGGTATGAAGTTTTGAAATTAGGGTATGAAGTTTTTGAAATTAGGGTATGAAGTTTTGAAATTAGGGTATGAAGTTTTAAAATTAGGGTATAACGTTTTATAATTAGCATATGCATATTTTGAGTTTTTAATCATTTTTAGAGAGAGATGGGTGATTAACACGTGTTAGAAAGAGTTGCGATTATCCTGTGTTAGAGAGAGGTGCGATTAGAGAGAGAGAGAGTTGCGGTTAGAGAGAGATATGTTAGATTATGATTTGATTAGAATTAGAAAAATAATAAGTATATATATGTATGTTTTTGTTAATTTAACTTTTGAGGGTATGTTTTTGATAATATAATAGGGGTATGATATGTTTTTGTTAATTGCCCTTATTAAATTAGAATAGGGACATTTTTAAAAAAAAAGGGTAAAATTGGACAGTCTCAAGGTTTCTTGGTTTCCCTTATATTAATAATATGATAAAATTTTCTTAATTTTTTATAACTATATTTGTTTATTTTATTTTTATAAACAGATCATTACTGTTAGAGATCAAAAGTCTGTCTATGGAATAAACCTCCACAGTGGTCCTTACTAAAAACAAAAAAAAAACTAAACAAAGACTTGACTGTTAAACAACAGCCATAAGAGCTAGAAACTATGAACATGGAAAATAATATTTCAAGATATTGAGCACAAAAAACTCTGTCTTCTATTTTTACCTCCTAACCTTATATCTTCAAAATGCATAGATCAGATGTGATCCAATGTGAGTGATTTTTGATACCCAAATTACAAAGAAAATCAAATTCCAGTTATCAGTCCCTATACAAAATGTACCATATAGCTCTAAACACACTGGAAGTGTAAACAAACAAAAACTGAAAATAGAAAAATTGAAAATCCTCATGCGCATTGTCCCCGGCATATGTCTGTAAAAATCTGTATCAATCATTAAGCTAATTAGCAAAAAATAAGCACAACTTTTCTCAGACCTAATCCTCCTTAAAAAGTTACCTTTAAATCAAAAAATTAGCTTTAAAAAACTATCCTCATAAGCTTTAAAGATATATTCTTATCATGTGTACCATGATACAACAAACCATCCAAAAGTAGTATGCATAAAATAATCACAACAATTTCTCAAACCATGTCCTCCTTTATAAGTTGTCTTAAAAATGCACTAAGGTTTATAAAAAGATCATCATAAGCCATAAAGATCCATAGATCATGTAGCATCAAACTTACTCTTATCAAAGGTTTTGTAGACCTCATTAGTTTAAAACTTTCATATATATTGAAATAACTGTCCTTTAAAGCAAAAGCAGCAATTTACTTACACTTTTTTTTTTCTTCATATTTAACCTAATTAGCATCACTTTTATATTTTTAGGTTAACAGTTTAACTTTATACATTTTTCAGCTTCTCTATCAAATTTATTATCATAACTAAATATTAATATATTATATTATACTTCTATCAATTTTTTTCAACCCAAATTAATTTACTAGAACAAGCACATTAAATAACTTACAATTTTTCTCGTATTTAAAATAAAAAGTTCACTTTTACAACTTATAAGAAAACGTTTTGCTTTATATAAATTATCAGTTTTTTTTATAAATTTCTCTATCACAACTATACAATCAGGGGGGAAGCTAAGTGGGGACGATCGGGTGCCACGGCATCCCCCATAATTTTAGAAATCCCAAGTGACGCAATTTTTTTTTAGTACAATTTCTTTTTAGGTGTAGATTTGGCATCCCCATAAAAATATGTTACTTGTACATATATTTTGGCACCCCCCATTTACACATCATGGCTTCGCCCCTGTATACAACTCAATCTTTTTGTTATTTTATTAATTTATATGTGAAAACTACAAATAAAAGAGAGAGAATAAGAGAAATTATTATTTTAATTATAATGGAACATCTTGATATTTTATATTTGAGTGATATTTGAGTTCATGTATATTTAAATTAATAGATAAGAAAACTGACGCGTATAAAATTTTAAAACAATCTCATAATATTTAAAATAAATTGATGATATAAGGGAACTGATGTGAGTGTTCTTAGACAGAGAGTGTTTTTTTATCCAAAAAATATGCAGCATAGGTGTTCTTGGGTAAATCCATTGCCCTGAAAGTCATAAAATCCATACCATTTGACCCCATTTTTGCTAAATCATCCACAACTTGATTCTGTTCTCTAAAAACATACATAATTGTTGAGCAAATATAATCCATCAAGGCGGTAATATCTTCCTATAATGTAGAAAACTTAATGTCTGGAGATGAAATATTGTTCTACCATTTTATAATCATTTCAGAATTAGTTTCAAAAAGAACATTGTTTATGTCGACAGTGTAACAAATAGATAAACCATTTTTAAGACTCATACGTACAGCATAGGTATTAATATGGTTTCCAATATAACTTGCAAAACCTAAGTATTAGAAAACCCTTATGATATATTAAAATATCACCACACCCACTGTATAGACAGTTCTGACCAATAGTTTTGTGGACTTTAATTAAACTACACCAAGTCTGCAAGCTTCGATGTGATAATAGTCAAACTATTAAAAGATTTATGTCAGCAGTAAGACCCTAGTGAACCGTGACTGCATATATTTCTTCTTATGATATTTTTATAGTCATATGGTTTGGATGGGAATATAGTAGTGGAAATTATGAGTTAATGTAAGTGGCATAGTCAGTATTCTTGTTAATGTTGCTACATGTTCATTTGGATTATGACTTTATGAGTCAGTTTAATTATTCTTTTATAATTATAGGAAAGATATTTGAAATAAAAAGTAGTAAGTGAAGGTGTCTAGAAAAACAAAAACAAATTTGCTCAGGACGTAAAGGGGTTTCAAGCTAGCGAGGGTAATGTGATTTTGCTTGTTAAATTGCAGGATAACTTTAGTAATTACATGTACAGGACAAGCATTTTTATTTCCTGCTCTACATCACAATTTACAGATAGTTTGCTGTCGAAGTAATTAAATTTTCTTGTTAGCAAATTTAAATTTTTGAGAAGCTTGGTTATAATGAGAAGCTTCTTTAGCGGGAAACTGGGAATAGCGCCTTCTTCATCACTTTTTAGCAAAATAACTCATCCGTAAATGTCCTGCTTTAGAATGATGTTTGTGGACAAAGTTTTTAACCTCAAACAATGTACTTAATCAAGCACTCGGTGACTGGGGAGAAATTGGTAAATAAGGGTTTAATTGGTTAATTTTATTATGTTATTTATACGTATGGTATAGTTAATTATTTATTTATACTTTTAATGATTCGACTAGGTCGTCATGCGGTTTGAAAACATAACCTGAACGGCTGAACCAAACACACAAAGTTAAATGTGAAGTTTTGTAGTTTAAACGCAACCCGCAAAAACTTCACGTTGAGTTTCAAACTGAAATATTACCGTTACTTCTAAAGCAAGTTATATGGGCCATAAAATCATATGTTTAAAATGGGCCACCTGGGGTCTTAAGCCCAATTCAAAGAAAATTAATGTACCATTAGTTAATAATAAAAATAGACTTAAATATATCTGATAAGAGTCAAGTGTTCTGAGGTCTAAAAAAACTGAACTTATTTAATTTTTAGTCTATTGTTTAAATTTATTTAAGTTTAAGTCTATGCCCAATACAAAACAAAATTCATGATTTTCATCCGTTTTTTTAAAATACAAATTATTGACTTGCAGTAACAGATTTTACGTCTAAAATTAATCATTCACATTTAAATAAAATTATATATGTAAAATATAGACTATTGACTCAAAACTCATAATTTTCATATGTTTTTATATTTTCATATGTTTTTTAAAATACAAATTACTGACTTCTACTAACAGATTTTACGTTTAAAATTAAAATTTCACGTTTAAATAAACTTGTACATGTAAAATATAGATTATTGACTTGTATAAATACAAATTTTAACGTTTCATCTCTTTTATATATTCATCTATTTTTATATTTTGGACTAAAACTTAAATAAGTTTTATTTTTTTGACCTATTTAATTAAAGATAAAAAAATTTGGACCGGACAGCAAATTGCCCATCTAATAAGTCGTTAGAGAATAATTTAGGAATGTTGTTTTACACTTTATAGTTTATGTTAAGAAAAACATCCATTCGCAGAAGAAAAAAGTGGAGATAACTTATATATAACAAGGCTCGCAAGTGTATATATATTCATGAAAAGGTACAAAATTCACAAAAATCAAAGTACATGCCCTACAATCATGAAACCAACATACAACGGAAGGGGACTGCAATATCTACACGTAAGACAACATGTCCTCCTACAATTATTTCGTATGTGTGACAAAAATCTCAAATTTATACCATCAATAACATCCCCCACCTCTTGTGCCTACCGTGTCTGTTGTGTCTACCACGGCTGTTGTGCATGCCTACGCCAAATTCTCTCCGTATGTCGTATACAGCACAATAAATGTAACGACCCGGTCGTCCGATCGGACCGTCATCATCTGTTTTCTACCATTAATATTGTCCGCTTTAGCTCAATTTCACTAGCGTGTGAATTTTGATGCCGCTAATGTTATACTAATACCTTAATAAGGGGATATTATAAATAATTTATAAATTACCTATATTTAAAGAAATTCACCCGATGAAGATGGAATGTGGAGAGGTGCACAAGTTTTATGATTACGATTCAATAATGCAATTCGGGAAGGCACGCTACAAAAGAAGCTTAACTACAACAAAAAATAGTGATAGTAGGATAGATTATACGCTTGATATGAAATGGAAATAAGGCATACTTCAATTTTGTTCACAGATCTTGTCATATTACGACCGATTTATGACATATTTGACAAATTTTGATGTTTTTAACTAGGTCGACGCCTAAGCTCATGAATTTTTTCTAGTGGTTCGGGTCAACCCCGGTAGTTATGTCCTAAGAGACATGAGGTATTTATTGAAAAAAATATGAAGCTAATTTTTATTTTTTATCATCAAAGGGGTTATAAGTGGAGAACTAACTCATGTTATATATCTTCTTTTTTTCTAGAAATGCTAATAATATCAAAATGAATATTTATAAAAGAAATCATTCCTTAAAAGAAGAAAAATATCTCTCTCTCAAATCTATCCCCATTTACTCCAAACCCTATCCACTGCCTGTCTAGGTGCGGGGGTAGTGTTTCGGCACCCTTCTACTCCTAGGCTCCATACCGTAATACTCTATCGATGTTCTCTGAATGAATCTGTGTTAATTTTTGGATTCTGCTTATTTTTATCCCTCTATTAAATTTCTCCACTTTTACAATGAGCTCCTCTTTGTCCTCCTATTTGAATACTCAAAAATTGTCCAGTTTCTATAATAAGTTAGAAAGATATCCTTGTAAAATTATCTTTAGTATTCGTTAATTAAAACTGGATAATTCTTTAATGATCAACAAAATTATATTTTTGCAATTTATAAGTTGTCGTGTCTGGCCGAGTCGTGTCCTATATTGTACTATAAATTTAGCGTTCATGTCCGTATAATATTATTGTGTCTTGTCAGGGAGCCGCACACGAATTAGTGCATCCGGTATATAGAGATTGATAACTGACAAGTTTCAGTGGGTTCACTATAAAAGTTTCAGTGGAAACCCACTCCCTACTCGAAAATTTACCTTTGTTAGGTGCTCCTCCCAAGATCCTCCTATAAATTCACGCGACATAGCATTCATGGATGTTCTTTACGGTGAAGATCCAAATACCATTTATTCAAACTTAAAAACCATCAGCTGCAGCCTTGTTGTGAAAGTCTTATCTTGTAAACAAAAAACAGCTCCTTGTAGATGAAGATGTTATGTGTAGCCTACAGATGTGGGCACAGCTTAAGGACCCTATCAAATTTCGATATGGAGATCATATTCTTAGATATGCGTGGTTTTTTCATCTTGGAGAAGATCTGATCATTTTTTTAAGAGATGTCAGACTCAGCATAATCGGTCTTCATGACCAAAAACAAGCATTTGGTGGCGGTTTGGATGATGTTGCAATTATCCAATCATTTACTCATGGAAAAAAATCCCTCTGCGCAAAATTGACTAAGTCTATTGTACCCAAGGATGGGGAAGAATTTAAACGTCTTGTCATGGCTGATGTGGACTTTTTCGAGAAAATGCTCATAGATCTTCTTGTCTTACCCAATGGCGATGTTGAAAATTACAAAGAGTGGTCTGAATGGTTTGGCTGGGAAAATGATGAGAGAATAAATATGCTATTAGAGGATCTAGAGAGCTCTTTTAGGACTCAAGTCACCCCCGAAATTGAGCGTAAACGAGAAGAAATGATGTTTCGCTTGCGGTGTTTTCATTATATATGCTCAACAAGATATTTGGCTTGGAAAATGCATATTGCTATGTATGCTTTGTATCCGCTTTTGCACGGATCAACGGTTTAACATTAAACTAATGTAATCTTTTAACTTTTGGGTTCGCTAGTTTTGATAATGAACAACTTATAATTTTTCGAAAATATATTTTTCTTATTTTTGTTTCAACTTTTTGGGTGTAAAAAAAAACATATCGCAGACGGAAATAGTGATAGATTTTGCTTTCCAACATTCTAATCGGGAACGACGTGGTGACGGATTTCAGCCTTACTAACATATATTGTCATTTAACGACATATTTACGACATATTTGACTGTTCAAATTTGGAGTGTTTTGTCAAATTCTCTTGCATATGACGACCTTTTTGAGACGGAGAGAATGTTACTATCTTGGAAAATATCTTATAAAGAATTGTGGCCTATGGGGCTAAGCAACTATAAATTGGTAAAAGAGTCAAGTAGATGATATTTGCCCTTTATTTTGAAGATTATTATTTCTTAAACGTTACCATAATGTAATTTCTTTTACCGTCGTTACTCGTTATCCATTAGCTATTGTCTTTTCTAGGAAACGAAGAGAGAAACAGCACCTGAGTTTCCAAGAAAGATTATTATTTGCCATTTTTTTTTTCCAAGAAAGATCTTTTCACAAAGTAGAAGTGGAAAAGAAGCCTAGCTTGTTTTGTTTCGGGTGACCTTAACTAGTAACCAAACGATACTCATATAAAATAGTATAAACTAAGCTAATTAGTCTTCCACGAGTTTTTTCTTTATTTCGAAGGTATATATGAAAAGATTCTACACATTCACACCAAGAAAGGGCAGACAAAAAAAAGTCTGATATAGTGGTATTGTATAATATAGAAAACTTTCACCAGAAATATTCTAAGACCTCACCCCAGCAAATTGTTGCACAAGTTCAAACCCAAGAATTAAAATGTTAAGGTAGCTAGCCAGTTCCAAAAAGAAATTTCACTTGTCAATTCTCGTTATAAGTTAAATTTGTAAGCATAAATTATGGGTACAAATTTAACCTTTAAAGGTGGTTCGTTATTGCCTTAAGCCCTTAACTGCATCACTAGCCTCGGTTGTGTTGCATCCACTGCAACAACTAATCTTTTGGTGGCGGTTTGTAAATTAATTGTCTTTAAACTTTTAGCAACGCATGGAGAAATAGCGGTCCAGAAACCGTCTCAAAAAATATTAAAGATGTTTTATTACTTTAAAGCGATTAAAAATCGCTTTTATTGATGATATTTAACGCAACGATTGTACATATGCTCCTACATTTTTGTGGTGGTTAAACAAATTACAAACTTGACATGTTTGGACTGTTTAGGGATCGAGATACACATTTATTTTTATAGTAATACAATTATTGTTAAGTTTTCAACCTGACATTGTAGATTTTGTAACTAAAAATGGAAATGCCAAGTAACCTTGCCTTTTCCCCTCAAAAAAAGAAAAAGAAACAGTTGCCCTCCCTTTATGCTCGTTAATAAAGTTAGCTTATGTTAAAATTATGCAAGGAATCTTCACTTTTAGCTATTAAGTGATTTTTATCACTTTAGCAATACCAAACCCATGTATACCACATAAGTTTGAGAGAAAATTAGCTTTTACGGATTTATATTCAAACTAATGAATCTCTTAAGGAGATATATTCGAAGTTAATTCGAGTTCTACCAAACATTTGAAAATCAGATGATAATTATGTCCCTGCGGAAATGTAAAGATCTTACTGATGTTATCCTAAAATATAATCCTTAAATTTGTACTTTGAACAAAGTACGAATTATTTGTCTACTGGACACACTCACACAATCCATGAATCAGTGTTTGTTTAACCACCAAGATACTTGTTTGCTATTTTATTGTTAAATTATCGACTATTGTTGTTAACCCATAACTGCTTACAATATACAGTACAAGTTTTCTAATCCAAACGATCATCGTAATAGTTGGTGTTTAGGGCCTTTGATATTGTTAAAGTATCTACAATTTTAATTATGTTGACACAGCACATATTTTCTTATCTGTATGATTAGCTTGTTCAATTATTGAGATTTATACTTCTTTATGCAAAGTGACATATTCATCAAATATAATAGCATTATCTTGACACATAAAGTAGAGTTTAGATGCCGTATAGGCTTATAGCTCTAATATCGATCTCACACTTCCCCCCCTAATACTCTCATGCTGTTCATAACTTTATTATATATTCTTTCACCAACACACAATAAGGACGTGCCTTGTCGAATTTGATGTAGTATTACTATTTACTAGCGACCTTATGAAGTGGTGTCGCTGTCACATTTGCAAGGTGAGAGCTGATGCGGGCTGAGCTCAAGTCAAAACATATCTAATAAAATAAGCGGTCCAATTTTGTACAATTTAACGAAACTTCAAATTTCAATCTAGCCCAATCCAATTCATTAGAAGCGGTTTGAGTTCGGGTTAAGTTCATGATTTTTTTCATTTTGGTCCTTAGACTATATTGATTACAACCCTAAAAATAAATTAAATGAAAATAAAAATAAAAATAAAAATAAAAATCCAAAACTTCAATATTAAACATTTAGGAGCCAAAGAATAGTAGTTTTACATAACATTTCAGAATATGCTCATAACCTAATACAACTATCCGAATATGAAGTTAAAAAAGACCAAAACGGTCAACAAAAACATGCAACATAAACCAAAAGTATCAAAAAAAAAAACTTAATGTTGTAAATAAAAAAATGATGTGTGTGAAACCCAATGTCCTTGGTCAATGTGAATGGTGATATTGTGGGAATTAATTAGGGTTTAATTTATTAATTTTGTAATGTTATTTTTATGTATAAAAGAGTTAATTATTTTATATTTTTTATGGTTTGGTTCAGTTTGATATGCGGTTTGAAATTCCTACCACAATTCAACCTGCATATTTCAATGTGAATTGGGTTGAGTCGGGTTTATATTTTACAAGTTTAACCCGACTCAACCCGTAACGGGTTGGTTTTTGTCTCGACTTGGGGTTGGATGATTTTTGGCCCACCCTAATGTGAGCTCAATAACTAGTGGTGAAAATTAATAAAGAAATTTAGTATAAACCACCTGATATTTGTTTGATGCAAATTAATTAATATTTTTATGGAAAGAAGGGGGACTAATACCCAAATTAGGTGTCAACGTACGTAACACAACGATTTTAAGCTCTTATCATTCTATTATATATATATATATTATAATAATTCAACCCAAATTAGCCATTTTTTTCTTAAAAATACCCATATATCTTTATATTAATTATAATAATACCATACTCCCATAAAAATATAAAAAGTAAAAACTAATAAAAATATATATATTTATCCCTTTTTAACAAATAAAAATTCTTTTAAATCTAAAACTATATTTTTTTTTGTATTATTCACATATTTAATTTTATCATAACTATACATATTTTTTATATTTTTATTGCGTTACGCGACGCACACGCAACGCGTGGGGCACGATTACTAGTAAAAAATATTTATATAGTCTTTTACTATTTTTTTATTCAATCAGTTAACATATATGCATTAGTTAGTTGTCCATTTTTTTAGTTTCGAATTTTTTTACGTTCTTATAATTTTTTTTTTATTTAATTGTGTTTTGCGAGAATTTTAAAACCCAAAATATCAAAATTATGTAAAAACAACGTATTTTTCATCAAAAGTAATAATACAAACGGATATAACTGGTGTATTTATAATATACCCCCCTTTCCTATAGACATAGTCTTTTAACATTATTTTTCTTGATTTTTTTTTTTAGAAAGGTGGCACAATTCGGGTGGATTCTATTTTTGAAAGCGAGTATATTATATGGGACCACAAATTTAAAAGACTACATATAAACGCAATATTTAAAAACACCCCATGTTTTGACCAAAAAATCGATTTAGTCTTGAAATTTCTACCTTTAACCTGTTTAATCTGTCACCTACAAGTAAAGTCATCAAATAATTAATCAGTTTGTCATGTTTTGGACCATTTTGTCTTTAGAATGCATTATATCAAGACAAAATATATAAAGAAATTGATCGGTTGGAAATATTTGTTTCAAAATAGGACCATTATCAAATTCCAAATTTTTACATTTCCAATAATCAAATATTGTTACATCATTAACTTGCTAATAAATTCTATTCATATATATATATATATATATATATATATATATATATATATATATATATATATTAATTAAAATTATATTTGCAATTCACAAAACAGTGTAACATGTATCCCGAAACAAGCAAGTGCCTTGTTCCATAATTTACATTTTTTTTAATTTGGTAGTTTCTTCTTTGTAAATCTTTGTATTTTCTGAAACAATTTTTTTTTCTAAGAGTCGTATATTCAAACATGATCTTTCTGCAAACAAAAGTAAACTTGACATGTGATAATTAAGATTCAGTGACTAAATTAATGTAGTTGAAATTAAAATGTATTTACGCTTACCTTTGGAAGCCAAATTTTGTATAAATCAATTTTAATTTAACGGAATTACTACTATTAAAAAACTGGATAAATTAAATGGATAAAACTATTAAAACTTTTGATGACTATTGTCATAAAAAGTCAAAGCTCAAATTTCCCTACTCAAAACGTAAAATCACATATAATTTACTTCAATTCTGATGTGCTTGAGATCGGGGTGCACAAATGGAGATACGATATTTCAGTTCCTATTGACAAATCACAAATGATACAACGAAGAAATTTCTACATAAAGTATTGAAAATATCATATAAATTTCTACATAAAAGTAGTCTAAACGTTTGTAATTGTTTTTACAGGCTTACGGGGTTCCATTTTATGGCCAACTTTTTTGATGGGGGATTAAGCTTAACCTCATGTAAATGTACAGTAATGACGAGTTAAAAAACATAAAATGCAATACATTCCTCATCAATCAATTTTTTTAATATTACAGGATTTACAATTATGCTAATTATGTTCAATGAAAAATCACTGTCGTATGTGACATGAAAACTCAGAAGACTAAGAAAACAGATCAACCAAGAGACATGCCAAAGCTAATATTTCTTTCAATTTTTCACGTATATGCACGCCGAAAAGAGAAATTTGTACAGTTCGGCTACAATTTATTTCAATTTTCTTTTACAACAGTTACAAAAATAATATCGGACCGGTCCCAGAAATATGGTACAGTTGATCCTATACAAATTGTACATGAAGTGGATCATATTTTCGGAACAGAGGAAATATATTGTATATAATTAGCATAGGCAAGGGGATGCCACAGTCGGATAAGATGCAATTTCGGAGAGCGGACCTTTTAGCACCTTATTTAACTTTGAGGTACCTCTTACTAAACTATTCGGGAAATACTGATCAAACCCCTTACAATTTTTAAACTAATTCTAAAAAACAAAAATGTCACATTATTTCCTGCTAAAAACTACAAGGCGATAAGACATGATTCAAATAATCAAAAGAAGATAGTTAACGAAAGATAGATTACCTTGAGTAAGTCCGATCTTGTACATGTGATCCTTGACTATGTTTCATATATATTAGGAAAAGATGAAGACCAGTAATTTCGCACATATATTGTGTAGCATTTAGTCTGTCATTTAGAAGATGGTGAGTGCACCGGCTACGCATACGGAGGGCCGAGAGGCCAGCTAAGATGGGCCATTCAAGGTCACCAAGTACTAGGGGTAGTAGTAGGGTTAGTGGGGAGATATATGGGAAAATGGTAAGTTTAATTAGTCGGAATTTAAATTCATCAGACAAACCATTTGGGAGACATTCATCAGAATGGTTTTAACAACTCTGGATCCCGTGTATTATTTCGTAAATTAAATTGGAATAAACATGTACTTAGCTGAATTGGTAACACTCTTCGTATTATTTAAGAGGTCATTAGTTCAACTATTGGCCATATCATTTTTTTTCATCCACATTTTTAGATTTTAATTAATATAATAAAAATGTAGGTTTTTTCCATCATTAAAATAAAAATAAAAATCGTAAATTAAACTGGTGTCCGTCAGACCATCATGCGTTATTTTCTAGTTTTCAATTTTGTAATGCATGTTATACATTGACCTATATGCTTGTTAATCTTGTACGAAATTCTAAGGTAGAGATAACAGAATATTTATTCCTAGTGTTGGTAAGCCAATTTATTTTCTTGAAAAATGCAGCCAATTCATAAACTAGTCTTATATCCATAATACGAATAGATTCGTGGTGCGAGTATAATATGGTTAGATGATTTATGAAACGTATCGGAAAGGGTTCAAAATTGATGGTTATTGTATTTGAAACTTATGGTTTTAGAGGAGATCATATAGTGAACTCATCGATGTCTTTATCTCCTTTATTTTGTCACGTTTGAGTTTGGGGAGGTCTAAAGATGCATTGTACTAGTTATTGAAATATAACTTTTGTTTAATTTGGCTCCAGTCTGGTGTAGTGTCGTAGGGGTTTAGTTTAATTAATCATTATAATGTGTTTCTTATAAAAACCTGTAATTTTACAATTTCTAGTTCTTATTAATTATAAACTTTTTAAACACATATGCAACTAAATTGTAACTAATAAATGTTTTTTGTCCGAAAAAGAGTGAAAGCAAGGCACTAAAAAAGATAACATAAGTAAACTCAGTACACAAAATTAAGTTTTTCTTCAAAAGTCGGGTTATAAGTGTTTTTTCTATCCAAACGAAAACCGACAAAGTCAGTATCAGCATTGTCTTACAGATCAAATGATGCATAATAAAGATAAGAAAATTATTGATCACGTGTACTATAAAATATCTAAAAATGCATCTAGCGTCTATAACATGTCATTTATTAAGACATGATTAATACCTTAGCTTGCACATTTCGGGGCCTCTCTCGGGCCACCCAAATAAACTGGGTTACTTGGCTTATGGAGAGGTCGGCCAGCTTCATTATTGCTTTTTAAAGGAAATAAAATATTTGATAATTATAAAGAGATTGTGAAAGGAAGAGGTCCAACTGAATAATTTAAAATTAGAAACATGGTAAAAATGATGAAAAGACAACAGGGAAATTATGAAAAAAACGCAAATAAAAAGCCACGATGCCTTGTATCTGGATGGGAGAATAGTGCCAAATATGCCGATAACAAAGTGTCTACACCCCATTGAACCAGCAAATTGGAATCAAAAGATGTTCTCACCACTATTATATGAATTTTCGAATAAAGACTTGATAGAACACAAAAATCAGACCCGAATATTTTATTCGGGTCATAATCAACCCACTTTATAAATGGGCATCCAACGCTTAAATGGGTCATCTCTATTTTATTCGGGTCATAATCAACCCACTTTATAAATGGGCATCCAACGCTTAAATGGGTCATCTCATATTGGTTGTAGGGATTGAGGGGCTACAACACAAAGCCCAAGCCCAATCAAAGGGGGACCCTTGTCTGAGAAATCCCTGGGATGAAGACATTTGTCACTATCCTAGAAGGCGCAGTTGCCTATAAATAGCCCACTACCCCTCCTAGAAAAGGACCAGAAAATCTATCCAAAAAATATAGAGAGAAGTTAAGAAAAGAGAGAAACTAACCAAAGCATATCACTTCAAGAAACAAACCGAGAAAAGACAGCCGAGCATCGAATAAAAGAGGAGAAAGATCAAGACGAGGGATTAAATAGTTATATCGAGCATAATCGTAAAATCGGAATACGAATCCGAACAAGTGTAATAGTCCGAACAAGGACAAGAATCCGAGTCATAAAAAAGATCAGGAAGCATCATTTATTCTCGATCGATTTGTCATTTTATCTTTGTTGAAAAGCCTAACGCAACCGACCAAAGTTATGGCTTTATCAAATGGCGCCGTCTTCGGGAATCATCTAGTTCCCAACTAGTTTAGAATTCGAATACCAATACTCTGCCAGACGAGCGACAATGGTTACCAATGTAGAGGAAACCCATCCCGAGATAGTAGAAACCAATAACCAAAACACACAAATTAGCCAACAAGACCTCGACGATCTACTCGCTATCCGCGACAGATATGAAGCTATCCAATCCGGAAACCAACCAACAAACTCCTACGCAAACCAAGAACAACCGGTCGAACCACCCCGACATTTCATCGAAGGAATTGTCGACGAACACATTTCGTCCTCGGAGGACGAACAAGACGTGCCCGTATTAAGGCGTGCACGAAGACGCTTAACCGGGTCCCAAGCAGGGCCGAGCTCAAGAGTCCCTTTGCCCACGACCTCGGTCAACTCTGGTGCCCGTTTACAAACGGACGAGGCTCATCAGTTTGGCATGCCCGAGGAACGTGTACTCGGACAGTCGCCACGACTGCCGACTAATTCTCCGAGGATGATTACACCACCCACGGTGGAGGTACAACATGTCGTTCCATTAGCCGATGAAAGGAACTACACACAGCTACAAGCTCAGCTGGCGGCATGCATGACGGCCATGACAGCGGCCGGCATCGTATTGCCAGTCATCCAACCCAACAAAGACCCACGCCATGAAGTGGAAGATTCTGCCTACAGGGCCGCCCTGGAGGCAGCGGGTCGGCGAACCGATACAAGAGTCCCCCACCAAGGGGGCAATGTCCCAATAACTATCGTCCATCCGAACACACATACGGAACGTGTCCACACAAACACGAAGGACGATAGATATCCCGATTACAGGATCGGGGAGGGATATGGCCCACCACCACATCAGGAAGGATACCCTCCCCCCTACCAAGTCACGGATGACGCGTTCCAACAGGCTTGGAACGTATGCCAAGAAACCCCGTGTGCTGAACAGATCACGCGGTACCGCAATCCTATGGGGTTCGTCATCCCCGAATTCAGGCTCTATGATGGAAAGAGTTGCCCTATCGACCATCTGAGGCACTACAAGACGAAGATGGAACTGTGGAGTGACGACCATGCACTGATGTGCAAATTTTTCAAAAACAGCTTGGGTCAAGAGGCTTCGTCATGGTATCATAACTTACCACGGGGCTCCATTAGAAACTGGGCAGAACTGCTAAGAGCGTACTCCACCCGGTACGCTGCTCATCGAAAAAAGAAGGTTAGTATCGAAACCCTTCTTAAAATGACGATGATGCCAAATGAAAGGCTCAACGATTACTGCATACGTTTCATCGACGTAGCAAACCAGATTCCACGATACGCCAATAATATAGCCATCCAAAATTTTATCAATTCCATCCCTAATGGCTATTGGGCGAGAAGGAAGTTCATAGGCAAAAACTTCCCGACCACTGATTCCCTGCTAGCCTATTGTACCCACCTCACCGATAAAAACGACGAACTGCGTTTCCTAAACCGAACTCTACCAAGAAGAGAGTCGGTCCGTGAGGCACAGGTGGGTCGCAAAAGAGTTAGAAATAGCAGGGGAGAAGCATTCCAACCGACCAGAAAGGGCAAAGAGCCCGAGGTCCATAGCAGGGGAGAGCGACCACGAGCACTAGAGCCTAAACCGCTCCAGATTGCCTACCCAACACCGACCAACGAACATAAACCGCTCCAGCTCGCCTACCCGATGCCACCCAAGCCATTTCAACAGGTTCGGCCCCAAGAGAGGGAACTCCGAAACACTTTCGGACCGGTCGAACTGCGATACACTTTCAACCTGTCTGCTGAAGATATCCTCAAGGAGATATGCAGAGAAAGTTGGTATTCCCGACCACAACCGATCATCTCTCCCCCCAGTCAGAGAGATTCCAAGCTCTTCTGCGCATATCACGAGGATCACGGCCATCTCACTGAGCATTGCCGTAACCTACGATGGAGAATGAACCAGTGGGGCGATGCAGGATATCTAGCCAAGTTCATCAAAGGAGCTGGGAATAAAGGCAAACAACTGGCCATCGAGGGATCTGACAATCGGCAAGGCAAAACGATCAATGTCGTTCATATGTCACGACCCAAGGGCCCAGGCGGGGAACGATCACGACAACGGCAGCTGGCCCACTTTAGCCAAGTAGCCAAGACATCACAGGCGTCGACTTCAAAACGACAGTGCACACCACGACGATATCCGCCCATTTCTTTTTCGGATCTTGACGAAGAAGGGGTGATATACCCCCACGGTGACGCCATTAACCTCCGTGTTCAAATCGGCCTAGACACAGTCGGCAGGGTACTTGTCGACCAAGGAGCCTCTTGTGATATCATGTACAAAGAGCTTTTCGACAAGATGGAACTCAAGCTGCAAGATCTTCAGCCTACCGATGTCACACTGATCGGATTCATCTCCGAAACGACCAAACCTTTGGGTAAGATCGTCCTCAGTGTCACAACAGGGTCCATGTCGGTTCCCGTGGAGTTCTTAGTGGTCGACGACCATTCTGGGCACAACGCAATATTGGGCCGACCTTGGCTACATGCCATGAAGGCCATACCCTCGACCTATCACCAAAAGGTCAAATACCCGAATGATAGGGGGGCGATCGAGACAGCCAGAGGATGTCAAGAAGATTCAAGACGCTGCGAGGACATCACCGCGACCCTCCAAAAACAACGAAACCCTGTGGAACAACCCACCAGCACAAAGAAGCTGATCAGCCAAATATCCAAAGCCGAAAGGGTTGTCGAAGAACAAGTAGGAGAGACACTTAGGAAGGTGTATATCCCGGATATGGACGAGGAGCACTATTTCCTCCTCGGCGATAACCTTCCGAAACAGGAATCCGAGGAGTTAGAAGCGTTCCTTTTCAGCAACATTGATAAATTCGCCTGGAGCCCTAAAGACATGCCGGGCCTAGACCCCACTACAGCATGCCACCACCTAAGTGTAAACGCCGAGTACAAGCCAATAGCACAGAGAAGCAGAAAAGTCTCGGTACAGCACAGAGCAGCTATAGTCGCTGAAGTACAAAAGCTATTGGAGGCTGGAGCCATAAGGGAGGTTTACTATCCAAAATGGTTGTCCAACCCGGTCGTCGTCCCTAAGAAGAACGGGAAGGAAAGAGTCTGTATAGACTTCACCAACCTCAATAAAGCCTGCCCGAGGGACCACTTTCCCCTTCCGAGGATCGATCAACTGGTGGACGCAACAGCAGGAGCGGAACGGATGACCTTCCTTGATGCGTACACGGGTTAAATTATGAAAAAAACGCAAATAAAAAGCCACGATGCCTTGTATCTGGATGGGAGAATAGTGCCAAATATGCCGATAACAAAGTGTCTACACCCCATTGAACCAGCAAATTGGAATCAAAAGATGTTCTCACCACTATTATATGAATTTTCGAATAAAGACTCTTTAAAATAAATCGTCATGCGATGCAATCCTAATTAATATGAACGGTTCTGGTAAAATGTGTTCTGTGGACACATGGTAAGATACAATTAATATAGTATTTCTCTTGTTCTCGATTAATTGTTCTTTACGAAATTACGTGCAATTTTGACCGACTTATAACATGTATCAAAATTATCGCAATGAAAATTTTCAAAACAAAATCATATAATTTAATGTTTGAACTATATGATTAACTTTTAAAAAATTTTATTCCGATAATTTTGATACAAGTTATTGACCGGTCAAAATTGCACGTAGTTTCGTAGTGGACAATTAATTGGAAACGGATGGAGTAACAAGTATTTACATAATAATAGCATCAAATGTAACAATGTGTATAAAACAATCATAATTATTACTAATAGATTATGAAATTTAACAAATTGTGTAATTGTGATTTTGAAAATTAAAACTAAATTTACAACACAATAAAAGCCTAAATATAATATTATGATTTTGAAAATTAAAATTAAATTATAGAACCTTATATATTGAGACGGTCATAAAGTTAAATATTATTTAAAAATGTTAAAAAAATTTAATGATTTTGATATATTATATTTGACGGAATATTACAACACAAAAAAAATTCAAATATAATATTACAGAATCTTAGTTGATAATACCCTAAATTTAAATATTAATTAAAAATATTAAAAAAAATTAATAATTTTAATATATTTTATTTATCGAAACAAAATAATGTCTAACATATGCCCTGTGGACACGGGTTAAATTTTCCCTAATACGAATGGAAATGAATTAAAATGATGTTATCGCGCAAGCAAGAAGCAAAAAAAAAGGTGATACTGTTGAAATGAATGGGGATAAATGCTATAAATTTTATCGAATTAAAAGTTACTACACCATTAATCATACCTTATAAAGAAATAATAACCCCTTACCAAATACTAACCACAAAAATATAATAAATTATAAGGCATACTATAAAAATAAATTAGTGCCAATAAAGCTTAAAAATTCCTCAATATAAAAGTCATGAAACCCATTTCTTATAATACAAAATAAATATACACATAAAAATCCATTACTTTTACGAGTTATGACTAAAAATCATATTTACTTAAATTGAAACGGAGATAAAAATTAAATAAATAAAGGAGTGTTCCCTTTTGGTATCACTCTTGTGCTTTATTTTGTAGGGTTTTTCATCACCATTTTTATTACGCAATAATAAATAAATAAAAATATAGAATTTTTTAGCATTGAAAAAAAAAAACGTTCCTTGGACCAAAACAGTTACACTACTATAAAAACCCTATTAATTACTTACTAGTAGAACCTCTGTAAATTGATACTCGATAAATTAATAAACTATCTAAAATAATATTTTTCTGCCGGTTCCGATTTGGGTAAATGTAAAAAATCGCTAATTTCGATAAATTAATAAGATAATAAATTTTTAAAAGATCGTTATATAAATATTTGGTCCCATAAAAATAAAAAATTAATAATTGTTCAAAATCACAAACATTAATATGGCGATTTAGTGAAATATGATTCAACCGTCATTTTATTTTTCTTAAAATTTAAATCTAGCTGGAGCTCATTCTAGTTTAATGTATCCAATGTATATTTTTAGTTTGATAAACTCTTTAAAATGTAACAAAACTTATATATTAGTAAGTGAATTGGTTTATTTGCACTTTTCTAATGAGTTTAACGAGTGTTCATAGTAAAATATAATTAGTTTCATGTTATTAACGAGTTTATTCATTCAATCAATAAAAAAACTTTTTTAAAATGATAAGTTATTAATTAATACCTTTATAAATTAATAAGTTTCTTTAGTATCAAGAATTAGGCCCGGGCGAAAACCCGAAAAAATCGAACCTAACCGATAATCGAACCGAAAAAGACCGAAAAAATTTCGGATCGGTTTCGGTTTTCAATAAAACCGAACAGAAAAAGACCGAAAAACAAAAAAAAACCCGAAAAAAATGAAACCGGACCCCTTTTTTTTTGTCCAAAAAATAAAAAGACCGAAAGCAAAAAAAACCAAACCAAAAAATATACTCGGTTTCTGTTTTACCAAAAATCGAATCGAACCGAACCGAAACGAACCTAACGCTACCAAAAATATTAATTTTATAAAAGGTTTTAGTGCAATTTAGAAAGAAAGAAAAAGGAGGAACTGAAAATGAAAGGGAAATAATAATTTAATAATCCATAATAAAGAAAAGAGAAATAAGGGAGAGTCGGTTCCTTGCACCCAACGTATCTTAGGCTCGGAACCAAGCCTATGAGGATAAGAACAATCTCTCTCTCTCTCTCTCCCTCTCTAAATTAGTCTTCTCCTCTTCTTCACCGCCTCCACTTGAAAACCCCCTCTCATCTTTTCTTTGTATCTATATATCTCTCTCTCTCTCTCTCTCTCTCTTCGTCAAGCTATATAGCTATCTAGAAACCAAAAACAAAAACAAAAACTGAGCACTATCTATCTATATTTCTATTCAAATGGCAATTGATAACCAAGAAACTACTGTTCGTGAACTCAAGCCTAAGAATAGGCGTGTAATGGTGAGTATGCAAATGGGTTTATTCCAAATGTCTGTTTTTTTTTTATACCTTTTTTTGTGTGTGTACGTATATGAGATGACTTTGTAATTTTATATGTTTCATGAATATAACTTGAAGGAGTTTTTCATAAGAATCATGAATTGCCTTATCTTTGATTAAACTTTTGTTCTGTCCTTTTTGCATTTATATATGTTTTTTCAATTCTCATTAGGGTTTTGGTGTGGGTTTAGCACAAAAGCTCTTTCTTTTTGTTTATTTAGGTAATCATTGTGAAATCAAGACTAGTTTAGACATTTTTCAATAAAAAAAGTATTCTTTTATTGGATTAATGTAAATATATCCCAGATTTTATTAATGGTAACATAACATATAGGGCTACAAAAATCATCTGTTTTTTGGAGCTAATTTTATGTTTATTTATTGAAAAAACAAAAAAAAAAACAGGGGAGTGAGGAAGAAGAGAAGAACAGGTGGCCAGCATGGTTAAAGCCTCTATTGAGAGAGAGTTTTTTCAAGCAATGCCAAATACATGCAGATTCACATAAGAGCGAGTGTAATATGTATTGTTTGAGTTGTATGAATGGTTCTCTTTGTTCCCTTTGCTTGTCTCACCACAAAGATCATCCTACCATTCAGGTCTCTTTTTTCTTAATTTCCTTCTTTCACGTTTTTTACTACTATTAATTTCATTTATCATTATTTTTTTATTTTTTAAAAAAAAATGCTGTTTGTCTGACTAAGGTACATATGGTAAATAGGAGTTGTTTCTTACTACTTTATCTAACCTCATTTTATACAATTTTTTTGGTAATTTTGATAGTGTGAACTTTTGAGGCTATGTTTCCTAGATACTCTGTTCTTCTCCTTAAAATAGATGAATGAATCTGCTATGTTTTTCAATTTGACTCATTTTATCATTTATCTTGTCTATGTTGAATTACTATTTTTCATCAAAGGTGCATGTATGCAGGCTGCAGCTGTTTTTTTTTTTTTTTTTTTTTATATTGAGGAATGAATGAATGGTTTAGCTTATGGTTTTATTTGATTGGCTTTGAGTATCAACATATTCCATAATTTAATCTAAAATCATTTATTTTGGTGAATAATTTTCTTTGCTCACATTGTTAAAGGAGCTTTTGTTCTTCTTTTTATCATTTTAAAAAGTTGGAATGTTATGGCGAATATATTTAGCGAAATATCTAGGAGGCTTACATTTTGTCCTTCTGTATTTTCATCTTTTGTCTTTTATTTGATATTTTGTAATTTCAAAATGTGTATTCCAATTTTGAATATAGTACTGTTGCATAAAAGTCAATGGTCTCCAACATTGTGGAAGTTGTTACAAAATACTAACGAGAAATGTTAGGATACAGGATAACGAACAACATATACACGACTACAGTAAATATTATTTCTTTTGGTTCCACATTTTCAATGTATTAATGCTAACGAGAAATGTTAGGATACATGATACTGAATTTGATTTTGTAATTTTTCCAGATAAGGAGGTCCTCATACCATGATGTGATAAGGGTCTCGGAAATTCAAAAATATCTCGACATCACCTCCGTTCAAACTTATGTGATCAACAGTGCAAAAGTCGTGTTTCTAAACGAAAGGCCGCAGCCAAGGCCCGGAAAAGGTGTCACCAACACCTGCGAAATTTGTGAGCGTAGCCTCCTCGACTCTTTCCGTTTTTGCTCCCTTGGCTGCAAGGTAATTACACTAATGTCCCTTTTAATTATGTTATTTTCCCATTCTGTCCATTTTTTAATATGACATGTATTTGGAAATTATTAATGAATCATATTTTTAAGTGCGCGTGACCTTTGAGAAAATAGGTGTGGCTTTAATTAAATGCATTTGAACTGGAATTATCTCGTATAAGTGGCAGTTAAACGTCATTTAATTCGTGTAGAATGTAGATACATGATAATGTGGCCCAATCATGCTTTAGCCCTGATAATAACGTCGTTTGTAGAATACAATAGTGGCATTGTCACATTAATTAATAGCGTGCAAATGTACATTACACATTGGATATTGACCAAGGAAAGCATTTGATTTGATTGGTGTTAGTACTATTTGATTGATGAAACTTCATACGTGGAGCAATTGAGGGCACGCTTATAAATTATACTAATATGCTTGGATCTCTTGGCAGTGGCCTTATTGTAACATTGCATTTCTCTAGAAAAAAATTCCGAGGGTTTAAAATTTTATATTTTTTTGAAAACAGACAAACTATCAACTATGTGCATTTGTTTGGCCCCTCCATAATTACTTTGTTGTCACATTATTAAGAACTTCATCTTAAAATTTAAATTTGAGACTTTATATTACAAAGAATTACGTTACAAAACTATATCCAAAATATACACATTTTGGTCCCTTGATTAGCTAGGAACGTGTTGAGATTGAATTTCAAAAACGGCATTTTGGTAATTCTGGTAGCAAGCAGTTTCTTTTAAAATTTGTTTCCATGTGAGTTTTAGCTCCTAATGTTTTGGGGATATTTTTGGTTTATTGTTAATTCAGATTGTGGGTACAACTGGACATTTTGAAATGAAAAAGCACTCGACGGATAAAAACCGTCTGACGGTGTCAGTGGCGGCATCGGACTCCGATGATTCGTGTATTAGTAGCAGCAGTCACTCCCGCCTTAAGAGTAAAAATAATTTTATACCGTCGACACCTCCTCCAACTTCCGTTAATTTCAGGTCTGCCAAGCGTAGAAAGGGAATTCCACACCGTGCCCCAACTGGAAGTATCCTCATCGAGCACTAAAGCTCCCTCGTCTTCTATAAATTACTTCTAGACCTCCCGATATACAATATACCCCCACCCTTTGCAGAATACACTAGTGCTTTTTACTAAAAAGGCCAGTGTTGGAAAAAATAACAAAAAGACTTGTCTTGTATATATTATAAGAAAGTGGGATATGTAGAATTAGTTGGCTCCATCCTATAGCGAGAATAAAACATTGTGGGGACTGTGTAAGTTGTTTGGTTTGTTTTAAAAAGAAAAAATTAAGCATTTAGCTGGAAGTATAGGATGCTTACTTTAATAATGTGGTCTATACATAAGTTTTGTCAAACATTGTAATATTTTGGTATCAAATTGTAGATATGCTGTGGACTCCTTGGAAATAGGAGTGGTGTTTATGTAAATAAAAATGGAATAGTATAAGAATAAATGCTTTTATAATAGTACAGTACGAGTTATTTTGCCACTTTCTAAATGTGGTAAATAAGAAGAAGAAGAAAAAAAACATCTGTAAAGTAGTCTCTAGTATACGGTACTATATGCATTGTTTTAGGATTATAATGTACTCCTTCCTATCAGGCTGTATCTGATGTGACTACTTTAAAGAAAGTCATAGAGATTAATGGGGTCAGTTTTTTGTATACTTGGTTCATGAGTGAAATTATTTAGTCTGATGTTATATTTAACCAAATAGATGTAAAGTGGTACTTGAATTACTGTCTTTTTAAAGGGTATTAAACGAATGGTTTTTGTTACTTTAGTGACATAAGAGACTTTCTAAAAAAGAGGTACATGCCGTCTTATTTGTAGTATTTTGTACTATTGTAATATGAGAGTGGGTGTGAGTGATATCACCAACTTGTTCAATAATTTGAAATGAGTTGATTACGTGTCAAATTATGATTAGTTGTTAGAAAGGCTTCTTGGAAATATCAAAAAATTGGTTTAGCCGCCCAAAGATATTTGTGGAGGTGTTTTCTGCTACTTGTCTGGTGACTGTGATTGATTGATCCTTGGCCGTTGATTCTCGTCTTACTATGATGGTAACCGGTGATAAACTATGTACACGTTAAAACAAATCACATATTCAGAAAATTTGGAAATTTTCCTATATAATATATGAAAAAATTAATTATAAAAAAATATAAACATACAATTCAGTATCATAAATATTCAAATTCTATTTTGATTCCGTCACTCAGGATAGTAGTGAACTTTGATGATTTTATTTCTAATCCGGTGCATTCTCCTCTTACTTGTAAATTAAACTAGAGTCTAGATTTTTTCACTACACGCTTTTTTTTTTTCACACAAAAAAACCATAGATAATATCTATGGTTTATGCATGAAAAAAGATTTTTTTATAGTGAAAAAATGTATAGTTGGT
Organism: Primula veris; assembly: GCA_963682055.1. Taxonomy (NCBI): domain Eukaryota; kingdom Viridiplantae; phylum Streptophyta; class Magnoliopsida; order Ericales; family Primulaceae; genus Primula; species Primula veris. Next base: position 19,398,057 of record OY821749.1, on the reverse strand, counting down.
CTATTTTGTGATATTCTACATCAAGTGGAAATTTTTACCTACAATTTGAATTCTTTTCGGTCCCTTTTCCAAAACTATCATGGTGTACTTTGTCAAAACTAAACCTAATTTTCCTTTAGGGAGTATGATGTTCCAAAATTCTGGCACTAATTTGAGAAAGCATACGGAGTTTATTTTTTAAAAACCTAGACACATTGATCAATTAAATTTGTAGGATAATACTGCGCGACTGCCTTATTAATTTGAGTTTTAGAGTGCTAACTCATGAGTTTGTCGTGATTATTTAAAGGATGATTCGGTTCATGATTTAGTATGATGAAATATTGTAATTAGTTTTTAATTACTCTCTATAGTGCAATCTTCTATGTTTTCTAATAGATGCATTCTTTAATGGTTAAACCACTTGATCGCGTAGGGGCTTCATCGTGTCCAACTCGAATTTCATGCATGATTTTCCTTATTATTTTGCAAGTGTTGAAAAGCTAAGCAATTGCTTGTCGTATCATTTATGGGTTGAGACTTAGCATTGTTTTCTAATGAATTTTTTCAAATTTGTTCTTTTTCTTTAGATGATGCTTTATTGTAGAATTCATAGTGCTTGTAGCTCGTTCAAGGAAAAAAACATATAGACAAATGTCTAAATTAATAGCAGAAACTTATTTGATGTCAATTATATTCATATATGCAACGTATAAGGTTTTGACCAAGTAACCAAAACAAGAGAAATTGAAAGGAAAAGGCAGACCGCTCGTTTACATGAAACGTATATGCATTTTCTAGTAAAGGTGGTGTCTTAATCCGTATACCACAAGTGTTAAGATTAAATCAGGTCATTTGGGCCACACCTAGTGACAAACTTTATCTACCAATGAGTGAAGGTCATTATATAAAAAAAAATGTGAAGGTCATTAAACAAAGACAAAATAAAGGTTTGTTAGATGTCATTTTCGAGCTAAATTTATGAATATGTTAAAGAGATAATTCCTAGTATAGTTATGTATGCCAAAAAAGTTTTGTGTTTATATATACCATTTGTGTTTCCAGTGTAGTTTTTAGACCGAGTGAAAAAACAGTTCCTGCATACAGTTCCTGCATGATTAATTTTCGGTCTTCAATAAAACCGAAACCGAAACCGAAACCGAGATTTTCGGTTCGGTCATTTTCGGTTTTCGGTTTTCTGAAAATGTGGATCGAACCGGCTCATTTTCGGTCCGGTCCGATTCCGATTCAGTCCGTTCGGTCCGGTCTAGTACCGGTTTTAGTTCGGTTTTTTTGGTATGGTTCAATTCTATATGTCAAATTACACAAGAATATAAGTTTCTATATATAACTTTAAGAAATCCTCAAAAATGTTTAAAAACTACTACTAAAACCTCATTTTTTTTAAATATTCTTTATACACCACATATTTATTAAGTTTTCACTATTTTACGAACCCCGTTCTAAAAAAATAATACACTGAGATCTTAAAATTTGATATTTGTAAAAAGAAAGAATGTAACTTATTTATTTATTTATATATATAATTTTACTATATATATGGATATAATACTTGTAAGTTCATATATATATTGATTTTTTGGGGGGTTTAGGTTTTTTTTTACTACTCAGTCCGGGTTTCTTTGGGTTATTTCGGTCTTTCGGTTTTTTTCGATTCGGTTTTATAGTAAACCGAAACCGCACCGAACAACTTTCGGCTACCTCGGTTTCGGTTTTTTCTGTTCGATTTTTTCCGATTTTCAGACTTTTTCGGTTCGGTTCGGTCCGGTTCGTTTAAGTTATTCCTGGTTTTTGCCTGCCCTAATTGGATGTGCAGTAATTATTGAGCGAACTATTCTTTTATTGCTAGGAGTAGTATTACTTAAAAACTTTCAGTTTTACATTTCATTATTTCCTAGAGTTGGACATCTCATCACCACCAGTATAAAGATACTTCATCGGTCTCAAAAAACAGTCCCGTTTACAATTAAAATATGGTTTTTATAATTAAAATTTCAAATATACTCCTATTAAATGATCATTAGTAACAACTAATATTAAGCATTAATATTAGTCAAATGGTAAGTTAGTAAAATTGTAAGCATATTAATTATTCTAACTAATTTTTTTTTTTAATATTAATAAAAACAAAAACGAGGCCATTCTTTTGGAAGTTGGGAGAATTGACATTATCATGTCTTATCCAAACATAAATAGTCCATCTCCACTTCTCGAAATATTAGGTTTAGTACATATTGGGTTTAGTAGAACCTAACATCCTTATATGCAAATGTAATTGGTTCTTAAAACAGATCAACATTTTCTCTAAAAAAAACCATAAAGCAGATCGTATCCATACTCAATTGTCAATTTTCTGGATTGGTTAATATTATATCACAATTTGTTGAAACTGTATTTCCTTTCACCATTATTTCCATAAACTAGTCCTCCATAGCTCTTGAGTTGGGTAATGAAAGCAATGTAAAAGCACAAGAACTCAAAAAAGAAATTGAACAATTTTGGCTCTCTCTTCTTTTTCCTCACTTGTATGTTTTTCTTCTCTCACTTCCTTTCTTGATGTAATATACATCCCCCTCTTGCTTCACCATAAATGTGTCTTCATAATTTGTATACGCACCATTATAGTTATATATATTTCATTACAATATAAGGCGTAGATATCGACATACCCGATGTTACTATTCTTACGTTGTAGTGGTTATGGCTAAATTCGTAACATATTAGCAACAATCTGTGTTGCTGTCTCTGTTATTAATTTAGCCTCAAATAGTTCAGCATCAGAATAGGAAGCCATCTCATATTTTTTCTGACTCCATCTCATAGAAAATTAATATCTTTGTTAAGTAGTGTTTATGTATTTTATGATGGAATCTGCATCATCTCACATGCTTTTCATTCTCCATCTTCATAATATATTTTTTAAATGCATATATTTTATGATATTGGAATCTGCATCATCTCATGCTTTTCGTAAAGAGAAATATCACACGATGATATAGGAGATCATAACCTGCCATATACGTTATATTAAATAGTTCTTTTTTATTAAATTATAGATACGTATTTCCAAATTGTTTTTTGATAACAAGTACTGTTTCCAATTATCAACAGTCTTTTTCTAGCAAATTTTATTACCCTTAAATCAATCACATATGTCTTCTCCTTGTTTATAAGGGGCGTAATCAAGTTAATAAAAGGTTCCTAAGTAAAAGATACTTCTCCTTGTTTGTCTTACTCATAATTATAACAGTAATGTAATTCATTTTTTATTAATTATTTAAACCCATAAATCTAATCAACTTCATTCATTTCTCTTTGTTCAAGGATAAAATCATATTATTAAAATAGAATAGGAGAATTGATAGAAAATCTGAGTTTTTATAAAAGCATAAAACTCTAGCTAAAAAAATAATAAAAATATTGGATTCACTTTAAATTTAAAGGAATCATAAGAGAAACTAATGCAATGAAGATGCTCTTACTCATTTATGCTAATATCAAATAAAAGAAAAAATAAAAAGATGCCCAGCCACTGGTAAAGTTAAACGGTACTCGATTTTTAAGCAAATGGGATAAACATTTACATGAACTACCCTAGTAACTACTCATGTTACACAATAATAAAAATGCAAAAAGTACACTTTCGATGCTAGTACTATATATATTTTCCCATCTCTCGCTCTCAAAAGTGGGGTAACCCAGGATCAACTATATTACTGTATATTTGAATATCGCGAGGGAGGAACCACCATATTGCTTTTATTCATATACGTACAAAGAAAGTTTAACAGAGGGAAAAAAATATCATATAAGGATATATACACTAAAAAACATAGGATAACAGAAGAAATAAAATACAACTTTCAAGTTCTCATACAAAAATTAGTCAACTTTCTTTTATACTGAATAGTCTTATCTTCTTAGTTTCATTAGGACCGCTTATCTAAGTCAAATCGTTTTTTTTTCCATAAAGAATTGAAAAGAAAAATTGCCATAGGGCAGTGGTTAGTCAAGTATAGAGTGTCTAACAATTTCTGCAATATCGACGGTTAAATATGTAAGAAAAATTGAGGATGTTATGATCAAAGTTGCTGGTACGGACATTACAAAATAATGTTTGATTTATTGAGAGTCAAAAATTGTTAAAAACTTGTCACTAATTTAAAAAACTGTCACAAATCTGTCGCAAATTACTAAACTGTCACAAAGTCGTTACAAAAACCGTCACTAATAAGCTCGTAAAAAAAAATACCATCACTAATTCAGTCGCTATTTAAGTATTTTTTGTAGGAGCACTATTATCGCTTGTGAACATTAATTATAGATTGTTGTTGGATACTTAAAATTTTGATAAATTCTGATGCCTCTATATACATACACTATTTCCTTACTTTTTTTGGCACTAATTAGACAAATGGAATTTAATAAATGACGATAACATATTAAGTTATATTAATTGTATATCCCGCTACCATGCATTCTCGTGACGCCTTTAATGTAATTTAAAATTTACCATTTATTCTTCTAGCATATATATGTTTTATTTTTAACCCTCAATTTTAAAACCTGTTTAACTAATAATACTGCGAGTGCGAGAGCAGTGAGACCATTATACTCAGCTTATTCAAGTACACTGCCTCTCCCCAAACAGATACCAGTTTTTTTTCAAAACATAGATATAGCTACAATATTAGTTATATCATCTTTTAGAAAAAATTAAAGGTGCACAATTAAAAGCAAATCCCATTATTGGTGTTACTATTCCATTATTCCAAAGCTAGCTATGCGTAATCACCTAATCTTTTTTCTACTGTAGTATATAGTGCTTTCATGTAATCAACCCATTTTATAAGAGTGAATTACTTTTTTGAAGTAGGTTTGTGGGAGTTCACACTCAATAGTCATTAGTAAATAAAATATGGAAACAAAAGCTCAACTTTACTAAAAGATGAAATATAAACTATGAGCATGCGAAGGACTACTAATTTTAGGTCCAGTGAAATCAAAATGTCCTCTATGGATTTTGTTCAACAATTAAAAATCCAGTAGAAAAATTAGATGCTGATGTTCCTCTTTTGGTAAATTTATTTATAGCGCATTCAATAATTAGTTGCTTTAAATGTATTCGTCATTGCTTAGGTTTATTTTCACCATCTCTCCATAATAATGGGTCTAGTGGCTTGGCTTTTTAGGCTCATTTTCTTGAGATAGCATCCGACTAGAGGATAAGGATAAATTCGGTTCCTACAAAAAGTATATCGTACAAAAGTTGCATTGTGATGTATCTTATAAAAAAATTGTTAGTTGGGAGTTTAATTAAGTTTCTCCTTTTTGAGTTCCCAAAAGTTTCATTGCAAAAAATTCAAATGTTTCATATTCATTAGTGTGATTCATTCTTTAGCATAATTTTTTTATATAAATTTCACTGTAAAAATTTGAGTTTTGTTAGATGAAATATTAAGATACTGCTTTTAGTACAGAAATTACGTTTAAATAGGGACGGAAATAATGATGGATAATTTCGTGAGGCGTTGTTTAGTGGAGTCTTTTATGAAAAAGTTTCAAATTAGTGAGATCTTTGTGATGGATTTCGGCCCCCTAAATAGACTTTATTTACAGTGTGTTTAGAACCCGTGAAATAGATAAAACGGTGATTCGTTGATAAACATTCCAGTTAATTTGGAATGCAATATAGAAATGCATGGTATGCAGATTCGACATAGAGCATTTCCTCTTTTTTGGGAAAGTTTATATAGCCCCTCTAATAATACCATAGTTCATACCATCAATTTTAGAATTAGTGCCACAGCAAAAAGACAAAAAAAAATGGAGGAGGAAAAGCTCTATTATTGTCACACTCATGACATGTATGTACACGGAGTAGATTTATTAAGATTTAAAAACAAGTACGTGTGGAAATTTAGTTTGGTCGCTGATGAGTCATGTGATGATGAGGCAATGGAGCTTAATTTAAAAATATTGACAAAATCAAAATGATGTAATATTCAGGGATGGCGCTGTGAAAGTTGACTCTATTGGAGAAGTTACAACAGATTTCATGGGTTTTATTTTTTATGATTATACATTACGAGAAGACGTTGGACTTGAACCATACCTCAAAAAGGTCGCAAATAATTTCATGTAATGGACTAAAAGAGCACGGGAAAAGATATCTAGAAGGTCTATGTATTTCTTACAGTATTTTATTTAAAATATAAACTTAACTAGAGGAGTAATAATTAAATGAAGCTTTTTGTTATGGATTTTCTTACTGCAATTTGCACTCCAACACGCTCCAACAAATTTGTTTACAAAATGTAATCATAGAGATGTATGTGATTGGACAAAAAAACAAAAACAAACGCGGCTAAGATGTATGCACGGGAATAAATTATACTCTTTCCGTCCCTAAATAAGTGTCAATCATAAAAATACGTGTAATTTTGACCATCGAATTTCTCATACGTAGATTGCCGGAATGAAAATTCTAAAAATTCCATCGTATAGTTCTAACTATGAACTATGTGATTGACTTTTGAAATATTTTTTTTCCGACAATCTACCTATGAGAAATTTGATGGTCAAAGTTATACGTATTTTGACAGACATTTATTTATTAAGCGATGAAGTATTGAATTGAAACTGCTTCAGATTTATCCATTGGCGCGCCAAAAGAAAAGCCCGGGAACATTTTAGAAGGACTAGTTTACACGTTGGTAACAGCTGAAAGGCCCAATTACATTATGCATACACGTGTAATGTACAAATTCCATTTCTGAAGAGGAAAAAAAACGAACCTGTATAGTACTAATACAGTTTTGTATACTATGTATAGTCTTAAATAGAATCGAGAGAGGAAGGGTTGCTCATGTTTATAGTATTTTTGAAGTTTTGTAACAACATAAACATATGTAAGGAAGTGAACACGAGTCTGTTTTCATTTTATTTAAGACCGTAAGTAACAGTTTAAATCGATCGGTAAGTTCATTTTAAGTGGTAACATCACCCCAGTTAGCCCCACCCATTGAATTTATGGGCGAAGATTTGTGTCAATAAACTCATAAAAAGGAGGAGGAAAGTGTTTCCCTCAGTCAAAGGCTCAAAGCCAATGTTATATATAGAAAAAACAAGAAGTAACTGAGATAGATATATACGTACACAGTATGATAAATATCACTAAATATATAGTATTGTAATGAATCATGAGCCCTTAACGAAGGCGACAAGGCCTTTCTCATGATGGGGTAAGTTTATTACGACATACGAGCACTATAATTATTTCCAGGTTTGGTTAACAACCCGGACATGAGTGATTCATTGTACGGCTTGGTCCAATTACGACTCTAAAATACTAAATGGTCCATCTTCAAAAATATGGAGGACAGATTTATGAATTTGATGGGAGGAGCTAATATTCTATATGTTTTGTTTTATTTTATTTTATTTTCATGGTATCCAAAGGGCTGAAATGCGTTTTTGGAGAAATTAATCAAAATGCATGGAAAGAAAATGATCTTTTCAGCAATTATCTTCAGAAATTGAGCGGCTACAACCTTGACTGTATTCGCCTGGTTCAACGACTGAAAGCATAATGTAAAAAGACGAATTAGACAAAAACAACTCAACGGCAATAACCATCTTTTGAAGAATGTGATATATATACATGACTTATATGGCTTGCTTTTCTGGAGTTTATAAGGCCAAGTTATGAGTACTACTATTCTCTAGTCATGAAGCTGGCTAATAAGCCTAACATCATGTGTTAGCTTTTGATTGTATTTTTCAAATGAGGGACTGTTCCCTTGCTGCATTTTTATAACGTGTCTAGCTTCTAAGCTCGTATGACACTTGCCTGCAAAACTAAAAGGTGTAAACTAGCTTTTTGCTTGGAAGTTTTCAGCTAAACGACCCTGTTTTGTGGACAAATAATCAGGTCCAGACCGTGGCTGTTGATAATCCTTACCTTGCTAGAAAAATACGGATTTCCTTTTATTTCCCAGTACATCACCAAGTTTCATATTCAACAGTTTCAATTTGCTCTATAAGCCGTTTATTAGAGTTGACGAGAAATATAACAGAGATAAATCTACACATCATGAGTGATCTATCCAGCTTCCCAGAATCAGGTATTTAAACACCTTATATGTTATAGACATGATTGATTAGTTTTCTTTTGACGTATAAACATAAACATTGAACCTTGAATTATATAATTACTAGAACAAGATGGACTCGAACTTTTTGGGAATTTGACAGATTCTATTCTCGATACGAATCTTGGTGACAACTCGCTGCATATGAATTCTCCTTTGATATAAAATTTTATTCTATGTATAAACAATCGCACTTTTTTTTGGCTTTTCCCTCCGGATCACTAATATTGGCAATTCATTTCGGAGTTATCTGCAGATCACGTCTAACGAACATTTGTTTACTCCATTCTTTATATTTCCAAAGTTACATAGTAATTAATTAATCTACAACATATAGATACCATATGCTACAACATACTTCTACACAATTAAATGCTAACGAACGAACACGCTATCCAAATAAACGCAAAGCTCACAAAAGAAATACAGCATTACTCTTCTTTAGCAATTTTTGCACAGGAACAGGACATTTTAATAACCATAAACGTATCCTCAAACAAAACCAAAAACCGAATTCAGCAAATTAAAGCAACAAATTCTAACTAAGTGTACCCCTGCTTGTACCTGCTAGAAAGTTCTTCAGTTTTCGCATTCCGAAAAGAGAAACATCCTAACACATACACACAAATGAGAGCAACAAGTGTTGTGATTAATATGATATTTGCCATTTTCCACTCCTTTCTCAAGTTAGCCAATAAACCGGCTTTGCAAGAGCTGCAAGTGTAGCATAGCTGAGTCTGCTCGTTGTTCCATTGTAAACAATCCATGTCAGCAGCATTGTTTATCGGGCTTATCCAGTATGTTGGGTTCACGAATGTGTGACCACACTCAGTTGGTGGCTTACAACACCCGGACTACGAAATGTGAGAAAAACACAATCTAAATTTGTCAAATTCTTGATTGCAGCATTTTTCTTAATGTTACATAAATATAGCAACCTATGTGAAACTAGTGTTTTGCAACTTATTAGCCATAACTTCAGGATTCGTGACTATTAAGGAGCAATTTGCTTTTTTTTTCTGGAAATCTAGGAGCGATTTAGTCATTATCATGGCGAATGTTATAATTTTGCATTATATCGGGATGTTTTGTTCCTTGGTATTCTACTGAGTAAATTTTAGCATGTGTTTAAAAAGTTATCTAATCAGTAGTTCACTATGTCTCTTTTGACGGATATATCTTTGGTTTAAATCAAGCAGTTCATTGTCAAGATAATTACTTAGTAGTCAAGTCTCTTGTAATACATAAAAACAAGGAAAACCCATTGCAAAGGGCAAGCAAGCCAAATTCTCCCTTTACATGGCTAATTTGTAATAATATAATATTCCAAGAACATGAAATAAGGTCGGATATTTAAGTTTACCTGCAAGGGGCTAATACGGGCATTAAAGAAATCTTGAGCCAAACGATACCTCTGGCTCAGCTCAGAACACATAGTCGTGGAACTAAGGCAACCTCTAATTTTATCCCATTTATCAGAACTCTCCACTTTTCGTCTAAGCCAACCCGAGTAATCATCAAGACGATATTCCAGATATGCCCTGCTCGGTTCAACATGGGCAGACCCCCTAAGCGTGACCATATAAATAAAAACTACTAATAGTAAAAGCAAAATGATTAGAACAATCATGGCTATGAAGTAGAGGATGAGGAGCCAGGGGATCCGCCAGAACCCGCCCACAAAGCCCATTAAGCCCACAATTAGGATTGCGAGGCCCAATATTATGATGGGCCATTGTAGAAATTTTAAGCATGCGTTGTCCTGTTCGTTGGATAGCCAGATGCCAGATCCAATGATAGGGATTGAGAGGAGCATCGCGATGAAATTAATGGCTCCAGAGGCATTATTGGCTTTGGCCATTTTTAGTGTTTGGGAAAAAAGGGAAATATTCAGAAGTTTTAAGTGTGTTGACAAATGCTACAAGAGAAAAAGAGTGATAGTGTGTTTTGTTTGCGTGTTTTTAAGTTTCTTGAGCCAACAAAACTAGTAGAGCTATACATATTTGTTAATGTCTTAATGATGACTAAGGTTCAATATTTCAACTCAAAACACTTTACTTTAGCTTTTTCAAAAGGGAATAGCTTGGCTGTACACTTAAAGAAGAGAGAAAGGTTAAGGATATAATTATTTGTTAGACAGCTAGAATATTAATACATGATGTTCTGTCGTCTTAGAGGAAAAAAGCACCAGACTATTTACTGTTTCATTTATATAACTTAATGCCAACAAAAAGATCAGCAAAAAAGCGTTGAAATATGGCCTAGAAATTCAGTTTTCAGAATGTAAGGAACTACACACACCTTAAAGATCAGGTCAATGGTAGAGCATTTCTGAAACAGGACAAGAAACAATTGAGCCAAACATATCAGAAGTCAGAACGTGCCGCGTGCAGTGGTATCAAGCATGCAAGCAAATGGTTTATAAATATATTTTGAGTCAAGAAATGATCTGCTTAGACTCCTTTTATTTAGAAAATTCACCAAGTTTTTTCATAGAAAATCATGCTACTTAATGAAGCAGGCCGAGCCTGAACAACACTCTCAGCTTGTTTCAGGCTCCCACTTGTTTAGTTGTATGCATATATGATTCTTACAGAACTATGGAATGTCAAATAATCTAATGCTCGTTCGTAGTTGGTTCAGAAAACTCTAAGCTCTCCCCTTATCAAAAAATTACCACGATGTTGTCCAGCTGTTAGTTTACGATATCGCTGCAGACCCACTCAGTGAGAATTTTCGCATATCCGGAAATCTTGCCCTTAAATTCACATACCCTCAACCTTTTTTCGATGTTATTTTTTTCCAATTTGCAAACGTTTTATCTTCATGATCTACTCGTTACCATAGTTATGATCCGGAAATTCTGCCCTTAAATTCACATTCCCTCAACCTTTTTCTATTATTTTTTTTTCTAGTTTGCAAACGTTTTATCTTCATGATCTACTAGTTATCATAGTTATGCAACACCAAACCAAGGATATTATAACATTACTCATCACCGATTTGTTTTTCCAATAGACCCACTCATCATTAATTTACTGAAAATTTAAGTACAAGTTTATCAAAATTGAAATACACTTGTTGAATAATAATTGACCAAATATCACAATTCACAGCTACCCAGTACTCAATGATAATATTAATGGAAAGTGATCATTTAATACATAATTTGAGACTTAATTATAAAATGTTTAAAATTTATTTTAAACTTATGTACATAAGCTATATGATGCTACTTTTTTTTATTTTTTTGTTTCCAACTTTGATGCTAAATGATGATATATTAATATGTACCGAATCTTAAGTAAGAGTTGATAATATGGTTTTGTTCGGATATTAAGTTGTATGTTTTGTTCTACGTTTTGTTTATATACTAAACTGTGGATCAAATAAGATGTTGTGAAAATCATAAGGATGCTACTTTAACTATTCAAAAAAGCAAAGTCCCTATCTAAACATTATCCACACCTGATTTTAATATTCTCAAAAACACCCCCTAATATCACAATCTTTACAAACCACCCCCCAAAAATGGCGTCTGTGGACACTTCTCTCTCTCTCATCTCCTCCCACATTCTCTCTCCTCCCAAAACCCACAAACTCACCCACTCCCTTAGTTTCCCAACTTCTCATTTAAACCCTACTGTTTCTATAAAGTGTCAGTTTTGCCCCAATAGAAAAGTGGAAAGGTTTAAGCTTTTTTCTACGGTGCAGGAGGTTACGTTGGAGGAGAGCACAGAGGAAGAAACCCACAAGGGAAATATAAGGAAAAAGTTATTTGTGCTAAATTTGCCATGGTCTTACACTGTTGAAGATATTAAGACTGTTTTTGGTGAATGTGGAACTGTCTCTGATGTTGAGGTATATTTGCTCATGTTTGTTTGCGATATAAGAGTCGTATAATATTAATTGTAATGTGGGATCCAATGTTTATTTACACAATTTGTAATTGGTACAACTAATTGTAGTACTCCCCCTGGTCCATTTAATTGTCGACTATGAAACTACGTGCAATTTTGACCGGCTTATAACTTGTAACAAAATTGTCGAAATAATTTTTTTAAAATTTTAATCATAAAATATAACATTTGAACCATCAACTTTTGAAAAATTTTATTCCAACAATTTTGATACAAGTTGTTGCCCGATCAAAATTGCATGTAGTTTCGTAGTGAACAATTAAATAGGAACGGAGTGAGTACATTATATCATGTTTATTTACACAATTTGTAATGGGTAGAGCTCATTGTACTGCATTTTATGCTAATGAGTGGTAACATGTTATTAGTTATACTACTCATAAATCATAATACCTAGTTATATATTGTACCTATTATACTATACTGAAGACAAACATGATGTTTGTTTGCGACTTTGCTTATAGTGTTAATTGTACCGTGGGACCCAACTTACATCAAGTTTATTTATACAATTTGTAATTGGTAAAACTAATTGTACTGCATTTTATGCTAACGAGAGCTTAGGTGTTATTAGTTGTACTACTAATAATAGCTAGTTACAAATTGTATCTATTATACTATAGTGCAGGCAAACATGACCTATAACGACATAATGGTTCTTGTATTGTTGCTTCGTTTATTTACCAAAATATATTCTTTTGGAGGTATGAAAGTATGGTTTTAAGAATTACTTGGTGGGTGGGTGTTTGTTAAATGCAGATTTACTGGATGAAAAGTATGCAGGTTTATTTACACAATTTGTAATTGGTACAACTAGTTGTACTTCAGTTTATGCTATTATTTATACTACTCATAATATGTAGTTACAAATTGTACATAGAGTATTATGCTATACTGCACACAAACATGACTTTTAACTACGTAATAGTTCTCGTTTTATTGCTTCTTGTAAGTACAAAAATTATTCTTTAGGAGATATAAAAGTATAGTTTTAAGAATTATTTGGTGGGTGTTTGTTAAATGCAGGTTTATTCGATGAAAAGTATGCATTATAGAAAATTATCTAATATTTCATGGTAAACCTATATTTGTATTACAACCCCACTGTATCATAGATATATTGGAAGAGCTTGTATATTGATAGAGCTTGTATATTGTCCCATTGTGTATTTGTGTATTGTTCTGACTTGTAATTCGTATATTTAAGGTTGCTTCTTATATGTGCAAAAATATATTCTTTTGGATGTAAAAGAGTATAATTTTAAGTATTATTTGGTGGGTGTTTGTTAAATGCAGGTTTACTCAGAATGAAAAGTTTGCATTATAGAAAATTATCTAATATTTCATGGTACAAAACAAATGTATCTGTACTACTAAACAAGCCCACTGTGTTGTAGATATACATTATTAGAGCTTGTGTATTGTCCCATTGTTTCTTCGTGTATTGTTCTGGCTTGTAATTTGTCGATAGTATTAAAGTGGTGAGATTTGTGCAAGTTGTGAGAATTCATCTCGGTCTTTGATTTGAATGTTATCAACTCTTATGCATGTGTTCGTCGATCCTGCCGAAATACGTGTAAAAAGATTATCAATTTACTATTTTAGTGGCGTAATGGTAAACTGGTATATTGGTGTACAAGGAAGGTCGAAAATGTTTGTAAGTTTCCAATGAGTCAAATTTGAAGCTTATGGCGAGTAGTTCTCAATACGCTTTGTTTTATTATACCAATCAAATGCATATTTGTTAGATTTTTTCCCCTTGAGTGTCTGTGTATTTGAGTCAACTGAGCTATTCTCTTGGATTGTGAGAGTTCTATTGTATGTAGATAGCTAACTGGTCTATTTTACCTTTGGTGATAGATTTGCTATTCATAAAGGATTGGAAATAACCTTTTAGTACAAAATTCTTCATTTCCTCCGTTTTCAAGGATGACTGTTTTTGGATTTTGATGTGTTTTTGGTGTTGTAGATTATAAAGCTGAAGGATGGGAGAAACAGAGGGTTTGGATTTGTCACTATGGAGACTGGTGAAGAAGCTCAGGCTGTTATCGATAAGTTTGATTCGCAGGCAAGTAAATTATTTATGAGTTTGCTTGAATGGCTTATTCTTCCAAATGGTACTTGCTATGGTCGTGTTCTAATTGTTTCATTAACTCAATTGTTCATCTCAGAACTATGAGGCGTATGTACGGAATCTTGGAATGGTAAAAGTATCTAACAAGATAACTTTATAGGTATGACGAAAACTGCACTGTGGCAAATCAATCCCTCTCCCACCCCTCACCATGGAATATAGGAGTTATATACTTGGGTATAGAACTATAAATTAAACCCAAGGATGATCTGGATCTCTAAATGAAACAAAAAATTGCCAGGACTAGACCACCAACAACTTTAACATAGTCTTGTGAAACAAACTCCCTTTTAAGTCAATGGGAAACTTACGAGATCCCAACAAAAGTAACTTATTTCGGTTAACCTTTGAGCTTGAGTCAATTTTCAAATTTCAGATGAACAAAAGCTCTTTTCAGGCCATCAAGTTATAATTGCATGTTTTACATGAGGGTGATGCGATGATTGCCTTCACCACATTTAGTAAATTGAGACTAAGTTGTCAAATGGCTTACCTCTTTTGTTGCAAATGGATCAATAGACTTGAAATTGATTGAGATCCTAGATTGAATTATAAAAGTTTTTAAATAGTATGAAAAAATCAAAGGAACGGTGTTAGATTATAGTGGTTGTATTGCCAATTCAAAGGTATGTTGATAAAGATCCACTAGCTCCTACCATGCAAATACGTTCAGACACTTATTTTAAGTTTTTACTCGTGAAATTATCTTGTTTCTAAATTTGCTCTATGTTCTTTGGCTCATATTGGATCATATTTAACTAACTCTCCTTCGCGATTCATACTATGCTCTTATTGAGTCCATTCATTTTTGGACTTAGTCTTAGCTCTTTCTCATTTACATCGTGCAATACTTTGAAAAATAGTTCAATATTGTTTACATCTCCACTTGTTTTCCAGTGCTCTCCAGTCTCCATAACTTGTACCAACTAAAAAAGGTCTTTTGCAGGAAATGTTGGGAAGGATAATTAAAATCGAGTATGCAAACAAATTTAAAAAAACAAAACCCCCTCCACCTCCGGGTCCTCCACGTGGAGAGGTACGCCATAAGCTGTATGTATCAAATCTAGCATGGAAAGTGAGATCCAATCATCTCAACGACTTTTTCAGTGCCAATTTTACCCCTATCTCAACTAGGGTTATATTCGATACCCCTGGAAGATCTGCAGGGTATGGGTTTGTCTCATTTGCCACGAAAGATGAAGCTGAGAAAGCATTGTCTTCTTTGAACGGAAAGGTGTGTGCAAGAATATTTAAATATTTTTACTAAACCTTTTCCGATTTCTCTTGGTTTTGAAGGCACTATTTAACACAGCTACATATTGGCAAAAGAAAATTGGGTACTTGGATCATTTTTGTACAATTTTTCTAATCTTTATGTTTAAGTAACTAGCCTCAGTATGACCCTTTCAGATAAGCACGTTGATAATTTATTTTACAATTATTGTGAGTTGAAAAACCCTAATGTCTAGCTTAACCACTTCTTGGCACGAAAAAACTGATTAATCGGTATTCAAATATCAAAAGGGACCCTTGCCTTTTTTTAAGTTTTTGATAATAAGATTTTTGTGATGGATGAGTCCAACATGAGCAAATACAAAAAGCAAACGATGACAGAATAGGCAAGGTAACTTGAGTGTCAGTACTCATTAGTCCATGATAAGAACACAAAAGTTAAGGCTCTCATCAGTTTAATCTTATTTATCCAGGAAATATTAGGCCGACCAGTTCTTTTGAAAATCAGTGAAAAGAATGTTGAGGAAGTTTCAGATGGAAAAGAAGAGGAAGTTTCAGAAGAGGAAGAAGAGGAAGGGATTTCTGAAGAACCTCAATCGTCCTAATTGTTATACTCGATATAATGTGCAGTGTTTTTGCGGATTTTGGATCAGCAAGGTGAGTGTATCAAATGTTTTACGGCTCCTGCACACAAAAACTATGAAGTACACACTAGTCTCCCTACTTCTGTATACTTGTGTAGTAATATTTGATACATCCGAGCTTTTTAATTTAATTGTTATTTATTTTATATGTCACTGATTTGCTAGTAGTTGCATTAACACATTCTTCTTGCATCTTGGTACATCTTAGATATGTAAATCAAATCATAAAGCCTACATTATGCTTGTGTACGAACGGTCGTGCGCTTTTTTGTAAGACCAGTGTATATGAAATAGTTATTACTATTAGTCTTGTTGCAGACAGAAAGGATACATTCTCTTATATTTAACAGCTAGGTATTCAAGGAATATGGAAAAGGGAGAATACAGCTACTAAAGGACACATATTAAGTTTCTGAATTTCTATTAAGCTTTTAAGTTGTGATGGAAAATATTGTTCTTTCTGGTAGATTGTGATTCATGAGTTTACCAGAGTAGATAGGTCCTTCTTTTATAAGATTATATTCTCCTCCTTGTTAGATCTTTGGCTAAATCACATGATGACCTCTTTTGGCCCAACATAGACTCTATTTTTTTGGATTACTTGTTGGCTTATGAATAGGGCCTAGCTCAAGGTTATTTTCCTAAGTTTCGTGATAGTCTTGGAGAGGAGAGGAACCAGTTTCGTGGTTAAGTTGCTTTCTCTGATCAAATATTATTTCTTTTAAGTTTATTGTTCAAGTAATGGTGTGAGTAGGTGAACTGTTATATATTCACATATGTATACGTACATGCATAGAGAAACAGACTAAAGGTGAATATAGGTTTAAGGATCCAAGTCTTCCACCCCTTTCCCATAAGGGTGATCTATTATACCTTTTGTTTCTTACAGGGAGTGAAAATCTACTTCATTGGCTCCTACTTTTTAAGCTGCAATAAGTTTTTAGTTTAACTTGAATTTGTTACTTAATTGATGGTATGATTTCTCGATGCTACCTTGTGCCTTTATGAAATGATATTTACACTCCTTCATGCAACCTTCATCTGAGCCTGAGATGTTTTGGTAGGTTTGTATTTTTGACTTCCCTCTGAGAGAGAGAATGTGGAGAGGTCTCAGAGGTGTTGGAAGGAGCTTGTATATCGAAGCCCTTGTCTTCTTTAGTTGATCTCTTTTTTTTTTTGTGACGGTTGGTTGGTACTTGCCACTTGGTAGCGATTTTCAAGCAAATAAGCTGGCTTAACTGAGACTAAGGGAACAGTTGGTTCATCTAGCTAGATTTCCAGATCAGAAAAATTGAGATAGCCTAGCTTTTAAGTTGACCAACCATTCACATTGCATTTTACGCAAACAAGTATTGAGTACGTGCAAAATCTTGTACATAAAATTCTAACCTTCGTATAATGGCAATACAATCAGGATTGAGTAATGAAAACTTTTGTGTAAAATTAAATAATGTCGTTCTCTTTGTTGGGCATGAGCATATTTTCCCCTCTCAAGGTCTAGTTCTAGAAACTATTGAATTTAACTCATGTGGAGGTGATATCTATATTATATATTTTGGCATTTTGGCATTAAATTCAACATAAATATGTAGTAAATTGTATCATGTTTTGTTGAAAGTTCTTTCTTTAGTAAAATGGACCAGAAAATGTGTTGAACTTATAGGAGTAGATGGCAAGTCGGGAAGCGGGAGATTCCGAATGTTTTATTCCGAGAATCATTCTTTAAGATTTTAACAGGTTTCACTTAAGTTTCCGAAACGTTTCGGATACGTTTATTCTAAAATTTGTAAGGGTATCGCCCATGTCTCCTATTGTGTTTCCAGGAAACGCGATATCTGTGCTAAACAGAGTTTACCGGTTACTATGTGCTGAACTGATGAAAAGATGCAGTGTAGTAAATTGGGAGACATGGTATAAGTCCAACATCATTGCCAGATTCTGTTACTAGCTAGTAAATTTCCGTAATAAAATTTATACATTAATATGGCTCCATTTGTAGAATTTTATGAGCTTTAAATTTGTGTATAACACAAAAATTGCAATTTACAGTACTTGTAAGTTGCTATAACTTGAAAAAACTAAACTTTGGGCAATTTGATGCAAGGACCCTGATGTAGTATGCCAACAGTTCTACTCGGACCGGTTTTGGCTGCCCTGAAAAATTCAAGGCAGCCTGCCTTGATTTTTCAAGGCAGCAAAAACCAATCTAGAACCGATATTTTTGGGTAGATATTTTTGGGTTCATTAACATGTGTTAGGTTTTTAGTATTTTTTAGTTTTAATTTTGAATTAATTTTAGGGTAGATATTTTTGGATTCAGTAAATATGTGTTATGTTTTTAGTATGTGGCACACCCTAAATAATAATGGACTAGATTCACGGTAGTGTTAATCATTCGATGTTCATTCCAAAACATTAAAACAAAAATGTAATTTACAAAATTACATATTTTTGCTGCCTGAAAAAAGGCAGGCTGTCTTGGATAAGGCAGCAAAAATGGATCCGTTCTACTCCACTCGTAGATTCGTTTGTGTGCCCATCCGCATATATTCTTTACTGGTATATAGTACATTACACATCACTGTTCTTCCTTTTATATTATTTATTAAAAGGAATATTATCATTATAATTTCCTTTATAAACTTCAATATTGGCATACAATCTTACTTTTAAATATTATACATTGAAAGGATGAAAAATATAATTCCATTTGTTCTCTTTTTTACTTTTCAATGTTTTCATCTCCTCTCAAGATTTTCTAGACCTACATTTGATGCTTGCGTATCAACTTTGTTTCACCTCAAATTTGAGCCATGTCATTCTGATTTTACTGAGATTGTTTCCAAGGTAGTTTTGAAACAAATAAATTGGGCTATTGAGTCCCCCAAAAAAATTGTTTTCGTCTAATTTATAGTAACTTGTAGTTCTTAAAATCAGAAACAAACAAACAAAAAACTCTTTAAAAACTAACCAACAACCAAACAAGACCACCTGAAACGTACAAGGCGTGAGCAATAATGGATAGCATTGATTGATGACTTCAATAAAGTCCCAAATTTCAACCAACTAAACAGTCTCTTAGTCAATAAAACCAGTATCCTAAACAAAGCAAGCAAAGGTAAAAGCAAAAGAAAAAGAGGAGACCTTGAAAAGAATATAACAGCAAGTAGAGAGGAAAGCCAGAATTGTAGATAAAGAAATTTGTTTTCTTGCTTGTATTTTTTTGCTTTTCAAGTACTTTATTTCCCCTCAGTTTAGTTGGTAAATCTTCCATAATTTTGCTCTTCAAATCATACTTTCCTTTTCATGTTTTCGAAAATAAGTCTCCTTTTGCTTAGCCATGGGATCATTAATTAACCCAAAACCATGGGTTCCATATCTAAACGTCAAAGATTGTTCACAAGGCTTTTGCAGCTTATATTGTCCACAATGGTGTTATACAATTTTCCCACCTCCACCCTCTATCGAACTCCCAAACGACAACCCGGGTCCAAATTTCTCCCCTCTTATTATCGCAATTATCTTGATTTTGGCGAGCTGTTTCCTAATTGTTAGCTACTATGCTATAATTTCGAAATATTTCGGAAACAATAATTCTTCACGACCAATGGTAGATCATGATACAAATGAGGATCCCTTGAGCCTTGAGTCGTGGCATGTGGCCAATGATGGGTTAAATGAGGCTTTGATCAAGTCCATTGCGGTATATAATTACAAAAGGGGACACAATTTGATCGAAGGGACCAATTGTTCCGTTTGTTTAAGTGAATTCGAAGAAGATGAAAGCTTGAGGCTTTTACCAAAATGTAACCATGCTTTTCATGTGGCTTGTATCGATACTTGGCTGAAGTCTCACTCAAATTGCCCCCTTTGTCGTGCTAATATTGTAAATATCAGTCCACCATTGTCACCTGCCGCGTTAGAAAATGAGGCCATTATTGAAGACATAAATACGGGTACTATTAGAGGAGAGGAAATTTTTCACAATGGCGAAATTTCAAAAGAGGAAAATATAGAGGTTGTAATAGAGATTGGAGATGAGAAGTTTAAACAAGTAAGACGATCCTTATCGATGGACTTCGATTGTGGAGAAAGGCTCTCCATTGGTGACGTGCTATTATTGAAACAAGATTATAGGTTGCGAAACGACGGTGTAGGATCATCGAACGGGAACCGATGTGAAATAAGCAAATTAAGTAAAGACATGGGATTATGTGTTGATAATATGGTTTTAATGAAAAGATCCTTTTCGAGTGAGAGATTCTCGTTTTCTAGACGGGGTAAAACAGCGAATTGAAATGATTTCCTAATGAATATAATGTGATCTATTCTATTTGATGATGAAATTAGTTCAATGAAGAATTCAACGGACTTGTTGCCTTGGGGGGTTTTTTGTTGCAGCTTTAGAAAAAATACAAATAAGGTTCCTTAGAAGAGTCTTCAGCTTTTAATTTCTAGCTTATTCATGACAAAGAGCGAGCTTAAAAGCCACGCCAAACAAACCCATAGTTAATTCTTTTCTTTTTTATGATGTTCAATTTTATCGATCAGTTTTTGGCACATACTTCTTAGTTCTTACTTCTTACAGACAGATTTCTTTCTTAATCACATTTCCTTGTGTATATATTTATCTTTTTTCTGCTTTACTATCGGGTGTGACAATTTGAGTGTTTTACTTTACAAAATACTTTAGAAAGTATAGATGGATCTTTCCTAGGTTGACTTCGATCTTTCCCAAAAATAGGCAGCCTATATGAATTGAACTAACTGCTTTTGTTAACCCGATCCGTGCTTAATTTTGCCAGAAATGTAGCGTAGTCGTTTATTCATGTGTATCTGTAAGCATGAACAATTGCAAGTAGCTATTTAAGAGCTCCGTTGAGATATCAGTTCGGTTAATCTTGATTATTCAGTTAGTCTTGATTTCTAATTGAAAACAAATATTGAGCTTGATGATTGTTGAATCATATAACTAGGAGAAGTAATAACTTTTCATCTCTAGGAGGAGTATTATCAATTTGAATTAAAAGAAAGCCCTTAAATATAATTAAAATAATACGGTCATCTCTTGCCTGAATTTGTTGTTTTTTGTTTATTTTTCCGGCCAGATAAGTTCTTGATCTTTTTTCTTTTGTACGGTGAATTCCTTGTTCGTTAACGTCCTGTTTAGCCCATTAGTAGCGTAGGCCTCTTTGCAATCCAGGTAATTTAATTGGTAAAAAAAACACTAAGTACTAATCTTAAGTTCGAGCCAGATTGATACCTAAGTTTTAGATTTAACTAAAGATGCATATACTATAGCTTTCCACCAAAAAGCATGATAAATACTGGGGGAAAAAACAATGTACAAGTCCCTCTGATCAAAGTTTTTTTTTGTTGTTGTCAAACAGAAGTCTATTAATTTGGGAACTTTTTCGATTTTGATTCCTTAAAGACCGTCCGCTACGTTTTCTTTCTTCGACGTTCCCAATGTTCTTTCCAATCACAAACCATTTTCCATCCTGCCAAGATTGTCGAACTCGAAGATCACTTCTATACACTTTAAATTCACGCGAAAATCCAACCAAACGAACCAAAAAATCATTTGTACCCAAAACCTTACACACAGTTGCCATTTTCCATAAAAAGTTCTGAAAAACTTCTAATACATCGCTAAACTCCACGAGCCAGATGATGACTCGTCCTTCATCAAGACCTCAACGATACTTCCTCTCTTGAATCTCATGGCTGTAATGTCCGGTACTACGGAATCTCATGGATATCTCATTTTTTAATTTTTATTTATGTGCTCTCGCCACCATTCTGTGCCGCCCTTTCCAGCATCCTCAAATCAAGATTGAAATTGATCTCCTAGATTACATTCCAATATCAGAGTTTCAAAATTTAGATCGAAAGTCACATTTCCAGACGTTAATTCTGAACAGACATCAATTTTATACCTGAATCAACTTGATCCGCATGCAGTAAATTATTTTACTCGTTTTGAACTCAATGAGATCCTTTTCTACTGAACTTATTTTTAACTGAGACAACTCAAATAGATTTTTCCTGGAATACCACTGTTTACGAATGTACTAAATAGAACTATGTGGTGAGGTGAACCGTGAACCCTCCTAGCATTTAATAGATATTTCTAGCTAACGACAACAGTCTATTGACTGATGCGTATATATATTAGAGCGGTTTTGTAGAGTGAGCTTAATTACCACAATTCTTTAATAAGTTTTGTTTATAAACAATATATGATACCCAGATCAAGTCAGAAAATAGGGGTGTGTCTGAATATGATCCGGGTATGGCTACTTGACAAAGTGATTGATAGCGAGATCAAGAAAATTAAGTTCGAGTCCGATGAAGAAAGACTACAGGTTGGATTAAGATTTTGAATATGATTGTTTTGTTACTTTTGTTTTGTTTTGTTACTTTTGTATGCTCCACGAAATTGTTATTTGGAGGTATATATACCATCTTTTATTTTATATGACAAGCGTGTTAGTAATTACTAGATTGTTTCTTTTTGGATTTAATTGCTCTTACTATAGAATAATAATTTTCATTATAATTGCAATAATCAGGTCGTATAGGCCAAACTGATGATAGTGATTCTTTGACATACTCATCCTTTGTTAAGAGTATATCATGAGACTTTGAGAGATGAAAAGTTTAAAGAGGAAAAAAAATTAAGGCATATGCATAACATGTTCGGTACAATGGTTGAATGAGATTGGCTTTGCAAAATAAGTATGGATGTTGGTAAGAATGCGTATTTGCATGCATGTTGTCTATTTTGTAAACCTAACAATGTTTTTTTATTCTGAACATAAATTAGTAAATCCTTATAATAAACTCGATGGGTACTACCCTCTTATTAATGTTGACACAACGGAAAGGTTTGCAAAATTCCTAGCAACTTAACATTTTTTAATTAGAATCTCCCAGCGGAGGATATGATTATGCTAAAATAACTCCCAATGGAGTAATAATGCTCAATATAACACCTAATAATAAAAAGTTTGGCCATTTTATGGGAGCAAGTAATAAACTATATAATAACGTGTAGGCTCGTCGTTGCAGGCTTGCAGCTTTTAAGCTACACACTTCTTGTCTTCATATTTTATACAAAAAAATTACCTCAATTTTCAGCCAAAGTATTTAATTAAGTTTAAGAGGTATTAAAACCCAAAAAAAAAAAAAACTCTCGGTCGATAAGTTTATTTGTTTACTTAAAAAAATACGTCGAATCCAAACAAAAATTTAAGCGACAATTAAAAAAAACATACTCTATCCCTATTATATTAACAAAAATATACCCTAATAATTTAAATTATCAAAAACATACATATATATACTTATTATTTCTTAATCTAATCTCTCTCTCTAACCTAACATATATCTCTCCCACCTAACATCTCTCTATAATCTAACATATCTCTCTAACCTAACATATATCTCTCTAATCGCACATATCTCTTTAACACACGATAATCGTACTTTTTTCTAACACGTGTTAATCACCCATTTCTCTCTAAAAATGATTAAAAACTCACAAAATATTCATATGCTAATTATAAAACGTCATACCCTAATTTTAAAACTTCATACCCTAATTTTAAAACTTCATACCCTAATTTTAAAACTTCATACCCTAATTTCAAAACTTTATACTCTATTTTTAAAACTTCATAACCTAATTTTAAAATTTCATACACTACATATGAATTTCTCTCAATATTGTACATATGAATTCTTCTCTTTCAGCTTAAAACCCACAATGTTTACAATAGTCTCAAAACTCAATAAATAGAAAACAATCTCACCAATTTCATATATTTTTCATATATTACGGGGTATCAAATAGTGTAATATTTGTGTATTACGTGTATATATATATATATATGTATTTATATGTATATGAATGTCTATATAATGTAGATGGTATTCGGTAGTTAGTGACGGGTTTTCGAGGTGGAGTAAGGGAGAGAGATGGAGTGAGATATTAAAAAAAGATACATAGAAGAATGAAGGAGAGAGAGAGTAATATCAGATAGAGATAAAGAGAAAAATTGATGAGAGAGAAGAATGAAAAGATACATAAAAGAATTGATGAGAGAGAAGAATGAAAAGATACATAAAAGAATTGGTGAGAAAGAAAAATGAAGGAAAGAGAGAGTAAGATGAGAGAGATAAAGAAAAAAATAAACAGTATTAAATTTAAATTTGTTTGGTATATTTTTGATAATAAAAAATTTTTAAGTATGTTTTTGTTTAATTTAGTTTAAAAAATAGTATGTTTTGTTAATTTATCCAACAAACAAAAAAGTGTCTGAAGGTGATAATTCACGAAGTTTATCTAAAATGCTCTTGTGCAATATCTTTCACTCAACTAAATGAATATGTGACTGATCTTGTGTCAAATATTGTACGCAATTCCCTTTTAAAATCTCAAAAGGCTCCAAAAACTCAAATTAATGCTTAATATCCAAGAATGGACCACCCTATTCAGAACCTCTCAGTTTAAAAAGTGTTTCATTTTGGTTTTTACATAGAGGTCAATCCAAAAGGTTCATGATTTCAATACTTTGGAACTATTAGATGGTTTTTGGTTTTGCCTGCATGCTTGTGTTGTGTATAGCTAGCCACATGTTCGAAGCTCAGGTCAACACACTTATTGAAAACCTTGTACGCATTATACTGTCTTTTATATGATCAACCACACCCATTGATTTTAGTGTTACAGTAATAGCTGAACTGGGGCTTTACATAAAACAAATTTTTTTATTACTATATTACAATATAATGACGACAAATTCTTGACCCTTGTACTTTAAATTAATTCTTCGAAAAGGAAAGAAAATCTGCAAAGATTTGCAAAAGACACTGTAGCTTTTCTGTAGATCATGCATGGTGAATAATTGTATACGTGGTTACTTCAAATAATCAAACTCCGTGTGACACGCCAGAAAAATATCTAATTTGAAAGGTCGTTTTTTTCTTGTAAGAATTATCGTGACTAAATATGGTTTACTTGCATGAATTTTATTTTAATTCCAGCTTCTATCTAGAGTATAGTATAGGTCAGTACGGGGCCTGTTTAAAGTTGATTCTGCTTCCAAAAAAACTTTTTTCCTTGAGTCTCAAGAGAGAAACAAAATTTGAAAAGTGGGAATCAACGCAAAGTTGAGAAAACAAATCAGTCTCTCAAAGCACTTTGTCAGATAGTTTCTTTAGAAAAAACCAAATAAAACTTTCTAATACAGTAGTAGCCTAACTAGTAGTCTATAGTACATATATCAATATAAGATGATATATAATTTTATTCCGACAATATATTGTATTAAAATTGTCGGAATGAAATTTTTTAAAAACTAATTATATAGTTCAAATATTAAATTATATTATTCAGTTTTGAAAATTTTCATTTCGACAATTTTAATATATGTTATAAAACGATCAAAATTGCACGTAATTTCGTAAAGTAAATTAATCGGAAACGGATGAGTAATATGATTTTGTACATGCATATATCAAAAAAAAAATGTGAAATAATGCACAATATATATTGCGTACCCTCAAACCCACGGCACTTCCATGTCGGTTAGTTTACATACATGACATGAGAAGCCCTTTCATGCTGAGTCTCATAGAGATTTAAGGATATATAACATTTATATTTTCAAGAAAAAAAGATAGGTCAGCATATGATAGTTGCATTGCAAATTTATCACAATGTAGTTTTAAACAAGGGAAAAAGATAGAAATGGTTGGGGGTGTCAAATTTATAAAATTACTTATCATAAGTGAAATAAAAAAAATTGAACGTGTCACATTATCGTTTTAAACATATTTTAAAAAAAATACATGATTAAAATTTAATAAAATTACAATCATTAGAAATATGGGGTGTGATGGTCAATGATGGTCTTTATACCTATTTTTCTTTTTCGTTTTAACACTGCTCGACAAAAATACAATAAAAACGCATTTTGGAAAAAACTATTTTAATCGTCTAATTTGTGTAACGACTCGGCATCCGGTCGAATCATCACCATCTTTTCACACATCTAAACGATATATGATTAGTTCTCTATCTTTTTACCACGTTATTTTTCTACTGGGGTTCACTCACTTGCGTACTAATCCTGACATCGACTAGATAGCGACTATGATATCAATTGAAACGATCTGACCCTCCGGCCGAATCGCCATCATCTCCTTCCTATCAACAATACTGTCTGCTTTGGCCCAATTTCGTCATCGATTCTTAGGCCGTACGACTTTAAATGGACTCAATGATAGTAAGGTGGATAGTTTTAGTTTATATATCATATACTTACATTTCTAGACGATGTGAGATTAGCTTTCTATTTCTTTATCACGATATTTTTTACGAAAATCCGGGTTTTTGCAATTTGTATGATAGGTACAGTTGGGTTCAGTTTTAGATCAAAGCAAAACCAAAACAGAAATTTTGATTCGTTCGGTTTCGGTTTAGTTTTTTTTGTTTTTGGAAAAGAAAACCGAACCTGACCAAATCCAATCGGCTCGGTTGAGTTTCGATTTTTTAGGAAAAAAATATTTAAGATTTTATTTTAGAGAAATATATTTAAATTCAAATAAATATTAAAATCAAGAAAATCAACAACAACATAACAAATTCGAGTTTGACACCAAACATGTAACAAAATATTCACAAAATGTGTAAATAATGACAAACATAATATTCACAAAATAATTAACATAATAAATTGGAGTTTGAGACAAAACAATTAATACTAACCAAGAAAAACAATTGCTTGTATACATTATGATTTCTTCGATTTCGGTTCGATTTGCAACGTTGTGATACGAAACCAACCAAATCATATTATTATGATTCCGTTCGGTTTTGACAATTTTAAATTTGAGAAAATGATGAAAATATATATATAAGTGGTACTTAATTGTTAAAACTCGGATCCTAAAACACTTTTAAATATTAGTATATGTGTTACATAATGCTACTACATGTGTTACAGCATGATGCTACTTATTTTAATTTTTTCTTTTAACTTTGAGATTACATGATACTACATTATATGTATCAAATCTTAAAGAAGACTTGAGAATTCGGAGTTTTGGAAATTAAGTATATTTTTATGTACTAATCAATGATTCTCCGTAAAATTTCAAAACCGAACCGAACAATTTGGTTTTGTTTTTCGGTTTTTTTCCTCCACTCCTACTAATTTGCATCGAAGCTTTCTTTTCTTAATATTTATTATTAAATTGCTGCTTTTTTTTTTCTTTTTTTGTTGTCGCAAAGAGACAGGTCATAGCATTGAGATTTACTAAAAGAAGCATGAAACAATATATAGTTGCGAGGAGAAAAAACAGAAACGGAAAACAAAACGGATGACGAAGACATGAATGAATGAATGCACTAAAAAATTTACATGTGAAATGGGAAACGCGTTTTTTAAGTGATTGAGTGATCAAATTTGTCCAATATGTGTGCAAACACTGGCCCCATTTAGTTAGTACCTGGTAACATATATAGATACAGCCCTTTATTGAGTGATCAAAGAACGGTAAAAACTAAAATAGTACACTTTTAAACACAGCTGTCCCCATTCAGTTAGTAGAAAATTTAGATGAAAAGTGTGAGTTTTCAATTATGCCTAGTCTAACTATATATTGGTGTACATGAACATGTGTTTGCTACTTTAGTACTTTGTATAATGCATACAGGTGATAGAAAAATATCTCAAAGCCCTAGTAAAAATTGAACCCCATTACAAACTTCATATTGCTTGCTTTTACCTTTTTTTGTTTTTTTTGTTTGCAATTTGGAATAGACAATACATAACAAGAACATTTGGAATTAAGTTGGAAATATGATACGCGTGCAAGACATTTTAAAAGCTTGATCTTTCGTGTAGAAGTAATTTATTTTCAAAAGTGAGTCGTATTATGATGAGCTAAGCTAATTATGATGATCTCCACAATGAGATCAGAAACCAACATATTAATACACAATATAAACCTTTTCAATTCTCACAATACATCCCTGAAAAAGTAATGCATGACATACAGAAAAACTGCCAATAGTACTGCAATATCGAATATGTTTACCTTCAAGTTTAGAGTGATCATTTCCAATACATAAGCAATTAATTACATAAAAGGCAACTCCAAACTAATTACTACAATTTAGTACTAATCCAAAAAAGTAATTACCATTAAGTAATACTTTGATCTCATTCTTTCCATATGTTGGTTGAAAGCTTTAATTTTTGTGTGCCTAGACTCTAGGGGTGGCACGGGACGAGTTAGGATCAATCTAATCCAACACGTAAAATAAATTGCGAGACAAATTGTGATAGGTTAAATTAGGTAAAAGTTACA
The DNA here is from genome assembly GCA_963682055.1 of Primula veris. NCBI lineage: Eukaryota > Viridiplantae > Streptophyta > Magnoliopsida > Ericales > Primulaceae > Primula > Primula veris. Next base: position 19,369,589 of record OY821749.1, on the reverse strand, counting down.
ATAAAACTTACCACATAATTGGGCATTGATGATACCACCATTAATTTGTAATTAGCTGTAGACCAGCATATAAAGCTTTAGCTTCTATTTCAATGACTGATTTTGCTAGTTCTACTCCAGCAAAACCTTTTAAGAACTTACCATCATAGTCTCTTATAATACCACCGATTCCTCCCGTAGGATTATTTGGATTAAAACTCCTATATGTATTTATTTTTATCCATCCTTCAGGTGACTTACTCCAACGAATCACTTTAGTTTTTGGTATTTTTTGTACTGTGAATTCTTGGTGAACATCCAAATAATTATAATTTTCTTCGAATTTTTTATTCACCCTAATAAACAGAGATAGGTTGTTACTTATATCACTTATAATTTGGCTCTCTTTCATCATAATCCCTTCAAATCTTTTTTTTCATCTACTTTTCAAATATGCCAAAGAATTAGAGAAGGAATAATTTTTTTGATAGTACCTTTTGGGGAGGTATGCAATACAAAGAAGATGATCGTGTCAATTACACACAACACATTTGTGCGAACAAACTATTTAAGGGCCCTAACATTGAAAATGTTAAATACAAAAAGAGGTCACTGATCCTCATTTTCTCATTATATATGCAAAATTACATCGTAGAAGCTTATGCACAAGAAGGCCATTACAAAAAGAGGTTCATTAGGGTAGAGTTACGAGACAATGTCAAGGGTAGTTTGGTAATCAACAAAGGGAAACTTCTTCCTCAATAATTCTAAGCATGTGGTGAACTGAGCCTGCTATGTCATCTGCTGAAGTGAGTTGGCAACCTTCTTCAACCTACACCAAAAAAATTCAAACTTAACCCCCAAAATTCTAATACTAGATTATTGCTAACAATATCAATAAAAATACAATAGTCACTATCAGAAAACTAGACAAATAATGAAAACAAACACTTCATTATATACCTCACAATCATTAATGAGCATATCCTGGAAGTACCCCTATTATAAATCTATGGCTAGATTTACATTAGCACACATGTATAAACTGAAATCAGGCAAGACTGTCCATTCTTGAGTAAATATGCTTTATTTGTATTTTAATTAGAGTTGGTATTCTTTGTAATGGAAAAAAAAACAAAGTTTTCACACAATTGGTTGCCGTACAATGTGATTGATCACTCGCATTGTTTGGTGCATACAAATTTATCAATTAGCAGCATGATTCAATTAGAAAACTGGCAATATGTCACAGTCAAGCTCTGCTAATACTGTCTCACAATTATTTTATAGGAATGTGAACACAACGTCTAATTTGTATCCCTTTGAATTTCTAATGAACAGGAGAAACATTGCAATAATATTGCAAGATCAAACATTTCCGCCTACAACTTGTGTTTGAGAGTGACTATACACTTACATTGGCATAATGAAGATAAACTTAAAATATCTCAAAACTTTCGCATTTTTTTTTTAATAAAGTCAATTAGTCACAATGCCATTATCAAGGAAAATATTTTGTAAAATATTTCAGTAAGATTTTTTAATTCGTGACAAGGTGCTGGATTTCGTTCTAAAACACTAGTCCCTAGAAAAAATCAAAGCAAGATACTTTTGTCCCATGACACATAAGTGACCGGACATAATTCCTTGTCATGAAAGGTGACTAAACATAGTTATGGTAACAAATTAAGCTTTGTATTTCCTCCAAAAATATCACATTCCTTGTATAAATAAAAAGAAACATAGTGTGACATTACCTTGGCACTGATTGAGTAAAGGACCAAGGGATCGAGAGTGGTCACATTGAGGTGTAGTATAGAGAGGGAGAGAGAATGGAAGGCTGCAACCATTTTTGAGAGCTGTGAAAAGCTTTTTCTTGATAAGATTCGAACGTTGGCATGTGTCTCTATCAAACTCACCTCTATATCCGCCACATCATTGCTTCTTGTTGATGATGACGTGGCATTACTGTTGTTGTATGTGTAGTAGCTGTTGATGTTGTTGTTGTTCACTATATTACAACTATTGTTGCTGTTGTTGTTGTTCATGTGGTTTTGTTGGTAAATATTAGTGGTCCATGTGTACTGTGGACGAGAGAAGAATTGGGAAAATGGCGGTGACGGTGGTGGTGGTGGTGGTTGTAAGAGGTCGCCCGGGGATGATGACATGGTGGCGGTGCTGTGATGGAGGAGGAGTTTTTGTGATTCTAGGGTTTGGAGGAGGTGTTCAAGTTTTTTTACATATTCTATGGCACCACCTACTATAGAAGCTTGATCACCCTGCATTAATTGAATAATTAGTATGCTAATGATGAATTTTGGTATTTTATTAAAGAAAAAACAGTGTTTAGTCCAACTTTATCGGATGCTCCCCAAGAGACTAAAAACAGTGTTCGAAAGCAAAAAATAAACGTTAAATAATGGATATATAGAAAGAAACATATTGTTATATATGAACATGACCGTCATGAAAAGTATTGATAAATGGAAGTCTAAGGATGTGTTGATTGTGTTTATTATACTAAGCTTTGTTTATAAGATAAAATGCGTTTGATTATTATTATTTTTTAAAAGTTTAGCTGGACATGTAATGTTATAGTATGAATATTTATTAATATTATTAATGAAATAGTAGGCATTTCCCATCAATTTTAATAAAATAAAAAATGCAATCTTATAGTTTAAGCAAGGCAGCTATAATGCATGCATAGCTTGTGTTACGTTCACATAAAGCTAATTCTTTTAATAACTCCAACGAAGAAAGCCAGAAGTCGTCTGTTCAAGGATATATACATCTTACACTGTTTTTTTAATATAATAGACATTCTAATGAACTAAATAAAAAAAGTAAATAGTCGTCAAAACATTCTATGGATGGATATTATGAAGTATTCAAGTGGTGAGCTCGAGCACACGAGATACGTGCAAAAGAAAGTAATTACATACAATTAATTAAGTCATTCCATGGTTCTACTTGGAAAGAAATGATATTTAATTAATATAACATTCTTGAAATCTGGAATATTGTACTTTTTAGTGTATTAAATCACAAGTACATAGAGGAATAGTAAATCCGATAGTTATTTTTTACTGGAAACGTGACAAAAAAGTGACATCAAAATATTTTATTTTTATTTTTGAAAATAGTGACATCAAACTTTCTTTGGCTAATAAATCGATTTCTTAAGAAGTTGGGCTAGAATCTTTTCTTGTTATGTGTAAGCTGAAAACGATGGTGAAACTGTGACAATGGGCAGTAAAATTTAGTAGTGAAAGAGAAACATTTCTTACTTGACCTTTTCAAGATATTCAAGTGGTGTTTGTTTATTTGATCTGAATTTGAAAATGATGTTAAAAAGTTCAAACTACAATCATGAGTCTATGAATAATTATGAAATTTGATAGTACATATAATAAATGTCTTCCCATTTTAAGTATAGTCAAAAATGAAATCCAAGTTTCCCTCTGATGCAAATAACCAGGGTAAGTTATTGGTACCAGGTTATTATTCCTTACAAAATTCAGATACCCAAATTTCTGAAACTGGTGCACAAGCATTTAAAGACATACTGTAGCACAGATTAGATCAATACTGATTTTTTAAAACGATATTTTTTAAAGAACACTGAATAGATGGCAAGCCACATTGAGTAATCACAATGGAAAAAAATATGAAGGCACACACTATTTTACTGACCTTTTCTTAATCATCTTAAAGGTTATAGCAACGTAAGTGCTTACAATGCAAAATATATCTTCACGATGACATTACAAACATATCGACCTTAATTTTAAAAGTTTTTACTGGAGTATTTTAACTTTTAAGAGTATCTTTTTAGGATTCGTACAATTGACAACATTTTAAAAATACCAGAGTTATAAAAGACACTCTAAATCTTATCAATAGAATGTCGCATGGGAATTCGCTAACAATACAGTTTCCAATAACTCTTAGGCAGAGTTTTGTTTTTCTTTTGAACATTCATCTTGTATTTATCTTTCTTTGTTTATTATGGGAACTACCACAAGTAGAATATTGGGAAAAGCCTTGAACTTATATTTCTTTCCACGTTTAATTATTAAGAAATTAACACAACATACTTTCAAATTTTTAAGCTATCACGTTTAAGTTCAACAGAAAAAAACAAGACTTTATTTAAAATTTTAACTGAACAAATAAAATTGAAATGTTTAAATTACTCAGAATGATCAATCTAGAGTATTTGTCATGAACTAGAACTCAGAAGGAACATTACATTAAGTGTCCTAGTTATATTTAAATCGGAATTCAGTTGGATTCTCATAGGTTCAATAACTATTTGCAAATTAAACAATAACATATTCTGGTCACAAACTCCAGAAAAATACGATATATGCTAATTAATTAGTTTATAGTTTCTTCAAATTCAAAAACCCTAAATTACTCCAAGTAAGGAGCAATTATTCCAATTTGTTACATGAATATTGTTGTTCTAATTAAAACTAAGAGTCCACATCTAATTTTGAATGATAAACAAAATCTAGGAGTAGCACTACAAGAAAAAATGATTCTTCCTATTAAACAAGCCGACGAAACATGCATAATTACACAGAACTTCAGAAGGCAAATAACTAAACTTTTATATGATAAAAAAAAAAAAAAAAACTTCCCTATATATAGAAGCAAGCAGAAATTTTTCATAACAAAAAAGCAAACACAAGATTTCACCGAAGACATGATATATATTGAAATGAAAAGAGAAAGTACCCTTTGTACGTAGGACTCGGGCATGAGTGATTTCAGCACAGCTAGGTGTCCATTCATCTGCTTCCGGCGATTCCTCTCAACCGTAATGTGAGTCATTCGTTGCGTCTCAGCTTCCTCCTTGTTCTTGCAAACTTTCTCTCGCCTTCTCCTCTTTCTCTTCGGCTTATTAACCGGTTTCTCCGATATTGGAGGACTACTCTTGTACCCGTTGGCGTTTTCGTCGTTGTTCAAGGGTAAATTGGTAATTTGAGGGGGTGGGGAGGGGTATAAGGTGTCATAGACGATGTAGTTGAGGAGGTCGTTAGTTGATAGGGCTTCTAACCCTTGTTCTAAAACTACTTCCATTTGGTTTTGATTTTCTTGTATTAAACAAGTGAAAGGCTGCATTTTGAGATTATTTATGATTTGACAAATAACAGATATAGCTTATACCATACCTGTGTTTGACTTGCTCTATTTTATACTAGCATATATCCTATTAATGCTAATGCTATAGAGAGGAAAAGGAGGCAAGAGAGAGAGAGAGAGAGAGAAGGGAGGCTTTAGGTATTTGAGGTTTGAGGTGAATTTAGTTGTTTGAGCCTTGAGGACGGAAATATAAATTGTTTTGTATTTTTTTTAAAAAATTGCAAATTATTGGGTTGAGACTTGAGCAGGGACGAAGACAGGATGTGTAAATGGTGATGCCAAAATATACCAAAAAAAAAAGCAACTTAAAATAATAATTTTTCATACTCACCCATAATCTATATACCCCATTTAAGTGTTGTTGAACAAATACCAAAGCATAAACACAAAAATTATTGCAAATAACTAACATGATACCTGATAAAATCAAAAGAAATGAACCCGACGGCTGCTCGCATTCGCAAATGCATCAATGATAGTTTCCGTGCTAAATTTTGAAGCAATATCTTTCTCAATATACATCATCATACAATCTTCAAGATAATCGGCTTCCATTTTATTACGAATACTAGTTTTGATGATATTCATAGCTGAAAATGATCTTTCTGCTGTGGCGGTAGAAACGGGAAGAGTAAGCACGAGAACCACAATTCTATAAACAAGCTGATATGTTGTAGACCATTTTGTTTCTACCAACCATTGACAAAACTCGGAAATCGATGATAAATTCTTGTATTCAGGAAGAGAAATAACACAATTCTCGTAATGTCGAAGTTCCAATTTCAAGTTACTTTTCTCAAACTCCGTAAAGTCCTCCGGATAAAATTTGTCAACAAGTAGACAAATATCATCAATTTTGAATATTGAAGAGTGACAATTAGGATTCAAAGTAGAACTAAGAACTAACAATTTCATTACTTGCTCATCAAAGCGACGATTTAGTTCTTGAATTTGAGAATCTATAGCACGATAGAAAATATCAACTCTATAGCGGTTAAGTACTGAAAAGTTATCACGAGTGGGATCATACCTCGAAAAATATTTTGCATTCAAGTTTGGGATATCAATGTTGCGTGATTCACAAAAGAGTTTGACGGTAGCAACCAAATCATCGAATTCATCATCTCTAAGATTTTGAAGAACGCTTTTAGTAGATAAAACCATTGAAGTAGCCTTAAGAATGTCTTGAGTTTTAGATTGCAAAGCCAGACAAAGAGAATTCGTGATTCCTAACATTGACTTCATAAGATGAAGTATAAAGACAAATTCAAAGGAAGTTAATGCCTTATGTGTTGAACGAGCTTCTCCCTTTAGAGAAGTAAGTCTATCTTCATAAATATTAAGTAAAACCATGCAAGCAGCACTATACATTGTTATCAAGCTAGAAACAGACTTTAGGTGAGAACTCCAGCAAGTATCAACAGGTCGTTGCAGATTACCAATTTGATTTAATCCTCTTCCAGTCTCAAGCTCTTCAATGGAAATTAAGAAAGCAATATCATCGGCATGGGCAGCTTTCAACTCATCATTTCTCTTGCATGATGCACTAACAATATTCACGATCCGAAGCAATTTAGCAAAAAATCGGTCGACTGGAAGCACTTCTTTTGCTGATGCCACTAATGCTAATTGTAATCGATGTGCGAAGCAGTGAACATAATAAGCATATGGGCAATCACTTAATATCAAAGCTTGTAGTCCATGAAACTCACCCCGCATGTTACTTGCACCGTCAAATCCTTGTCCCCGAATATTCCGAATATCGAGATTGTGGTGATTGAGAACTGAGCATATGCTATCTTTTAGTGTCACTGTCATAGTGTTGGGAACATGAACAATACCAAAAAAATGCTCCCGTAAAACACCATTTTTATCAACAAATCTTATAACTACTGCCATCTGCTCCTTTTTTGACGCATCTCGAGCTTCGTCCACTATAATGCAGAATTTAGCATGTCCAATTTCTTCTCGAATCGCCTCTTTCACTTTTATAGAAAAGATATGTAAAATTTCTTTTTGAATATCAGACGACTTGTAAGTGGCATTCTTTGGAACATTTATCAATGCTTTGGTGGCTTCTTCATTATATGATGCTAATAAATCATAAAACTCAAGGAAATTACCACGGTTGTTTGATGTTGATTTCTCATCATGCCCTCTGAAAGGCATAGCTTGAAAGGCCAATCTTCGAACCAAGTCAATAGAAATTTTTAAGCGAATGCGATTGTTAAAAACTTGTTCGGCAGAAAATTTTACAATCACCCTTTCAATATTTTGAGTTGGGTTTTGTATTTCCTTCCATTTATGTTCAGCGGTTCGATGACAAGAATCGGAATTAACACCTTCATGCAAACGAAAAGAACAAGTTTTCCCGCTATTGACCTTCCTCCAACCATCAAAACCTTCAACAACAAATGCACTATGTCCTGCAAAACTAGACCCATCCGGAGGCGCAAAAAGGAAACAAGGAAAACAGAAAGCCTTGTTCTTGGCCACTGAATATTCCAACCACGAAAATAAAGCAAACCACGGAGCTTGAAATCTTCGAGGACGAGCCTTGGCGGATGCAAGAGTATACGGATATTTTTTTTCCTAAATCGGGACGATTTGGACCATGTAGAGTTATGTACGCCCTACGAACTTCGTCACGCCTATTAACAGGATACTCCCAAATTTTTCTACGTAATCCAGGATCACGCTCTAGCGAATTAATATCAAATTCTACTGTGTCGATTCTTTGAATTTTTGTTGGAGGACTAGGCGTATCGATTGTCATGTGATCAACACTACTACCAACATTCTCTTCCGTCGGAGAAACATTAGCTCTCTTAAAGAACGAATTTATTTTAGGTGTCTTTCTCATTTTATACTCGATAAAAATATTAGCGATGCCAGATCTGCAGATTAAAACTCTAAGAGTTAATAGCCTTTTTTTTTTCCCTTTGAGTACTTTAATCAAACACCTATGGTGCAACATAACATCAATACATATAATAAAAAGAAGCATATTAAAGGAAAAAATAAATAGAAGAGTATACCTTGCCGAGACAGAATGATAGAGTTGTTGATGTTTTTTTAATTAAATCTAACCCCAATCAATGCGGTGCACAGCAGCACAGATGAGTGGAGTTTTTCTTTTTTCAACTTTGTTTTTTATTTTGATACACACGCTGACACGCACGAAGAGAAGTGTTGTTGATGCTATTTTTTTTTTAATTAAATCTTAAAGAGTCCAATATCAAAGAAAAATATAATTGGGTCTTTCGGCCCAAATTTAATTATTGTGTTTTGGGTTCAAACATTAGCTATAAATATATGTACAAGTAACATATTTTTATGGGGGTGCCAAATCTACACCTAAAAAGAAATTGTACTAAAAAAAAATTGCGTCACTTGGGATTTCTAAAATTATGGGGGGTGCCGTGGCAACCGATCGTTTCCACTTAGCTTCCCCCTGGACTTGAGACTGAGGTTGTCTTGTAGCGCCAAGACAAATCAATAATACTTGCATATCTGTTTATGTACATATTGCGGCAAATTAGTTATTATTTTTATGGAAATCAAGCTTTTAAATAAGAGCCTTTAAAGGGAAATGGAGTTAAATATACATCACTTGATGACCAAAATAAAAAAGGAAAAAAATACTTTTAATACACCAGAATCCATATTAGCTGCTGTTAGTGATTAGAGCATCGAATTATCAAGATTCACAATTGGAATACTGATTTAACCCAAAATTTCACATTTTTAGGTACCAAAAAATAATCAAGTACGTATTTTTTTTTCTAAATAAAAGAAAAATAATTCTTTTAGAGCAATTGTATTGTCTTATTTTCCTTTTTACAAAATATATTACACCACATGCATTACTCTAAAAGAACATAACAAATAAATATCAAGTGGTTGCTTCGGAGATGAAGGCTTAAGAACTTTGAGGAAACCGTCTCAGAGACTGAGGTAATAGTCTCATCAAGGTTAATTATAACCATCAAAGATGAAGGTTTTCATATTATTTGTTAGGTAATAGGTGGTAGGTTTTAAGTATATTTTTGTTGTTCTGGTAAAAAAAAAAAAAAAATCCAAAATAAGTGTCACTATTCAACTATGTTTCCCAAAAGTACAATCTAACTATTTCGTTCCCTAATAGTGCAATATTAGTCTTCTCATTTTAAATCCATCAAAATCTATCATAACCCTCTCCCACCAACAAATTAGATGACATTAGAGTTTGTTCCACTACCATTATCCATCACTTGTCCGTAGGTTGCCGGCGGAGGTGCTGGTCTATTGGTGGATTCAATGATAAGCCATGGTGGGATAACATTGATATAATATGATAAGATGCTATATAATAAGAGTTACATTGTTTTGTTGTTAAAGAAAGAAAATAATTGTGAGAGAGTCATAAAGTGATTACAAATCTATAGAGTATTATAATAGTTGATTGTATATAATATCATTTAAGTCGAACTTCCTTGTTAACTTTGAGTATTGTTTATTTTATTATTTAATAACTTCAAATTTGGTTGCACTCTGATTACAACTGAATTACAATCAAGTTACAGCTAAAGAAGTTTAGCAGTTTTTAAAACTAAGACAAATAGATTTTCATTAATGGTAGTCACCGTTTTCGTTTTATTTAGGTTAATTCTAATCAAGAATTAAGTTTGAGATTGAGAAATGATAATATGAGTCTATCATGCTAACAATTATTCTTAGCCCTTCAAATCAATTAGAAATAACAAGAAAAAGAATTAAAAAGGATCTTGGCTTTGCAGATGATGTTTAGCTATCATTTGTTGTTTGAAAATAACATGTATTCCACATATTGTTGCTTTTTAGTATACCAGGAGAACAATTTCTTCTTTATTTATAAAGTGACATAGTATTCATCTTTAAAAATAAAGAATTGCTTGTGAGTGAGATGGTGTTTTAATGCTTAAAACTTATCAAATTATAAAGAAAGTGGATTTTGAATAGATAGATGTAGATGATCTAAGGTGTCAATATTACTTTTCACCCTTTTCTAGTTCAACCCCGATCTCTATGTGAAGACTTATGTAACCAAACAAGCCCTTGTTCTCTATTATGTCTTTCACGATTTTTCACCCACATTGTCTCTTTCTCTCTCTTCCTCTCTTGTATAGCAGTTTTCCAAAGAAGGTTCAATAGTTCCGCGTTTCAAGTCCTAGAGGTTTATATAGTAGGATCAAGAGGTTTAGTGGTGCATATCTTGATGTTAGCCCGGAGAGTTAAAAGGGGATAGTCATTTAGTTTTCTTAATTTTTGGACTAAAACTTTAAAAAACAATCTAGTAACAGTCCTGACTATTCCATCCGTTTTCATTTAATATCAATTATGAAACTACGTGCAATTTTAACCGGCTTATAACTTGTATTAAAATTGTCGAAATGAATTTTTTTAAATCTAATCATAAAATTTAACATTTGAACTATATAATCAAATTTAAAAGTTGTGTCGGAGGCTTAAGTGCAAAGACGGGGATAAATTAGTCAAATGAGAGGGCAGAAAGGCAGTGTGCTTTCTTCATGTTTCCAAAAAGTGAGAAAAAATAAATCAGAATAAAGAAAAAATAAACGTCTCATTTTACCCCTGGCATGTTTTTGTTTTGGTTCACAATATTTCCTAGATACCATCAAGCAGACTGCCACAGTCTTCTGCGGTGAAGGGCAAAAAGTTGGGGACCCAAATCTGTACACTTCTAAGCAATATTGAGTACGATATACAGTATGTCAAAAGAAAAACTATTGTTTAATGACAATAAAACTATATAAAAGTTTAGGTACACTAACAAGTCATATACTCCCTCCCTTATAAGAATACATTGAAGAATCAACTTATTAATTTTTTTTTTTAACTTTTCAATTGAAATACCAATTTAAATCTTAGAATTTGTGGATGTGGGATCTTGACACATTATTCTTCTAGGCAAGTATATGTATATTAAGTAGGGGTATAAATGTAATAATGCTACTTTTTACTTTCTATTATGAAAAAATTCCATTTAATTTGGAACTTCACAAAATGAAACAAGTATCATTTAATTTGGTACGTTGGGGGTATGTTACTTTAAAATAAAAAAAAACTACATTAAAATATAATATGTTTGTGTATTTGTGTGATTATAGACATATATATATATATACGCAATGAAACAATGCCAGCCTTTAGCTGTGCGAAAAGTAGTCCTTCACGTTCAATATTCCAGCTATAGAAATATGGGAATCAGTAGCCAACTCTTCCTTGCTTTACTCATGTTTAATGGTACAAATGTGTACGTTTTATTTTTAAAAGACAATAAAGGCACCCAAGAATATTCCCACAAAAGTAAAGACATGGAAGAAAATGGGTGAAATTGCACTTTATAGTTTTCTTTTTAATATTAACATTGGTGTTTCCCCTCGTACATCAACTCAACGGCATGATTTCAAAATTTATTTTTATGTGTGGAGTTATAAAAAATGGGTGGTTTTAGATGCATAATATCAACCACGGAAGCTTACTCATCATTTTCTTCAAATTTAATAAAAAGTTACACTTTTTTCTATTTTACATAACACTTTTACATCAACACAAAACATCATATTTCTTATAAACTTTCTTATTTTTATTTTAAATTAATCTTTTATATTTCTTTTGTGATTTTATGTACATTCAGGTGCTATATAGTGAAAAAGTAAAAAAGATAGAAAATTTGAGGAAACCATTTGTTTCTTTTTATTTATTTGAGTAAGATTTTGATACTTCATCATTTTAGGAACATTATAAGAAACGTGCTTAACGAAACAAAATCAAGTTTTTTTTTAAGTTCCTCAAATTCTAAAGAAAATGAGTTTAAAGAAATCCTGGTGATTGATCTGATGGCTTATAATTACCATTGATGATATAGTATATACATAAATGAGAATGGAATTTTTCGCTACACTTTTTTCTGAAAAAACATACAAATTGTAATTTTTTTTTTACAAACCGTAGATAAAATGAAGCACAAACCGTACATTTAATCTACAAACCGTATATTTTTTGTACGATTTGCTGAGAATTTACAGAAATTACATAAAAGTCCATGCTATTTCGTAAAAACTGAATATTAATCATAACAATAAAAATACTGAATTTTTTAAAATTGTAGTATTTTTATTGATATGACCAATTGCAACTCTAATAAGCTAAAAAATTGTCAAATCAACTATTTTTTGACAAATTTGTATAAGTTTACGTTTGTTTGTGTTTATTTTGAGATATTGTTAGAATTGACCAAATTCATGTCTAAAAAATTTAGTATTTTATAAAATTTTATTTTTATTTTATCTATATTTTTAAGAATAGGACATTTAATTTTTTATATAAAAAATTCATGTTTAATTTTAAAAAAAAAATCATGTTTAATTTTTAAAATTGGATTATTTTTATTGAGGGCCAATATTGCAACTCTACTAAACTAAAAAAAATGTCAAATCAACTAAAAATGAAATTTGTCAAATCAATTTTTTTTTTTTACAAATTTGTGTAAGTTTACGTTTGTGTTTAATTTGAAAAATTGTTAGAATTGACCAAATTTATATATATATAAAAAATCATGTCTAAAAAATTTAGTATTTTATAAAAAAATTCATTTTTATTTTATCTATATTTTTAAAAATAGTGCATTTAGTTTTTTATAAAAAAAATTCATGTTTAATTTTTTTTAAAATTCAGTAATTTTATTGATATGATCAATATTTAGTTTTTATGAAATAGCAAAGACTGTTATGTAATTTATGTAAATTCTCAACAAATCGTACAAAAAATCTACGGTATGTAGATTAAATGTACGGTTTGTACTGAAACACAAATCATTAAAATATACGGTTTATATAAAAAATTTACTGTTTTATGTGTTTTTTTAAAAAAATATAGTGAAAAAAATACAAGGTAAATACATATTTATCTTATTTCAATGAGTACAAAGGGTGAAATGACAACGACACAGAGCCACAGAGGTCAACCTAGTTTGTCTCAACTATCGACCGTTTACAGATAGTGAAAAGTACTAAAATAAAGTAAGCACGGAAATTAATTAAATGAAATGTAACAAGAAGGACGATAAGGATTAACAACCTGATATTTAGTAGTGGTAATAGTGTAATCTAAAAAAAAGTATAGCCTATGTGGTATGTACGATTGGCAGTAATGACCTTTATTGGGAAATAAGCCTTTGGAACTAGCTAAGTACATGATAAATCCATTTAAGTGCATATGGGGAAGTAAGGGGACGACAGTATCTTATCAACGTAGATAATAATGACTAGTTAACATCAATAATTATTAAAATGATACTACAAATACTCCCTGAAGTATTGTTATTTCATTGGATTATTTGTAGTACTCCATTTTAATTAGCTAATATTTGTTTGCTAATAATTCAGATTGCACTAGCTTTTTTCTCTTTCCAGTGAGAAGGAAGAACTTACATAATGACCCGGTCCAAAAGAGTACTCTCAAATTTGGTCACATCACTTGTATTTATTCGATTTCAAAGGCATACAAAAATATTACTAGTCGTTAAAAGCCATCCAATAAGAGCACATTCATTTCATATTGACTAGAGCTGATTTTAAGCAACTTTTAGCAAGATGATATTAGAAATCTCAATTGTGTTGATTCTCATAGTATATTTTTCATTCCTAATACTAGCTCAAAAGTAGTTACTGATTTGTCCGAACATTCACATATGTATCTTTATATCCCACATTCTTCGTAAATACAGACACAAAAATCGAAAATCATTCTTGTATCAGTCTCTTCATCACCTCATCAAATAATGAGGAGTTCTCAATACGCCTTGTAAATACATAGACTTTCCTAATTCATAAGATCACTTTATATTATTATTAAATCATCCACGTGCTTTCTTTTCTCTTTTTACTTCAAATAGAAAGTAGGAAAAAATATTTTTTAATTACAAACATGAAGGACGGTGATGAGCCGGGTATATGATGAAACTTGAAAAAACTCACTAAACCTAATAAAGAGACTTTATTTCTCCAAATATGGATAAGATTTAAGTGAGGCCGATGGAAATGCTCTAAAGAGAGTAACATGGAAATTGTTTGTTTTGTTACAGAGCCAAGGTATGCTTTCATTCATAACCACGTCCATCTTGATCAAGCTACTTAGAGAATACGATCAAGCGGCATTTAGGACAATCCACAGTTTATATAACTACGTGTAAATAACTAATTAATACGACGTAAATAGCTGTCACAATTCAAAGTAAACGAACATAACCATAGCAGAACATGTTGCGAGATGCTATCTGTTTTACATGCCCGACTAATATGCCTCAATTTCAGAACTCTTTTCAAAATTATAAACCAAACTACAAAATAACTACACAGCCACAAGAAAACTTGATTTTAAACACAAGTACTGCTATTATTTCATAAATTTGCTTAATCAAAATCACATTCATGTTGCAAAATTGTTGAGAGTAACTAAAATGATCCTATTATAGTGATTTACTGGCAAAGTTGGGGAGGGGAAGCATAAGACAAACAGTGGGAACTGTTGCCTTATCTGGTGAAGATGACTAATGAAAGAGAAGTTTGTCCACCTAGGACCATGGTCCAACCTGTCAGAACCCTATGCAGAGGAATCCATGTGCACTACCCACCCCCCATATCTATCTCTATCTCTGTATATCATCCTACCCTAAAAAATTGGAATAATACATTTTATTAATAATAATAATAAAAAAAAAATCCAATTTCAAAATTCCAATACTTCCTTTTTACTTTCTTCTCTTGTCTAGTTTTGGCCCAACACATACAAACTGGCTAACAGATTCTTCTACCTTTTTATTTCCTATAAGGGTATACAACTATTCATTTCTGCAGTAAAAAGGCTAAAGCGGGTCATGTGTAGTCTTCATGGGGAAAATAAAAGAAAACATGTAAATACCAAAATGTTATATAGCGCACTGTTCATGAATCATGACATGTCAATTCATGTTGCTTCAAATTCGATCAAATTTAGACTATAATATAAGGATTTATGAAAAGGCAACATGAACTATCAAGTGACACCACGGTTGATGATACAATACCATTCATACACTAGCAAGTTATGAACAAACATTGAGAAATTACTATATGATGGCATGCTCATAGTGATGCTAGCATCGTTCAACAGATTCAACTAATCAACTTAGTACGACTTCAGAAAAAAATCCTCAAATTAAATAAGTAACCATAGGCAATTTGTTCTCTTAAAACATGCACGTTATAATAAGCAAATAGCAACTGCAAAGATTTGGTAAACAACAATGCAAAAACTCACCAAAATTTTAATCTGATGTTATAAAAATGAGCAAATCCCATTGAAAATGATAGAAGAAACACATATACAACCAATATACTGAGAGATAATGATGATGAAGCAAACAGGGTGTTTATGGACAAATTTACCAACCCTGTGAGTAAGTTTGCCTGCACAAATAATTGAACATGTTAAAGTTTAAGCTTATATAGAGTCTTCGAAAATGAGATGCAACATGTTTACATGTGAAAAATAGTAGCTATTTAGAATGACAAGTCGATATCTATCCAGATAATGCTCAAGCTTATTTTCACATAAATACATGATACAACAAACACTAGCAGCATTATTTACCACTTACAAACAAAAGTATCGTTTGTTTGGAGCTTTGGATTGATGCATCTAAATCCTCCAATTTTGGCAACGAACAAAAGTAGAAATAGTGGAAAAAACTTCTGGGTTTTTATGAAGAAAATAGAAAATAGAAATGAACAATAATTACCAAAATAAATGATGCCAGCAGATTCTTGTTGAATGATTCTTCCAACCATGTAATCTTGTGCCCAGGTATAAAGTCAGACAGCAAAAACATCGATAAGATCTGTAATTATATTACGACAGGGGTTGCGTATCAGTAGGTGGAGTTACAGAGCCGGCCCAAAAAATAATTTTTTTGTGGGTTGCCTTGTTGATTTTTTGTTTGTTTTGCCTATTTAAAGAAAACCTCGAAAAAACATAGTATAAATTTTATTTTTTTCAGGAAATTATTTGCCTTTGTGGTGGGATGCCTAGTCCACTCTGACTATTTGCATTCCCTCAAGACCGGCCCTGTGGAGTTGTAAGAAGTTTTCTCTTATAATGGAAACCGTATTTTGATTAGAAATACAACCTCCAGAAATTGTACATCAACTTGGATGTAACAGAGAATAGCCTAGAGTATAGGCAGAGAAAGATGACAACAAATCCCCAACTATGAATTTCTTTTATTAATTTTTGCTTCTGATTAGCAATTAAACAGAGAACAACTGGAAATATTTTAAGGAGACTTTCAGCTCTAAAGCACAAGAACAGTCCATAAGTAATATAAAAAAGCCAACGCCAAAATGTTTATTTGACCAATCAGGATTGAGGAGTTTGAGGATGTAAACAACTTTCATGACACAAGATAAACTATACTGGATCAATGAGGAAGCTTCACGGAATGGATGATAAAACTGGAATAATCACATAGTAAAAATGAAAAGGTTATACCAATTAAACTAGCAATTTAATCGGTTTTAACTTTTAAGTAAAGAACATAAACCTTAATGCACTTGAAAAAATAGATGAGGAGGGAAAACCAGATAAGTAAAGTAAGAGAACAAGGCTAGAAGCATCAGAAAGGACCAGAAGTTTTTTCTCATCAAATACTGAGAGAACAGCTCTAATGAGATTTGAACAAAAAGCTGAAATGTAAGCTTTCTTATAAAATTTCCAAAAATCCGACCGCCTCATGGTATCCAAGTTGAAAGAGATAAATTGAATAAGTATGGTCGTCCCCTGTTGGGATGCACTATTAAACCTAAATTGGGGTTATCCGCTAAAAACTACGGTAGAGCTGTTTATGAATGTCTTCGTGGTGGACTTGATTTTACTAAAGATGATGAAAACGTGAACTCCCAACCATTTATGCGTTGGCGAGACCGTTTCTTATTCACGTCTACATAAAGTGTTACCGAGCATGGGGAGCTTGTTTATATTGATGAGAAAGACATTCTTTTCAACTAATTAACTTCCATGCACAAAGGTTATGCATAAATATCACAAAGTAAACCAGATGCAAAATATATTGTCAAAATAAAAACAGATGCAAAACAGGATATGACAATATTAATGACACTGAGACTAACCAGGAGATTTTGAGCCACTATAAAAGTGACATAAGCTGCGTTGCACTGCAAAAGAAACACTCTGTAAGTTAGCTTTATTGTACATAGACTTTCATGTTTTATCTGTCCGATTTCACTATGTCATTGACTAAACCAGAACAAAACAAAATTTACCATTCTTCGTGAGACTCTTTCCACATATCTATCCAGCAACACAGTTAATAACCTGAACATTATAAATTGCACATGTAAATATTTAATGACCAAGAAGCATACGTTACTGATGCCAAAAAGAGAAACTTACCCAAAGAAAACTGTGAGAAGCCAAGCTCTAATTCTCGCCCATTTAATCGACCTCGATATTTGTCTAGAGTTTCCAAAGAAAAGGTAGTTTCCTAATTGGACACCTATAAGATACAAAGCCCAGTATCCTGCAAAGAAAGAAATACATTGGGAAATAGGAGGCTTGAATCTAGTAAACAAAAGCAGCGATATATTCAACACATACTAAAAAAGACCACCGCTTATTATACATAAAATTTTCTTAAAAATGGCGAGCTAAAACTGCCTGGACAAATGTCCAACGAAAGGCATGGGGTTTGTTTCTTCTACATTTCCAAGTCCCAGCATGGGAAAAAAGGTTGACATAAATATAGAACAAAGATGCTAGTTTGGGGTATACCCTTTCCATCTACAAGCAACAGCATAAATGGAAATAAAAGGATAAGTAATAGGGTAAGACAAGAACATTACAATTAATTCAGAAGCCTCACCAAATATGCTGAAAATTCCCTCCTTGTTTTGACTGACGATGTCGGTACCCCTTTGATTTGAAACTAAATAAACGTTCAATCCACTTGTCAAGCAGACTTGGTACCCTAATAATCAAAGATCCAAGGAGAAAAAGGCTCGATAAAATAAAACAATGAAATATGATTCTGAAAAAAAATATAACCAGTTAAACAAGTGAAAATATACCTACAAGAATCAAGGACCCAAAAATTCCAGAATATTTTGTGGGAACGTTAAGAATAGTCGTTACGAGTGACACAGCAGCGAGAGTGAAAAAGAAATTCCAGTGTACTCCATACTCTCCCACATGAACCTGCAGAGAAACAGCATTTAAAAATTAAATACATATATGTCAGTAACTGAATAAGTTTTAACTTCATGGTATAGATACAGAATGGTTTTCAAGCAAAAAAGAATGCGAATATTAACAGCTGACATCAGATATTAAAAAATCCAGACAAAAATACTCGAGCATTAAGTTGTTTGTAAAGCTATCTTTACATTCATGTGCAGTCAACAATCACAATTTTCAACTTTGTACACCCAACTTGGCTCAAGTTGTGACAAGAGTGTATTAAAGGAGAAAAGAATGATAAGTCTGGCTCACTAATTAAAAAAAATTATAAGTTGGGTTTACCAAATCGAAAATTTGTGCCTAATGGTGACAGTTTAGACGTTATAATGTATAAAACTCTTCAAAAATCAAATGTCATATGTTTAGACTAGATTCTCTTTTCTCTATCTTCTACCCTAGGTTTTACTATTGTCTTTTCTATTAATTTGATTTCTGATCAGTCTCTTGCCATTCATTTCACACCACTAGTTTTAGGTGGTTAGGTCAGAAAATGTAATATAGGGGTTGTTTGCTTGCAGCTTTTAAGCAAATAAATTGGATCTTTTGAGACTGATGAAAAATGGGTTCAATCTGGTCAAACCAGAAAAGCCAAATCAGGCAAAAAAAAACCCAGAAAAGCTGAGCTTTTTTAACCTAGTCAAACAAATGCATTCCAGTTTGTAAGCAAAAAAAAAAAAACTGAGGTGCAAGCAAATTTGGCCATAGACTCTCATTCGATGAGTTTCAAAAATCCATTTTCACATAATTAAGAAAATGCATTACAAACTTTCTTTTTTTAGGTTAAGGTATTACAGACTTCTTTCCACCTATCTCTAAGAAAAAGCATCACAGACTTAATTCTGTGACATAGCAAAACCAACACTAAGATAACAAATAAGTTAAACATACACATTTCATAACTTTAGTTGTACTCAAAATACAGAGAGGAATAGGAATTATTCACCTGATAGTCTACACTTGCTGTTGTAATAAGGCGAGCAATACCTAGGACAATAAGCGGACTAGTAGAATGAAGTGTGCCTCTCAATTTCCTAGGGGAAAAGGATAAGAGATACCAATATTACCATATCATGTCGGAGTAAAAGGCTTGTAAAGTAAAAACAAAGGAGGAAAGGCTTTCATTACCAGCACTTATGAGACGAATGTGGTTAAGCAGTAGATGTGTAATGTTTATTATATGTCGAAGGAACCATTTTCTGACTTGTCCCCCCAAAAAAAGGCACAGGAAACAAGCCTTCTTTCAATGAAAAATAAAGAAGGATGACGTGTAAGTGATTTTTTTTACATTTTACTTTGGTGAAAATTGTTCAACAGCGCCTAATTTTAGCAAACTTGAAGATTGCCTCAAATGTATTAATAAAGAAGAATGGAAAAGTCACTTTTGCGTCAATGTAATGGTTCAGATGTTCTGACTGGGAAAGCTATCTTGAAACTGACCCAAGGTTCAAAGGGGTAGTAAGGTTCCCACAAATAGGAAAGCTTCTTTATTAGTTCTGGTTATTTGAAAGGTAGAGGAATTAAAACTTACGACGTTGAGAGACCTCGAGCTTGTTGCGAAAGTAATGCATTTTTCAACACAAATGAGCCAACTCCTAGATCCATCTGATCAAATATAGATAAGGCAACAAATTGATGCAGTGTTAGTACTCTAAATATCTATTCTTTAAGAAAGTATAAGTGAATATTCGAGTAAACAAATACACTAGATACAATAATGCATTGTATTATATGACAACTCTTTCGACAACAGTCAATGGAACATAAAAAGACAGTTTATAACACTAATTTGCACACATCAAGGGTTCTTAACATGATTTCTCAGTTGGTATAGTCAAGTACAATTGCAGTACAACATTACTTAAAAGCAAGACTGTAAAAGTAAAACCACAACCCCCTACTAAAAGATTGCTTCAACAAGTTTCAAATTTTTTAACATATCCTGAATGAGACTAGA
This sequence comes from Primula veris, assembly GCA_963682055.1. Classification (NCBI taxonomy): domain Eukaryota; kingdom Viridiplantae; phylum Streptophyta; class Magnoliopsida; order Ericales; family Primulaceae; genus Primula; species Primula veris. Next base: position 19,349,167 of record OY821749.1, on the reverse strand, counting down.
GAAATATTAGCTGGAAGAAATAAATTGACTTAAAAAAAAAATATATGATTGTTATGAGAGACGACCTTACCAAACCAGTTCCATACGTTTCTGTCTTGGCATATCTTCTAGGAAATATTTTGAAGTCTACAGCCAAAATGCATAAGCACGTCACAATCATCTACAGCATTTCATCTTAGTGAGAGGAATGCAAAAATGGAAAAAAAGAGTTTTAGATACATTATTCCCATGCATCATCATGTATTCATAAGAAACATCACGTACCACTGTGACCCTATAAGACGAGATGCTGTTCCTAAGAAAATTGGTATCATCTTCGAGAATATGAGAAGGTTGCGACCTGGTTTGATCAAATTACATTAGAACTATGCAGATATATTCCCTTTTTTGGTAGTAAAGATATAATGGACCAAATAACCGCCTTTAGGGGCCAAGTACAAAACCTCAACATGGCGACTACTATCAAACTTCTATGTCGATGGATGCATTTCAATCAAATACAATTTTAATAAATGCTGTGTTTACTATAGACAAGAAAGGCACTTGATAGTATTTGCTCATGATCTATGCATATCATAATTATTTTTAAAGATTTTAGTTGTTTGACACGTTCTTTTGATTCGGCTTGTGGAGTTAATTGGGAAACATAACTCATTTTACAGATATTAATGACCTGAACAGAGAAAAGGTCCAGGACAGAAAATAGACAAAAACGGAAGACAGCATAGATAACTCAATTTACAGATATTAATGATCTATATGGTTGTTCTGCCTAGACCCCCCACCTCCCGCCTTTAATCCGTCTAGTGACTTTTGATTTGAAGCCTTGTGCGAAAAGTAAATGATGATGTGCATAGCTTCACAATATCAGTCCTCTCTCACAGTGTATGTCACACAAATACTTAAAAATTACAAGCCAACCCATATAACAAGATAATTTAGTTTTTTAGAACATAAATTTAATTTTGGCTTCCAGATCATACCTCATAGCTGCAATTATGAGAACCAGGATTGGTGTCACCAAAACTGTGGCTAAATAAGTCCATTCAGATAGAACCTGAAAAGAAAACAGTTTACTTGTATCTATTATGTAAGCCAGGAGGCCCAGGCCACACATATTTAAGCACAGATATAAACAAAATAAATCCACTTTATTGATCACAAACCACAATCAAATCATCGTCATGAAACGCCCTACATATGTAAATATCAAGTAAAAAAAAATATGACCAGAATTTCAACTGCGGACGCATACCGTCAAAAAGAGAACTACGGGGAGAAGAATCATCAGAAAATCCATAGTCATTGATCCCACACAAGCTCTAAAGCTCTTCAACCCAATATTTGCTTCATCATTCTTCTTCTTTAAGTTCGTTTTCGTATGAAATTCTGAAAAAAGAAGAAGGTAAATCTAAAATAAGAACATGAGGAAGTAAGCATAATGTTGACAATGCACTAAAGAGGAAAGTTGAAAATAATAAGAGAAGCATCACTGGTACTCAAATCTCACCATATGAGCACATACAGTGTCGTAGAAGTATAAGAACCTGAAACGAGAGCACCATAGAAAAGAATTTTTTAGTTAATCAACAACTAGCCAACAGTGAAACTCAAAAAACAACATCTATCTTAACAGGAATTGAAAATAAATATGTTCCACAAACATATTTCACGTGCAAATCATATTAAAGGCAGAAAGTTACGAACACAGATTATATAGCAGATTATAGTTGTTTTACTTATCAGTACTCATTGAACTATCATATTCCACTTCAACCTCCTCACAGCATACTCGGTGCTCTTATATTCACATCAAACTTCACCTCAACTTACTCCTCTTCATTGGTGCTCTTGTTTTGGGATAATAACTCTTTTACCTGACTTAAGAACTTAACTCCGTTTACCTAATTAGTACTAGTTAACTTCGACTACTTGGCTCAACCCAAGTCATTGCACTCGGGCTAGGTTAGGCTTAGGCAGCTCAAGACAAGAATTTCAAACAGTAAAATTACAAACCCAGTTATAAATACTACATAGAGCGCTTTTGAAGACTTAGGCATTGTAACCCCGAGAGCTTGTTTGGTTGAAGCTTTTACACAATGGTGGATAGTATTTCGATAGGGCAGGGGCTGAATTCAATGTGAACTTCTTTTGTTATTATCTGGGCTTCTGAAAGGCTAAAACCCATTTAAAAATTTATATGATACATGGTAAAAAAAACGGTCTTTAAGTAAATGGGGATACCAACCTACTCCTAGCTCCGGCTCCACTGCTTTTAAACTTGGTGTTTTAACCTTTTTATTTGCTTATAAAGAGGTACTATATTATTTTATTTTATTTTGGTAAAAAGGAGAAAATGAGGTATTATATTAAAAATGATGGCTTATAACTTAACAATTTTTAGCCGGAAAATACCAGAAGTTCAAAGCTGAACGAACTAACTTTTTTCCGAGCTTCAGTTCATGATAGGCAACTGCTTTTTTTTTTCCTTAGCTTTTTCACTTTGAAATTGAAAAAGGAACATGTTTTATGTAACGACCCGGCCCCACGGACCGAACCGCCATGCCCGTATCAATAATATTGTCCGCTTTGACACAACTTCCCAGGGGGGTCACCCATCCTGGTACTACTCAAAGCTAAGCATGCTTAACTATGGAGTTCCGTCCTCGCTATTGTGTCGCACGACTTTAAAAGGCCTTGTTGATAGGAAATGGATCTTTAAGCTCATATACCACACGAGTACTCTCATATCTGGGCAATGTGCGACTGACGCACAACACCGCACCACAGAAATTCCTTCCGGAAAATTTGGTTCGTCACAATCACCCTCCCTTTAGGCACGACGTCCTCGTCGGGCACGTCGTCCTTCAGGGGTCCACACACACGTACTAGTCCCCACATTTCCGGCTATATAGAGGCTCTGATACCACCTGTAACGACCCGACCCCACAGACCGAACCGCCATGCCCGTATCAACAATATTGTCCGCTTTGGCACAACTTTGCAGGGGGGTCACCCATTCCTCGCTATTGTGCCACACGGCTTTAAAAGGCCTTGTTGATAGAAAATGGATCTTTAAGCTCATATACCACACGAGTACTCTCATATCTGGGCAATATGGGACTGACGTACAACACTCTGTAACGACCCGGCCCTACAGACCAAACCGTTACACCCGTATCAACAATATTGTCCGCTTTGACACAAATTCTCAGGGGGTCACCCATCCTGGTACTACTCCAAGCTAAGCACGCTTAGCTATGGAGTTCCGTCATCGCTATTGTGCCGCACGGCTTTAAAAGGCCTTGTTGATAGAAAATGGATCTTTAAGCTCATATACCACACGAGTACTCTCATATCTGGGCAACGTGGGACTGACGCAAAACACCGCATCACAGAAATTTCTTCCGGAAAATCCGGATCGTTACATTTTAGGTATGTTAGCTTTTAAAAAGCTATCTTTTGAATAATAAAAAAATCTAAAAATTCTCCAAATGAGAGAAGCTAAAAATCTTATGCTTTCTTTTAGCTTTTCCACATAAAACAATACATAACCAAAAATCGGAATTTATTTATTATAATTTGTTTCTATTTTTACAAGTCACTAATAAGTTAAAATAAGTATAAAATGACATGTCAGTAAAAATAAGTTATAACTAACTTACAATCAAAAAAAGAAAGGATATGCCAAACCCTACACCCAGCGCCGGCCCAGTGGCTTGCCAAACCAGACGGGCTGTCTGAGGCGCAGCCCAATGGAGGCGCGGTCCAATTTTTATTTTTATTTTTACAATTAAATTTAAACTTATTGAAATCGAATGGAGGTGAATTGAACCCTATACCTCTTACTTACAAAGCGTCTACCATATGAGCTACATCACTTTCTTGTTACAAATTATTAATTTTATTTATATAACTATAATATTGGGTTATGGAGCCATTAGAAAAGAAAATAATACACATATAATTGAAATTTTTGTTTCATAAAAACGCAAGAAGATGCCTTTTCCGATAATTATTTTGCTTTGTAACAAGTTTCAATTTTTTTTTTTTTTTAAATTAGAGGTTTTTTTTTCTTTTTGTTAGACCGAAAAAAAAAATTAAGACGCAAAAAAAAACTCCGGCTGAGGTGCACGTAGACCTAGGACCCCTACACCACATTTTTTATGAAGCAAGCTTTTTTACCCAAAAAAACGGTACCAAACACGCCCCATAAACCACCTTATTTGCTCAAAAGAAACAAAATTTTTAAGCAGTGAATTAACATAGATAGTGCATTCAAGGATCATGTATCAATACACATATTATATATATATATATATAAATACATAAAATATCAAAAAAAATAAAAAGAAAAAAGCAAAGTATAATAACTTACAGGCATAGCAGCATTAAGAATGAAGATTTCGGTCATAGACGATCCACTTAAATTACTCACAAATCTACAAATAAAAAAACATTAACACTAAAAATATATATATACACGGTATTGAGATAGAGTCAGAGATATAATAATAAGAGTGTTACTGTTCTTTAAGATGCTTGTGTGGATTAAATGACGACGCCTGTGTTTCCATTTTAGTCTATACGTATATGTATACGTATATATATATATATATAGAGAGAGAGAGAGATTCTGTTAGTCGCATGCCAAAAGAGAAAACTGCTGTTTACTAAACTGTAATATTGAATGTTAACAATTTAGTAGCTAACATTTGAGTTTTAACAGTTTAGTCCTCACTTTATCAATTTTCATCCAATTACGGGGTTGGTGTTTAATAAAATGACAAAATTTGTAGTCACGTTCTCTCACTTATCCATAGTGAGTGAAATTTCATAACCATACACCAAAAATAGACCTCCAAATATGAGATTAATTGAGTGTAATTTTATCAATTTCATAACCATTACGCATCACTTTGATTGCTTCTGTTTCCCTATTTTTTATTTATATAAGAGCTACTTGTAGCGAGAAAGGGAGGAGGGAAATCAAACTAGAAAAAAAAGAGAGTCTAAAATCAGATTGGAAGACACCTCTAGTGCTTCACTTTCTTAAAAAATAAAATTATAGGCATAGAGACTAATTTTTTCACTCCTATCCATTGTGTGAGCTACTCCTCTATTTTATTTTAATTATTATTATTTATATTTCCTTTTCCATGTGGATAACAATAGGCTTTATATTAGGGTTCATCGCTTCCCATGCCTGACAGATCGCTTCGGTGACGGAAATGGCAGAGGCCAGGTTGGATATTGTTGTAACTTGTACGTATAGTGCTACTTTGATAACGTTGTTTAGTTTCCAACTCCTAGAATGAGTACTGACCCAACAATAGCACGTAGCTCAAGTTTTTAAGAGCTCGAAATGCTCATGGACAGCCACAACACGTTATTTGAGATGAGGTAACTAGCCTGTTGAACACCATGCATTGCGAGGTTGTTGGGTTTTGATCGACAATCGTCTCATTTTGGGATGTTTATATTATTATCTAACTAGGGCTTGTAATGCAAGCATCGGTATGCTTTTTTACTTAGTATATAACTGTATTAATTATGACTTTGAAATATATTGATAACACTCCAACGACAGAGGAATCTTCAAATAAAGTGGGATTTTTTGGTTTTCCTTCTCTCTTAGAATTTGTGATGAATGAGTTTGCATACAATTTGATTTTGAATTTGAGTTAAGGGTATGAATTATGATAACGTTTCCTTCGTTGTCTTAGTTGATTACGTTTCTCTGAGTAATTAATCGGCCTTATAGAAGTCGATCGTTTCATCAAATTACCGTATCAATGTTGTAGATTCAAGCCAAAGTGAAGCAAATTCAATTACCGAACAAACAAGGAAAGCTTAAATATTAGAACTTACATGGTTGGTTCTTAGTTCCTTTCCGCCGTGCACTCATTTTCAAATTTATGGATACTCGAAAATATTAAAATGATAAGAATTAATATGTCTATGGTTAAGTGTTTCTATCTTTAACGAAATCTCGTATTCACACGTATAAGTGGTTCGACCCGGAGACTTCAATCCTGGTAAAGGGCTTTAACTGACACATTTCATCGTCAGTGAGTTCCGTCGGTGATCAGTTTTATTCCGAAGACCAATTCCGCCGCAATATTCTAATATGTACATGTTACGTACTATTCTTTTGTTAACCTGCTTTTACGTTTTTGTTTAACTTGTTTTTTTGTTAAAAAGAATTATCGAAAACGCTTTTGTAGCCCTAAAGGAACACTGCTATTTTATGGTGACCAGATTGTAAAAAGACTAAATCATTTTGCGTAAGTCTAAATCATTAAACGCATTTTACAAACTAGTGAAGCATGTAAGTTTCCCTAAAATCATCATTTCTTAGATTTTAAAAACTCAAATCCAATGATGTTCACTCTAAATCACACACACCGACATATTCCAATTAAGAGGCTCAATCCAGCAGATTACCAAGACAAGAGAATCGGTTCTTATTCTTCGCATATAACCAAAATGTCAAATGACTAAAAAATTTACTATTTATTTCACTAATTACCACTCATTTTACACCAAAATTGTAATCCTCAATCATATGATGCAGGATCTCTCTATGATCTTATACAGACCTGGAGACTTAACAAATATAGAAAACAATGCCAATAAATATGACAATACTAATTAACATGTCACTGCGTGCGAGATCACTCCTATATATATATCTAAGAAGTGTACGTGTGAATGTACCAAATCTAAGTGCTAAGTTTGTGCGTGGCATTCTAATGTCAACAATCATGATTCATGATCCAACAACACATCGATCACTAAATGCTAGCTACTCCTATATCAGAAGTGTTTAACTATCGTGAATGTGCCAAAACACTAAGTTGTACTACTTTAGTGTGTGACATTATTCTAATGACCAACTATCGCCTATTATTAGTACTAATTACTAATATGTTCCTTAAGCAAAATCCGAAATCTCCCCAAACCCGCCACGTGTTGTCTCGGTCCTGCTAGTAAATTCCCCGAAAGTTGTAAGGCTCCATTTATGACCCCTCAATAGTCTCGCGTGTACATTATCCGGTAACCTCAAAGTAAACCTATCGATCACCATATCATCCCTTTTTTTAATCGAATGCCCTGTCGAGTACGACCTTGGGAACTTATCCGAAATTTCTGTTCTTTCAACCCTCGCCACTCTTCTCTCTCCACCCCCTCGCTCTCTCTCCTCGTGGGTTATGTCAATGGTGACATAATCCTCGAGCGGTTCATCCTCATTAATCCCACGCATATTTAAGGGTCTGTCGAGGTTCCCACGACAAACGGGACATGTCTTGTTCTTATCTAACCAAAGGTCTATGCAATCCTGGTGGAACACATGGCAACATGTGGGTAAGAGGCGGAGCTTGTCATCATCCGCAAACTCACATATACATATAGCGCATTCAAGGCCATATTTTTCGATACGTAATTCTTTTACGGTTGAATAGACAAATGAAGGGAAGGAGTTTATTATAGAAGGGTCGAGTCCCGGGGAGACAGGTTTATCGGGAGAGGGTTGTGGGGTATCTTGAAAAGCATCGGTGTGGATGAAATAACGGCAAAAAAAGACTGAAAAAAATCCAATGAAAAAAAATAAGACGAGGAGGACGGTAAGGATGAGGGTCGCCGGGTGACATAGAAATTCTTTATCTGGTGACATTGGAGGGTCTATCGTTGACATTGGGGTTGAGTTCGCCGAAGTATTTTTTTTTTCTTTTTTCCGGCCAAACTGGCTAGCAGTTAGTTTGATTGTTTTGTGTGTTTGTATGTTTTTGCATGGTATGTAAAGAGAGTATAACAAATAAGCTAAGAAAAGGGAATAAAATTAGGTGCTTAATAGTTTGTGGTAGTTCACTTTTTATGTGTGTGTGGTTATTGGGTGTCAAAAGACTCAAGATGCGAATGAAGGGGTGCCAATATATGGATATTAATCTTGGTCTATAGTGAAAAAAATTGCATTCCTAAATATGTTGGTGGTGGATTGAAACGCCAAATAAAGAATATATGGACGTAAGTCTTGATTTAGCAACAACTTACAAGAAAAAAATAAATATTGACCTAACGTTTATATAACGGTACTCCTACTTTTGAGTAAATTTATTGAAACTCGTGACACGCTCTAGCAACGACACGAATCGTCCGACACAACATGATATGATATGAACAATGGGAGTCGGTAAAATTTTAAATTACAGACACGGTTATGAGATGATAATTAATAAATTATAGAATATTATGTATAAAATCTTATATATATTTAATTTATCGAAGTAAGAAAAATTAAAAAATATATATCAACACATCCATTTTGTTAATAACTATTATTTTTAACGGATTGTTTTTGTTAATTATTGAGATAAATTTTGAAAATATATTTTTCTGCACGACATTTTGGGTTTCTCGCATTCAAGTGTCCATGATATTTCATAAATTGTCCAAAACGTGTTTGCTAGGTCAATAAATCAATGATACGATAATTGAAGTGTTCAATACGTAAAATGTATTGTCGGTATGGTATTACGATGAACACCATAATTTTTTTTTTTTCCAGAACTAATCATACTTCATACGTGCATGGTACATAATAAGTGTTCGTTAGAAAACTACTTATAAATTTTGACTCGCAAAACCCAACTATTTAGCCGAAATGGAAAGTTACAAAACGGAATAGTTTAAATAGTTAAGTACATGATTAAAAGTTTATATAAAAAAAAACTATACAATTAAATTTTTAAAAAATTCATTAAATCAATTCAGATAGATATACACGCTTCTCTATCTCTCTCTCTCTTTCTATCCATCTCTCTTACCTTTCGCTGTATCTTTCACTCTTTCTTTCAAATCACGGCGATCAGATTATTACCTATCTCTCCGGTAACATTTTAAATCCGTTATCTATTTTGTTTAATCAAAAGATAGAGAAATTAGCCAGTGTTGAGTTCGATTTATTTGACTTTTTCATTTTTCAGTATTAGGAGGTTAATTATTAGGGAAATTAGGTACAAGTACAATTTGCGTGAGACTTATTTAGCATTTTCACCACCCCATTAATCTTATTTTAAGTTTAGTCACTCAAATAAACCAGGCTCAAATATTTACTCTCTCTCTCTTTTTCTCTCCGTATCTTATTTTGCGTTGCTGTCGCCTTATTCGGATTATTTATCTATAGATGTATTTAGAAACTACTTGTTTCTTCCCTTATGAAACTAGACAGTACATATACTAGATCAATATGTATGTAGTTACGTGTGAATAGGTATTCGTTTGTATATATGTATCTCCCTGTTGTGTGTATATGTATTTGTTTCATTTGAATTTGAGAGAATTGGGTTTTCAATTATGCAACATTTGTTGAATTCGCTATATATGTATGAATAGGTATTCGTTTGTATACATGTATCTCCCTGTTGTGTGTATATGTATTTGTTTCATTTGAATTTGAGAGAATTGGGTTTTCAATTATGCTATTTGTTGAATTCGCTCTATATGTATGAATAGGTATTCGTTTGTATATATGTATCTCCCTGTTGTGTGTATATGTATTTGTTTCATTTGAATTTGAGAGAATTGGGTTTTCAATTATGCAATATTTGTTGAATTCGCTATATATGTATGAATAGGTATTCGTTTGTATATATGTATCTCCCTGTTGTGTGTATATTTATTTGTTTCATTTGAATTTGAGAGAATTGAGTTTTCAATTATGCAACATTTGTTGAATTCGCTATATATGTATGAATAGGTATTCGTTTGTATATATGTATCTCCCTGTTGTGTGTATATGTATTTGTTTCATTTGAATTTGAGAGAATTGGGTTTTCAATTATGCTATTTGTTGAATTCGCTATATATGTATGAATAGGTATTCGTTTGTATATATGTATCTCCCTGTTGTGTGTATATGTATTTGTTTCATTTGAATTTGAGAGAATTGGGTTTTCAATTATGCAATATTTGTTGAATTCGCTATATATGTATGAATCGGTATTCGTTTGTATATATGTATCTCGCTGTTGTCTGTATATGTATTTGTTTCATTTGAATTTGATAGAATTTCGTTTTCAATTATGCAATATTTGTTGAATTCGCTATATATGTATGAATAGGTATTCGTTTGTATATATGTATCTCCCTGTTGTGTGTATATGTATTTGTTTCATTTGAATTTGAGAGAATTGGGTTTTCAATTATGCTATTTGTTGAATTCGCTCTATATGTATGAATAGGTATTCGTTTGTATATATGTATCTCCCTGTTGTGTGTATATGTATTTGTTTCATTTGAATTTGAGAGAATTGAGTTTTCAATTATGCAATATTTGTTGAATTCGCTATATATGTATGAATAGTTATTCGTTTGTATATATGTATCTCCCTGTTGTGTGTATATGTATTTGTTTCATTTGAATTTGAGAGAATTGGGTTTTCAATTATGCAACATTTGTTGAATTCGCTATATATGTATGAATAGGTATTCGTTTGTATATATGTATCTCCCTGTTGTGTGTATATGTATTTGTTTCATTTGAATTTGAGAGAATTGGGTTTTCAATTATGCAACATTTGTTGAATTCGCTATATATGTATGAATATGTATTCGTTTGTATATATGTATCTCCCTGTTGTGTGTATATGTATTTGTTTCATTTGAATTTGAGAGAATTGGGTTTTCAATTATGCAACATTTGTTGGATTGGCTATATATGTATGAATAGGTATTCGTTTGTATATATGTATCTCCCTGTTGTGTGTATATGTATTTGTTTCATTTGAATTTGAGAGAATTGGGTTTTCAATTATGCAACATTTGTTGGATTCGCAATATAAGTATGAATAGGTATTCGTTTGTATATATGTATCTCCCTGTTGTGTGTATATGTATTTGTTTCATTTGAATTTGAGAGAATTGGGTTTTCAATTATGCAACATTTGTTGAATTCGCTATATATGTATGAATCGGTATTCGTTTGTATATATGTATCTTCCTGTTGTGTGTATATGTATTTGTTTCATTTGAATTTGAGAGAATTGGGTTTTCAATTATGCAACATTTGTTGAATTCGCAATATATGTATGAATAGGTATTCGTTTGTTTATATGTATCTCCCTGTTGTGTGTATATGTATTTGTTTCATTTGAATGTGAGAGAATTGGGTTTTCAATTATGCAACATTTGTTGGATTCGCAATATATGTATGAATAGGTATTCGTTTGTATATATGTATTTCCTTGTTGTGTGTATATGCATTTGTTTCATTTGAATTTGAGAGAATTGGGTTTTCAATTATGCAACATTTGTTGAATTCGCAATATATGTATGAATAGGTATTCGTTTGTATATATGTATCTCCCTGTTGTGTGTATATGTATTTGTTTCATTTGAATTTGAGAGAATTGGGTTTTCAATTATGCAACATTTGTTGAATTCGCTATATATGTATGAATCGGTATTCGTTTGTATATATGTATCTTCCTGTTGTGTGTATATGTATTTGTTTAATTTGAATTTAAGAGAATTGGGTTTTCAATTATGCAACATTTGTTGGATTCGCTATATATGTATGAATAGGTATTCGTTTGTATATATGTATCTCCCTGTTGTATGTATATGTATTTGTTTTATTTGAATTTGAGAGAATTGGGTTTTCAATTATGCAACATTTGTTGGATTCGCAATATAAGTATGAATAGGTATTCGTTTGTATATTTGTATCTCCCTGTTGTGTGTATATGTATTTGTTTCATTTGAATTTGAGAGAATTGGGTTTTCAATTATGCAATATTTGTTGGATTCGCTATATATGTATGAATCGGTATTCGTTTGTATACATGTATCTCCCTGTTGTGTGTATATGTATTTGTTTCATTTGAATTTGAGAGAATTGAGTTTTCAATTATGCAATATTTGTTGGATTCGCTATATATATATGAATCGGTATTCGTTTGTATACATGTATCTCCCTGTTGTGTGTATATGTATTTGTTTCATTTGAATTTGAGAGAATTGGGTTTTCAATTATGCAACATTTGTTGAATTCGCAATATATGTATGAATAGGTATTCGTTTGTTTATATGTATCTCCCTGTTGTGTGTATATGTATTTGTTTCATTTGAATTTGAGAGAATTGGGTTTTCAAACATTTGTTGAATTCGCTATATATGTATGAATAGGTATTCGTTTGTATATATGTATCTCCCTGTTGTGTGTATATGTATTTGTTTCATTTGAATTTGACAGAATTGGGTTTTCAATTATGCAATATTTGTTGAATTCGCTATATATGTATGAATCGGTATTCGTTTGTATATATGTATCTCGCTGTTGTGTGTATATGTATTTGTTTCATTTGAATTTGATAGAATTTAGTTTTCAATTATGCAATATTTGTTGAATTCGCTATATATGTATGAATAGGTATTCGTTTGTATATATGTATCTCCCTGTTGTGTGTATATGTATTTGTTTCATTTGAATTTGAGAGAATTGGGTTTTCAATTATGCTATTTGTTGAATTCGCTATATATGTATGAATAGGTATTCGTTTGTATATATGTATCTCCCTGTTGTGTGTATATGTATTTGTTTCATTTGAATTTGAGAGAATTGGGTTTTCAATTATGTAATATTTGTTGAATTCGCTATATATGTATGAATAGGTATTCGTTTGTATATATGTATCTCCCTGTTGTGTGTATATTTATTTGTTTCATTTGAATTTGAGAGAATTGGGTTTTCAATTATGCAACATTTGTTGAATTCGCTATATATGTATGAATAGGTATTCGTTTGTATATATGTATCTCCCTGTTGTGTGTATATGTATTTGTTTCATTTGAATTTGAGAGAATTGGGTTTTCAATTATGCTATTTGTTGAATTCGCTATATATGTATGAATAGGTATTCGTTTGTATATATATATCTCCCTGTTGTGTGTATATGTATTTGTTTCATTTGAATTTGAGAGAATTGGGTTTTCAATTATGCAATATTTGTTGAATTCGCTATATATGTATGAATCGGTATTCGTTTGTATATATGTATCTCGCTGTTGTCTGTATATGTATTTGTTTCATTTGAATTTGATAGAATTTAGTTTTCAATTATGCAATATTTGTTGAATTCGCTATATATGTATGAATAGGTATTCGTTTGTATATATGTATCTCCCTGTTGTGTGTATATGTATTTGTTTCATTTGAATTTGAGAGAATTGGGTTTTCAATTATGCTATTTGTTGAATTCGCTCTATATGTATGAATAGGTATTCGTTTGTATATATGTATCTCCCTGTTGTGTGTATATGTATTTCTTTCATTTGAATGTGAGAGAATTGAGTTTTCAATTATGCAATATTTGTTGAATTCGCTATATATGTATGAATAGTTATTCGTTTGTATATATGTATCTCCCTGGTGTGTGTATATGTATTTGTTTCATTTGAATTTGAGAGAATTGGGTTTTCAATTATGCAACATTTGTTGAATTCGCTATATATGTATGAATAGGTATTCGTTTGTATATATGTATCTCCCTGTTGTGTGTATATGTATTTGTTTCATTTGAATTTGAGAGAATTGGGTTTTCAATTATGCAACATTTGTTGAATTCGCTATATATGTATGAATATGTATTCGTTTGTATATATGTATCTCCCTGTTGTGTGTATATGTATTTGTTTCATTTGAATTTGAGAGAATTGGGTTTTCAATTATGCAACATTTGTTGGATTCGCAATATATGTATGAATAGGTATTCGTTTGTATATATGTATCTCCCTGTTGTGTGTATATGCATTTGTTTCATTTGAATTTGAGAGAATTGGGTTTTCAATTATGCAACATTTGTTGGATTCGCAATATATGTATGAATAGGTATTCGTTTGTATATATGTATCTCCTTGTGTGTATATGCATTTGTTTAATTTGAATTTCAGAGAATTGGGTTTCCAATTATGCAGCATTTGTTGGATTCGCAATATATGTATGAATAGGTATTCGTTTGTATATATGTATCTCCCTGTTGTGTGTATATGTATTTGTTTCATTTGAATTTGAGAGAATTAGGTTTCCAATTATGCAACATTTGTTGGATTCGCAATATATGTATGAAAAGGTATTCGTTTGTATATATGTATCTCCATGTTGTGTGTATATGTATTTGTTTCATTTGAATGTGAGAGAATTGGGTTTTCAATTATGCAACATTTGTTGGATTCGCAATATATGTATGAATAGGTATTCGTTTGTATATATGTATCTCCCTGTTGTGTGTATATGTATTTGTTTCATTTGAATTTGAGAGAATTGGGTTTTCAATTATGCAACATTTGTTGAATTCGCTATATATGTATGAATCGGTATTCGTTTGTATATATGTATCTCCCTGTTGTGTGTATATGTATTTGTTTCATTTGAATTTGAGAGAATTGGGTTTTCAATTATGCAACATTTGTTGGATTCGCTATATATGTATGAATAGGTATTCGTTTGTATATATGTATCTCCCTGTTGTGTGTATATGTATTTGTTTCATTTGAATTTGAGATAATTGGGTTTTCAATTATGCAACATTTGTTGGATTCGCAATATAAGTATGAATAGGTATTCGTTTGTATATATGTATCTCCCTGTTGTGTGTATATGTATTTGTTTCATTTGAATTTGAGAGAATTGGGTTTTCAATTATGCAATATTTGTTGGATTCGCTATATATGTATGAATCGGTATTCGTTTGTATACATGTATCTCCCTGTTGTGTGTATATGTATTTGTTTCATTTGAATTTGAGAGAATTGGGTTTTCAATTATGCCATATTTGTTGGATTCGCTATATATGTATGATTCGGTATTCGTTTGTATACATGTATCTCCCTGTTGTGTGTATATGTATTTGTTTCATTTGAATTTGAGAGAATTGGGTTTTCAATTATGCAACATTTGTTGAATTCGCAATATATGTATGAATAGGTATTCGTTTGTTTATATGTATCTCCCTGTTGTGTGTATATGTATTTGTTTCATTTGAATTTGAGAGAATTGAGTTTTCAAACATTTGTTGAATTCGCTATATATGTATGAATAGGTATTCGTTTGTATATATGTATCTCCCTGTTGTGTGTATATGTATTTGTTTCATTTGAATTTGAGAGAATTGGGTTTTCAATTATGCAATATTTGTTGAATTCACAATATATGTATGAATCAGTATTCGTTTGTATATATGTATCTCCCTGTTGTGTGTATATGTATTTGTTTCATTTGAATTTGAGAGAATTGAGTTTTCAATTATGCAATATTTGTTGGATTCCCAATATATGTATGAATAGGTATTTGTTTGTATATATGCATCTCCCTGTTGTGTTTACAACTGTACATGTATTTTTTTTTCATTTGAATTTGAGAGAATTGGGTTTTCAATTGTGTAATATTTGTTGAATTCGCAATATATGTACTGCATGATTAATTTGACAGTATTAAGTTAAATTAACAGCTTTGTTTGCATAATTTGTGTATATCTATGTATGTATATTGAATATTGATGTACACGCTTGTTTATGTATGTATCTATCATATTATCTCAATTTGATGAAGTACTATCAAAATAATATAGTAGTATTCTTACTGAATTTGGTAGTACTTTTATTAGAATTAGTAGTATTTTTACTGAATTTGGGTTGTATCTTTCTTGGGTTTGGAAGTTATTTTTTTTGGTAAATAAATTGGCCAAATTGTACCTAATTGAAATTTCCCTTCATATTCTTTTGTAGAAATCAGCACCATGACCGGAGACACCTCGTCGTCCGCCCACTCCGGGCTCGTCCTATCCACCACCAACTCTATACGCTCGTTTCTAGAATCAGCCTGTAGAGACCCTACGGTATCCTCCGACCTCCGCCGATCCGCCTCCGATCTCGCATCTCAATCCTCCATTTCCTACAAATCAGTCCGTTCGATCTGGTCGGAATCCAATCCGTTGACCCGACCCGATATGCTAAGTCTCTTTTCTGGATCCGAATTCTTGTTCAACAGCCCTAAGCCCCGAGAAAAAGTAACTACAGCGTCGCCCTTTTCGATTTACGTTTTTATTTATTTATTTGCGAGATAATAGAAAATTGTTGTGTTTTTATAGTGTCGACTCATAATTTGAACTGTTGTGTGTTTGGCCTCTGTTTGGACCGAGTTGAAATGGTTACGCAAGAAATAACCAAATAGGAGTATATTAGAGGTAAAAGAGGTACTGTTATTATTAATTTATGGTGTATGGAAAAAATTAAGGTTCAGATTGTCGTTGAGGCGGTTAGTCTTGAGTTTTTACGGGATTTGCCAGATTCAGAATTGGGGAATTTTGTTTTCAAAGTGAAGTGTTTAAAAAAATACGCTTTCCTTACATACCGTAGTTTAATTTGCATACTTTCTATTAACTTGGGAGTTAAATTGTTGTGTATTTGTTTATGATATCAACTCGCAAGTCGAAATACTGTATATAAGAATTACCACACGAATTGAAATACTTCGTACCTATATTCTAGTTTCTTTGGTTAAGGTGAATAGTAATTATTACGTGTGGTTTATCCAAATAAGAGTGTTGTTATAAAAAAAGTTGCTGTTATTAACTTGTTATTGATTATGGTTTGGAATTATTACAATTCGGATTGGTTTTAAAATGGTTCGAATGGAGTTTATAGTCAAGCATATGCTTTTTTCTAAATTGGACCATTTATAGTAGTGTAGCGTTTTAAGTTTTTTCTTAGTCTTAAAAAATTGCAGTACTAGTGCTTGCTTTGTGATGCATCTAAATCACTCTGCAGGTTTGTTGCTATCAAGATCGCTATTTATTCTTCATGTTAGTCCGATTTTAATGGTTAATCCAATTGCAACCTTGTATATCTGAAATGAAATGAATTGAGTGCAACCTTGTATATGTGAAATGAAATGAATTGAGTGCAACCATAATGTAAAATTTATAGTTACTTACTGTGATTGTTAATTTATAAGGTATGTAACTCGGATATGTTTTGAAATAGTTTGCATTGAGCTTCTACAGTTTTGACAGATTCAGATGAGGTGAAATGGATAGCCAAGTCGTAGTAACATTTGTGTTTTCAAAATCGAAATGTTTATAGTAAAAAATTTCCCTCTTTTTTATTTCCTTACATCCCTTGAAATTTTGGCTATCAACACTCACTTTGTTATGCATATTAATGCACTCTGCAGATATTTGTATCAGGACAGCTTTTTTCTCCCCATATTAAGTTGAACTCTAATGGTTAGTTCAATTGCAACTTTACATCTATAAAATGAATAACATGAAATTCACATATGCAGCTCTAAATTCCACAATTATCAATGTCATCAGTAATTTTTGGATGCGTGTAGCACCATGTTTGCTTAATAGTCCATCTTAATTTATAATCTTTACTAAAAAACGCAGTGTAATGTGTGTATAAATTCGCATATATAGCTAATTAAGATTTTATTTTCTGGATTTTGTAGAGCGAGGAATTGAAAGCTAGGTTGAAAAAGTTACAGGAATTAGCTGATAGAAAAGAATATGCTGAGCTTGTAAAAGATATTACGCCAAAGAAGGGCACAGATGAGCCCTTTTCCTCTTACAAAGACCAGCTTGGTTTCGGTGAGTTTTGTTTCCCACGTTGTTGCTCTCAAATTGTGTTTTATTATTATTAGGTGTTGTTTCGTACTCATTAGATCATACCTTCTTTTTTTTGCCTTGAATTATGTAATTTTGTTGTCAAAATATATGCTGTTGATCCTTGCCATTCATGAGATGTTGCATTATTTAGTTGAATTAGCCATACAATCTGATGCATCTTAAAAGAGTAATGTTATCGTAATTGTCTCATGGAACTCTAATTTTTCATGTAGAAGACTCAATTTTGAAACAAGGAACGGTAAAAATTAGAAACTGGATGAGGGCATCGACATTTTTTTCTGAGTATCTGAGGTCAATTTGTCCAGTTCAGATCAATGTTTAATTAGTGAATTATTTAGGTAGACTAGTGATCAACTATCACAATAGGAATGCTTGATGAAAAACGGAGGTCAGATATATATAAATAGTCTACGGCATAAACTATAATACTGTAGCAGTCCTAAAATTAGAATCAGTGAAAGATCGAGGCGGAACTTTTTACCAAGCTTGTTATGGAGGTTTATGATGGTTCTGGCAATATTAGTTTGTGTATTCGTTTAGTTTTTTTTTCATACAGAATGATGCCGTGAGAGACCACAAGTGGGAAGCTTATTGCTTTGTATGTCCTGATATCATTGCCTGATTGCGGTTTAAGAGTGTTCTAATAATTTGTTTCCTTTTGTGATTATCATAACTATTCACAAGTGTTGGTTTGTCGTGTCTGAATAATTTTTTTGTTTCATCTCTCTCCTTTCTTTGACCCTTTTCACTCTTACTATTCTGATGTCCCTTATAATATGAGATTGTTCTAGTTGGGATTGTATTTGTAGCCAGCTAAGTGGTTTAGATTTCTGACAATCATCCCCTCTGAATGATTAATCTATCAAGAAAGAAGACCTAAAACTTTAATCTTGTACGATCTCCCTCATGTATATGGTCTCTTACTTATCAGTAACTAAACATTGGGACGTATTTTTAGTTATTGGTTGTCATGAGATTAAATTTTGGCTGATTTTCTTAGCTGGTACAAAATATATCCAGCAGTGGACCAGCACTGGAGTGCGACTTTACCTACTATATTGTCAACAGGTTGAACCTATTTTAGTTCTTTAATTTGGTTTCTCCCCCTTTTTGGCAGGTTTGCATGTAGTGGTGACAATGTTTACGGGATATTTAGTTGGATATGCTGCTTTCAGAGCATTGTTTAGCCACAGTCCTGTCATGGTATTTTTAGAAACCTAGATAGATACTACATGAGTATATTTTGTTTTAACCCTTAGCATTATTGATTCTCTAATTTTACTTTCAGAATGCTGCTGGAGGCATACTCGGGTTAGTTGGTGCAATGCTTGTCGAAACACTTCTATTCATTATTAGAGCTTCCAATCAAGAAAATAGGTCATCCTCCTCAACGTCACAAATGAAGAAGAATCAATAGCTTTGGTCACTCAAGGTTGGTACAATATAATCTGACTAATTTGTCAACTTTTCTGTTTCCTATTTTTTGCACTATTGTTAATTTATTTGGGAGTTGAAAAGTAAAAGACAACCATGAAAATGTTGCTTAACAAAAGAAGATTATGCATTTTTATCACTTTTGAGCACAATAAGTAAGATATTAGCCGTTGTTAGAGATAATGTGATGATATTTATAAACATGTTGATAAGATGGCTTTTTTCACCATTTATTGTCCTTCATGGCCTTTTCAGGACCTCTCTCAATCAAAATGTTTATTAAATTGGGTTTATCCATCTCTAAGGTGAACAAATATACATGGATCAAGTGAGGAAGGGGTAGTGGGAGAGGTTGAAGAGGTGAAGAATTTGTCTCGACTTAATGAGGGGGCCGGAATTTTTCTGGTGAAGGACGAAATACACCCAATATTATGCAAAAATTGACAAAAAAGGGCATCTATGTAATTCTTCAAGTCCTGAGCAGCTTTGTCTCGAACTTATGCTGATATGTTTAGTAGATTGAATAACTGCATACAGGGCCAACACTCTGTATTTGTACTAATAGTGATTCTCTTATCTAAAGTTTCAAAGTTTTAATTTTGACTTCAAAACTCTGTTATGTTTGACTTGTAATCGTACCAAAAAAGTATAAAATGCCACGTTGCAAGAAGTAAAGTAATTTTTCACGTGAAAAGTGGACAATACAGGTAATAATAAAGCCTCAACTTTGTCACATGGCATCACATGGGGTGTGCAAATGGTCACCCCCATAAGTAACGAAGAGGAATGGGTAAAATTCAGAATACTCGAGAGTTGCTTGTTTCCAAAAACTGTGTTGTCACATGTAGAATTATATTTGACAAAATTCGCAGCGAAAAAAAAGAAAATAAACCATGAAGTGGTTGAAGCTCTATGCATTTCGTTAAGAACACTTCGATTACCATCGACTTATATATGGTTTTGAACACAGATTAATACACACTCCAGAAAACCATTTGCAGCTTTTTTAAGTCATTGACTATATCCAAATTCAGCTAATTGCGTCCTTGTCTTGCTTGTTCCTAGATTATCAGTAACACCTGATGCAAACTATCGTATAGTATAACCACTTCTCTAAAGTAATACTGGGTAGCATTTACTATGCACAACCATTTATTTTACCAATAATTATGGACCCAAACATGTTGAAAATATTATGGTAAGAGTTTGTATGCGATATTTTTCCTTACTACTGCCGTCTGTAAGCGTTTTTTTTCTTTTGAAATGCCGTCTGTAATCGTTTTATCCTCATCAATACCATGTCATACCTAGGCTCATTTATAGTGAGGAAATTAACAAGGATTGAAACGTTTTCGTAATGCTTATCCATGTTATCGTAACAAAACTCATATAGACTCTCCATATAGTTACCAACAAGATGCTGTTAGACATATGGTAGATTGGCATCCGTGAATATGTCCATCCGATTAGGGACTTTTAACTTTCATGAAAATATATACTATTAGAAACTCTTACGATGGAGTAAGGAAGTTCGAAATGATAATGCTTTGTTCAATCTATACCAGTTACCAGAGTTTATAATTAATCCTATATACTAAACAAATATAGTGAAATGCAGCCTGTTAAACCATTTGTGCTAATATTAGTGTTATACTATTATCTTCTTTGCAATTTATTTATACATTATGAATATACATAACGTTTTGAAATGTAAATGATTCGTAACTAAATAACTAAAATGTCAAATTCGAAAAGCCTTTAATGTATTCAAAATTTCATGCATTCAAACTTAATAAATAGAAAAAATTAACAAAAATACAAATTTTCAAATCTAATTACTAAAAACTACAAATTAAAATTTTTATTCTTAAAACATACAACTCTAATAAATATGTGTAATTGTATGTTTGTATGTTTTGAAAACAAACTTATAGTTGTTGTATGTTTTGAAAACAAACTTATAATTATTGTATGTTTTAGTAATATATTTTGATTAATCGTATGTTTTGGTTATTGAGCCACTTAAATATGAATATATGAAAAGTTTAACATGCAGTTTAGTCATCAAAATTATGCATCGACCCAAATGCAGATTATTAGGACAGATATTATAAATTGGAGGGGTAATCATTTTCCAGATAAAGAAAATCTTGTAACTTTATACGTGGAGTGCTATGGTAGGTCCCCATCATACTCTATCTTCACTAAACACGTGTAACAAGTTCACAAGTCCACTCTCTTCCCAAATTAAACTCAACTTCAATACAAAATAATAATAAATATTTATAAAAATAAACCAATATACACAATAAAAAAATTCAATATTCACCGCCATTATTCCCATTCCCGCCGTCTCCCCTGCCCTCACGTGCACCCTTCCACGTGTCATCAAATTAAGGGGTAAAATGCAAATACCCCCCTAAAACTATCAAATCTAACACTAAACCCCCATAACTATCTTACTTTTGTCATTTACCCCCAAATGCCACCATTTAAATGATATTATAACTTTATGCTTGACTATCCGTTTTGGCTGATTTTTCATATATTATAATCATTTTTTTGATATCTATGCATATCAAATAAATTTTTTATCTAATAAGACAAAAAAATCGTTTTTCTCACTAAAGCAATATGTTTTAGGTAAAATCAGTTCTGAGGACTTTTTTCCCGTTAAGTGTTATGTTACCTTGTTCCAGTAACAAACTACATGTATTAAAAAAATAATTTTGAAAAACGAAGTAACGAACAAAAAGTGATGTCATTTTAAAGATAAACTTAAGGTTAATTACAAAAGTTTGATTGCTTATGGGGGTTAATTATAAGAATTAATAGCTTCTGAGGGTAAATTGCAAGTGATCCATAGTTTTAGGAGGCTATTTCCAATTTACCCTATATAAAGTCATAAACCCCCTCCACATTAAATCACTAGTATAAATAAAACAAACTCTAGCTAATAAGAAAATAAATTAAATATAATTTACAAAATGAAAGCTCTATTAATCAGAACCGGTTCGGTACCGGTTAATCTCCACTCTTTCTCCACCGGTTCACTCTCTCTCTCCTCCTCGAGGACACTCTCTCTCCGCCGTGCCAACTCGTTCTCCGGCGAAAATCTGACCATCGACGGCGGTGATTGGGCGGAGATCGGGTTTTACGGCGGAGGAGGTGGCGGGAAGGGGAGGAAGAGAGGCGGAGGAGGTGGCGGTGGAGGTGATCGGAGGAAGATTGGAGGTTATTACGAGGAGATGATGAGAATGAACCCTGGTAATGCTTTGGTGATGGGGAATTATGCTAAGTTTTTGCACCAGGTATTCCGTTTTTTATTTATTTGGTTTTGTTTCGTTTCGTTAGATTTTATATTGTGATTTAACTAAGTTTGGTTGATATTGTATGAATTATACCATTGTTCTACTGTAAGAATCTAATTTAGTAAATTAAAACTGTGGAAGAAGTAATAAAAGGAAGAATTATGAGTCATTTCCTATTCCGTTAGGTTCCGCTTGGTAACAAATTTTTGGACTTTTTATTTTAAAATCACGGTATGTTTGAACAGTTAGATTGTTTAGCTTTTAAAAAGGAGTTTTGTAGGGTAAAAAAGATGAAAAGTCCAAACATCATGAAGTTTAGCAAACGGAGCCTTAGATTTTATGATTTCATACTGTGATGTAACTAAACTAACTGTGGTTAATATTGTATGAATTTATACTATTGTTACTATTATCCATTTATCCTACTGCAAGAAGCTAATTTGGTAAATTTAGCTGTGGAAAAAGTAAAATGGATTAAAATAAATATTAGTACCAAAGAAAGTTACTGTTATTACTACTTAGGTGACGTTTATAATTATGCTGATGGTCCCTGTACTTTGGACCAAATTTACTATTATAGTCATTCCAAATATGTCAATGAGGGTGGGAAACGGAAACAGGAAATGAAAACGTGAAACGAGATAATAGTAAGAAATTTAAACATTTAAATGTGAAATAACATGGAAATATGGAACGTGAATAGGGCAAACCCATTTTTTGTGGTGAAACTAATACTAGTTCCAAAATGTTACTCTAGAGAAGTCATGATGGATCTGGTCCTGGATTCCAACTTAAGTCTCAATTTCGATCACTTAAGATATTTACATCAAAACGTTTGAAAAATGACTGAACTGGTCCCAGATTTGTAAAAAGGTTGTTTATATCATATTCCTCTATTGTCAATTTCTAATTCACGGTCATGATAATAGATATATGAATCCAACACAAATAACGGAAAAAAGCTAATTTAATCAAAGTGTTTAATGAACCAACTTATATGGGTTCCCATTATTTTTATACAGTAGTTTGCCTATAATAAGGACCAAATTTGTTACCTCGAAACTTAACGAAGAATAGTAGACGATTCTAATCGGAACTATGGGACCATAGCTCTAATTAACTTAGTTGTATTCCTTAGCTAGTAACATTTCTAAAACAGATTTTGTATTGCCTAAGAGATTTGATTTATATTCATGTCCTTTAAGATTTCGAATGATTTTACAAGTGTATGTTTATTTAGGTTGTGGGAGATACGGTAAAAGCGGGGGAATATTATGGTAGAGCAATACTAGCGAATCCTAGCGACGGAGAGATTTTATCACTGTATGGAAAGCTGATTTGGG
Source organism: Primula veris (assembly GCA_963682055.1). Lineage (NCBI taxonomy): Eukaryota > Viridiplantae > Streptophyta > Magnoliopsida > Ericales > Primulaceae > Primula > Primula veris. The sequence goes on along the minus strand of OY821749.1, from coordinate 19,325,389 downwards.
AGACTGAGAGAGATGGAGAGAGGGCCAAACCTTATTTTGACCGAGCTCTGCATGCCTCTCCGAAGGACTCGTAAGTCCTCAAAACATATTTCGGCGTAAATTTTTTCAGTATATATATGAGAACGTAATTAATTTATTTATTTTTGGATTTGATTAATAGAACCGTGTTGGGATTGTATGCGCACTTTATGTGGGAGGCAGAGGAGGAAAACGAGGTGGACAAGGAGAGACAACTTGAAATGATTCCGAAGCTGGTAGAGACGTATTGAGAAATTGTTCACGGAATTAACATGCTGCTAAGCCTGCTACCATTTAGTTTTACTTACACCTGAGTTTATGAACGATTGTCATAACAAATGTAATCGTTAAGTGCAATGTATGTATAAGTATTGACTTTATTGAAGAATTATCTGAGTTATTAAACCTGCATAATGTAGGATCAGTGACAGAACCGGTATACAATTCAGGGGTGGCGATTTTTTTTTTAATATAATAACAATAAACGGTATAAAAAATAAAACAACTTGGAGTTTAATACTTAGATGACATATCCATTGATTCAAGAATTGACTAAAAAAACGAATTTATTAGTTTAAATCTTTTTGTACTATGAATATGAAACTATACAAGAACATTTATTTATAAAATATTGTAATATTACCTTAAATACAATACTCAATTAATTAATATAAAGGTCAAAGAGAAACATAATGTTAATTAAATGAATAGTAAAAAATAATCAAAAGATTCGAACTATTGACTTTGTGTACACAAAAAACTTTATGTTTACTATTTGAACTAAACTATTATTTGTTTATTTTGGATCTATTAATGTATAAAATCTTGAATTTTTGAATTTTTTTATATATAAAATATACTTTTAAAATGATTCTGAATTATCAATCCTCTACCTTAAATTTCATTGCATCAAGACTGTATTTTTTTATGACACTGAACTATCAATCATTTACCTTTGACTGAAGGAACGATGGTTCCATTATTGATTAAGGGTATAGGCATCATTTAAATACTTTAATTAATATTTAAGAATTGGTGCTGGCTTTTTCAGCCTAAAACTCGTGTTATTTTTCCGTAAATAACTTTAGTTTAATCTGATATAGACAAGTTTTCAGCTAAATTTTGCCTAATCTTTCGCAAATTTTGACGGTGCTAGTATGCTTTGTTCGTTTAGGAGTTATTCCTGGTTTTGTAATGGATCTTGCTCGAGTAATTTTGACTAGAGATCTGACTTGATTCAAGAAAGATAGTATAAATGTAATAAAAGGTTATGAAAAATCAGAATCTTATGACCCTTCCGCTGAAAAATATATATTTAATATACTGTATTACTTGTTTTTAACGATTTAACTATCATGTTATTAAAATTAACAATTGACTTACTGAACTATTCACAATTCATGTACCACCGTTAAATTAGTTTTATTTAAGTTAGTTTTAATTTTCATTTTGCTCATATTGTTTGCAAGTTGTATAAATCTAACCATCAATTTTTTGAAATACCTCATTTTAGTATAAATTCAAAAATATATAATTATATCATATATATATATATATATATATATATATATATATATGTATGTATATAATACACAAACACACACACACACATATATATGTTATATTAATGTATGTATAAAAATATATATAATATAATGCATGTATACATATTATTACAAATAATGTAAATTCTAAATGATTTTTGTATATAAAAAGAAATTATAAATACTTAACAAATATATTCTATTTACAAAAAGTGAATATTTTTTTGAAAATAATAATAATTTTCTTACCGTTTTTTTATGAAAATATTCAAATAATGATATGGCCTCAAATAATTTTTGCTTGAATGTAATAAATCTAAACTTACTTTATTTTCGTTTTTGAGAAAGTGCAAAAAAAAATTATAATTTTTTTTATTTTAGAAAAAAAATCAAAGAAAATCTATTCAAATAATATGTTTTTTAAACTGACATATTTATTATTTATGTATATGTATGTGTTTATACAAATTACAAATAATATGATTAAAATGAAAAGTAAAACTAAATTTCATCTATCTAAATTAACGTTAGTACCTGAATTGTGAATATTATGATAGTTCAGTACGTCAATTGTTAAATTTTATATTCTGGTACTTAAATGTTAAAAAACATATAGTACAGTACACTAAATGTATTTTTTCCCACCTTCGGCAAATAAAACTATAGTAAACCGAACAAATCGGAGGGCAGTAACACTTAAAAATTATTATTAGATTTTAATACCATTTCTAATTTTTATTAGCATAAGATAACTTTTTAAAAGATTTTAATTCGTTTTTATACCACATAACCTAAATATAAAAAGGCTCCAAATTATTTTTTTAACTCATTAAGCCAAAATATTTTCTATCTCTAACTGCAACTTCACATATATGCCTCTCCCACCCGTCTCTCACCGAAAAATGACGGATTTTCACCACATCCGATATGAACCATCGTCACCTCTTTCTTTCTCAGTATAACGATTGCGGTTCATCACCATGACGACATCTCCTCTCTCTCTCTCTCTCTCTCTCTATATATATATATATATATATATATATATATATATATATATATATATATATATATATACTAGCGGATCTGCCCACCCGATAGGTGTGAATCGAAGAAAAAATCTGTAACCCCTTATGACAGATGATTTGTGATAAGATGCCGTTAAAAGGAAAGTTAATAACTAGATGATAGTTAATATTTTGTAATTTTATAAATTAATAGTATTTTTTTATAAATAATTGTTTCAAGTTTTCATAAGACATATTCATAGTGTGTATATATATATACATATATTTATTTATTTATACATAAATCTTTATATACGTACAGAGATATTTAGATATTGATATATATATATATATATATATATATATATATATGTGTGTGTGTGTGTGTGTGTGTGTGTGTGTGGTCTGATATTATGTTATAATAAACCAAATCAAATCAAATGAGTCTGTCCAATTTAGCCATTTTTTTTCCAAACATACCCCAATACTTTTTTATTAATTATCATATTAACTACTTTCATAGAAAATAAAAATTAATTACATTATTTCTCTCCATTTAACCACACAAAATTCTTATATCTTATATTTTTTTTCTCTAAATATTTGTATCATCATCACAATTTATATTATATTTTTTTCTTATATCCTATATTTTGTTTTTACTCTACATTTGTATTATTATCACAATTTATGCATCTCTCTCCGAGATCGCGATCTCTCTTCGACGTCGATGGCTGGTGCAACGTCACGGTGAAGCCTGGTGTACGGCGGTAGCGGCAGCCCTGCTCTAAACCCTAACGAATTTGAAAGATGGACTGATAGTGTAAATTGGTTAATTACAGGGACCTGATTTGAAAGGTACATGGACCGTTTTTATAAATTCAATAGATTTGAATATATTCAATACAGTCCCTGAACTTTTATACATTTATGACTATACAGTGGACTAAATTTGATATTTACAATGGACTAGTTCGAAAGAAAAATAGTCCAAAAAAATCGTCAAAATAATTATGTTATATTGTCAAAAAAATTATATTAGATTGTCAAAATAAATTATATTAGACTTGTCTAAAAAATCCCATTAGATTGTCAAATTTTTTGTATTAGATTGAAAAAATGTTGTATTAGATTGTCTAAAAAATCGTATTACATTATCAATTTTTTGTATTAAATTGTCCAAAAAATTGAATTATATTGTACAAAAAATAGTATTATATTACCAAAAAAAATTATATTAGATCGTCAAAAAAATTGTATTAAATTGCCAAAAAAATTGTATTAGATTGTCAAAAAATTATATTAGATTGTCAAAAAAAATGTATTAGATTGTTAAAAAAAATTATATTGGATTGTCATAAAAATTCTATTATATTGTCTATTAAATTGTCAAAAATTTTTATTACATTGTCGAAAATTTGTATTAGATTGTCAAAAAAGTTGTATTAGATTGTCAAAAATATTGAATTTTAATTTTTTTTTGGGATTTTTAAATTTTTTCTAAATAATACAATTTTTTTAGAATTTTTTATTTTTTCCAAACTCTCTAAGTTTTTGTAACATAATTCTGGATTTTTTTTTGTTTTTTGTTTTTTTGGATTTTTTTTCCAAATTTTATAATTTATAATTTTTATCCATTTTTTTGGTTTTTTTTTTTTACATTTTTTTTGTCAACACCGGCGACCGGCGATCAACATTTGTATTAGATTGTTAAAAATAAAAAAAAATTGATTTTTTTTTGAAATTTTGTAAAAGAATATTTTTTTTTTTAGAATTTTTAATTTTTTTCCAATTTTTCTGGATTTTTTGACTTTTTTTTTGTGTTTTTACATTTTTGGTCAACGCCGGAGACCGGTCAATAATTTGGTCTTGGTCGAACTTTTCTTGGGGCAAATGTATTAGATTTATGTGTATTAGCAAGATAATACTAATTTTGAATAACTATTTTGAAAAGAGAATTAATTTTTAAATTAGTAGTTTCAAATGATAAATATCACATAGAATTTGTTGAATATTTTCTTTGTAAATGACAAACGAGTAGAAGGAAGCAATTTAAGGCTATATACTACCAAAAATATTAGTCATAAGTCACATTTAACAATATTTTTTAAATAGAGGTCTTTGACCATTTTTTTTTAAAATTCAGTCATCCGGCCTAACAAAAAAGATCTTAAAAGTTTTTTTTATCTTAAAAAATAACTTATAATCTATAAAAAAAAATTTAAAATGATAAAAAAAAAGTTAAAAGTTGTTTTTAACTTAAAAAATATATTATAATCTACACGAGAAAGATATCAAAGTGTAAACAAACAACTTAAAAGCTGTTTTTTTATAGCTTTTTTAGTTTTTGTTTGAATTATTAAGTAAAAAAAAAGTTACGCTTTTTTTTATCAGTTGTAAGGTGACATACACTTAAAAATATTATGAGAGTAGTTACATATGAATAAAAATACTATTGAAATCTCACATGGCACCAATGAGCACCAATGAGCCCTATATTACCACTAACAAAAAGAAACTTTATAAAACAAAAGGTCAAAATATCAAATTAAGTTATAATAGAGTTAAAAAAACTTAAAATACAAAAAGTTGACTTAGAAAGGCGCTTCAAGGATCGATACTGATTATGAAAGCCTGCGGCATGGTAGACATCGAAAATAACAACTTATATGGATTAACTCACTGCTAAGTCTAAATCAGAAAACGAGTATTTATTATTCACATATAACTCACTGTAACAAACTTAAGAATTATCGACTATATTTTTAGAAACAATCAAATTTTGTTTACAAATGATAACTTTTTGAGAGAAAAATAATATTTTAAATACAAAAATAAATTTGTTGTTCCCAAATCTAACTTTTAGGCACATAATTAATTTTTTTTTTTTTGTGTTTAAAGACAATCTCATACGAACATAAACAGACAACTAAAATTTGTCTTCAAATAATTTTTTAGACGAAATTAAATTGTGTCTTATGTCTGTATAGGATTGTCTTTGAAGACAATTTTGTTTTTCAAATTATGTGTCTAAAAGTTAGATTTGGTGATAAAAAAATTTATTTTTATATCTAAAACATTATTTTTGTCTCGAAAAGTTATCATTTGAATATAAAATTTGATTGTCTCTAAATATATTGTACATAATTCTTAAGTTTATTGCAGTGACTACTAAATCAACAGAGTCATGAACAATATAAAATGTAAATGCAAAACGCCGTATATTATTTATATTTTATTTAGAATTTTACTACCATTTTAAAGACATTTGCTATGTTTTGTGAGGCATTACTCTGCTAATGAAAAAGTAGGAAACTTATGAACACATAATTACGTAATAATAAAAATAAAAACATAAACGAAAATTAAGGATTGGATCATAAAAACAAAAATATTTAAGTATTGGTTTGGCTATAAAATTTAATTAAAAATTGCTCCATTATTTCTGAAACTAATTAAGTATTGGTCTATTACTCATTAAATATAAAACATATCCCAATTCTATTTATCTCATTTATCAATCTATCTCTATAAATAAATAAAAACTCACATAAAACTATCACCACAACCTCTCATCCACCGCCGCTTCCACCTCCGCCGCTGCCGTCTCCCCCTCCCGTCGTCTCCCGACGCCGCCTCCACCACCACATGTCTTCTTTCTCTCTCACTCTCTCTCTATATATACATATATATGTATATCTATCTATATATATATATATATGTATATGTATATGTGTGTCTATGTATATATCTATATAATATATCGCGGCGGTAGTGGTCGACGGTGGTAAGTGGAGCTCTTTCTTTCTCTTTCTCTCTTTTCATCTCTCTCTAGTTTCAGATTTGAGAAAAAATAATTGGATTAAAATGACTTAAAGGGTTCAAACTCTTTTTAAAAGGGTTCAGACTCTTTTTAAAATGGTTCAAAATGATTCAGACTCTTGTTAAAAAGGTTCAAAATGCTTCAGACTCTTTTCAAAATGCTTTAGACTCTTTTAAAAAAGGTTCAAAAAGGTTCAAACTCTTTTATAAATTTTGGTTCAGACTCTTTTATAAATTTTGGTTCAGACTCTTTTTAAAATAACTTATTGTTCAGATTTTTTTTAAAACGACTTAAAATATTTCAGACTCTTTTTTAAAACGATTTAAAATGGTTCAGACACTTTTTAAAATGAGTTAAAATGGGTCAAATTGTTTTTTTTTTTTTACGTTTTTGGAATTTTGTTGATTTTAGATTTTTGGAATTTTTTTTTGATTTTTTAGGATTTTTTAAAAAAAATTCATGTTTTTTCGGAGTTTTGCCTCTTTTCATTTTTTTTGAATTTTTCATTTTTGCATTTTTATTTTCTGGATTTTTTTTATTTTTTCTTATTCTTTACATTTTTATTGATTAGTTAGGGAAATGGAGCAATCCTTGATTAGTTTCAATTTCATGAATCAATCCTTAATTAATTTGTAGATAAGTTACCAATCCAAAATACTTATTTAAGCATTGTTCTATTTTTTATAAAATTATTTAAATATTGGTCCAGATTTAATGGAATATATAAAAGAGCTCAAATCTAAGTTGACCGTAGCATAAACAGTCAAATAAGTTGACTGTTACAAATAGACACTCGTTCATTTTTTATAATGTATTTCTCTCTCTAGAGCACCACCACCATCTCCGTCGGAGAACAATCGCCTCCGACGACGGAGCTCAGCCGCTTCCGACGAAGATGAGCCCCTCTCCCTCCCTCCCATATCTCGATCTCCACACCACAGATTGTGCCGACGACGATAATGAAACCGGCGCATTGTCTCAGCCGCCGCTCTTTTTTTTCTCTCTCTCTATGTTCTTGTGGAGAAGATGCACTAATTCTATATATTACAATAGTTTGGATAATTTACATAATGGTCCGATTATTTGAAATCTTATAAGTAATACCCCCATCTAGCTAAAATAATTTATGAAATATTTTCTTGTCACGATTACAAATAATAACAAACTACATAGTAATTACAAATTTAACTATTTATAAAATAGTTTGAGTAAAATAAAAAATAAAAACGACCACAAACCGTTTATTTGCCATTCAGACTGTTTTTAAATGATAATAATTTATTTTAGAATGTTTTAAAATGACTTACACTGTTTTTAAAATGTAATAAACTGTTTTAAAAATGACTCGAACTAGTTTTTAAATGATTAAGACTGTTTTAAATGAATTAGACTATTTTAAAATGACTTAAACTGTTTACAAATAGCTCAAATAGTTTTTTTTACTCAGATTGTTTATAAATTGACTTAAATTATTTTTTTTAAAAATGAGTCCGACTATTTTTAAAATGATGGAGACTGGTTTTTAAATGACTTACACTATTTTAAAACAACTCAGATTGTTTTTAAAATGATTTATATTTTTTTAAATAACTTGATCTACTTCTAAACCCACTCAGACTAATACTATATGTATAGTTGAATTATGAACTCATCTAACATGCTATTTGGTAGTACTGGGCGAAAAACTGAAAAAATTAAACTGGACCGATAACCGAATCGAAGAAAACCGAAACCGAAAAACCGAAAAAATGGTTTCGGTTTTTAATAAAACCAAACCGAAAAAGACCGAAACTGGACCGAAAAAACCCGGTTGGATTCGGTCCAAAAAATAAAAAAACCGAAACCGAAAAAAATGTTTAGTTTCGGTTTCGGTTTTACTAAAAACCGAACCGAACCGGACCGAACCGAGCCCTACTATTTAGTGTATGTATGAGTAATGTGATTACTAAATATATTCATCTATACATATATAGAGAAAGTGGGACCTTTTGTCTATTCGAATGTTAGTCCATTTTTATTTAGCAAGTATTGTGATGTTATTCAATGTTTAGTATTATACTGAATATGTATTGTGTATAACGATAGTAGACAGAGACAAGGGAGAATCCAAAGTCACATGTGGACGGTAGATTATCGTGTAAATTAAGTACTGCGTAATAAAACAAAACTATTTAAAAATTGGTCATTTTATAAAATTTAATTAAGTGATTTTTTGATTTTTTTTCCCATTTTTTTTTGTTTTCCCTATTTTCCCCTATTTTTTATTGGGTATTTAGGTGGATAACCAATCCTTAATTAGTTTATAAATAATTGATTAATTCTTTATTAAATTTTATAGGGTGATCAATTATTAAATAGTTTTGTTTTCATGGAGCAATTCTTAATTTTTCCAAAGTTGTTATTGTATTTAATAAATTTTTTGGTTTTATTAACTTAATGCATCCCATTCACTTCCACACGCTAATACTATATGTATCGTTGAATTATGAACTCATCTAACACTATTTAGGGTATGTAGGAGTAATGTGATTACTAAATATATTCACTTATACATATACAGAGGAAGTGGGACGTTTTGTCTATTGGAATGTTAGACCATTTTTATTTAGTAAGTATTCTGATGTTATTCAATGTTTAGTATTATACCGAATATGTATGTATATAACGATAGTAGACAGAGACAAGGGAGAATCCAAAGTCACATGTCGATATTAGATTATCATGTAAATTAAGTATTGGTGCATGAAAACAAAACTATTTAAAAATTAGTTATTTTATAAATTTTAATTAAGTATTGGTCAATTATTTGTAAAACTAATTAAAGATTGGTCATTCATCTAAAATTGAAAAATTATTAAATTCTAATTCATTAAAAGAATTGAGTGTTATGCAACAATTTTTTTTTATGTTCATACTAAGCAGAAATCGATAAATAGGTCTACAATAATTACTCACAAATAAAGAATGAAATCTATAAATATTAATTAGATACTAATTAAAAACAAAAGGCAAACCATGGATTGTTTTTATCTAAGTCTCAAATACCCCCATATATAATATAAAAAAGCATGTGCGTTGTGTGTGCATCGGATGTGCAAATTTTCTATCGCTGACAGAATCCGCTCATAAGTGTGAATTCAAGGTAATAAACGGAAAGAATCAGAATCAGAAAACGTTATAATTAAATATTCAAATTCTTCATGTCTGTATATTTTTATGTCTTTTTGCGAAAATAACTTAAGTGTACTTGTAATTAAATATTCAAATTCTTCATGACAGTATATTTGGCAATAGTTAATTAGTTTGATTGCTTTGTAATCCTTTGTTGTGATGTACTCGTAATTTCCGTGTTTTTGCGTTGCAATCCTTTGTAACCTAATTTGCTTTGTATTTCATGTTGTTATGTTTTTGTGATGAAAAGATGGCAACAATTATATTCTTAATTTGTACTCACAGAAATCACATTTTGCAAATGAAAACCATATAGGTTGCAAGTGGCAACAATTAAAACCAGGGTCTTTCTTTGTTACGTTGTTGTTTTTACAAGAGATTTTAATTAAAACCAGAGATTTTTGCCCTTTCTGTAATGTATTTATCATATACAATTGAATATTTGTAGTTTAAAGATTGCTAATTAAGTAATTTTGCTATTTGGATAAATTTACAAACCTAATTTGCTTTGTATTTCATGTTGTTATGTTTTTGTGATGAAAAGATGGCAACAATTATATTCTTTGTGCTCACATAAATCACATTTTGCAAATGAAAACCATATTAGGTTGCAAGTGGCAACAATTAAAATCAGGGTCTTTCTTTGTTACGTACGGTGTTGTTTTTACAAGAGATTTTAATTAAACCGGAGATTTTGTTACGTTGTTGTTTTTAATTAAACCGGAGATTTTTGCCCTTTCTGTAATGTATTTATCGTGTGCAGTTGAATATTTGTAGTTTAAAAATTGCTAATTAAGTAATTTTGCTGTTTGTATGAATTTACAAACCTAATTTGCTTTGTATTTCATGCTGTTATGTTTTTGTGATGAAAAGATTGCACGCTTTAGCCTTTTTTAATCAGGGAATTTAATAACTGTTTTCATTTTGTGGATTTAGCAGTTCTGTTTTTGTGCTCGGCAACAACCAGAAACTGCGATCCTTGTTATTTGATGTTTTGACCATTTTTTTCACAAAATTTGGCCTTTTGTTGCATTTTTTTTTCGACTGAAAAATAGTCTTGTACTAGTTAGGTTGATGTTTTCTGCCAAACAGGGTGCAATAATTGCTTGCGAGGTTTCTACAATGGTCGGTTTCTCCTTCGTCCCGTGCCCCCTTGGTACGTACAGAAAATATACATGTATATTTAACTCCAACAAGCGAAAATCAGTCAAAACTCTATCGTTTAATGGACTGGCGGTTTATTATTAACGTTAGAACATCTACAATAATATTGTTATCTCTATTATTAACTAAAAATATTAGCTAACACAACAATTTTATCTCTCCATTAGACGTGTTAAAATTCCAGCAATAAAACCATTTGTTTCTTTTTTATTCTATTAAGTCCAGAAGTTTTAATTTGTTATAAACAAATCCGTCGAACTTTACAACAGTTAAAATAAATACCCCAATTTATGGGAATGACTCTTAATGTTAACAGGTGTCTCCTCCGCCTGTACTTCCTTTAGGTCAGAACCACATCAATGGCCATCTTGATCGAGACATTGTCATAATAATGGGATCGGTCGTATGCTTTGTATTATTCATCTACGCGATTCTGGTCACCTATTTTCTCTATCTTCAGCGCCGAGCAGAGGCAGTGGTGCATGCACTGCAGGAGGAGGAGCGCGCATAGCAAGAGGAGAGAGCTAAGAGGGAAAGGGAGAAGCGTCATCTTCGGAGGCTCATTTATGAAGTAACGGGAAAATGAATCAACTTTCTATTGGTTACATAATAATTCAGTTTGAGAGTTTGTAATAGTTGTGTTCTTAATATTAATGGGTGTGTTCTTTTGGTACCAGGCTATATATAGAAACAAATGTGGTTACAATCATTTGCTAATAAATTATCTTGACTGGGCAAAATGTCGTTTTGGTTAATAAATTTCAGATTAGTAACTATAAGCTGGAAAACCTCTCTGATTACTATACTTGGTCTTCTAATGGCTCATTGAAAGTTTAACACTTAAATTAAGTTACTTGATACCACATTATATATATGCGATGATATATCTTCAAAACTAGTACCACAATGTACTCATTTTGGTTTCTTGTAATTGACGATTAGTCACCAAAATATTTAAGGGTTCACGTATATCGGATATGTTCTTGAATGATTCATAAAATTTGTTGCTATTAGATTTTTCTATTGTACTCTTTCATCATTTTTCACACATCCGTAGATCTCATCCAACAGACATAAGTGAAACTTTTTGGATTAATTAGTTTTTATCTATTCACCAATACTCACCCTCCATCCGACTCATGGGTGGCCCTAACACTGTCGTCACCTCAGACGAGAAACTTATTTTGCGCCTCATTTAAATTTTCAAACTTTTTAAAAAAATATACAAGTTAGCACAACTTATATCACTTTGAAGAATTTGGGGTCTTAATTACAAGTATTTTTGATCAATTAATATATGTGTGTAAGTTAGAGGGACTTACTAAGCAAAAAAACTAAGCCAAAAAAAAAACCAAAAGTTCAGACCATGAATTGTTTTTATCTAAGTCTAAACTACCCTCGTATATAGCATAAAAGAGGATGTGCGTCGCATGTGCATTGTGCATGTTTTCTATCGCTGCCACCGTTCACTTTAATTAATTAGTTTGATTGCTTTGTAATTAATCCTTTGCTGTGATGTACTCGTAATTTTCGTAGCCAGCGTTTTGTGCTAACAAGGAAACACTCTTTTTCTCTAAACCCTCGTCTAAACACCCTAAACCCTTGCCTAATAAGTTGCGTTCCAATAAAAAAAAACTGATTATCCAATGAATTGTGGAACAAAATCCGCATTGAAATCCAGATGACTAGTTAAAGAGAGGACCGAAGCTGTGTGCAAGTGCTAGCTAAACTTTAACATAAATATGAAAAAATTTATAACTATTTCATGGAATATGGAAATTAACTAGCTAAAAGCCTAAAACTATTAAATCTGGTATTTACACATTTACAGATAGTCATTAAATTTGCACTTCATTAGACAATAATTTCATCACACAATTGTGATCGTATGTATACTGCTCAAAGTATTGAATCTGGGCTTGAAACATGAGATATATATTTTGGAAAATAATTCTTTTGCCAAAAGTACGGAGTACATTTGTCAACCACGGAAATTTACGCCTATATATATATACGATTAAACATCAAAAATATTTTCTTTGTACTTTGTTTATATGAACGTAGAACAAAACATTGGTCCAAAAATCTAACAATTAATTGTCAAGATACGGTAGTTAAAAATATCGTCACCATGGATGTAAGACTCCAACTATCCCTATCATGTTTAACTTCTCCCAACATGACCGCATATTTGCGTTTCCTTTTGGAAAATTTTAGAGATACATAAGCTATTTTGTATTATTATCATTTCTTTCTGTCTTCCATGTTAAATGTCATTGAAGTCAAAATTTAGGGGAAAGATCATGGAAATTATTAGGCTTCGTCTACGTACAACATTTCACATCATTTATTTTTAATTAGAATTAAAAACTACTTTATTGGTGAAGGGAGATGAACCATGCAGAGACATCTTTCAAAGGGGCAGTTAATTACTTGCAACATTATTTATTAGGGCTACAAATTTTAATCAATAAAGTAAAAGACATAGGGAATACTAAGATATCAAGACTGCGACCCACATCAAATGAGATCCGAGTTTTTTAAGTTTTAAGAATGATAAGTCCCAAGAAAATGCTATTCATAAGCCACATTATACCCAATTATTAGGAGAACAGTGTTTTTGAAGTATTTAGATTGAAACGTCCCAAAAAAATGGTATTGATAAGTCGCAAATTAATTAAACAAGAATGAAGAATGGATTTCTTGAAAAGTATTAAGAAATTATATAGTATCATTAGTAAAAGGTTATGGATAATTCTCTTTAAGCTCGGAGCACAAATGGATGCTCTTCTTGTCAATCTCTATTCTATTTATCACTACTGCGATATATCATTTAAAAATATAATTCTTCATGTATGCATCGTGTAATTATTTCGACAGAGAAGATAGCTAGGTACCATAGTTTCCATTAACGGCCTATAGTAAAATCACAAATACCATGGGCATAAAGTGGTGCAGAGATACAAATATACAATATATCTAGAAAGAGTTGGCTGATGCTTAATTGTTATAATGGGTAACAACTGCTCATACATTAGAAAATTATTGTGCAAAAAAACTAGAGGTTTAAACAAGAAGAAAAGGAGAACTTCTATAAGTCTTCTTTAGCACGAATTCGAGGTTTCTTATGTTGACATGATTCATGAAGCCACCTGGTCAATTTTCAGAAGGGGTTTGTTATAAAGTTAGGTTTAATTATTATTAAATCAATGCATGTTGTTCTAAATTCAAATGCAGTAGTCATATTCATGTAGTTATTATAAAATCAATAGCGTAAGAAATCTACCTGGTGAGGTCAGGTCCATAATCTTCCTTACAATTCTTTGTGATATTAAATTTTATTTACCCTAAAAAGTCTAATTTCCTCACAAAAAGTTTCGAAACTTTAAATAAAATGGTCTTTTTAGAATAGCATGTAAGATAAAAAGCAAAAAGACATATGCATAATGTAAATATGTGGCAGTCTACCGAATTGAAAAGTAGTACGAGATACATGTTTGAATTAAATAAAATGTTAAAACTTCAATGAGTTACAGAATTATATTCAGTTGACCAATCATGTTTCTTTGTACATTTTCGTAAAGTTAATGAGAAATTATTTGGTATTAGAGACTACTAGCTACAACACAAACACAATTTTATATATATATATATATATATATATGGGAAGGATCCATACACACATAAAAAAAACACACTAGCTTTAGACATCAATCACAACCCTCCATTTACTAATTTTTAATAGTCAAGATTAGTTCATCTAATAACAAGAATAAACACATAATCTTGACCATTAAAAATTAGTAAATATATATATATATATATTGATACATACATGTATACAGTGTTGGTCCAAATGTCATAATTGAAAGTTTAGTCCAGACTGAGAATTTTAACCGTTACGCTTTTATTGGACAAAAAAAATTCACCCACATGTATGTTTTTTTTTTCCTTAAAAAGAAAACATATTTCAGTCCGTCACCAGAGCCTATCGGTTGGTTTGGCTAATAGGTAGCCAAAGCCCCGGCTGTGCATACATATGTACAAGGCCAAAAAAATGTAGTTGTTTGTTCTCACCAAATAAACTTAATTATGCTGTACGTAAATTGTAAAATCATGATTCCTAACGGTATACCTCTTTAAAAGATGAGGAATGGATATATACAACTAAATTTGGCAACGGTATATCTATTAACAATTATATCAACCTAATCCATGTTGAATACTTTGTCTTCCATGCAATATTAATATTAATTTATTTATGTCTTCCATGCACTTGTATATAAGTTACCATTATCTACAAAAAGATCTCATTCGCACACACTCCTCTCATACCCTCTTTAGCAAAATGGTAAGGCCTCCTTCTGGTGAAGGCACTTCTGAACTGACCCGAGGCCCTTGGTCGAAACAAGAAGATGAAAAACTCATCGATTATATCAGTAAACACGGTCACGAAAATTGGAGAGCTCTACCCAAAAAAGCTGGATTAAACAGGTGCGGAAAGAGTTGTAGACTGAGATGGATAAATTATCTAAGGCCAGATATAAAAAGAGGAAATTTCTCTGATGAAGAAGAACTGCTCATCATCAAGCTCCACTCAGAAATTGGAAGCAAGTATGTTTATAAGCCATTTGCTGTTTTATAACTTCTGTTTAAAGGAACACTTGCTTATTTTATTAATATACTATGAACCAGTGTTTTAAAAATGAAATCTTAGCTAAAGTGATTTTGTAAGAGCTACGCTAAAAGCATAAAAAGCGTAAGCTTTTAGCTGTCCAAAAAGAGGAAAAACGAGCTTTTTGAGCTTTTTCTAAGCTTGGAATCGTGTTTTTTTTTTTACTACGAATCACGCATTTTAAAACAGTGTTGTGAGCTGCTCCGGCCATGTGAACGACAGCACGTGCATGCTTTTTACCAATTTTTAAGCTGTGGTCGAAAAACTTGAAGTTACAATAATATGTTTTAAACCCCTACAGGTGCATCAGCTTACATTTTGAAAGATGTTCTAGTTTTTGAGAGAGATATGTTTAAAAGTTTTGAAGACATGCAAAATCCTTGTATTCATGGGATTTGAAATTATTTAATACATAAAGTCGGACTGTAACATAATAAAAGTGAATTATACTTATAGTGACTATTTTAATCCTTACCAAAACATTAAATGGTCCTCATACTTTCATTTAAAACACTAATCACCCTCAAATATTAAATGAAGTGATGTTTTTTACCCAAATTTTAAATAAGGATGACAATTTTTTCTCATCATATAGAAGATTTTAAGCTCGTGACTTGGTCGTATAACAGCATATGTAGATTGTAAAATATCACATCATTGTAGAACAAAACATACATATTCAACATATATACAATTGTCGTTGTCATTTGTTTCTCTTGTTTTACGACTTGTTGTAATCGAAAAGGCTGCATCTTAGGGAACTCTACCGATTTCAGTAGCTTTCTGGTGTGCTAGCAGGTTACACTTTTGTTTCTTTCTGTTTTAATATATTTTTATCTTCCGAAAATATTAATAATAACTATGCCATATATGTCAGGTTGACAAGGATGTATTCTAGCTAATGAACCATAATATTGGATAATATATCATAATCTAGGCTAGCTAGTCATTGTAAGTATAACTTTTCTCAGTTAGTAGTTAGTACTGCTTGCATTACTTGAACTTTAATTAGGTAATTAGTTTGATCCACCACACAATTATTCAACTTTCATTTGTACTATATACTTATGTTAAATATATTCATACAGGTGGTCGATAATTGCAGCTCATCTTCCTGGTCGAACTGATAATGAAATAAAGAACCATTGGAACACTCGTATGAGAAAAAAACTCATCCGGGACCGTTTTGATCCGAAAACCCACCAGCTATTACTAGAGCATAATCTGCGTGCAAACCTCTCTTTGCTAAAGATGATTACATGCCCTAATTGGGACAACGTTTGTCATCCTGCCAATAACTTACATCTTTTACAAAACCCAATGCCAATGCTAAACCAAACTAATTTTGATCCAACTGAGTGTCTTTTGAGAAATGCACTTGATTACACTAATCAACTACAACTTTCACAAAGCTTAATGCAAATCATAAACCCTAATCCATTCCCTATTCTGGTTGGTTCTTGTGGAAGAGTTGCTGACCCACAACAAGAGTTTTTTCATGACACCAACAATATGTTTAATAACACTCAAAACTTCAATAGCTTACCCAGTGTTTCAAACCCAATGGCATCATTTGAGTGTGAGTTTCAACCAAAACCTGTGAATCTGTGTTATAACGGTTTCAACACTGATTATATACCGGAAACTGAAACTTCACTACCTAACTTGTTTTCTATTGAAACTCCTAATTTTGTCAACCAAGTTGAAAGCAATTTGTCTCCTGTATACACACCAAGCTCGAATATATTTAAGGATTGGGACAAGTTTTGGGAGGATGAGCTAGGCAATGTGATCTAGTGTCCAGAGAAGATGTGCAGAAAAAACAAATTATTATTTGATACAAATTTCAAACATGTACACAGTATCATGTGTCCTCTTATTCTTTTTACAGTATATTCACACTTGAAAGATGGTAATAAAGAGAATGTAATATATTTATTGTTTGGTATTTGTAAATTTTCATTTTGCATTTGAATTTGTATATGGGACATGTTTCAATCTATAATATATAAACAGTTCAAGTATTTCTTCTTCTTTTCTCATTTTGTATTCAGGAATATATAAAAAGTAGCTAGTTAGTGTTATAGTACGTAAACGAGTTATTTACATATCATCCACAATCCACGCAGTTTACACGGTCTATGTATGGCGGCTAATTAATTAAATCCTTAAAAATCCTAAACAGTTATCAAATTCATTTCATGGATTTCAATTCACTAAGACTGTTTTTTTCTCTTGATTATGATACATACGGCCGTATTTTTGTCATTAACAAGAATTACAAGTGAAAAGAGCCTTCTTCTCTATTGATTAAATTAAATACAATTTACATATAATATATTAAGAAAATATCATAAAGATATTTTTAAGAAAATGTCTTTGCCAACCCATGATGAATGTTCTTCAGATTTCGAAGGCAATAATTGCGGGTGGTAAAAAAAAATGGAAAACCAAGCCGAAACTGAACCCTTCGATTCTCGGATAAAGACATACAGATAGAAGGGGAATAAAGGAGAGATGAAGAGTTATAATGTGGAGTACTAAATAAAATAAAAGGAGGAAGGAGAGAGAGAGATAAATAATATTTTTTCCGACATAAATGAGATCTAGCTGCAAACGACGAGAAACAGAAACGTGAAATGTGAAAAAATATGAAAAAAAAAAAACATCAAAGTGGGAATCGAGAACTAGAAAAATGATTTTGAAAGTGGAAACAATTTTTTTAGAAATCATAAGAGAGATAGTGATGAAGGTGGGTCGGCCTAGGGATTGGGTCCCTCGTCTTATCAATTAAAAATTACCTAATCAAAGGCAAGAACACAAATTGCAAACTATTTAAAAAAAGAAAAAAGTGTATCTTCTCAACTGTGTGCCTCTTTTAAACAGTCAGCTTATTTGACTGTTTATGCTACAGTCAGTTTAACCACCGTTAGATTAGAAAATGAATTATTATATGATATTTTTCAATAACTAATTTATTTTTTCTATTTTCAACAAATTAGAATTTCATAAATTAAAAACAAATTGTACAATACACTAAAAACCCAAAAAAAAATATAGAACCCACTAAACTTACATATTAATCAAAATTTAATTTTTTTTATCCATTTGATATTTTTTTATACAAACGGTTTGTGAACCAGTCATATAACCTGACTGTTCCGTAGTAATTCTCTTCGCAACTCCCATCTTGTACAATAAAGAACAATCTGCAAGAGACACCACCTACAATACACAACTCTTATCTTGCAACATCCAAACAAAAACTCTACAATTGAGGTGGTGTAACTGCTGATTCGGCTTCCTTTGATCCAGCTCTGAAGGTGATTATTTTGTTTTTTGGTAATTTATTTTTTGCTCTTTGGTCTTGACTTCTTTTGGCTGATTTTGACTTGAGTTGTTTGTTTTTGAAGTAAAAAAAAAATTTAGATTAACGAGTACAAATAGTAATATACGTAAATAACATAATATAATTTTGTGATTTTTTTATGATTTTGTGATTTTTTATAATTTTTTTGTGATTTTTTTGATTTTTTGTATTTTTTGTGATTTTTTTAAAAAAATCATTTTTTTGTTTGATTTTTTTCATTTTTATAATTTTTGTTATTTTTTTTTATAAAAATACATTTTTTTTTAATTTTTACAATTTTTTGTGATTTTTTTTCCATTTATTTTGAGATTTTTTGCATTTTATATAATTTTAGGTGTTTTTTTTCCATTTTTTGTGAAATATGTGTACGACGTTTTGGTAAATAAAGTAAATAATTAAAAATTGGTACTTATAGGAAATATGAACTTATGGAGGTAGCTATGAGTAATATAAGTTCAAAAGTGGTACCTATTGTACATTATTTGCTATAAATATTCGTTCACCAGAGAGGAAAATTTAAAAATGAAGGCATTTAAGGAAAAGAGCAGTGAGTCGGTCACCTTCTTGATGCTCCGGCAAAGCAATGGACCAACACACCACCCCCCATTCTTTTCGCTTCATCGATGAAAGAAAGACATTCATCAAAATATTTTGCCATATCTGTGTCCTCAGTGTCAAGAACTACCTCAAACCACACATAAGATGAACAGTGATCAGAGCCTTTTAGATTTTATAGCTAACAACGTAAAGGAATATGTGATGAATGATAAGATTACAAACTCTGAGGTTTTGCAGACCAGGAAAGTCAATTTTATCATATTATTTCTCTAATTGACTTGTTAAACCCGTTGGATATAAAATAAAAACAACTGAAACTCTTAAACACATGCTTACTATTAATTATTTTATACAAGAAGTCTTTGGGATACGGAGGGGCCAAATAACTCGCCACGGTCAAGATGTGAGTCACATTTTCGCTTTTCAATGAAGCTTTGTTCTTTGCAGCACCATAAGAACCCAAATAAAGACACTGAAATTCCAATTAAAAGGTTTCTCGTTATGAATCGTAAGCTGCAGTCGCAAAGTGTTAGGTAACTGGTGTAGCTACACATAAATTTACTTCTTTAATTCGGCATGGAACACTATCGTTTTTTACATATTCTGTTTCACATAATTGCCAAGCCGCAACTGCTCCTTGATGTTGGTCGTCACTATTTCCATCCATTCCTATCAACAAATCATGCAATTGATTTAGAATTTGATGCATCTTCCAAGCCATGAGGCCACACTTTAGAACTTTGAGAAAGAAACTAATAACGTTCCTTTCTTTATAGGTTTTTGACAGTGATGACATTGGAGTATTGGAAGGCATAAAAAAATAGCAAATTGGATGGCCATTAAGTACAGATTACAGTATTCAAAGAGTTCTCATAACAAATTCCTGAATGTATAGACGATTTGGTAAATTCAATTCAAAACTAATACAGGCAGCGGCACTAACACACGAGTAGTAATATACACACAATTCTGTTATGTATCTACTTAGCAACACTCATCGATTGTTTCAGAAAAACACTAGTCGTAATTGAAATTTTACATAATTGTCATATTCACGTCATTATACATATACCTGAAATTTTGTCCGACTATGTCAACGATGTATATCATTATATGTGCTAAAAGAGCAGAATTTTAACTCCAAAGTACAATTTGTAATGAAAATCTCGCCTAAGTCATTAAAATTGACTCGCATGTCTAATGAAGATCATGACTTTTTAAATTGAAAGAGTATATTTTAAAAGATTTATCCAACTATATTTACAAAACTAAATTTGGAAACTTTTGCCCGGAAAACAATATACCATTGTTTTGTAATCAATGAAGTATTCTCATACTTTTGGTCACCAAAATTGACTCGTGCCCGATTGAGATGTTTTTTTTTTTTTTTAAATTGTGTATTTTTAGAGATCTATGCAAACCATTTTACAAAACTAGATTTAGACACTTTATGTGTGAAAAAAGTAGGACACTATGTGAATCAAGGAAAATGTTTCACGTTATTTTGGTCATGAAAATTGAATGGAATGTCCAATTGAAGTGTTTTTTTTTAAATATATATCCAAACATGTATTAATTAAGAAAAATCATTATCCTGAAAAATTATTTTTTATGGGAAAAAAAATTGTTTTATGAAACAATGTAAGCAAAATAAAACAGTGTCATGGGTGAAAACAATGTTTCGGGAGTGCAGACAGTGTCACATGACAATATTTTCTTGATTAGTTCAAATTTGTGATAATTTATGATCTTTTGTGGATATTTTGGGTGATTTTTATGATTTTTAGTGAAAAGGGCACTTTTTGTGGTTTTCTTATTTCATTTGAAATTTTGAGAATTTTTTTTTTATGTATAAGAAATTTCTTTTATAAATAACTGTTGGAATACATATTAAATATTTTATTATAATTTTGAGATTTTTAAAGAAAATAAATAAATAAATATTTTGGGTAATATTACCGTAGTACATAAGTTATAACTTACTTTGGTATGAGAACTACACTTCAGTGTCATGTATTTACACAAAACTAGTGTACTCAGTTCAATTTACTAAATAAATTTGATCTAGTTGTCCTGATGTTTTAAATTCTTGATTTAGTATACATATTTACCAATTAAACTTAATTTAGTATAAAGTCGTGACTATTTTTGTTACCTCATGCATCATGACTTTTTTTTGTTAGTTAAATAGTAATATAGTTAACCCTTACAAAACCTTAAACGGTATGTAAAAGTCGCAAAATTTCCAATAAAATGAATATTTAACCATCAGGTCCATCACATGAGACCTTACACGTGTCTTATATTACAACAAAATAAATAATCTGTAAATTTATTTTATAAATAAAATGCATCATTTAAACTAAATATAATAGTACCTGAATTGTACATATAACATGTTGACTTGGTAAATCGTGTAACCTTGAAATACTATATTTTGTACAATGACCAGTCGTCAGTCACACAGATACTCATAACTCTCGTTTGTCTATTTCTTGTCTCTTAGGAATTTCCGCTACATTCATTTCCTACCTTACAAAAACACAAATTAAATCAAAACGAGACGTGATATATGGAGAAGCAACTCTTGGGTGACGAGGACAATGACGTCAGGGAGGCCCTTAACGGTAAGAAAGCATCATTGAGGATGACGTTTGGGGAGACGGTAACGGCGTGTGGTGTTGTGTTGGGTTTCGTATCGGGTCTGTTGTGTGTGTATTCAACAATGCCTGATTCTGATTACAGTTTCCTTAAGCTTCCACGTAGCTTACAAGACCTACAAATCCTAAGGTAATGTATTGTCTTTCTTGATTAATTATTCATGAATTGTCTGTGTGGTTATAAATTTAAAAGTAATTACGTGGAGACAGTCGGACGTTGCAATACTTTCATTTTGATAAATATTTATTAAAAAATAACATTTTCTTAAAAGCGAAAACTTAACTAAAGCTTTTTTGCAAAAGCGCAAACACAATAAGATTTTAGTTGGCAAAAAAACAGCTTTTTAGGCTTTTTTTAAGCTTGTAATTGAATTTTTATCGAGCTTTAAATTGAGCTTTTTTCACTACGAAGCGGGCTTTTTAAAACAGAGGATTTTACAAACAAAAAAACTTAAAAAAATGCGTTTTAGTCCCTCCCATATTATGAAAAATAATGATATAGAGTATGAAAAAAATCATATAGAATAACAGTCCCTGCTATTTAAACTTACTGGTTCTGTTGTGTTTAAAGTTTTATATTGAAGTTATATTTCTTTCTATATTTTTGTACTACATTGTTCTTAGATGAAGATTGACTATATGCATCACATGAATTATGCTTTACTCATTGTAAAAACAAAGTTCACTATAAGAAAATGTTTGAAAATACAATAGAGGCTGTGACAAAATCACTAAATTATCAACACAACAGAGTGTTTTCAGTCATTTTTCACACATTTTCTTGTCTTGTAGTGAATCAGAGTTACGAGCGGAGCTAGTCATAGACTAAAGGGGACTGTAGCACTCTCATATTAAGCGAAACCAGAATTTTGACCATATATTTCCATATAAATTTACATATTTTAGGCTTTCAGCACACGATATTGATAATAAAGAAATTGGATGAATTCCGTCGTCCCCATGTAGGAAGCTTGGATCCGACAGTATCACAGTACTAAGTAGTGGTGACCAATTACCATTGTGTGAAGATGGGAGTGACATAGTGATGTAATTGAAATTTGTGTGTAAAATTGACAAATACATGGTGTGATGAAAATATTTTTATTTTCTTTTTCGTCAAGATTGGTGTCACGGTTAGTGAGACTACAAGTCATATGTCGATGTTTTTCTTATGTAATAGGGGGATTAAGTGCCGTAGTAGGAAGATTTTAACAAATACATAAAACATTCTGATTTATTTGAATTTTTGTCGGGGTTCCCCAATGTGTTCGAGAACCAGTTATGTCACTAGCTAATCCATCTCCTGACGGTGACACAAATGGTTATATCCCTCTATTGCTAAGTTTTTAATTTTTGCCATATATTTTAGTCAATGAATTTCGATTATACCAGTCGGACCTGTACCAACATGACATACTCTCTACATAAATTTTATCTACTCCCGGTTTGAATGTGTCATTTCCTAAATAAGCAACATATCATTTTATTTTATTTTTTTGCAAATCACCAACATATTTAGATTCAGAATTTTCCTCCATTCAATTTTTCGAGATATACGCACTGCAAATAGTGTTTGTGCGGAAAACGCCCTATTAAAGCACAAAAGAACATATTATAAGAAAACGCCCAGCTAGACCAATATATACTGAATATTTTGGATATTATACGATGATATACCGCCTCTACTATTTGCAATTGTGCAAGATATCTATAGCCTTTGATAGTTATTTGCATTTCACCATATGGAAATTGCTTTTTACCGAAAAAGAATTGCTATTTGCATTTATGCTGACATTTTTCCAGAGAAAACCCAAATAGCAATCACGGTTATCTAAAATATGTAGCAGCTGTGAAGGTAAACTCGACCTGAATGAAATTTTCTGTTGATGATGATTTTGTTTTTGATTGTGGTCTGTGTTTTAATTAATAAGTACTTGTTTGAGTGTAGTTTTTCAGTAAGTGAATTAAATTGGGAGAAAAAACCTAGATTTTTTTAGCATAAGGCTCCGTGTTAAAACAGTCTTATCAGGCCAAAATGGACTGGGGACTGTCCTTAGAAGTTAAATCTATGCATATAAATGTGATGCGAATACACTAGCAAGATACGATGAAGGTGGTCGCCCGAGCTAATAGCATTAGAAGCTTATAGTTGCAATGTATATTAGGGACAGAATAGGCACTCGAGTAGTATAAATATTTTTTTAATTAGAGAAGGAAATTTTACGATAATATCAGTCCAGTGGAGATCCAGGTGCTTGAAAGCACAAAAGAAGAAATGGAATTAGAGTATTATAAACACAAACATAAGTTCTCTCACTAGTATTAAATTGCTATTTGCTACAAAGAGAACTATTCTTTCGCCTTCTGCTAATATATCTCTAACTGAGCATCTTTCTCAGTTGCAAGTAAAAAATTATTTCGTAAATTTTTCTTAATAAGCTTATCAACAGATCCACCAGGGATAACGACATGTTTTGATCACACCTTCTCTTGCAATACTGTTCTCTCTAAATGCTTGTTTGACTTGAGAAAACTTGTTACATACTAGTAATCTTCAATCTTACGTACCATTCTTATATCTTGTCACGAGTTACCACTCATCAGGTGTTTATTTTTCACTATAGGAACGGTCTTGATAGCTACACAAAAGACTACACGTTTCAAGTTCTTGTAGGATATTGTATGGTATACATATGTATGCAAACATTTATGATTCCAGGAACGGTTTTTTTGTCTTTACTCGCGGGCTCACTTTTCGGAGTTATACGAGGAGTTGTATTAGTCGTGTGTACTGCAACTGCTGGTGCTTCTTCATGCTATTTTATGTCGAAATTAATTGGAAAACCCCTCGTAACCTCGTTCTGGCCTGACAAGCTTGTTTACTTCCAATCACAAGTAAGGCTTTTTTTGTCAAAGGAAATGGCTCAGTAACTTTTTCAAATCAAAGTTTGTTTTAAAGGTTTTCCATTTACACTCTATCTTCTTACAAGTGTTGAGCAAGGGAAAATGTGAGGGAAAAATGAAATCTTGCTCCTCCATCTATTTTTCGTTCTTAGGAATTAATTTTGCTTTCTGAGCGTAGTAGTAGGACAAATGCTGACCTTAACCTATTTGGAACCTAGATATTATTGGTGTGGACCCTTTTCTTTCACAAATTGATAAAAAAGGAATTAAACTACTTGTAAACAAATGTCATTTACTTGTAGGTAACACTGTTTTCAGAATGTGTTAACCAGAAATTGACATTTTCAATTTGTTTAAAGAGTGCTCTAGTTGTTTATCAAATTAATTCTACAGTTGCTTATGTTTCTTGAAACAGTTTATTCACCTTTTCAGAAACAGAAAAAACTGCAGGGTACCCATATATACAATGGAATTGGTCCAGAAAACATTACTCCATAATATCATCGCGAAACATCTTCAGTTCCATAACCACTGCAAACAAGCACAAAGATTAAATCTACACTGTTCACTAAACCAAATAAGCCGTTTAAAAAAAAATTCATCAAGTCAATTTTTAAGAAGTGCTTAATTTATTTCTCTCTTGTTTCTTAAACCAGGTGGCGAAAAAAAAATCACGACTGTTAAATTACATGCTCTTCCTGAGGGTGACACCCACATTGCCACATACGTTCATTAATGTGGCTTCTCCGCTAGTTGATGTGCCCTACCGTATTTTCTTTTTAGGAACTTTAATCGGGCTTATTCCTGCTGCATTTGTCACTGTCAGGGTAATCATTCTTCTTTTATTGCACACACCATTTAAACAAGAAAAACTAGTTTTACACTTTTTCACATTGTTTCTGTCAAAATCTGAGATAAGGCAAGACTAGTGGTATTATAGAAAGTTTATGAATACAAAATCAAAAGGACCCTTGGTGCCCTTAGCATGTCGATGCCATTTAGTTCACCAATTAGAGGTTATTTTGCAAACTTTTAGTATTTCGTTTCCATATAAAAATGTTGTTTTGGTTTATTATTTTTAGGAAGATATTTGAACTTTCTTAATACTTGTAGGCTGGAGTAGCATTGGGTGAATTACGGTCAGTTAGCGATCTTTACGACTTCAATTCAGTAGCCACTCTTTTCATAATTGGTCTTGTCGCAGTTGTCCCAACTCTAATGAGCAACAGCAAGTAAAAGTCAGAACATGCTTATATGTAAGATTCATATACCTTGTAATGAACTGGTTTCTAAATTGTAGCAACTTGTAAAACTGTATTGTTTCACCTAAAAAAGTCTTATGAAAGGTCAAAGGTGATTATATTAAGAACCAGCAGTTTTACTCCACTTATTTAGTTATGGAGTAGTATAAAGAACGAGCTACACTTTATATTTCAATAGTACTTGTAAGTGGCTTGTCTAAACATGAGAACTACCAGTTTTGCTCCACTTATTTAGCTATATCATAACTGAGTTAAACGTTGAACAAGGTTAAGTTCATTCATTCAGGCTCAGCTAACGCTTAGGTAGAAGAGATGTATATTATAATTGAACATCTGGTGGCTATGGCACATATTAATAATTTAATACAATTCACTCTAGTTTATAGGATAGGTTGAAGTTAACACAAAGTTCAAATCATATTCTATCACTATTTAGTGGTGAAATTTAATATAGCATTGCCACACCTTAAGCCGTAGCTCCACCCTTGAGCTTATCCCATGTAGTAGTTTGGGATACGAATCTATAGGGTAATGCAAACCAGTAAAACGATGCTCAAATCGCCAAAAAGATAACCCAAACTAATCTTAGTGGTCGACAAGTGAAAAGCAAAATAGTTTCGAGTTAGGACCCTGACGCAGCTCCGGTCAACATTGACGGTAACAAACATCTCCAAAGTAGTATACGCTGTTTTTGAAATGACCACAATGTTTAGTGTCCAAAGGCAGGGATAAAAGAGAGTGGGATTACGGGTATTTACTTCATCAGTTTTTCCATGGAAAAAAAATAGGTTTATTACAACAAACTATAGTGATATTAACGATTTGGGTACCCATCTTTCAAAATTTTCAATTTGGGTACCACACTATAATAACTTTTCAATTTAGGTACCACCGTCTAAATTAATCACGGAATCATGTCACGTGGCATTTGACAAACGTTAATTTGAGAGGGTAATTTGACAATTTTGTACAAAAATGTCCTACTATAAAAAAAATTTCCCCAATTTCACGCATAACAAAAACTAGCACATAATTCAAATTTTTGTTATGTGTAAAATTGTGGGAAACGCTTTTCTAGAATGACATATTTTTGTGCAAAATTGTCAAATTACCCTTCCAAATTAACGTTTGTCAAATATCACGTGACATGATTCCGTGATAAATTTAGACGGTTGTACCTAAATTGGAAAGTTATTATAGTGTGCTACCCAAATTAGAAAATTTGAAAGGTGGGTACCCAAATTAGAAAATTTGAAAGGTGGGTACCCAAATTAGAAAATTTGAAAGATGGGTACCCAAATCGTTAAAAGCATATATAATTTGTTGTACTAAACCTGTAAAACCCTCTTTTTCCATTGAAAGTTCTTTGTGTTTCCAACAGACAATATTGCTTCCAGGGAATCTATCTTACTTTCTAGCAATGTTTCCATTTTTTATATCACTGAATGAAGGAATGTTTGTTTTCTAGAATCCTTTTCAAGATGTAAATGCATGATTGTCATTTCCTCAGAATAGTTACAGCACCTGCAAGTTTTATTTGTGTAAGAAATCATCGTGGATGATACTAGTTCCTGAAATTGTTATTTACCGGAATTTGCTGTTCGTTTGCCTCTTGTTTTTCTCTATACTTCCGAAATTTAAATTATGAGCTAAAAGCCTTCATTTTATTTACTGAGTGTCGAAATAAGCCTCGACAAGGTGAAAAATATCCATGGTCCAACCATTGGACATAAGTTTATCTCAAGTAAGGCAACATTGGTACTTTTCAGAAGCACGTATTATTCTATTAAGACTGTAAAATGAAATTAAAAAGAAAAATCTAGATGTAAAAAATAGATGCAGCACCTGCAATATGTTCATTCTTTCCAAAACCGAAGTAAATATTGAATGCACCAAATGCTCAATCCTTTCAGAATAGATCCACTAGAAACGTATGAATTACATATCTGAAAAGGCATGTTACTTAAAATTGGTTTGCCTTCTTTTGCGGTCGTTCCTGTGCACTTGTGGATGTCCTATTATCCGTTTTCCATATAAATCCAGTTTTTGAAACTACTCCTATCTCCACTTTTACTCCCTTTCGCCTTTCTAGCAGCAACTGAAGGTCTTTCTCCTTTTTTCTCTTTTTCTTTTACGGTCGTTCCTGTGCACTTGTGGATGTCCCTATTGCCTTTTGGACGATTAGTCCTATGCTAACACCTGACTCGTGAGGATTTCAGAGCTAAAAAACCATGAGAAAAGGTGATGCCTCTTAATCTCCAATTCGCATGTTTTATTTTGGTTTTGTACTTATTCCCGATGGCTTGATCAAATTAAACAAGTTATTCTGTTTGCCAGTACTCTTAAGTAGTAGTCGTGCTGAGGGAAAGGGGAACTTAGTACTATTACGTAAGGGCTCTTGAATCCAATGAAGGAATTCTACTAAATTGTATTTGCTTCACAAACATAAAATTATAATGAGTGTATTAAATTATAAGGCGTCTACCTTTTATGCGTATACTAAATCTCCAATCACTTTTTATGAATTATACTACCACAATTCACAATATCGTGCGTCCTATATTCTCAATATTATTTTTCATGTTCTCCTTCCTTGGTGCTAATTCATTTACAAATGAAAGATCATCATTAGAGTTTTTAAATGTAAAACCACAATATCCTTCTTTTTATGTAAAATCACTCCTCATTAGAGTTTTTTTTTTTTTTTTAAAAAGAAGAAGAAGAAGCTATTTTTAAATGAAAGCTGGAATACAAAGGAAAATAAAGATAGATATAGGCAGGCTTTTAGATAATTGGGCCAATGGGCCTGCTAAGGGAGGGAGTTCAGCGTTTTAGTTATTAATATTGGCTTGCATTATATCCCACATCATCAATACATACACATAGTTAACGATATATGTACATACACGAAGACTTTGGGGACATCCGATAAAATTGGAACGATACAGAGAAGATTAGCATGGCCCCTGCACAAGGATGACACGCACAAATCGAGAAATGGTCCAAATTTTTTTGGTCTTTTTCCCCCCCCTATTATTCTCTCTTCTTCATCTTCCTGTGTAAAATCCCTAATTTCTCACTAGCGTGGTTTGTAAATCGATACTAAAATTGAATGTTCTGTTTACATTTCTTATATCCAAACAGATGATGTGGAAGTATCAGCGGTATCTTGTAATTGTAGTTATGTTTATCAATTTCTTCTTTTTACTTGTTGCATTTGTTTCTACTACTGCTTGTGTTATAAAAAAAATCATATTCATGAATCATGACTACGTGAGTAATCTAAAATCAACACTCACGAACTAATCTTGTATTCGTAGTCTTTATTAACTTATCTAGTCAGCTCTGTTATTGTTTCTGAATCTGGCTATTGCATTTTCTGTGCACGTAGAAGCTCGGATCAAGTTTATGCTCTGATATTTTTCCTGATATTCGTTATTGAAACAAATATGTTCTCTGAGTAATTCTTAATTGAAAAAATTGTTATCGACTCGTTATTTTGTTCGTTATCAACTCAATGATATTGCGCATTTGGTTCATGTAATCAATCTTGTGATGTGTATTTGTTTCACTTATTTTGAGTCTCATTACCGAGTCTCTTAAAGTTGGCGTTGGAGCTTGTAAAAAATGCCTTGTTTCTTACAAACTGTCTTATTGAAACAAAAAGTGCCGAATAATATTGCAGGCGAACACTGCCAAACCGCCATTTGCTGTCACACACAACTCTTAATAAAAATGAAGAACAACAAACACAACTACAATTTATACCTCTAGCAACTTCTGATATCAGATGTTAAAAAACTGCAACAAGCAGTTCTCCAAGGCACAATATCCAAAATATTTGCAATTTACTGAAATTTGAACAATAAAAGTCACAATATGTTCTCAACCCTAATAAAACGACTAATTGATCAGTGTCATTTATCATAAACCATAGTAGACTTGCTGATAATCTATAGATCAGGTATATCAGTAGATCATACACCCAAACATCACAAAATGCTACCACTCTAAATGTACTACAAGTTTTACAACCATTCCAGCACTGACTTAACTACCAAAATAAGTTTATATAGTTTCCCAATAGATCATGACATATAATATTATAAATCTTGCCATAGTGACCCGAACTTTTCACATATGCCTAGATCTGCATTTACTTGATCAACCCATTTGCTCCTTACGAAATCCTGAGGAAGTAAGCAAGCATAACTTGTCAATGGTTAGTAATTTACAAGTAAAAGCAAATCTAAATATTACTGATAGTTCAGAGTTCTAAAGTTAGGACGATAATGTTCAATTTCATTAGCTAAAATAATTTATTCTGCCCAGAAAAAAAATAAAATTAAAACAGTCAATCAAGGATTAGAAAATTGTCAAACAGAAAAAATGTTAATAAAAGCAAACTACAGATAATAAGAATATTAAGAGAAGTAAAACTAGATACTTTTGTAAAAGAGATGGCTTACATTGTTTTCTTTTCTTTCTCCATTCCCCTTCCTAAAGTCACATTCTTAGAGTACCAACTTGAAGCCATTTAAATATATATACTTTCAACGTAAATAACAAACGCAACAGTTCCCTATCAGAATAAAAGTGAAAACAACTACCTACTTTTGTCACATTTGTAGATACACATGAGAGAATAAATGCTTAATTGAAAACATTGCTTCATACTTCATCCCAAAGTTAAAGGTCATCGTTTATGTAATTATCTTAAAGGTTGAACTTGAAAAGCCACCAAAATGGTATCATGACACGACTTTGTTATACTAATGCAACTGGAGTGCACATAAAATTTCGCTGGTACTAGACAGACTTTCAGCTAAATTATGATTTAATCTTTTGTTCTATTTAAAGATTGCAGAAATTAGTATGGGTAAATACAAGAACCGACTGACTAGCAACAAATTTTCTAGGTATGGATATATTTCAGTAAAGTTTGTGATTGATAACTCAATTAAGAGTAGATTGAAACATACTTGCATTGCATCCCAATGTCGAAATAATTTTCTCGAGTTCGTCAAAAACAAAATAACAGACCTAGTAGTGTTTAGGTCACATTGGTGGTGTAAGTAAAGCTAAAAGCTAATAATCGCCATATGGTTAAAGTCATGAAGACAATAAACAGGAAGAGGGCAGTAAAGTTCTTTAACTAGTAGACTCATAACTCTACGGTGAAGTTCATTACTCTACAATAAACAAAAGTATTCAAATTCTTATGGCAGATTACTGATTAACTCTCTTGACAATTAAGACGCAAAAATACTTCTTAAAAGTCATAGGCCCAAGGCACTTGCTAGTATACAATTATATAGATACAGAAAAAGATATGAAGTTTTTAAAAATCACCTTTTCTTCAAGCTTTGCTTTTGCTCTTTTATCCTTCCCACCTCGTTTTTTATCGTTTTCAGCACTCTCTCCAAGAGAAACAAGGGATTCCAAACAACTCACAGCATTGAAAGGCTGAGGAAACCCACGATCATCAACATCAACAACCTTGAAGGTCTTTTTTTCTAGATTATACCAATAAAGCTTTTCGAAGTCTATCATTAGTAATACTTCATTACCACTTTCTGAATAAGCCAAGGGGATGAAATGTTCTGAAGGTTTCATAATTTCAGAGCCAACAGAAAATAGCTTAGTCCATGATTCCGTAACTCCGTATTCCTTCATCACCCACACATGAACAATACCAAGCTCAAAGTAATTACACACAATCGACAAACAACCCTCCAATTTAGATAAATACAAACCCATAGTCCCAAGATCCGTGAAATCTGGCTGTATAAATGTACTGCACTCTTCCGTCGTAAGATCAAACGAAACAACCATAGGTTCAAAATCAACCTCCGACTCCCTCTCTTCCATTATAAACCAGTGTAATGCGCCACGTTCCAGTACACTTCGTAATTGTCTCAAACAAACGCGGTGATTAGGAAAACCCTGAACTTTCCTCCACATGTTTGACCTCAGGCCGTAAACATTAGCTTCGGTTTCAAAAAAACCATCACCGTAAAACTGAACCAACACCACAACACGATAATCATCCGTGTCCGAATCATAACCAAATCCATGAATTACATCGACATCTTCAGGGCAAAAAATCCCATCTTGGGTAAAGGGACTTCCGACAACAATATCAGGAAGCTTTACATTCTTACGCGTGGTAGGGTTCCAGATGACAACAACTTCACCACGGTTTTCCCAAACGCAAAAACATAACAACCCGTTACACGATCCTATAAACTTGGTAATAACGTGACTAGCTTTTACAGGTAAGGAAAGTTGGTGGGCATGATCAGTTAGTGAATATAGTCCAATGGAGTAAATAGAGTGTATAGAGTACAAATGATGTTGATACAAGATAAGGGTTTGGTTAGTTTTGGTTATTAGTGAGTTATTAAGATGTTTTTTAATGAAAGATTTAGAGCAAGTTAGGTTACACCAGTGTTTCGATACGCACCTGCAACGGAGGATCGATTTCACCGGAAGCCAACATAGTATGTGACAGAGCACATCTTCATGGAACTCCACCATCTCTTTCTCTGTGTGTGTGTGTGTGTGTGTGTGTATGTGTGAGTGTGAGTGTGAGTGTGAGTGTGTGTGTGTGAGTAGTTAATTTCTAGATTGTGGAAAATGAGATAGGGTTTCAAGGAGGTTAGGAAGGAGTGAGTGGGTGGGATGTTAAAAATTACAGATTTACCCCTTTCTAGTTCCCGCCTTTCTGAAAAGGGTATAATAGGCAAGTATAATACTATAAGCCTAAGTATATCGTTTTGGTACAATGAAATAATAGAAAATAAGTTTATTACAGTTGGGACAATAATATTAGTAGTTTTTGTTTTATTATGATGTTAATGTAATAACATAATTTATAGAAAAGAATAAGATATTTTAAATAAAAAAAACCTTGATAAATTTTGACACATTTTTTTTATTGACTTATTATAATAGTATTATATTTTTGTCTATGCTTTTCTTTTCATCAAAATATCATCAATGAAATAAATTTGCTCACCAATCCTTGGGTCAGTCAAGCCCCCCGAGCACTTCAGATGACGTGCCGAAATTTTATTTTATTTTATATAAAATAGTGAATTTTTAGGATAAATTATTTAGTTCTTAGAATACGGTGACGTGCTCATCTATACCACATACTTTGTGAAACGTGTATATATTAAAACTTTACCAATTTACTCTCCTTGTTCACTCACAGTATTTTAAAAAAATATATACTTTTCCCATCGAAATTTACTAACCCATTTTCCAGTAATTGGTTCACATCATTTAATAAACTTGACTAACTATTTTCCTTAGAGTTTTCTGAACTGAATTATTGAATGATAAAGACCCATTTCGCTGTGGTTTATTCATCATTTAATAAAATCGACTAAATATATTTCTTTAACTTTACTGAGTATGAATAATTGAAATAAAAAGATATCAATCCTTATTTAATGAATTTATTAAAAGAAAGAACTGATCAAATATTTTTATTTTATTTTTTTGATCTTTCATTTATTTGATAAAGGAAAATTCCTGATAATTATCTAAATCAAACTATTGCAATAAAAGAAAAAATAATCGAATTGATTTGAAGTAAATAATTGGTATATACATTTTTCCCCAAATTTTCTTTCCCTAATTAAATTGATCCAAAATCCCACTTTTGTGATTGAAGTATTTTATGTATTAGGTAATTTCTTAATATTTTCATGATCAAACTATTACAAAAAAAAATTGGATTTGAAAATATGAAACAAAAGGTTGATTAGATTTGTAAACTAAAAATTAATGCTAACAGAAATAAAATAGACTTAAACAAAACGGAGGCATAAATTCTTAAGATGGAGAGATGGGTTTCTGTGTTACTAATTACTATATTGAATTTATTATAGAGCGTGAATTTTTCCAATGCAATTCATCTGTTTTCACGTCAAAACCGTAATTTTTTTTTACGAACCATACGTAAGTTAGATTTACGGTTTTAACTGTAAAATTACCAAACTGCCCCTGTGTTGAAAATCTGAAAATTTTCCAGAGGGCTTGGCCGATTAATCGGAGTTGACACCCGATCGATTGGCCAAGCCCTCTGAAATTTTTTACAAAGGCATGAGTACTGTAAATTTGCCTACTTGACTCAAAAAAACATTTACGGACCGTAATCGTGACTTACGGTTTGATAAAATGTCAATAAGTTAATTTGTTTCGAGTAACATGATAAAAGGTCGTTTCGAGTACTAATCATTTAAAAAAATGTTTAATTTGTTTAAAATGATAGACGATTTAATAACGAACATAACGGTTGAAACGGAACTAAATTTAAAATGAGTCCGAACGAATAAGTTATAGTTCCACAATATACGATATCGAAAAAAAATGAATAAGTCAAACCGTAAGTCACGATTACGGTCCATAAATGTTACGGACACTCGAAACGATCTTTTACATATTGCATGGCCGATCGATCGGAGTTGACAGCCGATCGATCGGCCAAACAATCTGTAAAATTTTACATAATGCTACTACACCGATCGATCGGAGCTGACAGCCGATCGATCGGCCTTATGTAAACTTTCAGATTTCAACGGATGGCAAATTTGATAATTTCACAGTCTAAACCGTAATTTTTTTTTATGAACCGTAATTCTAATTTACGGTTCATAAAAACAAATTACGGTTCGTAAAAACAAATTACGGTTTTAACGTAAAAACAGATAAATTGCATTGGAAAAATCCATACTCTTTATTCTATAGTTTGACATTTTGCATTACATTGGAGACAGAAATAGTGGGATTCTAAGTACCATTTTTGTAAATGAGTAGAGTGATGCACGTATAGCTGTATAGGGTATGTTATATGGTTTATAGTATAGATGATCACGTCATACATTCTTCACGGGACTAAATAATTTGTCAATTTTTAGAGATGTATAACTGAAAGTTTTCGGTCTGGACTAATGTGGCGTGGACTTTTGAACCAGCATGCCATGTTGTGCATAAACCTAAAGCTTCGGCCGAACAGACACGAAAAGAAAACATGAAGTAGAATAAAATGACATAACACGAAAGATCTAATCTAGTAATGTAACTATGTCGAGCGGAACCTTTTCAAATAATGTTTAAGCGGATCTCACTGGTTGACAATCCACCACTCAAAACTCGGAGTGAAATAACATCGAATGCATTCTCCTTGAGAATAAAAAGCGGGCGAGCGGTTCTCGGAATCCGCCCACGAAACACGAGTTATCAATACTTTTAATATTTTCCGCATTTCAGTTTGTTGGTTGTGTCTTCTAGTAATATTACATAATCCCAATCAATCGGGTCTCATCTCCACCCTTATATTTTATTTTAATTTATTACTTTCAGTAACAATGTGTTTAGTTTAACATGTTTTTAGGAATAAAAAATAGTTGCAAGGTTGTGGTACACTACTACACTTGTTGAACTATTTAAAATTAGTTGTTTCTACACATACCCGAGCCTTTCTCTACACATACCCGTGACCCATATATAAACTTGCACGCTTAACGACCCGATACTTCGATCATACTGTCGCCATCTGCTTTCTACCACAAATACTATCCGTTTTGGCCAAATTTCGTCATCGTTTCTTCCGCCGCACGACTTTAACATGACTTGATCATAGTATGAGCATTTACTTAACTTATATATCATATAGGTACTCACATATCTATGCGATATGGAACAATACTTTCTTTTCTACACCGGCATTTTCCTACGAAAATACAGATTTTTACACTATTCTCCCCTTTAGGCACGACGTCATCGTCGGGCACACCGTACTTTCCGGGGGGTGTTTCACAAACCATGGTTCAAATAACAATTGTAACGACCCGGTTCTCCGACCAGACTGCCACAATTTGCTTCCTACCACCAATATTGTCCGCTTTGACCCAATTTTGCTTTCGTTTATTGAGCCGTACGGTTTTAAAAAGTCTTGATCATAGTAATAAGGATTTACATAGTTTATATACCATATATGTACTCATATATCTAGGGAATGTGTGACAATACTTTCTCTTTTACACCGGCATTTTCCTATAAAAATACAGGTTTTTACAATCATCCCCGCAATCCTACGCCCTGTTATGACTATTGACGACCTCACAAGTATAAAGACTTAAGTCTCGGAAAAAGTGATGGTGGAGATAGTCGGAAAAGATTTGAACATAACTGGTTCATTGCCTTTTGGACGACTAGTTTTTTGCGAACACACGACTCGTGAGGCCATGACAAAGGTGATGCCTCGTAATCTCCAATTCGTATGTTTTATTTTGGTTTTGTAGTTATTCCTGATGGCTCGATCAAACAAAACATGTTCTACTGTTTGCGAGTACTCTTTAAGTAGTAATCATGAAGAGCGAGAAGGGAAATTAGTATTTTCTAAGGGATCTTGAATCCAATGAAGGATTTTACTATATTGTATTTGCTTCACAAACATTTAATTATAGGGTGTCAACGTTACATGCGTATACTAAATCTCCAATCACGGGTCATATAGAAAATAGAAATAGAATTATAGTACCACAATTCACAATATCATGCGTTATATATTTTCAATATCATTTTTCACGTTCTCGTTTCCTCGGTGCTAATTTCATTTACAAATGTTCCACCCATTGTTCAAGTTCTTTTGTTTAAAATATAAAAAAAATAATACGATTTCAAATAAAAAGCTGGAATACAAAGGCAAATAAAGTTATGGGCAGGCTTTTAGATAATTGGGACTGTTAAGGGAGGTTGTTCAGCGTTTCAGTTATTAATATTGGCTTGCCTTATATTCCACATCTTCAATATATATACATACACGCACAAATTGATAAATGGTCCAAGAATTTTTGGTCTTTTTTACGCCCCTTTGGATGTTTCATCTTCCTGTGACGTTTCTCACCAGCGTGGTATATAATAATCGATACTAATATCGAATGTTCTATTCGCTTTTCTTTTATCCAAACAGATGATGTAGAAGTAATCAACAGTCTTATAATTGTAGTTATATTTACCAATTTCTTTCTCTCTACTTGTTTCATTTGTTTCTGCTATAGCTTGTGATATTATCAAAAGAATTCATAATCATGACCACGTGAGTAATCTAAAAATATTCAATCACCACTCAGGAACTAATCTTGTATTAGTAGTCTTTATGCCTAACTTATCTATTGCATCTATGTTATTGTTTCTGAATCCGACTATTGCGTTTTTTGTGCAGGTGAAGCTCGGATCGAGTTTCTGTTTTGATATTTTTCCTGATATTCGTTGTCGGATCAAATATGTTCTATGAGTAATTCTAAATAAAAAAGCTGTTATCGACTCGTTATTGTGTTCATTCTAGTAATCTCGAGGCACCTTGTTTATGCATTATGGTCGTTGCTTTGTTGAAAATTGGTTGTTTTGGTGTATATGTTATGTAACTTAAGTGTTACTCTCTCCTTAGTCATGATGTTATATTTATTCAAATATTGAAATTCTGATAATATCTATCACATTTAAGGCTTCCCACCAGGTCCTCCAAAAGCGATTAGTTGGCCGAAAAACCCTCCTTCGTTCCCCTCGTCAAAGATTTTATAATCCGGACTATCTTTACCTGTTTCCAACTCATACGCCGTAACCAATTTACCTTCTTCATTCAACCATGTCATTTTGAAGAAGATGCAATCTAGTTTAGAGTCTCCCTCTGTTAATATGCCACCGCTACCCATAGGAGGTTTAGGAGTACCCCTTGGACTAAATACTTCTCCTCCCCATTCGATATAAGAGGCCAATTGGGTAAGTCCGTTTTGACTAAATATGAATTTTGGCCAAAATCCAACCAAGAAACCGTCAGTAAAGAGAAACCAACTTCCCTCATTGTTCTGCATATGTTTAAAAAAAGATAAATCTGACAGAATTTGAAACAACATAATGGCATAAGATAGAACTACTTAACAAGAAAATTGAAAAAGTCGTAACATTTTTGAAGCGAATCAAAAAATATTTTGTTGCCAGCCCCAGTTTGACAAAGAAATTTCAAAGGGCTATATAGGCTTGATATAGCAATAAAAAAAAATGTGGGTATCAGCAGTGAGCAAGTGATATGTGAGAAAATAGTATGTTTTGATCAGACAGGCTTTGATATTACAATTTCGGCTGACAAAACCATTCAGGAAGAAAAACCGTATAATTTCAGTATAAATAGATTGATATATGAGAAAATAGTAAGTATTCTATCGTCTTATGTTTTATGCTAGGATGTATTAAATAAATTAGGTTAAACTTTGACAAATATTTACGGAATTATGATAACTAAAGTATTAGAAGCACATCTTGATCAGTCGAAATGCTCTCTTTTTATATAGGAGCATATAGTAGATATAACAAAGCAAATTAGCACCACGTTCTTGATGACCTTCAGCTCCCAAAACAATACCTTATAATTTGTAGATGCAACCACGATAAACTATTTTTGTTGTTTTCTTCAAGTTCTGGCTCATCCTCTTGAGGTTAAATTCTCTTTGTTTAAGTACTACTGACCAATCATTATAGTAATTTCGTATCTAATAGTTGGGCAATAATAGATGCAAAATTTAGAAACAATTACCCTGGTGATATTCAAATTCACTTGCAGTATTTCTCCCCCTCTTTGTGAAACCTTGTCATACACCCTTTCAAGATCTTTTAGGCCAGGCCTCAGAACAAATCCGGGGAGTCTTTGGCCAAAAAATGATGAACCATTTCGCTGTGTGGGAAAGACAAACAATCAATATAAAAGACAATTTATATTTCTGATAGAAATGCCAAGGTTTTGAGACTTACAGTTGTTTTTATGTACATCCGACATTTATCATCCCCAAAGAGGACTGGATCCACCTATAATTAAGTGCCAAAAAAGTAATACTGTATCAGGAAAAATAATATTATTTCATTCTTAATATTAATGGGTGTGTTCTTTTGGTACCAGGCTATATATAGAAACAATGTGGTTACAATCATTTGCTAATAAATTGTATTGACTGGGCAAAATGTCATTTTGGTTAATAAATTTCAGATTAGTAACTATAAGCTGGAAAAACCCCTCTGATCTCTATACTCAAGTCTTCTAACGGCTCATTGAAAGTTTAAGACTTAAATTAATTTACTTTAACACACGTGATACCACATTATATATATGCGATGATATAACTTCAAAACTATTACCACAATGTACTCATTTTGGTTTCTTGTAATTGACGATTAGTCACCAAAATATTTAAGGGTTAACGTATCTCGGATATGTTCTTGAATGATTCATAAAATCTGTTGCTATTAGATTTTTCTATTGTACTCTTTCATTATTTTTCACACATCCGTAGATCTCATCCAACAGACATAAGTGAACCTTTTTGGATGAATTGGTTTTTATCTATTCACCAAAACTGAACCCTTTACAATACTCACCCTCCATCCGACTTCGATATTATCAGGACCGTTGGCCAGTATAAGTCGTGCAGCACTGTATTGTTGGCCAGTAACAGTTGGTTTCCAAATAGTAACGGTACCGGCTGCACCTGAATATCGCCTCGGGCTCGTTTTTGTCCTTGATATTGCATACTGGAGAAATTAATGTCAACTGTCATTTTAGTTTATGTAATGAGTAAAAGGAACGTTGTACGTAGTTTGCAATCTTCTCTTCTTTTTCTATTAGAATTTAGATTATACGTTGCTTGAGAAAACCAGGGGAAAGAAAGAAGATTAAAGGTGCTCTCGCAAGCATAGATTGGTCGAGCTACCCAAAAGAGGTAGGTAAAAAAACGACGCAAAGCAATGCAGGTGAATAATTAAGTAATACAAATAATGAAACCTGTAATAACTAATAAATACAAAAACTTATTAAAAGTCAACAAAATGATTTTTTTTAAGATATCAAAAAACATCAATTTTGTAAATATATGTCAATT
This sequence comes from Primula veris, assembly GCA_963682055.1. Taxonomy (NCBI): domain Eukaryota; kingdom Viridiplantae; phylum Streptophyta; class Magnoliopsida; order Ericales; family Primulaceae; genus Primula; species Primula veris. The sequence goes on along the minus strand of OY821749.1, from coordinate 19,285,293 downwards.
TTATTGAAATAAGTCATATTCGCTAAGTAAAAGCCACTTTAAAAAATATTGCTAATTTGAAAGTATGTACCTTTTGTTAAAATATAAGTTGCTTTTGTTGAAAAATATCATTTTTAGAAAATATTTTTCTCAAATTGAAAATAAGTTGCATTTTATTAAAAATAATCCATTTCTCTATATTAAGTCAATTTTTTTAAAAAATAAGTCACTTTTATTGAAAATATTTTATTTTTTCTAACAGTTACTTTTATTGAGTATAATTTATTTTATTTTTTTAAAATAAGTTTTTTTAAATAATTCAAATATTTTTCTATATAATTCAAATTTTTATATATATTTAACTTATATAAAATAATTGAGATACTTACAAAAATACTATTTGTTTATTTGATTTTTCGTTTCAACTTTTCAGAAAACACTTTTCGAAAAGCAGCTAATCTTGCCTTTTCGAAATAGACTTGAAATGTCCAAACTTTTCAAAAAATTATACATAAAAAACTCACTAAGCACCAAATATTTTGAAAAACACTTTTGACCTCAAAAGTCAGGTTTGACAGTGCCACAAACGCCCCCTTGATTAACAAAGACGGATCTTTCACCGTTATTTTAAAGATGTGATTCACCTTATGGTGATCAAATAGTAATTTCCATAAGATCCAACACTTCTTATTAGAATATGGAAACCAGAGGAAAAAAAAATTAAACCATGAAAAACCAAAAATAATTTTCTAAAAAGTGGGCATTTAGCTTATAAACTATAACAAATGTTTTAATATTTTAAAGGAAATACATGGGCATCAGGATTTTCCAAAGCTATTAGAGACCTAAATTCAGACTCCTCGTGTTTTGATATTTTCTGATTTGTCCCTTCAACTCCTTGATGATCAAGAAGAAGAATGTAAACAAAGAGAACGATGAAAACACCAATGGATTTCATGATTTTATCTGAATCAGAAGCAAATTAAGGCCTAATGTATTAAAAGTCAAAACTTCACCACTTTTAAAGAAAAAATTTAGACTTTTCTCTCCCTTGTTATTTGGATGGTACAGTTATAAATATATATGTTAGGGGATTGCTATTAAGGATCCAGGCATTAATGTACATAAATTTTAAGATTCTTAATTGAGGTAATATATAATGAATGAATGATTTCAACATTTTAACCGTGCAATCCTAATTAATTCTCTCCCTTTTAACAAAAATAAAATATATTTTTTTGTAGTAATTAAAACAACATTTATTATCACCATTTACTCTAACTTTCTTTTCATATATGGTTAAAAGCTATTTATAAGAAATAGAAAATTATGTACAACAAAAGTTCCCATATTCGGATTTAAAATGAGACTTTTTTTTTCTTTCTGAGTTATAACTGAGACTATGGTTTCATTTTTCATAATTCATAGTGTAAAATTGGTACTACCGAATCAATAACATTTTTTAAATTTCATAATTCATATGGAAAAGTTGTTTGTTTTTTTGGATTAACATTAAATGCGCAAAAGTTGTATATTCTCAAAGAGTCAATTAACATTAGTAGTGCAATAAATAATAAAATTATTTGCCTCACATGCAGAATTCAGCATTTTCCTTTCTATAGTTCAAGGATATAAATCTATTGGTGATGACATGTGCGAATCAAGTAATCAAGTTGATACGTTATAAATGGAAAGATGTATTATATATGAAATGACCAATATAATAAATATTTTAAAAATTAATGTACTTTAACTCGTTATGATACATGTTCTTATAAAATTCAAATGATAATAATACTTGTTGTAAGCGAACTAGCAGTAAGGCAGAAGCGATAGTAAATGAAAATGTATAGATTGGGAAAAAAATGATAAAATGATACCTAAGCTATCAACTTTTAGTGATTTGGTATCCAACTTAACACACTTTCTAATTTGATACCCAACCTATACATTTCGCTCTAATTTGGTACCCAACGTAACACTTTTTTCTAATTTGGTACCCAACTTATACGTTTCGCTCTAATTTGGTACTCAACCTATACGTATATAATCCAATTAAGAGACTCAATCTGTCTTCGATAATCGGTTTTTAAGGCATAGGTTGAGTACCAAATTAGAAAAAAATGTTAGGTTGTGTACCAAATTAGAAAAAGTGTTAGGTTGAGTACCAAATTAGAGCAAAATGTATAGGTTGGGTAACAATTTAGAAAGTGTGTTAGGCTGGATACCAAATCACTAAAAGTTAATAGGTTGGGTACCATTTTAATAATTTTCCCTATAGAAAAGTATATATGAAAATGTATAGAAAATTATATAGGAAGAAGAGATCTCATTGTATTCATATAATATGTGTGTGTACATCATCTAAACAGAAGACTCAACTTTTATATAATGATAGCTTGAAACCGTTACAAATATTACATTATAACAAAATACCGTAACCGCTAAGCCACTAATTACATTCATAAAATCTCATAAACATCCACACAATATGAGGTATAACACTCCCCATTGGATGTGCGAAATATACTTTACTTTACTTGAGTTTCTCCATCCTCACGTAGATGTGCAATTTTTGTTGTTGAAGTCAATGTTCATTCGCAGAGGCCAAGCACATAAAAGCTTAGGGCCGAAAAACCCATCGTGGGACAAAACCAGTACCTAGGACAAATTGTGTAACAGAATGATATAGGCCGAAATTCCATATAAATAACTAACCACAAAATAGTGTGTCCCATCAAAATCTTGCCAGAGCAAATCCAATGGAAAAATCTCTGATCTGGAAAAAAGTGTGCAACAGTGGTAGTAGTAGGGGATCAACCACAAAACAGATGCCTCATCAAAACCTTGTCAGAGTAAACCAAGTGGAAAAAACCTCCGATCGAAGGGCAAAAAAGTACATAGTTGTAATAAGTATACAACATGATGATCCCCCTAATTTCGGCAATCTTAAGTGAGATATGATGGGAACGTGTCTCGCTAAAAATCTTGCCAATGAAAACCCATTGGAAAAAAACCTTGGTCTAAGGACAAAACGAGTACACGGGCATGCGACTGAATGCTCCCCTCACTTGCACATGACACGGTGCGAAGATTTCGACTGAGTAGTAATTAGTACAATAAACAAATTCCTGTATACTCCCCCTCACTTGTACACGACTGGGTGCAAGGATTTCATATTTTAAGAAAGAGTACGAGCATTCGACTAAATGTTTCATTTACTTGCATACAACTGTATACAAGAAAATGTAACGTGAAATAGAACGAGTATTCAACGGGATGCTCTTAAAGTTCATATGTGAAGATTTATTTCGACGAGAAATGCTAAATAGCATAATCTAGTCATACCTCTGTTAATCGATAAGAACAAATTGTCCTCAAATATGACAAGTGTTTCATCTGTATCGTGAGACAAAACATATGTAATTCAAATATAGCTAATACTAGCTCGAAGCCATATACACTCTCTAGTCGTCTCATAGAGTATGAGTAGATCAGAGTGATCCTAGATATCGCCTATTCCCAATGGTAAAGACATTGTCATACTAGGAATATCATTTATGCGGGTCTGATAAGTAACCGGCATCGGTATAACCGAAAAAGGGTGATATTAAGTCGAGTACCAAAATGGAAGGTACACTAGACAACGCAAAACGGGATAAGCAGGCCCACTTACAAAATTATCATAAGGTAACGGAATATGTCTTTAGTTCCATTTCGGTGGCAGCGTGTTAGCACGATGCTGTGTCGAGCTATACCATTCACAGCAGACGAGATGTTCGTCCTAACACATTAGACCAAGTACAATGATGTACTTATTGTACCTAGATGTGACAATATCTCTTCATCGTCTCATCAGTGACGGACCAGGTCTATATCAATGTCTAGTGATCGAACGATCATGGAAGAATCTGACGACTTAGGATCATGATGACTAAAACGTCATAACACATTCTGGGTGTAGTCTGAATCATGGACTTAGATTCAATCTTTACGGGACTCGATCATCAGTCCGAGTCACTACCGTGTCTTCCCAATATCTTTCATCTCGAAGGCAAATCCAAAAGTGGATCGCGTAGTAAAACACGCAATAGTATAAAATGTGTCTCTACGTAGCCCAAGCCGATCAAGTAATCACTTAAGCGGGATACCACCTCCGCTCGGACTTTTATAATTCATATAGTGAATGTTTCAGTTAATTGAGAACATGTTTCATGGTCAGTAACTACTTGATTCAAGCACATGAAGTCATCTACATCTCTTGTCTAGATCCTAACGGAGATAAAATATGAACACATTCATGTTTGCATATTTTGTTCTTCGAAAACTACTAAACTGGTAAAATAGTGGACCATTATAACGTCCATTACGAGTAAGTAAACCATCTCGTAATCAATTACAAGTTGTGAGAGAAGTCTTGCGCTAGTAGGCGAACACTTATACAGTCTCATTATTCTCATCACGCTTCTTACGAATACCCAAATAAATAAACTGGATAGTCATTCGTCGACACTTGATTGGTTGTTATATACTTTTATACGATTATGGCAGTTGATTTGATTTATTGTTGATAGTTTTTCATTGTTGATATCATGACTAAACTCGGACGTGAAATTTGGTAGCGACAACCATTGCAAACGAAAAGCTACAAGTATTACTATAGAACCAAACAGACCCTACACCTTTCCTTGGTGCCAACCGAAGCAACACCAACACCAGGGGTCCTTTAGAAAGTTTCTGAAAAGAAAACCAAGCAGACCCTTGGTGCTCGTAAAGTTCGGCTTTATTAGGCACAAATTAGCAAATTTGCTTCACGATTTTTCTGCTTACTGTATTAATGTAGAAAAATTTGTGTTTCAATTTGATTGAAACTTGGAAACATTTAAACTTCATTCTTGTAAGCTGGAGTTGCTTTGGGTAAAGCTACGATCCTTTACGCATCTTTACATCTTTAATTCAATTTAAGAAGCCTGTAGCCACTCTATTCATCGTTGGGCTTGTAGTAATTACCCTTACTCTTATCGAGTACAGCAAATAAAAAGCCAAAACATGCTTATGTAACTTACTCTTATCGAGTACAGCAAATAAAAAGCCAAAACATGCTTATGTAACGTTCATCATTCTTGTAGTCAAATCGTTCAAACATTCTAGTAACTTGTACGACAACGTTATTTATTTGGTTCTCCTTAAATTTCTGAAGAATGACGAATAGAGCAGGCAGCTCGTTTCCTCATGCTCAGATACAGCTTACAAGAAAATTGATTTAATTTACTCGGTATCAAATAAGCCACAGCAAGGTGAACATAGTACGATTAAGCCATAACTTTACGCACTAAGGCAACATTGATACTTTTTACTGACAAAATGAAACTAGAATAATTTTCAAGATTTTGAGAAGTTAATGCATCACCTCAAAATTCAACTGCGTTCATTTTTTTGAAAAATAACTGATTTCGAAGGGGTGATAAATAAAAATCAAATACAACAAATGGATAGATCCTCCCACAAGAGATTTAGTTCAAAACTTGATAACTTATCCATTCTCTGCACTTTTATTGGCTTTTGCCTTTCTTGCAGCCACTGTAGGTATCTTCTCGCTCCTCTCTTTTTTCTTTGGACCGATTTGAGGCGTAGATTTGACTTTAACCGGTTCATTTCTTTTTGGACGACTTGTCTTTTTCTCTACACCAGATTTAGTGGCACGTAGCCCCTTGGTAAGAGAGAACTGCTGAATTTTTACTTGCTGTTATTGCTCTCTGAATTTGAATCTAGAATCATCTCTCTCCCGAGGGAGTGTCTTTTCTCTTAATAAGAAATGAAGCTTTGACTTGGCATGACTGGTCCTGAGTTCACTATCTTGTAGCTTAAGGCTGTGTTTTCTAACGACCAGGTTTACATCTACCTGTACATATACGATAGCGTTACGCTTGCACACAAAAAAAGGAGTGCCACATTTCACGACTCCACAATTGACACAAACTTGGACAGTGAAATTATGTTCATGGTATCTGGTTTTTATATTCTTTAAAAAAACATAGTTATACATATCAAGATGACGACCACACAAGCTATGAATAATTAGCTAATGACCTTTGTTAGTGTTTTGGTCTCTAATAACGAGTCTTTCTTCTATTAAAAACAGTGGAATTCTATGTTATCAGGATTCCCTAATTTTGCTAAGCTTACCAAGAACAAAAACCAACAACGTCTACAACAAACAAAATTGGCATAGGATAACATAGGGTATCTTAAGTTTGAAAATTGTTTTTCTGGGATTTATAAACCCTAATGCAGATTTCAGAATGGTCAACATAGAAATTAGTTTCTTTGGGTTTATAGATTGGAATGGTAAACTACAGAGCATTACAAGGGAAGATTTGCAAAAGATTTTGGGGATTCATCATTAATCCCCTGAACAATAATCAAAAGTTTCAAACAATATATCGCTTGAAAGAAAAATACATTATTCTTCCGGATAGTATAATGTGTAAATTATGAAAATACAAACTTTTCAACTAAATTTGGGTGGGGTGCACCAAGCTAGGGCAGTAGTGCAACACCCAAGCGACACATGAGTAGCCCTAATAGCAAGCTACTGTGGTGGGCTGCTCCCCCTCAAAAAATTAATTTAATATCATGTGAACCATTGGCTCACATATCAGATATTAAACTGATAAGAACAGATACTACACTTGATCTTAGCCAAAAGGCCGAGAAATGTATGAATTGTTAACGGGACAACTCCATCAATTTATACACCAGCTTGTCACTCCTTTCAAGTCATGGATGATGTGGGATAAAAGTAGAGAGAGAATAATGAATAATCTCCCTCCAAGCTCACCAGAAGATTACGAGAGCGCTGCTATTAACCATATTATGTCTTCCAATTACTCTTTTACATATAATCAAGAATCCAGGTTAGTAATAACTGTGGCAAAAGCTCAGAAACACTAAGAGGGTTTGCATTGATTGAATTCGAAAGCAGAAACATATACATCTTAGAAAAATTATACATGTCACAGCTAAAGATCTGTGTTTTGCTAGGAAAACAAGCACTAAACACTCGTAACTTTTAAGCTAGGATACTGTTTGGTGATGGTTTAAGCTAGATACCAGATCTGTACCGGCTCTTACAAAAGCTCAAAATCACTGAAAGAACTAGCATGTATTGAATTACTAAGTAGTATAGACACATATATGGACTATTCATGACCTTGGTGAACAACACAAGTATACACGATATACAGAACAATTCTTGAACACTGCATTTATATTCTATACACTCTTAAAAGTGTGGAACGTCGAATATGCCAAACATATCACAAAGCAAATTGCATTCCATACTAAGTATCTTGACTACACTTCCGCTCTGTTAGAGTATCGAGGTTAAATACCATAAAAACAGAAAACTATACATTTGCCTAAAATGTGTCTTAATAAACGGGAAAAAGGGCTAGAGAAAACACAAAACCTAACCTTGTTTTGAACAAGACACAAGCAATTCCCTTCCCTGAACTAAAACCAAGATCTCTTATAACTCAAATTTCCTCGTTGCTGGTAGAATCTAAGTCCTTTATTCCAGAAATTAGCTGATAAACTTCCTCATCCTGTAAAAACAGTAAATCAAATAACCAGATCATATTAAGCATCCATAAATTGAGTCATGGAAAGACGTCTGCCTATAAATTGGGTTATTTAGAGTTTTGAACACTAAAGTATCATCATGTTTCAACTTTTACAGCAAACTACAATAATTAGCAATCAGTACACCAATCTAACATTTTTTTTGCTGCTTTTGTACACTGCATAGAAGTAAAAACATAGATTGGGGAATAAAACAGAACAGATATTATAAGAGTAATGTACAAAATGTACAGAGATATTATAGAACTAGTAATCGTACCCCACGCGTTGTGTGTGCGACGCGTAACGCAATAAAAATATAAAAAATATGTATAGTTATGATAAAATAAAATATGTGGATAATACAAAAAAAAACATAGTTTAAGATTTTAAAAAAAAATTTGTTTGTTAAAGAGTGATAAATATATAGTTTTATTGGTTTTTACTTTTTATATTTTTATGGGAGTATGGTATTATTGTAATTAATATGAAGGTGTAGGGGTATTTTTGAAAAAAAGTGGCTAAATTGGACAGCCTCATTTGACTTGGGTTGGCTTATTATAATAGAATGATAATGTATTAAAATATTTGTTTATCGTAGCTAATTAATACCCCAACCTGGATATCGTAGCTAATTAATACCCCGACCTATAATGTACTAAAGTGTACTAGATCATCGAAAGTGTAAAGTTAGTGTACTAATTGCTAGTTTTTATATGTTGCTAGTTTTTAGTGCAAGGATTTCCCAGTGGAAAAGAAAATCTCTTAAAAAACCATGGAAGTAATAGCAAAAATCTTCTCACGTTTTCCTACATGAAATCCTTCCACCAAACGGAGCCTTAGTGTAGAAAGTATAACTAACAACCTATAAATATGTCACAAAAGTGGCGAAAATGAGAATCACCTTCACCGCAAATGGTCAATTAGTATTATTCATGAACACAGTTCTTTTGTTATCATAAAGTGGGGCATTATCTTCCCCCTTTAGTTTCTTACGAGGAGGGCATGCTCTGTTAACACGGATATGTTTTCCACCAACCTAATCCACAAAAAGTTTTACCACGACTAAGCAAATAGAATCGGTAACTGAATTTTGAAATTATATACATCATATAGCAAAACACCACGTATATTAATGTTCCTAGTTTTCATAATCTCATTGATTTCTTAGTTAGCACTCACCATAAAATTTGATAAATTTAGTATTTTAGCTTGTTCTCTAACTAGCTTAAAATGGTTGTGCAGTTTCCACCCTTGGAACGAAAGACATAAATTTAACATTTGAGATATATACAAATCACTCAAAAACTTAAGTTGCTCTACGGAGTAATGCGATTCAAAACCCAAAAACCTGCCGATAGATAAGAATGGTGTCGAATAGATCAGTTATTGTCATAAAAGCTTAAATCATTAAAAATTGTGAAGCACAGCGGATAACTGGTGTTTTAATTTCTAACGTTGTATATACCCTTTGGATAGTCTACAATCAAAGGTTTTTTCAGTTCAAATTTGAGTATAAAGGAAAAGTATAGTCGTAAATACAACATTATCCCGTGCCCACGCCACATAACTAATAAAGAGTGTCCTAATATACGAAATTAAACATGCAAAACCACAGTTAGAATATACCTATTAACGGCATCATTAATTTTCTCCTGGATGATAGCATAGCAGTATAGCACCCTTGCTATTGTGGTCTGCAAAAACAACGAAAACATGAAAAGTAAAGATCAGCTCAGTTTTGTGTTACTTTATTAGTTATGCAACTTATCTACAAATGGCTGATCAGCTAAAATGCTGAGGTTTTGTGGCAAACCATAGATTTTGCAGTTTCGAATAAGCCAACAAAAACATGAAAAGTAAAAGTCAGTTACATATGACTTTAGGCTTGTTTGGTAGCAACATTAACCTCAGTGTTCTTTTACTTTATTAGTTATCCTACTTATCTGCAAATTACTCATCAGCTAAAAAGTTGAGCATTTCTAACAGACCATAATTTTTTTCAGTCTCAAATAAGCCGGTTGCTTTTTTTAACATCTGCAGCAAAACAAGCAATCAATTCTAAATTAAACGACTACATTAACAAGCATTTCATCTCGTAAAGCACCATTAATGGTTTGATTAAATTTATGATAATTATGAGTACTTAAATATTTAATGAATTGCTAGTAATAAGTAAAATATAAAAAAGGTAAATTAAGCAGGTGAAATTTCCCATATGCGGGAGCTAAAGGGGCTCCCTCTAATTGGAACAATACAAAGAAGATTAACATGGGCCGCCACGCAAGGTTGATACGCACATATCAAAAAATGGTCCAATTTTTTTCGTCTTTTTTTTGCCCATATTCTTTTCTCTACCTACCTTTGTAGAAACCCTAGTTTCTCTACAACATGGTTTAAAACCGATATTATTATTTTTACTATTGCAGCTGTATCATTTCTTAGTTTTTATATACAACTAAGGACCTGCAAGAATTCAGCATAATCATGTAATTGTAGTTATGTTTACCAATTTTCTGTTTTATTTACTTGTTGCAGATACAGTATGTCCCTATTAAATTCGTTTCTGCTATTACTTGTGTGTTTATCAGTTTATTTCTCAGTTTTGTTTATTTGAGTAATCTAAAAAACTTCAATCACACTCAGTAACTAATCTTGTATTCGAAATTCAGTATCATGAAATTATCATTAAATTCCGCATTAAATATGTAAGCCCGTATTTATATATCAAATAAAATTTGAAAGTCATGTGGTTTTCTTGGCATAAAATGAAACCACATGTTTGTTGCAGATGCTGTTGATTGCAATCTTGTTACGAACCTTGACAGTGTGTTGCTTGGCCTCAGTCCTCTTCATTTACCTTACTTTAAGAACGGAGCACATTTTCTTGCATTCTTGTTTCACCAATAATCTTTACACGAACACCACCCCTCCCTAAAACAATGGAATCGGTTATTGTCCCTCACTATTATCTCTCTTCCGGTGATTTTTGAAACAAGTTTTATGAAGGTATGACAATCACTACAGACCCGAAGGTTCTTCACCACTCGAATTACCGAGTTTGTTGCAGTAGTAATAAGGGCAAAAGCAACAGCCAACTTCTCGCTATGATAGCCGACGAAATGGTCCTTTTCTTCATCCTCAATATCAAAATGCACACATTCTTTTGTAGGAACATAACCAGCTTCTTTCACATCTTTGCTTAACTCATCAAGTTTCTCGTAAATTTTATCTGATAGTGGATGATATGTGTCTCCCACTAGGAACTCGTGCACAATACCATCTACTTCAGTCCAACTATGACCAGGCCTTTTCTTAAGTTTTCTCTCGAGCATGCTCGATCGAATCTTTTCTGCATCGTCCCATCTATGTAATACCGAGTACATATTAGACAGCATGACATAATTACTTGAATTCCAAGGGTCTACTTCGATTAGCCGTTCCAATACATATTCAGCAAGCTCTGTATCTCTATGTACCCTACATCCACTTAACAAGGCTCCCCAAACAATAGCATTAGCCTTCATTGGCATACTCTTTATAAGTTCATGGGCTTCTTTTAAAAGCCCAGCTCGACCCAAAAGATCGACCATGCATCCGTAATGTTCGATACCAGGTGCTAAGAAATAGAACTTATTCATGCTATTAAAATATTTACGACCATCATTAACAAGACCTGTGTGAGTACACCCACAAAGCAGACCCATGAAGGTGTTACCCTCGGGTTTTAACCCAGACTTTTGTAACTGTCCAAACAGACCGAAAACCTCCTTAACATGACCATTCATCGCAAGCCCGGACATCACAGAGTTCCAGACCACAATGTCCCTATCCTTCATTTCCTTGAACACTCCCCAAGCCAATGCCATGTCCCCACATTTAGCATACATGTCAATCAATGAAGTACCAAGGACAGCATTGTTCAAGAACTGCTTAAAATCAATCAAGTTAACTGCCCAATTTCCTATATCTAATGCTCCTAACTGGGCACAAGCCGAGAGAACTCCTACCATGGTATAGCAATCAGGTTTCACATCCTCTTTTTGCATCCGGTAAAACAGGTCCAACGCTTCTTTCGGGAGTGCATTCGACGCGTACCCTTGAACCATCGTGCTCCAAGAAACTAAATCTTTTTCACTCATCCCTTCAAACACAACACGAGCCTTATCCATTTGCCCGAACTTCGAATACATATCCACTAAAGCAGTACATACAAACACATTCATCGACAAATCATGGTGAACAACATACGTATGTATCCAGCTCCCGCTACTCGAATCCCCGGACTGAGTACAAGCCGAAAGAACTCTCACCAGCGTAAAACTATCCGGCCTTAAACCCATCTCTAACATTCCCCGAAACATACCAATTGCCTCTTTAAACCTACCAACGCCAACAAACCCGCTAATGATCGCAGTCCAAGAAACAACATTTTTATCAAGATTCTCATCAAACACCTTACGAGCACTCCCGAGACGCCCACACTTCGCATACAAACACACCAAACCGGTATTGACAAACGCGTTCGAACCAAAACCCATTTTCAAAACAAGCGCGTGAAGCTTCACACCCAAGTTTAAAGAATCCGAAACGCGCGCACACGCTTTCAGGACAAAAGGGAAGGTAAAACCGTTGGGCAAGAACCCATCTTTCCTCATGAAATGGTAAAACAGCAAAACCCGTTCGAAGGATTCGTTTGTAGCGAAGCCACGGAGCATGGTGTTGTATAAATGCAAATTGGGTTTTTGGGTATGGTTGAAAATGGATTGGGCATATTGGGTGTTGTTTAAGTTTTTGAAACATGATTTTAAGAAAATGTTTAGGAGATAGTGATCTTTATTAATGAAGTTTAAGTGGATTAAGTAAGAATGAACAGTTTTTAGTTGCTTAGTGGTGATTAAACCCCTTTGAGTAGCTAAGTGTTTCTCTAGTAGTGTTTCAATGGTTTTTTTTGAAGACGTGTGCATTTGCATTTGTTGTAAGAGGTTTTTTTTTTTAATGACCAGAACTATGTTGCAGTATTAACTGTTTTTGTTGGGAACGTAACCAAACGTTAATTTTTTTTATAATGGGAACAAAATCTTTTTTTTTTTTTTTTTTAGATACTATAACTAAAATATGTAAAATAATTTAATTTTTCATCAATTATTATCAAAATAGGGGACGCGCCCTGTACTTAGTATATGTGGTTAATATACCAAAATTATTTACTGCAGCCCTGTTATTTTCAGCTGCTGAATCAAGAGGAATTTTCTTTTAGAATAGATGAAAAATTATTATTTTTACTCATAAAGCATAACGGTACAACAAGGGTTGTTTACTCATTCTTCTCGCAAATGCTCGATTGATTGTTATAGACTTATATACGATTATGTGGGTTGATTTGACTTGGGCTGCAACTTTTCTTTTGTTGTTATCACGACTGAATCCAAACATGAAATTGTCACAAATTGAAGAGGGTTAATGACAACTAACGCAATAAATAATTCAGCCATTTGAGTATTTGGCACAACCCTTCCAGGATTAAGGCAACACGGATAGTTTTATAAAAGCAAATCGTACTTAGAAGACAAAAATTGAAAAAGATTCAAGATGCGAACAAGTAAATCCATCACCTCAAAAGTAAAACCCGTTCATTCAGATCATAACTGATTTAGAAGTATCCAAATAAACATCAAATACAACAAATGTGTAAATCCTTTGACAAGAGATTAAGTTCAAAACTATAACCTATCAACCTAAAAGTTTTTGGCTTTCTTATTTGGTCGCCCCTGAGCACTTGAGGGTGTCCTATTATCCATTTTCCGCTTGAATCCAGCATTTTTCGAACCACTTTCATCTGCACTTTTATTGGCTTTTGCCTTTCTTGCAGCGACTGCAGGTCTCTTCGTGCTCCTCTCTTTCTTCTTTGGACCACTTTGAAGCGTAGATTTGAACTTAACCGGTTCATTTCTTTTTGGAAGGCTAGTCTTTTTCTCTACACCAGATTTAGTTGCACGAAGCCCTTGGTAAGAAAGAGAAGTGTCGAATTTATACTTGCTGCGGTTGCTTTCTGAATTTGATGCTAATTTCTTGGATCCGGAATCATTTCTCTCTCCAGAGGGAGAGTCTTTTCTCTTAGAGGGAGTGACGTTTGACTTGGCATGACTGACCCTGAGTTCACGATCTCGTAGCTTTAGGCCGTGTTTTCTAACAACTAGGTTTGCATCTACCTGCACAAATTACAGAAAAGATTATAAATATACGATACAGTTACGCTTCCAAAAATAGGGTGCGACATTTCAGGACACCACATTTCGTGATATGTGACTTCTATATCCTCTAAAGAAACAAAGTTGGGCATGTCAAGATGACAATCACACAAATTATACGTAAGTTATCGAACTACCTCGTGAGAGTTTGGCTATATAAATCATGAGTTTGTCTTCTAATAAAACAATGGAATTCTACGTTATAAGGATGCATTGATTTTGCTAGCCTACAAAGAACAGAAGCAATCAACGTCTTCAACAGAAAGCAATCACAGGGTAGCCAAGGGTCTTTTAGGTTTGAAATTAGATTTCTTAGGTTTTATACACCTTTTTGCAGATTTTCAGAATGGTAAACAATTGTAACTAAATCAAGATACTCCTGACCCAGGTGAAAAGGACTGCACCAATATACACCAGTATGCAGAACAATCCTTGACAACTGCAGTTACTAAATTTCTGTAAATTCTAGGAATGGAACATCATGTCAAATTTAACTAACGTTTAAGATGAATATGCCGAACATATCTGCTGCAAATTGTATTTCAAATAAAGTGCAACAAACGAGGACTGCTATAACTTGACAACACTTCCGCTCGGGTAAAGTATCAAGTTAAATAAGATGAAAATAGAAAAATATGCATTTGCCTAATTTGTGTCTTAACATATAAGAAGAAAAGGGCTAAAGGAATCGCAAAATTTACCCTTGTTTTAAACAAGACATAAGCAATGCCCTTCCCTAAACTCGAGCCAGGATCTCTAATAACTCGAATTCCCTCAATGCTGGAAGAATCCAAGTCCTTTATTCCAGAAATTACCTGATAAACTTCTTCATCCTGTAAAAACAGTAAATAAAGTAACCAGATCACAACAAGCATTTTATAATTTATACATATTCAGATAAATTGGGTTATGTACAGTTTTGGACCCCAACGTTACATCATATTCCAATTTTCTACACCAAGGTACAAAAATTAGCAGCCATTACACTAACCTAACATTTCTTTTCACTTTTGTGCACTGCATAAAAGAGGAATCATAGATCGGAGGAACAAAACACATTATAAGAGTAGCGTTCAAAATTTACAGAGATGAGTGGGAAATTTTTTTGGGGTTCATAACTAATTAATATCCAACCTGTGAATACTTATCTGATAACCAGATCATTGAAGGTGTAACGTTAGTTTACTAACTGCTAATAACTTAGGCTCCTTTTGGTGCAAGGATTTTTAAAGAAAATCTCTAAAAAATAGAACTAACCGCAAATTTTTCATGTTTGTCACGTTTTCGTACATGGAATCCTTACACTAAACAGAGCCTTAGTGT
The DNA here is from genome assembly GCA_963682055.1 of Primula veris. NCBI lineage: Eukaryota > Viridiplantae > Streptophyta > Magnoliopsida > Ericales > Primulaceae > Primula > Primula veris. Next base: position 19,270,117 of record OY821749.1, on the reverse strand, counting down.
ACAAACCGGAATTAACAACCTCTGAATTAGTTACAAAAGTAGTGAAGAAGAAAATCACCTTCACGTCAAATGGTAAATTACCCAGGAACACAGTTCTCTTGTTATCATAAAGTGCACTATCTCCCCCCTTTAGTTTCTTACGAGGAGGGCATGCCCTGTCAACACGGATATGTTTTCCACCAAACTAATCCACACAAGTTAAACTACAATTAAGCAAATGAAAACGGTAACTGATTTTTAAAATATAAACTAGCGGTAGGGAGAGCAAAATACCACAGCCATATTATGAGTCAAAGCAGCTTGGGCAGATTCCTCGATTTTGAAGACAACATAAGCATGGACGCTGCACCGTGGATAAAAAGATATTTAGTTTTCTTCAATTATTATATGGAAATCCGGTTTGTCAAGCTTGTCATATAGCATTTGAAGTTCCAAAACTTGGGTTTTACCATCTTACAAATAAGGCATGTGTTCAAGTGAAAGACTATCTTTATAAATCTATTTACAAGCAACTGAACTTCAGACATTCAAATGGGTTCAAAACCGCGCTGAAGGATTATTGCTGTTCCTAGTTCTTACTGATTTCTTAGTTACTCTCTCCGTTCTATTTTAATGGTCCTATACGAAACCGCGTAGTTTTGACTACCAAATAACTCTTACCTAAATTTCCGAAAATACATTTTTTAAAAGTTGATCATAGTTCAAATGCAAAACCATATGATTAATGTCACGCCCCGAATTCACAGAAACCGGGGGACACGATTTAAGAAAAAGAAAGGAAAATAATCACAGAAAACACATCATTTTAAACATACCGTTTTAACATATATTACACATAAACTGATTTATAAAACACAACACTACACACACTTAGGCCTTGAGTACTCATACTACACGTGCTCACAAAACCGATACCGCCTCGAGACCTGCTCGAACGCCAAACTGGTCTAAAAGCATGCAACTCAGAACCTTCGCCTATAAAACATACAATAAAACAGAAATGGGAAAACAACAAAGCAAAGGGTGAGTCCGCTAAACTCGCTACATAAACGTATACGCTAAAATACTATAAAACTACGAAGTACAATATTTGTTCTTCAATATAATGTTTCACCTTGTTACTTCTCCACAACATCAACTACTAACGCCAAGTGGCGTGACTCCACAAAACAGAATCAAATGTGTATAAAGTCGGAATCACAGTGCCGGATCACTCCTCAGATCCATGTATAGAATCAACTGCTCATGAAATCTATATGCTGGCTAACACCTCCACGTATGGCCATACGCGTTGCCGTATATCCGGTGGACATCAGGCCACCGCACAGATACAACATGGGCACGTGATCCCTAAAAGAAAATAAAAGACCGACAACAACTCACTGGCAACAACCCACCACTACAACACCGCAAACCTCTGACTCACACTTCCAACTCCTCATATTAGTCTATTTTACTTGTAAACAATAAACAGTACACTTCCAGGCCATAATAATTACTTAAAAACCACATAACAATAAGAATATGAAATACTACTAGCATAAGTTGCTGTAATACTACAATTTATTCAAAACTCTCGAGAAACATAATAAATAATCATATTATCCACCTACATCACTGTTAATAAACAACAGAAATCATTGTAATACTACTTGACATCAAAATTTCAGTTATCAAATAACAATTAGCATAGTATCAACTGTCTATATGTAAAGAAAATACAATAAGCAAGCGTAAGCACGTATATAACGGGCTTAGTAACACCCCCTTTCTAGTACCGAAACGGTACCTGGATCGAAGCTAAGAAAGGCTACAAATGGGCTGCAACGAACACGCAACGAGGAGGGCCGAGACTTCTCGCGCATAGCCTCAAAACTCAGCTTAAAACCCACTTGCGACCAACCCATAAGAACCCGAAAAGAACCAATTAACAAACCAAGTATTTCAGCCTTTAAAATGGCTCAGAAGAGCCTGGAAAGAGGAAAGAAAATACTAAAAATATAGCTCGATACAGTCTCCCTTGCGATAGCTACTCAACAGAGAAGACGGATTGAAAAACGGATAACTGAATTGAGAGAAAACGAGGTTTAAAGAGTGTGTGTTTATATGTTTCTCTATCTCTATCTTCCTCTCTCTCAGAATCTCTCTCTCTGTATATAGTCTGCATATGTATTGGTATATGTGTATGAACGTCAAAAGAATAAACGAAGAGGTGAAACGGATAAAAACGAAGTGGGTCCCACAGAATTTTCCTTAGTTTTGAAGTTATATACTTATCTCTTTTCTTTCCTTACTTACATATTTATCATCAGATATATATATTTACAAATATAAAATTCTTCACTTCTTTAATATAAAACAGGTATATTATATAAGTATTTTATTCAGGGGTATCACAATTAACTTTTGAAAATTTTGATTTCGGCAATTTGGTTCAAGTTTTTGGCCGGCCAAAATTGCACTTAGTTTTATAGCACATATAAATAGGAACAGACAAGAGTAACATTTACCTCACAAATTGATGGATATCAGTAACAGTTGAGCTATGTTCTTCTAATCACCTCTGTTTTTATAATAACAACATGAATTTCAACCAACTATAAGCTCGTTTGTATTTGTCGTGAGTTTATCAAGTCTTTGAAGGTTTAAATAGAACAACCTTTGAGATAAAACAGCAACCAAATCGACAAAACGTGAAATATATTTGCTCTGGTAGACAGACCTACATGACTGACCGATCGATCACTAGAGGACGATGGCAGAGCCTATTTTAACTTTATAGGCCACTTCACTTTTGGACCAATGAACTTCAGCATTAACCAAAGCAACGCCAAAGAGAAATCTAGGGACCAATTGACACTTTGGAGAGTAAGAACACTCATTTCTCTCCTAAAAAACACACCAATCACAAACCCTAGCCACCATTTATACTCAAGCAAGATTGAATCAAGCACAAGTCTCTACTAAACAAAAATTAAAAAGAAAACGAGTTAAAAGCCAAGCTTAAATATTACAAGTCCAACATAGCCAATCATGGCTTTAAAACAATGTCTCAAAACAAAAGGATATTAAGTTGTTCTCGACTTAAAAACCCGTACGTTGAGAAATTGCAAATTATCAAAATATACCGAGGGGTATTTCTCCTCCTATGGCATCATCAAAAACAATTAAGGCAGGAGGTGCGGACGATTAGAATACAAGAGCTTAAGAACTGTCGAGTTTAGTTTCCAGACTATCGAGATAATAGTGATGACGAGGGTGAATCGTATGTGCCTCCGGCCTGTTTCTGATGATTCCAAAGGAGGAGAAACACCCCTTGGTTTATTTTGATATTTAACTATTTTCTTCTTATACTTCAGGCTTAAAACTAAATAGCAATTTAATTTCATTTCGTTTCGAGACTTTGTTTTAAAGCCATGATTGGCTATGTTGGGCTTGCAAAGCATGGCTTTTAATTCGTTTTATTTCTACTTTTTGGGTTTTGGAACCTTGACGTTTGGCTATGGTTGCACTTTTATTACTTGTGTCATTGTGATAAAGTTATTCTTATTAATCAAATTCATTACTCGGATTGTCATAACATTGGGTTGTATATATGTTGCATTTGTCTTTGATATGACTTTTTGGAATCATGAAAATAGGCAGAGCTATGTATGATTTTTTACTTATCCGGATTCTTTTCAATCATAAATTAGGTTGTGAAAATTTTGGACTCACGATTATGCCTCTCTTTGTTGACTATGCTATAATGATAGAAAAATGGTTGTCCCAGAGATCACTTATTATTGTAAAGGCTTAAATCCTTAAGAATTATAACGAGCGCTACATAATAGCTTTCTAACCTATGAAGTGAATTGACCCTCTGGAAAGTCTACTATCATATGTTTTTCATTTCAAAGATACGTAAAAACGGAAAACTACACTCCCGAATACAACATTATCCCACACCCACATAACATAACAAACAAAGTGTGCCACTTTACGTACGAAATTTAAACGTCCAAAAAAGCACTTTAGTACATACCTATCGACGGCATCGTTTATTTTCTTCTGGATGATAGCGCCCTTCCTTGGTATTTTGGTCTGCGAAATCAACAAAAGCATGAAAAGTAAAAATCAGTAACTTTTGACTTTAGTTCTTCTTTAGTTATAGCATAAAGCTCAGTGTTGTCTTATTTTATTAGTTATACCACTGATCAGCTAAAAAGCTGAGCTTTTCTGTCAAACTATTAAGTTTCAAATAAGCCAGCTATTAGATTACATACAAATTGCAGTCAAACAAGCCTTTTGTTTACAAAAAAGTGACTATATAGGCTTACAACCAAACAAGCAATTAAATAACAAAAAAGTAACTTATAGGCTTCCAATCTGCAGCCAAACAAGCAATTAAATAACAAAAAAGTGACTATATAGGCTTACAATCTGCAGCCAAACAAGCAATTAATTTACAAACAAGTGATAGGCTTACAATATGCAGCCAATCAAGCAATTAAATTACAAAAAAAATTTGACTTTATAGGCTTACAATCTGCAGCTAAACAAGCATTTATTTCCCAAACAAGTGACTTTATAGGCTTACAATATGTAGCCAAACAAGCATTTAGTTTACAAAAAAGCGACTATATAGGCCTATCATATGCATCCCAACAAGCAATTAATTTACAAAAAAGCGACGTTATAGGCTTACAATCTGCAACCAAACAAGCAATTAATTAACAAAAAAGTAACCGTATAGGCCTAAATTATGCATCCCAACAAGCAATTAATTAACAAAAAAATCACTAAATAGAATGGAGAAAAAACATACGTCTAACAGAGGAACCGAACGAATCCTAACGGACTCAACATCACCAAACTGTCGAAACTCAGCAAACAAAGCCTTCTTCTTAATCTTCACAGGCAGATTCCCAACAAAAACAGTCCTCAACATCTTCGCCTCGTCATCAAACCCTTCTCTCTCCACAACCACCATCTCTTCGTCCGCCTTCTTTCTCTTCTCGCCCACGACGCTCTTCCCTCCCTCTACAACAGCTCCGTATTTATTCGCCTCGTACTCCGCCTCCACCTCCTCTCTCTTCCTCTTCTTCTCCCTCTTCTTCTCGGTACCCACCTCGAGACCTTCTAGCTGGTCACTCAAACTACCCTTTTTAGACTTTTTAATTTTCTTAGCTACAGTTTCGTCGTCCGAACTTGTTTCGGGTTCTTTTTTATTCTTTTTTCTTTTATTTTCGGATGAAATTGGGGATTCTGGATTTGACCCAACTAATTCTTTGAGATTATGCTCATTGGGTATTCTTTTGAAGGGGTTTTGGTCTGAGAAAATGGAGGTTTGGTTATCGGGTAAATTGCCGAAAAGGGTATCGAATACGGTGGAAGAGGCGTTGTTTGTTGAGGTAGTGGTTTCTGGGTTTTTCTTCTTTTTCGCCATTATTACACAAGAAAGAAAGAAAGAGAGAGAGATTGGAGTTTTTTTTGAAGGTGGAGTTTATACAAACCTTACAAAAATAAAGAAGCTAGGGTTTGCAAAAACTCTCTTTCGGGGCACTTTGTAATTTTGTATAAGTAACAAATGTGAAAAGTTAACACTTGTTATTTTTATCTAAACCACACATATTTGGTATTTAAAGTTTTGGTACCATAATGATACGAGACATTACTATTATCAAATAACAATATACTTTGATAAAACAATGAAATAAATTTACAAAATAATAGATAAGCATTCATTAAATAAAAATAATTGATAAAAGTTTAAAGCATAATCATACATGTTAAAAAAACATGACAATTCATATTTTTAGATTTCCAATAATATCTTTAAGTGTAAAGTATTAGTATATTAGTTTTCATTTATACATGATTGTACGATCATGTGTAAATATTAATATCGTACAGATGATACAATGCCATGGTATTCAAAACCGAGTATCATTATTGTACGACAAAGTTTGAGCAGTACGATAGTTGTGGTATTACGGTATTACCGAAACTGCGATACGAATTGTATGGTATGACTTATAAATGGTAATTGTGATTACTTTATACATTTCGATAAAAAAATTCACCCCTACCATCCGTCGGTCTAGGCGTAAATTAGCTAGAGAAGCCTAAAAAATTAATCGGATAATATGGTGGTTAAGCGGAACGAGAAGGGATTAAGCGCTAATCGGCCTATTTCTACCTAAAAACTTAACTTGCCTCCTTTGAAACAATGCTATTGGTGGTCGGTGATACTAAGTACTTGCACCAACCAATATATATTTTCCATTTATGTATTCTTTTCAATTAAGGAACTCTTGACTTTTTTGTCAACTTTAGTCACTATTTTTATTTAAAAAGAAAGGTTAACTTGGTCGACTACATAAAAAGAATTCATCTTGTCCGAGTGATTTTCTCTCCCGTTTAATTCAAAACTTCAAACTAAAACTATGTTTTCCTATAAAAAGTATTGTTTGTAAGTTGAAAAAGTTTATTTGTGAAAGTGATGAGCTGAAGTAGTGTGCACTTCGTCTCATAAAACAGCATCAATCGTTTGATTAGATTCGGAAAACCTATAAGTGGTTATATATTTTATAGAATTAATCATTGATTTTATAAGTAAAGTATAAAATCTTGAGCCGACATTGGGCATTGGCAACTTTTTGAGCCAAAAACTGAGCAAAAATCTGATTCATGTCACTCGTGCTCGAGGCGAGTTGAGCAATTTAAAACTTCCCACTGGATTTGGATCCAGGTGACCATATGAAATACAATATTGTACAGCAAACACTAATACACTTACCGTCTTGATATGATTAAGAAAGAGAAATGGTTTGAAAATTGGTCTATGCAATCTCTAAATACCACTCAAGAGTCATGAACATGTAGTCACTCACCCTCCAAACAAAAAAAAACAAAATGTAGTCACTTCCTAAAACATGTTTCGAGATGTTACAATAAACTAGATTAGTTTAGTCCAATGCGACTAATGCAGGTACTTTAGCAATCTAATCAAATCATAATAGTCTGTCCACAAGGGTATAAAAAAAAACTGACATGTTTAAACAAATACTAAATAAGCCCCATACACTCTAAAGAAATCAACATCCTAAAAATACACAATCAATCATAGGCGCCAAACTGTATGCCAATTTATCAATATTGAAAACCATACATAAAATGGGTCATACCAATCTTTTGTCTACTTACACAACCCATTATATAAATCCCATACATAAACTAGTCACCTTATTCTCAAATCAATTACTCGTGATAAACTTCGACATCTGTTCCGAAGCAGTGGCTAAACCCTGCAGCATCCTTAGTATATCGGCTGTATCGTCCAAATAGTACTTTGCCTTGCTCGGCTTTTGACCAACAGTGCAAGCAAATATTTCAGCAACCGGAGAGAGAGAAGGCCCACCTTTCGCGCTCGCAATGACACCAAACATGTCCTCATCGGAACGATCGTCACCTATACATAGTACAAAATCAGGTAGCATCCCTTTCTCTCTCATTGTGGCAAAGAGATGTTCGGCTACTAATCCCTTGTTCACCCCCTGTTGGATAGAGAGAAAGTAGCAAGTAAGATTACGAAAATGTTATATTTGGAGTGTTTTAAGCAAATAAGCTAAATTTTTCCGTGATTAAGAGAAGAGTTGGGTTCATTCAGCAAAAAGATTCTTGCTTTTTCCGTTTTTCGGACCGTATGTTTTAAGATGATCAACCAACCATATGTAGTCCAGCTAGTAAGAAAAGAAAAAACAAGGGGAAGTAAATACTAATTACCACCGCAGAAGAGATATTACAATAGAAAGTAGTCCAGCTATTAAGAAAGGTTATGGGATACCATAGCAGAGAAAGTAACAAATAAGACTATGAACTTATTCTTGCAAGTCAAAACGGATGAAATTGTAATTTTTTTGAAGCTTTCAACATTTTGCCTGATAAAATTTGTTCAATTTGAGGCTTGTCGACAGCAGTTTTTAAACAATTAAGCTGGACTTTTTGAGTCTGAGAACAAAAGTTGTGTTCAACCAGTTAAAAAATTATTTTTTCTTTCAGCCAAAAAACAAAAAACCTCGGGTGTAATTGATCAACCAAACGCAGTCCAGCTATTAAAAGATAGAGAAATGTTGAGGTTAATAGCTGGAACCAACCAAGGCCTTAGCACCATCAAAGATATCTAACAAATTCTTTTGATGCTTTGGACGGCTATCTTATACTGTATAAACCGTTTTGTTATTTGCAACAAAATAAAACAATTTTAACCCAACGAATCAATGTTTAGAGTATGTTATGTGGGATGCAAAGTGTAACATAGGGAAAAGGTTGAATGCAAAGTGGGATTAACCCTTTTGGAAACGAATTTTTAGAATAACTACCAGAACCAAATAAGACATTATTTCTAAAAAGTGTCAGGTCCAATGTTATTTAAATTTAATGTTCATTCAATTTGAAGCAAAGCCTAGTATCAATTTTAATGATCCTTATTATATTTCGCAAAATCAATTATTTTGGTCAACTCCGTGGCTTTGGCATATCATTGCTACTTTAAGAAACAAAAAAAAAAAAAACCAATTTAACAAATAACCACTTTTCGAAATGTCTAAGAATATGGACTGTCACGGGCTATACTTTCTGCAAAGAACATTTTTTCGAGAGAATTTGTAACCAGAACTAAACACTAGCTGATCATGATATTTTTGTAAGCAAGAAATCTATACCAAACTTCATTAGCAGTCATCTTATTATAAAATGAAAAATGCAATACTAACCGTAAGTTTAACTTCCACTATATTTGGACCACTTTTAACTGATACAGGTTCATTAGCAAGAACACTTTCGAGGTGGTCTAAAAGCTCCTTAGCTTGACAAACACCAAAATCAGGGTCTGCATATTGATAATTCCAACTAAGTGTACTCTCTTTGGTCTCTATTGTTGACCCATCTGTCGTTTCTGTATACAGTTTCATTATTGGCTCGGCAATTTGTTTCCAATAAAAATCGGACCCTACGACACATGTTTCCCATTCTGCTTCGTTTGTTGGCCTGTCATACAAGTAAATGTAAAAAAGCCAAATTGTTATAATCAAAAATAATTATTTGTTGTCAAATGGACATCTGATATGAGCTAGGAAGAGTTAGACCACATTCATTTCCTCGAGTTCTTCCCTTTTTGTGCAAATCAACTTGCTCTTTAACGTGATTAACTATCGGAAGTTACAACTAAAGTAGGAGTTTAAAGAAAAAATGTAAAAAACGATACAGAGAAGATGAAATCTCTAAAAACTGTCAACTAGTTTGGTTTGTTGTCAAATGTGGCGTCTTACATGAGCTGTGAAAAGTCGAGCTGGGTTTACAAGCTAGAAGTTTAGAGTTTTGGGAAAAAGTTCAGTTCATCCAGCTTAAATCATCTAGCTTTTCCCGTCCTAATATCCAGAAGAAAAAAAAAACTCAAATTGCAAGATATTTTATAAACTTATTTTCAGCTTTTAAGCAAAAGGCTGCAACCAAGCAGTAAGAGCTTATACTCATGTAATTACCTGGCTTTTCCCAGGCCTTAACGCGGTGAGTTAGCGGATAATACATAAGAGCTTACACTGTAGTTATGTACTTTACCTCAAAAAATATCCATGTTCTGCAGCAATCCCCAGCTTCTCGCACGAAAAAAACCACTCAGACAAAGTCTTTTTATCCTTGCCACTAACAATAAACACAACATTTTTCGTATCTTTACACAAGCTTCTCAAAGCTTCAACAGCCTCAAAATTAGGACATGTACCCATCGAACTATGTAACATCATCGCCCCATCATAGTCCAACAAAATTGCTCGGTTTTTAGTCCTTTTATAAGCCGAAACAATATGATCAACCGATAATTTTCTAAAATGAGGGTCCAAAGCAATAACACGAAACCCTAAACCGAAACCAATCCCATAACATCTTCTCCTAAAATGATCTCCACAGGCCCTCTCGAGATCTTGCAAGAAACTCCGTGCCCAATAAGCAACATCATGTGTACTCACATACCTACAATAGTATATTTATATCCATAAAATGCTAAGGAAATATATTTCAAATTCATTAATTTTAAAAAATTAAAACATTATCATGCAAAATTTTAATGAATCAAAGTTTACAATTGAAATTTAAGCAAGTTACTTTTTTGCTGATGGAGGCCTTGTTTTTTTCCCCCCTTAAAGTCAAGACTGCATATGATTGAGCAGCTTAAAAGCTAAGATTTTCTACTTTTCAAGCCTGAAAGGCTAGAAGCTATAAGCTTTGATGAAATCACAATTTTTTTCACTCTCAGAAACTCTTATCATGCAGCCGAACAAGCCGGAGTAATGATCATATAAATAAAAAATAATAAACTCTTGTCATTTTTACCAAACATTTAGAAGACTTAGGCTTATGCTTTTAACAAAGCTTAAGATTATAAGCTTTGGATTATAAAAAGAGTCGCTCAAAAGGTACAAAGCCTAAATTGATAGGTTTTCAACATAGTAATTGTTCTTACCTCTGCAATGGATTAACAGAGATTTACGGCACCTTGGTAAAAGTTTTAAAATATTAGAGCATACCTATAATGTTTCTCGTGCCTTAAATGTTTCTCATCTTCCGATACAACTAAAGCCGAAACCATAGCTTCAGCAACAGAATCTATATTCCACGGATTAACACGTATAGCTCCGCTAAGCGAAGGCGAGCACCCGATAAATTCCGATACAACTAACATACTCTTTTTTAATTCTAACGGATCTAATCCCAATGCATCGTCTAATTTTTCATGTCCTTGTCGACAAATAACGTATTCATACGGTATTAAATTCATACCATCTCTCACAGCTGTAACCAGACAACATTCAGCTATTACGTAATAAGCAATTCTCTCATAAAACTGAAGAGTTGTGTCAATCAACACCACTGGTTCGTAACCAGGTTGACTAAATTGTTTATTAATCTTATTAACCGTCGCAAATGTTTCGGTTTGCACCTCTTGGACATCTTTGCCCCTCCCTCTAGCGGGATTTGCAATTTGAACCAATACAACTTTACCCCTTAGATCAGGATTTTGAATCAACAATTGTTCGAAAGCTAACAACTTGAGGCTAATGCCTTTGAAAATGTCCATGTCATCGACTCCCAAAAGGACAGTTTGGTCTCTAAACTTGTCTTGTAACTCGAGAACTTTTGATTCAGTTTCGGGTAAATCCAAAACAAGCTGGATTTGACCCATATGAATTCCTACAGGGAGAATTTTAATACTAACCGTTCGACCATAATATTCGAGACCAATATACCCTCTTTTCGATTGATAAGAAACACCAAGCATTCTACTACAACATGATAAAAAATGCCTAGCATAGTCAAAAGTATGAAATCCGATTAAATCAGAGTTTAATAGTGCTCGAAGAAGCTCGTCTCTTACGGGTAAAGTACGATATATTTCACTAGAAGGAAATGGGCTATGGAGAAAAAACCCGAGTTTTACCCTATTAAATCTTTTACGCAAAAAAGTGGGCAAAACCATTAAATGATAATCGTGTACCCACACAAAATCATCGTCGGGGCTAATCACTTCCATTACTTTATCGGCAAAGATTTTGTTAACAGACACATAAGCTTGCCAAAGAGACCTGTCGAATCTGCCCCCTAGCTCGGGTGACAAAGGTAACATATAATGAAATAATGGCCACAAATGTTGCTTACAAAACCCGAGATAAAATTTATCAAAAAGCTCGTTTGGTATAAACGCTGGGACACAATTGAAATTTTCGAGCAAAGTTTGTGCCACCTCATCTTGCTCTTTAGGGTCGATTTCGTCTCTTAAAGAACCAACATAAACAACTTCGATGTCATCTCCTAGACCATCTTTGAGTTGTAAGAGTAAGGAATCTTCGTCCCAAGTGAAGATCCATTCTCCACCGTCAGATCTATAAGCTTTAAGCGGAAGTTGGTTCCCGACAATGATCATACGTTCTTGAGAAAGAGATGAAGGTGCATCAGAGCAAATGCTAGGGTTGTTTTCATCGTCTACTAGTTGTGATAAAACACCAGCATGAGTTGATATTCGAGAGAGCTTTTTGCTTTTTTCACGACTAAAAGATGGGACTTGGGAAGATGTCAGATCCAGTAAGTTCGAATACGACTTTGAACCCATGATCTATCTTAGATTTTTAGTAAAATTAAGTTAGGGAATTGTGGCTCTTCCTTTTTCCGATAGAAGCAATCAACTTCTGCAAAAAAGCACCATCAATCAAGATAATAAATATCGAAATACAATTTGATGATACAAAAAATCTCAGATTATGTTATCAAATTTAAGCATCAAGCAGTAGGAGTTCGAGTACTAGCTGAAATCATAATCTGTTTTGGATATATATATATATGCTGAATACTAAAAAGATAAATGGCAAATGGGGACTGTAGCTCACTATCTTTATTCAATATATGCGCAATCAGATTCTACGAATCTGCAATTAACAGAAAATCAAGAACAACTCATAAAGAAAAAAAAATGAAACATTATTATGGAAATTGTAGAAAAGCTTCTAAGCTGCATAATATGAATTCAGTATAGAATTAAACTTCAAACAAACATAAAGCCAAGTAGATTATTTAGCCTTTTCTGCCTAAACAAATAGAAACAAAAAAACCACCTTGCTTAAGTCAACTAAACAAGCTGTGATTCTTAAAAAAGAACAAAAAAGCTGAGATCAAAACTGCAATCAGATAATATCCCAATCAGAACCATTCCAAAATTAGTAGGTAACCACCAACAGATGAATCTAACCAAGTGACATCAAACTCAAAACAAATTGAGACATTAAATACAAAAACACAAGAAAGTAAAACAATAACTAATTGCTAAAAGATAGCAAAAATTTAACTCAATCCATGGAATATGTTATCCAACAAGCCTTTTTAATCAAGACCTACCCAGTTAAATTTCAAGATAGACACTTTTTTTATATTTTACATTTAAGTAAAAAAAATAATCTAAGAGCCCAGTAAAGAAAGAGAATTTGCGAAAAGCTAATTTAAAAAATACAACCATAATTTTTTAATTTTTTTTTACCTCAATTCACAAAAATCCTTATCAACCCAAACATGTTAATTAGGCACTTGAATCAAAGCACACCCAAGTGAGCCACAAATTTCAATGTTTTTTTTCCTTAAGAATTAAGTAAACATAAGGGTTAAAGATATGAAAAAACAAAGAAAATAGTATAAAAGAGAGTGGTGTGAAGAAATAAAGGGAAAAGAGCAATAAAAAGTATTTTGTAGCTTAAAATAGTACTAGCACTGAGCTTACTCTTGAAGTTACACACAGAGAGTGGTTTTTAGAAAAGATTCCCACTATTTAGTAGAAAGTATCAAGAAAGATTCCCAGCTTTCTCTTTCTTCAACAGTAATACTAAAAGAAAAAAAAGAGAGGCTATTTTACTTGTTCTCTTTTTCCAATTCTTTTTCTGACTATATAATATATTTTACTGAAATGATGAAAGAAAAAAGGTCCAATTATGAATGAATTATTCTCCTGTCTGAGTGTGAATGTGATGATGAGGAAAGCAAGCCCCCACAGAACAGTAGAGCTTTGCAATTACCACTCCTAATAGTGTAGCTGTTATTTTCACCAACACTTCCCCCTACATCTATATACAAAATTCTATTTGGTCTACATATTTTATTAAAATGTTTTATTTTCCTTCTTTTCTTGTAATAATAAATTATCTTATTAATTATGTGGGCGTTAGGATTTAAACCCAAATGAAGAACTAGTTATAATACGGTATCAACCACTTGTTATATCCCACCTCACCTAATAATTCAAAGGTTTACTTGGTCTTCATACGGTTGAAGTTTACTCCTTTAATTCTGGAAAACGGAATTCTTCGAGTATGATACGTATTGTTATTTTGAATAGAATTTGACTAATAAGTCTTCATACGGTTGAAGTTTACTCCTTTAATTCTGAAAAACGGAATTCTTCGAGTATGATTTATGGACGTATTGTTATTTTGAATAGAATTTGACTAATAATCCCTTAGCGGACCCATGTAGATTGTTCAGTAAATCGAAAATACATGCCAGTTGATATGCAGTTTATAAGTGCATACTTATCGATAAATACTTTAATGTGTTATTTAAGTTTCAAGGAAAATGTGTTTTTTTTTTTTTTTGAAATGTCTCGTGAATTGCAATGCATTCAAGTTGGGTTAATGGTGTTGAATTTGCATTTAGCACTCAAGATTGAAGTTTTTGCTCTATTTCTATAACATTATGCATTATTGTCATTTGATACAAATTCAATAGATTGCAACAAACTCAAATAATTTAACTTCACATGAAATTGATTATTTCAAATCTAGCCACTACAGTGCAATATTGGAAAAAAATATGTATATACTACCAACTATACATGCTGTATATTATAGTTTAAGTCTATAAATCAAGATAAATTATAATGTATTCCTGGATGACTCATACGCTGCACATCACATATAAATAAGATTTTATTATGTACAGACACGATATGCATAAAACTTGTCATGACACGTAAGAGTCGCCTATGTTCTCTTGAAATATTACATCATATTTCACCAAGCAAATGCTTTGATCTGCGTATAACAATCAAAATGTAAATTTTGATTCCGCCCCAAAATTTAACAAATGAAGATCTATTTGACGGTAGAAATCAAGTTTAGAAGATGAGAGTTTTTCTAAACTCCCCTGAAAACAATTTTCAGATCGAAGAGACTAAAAGTCTAAAACGAATTAAAATAAGTCAGTAATGCTAAACTGATTGATTTGAGATTACTAGGGAAATGAAATCAAGTGAGATTTAATTAGTTTAAATTATTTCCAAAAAATTCGAATTGGGACCACACTGTACAAATTAGATTTGATTTACATCTACAGCAAAAGGACAAACTCCTACAACAAACATTTACTGGTATCCGTACACGTGTCATAACAAAAGTGCAATAATGTTTAAATGCGTTACCAAATTGTGTGTGTTTTTTCTTGATAAGAAAAAGATATCCATAATTCTTTGACAAATAGAGTAAAGCAATGCTATCGCATATCAGTGACTTTTTCCCATACTGCCATTAAAGTTTATATCTTTTTTCGAACAACTGTACCAAAAAAAATAGCAGTGATTATGAGAGGTGATCCGATAACAAGCAGATGATGCAAATTCTCGTTATTTTATGCATGAAATGATGAAAAGTTAATCTTTATTAAAGTCACAAGGCATTAATAATATCAACATGCATATGTTTCCTCTCGTAGCGTTATACGCCGATGCCTATATCATATCATACTATTAATATAAGAGAACTCGAGAAATTTTGAGTCAGTCCAATTTTACCCATTTTTTTCAAAAATACTCCTATTCTAATTTACTAATTACTAAAATAACTTAATGCAATTTAAATAAATAAATATTTTTTTTTTTTCACATATCAAATCATCTCTCAAACAAATCAGCATACATGTATTTTTATATTACTATAACAATAAAACATTATATTTTTACGATATTCATCCAATTATTTTTGTACACTTTTTGAAAATGTTAAATTTATTTGTGTCGGATCATATTTATGCAACTACGTGTTACACACGCAACACGTGGGCTACGATTACTAGTATATATATATATATATATATATTAATTAATCGTTAACCACGTGTTATGACGGATGTTATATATATATATGATTCGGGTAATAAAAAATTTAAAAATATATTGATTGAATGAATATATTAAATTAGAAATTGTGAGTACTATAATATTTTTGTTATACAAAATACACGTAAACGATTTTGTTTGGTATATGATTATAACTGTTTTGAAAAGATAATAATTTTTGTGTGCTTTTTATATTTTGAATTAAACAAATACAAATAAATAATTAGTAAAAAAAAGTTTTGACATTTTTAGAAAAAATTACTAAAATTTAACACACTCGTTTTTTCTTAGCTTGACTTATATATATAGTTATATATATAATTATGATATGATAACATAGTTTCACCATACCATTTCATTAAATAAGCAATGTACCATGTATAAGTCATTTTTGGCGCCTTAAATTTACTTAAAAGAAGGGAAAAAATGAAGACTTTCAAACAGTAGTACTAGAGCAATAAACGCGATATTATAGTGTAAAATGCATTTGAAATTTGCCAAATCCATGCGGTGGCTAGTTCCCCATTAAATCATGTTATGTCCGCGAAACCGTTCCCGCACCCAGTTCATTTTTGTTCAATGTTAATATAATCGGTGAATTTTCGTTTCTTGTCCAAAACTTTGGCTGTGGTTGATGTTGATTCAATTGACTTGATAAGAGATTCACCGCCATTCTTTGCCGATATTATTTTTCCTTCATATTTCATATTTTTTCTATATTGCTAAAAGTATCACTTGTAATTTGTCGCAAAATTATTGACAGAAACATTGGATTAATCTACAATTAATAATCTAGCTGCCAAATACAACTTTCACAATCCTTCCCATTATTCGTATACTTGAGGAATAAGAATAGTAATAGAGGGGATGTTTAGAGCAATTAATTGGCACACTTAATTTATTCTCAACTTTCCATGCAGTGATGGAAAGTGAGAGCTTGTATAAGTTAAATAAACATAAAACAACTAACCATACATGCACCATGTCAGAATGCTATACAGTATTTTGTTATTTTAATTTTTGACTAAATATTGTGTCTGTAACAATCGAGTAATATATGGAAGATTAGCCACCAGATATGAAGCTAGATTGGCCTATTTGCTACTTCTTTATCACAATTTCGTGATCAATTTAACATATTTATAATCTGTCAAAAAAGATATAGTATTTGAAATGTCTAGAGAACCCAACATTTGTTCAAATCTGGTGGTATATACAGTATTACTAGATATTCCAAAAAAAAAAACAAAGTTAGGTGTGTCAATAATGCATGAGGGGTCAAGCAATATAACTCCGATCACCATCAAAATTGATGACATTTTTGTACTTTAAATAATCCCACACGTATTGATGTTATGGAATATGCAGAAAGAAATATCATACCCTCAAAAAATATATTGCTGGTGGCACTGGAAGGGTATATATTCATCATCTAAAACCAGCCTTTTTGACTCTAAAGTTTTAGAATATTACATGAAATTAATTATTTACGGAAAAAAATAATGACATATAATTGTTATACAACAATTTAAATAATTCGCTAGCTCTTCCTCCACTACAAAATAATGTTTGATTTAGCGAGAGTTAAAAGTTGTCACACGCCTGTCACTAATTTTAAAATTTGTCATAAATCTGTCGCAAATTGACTAAACTGTCACAAAGTCGTCACAAAAACCGTCGCTAATAAGCTCGTAAGAAAAAATACCGTCACTATTTGGTTATTTTTTTTAGTGCTCGTTAAATCCGTGATGAAATGCTTAAGTTGTGGCTGCAATTAGTGTAACGACCCGGTCCTCCGACCAGACCGCCACCATCTGCTTCCTATCACCAATACTGTCCGCTTTGGCCCAATTTCGTCCTCGCTTCTTGGGCCGCACGGCTTTAAAAGGCCTTGGTGATAAGAAGGAGGATACTCCTACCTTATATACCATATAGGTACTACATATCTAGGCGATGTGGGATAGCTCACTTCTCTTTACCACGGTATTTTCCTACGAAAATCCTGGTTTTTACACTCTTCCCCCCTTCAGGCACGACGTCCTCGTCGGGCACGCCGTCCTTCCGGGGTTGCCAGTGCCCACATCGGCTAGATAGCGGCTCTGATACCAATTGTAACGACCCGGTCCTCCGACCAGACCGCCACCATCTGCTTCCTATCACCAATACTGTCCGCTTTGGCCCAATTTCGTCCTCGCTTCTTGGGCCGCACGGCTTTAAAAGGCCTTGGTGATAAGAAGGAGGATACTCCTACCTTATATACCATATAGGTACTACATATCTAGGCGATGTGGGATAGCTCACTTCTCTTTACCACGGTATTTTTCTACGAAAATCCTGGTTTTTACAATTAGCAAATCTTTATCCTTCATTTCTTGAATTCTTCATCGGTATACAAAAATTACGAGGGATGAGTTTGGATCTTTACGACTAATTTAGACATGTCTGAGCTGTTGGATCACACAGGACGGATATATGGGTTAGTTACAGTCCAACCCCCACATTTTGATAAAATTTAGTAATTTTTTAAAAATATTTTTATGCAATTTGATCAATATCTTCGAGATTAGCATTCTGCCCCCGTATACTACAGAAAAAAACTCATATAGGTTATTAAAAAAAATTATATAGAATATCGATCGGCCTCTCCTACTTATAAATTCTTGTTACGTTATGGTAATTACGGTCTTATTTACACAGAATTTTTTATTTTTTTCTTTCGTACACCAACCTAACAAATATATACTTAATACACTGTATGGAAATAAAGAGAGATGGGGACCATATAAAAAAAATTGTGTTAACATACCTAGATTTAGTTAGTTAGTTTAGTATAAATACTCACTTGGATTTATTGTAAAATTTGGTTGATCATAATAATGCATTTTATATTTTAGAGGTTCTCTTTAAATAATATCGGATCAACCCCGATCACCCATTTCGACATTAACAGATTGCATACAATAGGATAGTGTAGAAAGCCAAAAAGTAATGGTAGTTTAGTGTATAAAACAACTGTTTTGTGTAAACTATTTTGTCTGCTAACCTATATTGTTGATTGATAACCTTAGTTTATGAACTGAGGTTTTCAAAAAGTTGGTATAGAAAATAGAAAAAAATGAGAGAGTATACAAAACTCTAATATACCCGGATTATATGTTGTAACCACTCCAATGCTAATACGATTGACGATTTCATCAGCTGATCAAATTCCTTTTTTTAGCAAAACTAAAAAAAAAATTATTTAAAAAGAGAGATAAAATAAAACAATTAGTACGTGACCCATAAGCAACTAATTAAGCTCCCATCTCAAACACAAACGCGACGTCACTTTGGAAACATAATAATGATATCTTCTGTGTAAAGCAATGATGACTCAGACACTAATTAATAATCAATGAATGATTTATACTCAGATCCTTTGTAATGATTGGCTGTAGACCCTTTCAAAAGAAGAGATAATAGTGATTAACTGATTATACTATAATTTTTTATAGCCTTGTTAACTTATAAACGAGACGGACCGAATTTTTGTGATATAAATGGGTGTGCCGAATTTTTGTACAAAAAATAATGTAAAGTGAAAAGAAATAACGAGAATGCCAAATTGTGATTTTAACAAACTTGGGTTCATGCCTGTTGTGCTGTGAGTCGTTGGAATAAATCTGATGGATAAGATGTGAACTTTCCAGAACCGAAAACGATTCTACCTTGTCCTAGTTTTAAGATTGCCAAGTGGTCGTGATAACAATTTCAATGACTAAGTTAGATTTCAGTTTTAATAATTTTTATTTACACTGGTCTAAAACCCAAGTGATATTCTTTTACATTCTCGACAAAAGCATTTGAAGTAACTTTGGTCTCTATCTATCGGATGAAAGCAACAAAAATATTCAATAACGATCAAATGTGGTATTATAGAGGGAGGAACTGTATAAAACCATCGGATAAAAAGTCAGTGTACCACCGGTAATAATAGAATTCTTACTCACATTTATTCTAAACTTTAGTCTTGGAAGCAGTAGTTGATTTGTAGTATTTTATGCCTAACTATTTTAAGTATGATTAAATTTCAAATATGCATTTCTAGAAACAAACTCAACGGTTACACTTTTAAGTGAAACTTCAGTTGTAACTAGAGTTGTAACTGAAACTTGTCCGTTGGTTCTCATACATCCATCCACTAACCTCACCAATATGATGTCGTATAGATAATATATGATTCTTAAGTTCTCACTTAGGGTACTCTTCTTACTTGATCACGAGTACATTCCTCCCATCTTTTCTCTTGATGTGCAATCTCACCATTTTCTACTTTCCGGCTTGAGTTGCATTTTTAGTTGCAACTCGACTTTTGTAACTTCTTATTGATTACTATCTTTTTGGTCTTCTGAGGTTTTTCCATAACTTCAAATACGTCGCCATAACCTGTATACTTAAAGGCACTTTAAAAATAATCAAATACCACATTATTACCCTTTTATTTTTAGACTATATACTCTGTAAGAGCAAGCAATATTGCTTCCTCAAAACCTCATTTTTCTTAAATTTCGAGAAATTTTACCAACGAAAAATGATTTTGTTTCACAGAAAAGAAATTATTAAAATGCTCGGATTTTTTATTAAGTAACCATGTTTATTTGAGAAAAATGATCAAAATCATTTGGTAATTTGAGAAAAATGATTTGGTAACCTCGGCGGAGCTCTACTAGGATTGTTGGAGCTCCGCTAAAGCTACGTCGACAACGGGTAGGCTGTGTTTGGTGACGGTGGTGGCTGGAGGTGATTGTGGTATGTGTTGGAGTGAGTTGTTGAGTAATTTATGTGAGAGTTGTAGTTTTTGAGAAGAAAAGTTTAGTGTTATAGTTTTTGACAATATAGTTTTGCTCATTGTACTTTATTCTTAGCCTCCTTATTTATTCATTTAATAATATAGAACAAAACCAAAATAAGTTTGAGCAGAATGTCTATTTTTTTAAAACTGTTCGAAAAGAAGACTAAATTTAAAAGAATTATTGTTATTAGGACTAAAAAATAATTTTTTCGTTGTTTCCTTGGGTAAGAGTATATGAGAGATATAGTTTCCTTGATATTCACGGTTCAAAAGTTGAAACCTAAAAACCAGCATAACAAACCTCTGTATCTCTGTCAATGAGTTCAGAGACCTCGACTAGCAGACCAGATCCCAATGGACGGAGTTCAAAGTGGGTACTCGATATCAGGTGAAACCAGGGTTCATGGATAACTTGGGATTTGAGGAACCGGGTTCGGAATTTCTAGAAAGGCGTAATATTTGTGAAAGTTTAGAGGTTACTAGAGACGGGATTTCCTTGAAGAAGAAAACTGAGTCTAGTAAGGAGAGTTTTGCCGATGACCATTCGGTTGAGAGTAGGTTAGCGAATTTGCAGTTGGGGGTCGAGGAAACGGAGTTGTCGGAAGAGGAGTTGAGAATTAATGACCAATTGCAAAAAGATGAGGTTCTTTATTATAAA
Source organism: Primula veris (assembly GCA_963682055.1). Taxonomy (NCBI): domain Eukaryota; kingdom Viridiplantae; phylum Streptophyta; class Magnoliopsida; order Ericales; family Primulaceae; genus Primula; species Primula veris. The sequence goes on along the minus strand of OY821749.1, from coordinate 19,248,943 downwards.
TTTAGTTGCAACTTTTAAAAACATTATGTTTTTTTTCTTTTGCTTATTAGATTGCAGTTTTTAAGCTTATCTTTTTTAGTTTTTTAGTTGTGCAATTGGTTTTCCTGTATTTAAGCTATGTTCCTATCATTTTTTTTAACTCTCTTTTTAGGCAGCTCATATATTATTTTCTACAGGAACCAAGCTTGGCCTTGGAGTATATTAATTGATATAGAAAATAAACTATTTCAATTTATGTATATGACAGAAGAAGTTGTGCTAAAACTATAATCGATGTGTTATGTGTGTTTTGGTGGCTTAGTGTACAGCAGCAGCCACTATAATTAGTTTAAGCTTGAGCTGTTTAAGTGCTTGTTTAGTTTTTTGCTTATAAGATTTTAAGTTCAGGTTTTTTTTATCCTTTTTTTAGTTTGTTATGTGCTTGGCTTTCTAGCTTTTGAGCTTAGTTAATTTGAATTTTGTCACCGAAATGAGCTATAGAAATCTAAAGTTGGACTGGACAAACTTTGTCCTCTGTATGAATAAAGCGACCAGCTTCATAGACAAAGAACAACAACTAAGTAAGCACCCAATAGATTTATTTGATCTGCTTAGTAAGGTTTCTTTAGAATGATCTGTATAAGTGCTTGCAGCTTGTTTTATTGCAACTTTTTAAAACAGCTTATTCGCTTCTTTTAATGCATAAATTAAAATCATATGCGATTTTTCTTGAAAAAACTATTTATTTGGATTTCCAGCTTTTAAGTAAATTATTTTGCTTATATGACCTGACTAAGCTAGAATAGCAACATACTTTTCCAGTGTCTGGAAATTATAAAAACAACCCCTTGAAAAGTGAAAACTGTCTTCTTTTATATTTGTTTACAAACTCAAACTTTGAACATATCTTCTTCTTTTTTATCAGCCTCAAGTAAACTAGATGGTTGTGCATATTCTGTAGGAAACAACCCTGGAATGTTAATTGAGCTAATAGCCTAAATTATTATAGATGTCATGTATGACTGTTTGGGGATTTAACAATGTCATTGTTCTCTTCATTAGTCTGATTATTTTTGTGATATAATCTAGAATTACTGAAAAGTAGCATTCTTATGTCTGTGTTAAATAATAAATTGTTTGATTCAATGTTTGATTTAATAAACCTTTCGGATACATGCATAGACCTTTGATATGGATGTATGAATTAGTTATGTCTTTTGATTTTTTAGAATAAATGTTCATAACTCAAAATCTTTGATGTTCTCTAGAGTTTAGTATAAATAGGTGCTCTACTTTCATTTGTAAGTACACCAAAATTTAGTTTGAGTTTGATATTATAAAAGTTCTTTCACTCTCTATATTTTGCGTTGTCATTTTATGTGAGTGAGTGGTCGTTTCGACCCAACAGTGGTATCAGAGCTTGAAAGATCGTAGCGGTCATGGAAGCCATGGAATTTGTATGCGAGAAGTTAATGTACTCGAATTACAAAAGATTGAGTACAATCATAAAGTCTTATCTCGAAGGATGTGATTTGTGGGACGTGATGGACGAAACACAAAAAGATGACCTAAGCAAAAAGGTCCGAGAAATTAAGGAGAATAGAGCATTTTTCATCTTAGAAAGATCCATACACCCAAAAATTTGGGAGGAGAGAAAATCAAAAGTCTCCGAGTGATGTTTGAAAAATGCTCAAGGTGGTCGTCTCAAACAAAAGAGACGTGACTTTACCCAAAGAGTATTGGGTGGAATGTTTTGAAAGACATGAGTTTTCTATGAAAGAGTGTGAAAATGAAGAAAGTGAGCAAAATTCGAATTTGTGCGAAAATGATGAAGGTAAAGAGGTGGATAGTAAAATTTGTGAAAATAAAGAAGATGGAAAAATGGTTGGTGAAGGCGAAAAGTCTATAAATGGGGAAGAAGATAAGCGAGATGATAATAAGTTAAAAAATACCGAATGTGAAGGAGATGCGCAAAATGCATCCAAGTTAAGTATGTTTTTACAAGAGTCGTATCAAAATGAGTTGAAAGAAAAAAGAGAAGAAACTTGTAAAAGTAATAACTTTTATGATAAAAGATTGTTTATTTTAAAGGATAAAGAGAATGATCAAGTTGAAAATATAGTTTTGTTTGATAAAAAATCAAACGAATATTGTGGAGAAAAAGTTTGGTCTAATGAGAAACTCAATTTAATGAATGAAATATTTGAGAATAAACTCCTATTTAAAAAAGAGGAGTTAAATTTTGAAAGAAATGCAAATTTAGAAATATATTTTCAAATAAAAAATGAGAGTGAAAAATATTATCTTTTTATGGAAAATGATGTCGAGATGAGTGTTTACAAGGTTAAATTTGATAATAACACTATATTGAGTTTTGAAAACAAACAAACGATAAATGAGGAAGAAAAACACTTTAGTTTAGAGAATTGGTGTTTCGACACCGGATGGATTGATATAGTTCAATATTTTGATATAAATGAGAATAAATTTGATAAATTTCAAAATGGAGTGAAAGTAAAATTTAGAGAAGTGAACGGAAAAAACAAAGTTATGAAGATTGTGAATTGTGAAAACTCGGTTAAATTAATGAAATGGTATGAAAAACGTTATACATCGGCCGAAATGTGCATGGAAAGTGTCGCTTTCGAAGGAAACACGATTGAAGCAAAGACACGTTACGAATTATGCTAAAAAGAAGGAAATTAAAGTGAAGTATGCAAAGTCACAAGATTAAGTGCTGGATATTTTTTACAAAAATCTCAAGTATGAAGACTTTCGAAGATTGAAAAGTTCACTCGGAGTTGCCAAACAAGTTTAAGGGAGAGTGTTGAAATAATAAATTGTTTGGTTCAATGTTTGATTTAATGAACCTTTTGGATACATGTATAGACCTTTGATATTGATGCATGAATTAGTTATGTCTTTTGATTTTCTAGAATAAATGTTCATAACTCAAGACCTTTAATGTTCTCTTGAGTTTAGTATAAATATGTGCTCTACTTTTATTTGTAAGTACACCAAAATTTAGTTTGAGTTTGATATTATAATAGTTATTTCCCTCTCTATATTTTGCGTTGTCATTTTATGTGATTGAGTGGTCGTTTCGACCCAATAGTCTGAGTATAACTTTATAAGGTTATTGGAATCTGACGTACTTTAACAATTGGATGAATAGGAGGTATTTGGAATATGACATATTGGCCAAGTAACTGTACTTGTACAACATGTTTAAAGAATCGAAACACAGAAGGCTAATCAATTCCCCAATTTTATATACTAAGCTAGTCTGGTTAGTAAAGTCGAGGTTTCTCATAATATAATTCCCTAGCCTAGCGTAGCATAGCTCTATTATTGCAAAAAAAAGAGGCACTGGGAGTGGAACTTTTCACATTATATTTTTGTTTCCAATACTTATTGTCCCTAGCATTTTATGTTAGTTAGAAACAAATGGATGTTTTTCGAGGTAGAGATCAATACTTTTTACGTGATGATAAGCTGTGATAACTATGTTAAAATTAATAATGCCACATACAGCCAATGTTTTTAAAAGCGAAAGCCCTTTTAATAGAGCTTGGCTAAAAGCTTAAGCTTTATCGGCGTAAAAATCGTGGAATTTTAGCTATTTCAACCTAAACTGAGCTTCAAATCGAGCCTTTTCAGCTTGGAAGCCAGCTTTTTGAAACACTACGTATAATACGAGGTTATACTAAAAACAGTTACTAGTTGAGTAGAAAAGTTCGAACTCTATAAGGAATACAGCGTGTTTGTAGCTTATGCTCAAGAATCTTTTACTCTCTCCCACTTTTGCTTATTAAACATTACTGTAAACTATTAAGTATTATTGGACTACGTGAGAAACCTGTTTCACCTTATTTTATGGACTTCACATCTGTGGATCTAGCAATTGTGGTGGTTCATTTGTCACTTGAGAGACTTATTGTAAACCTCGTTAGACCATAATTTTACTTACCGAACACCCATTTGTTACAAAACAGAAGTTATGCCCTAATGTAAGATTATGTGTAAGGGCCGGGTTAGAAAATCTAACACACCCTTCACTTTAATGTTTCATGATGGAACTTATTATCCTCTCTTGTTTCTATATGTTTATCAAAATTAGTTTCTTTTGTGCAGTTACTTGCTATGAAATCAATTTATGGGGACAATATATTTATCCTTGACAAACAAAAAGGTCTTCGTTCGTTCCAGGTATGGAGTGGATGCAACACGCAAACACAAATTTACTTATTAACTTTTCGTGCCATTTGACTGTTTGTAATGAATATTTTTTATTCTGTATTGATCTTTAACTGCAGATTCATATAAAATTTGAAGCTCCAGGAGAATTTAAAATATCAGCAAAATTATCCTCACATGGTGATCTTCAAGCGAAAGATACCAATTTATCCGATGAACTTCTTCATTCTTTTCAAGTTCGATACCTTCCACCAATAATTTAACATGTTTATTACCTAATTCTTACCCAAGCCATTTGCCTCCTATTTTCACCATATCAGTACAGTGGCATAATTCTGAAAGTATTTCAAAATTTTGCTCTATGCTTGATACAGTATGGGAAAAAAAAACGGGTCAAGAAGTTATACATTGTTGGGTCGATTGGCTACAAAATTGTTCTATTTCGTACTTGGGATTTGATAACGAAATAATACTTGGTCCGTATGGTGTGAAATATGATAGAGATTCCCGGGCTATATCGAGTAGTGTATCACCAGATGTTGATATTCCTTCGTTAAAGAGTAATGATGGTCAAAGAAATGAAAGCTTCTCCAAAAACATTCAAGAGTGCTGCATATGTTATAATGAATATCCAGGTATTAAACAATTCCCGAATATACACATTGTCGGACACATTACTTTTTATGTTAGTAAAACATGAAAATAGAATTGCGATGAATTTACCACAGTTGTCAAGGCCAGACAAATGTTTGTGCTATTCTAAATGCTATATTTTCTTCATTTACTTGTCTAAGTTAAATATGAAAAGTCCCATCCTCTTATGATCAAACCTTATACAGTACTTGGAAAGCCTACTAATATAGAGTACCAAAACCATGATATATTCTCTGGTTGAAATCTGTCTAGTTTTCAAGTGTGATTTTGAATTGGGCCTTGCACATGCTACGCCTCTCGGGATTTAGGGGGGGAAAGAAAGTAAGAAGAGAGTCACAATGAAAATCACTATACATGCCAAAGCCAGCAAATGGTTGTCTTAGGGATTGCTATCTTGCTTCTTTAGTCAAAAAGCTGGGATATTTTAAGTCTTAGAGGAAGGTTGGGGTCATCTAGCTTAAACCTTTTAGCTTCTTCAGGCCTTAAACCAGAATCAACTCACGTTTTAAGTTGGTCAACCAAATACATATCTACCAGCTTTTGAGCACACACAAAAACAACGAGTTTGAGAGTTGCAAGCAAACAACACCTAAGTTGTTTATTATTTTCCATTTCCTTTTCCATCTCAGGTTCCAACTTCATTTCATTGCCATGTCAGCATTTCTTCTGCTCAAGATGCATAAAAGCTTATTCAGACATGCACGTAAAAGAAGGAACACTAAGCAAACTTTTATGCCCCCAGACAACATGTGGTGGCATGATCCCACATGATTTGCTAAAGCGATTACTTGGTGATAAGGAATTTGAACGTTGTGATTCATTTATGCTACAAAAAACATTAGATTCGATGCCTGACGTGACATATTGTCTGAGATGTGAAACGGTCTGTTTAGAAGAAGAAGAAAAGCATGCTCAATGCACACTGTGTTTTTTCAGCTTTTGTACAAGTTATAACGAACGTCGACACCTTGGTATCTGAAATTCCTATCCGCTGTTCTAGATGCAGTTTTGCAGTAAGGTTCCAAGTGGAGTTGGAACTGCAGTTAGAACCAAGTGTATAAGGTTCCAAGTGAGGTTGGAACTGCAGTTGGAACCAAGTGTATTAATGGACAGAACTGTTTTAAAATTAAATGTACTTGGAAATAATTCACACGCACATTTAACAACGGAGTTCACCTAACTAGGCTACGTCTCCGGGGCACTTACCCAGATTATGATATTATAAAAAGCTTACAATATATGACTCAAGTCTTAATGAAAAACTTAGACTCCCTCTATATTTTTCTGCCTATCACTATATTGCTCATACTCTATAACTATCACTTATAAATCAATGGCATCCCACCATTGTTTTCTTTTTAAAGCTCACGTGTATTCTCTCTAGAAAATAAGTTCTTTATAATTTAGAACACACACCTTTACAAGCTTAAGTTACTAAGTATATAAACAAGTAAAAACAATCTTCTATCTTCAATATCTTTTGATTGCTTTTGACTTGGTTGATTAGCTTCAATCTCTCCAAGTATCACGAGATTCTTCAGCATGGATTGACTCTAATCATCTTTGATTAATACCTGTTTAGTAACACACTTGAAAGTAGGAGTTAATCTTTTCCTTTGAAAGGAAACATATAAAGATATGATCTCTTAAAGATAATATCTTTTCATAAACATATGAAACATTTAACTCCACATATCAATCAATCTTTAAACATATCTTTACTGAATATTATAAGGATCAAAAGATTGAAACAAGTGATAAGGACAAGCATAAGAATAGAGATATATATATTAAAAGGAAACATAACCTTATAAACTATTCTCTTTATATCTTTTATAAAACATCTTTCCTTAACACTTTGATATTCTCAATATACGCATATTAACCATGTTAAGATTATATGAGAATATATCCTACATACTTTAAAATGATTTAACATTAAACAAGTAGTAATGTAGAATAATGAAACAAGACAGAATTCTGCTTCGCAGTAGGTTGGAACTCGTGGTTGCAACTGAGGTTGCAACATTACTTGAAACCTGTCAACACAGGTTGTAACTTAGGTTGCAACTAGTACTTGAAACCTAATACTACTAACTTAGTAGGTTGTAACTGAGGTTGCAACTGGTACTTGGAACCTGTCAATCCTGTCTTAGTTCTTAATAACAGTTAGGATTTATTTAGTAAAACCAATAGACAATAAACAATATTTAGACCAGAAATCTGGTCCTAACAATCTCCCCCTTTGTCATTGGTTTTGACAAATCAATTAAGTTTATAAATCATCCCAACCACCTGCAAATTCAATATCAGTACAGTCTTTAAATAGTATATTAACAATACTAAAGAGTCATCTGTTTAAGCTCCCCCTGTATGTTAGAATTGCAGGCACTTCATACGCACAGAATTTATCCATTCATAAATTCAATTTAAAAGACATCAAAATGGAAATTGCAGAAATTTAAAGGCCAAAGACATGGCACAACAATGTCTTAGTACAGCAATTAAAAAAATAATTAAAACCAGCAGCATTGAGTCTTGAAATTGAAATAAACAAAACATAAACTTCAACATAAACTTCACTCCCCCTATTTGTCAGCAACCATTGGAATTAGTCACTTGGAATATCACACTGTGGGGGTCTTTCTCTTAGAGGATTCTGCCTGACTACTTCTTCATCTTCTGCATTGTCATCCTCACTGCTGATTGAAACACCATCACTATCATCATCATCCTCACTCTCAATAATATCCACCAGCAGCTTATTGATTTGATAATCATCAGCATCCAATTCAGCTCTCCTTTCTTGATTATAAGCCAGCTTCTGGAGTAAGTACCACTTTACTCCTTTCTTCTTGTCTGAGGGAGCAGTAGATGTCTCTTCTTCTTTTTCTTTGCCCTTTTCTCCAGATATGTCATTGACATGCCCTTCTTTGAGCAGTTTTGCAGAGATATAAATAGCAGAGGGACAATCTGAGATTGGTTCTGTGGCTGTGCTTATAGGCTTGGATCCAGTCATAGGTAGGATTTGAGCCATAATCACCCCAGTGATTAGACAAGGAAAGGGGAGCAAAATTGAGGATGAGGTATCAGCACTGAATTCTTTAATCAAATTAAAAACATGAGTACCAAAATCAATTGGCAAAGAGGACATGATCCTATAGAGAAATATGGCCATTTCCTTATTGACTTTGGATGGCTGCTTAGTGGGATTCCAATTGAACCTAGCTATTTTGTGCAGCACAGATGCACACAAGGTGAGGGATGAGGTTTTAATGGAGTGACCATCAAACCTATTGTTCTTGCCAGTTAGAATTAAAGCTAGTATTTCTAAGTCTGGTTCAACATTATCAACTTCAGTAGGACTAGGACAGCACAGATAATCATTGATCAACTTAGGGGTGAAATCCAGAGTCACACCCCTTAAAAACACTCTGCCATAGGCAGGATCATCCTTAACAAACACAGTATTACTTAGATTGGCATAGAATTCTTTAATTACAGCAGGGTAATAAGAATTAGGATAAGAAATAGTTCTATCTAGGCCAACAGCTGACAGCAGTTTCTCAATATGTACTTGAATATGTGGATAGCTAACTAGATTAAGTCTTCTTTCACTGTGAATCTCCCTACCAGTAAAAGACCTAAACCTTCTATACGAGGTCCTACTCCAAAACCTAGGATCAGTCTCATGAAACTTAGACTTATAAGTGAAAATAGTTGGAGTTGGATGATCCTCTACAGTTTTCCTAGCTCTTTTCTTAGTGCGCTTTTTCTGAGATGAGGAAGTCTCACTTACCTTAGCTTTTGATCCTGGACTTGTTGGAGATTTATTCATGAAATCTCTTAGAGTGCAATCATCATCAATGTTCAGGTTGGGGTTTTTAGAAGGGTTTGATGACATGGTTGCAACTGGGGTTAGAACCTTACTTAGAACCTTGCAGTGGGTTTCTACAGCAGGCCTAGGGTTTTACAGAGGTGAGAGAGAGAGAGTTATTCTGTAAAAAGTAATTGATTTTGGATAGTAAAAAGATATTGAATAAATAGCAATAAAGACCATATCTTTATGAAATTGGAAATAGATACATGCAAATCAATTAAGAGACAGATTTTGGCTTAAAAATAGGAAGTATTTTATCAACAGAATTTTGAAAAAATAAATCATACTATGATCACGAAAGAAACAGTTGGCATTAAGATAAATTCAGCCAATTAAACAGATAAACATTCCTTTTTCAAAACAGATTCATCCAAAATTTGAAAATTCAAAAATTGAAGCTATAAGGAAATTTGACTTGATTCAAGATAAAGAACACTTAAACAGATGTCTAACTTTTAGGAGAACAAAAGAAACCTAGCAATTTACTCACGAAAATATGTTTATCAAAGAATAACTCTAATAAAGATTAAATTTTAGGAGCTTAAATTGAGCAAATCCGTTTTTATTTCTACACAAAAACTAGTTTGATGACCTCAGAAAGGAAAGAGTATAAGTGATGTCAAAAAATAACAAGACTATGTCTTGGCAGTTATAGAATAGACTGAGGTTTCAACTGATGTTTCAACTGAGCTTGCAACCAGTATTTTTAACACGAGGTTTCAACTGATGTTGCAACTGAACTTCCAACCAACTATAGAGAGTGTGAGGTTTCAACTGATGTTGCAACTGGACTTGCAACCATCATATAAAATTGCACTTTGTGCTTGCAACTCTATTACCAGAGAGGTTTTTTAAGGACAAGTTACCTCACATCTGTTTTTGAGACACCAAAAAGCGGCTTTTTCAAGACAAAAACATCATAGCTCAAAATAAGACTTTAACCTTAGAAATAAAACTTATTAAAGGTACTCAATACGGACATATTTAGCAAAAGTATTCAATTAGATTGATAATGACATACCCCTATGTCACTTCTTAATGATTCAAACTTGTTTGTATCAAGGGGCTTTGTGAAAATATCTGCTAATTGTCTTTCAGTTGAAACATGCTCTAAAATTAAGCTCTTTTCTTCAACTAGTTCTCTAATAAAATGATGCCTTAGATCAATATGTTTGGTTCTGGAATGTTGAACTGGATTTTTAGCTAAATCTATAGCACTTTTGTTATCACAAAACAGAGTTAATATCTCTTGTTTAACATTATAATCAGTTAACATTTGTTTCATCCAAATAAGTTGAGTGCATCCACTTCCAGCTGCAACATATTCTGCCTCAGCAGTAGATAAAGATATGCAATTTTGCTTTTTACTGAACCAAGAAACAAGATTGTTTCCAAAATAAAAACAACCACCAGAAGTACTCTTTCTATCATCTATGTTTCCTGCCCAATCTGCATCACAGTAGCCACTAAGAAAATGGTTTGTATCTTTAGAGTACCATAGGCCTAGATGAGGTGTTCCTTTTACATACCTTAGAATTCTTTTGACAGCTAGAAGATGAGATTCTAAAGGATTTGCTTGATATCTGGCACAAACTCCTACACTTAAGCAAAGGTCTGGTCTACTAGCAGTTAAATATAGCAAACTTCCAATCATGGATCTATAAAGACTGGGACAAACACTTTTTCCTTTATCATTTTTAGACAGTTTAAGGGTAGTACTCATAGGGGTTCTCTTTTCTTTACTCTCACTTAGACCAAACTTCTTAACAAGATTGTCTGCATACTTGCTTTGACATAGAAAAATCCCTTTCTCATTCTGTTTAACTTGCAATCCTAGAAAGTAAGTCAATTCACCTCCACCACTCATTTCAAATTCATTTTTCATATCAGAAATGAATTCTTCTATCCTATTATTAGAAGATGAGCCAAACACAATGTCATCAACATATATTTGAGCAACAATTATATCCTTTGCAGTTTTCTTTGTAAACAGAGTTTTATCAACTCCCCCTCTTTTAAAACCTTTTTCAAGCAAAAACTTGGTTAATCTATCATACCAAGCTCTAGGAGCTTGCTTAAGACCATACAAGGCCTTTTTCAGCAAATAAACATGTTCAGGAAAGTTAGGATCTTCAAATCCCTTAGGTTGACTGACATAAACCTCTTCATTAATCACACCATTAAGAAAAGCACTCTTTATGTCAAGTTGAAACAATTTAAAATCATACAGACATGCAAGAGATAGTAGCATTCTAATGGATTCAATTCTAGCTACAGGAGCAAAGGTTTCATCAAAGTCAATTCCCTCAATTTGTGTATACCCTTGAGCTACCAACCTAGCTTTATTCCTGATAATCACTCCATCCTCATCACTTTTATTTCTAAAAATCCATTTAGTCCCTATAACATTTTTATTAGAAGGTCTGGGTACTAAATTCCATACATCATTTCTCTCAAATTGGGCCAATTCATCCTGCATAGCTAAAATCCATTCACTATCTTCTAGAGCTTCTTTTATATTCTTAGGTTCTAACTGAGAGATATAACAAGCAAAGTGAACAACATTATTTCTTTTACCTCTGGTTTTCATACCTGAAGTAACTTCTCCTATGACATTGTCCAGAGAATGATTTTTCTGAGTCCTTACATAGCGAGGCCTGCTAGTTGACTGAGCATGAGAACTTTCTTCTTCTTCTTCAGATTCAGCAGCATTTTGGGTTTCAACTGTGGTTCCAACCTCAGTTCCAACCTCAGTTGTAACCTCAGTTGCAACTGGACTTCCAACCACTCTGGGATTTCCAGTTTGTTGTGTTTCTTCTTTCTCTTTTTCTGTAGTCTCAGCCTGTTCATCATCACCTGTAATCTCATCAACAGTTTTTAGGTCATCAAATAACACATTATAAGATTCCATAACACAGTTTGTTCTTTGATTGAAGACTCTAAATGCTCTACTATTCTGAGCATAACCAAGAAAAATCCCTTTATCACTTTTAGAGTCAAATTTACCAAGATGCTCTCTATCTCTGAGAATATAGCAAACACATCCAAAAACTTGAAAATACTTTACATTGGGTTTTCTACCTTTCCAAATTTCATAAGCTGTCATGGAAGTACCTTTAGTAATATAAACTCTATTAACTATATGACAGGCAGTATTAACAGCTTCAGCCCAAAATCTATTGGCAAGTTTCTTAGAGTTAAGCATTACTCTAGCCATTTCCTGAATGGTTCTATTTTTCCTTTCAACTATGTCATTTTGCTGAGGAGTCTTAGGAGCAGAGAACTCATGACATATTCCTAAGGAGTTGCAGAATTCTTTAAACCTGATATTTTCAAATTCAGTTCCATGATCACTTCTAATCCTAGCAATATTACCACTAGTGGAACCTTTTTCAACTTGCAGTTTTAAACACAGAGTTTTGAATAGTTCAAAAGTTTCAGACTTATCCTTTAAGAACACTACCCAAGAGTATCTAGAGAAATCATCTACAACTACTAGAATGTACTTCTTACCACCTATACTAGCAGTTTGCATAGGACCCATCAAGTCAATGTGAAGAAGTTCTAAGACTCTCTTAGTGTAAATTAGACTAGTACTTTTGTGAATACTTTTGGTTTGTTTGCCTATAGCACAATCACCACAGACACTTTGAGTTTTAGCACTAAGTTTAGGAATTCCTCTTATCAATTCCTTTTTAACAAGCTTATCTAAAGTTTTGTAATTCACATGCCCAAGCCTTTTATGCCAAATATCTACATTATTAGTAATGGCTTGATTACACCTACTTTGAGGCACTTCTTTTTCAGCTTTTTCAAACACATAGCAACTGTTGGTTGATCTAACTCCAGTCATGATTAAATCATTGTTAAGATTAGTAATTAGACACCTTTCTTTGTCAAATTTAACAGTCATTTCATTATCACAAAGTTGACTGATACTAATAAGATTAGCTTTTAGACCATCTACAAGAAAAACATCCTCAATATCAGGCATTCCAGGTTTGTTTAAGGTACCTGTACCAATAATTTTACCTGTATCTCCACCTCCAAACACAACAGTGTTACCTGTAAGAATGGTGACATTTTTTAGGAGGCTTGCAGTACCTGTCATATGCTTAGAGCATCCACTGTCAAAATACCAATCATTAGAAGTAACAGCATTCAAAGAGTTAATAACAGCTTTGTTGTTAGCAACTAAAGTTGCTTTTTCTTTAACTTTCCAAACCCATTTCAAATTTTTATTGACAGAAGCCAACCAGGTTTTCTGGGAAATATACTTTATGTTTCTTTTTAAATAACACTGGATTTCAGAATGACCAGGTTTTTTACAGAAATTGCACAACTTCAACCTAAAGTTATTCAGTTTGTTCATGGTTGCAACTTTGGTTGTAACTGAGCTTCCAACCTTCTTTACATAAACCTGAGTTTTATTCCTGGTTGCAACTCTGGTTGCAACTGAGCTTCTAACCTTGTGATCAAAATCATGAGTTTTAGCTTTAGCAACAGCTTCAATAAAAGTAGTTTTTCCTGTACTCTTACCACCATAGTAACCTAGACCACTGATATCTTTGGATCCTCTAGAATATGACAGCATGTCATCTAATTTATCTGAAGCAGAAACATTCAGCAATTTTATTATCTTTTTAGTTTCAGTAAGTTCAGCCAGTTGTAATTTAAGTTTCTCAGTAAGATTTTTAACCTCATCCTTTAGATCAACATTTAGCTTGCTTATGATCAAGGATTGTTTACTCAGACATTTATACTTTTCATACAGAACAAGGTATTGCTTAGTAATGTTTTCATCAGAAGGTTCTTCCTCATCACTGCTATATGTTTCACAGGCAGTTGTAACTGGGGTTAAAACCTGCTCACAGTCACTTTCATAAGTAGGTTCTTTTTCAGTGATTATTCCCATGAAATTAACAAAATTTAAACCATCCTCTTCATCACTGTTACTCTCAGAATCACTATCACTATGAGTGGTTATATAAGCATTTTTGTTTCTTTTTAAAGTGTTTGCACACTCAGCCTGAATATGACCAAAACCTCTACATTCTCTACACTGAATCTCTTTAGATTTGTATTCTTTGTTATCCTTTTCTTTGGAATTCCACTTTCCTGTAGAGTTATTATTGAACCTAGACTCTGTCTTAAACTGGTTATCCTTTTTCTGAAAGTTTTTAGATGAACCAGTATCATCCTCCTTTTTCTTATAAAACTTCTTGTACACCTTTTTTGCAAAGAAAGCTAGTTGTTCTTCATCACTCATTTTATCACAGGCATTAGATTCAGATTTCTTAGCTTGAAATGCTATTCCCTTTTCTGGTCTTTTATGTTTGAAGAATTTCAGTTCATGTGTACTTAAATTTCCTATGAGTTCTTCAAGTTTAAGATTATCTAAGTCAGTTGATTCTTCAATAGCTGTGACCTTAATTTCAAACCTTTCTGGGAGTGACCTAAGAGTTTTCTTAACAAGTTTAGCATCACTGTATTTTTCACCTAATGTTCCAGCTTGATGAGCAATGTGGCAGATTCTACCATTAAATTGTTCAATGTTTTCATCTTCCTCCATTCTTAAGTTCTCAAATTGGGTAGTTAACTGTTGAAGTTTGAAAGCTTTTACTTTAGTGGTTCCTTCAAAAGTAACTTGCAAAATATCCCATGCTTCTTTAGCTGTTTCACAATGAGAGATATACCTGAATACGCTGAGAGTTACACCAGCAAAAATCAAGTTTATGGCTGTTGAGTTGGCACTTGATTTTCTGTCTTCTTCAACAGACCATCTGTCTTCAGGTAAGAGAATCAGTTCTCCTTCATTATCCATGGTAGTTGGAGCCTCCCATCCATACATAACAGTCTTCCATGCATGTTCATTCTGCTGTTTGATGAAAGACCTCATTCTAATTTTCCATACTCCATAGTTTACTCCTCCTTCAAGCAATGGAGGTTTGTTGAAGGCGTTTCCTTCCCTCATTAAGTCCATTGTTACTAGAACACAGGATCCACACTAAGTAAGATCTAGTGTGAAGCTCTGATACCAATTGAAATTCCTATCCGCTGTTCTAGATGCAGTTTTGCAGTAAGGTTCCAAGTGGAGTTGGAACTGCAGTTAGAACCAAGTGTATAAGGTTCCAAGTGAGGTTGGAACTGCAGTTGGAACCAAGTGTATTAATGGACAGAACTGTTTTAAAATTAAATGTACTTGGAAATAATTCACACGCACATTTAACAACGGAGTTCACCTAACTAGGCTACGTCTCCGGGGCACTTACCCAGATTATGATATTATAAAAAGCTTACAATATATGACTCAAGTCTTAATGAAAAACTTAGACTCCCTCTATGTTTTTCTGCCTATCACTATATTGCTCCTACTCTATAACTATCACTTATAAATCAATGGCATCCCACCATTGTTTTCTTTTTAAAGCTCACGTGTATTCTCTCTAGAAAATAAGTTCTTTATAATTTAGAACACACACCTTTACAAACTTAAGTTACTAAGTATATAAACAAGTAAAAACAATCTTCTATCTTCAATATCTTTTGATTGCTTTTGACTTGGTTGATTAGCTTCAATCTCTCCAAGTATCACGAGATTCTTCAGCATGGATTGACTCTAATCATCTTTGATTAATACCTGTTTAGTAACACATTTGAAAGTAGGAGTTAATCTTTTCCTTTGAAAGGAAACATATAAAGATATGATCTCTTAAAGATAATATCTTTTCATAAACATATGAAACATTTAACTCCACATATCAATCAATCTTTAAACATATCTTTACTGAATATTATAAGGATCAAAAGATTGAAACAAGTGATAAGGACAAGCATAAGAATAGAGATATATATATTAAAAGGAAACATAACCTTATAAACTATTCTCTTTATATCTTTTATAAAACATCTTTCCTTAACACTTTGATATTCTCAATATACGCATATTAACCATGTTAAGATTATATGAGAATATATCCTACATACTTTAAAATGATTTAACATTAAACAAGTAGTAATGTAGAATAATGAAACAAGACAGAATTCTGCTTCGCAGTAGGTTGGAACTCGTGGTTGCAACTGAGGTTGCAACATTACTTGAAACCTGTCAACACAGGTTGTAACTTAGGTTGCAACTAGTACTTGAAACCTAATACTACTAACTTAGTAGGTTGTAACTGAGGTTGCAACTGGTACTTGGAACCTGTCAATCCTGTCTTAGTTCTTAATAACAGTTAGGATTTATTTAGTAAAAACCAATAGACAATAAACAATATTTAGACCAGAAATCTGGTCCTAACAGTATCACTTGTATTAGAGTGGAAGAGAAGCTTCTGGATTTGTAAGTAAGTTCTCATCTTTAGGAATAATTACCACTGACTGGCATATTTTGGAGTTCTTGTTTCCCATTTAGTACTCGTATTACTTTTGATTGGCATGTACTTCAATGAACATATTTTCAGTTGGCATCGTATTCAATAAACTAATTTATTTTTTTCTTGCATGCACTTAAGGAACCGATATTTATTTGACATGCTGTTCAGTATAAACTGATTTCAATTTTGATGAGCATATACTTCATGAAATTGATTTTGAATATTAATACTGAAAAGCATAAAGTAGGATATAATAACTGGATTTCCTCAAGAAAGGGTGGCTGCTTGACTAAAGAGAAAGAGGGTTTTATACGTTTAATACACCAAACTATCTGTTTTTAACGATTTGGGTACCCACCTTTCAAAATTTTCAATTTGGGTACCACACTATAATAGAAGGAAGTACAAATAACTATCATGTAGGATATGATATTCTCAGTTGACTACTGGATTACTTTTGTTTTTATGACGAGTATCATATATCTATAAGATATACAGGTTTGTTCATGTTTTGTTGACATTGACCATAATGAACTGTTAATAGTCCCTTTTTTCTCTTTTTCTTGTTTGTAGAAGAGACTACATCTTTCCCAGATGAGCGATGAACATGAACGTAGGTTCTGAAAGACTACATCTTTCAGAACCTTCAAGATGTGAAGCGGTGCCCGTCTTGTGGAATGGGTTTCTCGAGAATAGATGGCTGCAACAAGATGGAATGCAGGAACTGTGGAACTTTTTTTTTGCTATCTGTATAATGAGGTGATCAGCGGATATGACCACTTCGGGTATGTTTTTTTATGAAATACAGCGTGGGAAGTATTCCTTGTGCTTTTATCTAGCTTTATCTTTGTCCCTGTTGTTATATTTGTCTCAGTTTGGTTTTATAACTAGTTCATCTGGCAAAGATTACTGACAATATTAAATTTCTTAACTTGCCATATATTGAAGTTTAACCACCACATATCGAGGTATTTTTGTCATCAAAGATTCAGAAAGTGTCCATTGATTGATTCTCCCTATTCTTGACTTTCGTACATTTCAACAAGAGACAGTCTTTATTGGACTGCTTTCTAAACATTTGATAAAGTTTAAGAAAGATCGAGTCGAATGAAGTTAGAGAGATCAGAAATAGACTTACAGTCAATTTATAAAGACTATGTATCTAACTAGATTGCAATGGATACTATCGACCCTACTGCAACCAGAGTTTGATTTTCCTAGCATGAGTTTTTTATCGCAGTTTTCTCAAAAGGATAATTTTTCGGTGGTTTTAAGCTTCCCCTTGGTCTTTTTTCAGTACACGTTTGGGCATTCTTTTGGTTTTGATAGTTATTGGCTAGTTACGTTTTTTATTATTCATAACCCTCACTTTGGAGGCGCGAAGGATCGAACAACGGTGTATACAGAGACTATAATTACATGGGCAACCCACTTGCTTGCTAGCTCATTGAGTTGACACATGAGGTCTCAGCCGTTGATAGAATTATCGATCAATTGCTGAAATGAATCCCAACAAAAATCACACATTGTAGCCCAAAATTGCTCTAGACGGTTGAGATAATGTGTGCCAACTTAAGTGTTGAAGTTTGTGGCTATTGATCATATCCCATGGGTATACACATATTAATGGGTGGAGGTTAGTGGTTGATAAGGTTTGGTGTCACAACGCTGCAATTAACTAATTGTTTTTTATATAGGAAAATCATTAAATAATTGAGAAATAGTGTTTTTGCAACCCCAGAAAAAAAAAATTGTAACTAGCAAACCCACAAAAAAACTTCTGGTGCCACTGCATATATTTATAACAAACACCACAACCATAACGACGTTGCTGGTTAATTTTGGTTACCATGCAGCATTGAAAGTCTTTTTCTTCCAAATAATTTAGAAATATGAGGCATGTCACTGTTTAATGCAAAGGTTCAGTTTTGTGTCATAATATTTTTTCTTGGGTACTATTCATGCGTGATTATAGAATGACACTTCTTTTTTTTCTTGGTTTAGGAAAAGGAAATGTAAACTTTTCCCTGGAATTGGATTATAGGAACAACATGGGAGCAGGACTTACTGCACTTCTATTGGTATGTATAGTTTTCTAAGGACTTATTTGTTTGCTTCTTTTAAACAAATAAGCTGGATACTCTAGGTTTTGGAAAAGCTTGGTGCATCCAGCAAAAAGCTTCTAGCCTTTTCTGGCAAATCCAAAATTGCTTGCCAAAGAGCAAAACACTTGAGTTTAAAGCTGCAACCAAACAAGGCTAGTTAAAAATTACGCTCTGTAGATTCGTCTTACTAAACATGGAATGGCTTGTATTATCCAGGAAATGTTTCCTACATTAGTCGAGTAAATTGGATGTTTCTTACATTTTGAGCCACTATTCAGTGGGACTTTTTTTTGTTCCTGATGATACATAAGCTGCAAAGAATTTAACAAGTTGTGTGTTGCATTTTCAGATGAGGAACAATAATCACATTTTCTGCCAGAGGTTGCCAAAATTATTACTGCTATTTTATGTCGAAAACTAGTGAAGCGGCTCTCAACATATTGGTCCCAAGGTTGCAAACAACATACATTGCGATGCTTCATTTGTTTTCTTTGTTTATTTCACATATTTTTCAAAGGTTATACTTGTTTTATTTTTCCCATTTCGAAAACAGTCTAGCCAAGTCATAATATAGACGTGACCAGATCTCGATACAAATGTCATATAGTAACTAGCATGATTTCGAACAGATTGTGCCTTCAACTTCAACTATCAAGATTTAATAGTTTTATGTCTAAACTGACGAGGGAATATCTGTATCTCCCTCCTTTTCGAGATACACACGTCGGATACACATGTCCACCTCGGAACTTTCTGTATGTCCACCTGGCTAAGACAACCACAACTATCTTGGAAGAGAACATCATCACATCCCGGGTTAGATGCGTACCCCGTGTGTAATTAATGTAGGGTTAGATAGGGTAGTTGAACTCTAATCCACTTGGCGGCAAGAGTCAACGTGTTTGGCGCCATAACTCCGCGCGGCACGCTGACCCCGCCAGTAAAGGGAAGTCACGTGTCCCTGACACCGTCTGTGACCCGAATTATGCGCTCCACCGTCAGATGAAAAGTGACTTTAACCTAGATCTAATGGATTTTAGTAAACCCAAACACTATAAATACAGCGTTGATGACACTGAAAAATAGGTTGGTTCTTCACAACAAGAAAAGAGAAACGGCATTAAAGACAAAAGAGCACCTCTCTCTAAAGGTTCGACGTAGATTAAGTCAAATACCTATATACCTTAATCTGGGGTAGATAACTAAATAGTATATATACTTTGTATTGCCAATATTAAACGATTGTAATTTATAACCTTATCATACATTAATAAAATACCCGCTTTCACCTATAATCGGTCTTTCTTTATCCTCATAATCGCCTAAATCATATATATATATATATATCTTTTGAGCTTGTGTGTGTTCTAGACTATTAAACTAATAAGTCCAGTGTACGAAAAAAAAATATGCTAGCCATAAACTACAATGTTTTGCAATTTTGTCGTTGAACAACATGAATTGGACTAATAGTAGTCTAGACTCTAGTTCTAGTACAATCCATCATGATTGGTAACGGACTGTGCATTGTGACACGACGTGGCAAGAAAATGCATGCATTAAAATTATACAATCCTCAACAACTTTATGTCATGGGTAATATTTATAAAAAAAATTATATAACAAAGTAATGGGTTTATGATCAAAAATTTGTGAGTTAAAACATTTGTGACGAGAGAATATTTGTATATATGTTATTTTGTTGGTATAAGTTATTAACTTACAAAATACTAATATTTATTTTCTACTGGAAGACACTATGAATTTTTTACGGAATGACTTTCGGCCCAATAACAAAAAAATATATAATTAACATTTTACCCATAACGAACTAGAATTCGAAACCCATAAGGAACCGAAAAACCCAAAAAAAACTGAAACCATTTAAATCATTTTATTTATTTTACTTGAAAAATAAATAAATTTTCCCAGTCATACCAAATGTATAAATTGTTATGATCCGATCCATTCTTTAGGTCAAATAAAGCAAAAAAAAAAAAAAAAAACAGCAGTGACCTAACACGTCAAAACACTCTTCCAGAGCAATCACGCTCGCGAGAACCATAAGTTCAAATATACACGAGTTAGTTAACAACTTCAATTGATGCTCGACCGCTCATTATCCCACTGTGTGTTGAATTGTAGTGACTCCATAGGCTATGATGCTCAATTGAGGCCATGTATGCATATATGAATATTTTCCATTTGCATTATGTATCCCGTTAAAACGTTTTTCGTACACAATTGGCCAGCCCTCTATCGATACTTCCTTGTGTTCTAAAAATAAGTAAAATTAAATTAACTACTAATCTACTAAGTAAAATTAAATTAAATTAAAACTAAACGCTTTTCACTTATACATGATTGTAAACTATATGATCGGAGATGTATATATTCAGCTTCGATCTCGTTAGGTCTTGTGTTTTCAGCTTCGATCTCGTTAGGTCTTGTGTTTTTTTCCAAAAACACCAAAAACGATTACTCACTCCATACCATATTTTTCTTGTTCGATGGCGTTTTTTTTTTTTAAGTTGTTCATATAAGAAATACTGCTAGAGTACATTTCAATTATGCTACAGAGGTTGAGACCTGAGTCTTTCATGAGACTTTTAGGTGGTCAAATAGTTTATTGATGTTTGATGATAGATTTTGTTGGAAGAATTACGGTTAGAGAGCTAGTTCTGTTTGTTAAGATGGAAAAGCGCGGACACAGTTACATCCTGATAGAATATTATAGACAGTGATGAATAATTATGATTTATGCTATAGATGTTTATCTTTATGAGTCTAACGGTTGATCAACCCCTACTCTCCGAGATATTTTGTTAGATAGATCCTGGTTGAAATAGTTTGACCTGATGGCGTCATTTTATTAAGTAAAGTAGTTTATACATGATAAAAATTAGATTGTTTGTTATATTTATTACCCGGTCGAGGATTTGATAAATGTTTATAGGTCTGAGCATCGTATCTTACTGACTTGGACCGTTTAAGTATGTTTTTTCATTGTTATCTAGTTTAGGTCCCAATTCATTGTATGTTATGTTTTCATTGTGCATTATGGAATGCATTATTTTCATAACAAAAATGCCAAAATAGGAAATTGGAAAAAAAAAGTTTTATCAAAGTTATCACTCATCAGGCAACTCAGAGACACAATTATTTTTCCATCTATTTAATATTTATGCACGTATTTATACCCTACTATTTTTCTTGCAAGAAAATATTTGTACACCTCGTGTCATGAGAAGAGGCAGCAGCAGCAGAAGAGGAGGAGAGGGAGTAAATCAACAGCATCATTCCTCACTCTCTCTCTACAATCACAATCAACAAAACCCACTTCTATCTCAACCCAATAATAACCCAATTCAATTCCAACCCATTAACCCTTCCACCCAATCAGGTCCCTCGACCAGTAAACCCGGCCCGACTCGACGTAATTCGAACCGGGATAATCGTAATCTGGTCAAAACCCGGTTTGTCAAAGTGGGTTTTGTTAAAGAAGGTGAAAATTTGGGAAATATGGAACTGGGTAGCTCTGGTTTTGTCGAAAGAGACGATCTTTGTGGAAATATAGAGGAAACTGGAGATGGGTTTTTGTTAAACGAAAAAATTGATGAGAAAAAATTAATTGGTAGTTCCGAGTTTGTCGAAAGAGACCATGTTTGTGGAAATAAAGAGGAAACCGGAGATGGGTTTTTGTCAAACGAGTTAATTGGTGAGAAAATTGAGGAGAATTTTGACGATACGATAGAGAGTAGGTTAGTGGAGTTGCAGTTGAGTGTCGAAGGGCCGGAGTTGTCGGAAGAGGTTTTACGAATTAATGACCAATTGCAAGAAGATGAGGTTTTTTTTTCTTTTTCTTTTTCTTTTCTTTATATCTAGTTGCAAGTATTAGATACATTTTGTTTGGATTGTAGTTACAGGGAAACTTGTTTGCTTTTCCCGTTTGCTGTTATTTCACGCGTGAATTTTAGGATTTTCTCATTTTTTTCGCTTTTCATGTTTTGCGTTTCCTGTTTGCTGTTATTTTACGCTTGAATTTTGGAATTTTATTTTTTCATGTTTTGCGTTTCTCGTTTAGTGTTATTTTAGGCATGAATTCTTAAGCTTATCTTTTAGTTGGGCATTGTTGAAGATGGGGAAAACAGGGGAAATAAGGAACTGGGTAGTTCTAATTTTGTCGAAAGAGACGATCTTTGTGGAGATAAAGAGGAAACTGGAGATGGGTCTTTTTCAAACGAGTTAATAGGTGAGAAAATTTTAATTGGTGAGAAAAATGAGGAGAACTTTGAGGATAACGATATTGAGAGTAGGTTAGTGGAGTTGGATTTGAGTGTCGAAGGGCCGGATTTATCCGAAGAGGTTTCCAGAATTAATGACCAATTGCAAGAAGATGAGGTTTTTCTTTTTGTTTAGTTGGGACTTTTAAATACATTTTGTTTCGATTATAGTCACGAGGAAACACTTTTCCCTCTTCAAAGATGAGGTGTTAGATTTTTTTTCATTTTTTTCGCATTTCATGTTTTTACGTTTCCCGTTTGTTGTTATTTCACGCGGGAATTTTTTCATTTTTTTCACATTTCATGCTCTGCGTTTCTTGTTTGCTGTTATTTCACTCATGAATTTTAGATTTTTTTCATTTTTTTCGCATTTTATGTTTTGCGTTTCTCGTTTGCTGTTATTTCACGCATTATTTTTTTTTTTTCATTTTGTTCACGTTTCTTGTTTGCTGTTATTTCAAACGTGAATTTCACATTTTGTTCACTTTACATGTTTCCGTTTCCCGGAAACTATGGTTTGGACTTTTTTGCTTATTAGATTGCAAATTTTACGCTTATCTTTTTAGTTCTGCAATTGGATTTCCTGTATTAAATGTTGCTATAATTTATTTATTTTACTCTTTTTTCCTGACCTAAGAAATCAGTTGCAATGCTCTAGCTGGATTGAACCTATTTTTATTGTCTCTGAAATAGTTACTAGCTTATGTGTTTAATAGCTGCAACCAATTAAGCAACACATAAAATGTGTTCAACTTAAAGGTAATTCATCTGTTATTTTCTACAAGAAACAAGCTTGACCTTGAAGTGTATTAATTGATATAGCAAATAGATTATTTGAATTTATGTATTATGACAGATGAAGTTGTGCTAAAATTATAATAGACGTGTTCTGTGTGTGTTTAAGTGCTTGTTTAGTTTTTTTGCTTATAAGATTTTAAGTTCAGGTTATCTGATCCTTTTTTTAGTTTGTTGCGTGTTTGGCTTTCTAGCTTTTGTGCTTAGTTCATTTTTGCTTTTGTGACCTAAATAAGCTGTAGAATTTTGAAGTTGAACTGGCCAAACTTTTTCCTGTGTATGATTATGAATAAAGGTTCCAGCTTCATTGCCTAATGAACAGCTTCCAAGTAAGCACCCAACAATTTATTTGATCAGCTTAGTGAGTTTTTTTTTGCTAATAAATACTAGAAGTTTTTTAGATTGATGAAATTTTGTTAGGCTCGATTAGACATAATGAGCTAAATTAGTTGCTTGAACTGCAGAAATACATCCTGGTTTTTTTCTTTAAATAGAATACAGAAAGTAGATTATTTGATTTGTTTTAGGACAAATGTGTTGTGCTAATATTATAACAGATGTGTGCTATGTATGTGTGCTTTGAGTTTAGCAGCCTCTGTAATCGCTTCATTGGTTTTTCTTTTTGGTGGAAGACCAGTTTATGCCTGAATAATTGGAAATAACACAGTTCAAATACCGGCTATTATTTGTATTTCTGTACTCCAATAATGTTCCTGCAATTGAAATTCGAAACACAGTTTATGCCTGTTTAAGATAGGCCGTTCAATTGTCACTCGAAAGGACTTAACCTCGTTAGACTTTTTTTGATATCGAATGCTCATTTGTTATGAAATTGAAGATGGCGACTAAAGTGTATGATGGAGTTAGGCGTAATGAGTGTGGGTAAAAGATGTAACTAAATATTTATGTTGCATGATGGAATTTTCCTCCTCCCTCATCTCTGTATGTTTATTAGTAGTTTCTTTTGTGTGCAGTTACTTGCCATGGAATCAATTTATGGGGAGAATGTATTTATCCTTGACAAACAAAGAGGGCTACGTTCTTTTCAGGTAAGTATTGAATGCAAAAAAAAGCTAATTTATGCAAACATAAAAAGTTAGCAACCTTTCATGCAACTTTACTGTTCATAAAGAATTTTCTAATTTTATGTTGATGTTTATCTGCAGATTCATATACATCTTGAAGCTCCTGAAGAATTTAAGATCTCAGCAAAATTTTCCTCTCCTGGTGATCGTCAAGCCAAAGCTACCAATTCACCGGATGAACTTCTTTATTCTTTTCAAATTCAATACCTTCCACCAATAATTTTGACATGTTTATTACCTAAATCTTACCCAAGCCATCTGCAACCTAATTTTACCATATCAGTACAGTGGCTTAATTCGGAAAAGATTTCGAAAATGTGCTCTATGCTTGATTCAATATGGGTAGAACAGACGGGTCAAGAGGTTATATACCATTGGGTGGACTGGCTACTAAATTCTTCACTTTCGTATTTGGGATTTGATAATGAGATTGTTCTCGGTCCTTATGGTCTGAGAAATGATAGAGATACACGTGCTATATCGGGTAGTGTGTTACCAGATGTTGATATTCCTTTGTTAAAGAGTTATAATGATGAACAACGACATGAAAGCTTCTGCAAAAACTTTCAAGAGTGC
This sequence comes from Primula veris, assembly GCA_963682055.1. Taxonomy (NCBI): domain Eukaryota; kingdom Viridiplantae; phylum Streptophyta; class Magnoliopsida; order Ericales; family Primulaceae; genus Primula; species Primula veris. Next base: position 19,224,013 of record OY821749.1, on the reverse strand, counting down.
TGCATATGTTATAGCGAATATCCGGGTAATAAGCAACTTTCAACTGTATATATCATTTTATAGAAATTTTAGGAAGTTATCTTAGTAGAATTATTGTGAAGCAATGTAACTCAAGTTTGCAGTCCATGAACCTTTTGGGCATAGTAGTGGTATCCATGATTAAGCTTCGGTCCCACCGTGGAAAGGTATATTGATTCATTTTTTTTGGTAATAAGTACATTGGAGCCGTACCTTCGTACACACTTATATACATTCATCAATATTTTTTGCATCCTCTTTTTTAGTAGTTTGATGTGTAGTTTGTAAGGACTTGCTTGTTCTGTGTTGCTAAGTTTATGGGACATAAGAAAGTAAAAAGAGAATTACAATGAATCATACCACAGTTATTAAGTACATATATAATATGTACTAATTGAAAGGTGATTTTTTTATTTCTTAATGTTGTCTAAGTTTCATATGGAAGTCTTCTCATAATGATCAGATTTTAATGTGGAAGGTCTACTCTTATAAGTACCATAATTATACTACTTTAATTCAAATTTATCTTTTTTGTTACGTGTGATTTTGAAAATGAGCCTGCTTTGCCTGCTATGGGTCATTTTGATGCAGCTTTAAGCTAAAAAGCTGCATCGTTTAACATTTCAATAACCCCGGGTCTTGGTATGTTTTTAAGCTGCATGGACACATTCGGTAAAACCCGCAATTCAAGCTAACTTATGCCTAAAGTTTTTTAGGGGGGAAACAAAATATAAAGATAATTACAAAGATAATTACCATAGTTGCTAAAGTTTGACAAACGTTTGTAGTTGGACTAGCCTAAATAAGACTTTATTTACTTGTTTAAGTTGTTTCTTTTCCCCCTACCAGGTTCAGACTTCATTAGATTGCCTTGTCAGCATTTCTTTTGCTTGAAGTGCATGAAAACTTACTCCAACATGCATGTGAAGGAAGGGACACTAAGCCAACTTTTATGTCCCCAGACAAAATGTGGCGGCATGGTCCCACCTGGTTTGCTAAAGCGATTACTTGGGGATGACGACTTTGAACGGTGGGAATCTCTTATGTTACAGAAAACACTAGACTCTATGTCCGACGTTATATATTGTCCGAGATGTGAAATGGCTTGTATAGAAGACGAGGATAATCATGCTCAGTGTGCAAAGTGTTTTTTCAGCTTTTGTACACTCTGTAGGGAGCGTCGCCATGTAGGTGTCACTTGTATGACCCCAGAAATGAAACTAAAAATGTTGCAAGTAAGTATTGGTGATATTTACGCATACATGTATATACATTGTATACATACATATATATATATGTATGTTGAAGGGTTGAATTGTTTAGTATACTGATCTATCGTCTATCTGATATTAACAATTTGATACCAAGCGTATCTCCTTTCTTAATTTTATACATGACCTACCATTTTTTATCCAATTAGTTTTACTGGTCCAATTAGATGAATGGAAGCTATTCCATATGCTTCGTATGTGTATTGTTGAAGGGTACTTTGAAGTTTGATCATTATTTTTTATGTCCAGTTTCAACCATAGATTTAATCTAACGTGGGCGTAGTAAAAATGTTAAAACCATTGGATTGAGTGAGGTGGCAAAGTAAAATCTTATTTCTGTAAGGCCATGTTTGTTTGCAGTATAAGAGGTGGTATAGTATTATTAGTACCGCGAGACCCATGTTATAACTTGTTTGTTTACACAAATTGCATTTGGTATTATATAAGGGATAGTACTAATTATACTATAGTTTATGCTAATAAGGGGGTATAACTAATACCACCTATATGGTGGGTATTATCTATCCCATTAATAGTGCCTAGTTATAAACTATACCCTCTTATACTATCCTGCAAACAAGCATGGCCTAAAGGTATTTCAGTAAAAGCATTTTTTCTATCCAACTTCTGTCAAACAACCGGACAGAACTAACCGAGTTATGATAAAACAAGTCAATCAGGTACTAAACTAAGAAAACGGATACGTTTGCGACCAAATTATTAAAAGCAGATAGGTTACTATACTAAACACCGGTTAAACTTAAATTAATTGTCTCTGTGTGTTATATTAGTTAATGGTAGTTTAGTGACCTAGTCTTTGCATTTAGGCTATATATGCCTAATTCCTCTCATTTAAAACAACCTAATCTTGCTTATATCTATATTAACTTTCTCTGCTCTATTAATCTTGTTTGCTTTGTAGTATTAGTAAATCTGAAAGTGGTTGAACTTTTGATCATGCGAGGATCCTATATTACCTTTTGTTGATCAAGTTTCAGTATAAATTCTACGTCTGGTGTGGTATCAAATCTCAACAACCATGTAGTAGAGACTGTAGAGTATATGACATTTTGAGTTGACCGCCATTAACTTTCTACTTTTTGCATTTAGCATCATTTACTTTATAGATACATACCTGTAGTCGTATACTATTGTCATTGACCATCATGACCTTTATTTTTGTCATTTCAAGAAATTAAGCATTGTATAAAAATCAAAACAGTGAGAAAGGAGGCTCTCTCTCAAAGCAAACTAGGGTTAATCTAACAAGCTAGAATCTCCATAGAATGCAAACCACCTGCAAAATAAAAAATATTTGAACTAAATTGTAACTTAAACCATCAATTGACTGAAAATTAATAGTCCACGTCCCAAACATACTCAAGAAACTGATTCCTACTGTTAATTGGACACTTGAACATATTTAAAAATATAAATTCAATGTTCTGGATAATAAAGGCTTTCTTGTATTCCTGATATATGTGTCATAAACTATTACAGATTTGCTTACTAAACTTAATTTCTTGCAATGTATCACCATTGTACCTTCATTCATCATGACTTTTTTTTTTCTTTCACCTATATATATTTTTCGAACCAAAATATGTCATGTGATGGAAACCTCAGGCATAGGCCTTAGTTTAACTAAAGTATTGTTGTAGAAGAAAGATATTTTCTTTCTTGTTAAGATGGGAGCTTTAGTGCACTGGGTTGGCCCTTAGGGTGGGGGGTTATCAATATGTCGTAATTTGAAAATCTTGAGTAAGCTGCATGGTCAAAAGTTTATTCTTTGGCGTTCTTTCAGTCAAGGTGGAATATGACATTTTTTGTCTGTTTCACTATTGTACCTTCCTGCTTCCTATTGGCTATTGCATTTAAGAACAGTAAGTCTTTGATCAAATGTATGTGACTTTTTTTTTCACTTTTCATCAGGAGAGACAAAATTCCTCCCAGGTGAAGAGTGAGCATAAACGTAGAGAAAAAGAAATGATTAATGAGTTACTCAGTGTTACGGAAATCCTTCGTGATGCTAAGCAATGCCCTTCTTGTAAAATGGCAATTTCAAAAATAGAAGGTTGCAACAAAATGGTATGCAACAATTGTGGAAATTTCTTTTGTTATCGGTGTAATTGCGCTATCGACGGATATGATCACTTCAGGTTTGTTTTAGAGATGTATATTTAAAGTTCTTTTACCAAAATAGTGCTTCCCTCGTGTCTAATTCTTAAAGTAGTGTCCATTTGAAACTATTTCCCTTTTATAGCATTCGTTATTCACAATGTGCACTAGTTTTAACCCCTTCTAAAATAAATCACCATAATTCTTATAACTAACATCACACGCTAGATCTAGCGTTGGTACTCTTGCTTTCAGTTTTAGTGTTTGTAAGTGATGTCTAAATATAATCAAACTTATTTAGACACGTTCAGTAATATTGAGTGTCAAAGTTTGTGTCTATTGATTATGTCGACAATTGTGTTTATATAACAAGCACTCCACCGTAAAAAAAAAAAAAAGAAAAAAAAAAGCACTCCACCGTAATGACCTTAGATATCCTTGAAGGTCTTTTTTATCCCAATGATTTAGAAATCCGAGGCACTGACATTATGTATTGCAAAAGTTCAATTACGCGTCATGAAATATTTTAGTCGAATCTACAATTCATATATCATTATATAATCTGAATTTTCCTTGTTTTAGAAGTGGGGAATGTGAGCTTTTTCCTCAAGAAGAGATTCAACGATGGGAGGCGAGGAACCCTCGCCAGGTGGCACGTGAGATTCAAGCTGTCCTCTTTGCTGAACATGCTCACACCTGCCCTCTCTGCCGTCAATTTAACATTAAGGTAAAATTCATTTATTTCATATTTATTTTAGGGACAGCAATTTCCTTTTTAATATTGGTTCCCTTACGAATATCGCCACTTTACTTAATTTGTTATAATAAATGTTTGATTTTTTTGAATAATAATTCGTGGTTAACGTATCCTTAAAATTTTGTGTTTAGTTCATGTCTTTTAAAACTTCCTGAAAATCATAATCTCATCCAATACAGGGAACTGTGAGTTGTTTTAGTATTTTGAATAATTTGACCATATAACTTCTATTTTCTTTTATAAAAATTGAGCCTCACTTTGGATTGGAGGCATTAGAGGTCGAACTCTGGTGGTGAGTGGGAATATTGAGGTCCTAACCACATTGTATAATTCACTCAGAGAACTAATGTGTAATAAGTTGGCTTGTTTTGTTGCAGTGCAACCAAAGCCGCTGCTTAGAAATTACTCTTTATAGACTCCTTTTATCAAAACACTCTTTTATTAAAGATGGAACATTGCGTTGTTCGACTGAATCCAAGAAATGTATCCTGCACTAAACACTCACAAATTTTGCCATGAATCTTTCTTTCATTTATGTTAAAAATACTATTCCGACTATAGTTTATTTTTTCCTTATACGTTGTGAAATGTTTGACATTTTTTTGTTTGTAATTTCAGTTGGGGAATAATAATCACATCTTCTGCTGGGCTTGCCAAAATCATTACTGCTATTTATGTCGAAAATTAGTGAAGCGCGCCGCTCAACATTTCAGTCCCAAGGGTTGTAGACAACATACTGAGGGATAGCTTTGTTTATCAAGGAGTTTCATGTTTGAGATTATAAAATCTAATCCCGGAGATAGTAAATTTGCTTATATTTTCCTGCAAAGTAAGACAAATAAATTTGAGTCGAAATTTTGTCAATTTAGTTCAAAAGGTAAAAGCCCCAATAAGTCTCCAAAAATTTTGCTTCAAATTAACGCTTTTTAATGTAATTATTAGTAAACATATACCCCATTGTATTTGTGTTGAGAATTTGAGAATAAAAAGCTCCATTTGTGCATTTGAGACCAAGTATTGGACTCTTTTAGCCAGATTGCAGGGAGTACCAAGTAACTATTGCAGACTCGCAAGCAAGGGTTATACCAATGCTGGTGGATTTGTGGGGTGAGATGGGGACTAAAATTCGCAGGAACCCCTAATGATGTGTTTGGTAACATATTGTAGGTTTGGATTATATGTCCGCTTCGGAGAACAAATGACATAAGTGGTTTATTTGCAATGTCATGAGGGTATGGTATTAGTAATACCGGGACTAAAAGTGAAGAGAGTTATTTTTATCCGTGAGACTGGTTCACTTGAACTCAAAGGCCCGGGATTACTAGTCCCGCAACCTTACAAGGCCTTTTGGCTTATTTGGTTGTAGCTTTGAAGCAATTAAGCTGGAAATATTGAGTTGCGGAAAGAAGCCGGTTCATCCAGCTCAAAAGCTTCCTTTTTTAATGCCAAAAACCTTGAAAAGCTTATGTTCTAATCTGATCAGCTAAAATACAATGAATAGCAAAAATAGCACTGAAAGTTTCAACCAAACAAGGCCAAAGAACTAGTTTTGGTTCACGAACATGCTTGGTTGAGACATCATCTATGGTGTACAAACACGAGACAAGTGAGGTTCCAAAGTTGTCTAATTACGTGTTTAACATGTAATGAGTTGATATTTAGCCACTAAAGTGAAGGAAGAGAGCCGCTGGGTTTTCATCCAACTGTCAAGATGCATTTATGGTTTGTTTTCTGTTTTCGTCTTTGCTACGTCAGTGCGGCCCGATGATGTTCCAACGGACTCTCCTCCTTCACTCTTAGCCGTTGATGTTAAGTCTAACATCAACAACTTTGTATCTGTGTTTAACGTCGTACGCTCTAGCTTCGTTCTTCCCTTTTGACTTTTAGAAAAATGTCAAGTTCATTGACCTCAACAATTTCATTGCCAACAATATGAAAAATAATCATTCAACCTGATGATAGTAAAATTTAAGTTATACCAAAAAAAGATGCATTTTAAAGGTATGTGTAACCAAACAAAGATATTTAAACTAATATATTACTTGCTTTCTAAATAGATTTTTCTCAACAAAAAATATGGTTAAGTAAAAGTTAGACGTTGTAAGTACATGAATAAACATTCCAAATGAATTTGACCATTGAAGTACAAAAAATGATAAAATTGCATCGCATCAAAAACAAAAACAAAGAATTTAGAAAAGGAGAAAGCATTAAAAACTCTTTTCCTTTGTTTTAGGAAATAAAAACCTCAAAAACTTAAAATAAAAACCCTCCTCTCTCTCTCTCTTAAACCTTTCTTTCCACAGTATATATCTCTTCTTCAGTTGGGTCCAAACTAGTCTCCTCAAATTTGCTTCCTTTTTTTTTGTTGGGTATTCCAATTTACTCAAATTAGGATTTTTGAGGTAAATAGTGGGGAAAAAATGAAATAGTTTTTTTTTTATGTTCTTTTATTTATAGGAAAACTCTGAGTTATGCTTTCTTGTATCCTGCATTGATAGACCAATTAATGTTATCAATGTTTATATTATATGGATATGGGTTTGTGTAAGTTGAGAAAGTTCGAGTTTTTACTACATGGGAGGTATTCACCCTTTTCGTAAATTATGGTTATTTAGTTGTGTTCCTGAATTGGGTCTTTTTCGAAACCGGTTTTCGTTTAGAGAAAGGTGCTCTCATCAAATATTCCAAAGTGCTTCACTTGCTGTGTTGCCAAATGAACCTGATCTTGATTTTCCTAGTCCAGGAAACGAGTATTGTGAAGAAAATGAAATCACTGATAAAAATGAGAGGATTATAGATCGGAAACTTTTCCCCGTTATTGGAACAGTGTTGAAAACTTTGGACTTTAGGGTTGCGAGGCTAGTGCGATTTTCTTCACCAGTGAGAAAATTCAAGTTATCGCATTCGGAAGATTCGTTTAAAATCGTTTTGCATATATATGCAATGGCGGGAATGGAAAGGGAAGTATATTCTTTGCTTAGAGAATTTGTGTCCCACTATCATAGTCTTGGCGACGATCATTTACTACAAGCTCCTTTGCCATTAGATTCACCTGAGAAGTCTCCAACAAATGCTTTTATACTAAATGCCCTTGTGAAGGTATTTGCCGCTAACAAATTGCTCGATTATTCAGCAGCTGTGTTTTTTAAGGCTAAGGAAATAGGAGTAGAGCTTAGTAGATTTTCGTGTAATTTCTTGCTTAAATGTTTAGCAGAGTCTAGAATCGATAGTTGGTTTTATCGTATTTTGGAAGAAATGAAAAAGGATGGACCTTTGCCGAATGTATACACTTATACGATTATGATTGACTTTTTCTGTAAAGGGCATAATTTGAAAAGTGAAGATATGGATCATGTTATTGGAATAATGGAAGAAATGAAGGAAAGCCCAACTTATGTAACATGTGGTGCCCTTATACATGGACTTTGTAGAGTCGGACGTGTTGAATGTGCTTTAAATTTTATTCAAGATATGAGACAAAAAAGCAAAAATCTTAACAGTTACTCGTATAATGCCGTTATTCATGAACTATGCAAAAGAGGTGAAAAGGACAAAGCTTTGATGATTTTGGAAGATATGAAAAGGTTTGAGATTTCAGCGGATGTTTATACGTATAGCATTTTAATTGAGGGGTTTTCTCAAAGTGGAGATATTGAAAAAGGGCGTAGTTTAATTGAGGAAATGAAAGCGTGTAAACTTAAACCATCTATTGTTACGTATACCTCCTTTTTGAAAGGGTTCTTTAAGAGAGGACTTCTAAAGGAATCTCTTGAGTTCTTTAATAGAATCTCGTCTGTGGGAGGATTCGAGTATGACAAGACAATTTTTAACGTATGTATAAATAGTTTTTGCAAACTGGGTAATTTTGACGTGGCTTATGCACTTCTGGAGGAGATGGTTAACAATAACTTGGTCCCGGATGCATGTCATGTTAATAGTCTACTTTATTGGTTATGTAAATATTCGAGCTCGGAGAAAACTTTGGACTTTTATGCATATTTATCAGAGCTTGGGGTTAGTCCCGATAAGGTTACATATACTATTCTCATTGACATGTTTTGCAATGAGGAGAAGTTAGACAAAGCCTGTGATATGTTTAACGAAATGCTTGACAAGGGCTTAAAACCCGATTACAAAACCTGGACGTCTATTATAAATGGATTTTGTAAACTTGGGTATATGAAAGAGGCTTCGGTTTTGTTCAATGAAATGGAGCAAAGTGGTCATAAGCCAAGTGTTATAACGTATACTTGTCTAATTAAGGGATACATAAAGAGGAAGAAGATGGACAGGGCTGATTGGTTTTTCGATAAAATGAAAGAAAAAGGTGTATTTCCTGATAGTATCACGTATAAAGTTCTCATTCGTATGTATCGGGAACATGGGCGGTTCGGAAAAGCTGATGAGTTGTTCAAAGAATCTAGAAAAATCGAGGTACATTAGCACGTTATGTTTATATCCTTAAGTTCTTCAAAGTTTTCTATAATTGTGAATTTTTATGTGGTTATTAATCTTATTTGCAATCGCTATTTCCATTTAATTTGTGTGTTGAACTCATATTCTTGAAAGAGGAAAGAGTAAAAGGTGCAGCTATTTTTGTTTTGTATGGTTTGTATATAAATTAATTGCAATTGGGATTAGTAGCCCTTTGCATCACCAAAGCTTAATTTCTAAGTCGCGTGTGGGGCGTTTTCACGCTATTTTAATTAAACTTATGGGGGTACCATTCCTCTTTACCTGCAATGAGGAAAAATGAGATGTTCTCTCAAGCGAGATGGTGTAAAGTTTTTACTTCCCTTGTTCTTTTCCAGGAGAGAAAATATTACTCAATTTAGAAATAAACATAAGCATTGAAAACACACGATGACTCTTAAGGCCTACGGAGTAAGGATTTTCCCTATTGTTCGTAATTGAACTGTCACATCAGATATATTCTTATAGCATTTTAATCATTCTTCTGTTCCTTTAATTAGTTTATATGGCTAGCTCTCAGAAAATATTAAGTCTCTTATTACTTGCTATGTTGTTATAACACCTCTATTTGCATTCGATCCTGTGTTTATAATCACAACTTATTCACGTGTTGTTATTGAAGGAATTGGGCATGTATACTTTTCCATGGAAAGAGAGACGAGAAATGGAACGTTTAGACTCATGTTAAGGTTAGTGGAATTAGTATTGGTTTCAGATTGTAGTTACCAATCTCATCTGAATTAATAAGCTGTTTGTTAGAAGAGCAATTTTTTGAGTCAATAGTCTCCTTTTGGCAGAGCAAAATAACACAAAATTGATGAACTTAAAGTCGGAATTTTCTGATATTGCAGATTACCTATCAAAAAGAAAGAAACTTTGAGATTTTTTAAAAACCATGATTGATTTTTAGATTTTTTATTATTGCGGACAATCAGTGCCGCCGGTGATAAGGAAGAACTGTTATAAGAATACATAAATGACGACTACTGTCTACTAGTATAAAAACAAAATTGATTAATAGAATAAGAATATGGAGATAACAAGTACTGTTATTTTTTTTGCGCATCTTGTCCTTGGACAAAAAAAAACTGTAAACCTACCGTCTTCTTTTAGTTTTAAGTTTATTGGTGTTTCAGTTTTTGTTGTAAAACTAAAAAACTCCTTTGATATATTCGCAGGTTGGAATAACAAACATGTTTTTGGTTATTTCTGACAAACTGCTAGTGTTTCGGAAACGATACAGCATAAGCTATCAGCATTTTGATCCCCTCAGAGTTGTAATGGAAGTACTATATAGTGGGATTGCTTGAATCTGATGTTGAATTCGGTTTGTTTAGTTCATAGATACAATGATTTCATAATCTTGAGTGGTTGGGTCGTATTTGTAGTTCATTATATTTCTTTTTTTTTGGCCACACTAATAGGTGGATATCCAGTAAAGGATTCCTATAGGTACCTTCTCTGTAAAAGCCTGCATATGGTATTGCTTAGTTAAAATGACCATAAGTGTGTTTTGGAAATTTTGTAAAGCGGCATTGTTCTGTATAAAAGAATCTAAAGTGGCAACCTAATCACTCTTTAGTTTATGCTAATTATTCGCGCATTTCACAAGACATATTTATTAGTTTCTCCGGGAACTTTATACAGGGTTAAACAATTATGAAGATTTTTTATATTTAATGGTTGAGTTGCTGAACGTATATTTCATGTCCGTCACTTTCTTTGCTTTGGCCAAAATGGGATTTAAAGAAGTGGATAAAAGGTCTCAAATCTCAACAATAAGTGCCTGTGTTTCTAAAACCCGTTGTTGTAACTTTTGTATCAGTTTTCTCGGTAATCAGAGTACTGAATCCTGTTAATTCATTGATACTGTAAAGGTACATCGTTTGAAATTGAGACAGAACCCCAAAGATTGAAATTCGCTCAATAGTTTATAAGTCTATTATAATTTACACCCCACAATCAGTAGGGTAAAAGTGCATCATTTTAAAATTCCAACAGAGGGTAAAGAACTTATAAATAATGTCGTCGGAGGTAAATGGAGATATAAGACAGAACCCCGAAAATATGAAATTTGTGCAACAGTTAATGTGTTTATTATACCTCACTTATCAAAATAGTATTTTATCACACATGCAAAGAGAGATTACAAACTAATCTAAACGAAAAACTTTTTGGTAAACCAAAACTTTATAAACCCGACTTTTCATCGCTACATGAATTTTCGATGGACCTACCAGAACATGAGCAAACGTCACTTAACCTATCCGAACATGAATTTTGAACTTAGTTTAGTCACGTTGTCACTTGACCTACGGAAACATGAATTTTCAATATTCCAGAAGGGTGTATGACGATTTCTATGAGGCGGCCGTGACGGAACAAGAATTGTGAAATGGGGTTGATTTTTTATAAAAAGAAAAATATATCTTAATGAAGTTATTTTATGGAATGGGTGGGGGTTGAAATAATAAAATTTAAATGTTTGGATCAAAATACATAGTAAAAATTTATTTATTTTTCAGAATGAGGGGGCAACGGCCCTGACTGTCTCTATCTAGTTCCTTCACTTGAGCGACCAAACATCTAATTGCACCTCGACATAATTTTCCTAACGGTATGGATATTTTGTACTCTCTACGTCCCGAAATAAGTGTCGTGTTTTGAAAACTGTGATATTTAAGGATTTAAACCAATTTCACTTAAAATTCATTAAAAAAAAATTATCAAAAAATCAAAATTTTCAAACAAAAGCTCGTTTTTACTTAAAATATGATATTATAACTGGAATTTTGATATGATTTAATTATCAAATATTTTAAAAAAAAAATATACACACTTATTTAGAAGACGTATCAAAATAAAAGAAAAAACACGACAGTTGTTTCGAAAACGAATATATTTGGATAATATGACACCGAATAAAATGAAATAAAAGATACGGACCATTTGAACAAATACAAATATTGTGATGTATATTTAAATTTGAAGTAAGAAAAAGAAAACAGACCTATTATTCTAGCAACCCTCTATCTCTCTCTCTCTCTCTATTTTCTTTGTTTTTAGCTTCTTTAACAGAGAGGTAGGTACTTATTATCACTTTCATCTCTACTAATCGAGATTTATTTTCATAATCTTTAGTTATATCCATTCCTATTATTTTTTACTATATTCTGTTCTTTTCTAAATTATTGAACTCCTAATATTTGGCTTTCCCAAGGCATGCTTTTGCATACACTCTAATGGTGGACCAAGTAATATTATTACTATGTCTTTGTATTCATATTATATCTCAAATATCCAACCTTTTCATACATGGGTATTCACTCTTTTTCAAAATTACCGCCGTTTAGTAAGTTTCAGAAATTGTGTTTGTTTCGATATAAGTTTTCGTTAACTGAAAGTTTCTTTTGTCGGATTTATCGAAGTGCTGCGGTGGCTTTGTTGCCAGATTACACTACCGAATCCGATTCTTCTAGTTCGGATTTTGAAATGTGTAAAGAAAATGTAGTTACCGTTCGTAGAAAAAGGAAATATTTTGGGAGAAGCCGAAAGTTGTATTTAATCATTAGTAAAGTGGTGAAAACTTTGGATTGGAAGGTTACAAGACAAGTACGTTTTTCCACGGCAGTTGGAAAATTAGGATTTTCTTATTCAAATGATGTGTATAGAATCCTCGTCTGTGTATACGCGACTGCAGGAATGGAAACGGAAGTGTATTCTTTGCTTAGAGAAATCGTTTGTCACTGTGAGAAATTTGAGGTTGATTTAGATCAATTAAGTTCTTTGTTATTAAATTCTCCCAATGATACTTCAACGGCCCTGGTTATACTAAATGTTCTTGTGAAGGTATTTGCAGCTAATAAACTGCTCAAAAATGCTGTGGATGTCGTTTTTTATTCTAAGAAAAATGGGTTAAGGCCTAGTATATTCTCTTGCAATTTCTTGCTTAAATGTTTAGCTGAGGCAAAAGAAGAAAAGAGACTTGTTGATATATTTGAAGACATGGAAAAGTTTGGACCTTTGCCGAATGCATGTACATATACCATTATGACCACATTCAATTGTAAAGACCAATTTAGCAGAGGGAAAGATAATATTAGTATTGTTGAAGGATTTATGGCAGAAATGGAGAAAATTGACGGAAGCCTAAGTGAAGTGACATATGGTCCTTATATTCACAGACTTTGTAGAGCTGGATATGTCGAAATTGCTTTAGATTTTGTTAGAACTTTGAGACGAAATGAACAGCCTCTCAGCAGTCACTTATTTAATTCTGTTATTAGTGAATTGAGTAGACGAGGTAAAGAGGTTGAAGCTTTATCGGTTTTCGAAGAAATGAAAAGTTATGACATTATTCCTGATATGTATACCTATAGCATTTTGGTTGGTACGTTTTCTGAAAGTAGAGATGTTGAGAGAGGGATTAGTTTGATTGGAGAAATGGAAGCTAATGGACTAAAACCATCTATAGTTGCTTATACCTCACTCTTAACAGGGCTTTGTAAGAAAGGACTAGCAGAACAGTCTCTACAACTTTTCTGTAGTCTTCCTAATTTAGGCTATGAGCTCGATGAAAAGGCTTATACCATTTTAATTGATTGTTTATGTAAATCGGGTAAATTTGATGCGGCATGTTTACTTTTAAAGGATATGACTAGGGTTGGTTTGATACTGGATATAAGATATGTAAATGTTATTATTGATGGGTTTTGCAAGATGGGTTTACTTTCTGAAGCCTTGCAACTTTTTAGTAGAATGCCTATATGGGGTGTAAAACCCAATTTAGATACATACAATTGTATAATCCATGGGTATTGCGAGAAAGGGCATTTGTTTCAAGCGTCTCGGCTTATTTTAGATATGAGGGGTCGTGGGATCTTCCCAAGTCGATTTACATATAATACTGTTATTACTAGGCTTTGCAAAGAAAGAAACTCAGAAAAGGCACTGGAGGTTATTCCTATGATGCTTAAATGTGGTATATTGCCTGATATTGTAGCTTTTAGCACAATCATAGATGGTTTTGATAAACAGTCTAATACGAAGAAAGCGTTGGCTTTTTACGAGCGAATGTTAAAATTTAAGGTTATTCCAGATGAAGTCACTTATACCATTCTCATAAGCATATATTGCAATGAGAGGAAACTATTTGAAGCATATCGTAAATTCAAGGAAATGATTTCGAAGGGGCTGAGACCCGATTATATATCGTATTCGTCTATTATAAATGGCTTTTGCAAAATCCAGGATATGGTCATGGCTCAGAGTTTATTTGAGCAAATGGTGAGAAATAATCACATTCCAACTGTTGAAACGTATACTTGCTTAATTGATGGGTTTTGCAAGATGAACAAGATGGACGATGCCCGTAAAAGTTTTCACTTAATGAAAAGAAAAAATATATGTCCTGATGTCGTTGTATATAATGTTCTCATTCGTGGGCATCGAAATATGGGGCAAAACGAAGAAGCTGATGAGCTCTTAAAAGAAATGAGTTATTATGGATGTTCTTCGAGATGATTTTGCCTGTGTAACTGTTGCATCTGGTGATGGGGGAATCATAAATGTGAAGGTAATGAAGTTTGTTCGCAGAATTTTTTGCCTTATATATATTGTTTATCTTTCATACTTTTCTTAAAAGGTATGTCCAATTTGAATTAATTCACTTGTTTTTCAGTTATGCCTTCAAAATTGACATGATTCTTGATGTATTTGATGATAAGTTGGAATTTAGTTTCGTCATTCGTGATGTAAATTAAAAGCTAAGGATAAATTCTCACAAAAAAGTGATATTTTGACCAATATAAAATCACATACTCACATGCAACATTGTGTCAGAATTTTGTAACAGATATTTGGTTTACATAGCGTTTTGTCCCTCAAACTTTCAATTTTGTTAGTTAAAATTTGAGCTGTAAGCTACTTAATATGCACCAACTTATGCATTTGCGAACCTTTTATGCGATTTCTGATTATGTGTTTACACTTATTAGCTTGAAATTTAAGACTTTTACATGTTTGCTCGATATTGGGTACTTGATCTCCTGCTTATTGGTATTTCTTTTTCCGATATTCAGATAAATAATGTTTATTTGCTATGGGTCATGTGGTAAACTTAACAAATGCATACTTTTGGTAATGGTCATAACTTCATTAGAAGCGATATGTGCCTCTAAAATTTCTGAAATTTTCAGATATTTGCTCTATTTCTCCCGCTCCTTAATCAATATTTTTTTTCAAAAAATCGGATATGTCTAATTTTTTTGGTGTTTGTTTGTTGGAGTACAGAATGTGTTTGTGGAAATTGCAGAGCGAGGCATAATTTGGTTGTAGAGGAATTCAGACTTTTACAAGCCAAGGTTTATCGACAACATGAGGTACTAATCTCACCTATAGTTGATCTATACAGTAAAAGTAATTATTAGTTGGTTCCAATGGATGAATGACAGTACTTTTGTATTTCATAATTGAAGTAACAAAAATGATGATTTATTCAAGGATAATCCTCCAAGTCTCAAACTACAATATTACTACATATTGGTTTTGTTTTTGTGTACGATTCAACATGTATTTTTCTAAACATGGATCCAGCCGGGGAAATATATATTCAATTAATTAGACACTTGTTAAAAGTGTGTGATTATGCCAATTTTCTTTGTCTATGGTCTACATATTCTTTCCACACAAAATTGTTGAAGCAATAATAAAAAAAACATTTCAATATTTGGATAAATATGATTGAAGCTAAAGTGCATTGGACAATTTGGTGGTGTACCCTTAAAATCATACCGTGGCTTCTTCGTGAGTGCCATGTAAACGTAAAAAATATCATCACCTTGATTCCCCATACTTCAGTTTCTGACTTTTTTAAAGTTTTTTTGAAACATCCTATACTTCAACAGTTTTGTTTGGCAGGATTTGAATGGAATAGACCAAGTTGCACATTGTTATGAAGAGAAAGATTTCTCACTTTATTTCAATGAATCTGCTAATTCAGCATTTTGGGTTGAAGGTTGTTACTCGTTAGATATTAAATGGAGTTCTGGTTTAGAATTCTCTCTCTTCCTCCCCTCAAGAGGAATTGTCAAAACTCTACGGTAAGTTGGGCAATGTTACGAATGATTTTCCCGGATTAGTTATTACAAATGTAGTCCAGGCCCATTATTGACATTGACCTATCTTAAGTACGTATGTTTTTTGCTTATAGTTTCAAACAAATATCTCATTGTTTACAATCAGCAATAGTTAACTTTAAATTTTCTCATATTATTGCAGCTACAAGGTCTGATTTTGTTAGAGATTTATCAACTCAAAGATCAACCCTACGTATACCAAGTTGAAGATCAGCTAGCTTGAATCTTAACATCATCTTTAACTAAGCTTCATTTATTTTCTTCTGGCTCATACGGCTTTTCCGTTCATCACAATTTCAGGGGGATAGAAGTTGGACATGGCAGAACCTGGTCTTGTTATTTATCTGTTTTCATCCCGATGGTTATGCATGTTTGAAGTTGAGATTCATATAGTAACACTTTACAGTAGTTCTAATAGATATACGTGTACATACACAGTTTATTCATAGTTGAGTTTCATCTTCAAAATGTTTTCCTGTATATATGTTTTTCATGAGAAAGTCTTGAGCAATTTAGTTAGGGACAGCTATTGTTATCTCTCATTGAAGATGGAACATCTTAATTATTAACACGACCAATAGAAGCATCGATGCTAGAGATCTCAATGGTAATATACCCTTAAAAACACTAAAATGCTTAATAATATTTGGAACTGAAGAATATTGACACTAAAATGCATAGTTATATGTTTTTTTTATGAGAAAAGTGTTCAGCAGTTTAACAGCATCACTGGCAACTTCTTACACCGAGCATGATTGAACATCTCAACCACTCACCACATAAAGGTTACACGTTAATAAAGATATTACGACATTCTTTTTTTCTCCAGACACAATTGTATTTCGTTTACTCTGTAAATCCTTGAAAATTCGTACTCTATATAAAATTAATATTAGCATTTAAGAGATGTCTACTCATTATTTGCGGTGGCTTCATCTTCCTCTGGCTTGACAAAGAACTCAATATAAGCGATTCTACTCGGTTGTTGATCAATATTTTGATGTGACGATAATACCCTTGCAACAGAAACCAAGTGCTGAACTTTTAACATACCACCTCTCCCAATAGTTATTTTGCTCCCTCTGTTATCTTTTATCACACTACTTGGTATATTTGAAGTCGTTGCTCGAAGAAACTTATACTTGTACCTGCCCAAGTTAAGTATGAAGGTATTATTAAATCAGGTCTTTTTAAAGGAGAAAACTCAAGTATATATTGAGCACTGATACGGGCCCTGGAAACTTGCCCCTGAATTATGCACCAAAAGGTCCACTGAGTAACTTCAGAAATTTAGCAAGGGGCCCTCTTCAACTGAAGAGAGACCTAAGTGCAATTCCAAAATTACCCAATAGTCCCTCCACTGTACAACTCGGGGCAAACTTGGTGGAAAAGAAGCATTTTCCTTAAAAAGTTAAATTAGATTTCTATAGCTTTTCAATGAGACAAAAGTTTACGATTCACAATGCTCAATCGCCGACAGATTTACTTCACACACAAAATAAAGCGAGCCAAATGAGAGGGAGAGTGGCGAAGCTCAGAAAGCACCAACGTAAATAAACCTATTTTGGCTGTGTGGGATACAAGTATCTGAGGGACTATTTGTCATTTGATTACTATTTTGCAGAGCATAAAACCTTGATCGACATTTATGAGACAAAAAATTGACATTTAGATGGCAAGTTCGTCGTAAAGAATCGTTGATAAATTGCCTTCGGATAATGAGGTTTAGTAACTGGAACTATATGTTGCACTTATTCAATTTTTGGTAGCCATTAGAGCGTATGGATACGTGCTGTATTATTTTGTTACCCTATTTAATAATTCGATAATAAACAAGTAGTTACTTATACGTACCTGTAGGAAACGGGATGATCACAGTGGAATGCGACCAGTAAATCGGTATTTGCATAATAAGCAAAGTCTATCTGCAGTAAACATAATAATCACTCAATAAAAGTAAAAAGAAGGGATAACAGGAAAAAGAAAACTCAGATATTTTCTGTAAGAAACAAAACCTGTAAGTCGCCATGGCCTTCACCTCTAAAGGTGACTGAGGGGGGAGATGGTTGCAGGCTTATCCGGATACTTGATCCTGGCCATTCAAGATCATCAATGGCTTCCTTTAAAGCTGCAGACTGATAAATACCGTACAATAAAGTCAGGTTTTGTGGAAGTTAACCTATGACGATGGTAGAATAAGAATTCATATAAATCAATCTCAAGGGTAAGGTAAATGCTTATAGTATTAGAACTAGTAGTGTAAAGGTCAAGACAATAGGCAGTTAATAAGCACTAATGATATTGTCATCTATAGTAAAAAAGAAAACCAGGATTTATGAAATGAAAAAGGACAGTTCTCACATAACACAAGTCAGATAACTGGTTCAGAGAAAATTGTTTGCACCATAAACAATCACAAGAATATGGTTCATAGAGATCCTTAAAATTCATTTTGAATTAAGACTTGTTTAGTGAGATATTCTGCATTTTTTTTGAAAGTAAAACTCCTCGCTATTTTGGTTACCTTGACAGTGAAACTGAGTGGCGTACTTCCTGCTGGTTCAAAATTATAATCCCATGAAACCATATCAGGTATCCTTGTTCTGATCTCAGCATATATGCAAGCATCTAATGAATCAACGGATCTTCAAAAAGAAAATGTACCAGCATCAACTTTAGAAATTTATAAGGGTAGTGATGTAAATAAAGAAACTCAAAAAGTTCTTACTATAAAATTGAGTCCTCTTGAATCAAAGTGAATTAAAACAGAAAAAAACAAATGTATTTTAAGGCCAGTGTCTCACCACATTTTGAACTGGCGAACATTCCCCGGGTCCAAAAATTTAACAAAGAAGATAAAAAAAAAACTGAAACTTTTACCGTGGAGAAAGTCCAGGACTACTTATAATAATTTTTCTAAATTGCCAATAAACTTGCTTAAAGAGGTGATAATAATAATCTTGAAGATCCAATTAAGAAATTCACTCGCACAGTTTCTCACCGATCAGAGTCCAGGGTGCACCCGAGCTATGACAATGCCAGATTACTTTTTTCTTAGTAAAGTCAATGTACATCTAATAATTAATTAGTCAGATAAGCCTTTACAAATCTGCAACTTGAATATGTCCATACCTTAGTATAACATGATAATTAATTAATTGGGGAAGCGACCACTTTCACCAAACCAACTAATGCAAATAATAAGATGGGATGAGAGGTAAATTAAAAAGCAGATGAACTGCAAGAGATACATAAAACTCATTTTGAGTGTCTAACAGTCTGAGCAAAATTATAGGAAAATAAATCACAAAAACATAAATGTTGTAACTTACTTTAGAAGAAGCTGCATATCAGGACCTGGGTACCGTAACTCTATCGTGCTTGAACGCCCAGGAACAGAAAACGCGTTTAGGGAATCAACAAAAAGTCCCAAACTAACTCCAAATCGAGGCCGTCCTTCTGCACTGTATTCGTATCTAACAAATAGCTGCAGGCACAATTATAAAATAAGTGATCTGTAGCCAGATACTCTTGTGCAATCTTTAAACGAAAACATACTAAATAGAAACTTAAACTAGTAGCTTTGCCCATGCCCTCTAAACACAGTATCATTGTATGTTACTGAACTGAATTTCAACAAAAGAAATGCAACACTAAACAGCTGACTGCAGTTACTGTCAGAAAATATAGACAAGCGAAAATTCCTTCTACTTTTGGCGATTTTCTTTTTCTAGTTTAAAATCAAACATGGATAATGAACAAATATGTCTAGGATTTTCTGATAATTTAATCTGGAAGCTGCACATAATCAGTGCTTAATCTTCCATATGTCTATACATATGAAACATGAAAAAAAAGAGTTTTAATCTTAGCTACCCACAAATTAAATTGAATCTAAGAGGCTCGTTTCAATAAAAATTCAAATCCAACATGGAACTCTTCAAACTCGTACGCGAAGCTCTTTAGTGACAATTTTTCTAACAGCAAGGAATTCGAAACATTATTAAATATCAGACCATATGTAATCTTTTAAAAGAAAAATGTAACACTATTTCAATATGGTACCTTAGCAAATGGTCTCCTCTACTAGACTATTTTTGAGCAATAGGTACTTGGCCAAACATACTTGGCAAAAATTCCGAATCTCAGATTCCCCATTACTATTATGAAAATATCTTTCTACAATTATAAACTACTAATAAAATTCCCTTTTCCCTAAAACAGCCTGCCAACACCAGAATTTTCCGAGTGACAGCAGTGCTTCATTTGATTAGCTAATCATTTAATATTAGCAGCAAAAATATGTTTTGACTATTATTCTGGACTTTTCTTGATAAATTTAAACCCTAACACTATTAACATCGCAATTATCGTAAACACCAATAGATCATAACTCGCCCAGTTTTCAATATCACTAAATTGTCATGTTTATAAAGTGCATAATCTTACAAATTGTATATATTTCAAAAACCTCGAATTCTTCTCCCCCGTCAAAAATGATACAGAGAGCTTATACAACAAGTTGACTCAAAGCATAATAATTATTAAATTACCATGCTTATAAAGTACATAACCCTACAACCTGTATATAATTTAACATCCTTGAATTCCTCTCCCAAGACAGAAACGATACAAAGAGCTTATACAACAAATAATTGACTAATTAAGCATAATATAAAAGCAAATATATGTATATAAATATAGATAGATAGATAGATAGATATACCTCACGCTGTAGATAGACTTTGGCCTGGAGACACCTGGATTCCTCTACAATCAAAACGATCCCGTGCTCCGACAATTCCATTACAGCATCCTATATTTGTAAATAAATCATGTAATTGATTGAAGTTAATAATAATAATAATGATAAAAGTTGTAAAACCTGGTGGCGTTTCCATCGGACGGAGGAGAAGGCGTCGACGATACCCTGAACATTGTCCACCTCACACACCACATCCCACGTCTCCATCTCTCTTTCTCTCTCTCTCTCTAAAACTAATATATGCGAGTATTATACATTTAGCATAGTAGTACTAGTAAATTATGTATGTCTAATTTTCGTTTGAATTTTCCCGCCAAATCCTACCTTTTCCGGAGATTGAGAGAGGCAAAGTTATTTGTGGATAGTTTGGTCATTCGGTTCGTTTGTTTATGGGTGAAACCCAAATCAAAACTGAAAATTTAATCGGTTCTATTTAGGGTTTTTTTCTAAAAAAAACTAAATTTCATAATTTCTTTTAGGAAATGTATTTAAATTTCAAAAAATAAAAATTAAATCGAGAAAATCAACAAAATAAAATCCGAGTTTGAGACATATCTGCCTACGGTTTAATGAAAAAGCAGTTTTACACGACCAAGTAGCTAAGATGCACGGATAATCGAAAAAAGAAACAGTAAGGTGTCCGACACGACACCCATCGGACACTTCATTTCAAGTGTCGTACAATTTAATTCCCTTGTCGTTGAATTATTGACATGCTGAACATGCGGACACTTCTACAAATATGCCTTGGCTACAAAAAAAGTACTTGCATTTATAAATTTACATTTATCTCAGAAATTAACAAAACATTCAGTTAAAAAATAGTAATTATTACTTAAGATTTGTCGCTGACAGTTGGTATAATTATAATTTTTCTTTTTTGGGTAAACTAAATATATATAAAACTATAAAAACATATGCTTATAACATATCAATTGTCATGTCTTGACCGTGTCTGTGTCCTAAATTTAAAAAAATTGTCGTTTCACCAAGTCTGTGTTGTGTCGGACACGTACTCATGTGACATGTCCATGCTACATAGCATCGGCATGCAACAAACAGTCAAATGGAGTAAGACATTACGTAGTAATTGTTTTTATCATAAGAGACGGGATTATGAAAAATAAATTCAAACAGCATCAAGACCTCCATTGCAGAATTTAAAGTAAAAACACGTATAAATTCTAACAAAATACATGCAAAGATCAATCGGTTTTACACTCAGAAACAATTTAAAGATTCAACCAAAGCAGCTTAAAAAACCCTCAACAATAATACGGATTCTTGAAATTTATAACTTAGCTCATACCCTCCAGCACCCATTTACAGAAAATAAGCAAATACATAGGAACTCATCCTCACTAATAACAAGATAAATATATTGAAATCAACCAAATATTAATATTCATGTTGGAATGCGATCTTCCTCTATACTCAACATGACTGTCTTATAGTCCAGTTTTGTACTCTTCTATTGCATATGGTGTGATCTTTATCACTTTGTCCGAGATTCTGTATTAAGTTTGTGAACACATATGCTTGATTAAGCCACAAGTACCACGATCACAATCATAAGAACGATCCCGAATATTACCAAAAGAAGGCATGTCTGCAGAAATTTAAATTATTAACACGAGAATAAAAACAGCTGCCAACAAAAAAAAATGATGACCTGCATACACAAATGTAAAGGCAATGATCTTCCACTTTCATCTTAACAGTGAAGTACAGATTTATTTCCATAAGAACAACCAATCTAAATTTCGGTGTTATCGTACTCTAAGAAGTTGATCTTCCACTTTATAGAATAAAAAAGACAGAAATGCTCAGGCACTATGAAATATGTAATTCTAAGACAAACATAAACATCGGTATCATATCTCTATTACATTTATTTTAGTCTAATTTTGACTTCATTGGATTAAATTCTAAAAATTAAACAGATTTTTTATAACGTTGGACTTTGTATTACATAATGTTAGTTATGTTGGAGTTTTGTTCGTTTGAAAATAAAATATTTTGAAAACATCATCCCAAAACTTACATGGAATTCTATTTAAGAAAATAATACATTGAAAGGTTGGGGTCAAATTAATGGCTGCCCCGAACATGAGAGATGTTTATCTGGGATCCCCTCCGATTTATATAAACTCATCCAATATTGCCCACTAATAGTCGGTTGACAAGATTACTATAAAAAAATACATAATTTATTCTAATCAATATTTAAAACGTAACTATAGTATTTTGTAACCAAATGACACCATCACTTTAATCCAAAAAAAAAGATAAGCTTGTAAGCAGTATTCAGATTGCAAGAAACCCAAAGAAAAGGGAGAGAAGCAACACATGAAGCATAGCAGCAGGTCTCATTCTACCAAAAGATCTCATGGGAAGTATCAACTAGTAGTCTAGTAGGTACATTTTTAATTGGTCTAACATCTATGATGAGGTCCGTTTAATCTTTTAAAAAAACATCTATGATGATTGACATTATTCCATGATAATAGTAAAAAGGATAGCAGAAAGTGGCATCCATTACCAGAGATGAATTTGATCTTTGTGTTTTTGCTGCTTTAGCAAGTTGTGTTTTTCCTTGTGCAGTTGCAGCATGAGCACCCTCGACATGGGATCCAATGTCATCTAAATCATAAAATCTCGACAACTTTAGAAAGCTAAAATTATGGATACAAAGTTGCAAATTAAACCAATAAGCAAGTTTAAGACTGACCAATCATAACTCCTTGATCATGTACGAGCACGGCTAGGTCTTTGAATATCTCATTCACCTCACCAATCTGATTCTGAATTTCTTGTATTCCTTGATCTCTTTCTTCAATAATAGCTTCGTTAAATGTTATCTCATTGTCCAACAACAAAACTTCTTGCCTGCGCCAAAATTGAGTTTCTTAAGAAACAATAAATGTTATAAAAAAACGGAGATTATACATCTTCAGAAGTTGGGGAGTCGCATATTTTCTTAATTTAAGAGTTGAAAGTATTGCAAACTACCTTCAGCATGAATAGGCAGATATGAACTGGTTTACTTATTGGTTTTGAGCCAATAAATGCCCTTTAACCCTCACAGAGATCCAAAAGGTCACAAGAAAAACGACTTATTAAAAGCTAATCTCACTTTCTAAATGATATACCAAGTCAAGGTCCAACGGACCACAGCGCAACATACATTGAAATTTTTATCATCTCCAGTTAAATATTCATCATGATATTCTTATTTTACGGTGTTATTCTCATTGTAAAGAGGCAATAAGGTAAAACATGTCACTTTTTTTTTTTTGGAATGAAAAAAAAAAATGTCACTTGGAAACCAATAAAAAGGGATTGAGTTGCACATGTATCCAGTAGGTAGTATTTCGGTAGTAAAACGAACCCATACATGGCTCCACTAAACCCTATCCTTTGACCAATTAAAGGAAGCAAATATGAAAGATGAAGGCAAAATAAATTAGAAGATAAACTACAAACATGTTCATCCATTTTTTTCTTAGTTTGTACTTTTGTATGGCTCAGCGAAATAACAAAATAGCGAAACCTTAGTAAATGAAACTCACCTTCTGGATTCAACAAGCATTGCACGCTGCTCCGAATTCCTATCGTAACTTACATCAGCTTCATCCGCATCGTAGCTGCCCATGAAAAAGATACAAATATTATAAGCAATTTGTCAAGAAAAAATAATTCCAGTAAATTTAAACCAATTTCTTATAGCAACTCTACCTTGAAGGAAGAGATGCTTTGGGAACAAGAGGAGCATACGCAGTTTCCCTTTCAGCTGCAAGACGTTGAGCTTTTTGGAATTCTTTTAAAACTGCTTGGAAATCTTTAGCAAGCTTAGCATCAGTTATCTTCTTGTTTGCCTAAAGATAAAAGTAAAGTGTTCAACACAGGTTACACAGCCACTGTTCACCCAACTAAGCTACAATATACACACAGACATGCATATTTTATGTTTATATATGTATGCCACTTATATGCTCCTCCCACCCCCCTCTCTATTACAAAAGCATATTAGTTTTCAATTTTTTTATATCTTTGTATCTTTATGGCATGGGCAAGCCTCTGATGAAATTTCTATGAAGGCTCCATCAAGGGCAAAAAATATGATACTAATAAAGATGCTGTTTGCCGAAGAACCTATATGAACATAATAATGCAAAGATTGTAAGTTACTGTGTTAGTATGTTTGTATGTCAATGTCAGAGAGGGAGAGAGAGTTAAAACTTACACTAACTTCAACAAGATGATCAGTTTCGCTAGCCTGCTTAAGTTTTGCTGAGGTGTCCTTAACTAATTGGCCAATGTGTAACCTTGTTTTGTGCCTGCCAGTAGAGAAAAGAGGATATTAATGAGCATTGGCAGAAATAAAGGAACACATAACAAAACAAAGTGAACGGAACTACCAATCACAGATCTCTAATCACCCTAATTTAACCTATATGTGCCGTTATTTTTCTAACGTGGTACATATAACCATATTTGGAATGGACCTAAGAGCAAGCATAATGCTATAAATGCAGTCATGTTATGGAATGAAACATAATTTTCATCATACGTAAGATTGATTTTTTTGATTAAAAGTATTCTCAAGGTGGTTGTGGAAGTAATAAATTCTAGAGTAAAAGGTTGACAGGGTCACACCTTCAAAAAAAGGGAATAAAAATGAGAATTGTAGGAACGGTTATACAATGAGAATATCATTAGTTCATTACTACTACGGATTTGTTTGTTTCGACTTTGAATATTAAACAATTAACCTGGCTTATTTAAATCAAGGGAAAGCTGGCTTTATTTGATTTGATACTTGTAGTTTTTCAGGCCATAGAAAAAGAAACTAAAACAGACGCAGATAAAATTATGATTTATAAGCATGAGCCTAAAGCTGCAATAAAACAAGACCATTTTATATTACCAAACACTTTTCACTACCACCCACTTTCTAAATACCAAACCAGGCCATCTAATCCACCTTGGTCTATCTTTCTCCCTCATTACACAAAATGTTATACATATATAATAATAACCCTGGGATACGTCTGCAGTGGTTAAATCTGGACAGGACACCCCCAGAATATACAAGAAACTACAAGGGAAACGCGCAAAGTACTGAAATTGCACATCAAATCGCCACCTAAACAAAACTTCCTCTACAGCTTATATACTCCAAACATTTCAACTACAAAATTATAGTTTTCTAGTATCATTCTTCTCAGAATCCAAAATTTTCACTTCCCAAATGTTACCAAGCCAATCGTTCTATTTCTGAATCCCTAATACAAGACTCATGAGTCAATGTCTACAACTTACACTTACACGCGTGGTTCACTGAATTAAACCACAAGTGATCTTCTAATGTACCCCTGAATTTTGTCTACATCATTCATTTTATTTTAACTGATGGATTATAACTGCTTTCGACTCGCATTCTAATCGGAATAGAAAGCAATTATTTCCCAATGTCACCTACTAAATATTTCCTTACATAATCCCTTAACCGAAACCCCATCATAGAATCAGAATATAAGCACCCATGCAGATCACCAACATCACCGGCGGAATTCAATTCATCAAAATAAACACACAATGAGCTGAAATTAAAACAGGGACTTGAGGGGAAAAAGTAAAAGTACAAAATGGAGATTACTTGAAATCCTTTCCAAAGGCAATTCAAAACCCATAGTTCATATCACTAACACACTACCCTAGCCCAACTAATCAACATAAACGCTACATTCAATGAAACTACACAAGGATTCCTAATCTAAGAAATAAATAAAAGTACAAGTGGATATTACTTAAGATTCAATTTCCAAAGTGCACCAAATTAATCCATAAATTTCAAAATCCCTAACCCAAAAACATGATTCAGTCCCCTAACATCACGATACAACTTCATCAGCCTAAATTTTCAATTCATCAAAGCCAAAACCGCAAGACAAAATATAATAAACAAGCAAGTGTAAATGAAGAATAGAATCAGCTTATCGTGGAAGTCGTAGACATGGATACTGAGAGTAAAAAAAAAATGTAAAAATTACTTTCCATTTCATTAACAACCAATCAATTTCAAAAATCTCAAATGCAAATCCTACAAACACCAGTCCCAATTTATAAACATAAAATTGGAATACACCAAACTAAACAGCTAAAATAATAAGTGTAAATGGAGAAAAGATACAGCTCGTCATGGAAATCGGGATAGAGCTCATCATGGAGGCCGGGTGTGACATTGAGGGTTCGTTCGAAGGTGTTAATGAATTCATCTAAGGGAATAAAATGTAAAATAAGTACAAATGAATACGCCTACCTAAAATGATTTTCAAAATAGTCACCAAACTAATCCCTCCATTACAAAATCTCTAATCACTGTCTCATATTTCAGATTCCTAACTACACCATGCTACACCAATTCCCCAACATGAACTCACAATCTAAACTGCAAAAAAAAAAAAAAAACTAAGAGGCACAGGTAGGTATATATATGGAAAATAGATATAACTTCTTGCAGAGGCTGGATATGCCTTTAACTTGTGTTAAGGAACACCTTGAATGGAGAAAAACCCCGTAAATGGGAATCAAATAAAATCATTCCCCAAATAGTTAACATATCAACCAATCAATTACATAATCTGACATCTTAATTGCCAAACTCCATAATTCAGATCCTTAACAACACCAGTACACCACAAAACCCCAACTCATTACCAAAACTAGACCGTAACTAAATCATTTAAAAAAGAAATAAGACTGCAAATAGAGTTAACTGAAATATTAAAATCATTCCCCAAATTGTCACCAATGCTATCCATCAATTTTTAATGTAAAACATAATTCAGACTCCTAACAACACTAACAATTCCAAGTCATCAACACAAACTCGCAATTCAGTTCAACTAAACTAAACCACAAACCAAAATATAAGCACAACTAGGTACAAATGGAGTATAGGTACTAGTAAAAGTGGAGTTCAGGGTTGTCGTTGTGGGTGCTCTTGAGTGTTAAGAAATTAATTTAAGAAGATATAAAGATTAAAAATGAGAATTAATGTAATTAAATTCCCAAATTCTCACCCAATCAATTGCTCCATCACAAAACCCCTCATCCAAATCTCATAATTCAAGTCCCTAATACAACCCCATAACCCCAATTACGTCTAATTAGAAACATTAAACACAAGAAGAAGAAAAACCTAAATGATACAAAACCGCTCCCTATATCATCAACACAACAGAAACTCGCAATTCACGCAAATACAGTAAAAGAGACTAAAAGGGCAACAAATAAGAATAGATACAGCTTATCACAACAAAACCCCGATATATCAAACAAAACTTCCAATTCACCGAAAAACATGAGAAAGGAAACAATTATGTATAATTAGAAACATTTAACAAAAGAAACTGAAAATGCAAATGATACAAAATCCCTTCCTATATCATCAATACAACAGAAACTTGCAACTCATGCAAATACAGTAAAAGAGACTAAAAGGGCAACAAATAAGAATAAATACAGCTTATCACAACAAAACACCAATATATCAAACACAACTCGCAATTCACCGAAAAATACAAGAGAAGGGAAACAATTATGTATAGTTAGAAACATTTAACAAAAAATGTACATAAGATTTAAAAAAAAAATGCTCCCTATATTTCTAAAAACACCACAAACTCGCAATTCACCAAAAAACAAGAGAAAGGGAACAATTACGTATGATTATAAACATTTAACAAACGAAACAGAAAACGTAAAAGATACAAAACCGCTCCCTATATCATCAACACAACAGAAACTCGAAAGTCACGTAAATACAGCTTAATCCATCAATTATATCAAAACCAATAATTCTGATCCCTAATATCAAAAGCAATTCATCAACATAAGCTTGCAAATTACGAAAACTAAACTGTGAACCAAAACATAGGAATAAAAGAGAACAATTATAGAATAAACAGAGAGAATAGATATAGCTTATCCCAGAGCTCAAAGGTGTCCTGGACGATTCTAATATTGATATCGGAATCATTTAAAGAAAAAGAAAAGAGAAGGTAGAAACTGTAATTTTCTAGATCCATCAATTACAAAACACCTAATCAGTAAAAACACAAATTAGATCCCTAGAAACACCACAAACCCTAATTCAGAGACATTAGACCAACATCCATTGACACTAAAATTAAAAAAACAGAAGCATAAGAAGCTCTATAAACACAGACTAGGTGTTATCACAACGAAACCCCAATCCATCAAACACAAACTCGCAATTCACCGGAAAACAAGATAAAGGGAACAATTATGTGTAATTAGAAACATTTAATAAGTAAAAGATACAAAATGGGTCCCTATAATCATTAATACAACAGAAACTAAAACATACTAAATCAAATCCCTACCTAATTCATCAACATTGGACCAAAATCCACCGAGACTAATAAGCTCTATAAACGCAGAATAGGTACAACTTATCACAACAAAACCCCAATCCATCAAACAGAAACTAG
Source organism: Primula veris (assembly GCA_963682055.1). NCBI lineage: Eukaryota > Viridiplantae > Streptophyta > Magnoliopsida > Ericales > Primulaceae > Primula > Primula veris. The sequence continues at coordinate 19,194,950 of OY821749.1, read as the reverse complement.
CAATTCACCAAAAAACGCAATCCATCAGAGAGAAAGGGAACAATTATGTATAATTAGAATCATTCAACAAAAAGAAACAAAAAACAAGGGGGAAAGAATAGAATAGAATAGAATAGAATACAGGTTACCGCGGAGTTCAAGGGTGTCTATAGAGCTTATCACAATTAAACCCCAATCCATGAAACAAAAACTCGCAATTCACCAAAAAAAAACAAGAGAAACGGAACGATTATACATGTAAAATTGGTCTGAATATGATCAAAGACAGCAGAAACTCGCTCGTATATGATCAACAGAACAAAAACACGCAACATAGATAAAAAAAAGAGGAAAAATAGGAAGAATAAAGAAAAGAAAGGATTACAGCTTATCGCGGAGCTCAGGGGTGTCTTTAGGGGTGCCAAGGGTGTTGACTAAGCGATGAAAAGTGGAAACAGAGGTGTTGATCTGGAATATACCAGAAGCCACCGCTTGTGTCGGATCCTGCTGCTTCCCGTTCATCCTCCCTGACCTTATCGGCCTACCCGCTTCCAGATCCAAAAAACTCATCTCTCTCCCTTTCCCCCCCTCTCTCTCTATATATATCTCTCTCTCTATATATATCTATATCTATATCTATATGTATGTGTTTAATTGAGGAAGGGGTGGGGAGCGTGAGAGGGAGGGAGATGAAGAATTGGGAAAGGAAGCAAGCAAACAGGTAGGTAGATAGATAGATACAGGGGATGGGCTGTATGTTTGTATTTATTTTTATTCTTTAAATAAAATAATATGTATGTATCTATTTCACATTTAGCTTATAAGTTTGACCAGGTAACATTACTAAATAATATTTAAAAAAAACATACATTAGCTTGTATTTATATAAGTTAATTTTAACTTGATTAATTGGAGACCGATACCATTTTAACATAATTATTAATAAATTAGTGTCAGTTAATGAGAAATGAGTGGTACTTATGATTATTAAACAATTTAAAATATAATGAAATGATAAAAATTGTCATCTCACTCATTAATGTGTTTACTAACTTTAACACAAAAATTAACAAGTGATTGTCAACATGACATTTAATGAGTCTGTTATCAAGTCAAATGTGATCAAAATATCATATGCTAGCTAAGTCACATTGGTAAGATATCTAGCATAATTTAGTTGCTCAAGTTCACTTTGACATCCGGTTTCTTCAATAACGGCTCCCCAACTTCTACCAAAGCATCTAAGTTTTTTTTAGTGGCAATATCAACCGAAGCAAGTTCTCCGTGCAACGTATCCTCTTGTATCTGTAAGTAATTTTTCTTAGACCGGAAGGCACGGAATTTCTTTAACACATTATGTTCAACCATACCATCAATACATATACTAAAGGTGTCAATTATCGGGGTTGATTCGTTGTTCGATAGCCACTCGAAACAACCCCATTTTGCTGCATTGCTTGCTTTGTAACTTTTTACTGCCTTTGATGAACCCGTTCCCAATGATAAAATGAGTAATGTTCTAGATTTCACCCTTTTCATGAAGCATCCTTATAGTCTCTCTTTCAAATTTCTACAATGGCCATAAAAATCTATAACAATAGAAATTGCAAATATAAAAACAATGACTTGAGGAGAATAAATATTATTTGAATGTTGTAGGGATCATGTAAATTATGGAATTATTAGCTAATACTCCACCATCTATCAAATTGAACTGCCTCATATATATTTACTAAAGAGTATTCTGTTTCAAACCAATGTGCAGGGCGATAAAATAATCGAGCATCTCAACTAGTATGTTTATTAACCTGAATGAATATATATAAAAGAAAACAAGTGCGAGAAAAATATGTGTGTTTAAACTTTTAATATCTCTAGATTCAAAGCGTTGTTATAAAAATAAATAAACCATTAGAAGTGAGATTTTACCTCATAACTCGAAAAGATGGTATCTTGGTAACTATTGATATCAAAGGTCGGGATTACAACATTTGTTGCAACCGAATATTCCCTATTTTTTCTCGAATCAGATTGTGTAAGTATTCTCCGTTGTATTTTGGTCCTGATAGGTTCTCTACATCTTTTTCACGAACATATTATGTCCACCTTGGGGAAAGATTTTGGGGCATTGGTCAAGATAGAAAGACATAATGTCTTTCGCATCGAAAACCGGTCTATTATTTTTGTTAGGGGCAGTGAGCATAGCCGTGACAAGTTCACCGGTGTTTGTGCATCAAAATAATCCGCGAGTCTTACTTCCACGCCGTCTAATTTATGTACAAAAATAGGATAAACAAGATTAAGAAAATGATAATATTTCAAACAAACAAATGCATCAATAAAGAAAGTACTACTATCACACCGGCACAATTATTTTGTTATCTAAAACTCTCAACCACTAAAAAAATAAATAAAAAATCAACCACTACAAAAATATTTGTAGAGCTAAATGAAATTACAAAAATGCCCTTAGGAATTTTTAAAAAGACAATGATATCGTCTTGTTGAATATACTATTAACGGTAGACAACTTTCATCCCTAAAATACATTACAAAAATGAGAACTAACTTGTCTTCAAAATGTTTGATTCAAATATTGACAACTTATATTTAGATTCGAGGTTGAACGACTGGTGTAGTAGAGTTTTTTTCTGGTGTGAATTCCCTTTATATAAAAGAAAAAATGTGAGTTACTATCACTCAAGTTTTAAGTTAGTTTATCCAAAACCATCCGCTTATTGAATCAGTAAGTCATTTTATTTTATTAGTCATATAGTACAATCAAGTTAGTAAATCATAACCAAATATTTCCAAGCACTAGTGGTTGTCCGAGGAAAAATTACAAATTTTTTTTTTCAAATAAAACCCGAAGAATACGGAGAGTTGGTCACTATTATATCAATTGACGGTAGTGGTATCAGAGAAATTATTCCGAGTGTAGCTCTTGAATTTCTTGAACGCCAACTTTAGGTTAGTTTCTTATAATTTTATTATTATTTTTGAGCCACTTTTCTACGTTTTCTTATATTTTAGAGTAATTAAATTGTTTCACAAAAATTGATAGTCTTGTGTTGGTGGCCCTTTGATTTTTTTGATTATACTGAATCAACTTTTCTACATTTTCTTATATTTTAGAGTAATTTATTTTGCAAAATTTAATATGTTTTGTGTTGGTGGCCCTTTGATTTATAGTCATAGGCAACAAAATATGTTATCTTTATTTTATTATTGTGACACGAATTAGAACAACAATTCAATTAAAGTTTATAACTTTGATTTATTTAAAATTATAGATATGGAGTACCCATTTTACCTACTAACATATACTTACTATACTCGTCTATTCTTTGGTTACGTTTGTCAGTTTGTCTATATGTAATGTATATATGTAAATTTTTCCCCTCAATTAGAAATATAGAGTGGTAATATAAGAAGAATATTTTTGACATAGACTGTCGCAAAGACTAACTGTGGACCGTTGATGTATCTATTATACATTGATCTAACGGTACACAGTTAGTCTCTGCAATAGTCTATGTCAAAAGTTCTCTTCTTATATCATCACTCATATAAGTATTTTAATGCGGGGGATCTAAAATGATACTGAATTTTTTTTAGTCAAAATATATACTCCTAAGCCTTTTCGTTTTACCATACAAAGCATACGCAACTTTTCTTCAATTTATTGTTTTTCTATAATAAGATTGTCTTTTTTTGCTTATCAAAAGGTGTTATAAAGGTGTGCATTATCTAATTTAATATAACGATATTCAAGGTTTTATCATATACTAAAAACTTAAGCCTCTATCCACTATGCGATCAAATAACAAATAACCAATAAATAAATATTTCTTATTTCCATTAATATCTAAGATAGTTCTCTCTTAGTTGCCATAAAATAACATAGTTTTATCTGATACTAAAAAGTTAAGCCGTTATCCAATATCCATTTTTTTTACTTTATAATCCAACTATTCAAGTGAAATACTAAACATGGGTAAATGGAATGTCCAAATAGTTTCAAAAAAGTAAATAGGGTTATTTGTTTCCTTATTTTTTCCAAAACTTCCTTATCTAACTTTAGCATTATTCCTAAAAGCAACTGCATTTGTTGACGGCTGTAAAATGTAAATAATCTCATAATCCGACTAATATAAACGAGTAATTCAATATCATATCATACTATTAATATAAGAAAACTCAAAAAAATTGATCATGTTAAATTTAGCTATTTTTTTCCAAAAATACCTATTCATTTTTTTCTTAATTAACATATTAGCTACTTTCATAAAAAGTAAAAACTAATTACACTTTTTCTCTCTGTTTAACCACACAAAATTTCTTATATCATCACAATTTATACCATATTTTTGTCTTATATCCTATATTTCCCCCCTCTAAATAACACAACACGTGGGTATGATTTACTAGTTAATCATATTTTAATTTCCAAATATTTACACTACACACTCAAACTCAATCTTATGTTCCCCAGAGTTTTTGGCAAAATATATAAGCTATTGCAAAAACTATTTACTAAACTATGGGTTTTCCAAAACTATTTATCAATTCAGGGCTCTTTTTGCCAACTCACCTCTATTTAGCTAGGAGAGAGAAACTAATATCCCTTTACCTAAGTTATTAAGTACTCCCCATTATGCACATAATAATATACTAATATAAGCTCGCCAAAAACTATGCCACTTAGCCAAATAAAAATCAACAAATAAATACATCAAAACAAAATCCATCCTTTGCAAGTCTCGTATGCGCCCACCCACCTGGGTACATAAAGAAGCTTAATTTATTTAGTAAACTCTTTTAATCCGTTAACTCAACTCAATTTGTAAAACTACTTCAGGGAAGAAAAAACAACCCACAAGGACATGATTAGTCTTTTTTAGAGTTCTACAACCTTTCCAATCTTATTAAGAAAGAAAAACTAATTAACATCCAATTGTAATTAGATTTTCTTAAGCCAATACTTTGAAGGATATTCCAAATCAAAACAACTTGTTGTTATATTAATATTATGAACTAGTAACAAAATGCATGTTTAAAGTATAGAAATATAATTAGGGATTAAAAAAAGTGTAATGTAATTCGCGTAACTCTAGACTTGCTAGCATTTCATCAAACACCACTTCAACAAACTTGTAACTAGTAATTTAATTTTTAGTCATAAAAATAATTTTTTGTCTCAAAATATAACTTTTAACCACATAATTTAATATTTTTTTCTTCAAATACAATCTCATACGAACATAAGAATACAATTAAAATTTGTATTAAATTATCTCCTTATGTTCGTATGTGATTGTGTTTGCAGATAATTTTTTTTTTTCAAATTATGTGTCTAAAAGTTAGATTTGAGAATAATTTTTTTATATATTTTTGTTCCAAAAAGTTACAATTTGAAGACAAAATTTGATTATCTGTAAAAAAAAAAAAAAAAAGTTATCCCTAATTTTTAAGTCTGTTGTAATGCACCTGGTTGGCATGACTTTAATTCCAAAAAAAAAAAATCATACTCAACTATGAATATGCAATAAGCATTTAACTTATTAATTGGGAAACGTCCGACGCAATGTTTGAAGGAGGACAAATACTTTTTTTTAAAATAAGTTGTAATGGAGAGTTTAACTTATTTAAAATCCGTGTTTAAAAATAAGTTCTAATTGGGAATTTAACTTATTAATTGGGAAACGTCCGACACAATGTTTGAAGAAGGACAAATATTTTTTTTACAAATAGAACACCCATTGTTCTTTTTGTGTGTGTATAATTAAAGAACTTACTTGGCTTTTAAATTTTAATTTAATAAACTTCTCTATTCAAAGTGGAGGTGAGTTGGCAAACAGAGTCATGTTAATAAATAGTTCTGAAAGAACCATAACTTGATAAATAGTTTTTCCAATACGTATATGTTGGTAAAAAAACTTTGTTCCGTAATAGTCATATTTTTAAAAGAATTCAACAAAGTTACAAATATGCTCTTATTCAACCCAAAACACATAATTTCCCACTCTATAAATCTAAACAAATATTTTACATATGGGAATAAGAAATTCAAAAATATAAATAAAATTACAATAAAAAAATGTGGATAGAATATATATAAAAAGTCATTAAAATTTTAAAAGAAACCAAGCTTTTAGCAAAGAAAACTGGGATTTCACTGTTTGCTTTGACGGAAAATGGAGGTTGTAAAATATATTTCAGGAAATATAGTTTTCTTTGTGCTTGTTTCGAGAGAAAATCTTTTTTCCACGAAAATATTTTTCAAAATTGAAGGAAAATTAAGGGTTTTTTTTTAAAACCATCAAGAAAATATATTTCGGAACCATAACATGACCATAAGGTAATTTATGATGAAAAATGATAAACAAAGTTATATTTAACTAATAATAACTTCAAAATAAATTGCAAGTTCAATTTTAAAAGTAAGCCATAAGTTAAGAAAAAAATAAATTAAACTTAACGCTTATAACTTAAAAAGTAGGGGCAATGTCAATAAAGTCTCAAACAAAGTTATATTTCAAAAAAGTATTATCCCAAACATTTTATTAAATTTAGTTCATACTTTCTCTCTGCTCAACTCTCTCTCTACTCATCTAAAAATCATCACATTCTACTTCAACTCTCTCTCTCCTCAACTAGAGTTTGTACATATACTCCGACTCACTACTTGCCCATGGTTTGGCCGTGACGGTGGTGGTCCGTCAGAATTTCGACAAGGGCTTCGAAACGCTGGCAATCCGCCGCCACTGTTGCCAACCTCCACCCAATTTAAACTTAAAACAATCCAAAAAAATTGAAAAAAAATATAAAAAAATAAAAATTTCGAAAGATGCAAAACAAAATTATAAATAAGATAATTTTTTTAAAAAATTCATAAAACTATTTTTTTTTTTAAAAAGACAAAAAATAAAATAAAAACTCAATCAAGAAAAGTGTATACACAATTGAGAAAAGTGTATACACAATCGGAAAAGTGTATAAATAATCCAAAAAAGTGCATACACAATCTATAAAATTTTACACAATCCACAAAAAAATGCATACACATCTAAAAAAAAGCGCATACACATCGAGAAAATTGCATACATAATCCAAAAAAGTGCATACACAATCAATAAAATTGTATACACAATCAAGAAAAATACATAAACAATCGAGAAAAGTACATATAAAATCCAAAAAAGTGCATACATAGTCGGAAAAAATGCATACACAATCAAGAAAGTGCATACAGAACCGAGAAAAATGCATATATAATAATTTTTGAATTGTTTTTTTTAGAAGTTTAGAAGTTTTTCTATTTTTTTAATTTATTATTTTTTAAATTTTGTAAGCACAATTCTATGTGTATGCAATTTTTGAGAATTGTGTATTTATTTTTTCGATTGTGTATGCATTAATTTCTTGGTTTGTGTATGCAATTATTTGGATTGCGTATTTACTTTTTTCGATTGTGTGCATATTTTTCTGTATTGTGTATGCACTTTTATGAATTTTGTTTGATTATGCATGCATTTTTTGGGATTGTGTATACACTTTTCGGGATTGTGTATGCATTTTTTTTAGATTGTGTATGCACTTTTCTCGATTTTATATGCAATTTTCTCGATTGTGTATGCATTTTTATAGATTGGGTTTTTAATTTTTTTTATAAAATAATTTTTTGTATTTTTTAGAAAAAAATATTTTTGGATTTTTTTCATATTATTTTTTATTTTTTTGAATGGTTTTAAGTTGAAATTGGGTGGTGTTTGGCTGCGGTGGCGGCAAGCCGTCGGAGTTCCGACGTACCATCACCGTCAAAGCATAGGTAAGTAGTGGGTCGAATTATAGGCCCAAACTATATTTTCAATTTTTAATTTGATGGGGTTGGCGGCAGCGGTTCGCCGAAGCTCTGACTACCTCGTCGGAGCTCCGACGAACCACCACCGTCGTCGTCAATCCATGGACAAGTGGTGGGTCGGAGTATATGTCCAAACTCTAGTCGAGAAGAGAGAGAGAGTTGGAGTGAAGTGTGATGATTTTAGATTAGGAGAGAGAAAGTATAAATTAAATGTAATGAAAAGTTTGATGGTTTTTTTTTTTTTTTGAAATAATGTTTAAAAAATATGAGTTATTTGGTATTTCCTTTAAAAACGTAACTTTATAAATGAAAACATAGTAAACAGTGACTTATTTGCTTGTAAAGGTTAACGTGTATTAAGTAAATATTAAATCACAAACCTACATAAAATATTTACTTATGTTGTAAGATTATTTGACTCTTGGGCTTATAATTTATGGGCTCAAGTAGGCTTGTAACCCTACCCATCTATCTATATAAAGAGGGCTAGGGGTCTTGTATTTTACATTCATTCATAATAAAGATCATACTGTTCTCCACTCTCTCTACTTCTGTCTCCCTAAATACGTAGCTAATAGTTGTATTACAACACGTTATCAGCACTGCTCTCGGAGATCGAAGTACGGATTATAGATTCAATAAAAGTTTATCCGGATTTTTAGGATTTTGCTATATTGACCTTCACCAACATACCGTGCGTAAGGTATCCGGATATAATTTTTTTGAACCGTACAACTATTACAATTCCAGTAGTTGTACTGATTTGTATTCTACTGCCATGTTAGATATTTGGAAATTGAAATTGAAACCTTATGCTACTACTACTGCCATCATCAATTTCCTGCGTATTAATTTAGAAAAACCTTATGCTACTGGTACTGTGACCTTGTTTAAAATCATTTAATTGTAAAACATGTATTAATCCGTCGGATTAAATCTGCAACAAACTGAAACGTATGTACTGATTTGTAATTCTCTGAAAGCTGTAAACTATTCTGTAAATTACTCAAGGACTAAACTGAAACTTGTCTGAAATTCTGGACTGTATATGTAATAATGTTGTAAATAGATATATAGTTTGCTGAAATTACACGCATGGTCCTGTAGTATAATACTTATACGAAAACAGTACATATGGTTGATAAGATATAATATTTGGTAAATATACAAACACATGCATATAATTTTTTTTTATTAAAATGCAAGCGAATAAAAATTGCATGTTAATTGAATAAATTGATATGTTTCCATGTAAATTTAACCCCTTTGCATGTTAAAATATTTTTTTTTACCATATATAGAATTGATTGGTAAATTAAAAATATATTGTTTGCTTGCATGTTCAAACTACCATGTATAGAATTATTAATATGCCGATAAACATAGATAATTGATTGATAATCTTAAATTGATTTGATTCGATATGTTAAATCTTTATGGATTGATTGATAATCTTAAATTGATTTGATTTGATATGTTAGAATGTTTATGGATTGATTGATAATCTTAAATTGATTTGATTTGATATGTTAAAACCTTTATGGATTGATTGATAATCTTAAATTGATTTGATTTAATATGTTAGAATCTTTATGGATTGATTGATAATCTTAAATTGATTTGTTTATAATACCAAATCTACTGCATGATTAGATAGATCCTAAAATATATTTACTGCATGTTTATATATATGTGGTTAATCTAAATAGATATTGTCTATTTTATTAATATTATTGCCATATATGAAATGCCAAAATCGTATATATTCACATTTAAGTTGGAAAAATTATGAATCTTCCCCAAATAGACTCACCTATTTGGATACGATGTCTAGGAAAGATAAAGGCGGAAGTCGTTCTCCTAATGAGGTCGGTTTTTAAGAGGCATTCGTGCCCACCCCCCTCACCGTCTTTCCTGGTCGTGTTCAAATAGAGCTACCGAAAGTGATTGTGTAAATAATAATTTTCCTGAATGTGTCTATATAGATATGTATCCACCGAATTGGTGTCTCATTATCGACCTGTCGTTCGATCAAAGAGAACCACTTCACTTAAAAGCAAAACTTGTTTTTCGAACCTGTCGTTTCGAAATAAAGTTTGTGCTTATACAAACCATAAACATATAAACCCATTGTTTTATATGATGACTAATCCAGTCTTTCTTTTCTTTTCTCCTGTTGTAGAAAAATGTCAATCAATCTTGACTTTCTAATTTTGGATGCTGCTGGCAAGAACTACTTGGATTGGAGTCAGGATATCCAAAACCATTTAGATGCCCAAGGCTTATTGGATGTCATATATGATGAGGAGGAGCATGAAATGGAAGTAACGCGCGAAATGAGTGCTCGGGCGATGATTCTGTTTCGCCGCCACTTATCAAACGCCATGAAATCTGAGTTCATAGCGACCACCTCACCAAAGACATTGTGGGACTCTCTGAAAGAGCGCTTCGACCACCAAAAGACCGTTTGGCTTCCTGAAGCCCGCCGTGATTGGCTGAATCTGCGATTTCAGGACTTTGAAAGCGTTGAAAAATATAACGCTGAATTATGCAGAATTCGTGCTACTCTCCAATACTGTGGTGAAACACTCACCGACAGTGACTTATTGGAGAAAACGTACACCACATTTCCTAGTTCTGACATCTTTCTCCAAAAGCAATATCGTCAGTCTAAATTCACCAAATTTCCCGAGCTCATCACCAGTTATTATTGGACGAGAAGAATAGTCTCATTTTTATGATGAACAGTAATTCTCGTCCTGCTGGTTCAAAGGCAATTCCAATGCCTGATGCTAATGTTGTTCGTGGACCTCGTCCACGATATGGGAAACGAGAAAAGAGTCTGTCGTCCCGTCAGCCAAGGAACAGGGGTGAGCGTAATGCTCGTCCAGCCAAGTGAGGTTTGGACAATCGTCTGAACCGAGGACCTGTGGCTCCTCCTAGGCAATCTCGTGGTGGTAGGAATAACCGGGCTAGTCGTCCCAAAGCAATAGAACCGGCCGATATGCCAACTCTGTGCTATAAATGTGGTGGAAATGGTCAAATGCAAAGGACTTGTAGGGAAACTCCCCAAGAAGTCGAAAACTACCACAAGGGTAGAAGGGTCGAAACCAACATGATTGAAGCTAGTGCAAAAGAAACTCTTGAAACCCCTGACTTTGAGGCTCACATGGAAGAATAAAAAAAAATTTCTTCGTTTCTTTTAATAATTGAGTTGTTTTGCTCCTGGATTATGTTATTTCAATTCTATTTCGGATTATGTTTTTTCCTTTGGATATTGTTCATTTCTTTTGGATTATGGTTTGTTTTATGGATAATGTTTTGAACATTTCTCGTATAATTTAAAGTTATTTCATTGAGTAATTCCTTTTATTCGTGTGACCGACTTTAAATTATTTTACTTTTAGCCATGTATTGTGGGGCAGTTGATTGTCTGGTTGATAGTGGCACTACACACACTATCTTAAAAGATAAATCGTTTTTTATCAACTTTACGCTTAAAGTAACCTCAGTGACAACAATTTCGGGTCCGTCGACCCTTGTTGAAGGCTTTGGTAAAGCTAAATTCACGTTGTCAAATGGTACTCATGTTGAAGTATCTGAGGCCTTATATTCTTCGAGGTCCAGTCGTACCTTGTTGAGCTTTAAGGATATCCGAGAAAATAAGTTTCATCTTGAAACTGCTCGTGAAAATGGTATTGAATACCTTCACATTACCTCCACTCAATACGACCAAAAGCGTATTCTGGAGAAGTTGAGATGTCTTTCAAGTGGTTTGTATGTTACTACAATCCAAAACTTTGAAAGCAATCTAATCATTCGGCGGACGCCGATTGATGAGAGTACTTTTATGCTATGGCATGACCGGCTGGGACACCCGGGTCAAAATACGATGCTTCGTACGATGAACGCATCTCATGGGCATCCTCTTGGAGGAAAGAATTTCGTGATTAATCCGAAAAGTCTATGCCAAGCATGCTCGATTGAAAAGACTAATCTCAAACCAATTCGTGTAAAACCTACGAAATTGGTTTCCCAATTCCTTGAAAGAATTCAAGGAGATATTTGTGGACCTATCCAACCAACATGCGGACCATTAAATATTTTATGGTTTTGGTTGATGCATCGACAAGATGGTCACACGTAGCTTTGTTGTCCACAAGAAACACAGCGTTTCCAAAACTCCAAGCCCAGATCATTAAATTGAGGGCTCATCATCCGGATTATCCGATAAAGTCTATTAGACTTGATAATGCTGCGGAGTTTACATCGAAAACTTTCGATGACTATTGCATGACTTTGGGAATTAATCTTGAACACCCAGTTGCGTATGTTCATACCCAAAACGGCCTTGCAGAAGCTTTCATTAAGCGATTGCAAATTATTGCTAGAACTTTGGTTATGAGCACCAAACTTCCTATTTCTGCGTGGGGCTATGCCATTTTGCATGCTGCTGCGTTGGTCCGTCTGAGGCCCATGGCCACCCAACCACTATCTGCGTACCAATTGGTAACTGGATATGAGCCCGATGTCTCACATTTACGCATGTTTGGGTGTTTAGTCAATGTTCCAATTGAGCCGCCTAAGCGTTCCAAATTTGGACCTCAGAAACGACGGGGCATATATGTCGGTTATGAATCCTCGTCCATAATACGCAATTTAGAGCCCTTGACAGGCGATCTCTTTACCGTTAGACATGCGGATTGTGACTTTGATGAGACACTCTTCCCGTTGTTAGGGGGAGAAATGCACGTTAACATTGATAAGGAACGACGTGAATTAACGTGGCATGTACCCACTATGTCTCATTTAGATCCCCCAACTGCACGTAGTGATAAGGAAGTGCAGAGAATCCTAGATCTGCAAAATGTTGCAAATCAAATGCCAGACATATTTATTGACCTAGCGAATGTCACGAGATCACATATACCTGTTGCAAATGTGCCTGCAAGGATAGACGTCCCAATGAGACGTCGTGTTCCGGTTGAACACGTTGCTCCGGTTGTACCCACCGAGCAAAGGACATTGCGGTCGGCCGTTCAGGATGCCGCCCTTCCGAAAAAAAGATGAAGGTCGTCCGGTTCCAAGGATGTTCTGCCTCGAAAGAGGAGAAATCCTGTCGTATCTGTTTTGCCACACGAGATCATTAAGGATCACGGCGATGTATTAGAGGAGCGTGTTCCAGATGAAACACCAGTTCCTAATCATCCTGATAACCTCAAAATATCTGTCGATTATACTAGTTTAGACGATATTTTGAAGCAAAACGAGACTGTTATCGATGATGTGTTCATATACGCAATGGCCACTGACATTATGAACAATGATGAAATGGAACCTCATACCGTTGCTGAGTGTCAGTGAAGAACGGTCTGACCTCAATGGAAACAAGCAATCCAGGCTGAATTGGATTCCTTAACGAAACGAAGGGTGTTTGGACCTGTCGCTCCAACACCGCCCAATGTTAGACCAGTTGGTCATAAATGGGTTTTCGTAAGGAAGCGTGATGAGAGTAATGAGATTGTTAGATACAAAGCTCGCCTTGTGGCACAAGGTTTCTCTCAACGCCCTGGAATTGATTACGATGAGACGTATTCTCCCGTAATGGACGTTATAACGTTCCGCTACTTAATCAGTTTAGTAGTTTCCAAAAAACTGAATATGCAGCTCATGGATGTGGTCACAGCGTATCTTTACGGGGATCTGGACACAGAGATTTACATGAGAGTCCCTAATGGACTTAAGTTTCCTAAATCAAGTAGTTCCCGGCCACGGAACACGTTCTCGATTAGACTGAGACGATCACTATATGGATTGAAACAATCCGGACGGATGTGGTATAACCGTCTAAGTGAATACTTGATCGGCGTGGGATATGTTAATAATGAACTATGCCCATGCGTGTTCATAAAGAAATCCTCTTCAGGATATGCGATTATCGCAGTCTATGTAGATGATATGAATCTCATAGGAACCTCGAAAGAGTTGTTCGAAACTGCTAAAATTCTGAAGAAGGAATTCGAGATGAAAGATCTTGGGAAAACACGGTATTGCCTTGGCCTGCAGATCGAGCACCGTACATATGAAATTTTAGTCCATCAAGAAAGTTACACCCAAAAGGTGTTGAGGCGCTTTAGTCATAGTGATGCTAAGCCGTCCTCTACTCCCATGGTCGTCCGCTCTCTAGACATTAATAAGGACCCCTTCCGTCCAAAGGAGGATGATGAAGAGATATTGAGCCCTGAGTGTTCATATCTGGGTGCAATAGGCGCACTATTATACTTGGCCCAATATACTAGACCGGACATCTCGTTTGCTGTGAATTGTCTAGCTCGACACAGCACCGCGCCAATACGCCGCCACTGGATTGGCATAAAAGACATTTTCCGTTACCTTAGAGGTACTACGGACATGGTCTTATTCTATCCCTTTGCGTCGAGTGGATCTAGCTCCATTGATCCTCGAAACAATGCAACCCTTGTCGGCTATGCGGATGCTGGTTTCTTATCAGACCCGCACAAGGGACGTTCCCAATCTGGTTATGTCTTTACCATTGGGAACACGGCGATATCCTGGAGGTCTCGTAAACAGACTCTAGTGGCCACTTCGACTAACCACTTTGAGCTACTCGTACTCTATGAGGTGACTAGAGAGTGTGTCTGGCTTCGAGCAGTTATTGGCCATATTCGAAGCACCTGTGATCTAGCTTATGATCATGATGAACCAGTTGTTATTTATGAGGACAACACCGCTGTGATTGATCAAGCGAAGCATGGTTACATCAAAGGTGATGCCACTAAGCATATCTCGCCAAAGTTGTTCTTTACACATGAACAACAAACACTTCAAAAGATTGAAGTGAAGCATATTGGTTCAGAGAATAACCACGCTGACTTGTTCACCAAGTCACTGCCAAAGCATTCTTTTCAGAAGCACGTACGGGTGATTGGCCTACGTAGGCTAACTGAGCTACCTTAGAGCGATATTTTATGTCGGAGTTGAAATCCTCACACCCTGTCGTGTGCAAGTGAGGTGGAGCATCCTGTTGTATGCATGTGTACTCTTTTTGTCCTTAGTACAAGGTTTTTCCCACTGGGTTTTCCTTGACAAGGGTTTTAGCGAGACACGTTCCCTGTTATACCTCACTATGGATTGCCGAAATCAGGGGGAGTATCCTGTCGTATACTTCTTACCACTGTGTACTCTTTTGTCCTTCGACCAGAGTTTTTTCCCACTGGGTTTACTCTGGCAAGGTTTTGATGAGGCACCTGTTTTGTGGTTGATCCCATATTACTACATCTGTTGCACTCTTTTTCTTTCGATCAGAGATTTTCCCATTGGGTTTACTCTGGCAAGGTTTTGATGAGGCACACTGTTTTGTGGTTAGTTACTTACATAGTATTTTGGCATATATCATTCGGCTACATAATTTCTCTTAGGTACCGGTTTTGTCCCACACCGGATTTTCCGGTCCTAAGTTCTTTATGTGTTTAGCAGTGCGAATGAACTCGACTCAGATCGACTGCATGAAGACGAAGAATTCAAAACGTCCAAAAGGGGAGTGTTGTAAAATTATTGGACTCTTGGGCTTATACTTTATGGGCCCAAGTGGGCTTGTAACCCTACCCCTCTATCTATATAAAGAGGGGTAGGGGTCTTATATTTTACATTCATTCATAATAAAAATCATATTGTTCTCCCCTCTCTCTACTTCTGTATCTCTAAATACGTAGGTAATAGTTGTATTACAACAACTTATATATTTTATTTGTAAAACAAAATAGATTAAATATCTAAATGATGATACATTTAGTCTCGTTTATTGTAATGGCGGTTAAATGTCTAAAAACACTTCTACATTAAAAAATAAGTGTACGTTAAATACGTGTACATTATATAAGACAATAGCTCGTATATCAAAGTAACTTATTACACATTAATTCTCATAAGTTGAAAATAACTTATTTATAATTTACTCCTTAGTAATCTTGAAATAAAAACTTAAAATTTAAAAACTAACCTTGAGACTTGAGAGTAACTTTTAAGTTGAAACCAACATTTTTGTGTATGCATAAGATAGAAGCAATATATAAAATTATGTAAAAGTTAACTCAATAGGTCGGAAAAAAACTATCTAAAAAGTAACTTCGAACATATATAAAAAAATCTTTGGTCTGGAAAGTATTTAATATGTAGAGGTAACTTGTAACCATTGCTAAATAAATAAATATTAACAATTTATGTGATTAAAAAAAAAATCATAAAAACTTTTCACACAAGCTCTCAAACAAGCAGAAAATAAGGGAAAATAAAACTATTTCCAGACAAATATTTAATGTATCTTCTTCTTTTTTTCTGCGAATTTCCCTTGTCCCATTTACCAGCAACTGCTATTTTTAGAATGCAAAATTTCTTAGCATTGTTACCGATTTCTTAGTAAATAAGAGCACTTTCACGTCAAGGATAAGTTGATAAGCATTGAACTCTTTTTTTCCAAGTATTTCTTCCGACCATAATAATACCATTGTCTTTTTTAGGAGAAAGTTCTCATGAAATGTCTCACCAAAGGGTAAAAACCAAAGTAACAACAATTGCCTCTCAAATTATCAAATACGTTTATTTGACATAATCGCTATACTACTCTATAATGGTCAGACTGAAGTATATCACGTGAGACATGCAACTTTCAAGAAATAACATTATGGTTTACTTAATTGTGAGCAATCGCACATGGATTTTTATAGGTAAAAACATTAAATCAGTAATGTTCCTTGTAGGAAATTACTTTGCATAAGGAAATTCTTCCTTTGCTGGTGTATATCACGTGAGACATGCAACTTTCAAGAAATAACATTATGGTTTACTTAATTGTGAGCAATCGCACATGGATTTTTATAGGTAAAAACATTAAATCAGTAATGTTCCTTGTAGGAAATTACTTTGCATAAGGAAATTCTTCCTTTGCTGGTGATATTCAATATGTTGAGATATAAAAGGTTAGTATTTTATGCTACAAGATTTTTGTGTTCATGTACTTAATTATACTTGTTTTTTAAGCCATTGTGAATTTGTCATATAATGACATTGTACGATAACAGACTGCCTTTGTTACCTCAAGTGTAAGAGAGATGTCGCCGGACAACGTAATGTTGGTAAACTAATTGTTAGTTTTTACAGATTGGTCTACATAATGGAAATCTGATGATAACTTAGTGGACAAAACTGTAATTGTCCCTAGTTTTCCAAAATTATTAGAAAATGGATTGTCCGGCCGGCAACATATGGTTCTTATTTCAATGTCCAAGAGGCCAAGTATGTTGTTACTGGAATGTGTAGAAAGAGCTCGTCTTAGGCAAAGAAGCCCAGTCTTTTGACTAAAATCAGCAGTTTACTTCAACCGCCAATTCTGAAGTAACCACATTCGACAAGAAATCGGCCTTACTGAGAAAGCAAGATATGAATTTCAACTATAAACAATAAAGCCAAAGAAGTTGATAAAACGGTCCAAGTTTTGGGGGAAAAAAACTAGTCGGCATTTTCCGTGGCTGAGAAGAATTAAGCAGCCCTGACTCGTCTATAATGAAGAATAGACACATCTACAAGGAGCTAGTTTCGTGGCGGTTACTTTGAAAAATATCAGAGAGAAAGTTTGTAGCAATTAAAAATGAAATGGTGGTTTATTATGCTAATATTCATCGAGGGCCTAACTATCCTAGTAAAAGGCATGAGCTAGAAGAAAAGAACAACATTCTTTTTGACTCAAACACCAGCTAGAAGAAAAGGCCTGATAGCTTTGATTGTTAGTTTTTCAAATTACCTTGTCATATAATTTTTTCACATACTTTGGATTATATTGATCTTCGAATTTCGTTAACGGAATACATTCCATTAACCATGGTTCTAAAATCTCTTTAAATAAATTAAGTAGTGAAGCGTTTATCATGAGGGGTTAGACCAAGCACTACTGGTGCCTTATATGAGTTTTTAATTCATGTTTTGGGAAATTTTGTTATTTTTTAACAAAAAATCTCAATTATCAGATTTATCAAAAAAAAAATTCAAAATTTGATGGTGGTCAAATATTTATTATATAAAATGAACCAAAAGCATTACTCATATTATTTGCAAGAGTGATATGACATCGTGATTAGATAAAAAAATGTTTCAAATGAGAGATATAGAAAATAAGTAAGTTTATAAGTAAGGTGATGTCTTGTTTGGATGTAAAAGTGTTACGTATAATAAGAAAACGTGTAGTTTTTTGTTTAATTTGGAAAAAATAATGAATAAGTTGCAGTGGTGGCTCTTACGCTACCATTTCTATTGTGGTTCCGTTGCAGAAAGTTCCATGGCATAAACTAAGAACTATTTGTTGATTATGTTATAGGCACTAGAAGTCTAGAAGGTAGAACTATTTGCTAGAAAAAAGTCGTGTTCATCCAACCTGAAACTGAAACAACAATGAAACCTTAATTAGCTTAATTTTAAAATAAAAAAAAAACTAATTTTCTATAAGTAACCAATGTCACCAGATACCATGGTCTGCAAAGTTCACGAGATAAAACTTTGGTATATGTCCAAGTTTTGGTGACAGGTAGGAGGGAAGGGGAGAGTGTTTGGTTGGTACACCTCTTACAAAAGAAGCAACCTCATCCTTCCTTTCAATTATCAATCATGATTATTATTGGGTCATGAATTATCAATCATGATTCATTTTATGCTTATCTTGAAATGAAATGGATTAACTTTTTATGTTGTGTGAAATCAAGTGCCCAATGTTTACGGTTATATCAATAAGACACCCAATATTCCATTAGACCATCACAGACAGTGTGTTTCCCCTTTTTTTTCAACATAATTCACGTAGTTCCATCTGTTTGGGGTAAATTAATGATCAAATATAGTATGATTGTTGCATTATACTTTATAGTTTCTGACTTGGTAGTGAGCTAGTTAGCTCTCTTAAGTCGTGTCATTAGGAGAAAATATGCTTAAGAACAGTTTAACAATTGGAGAGGGTCAAACATACCTCTTTTGTGGTTCTAACTAGATTATATATGTTCAATATATAGTACTATAGTAGTTACACTAAATACTATATAAGGAATATTCCAATTAAATTAAACAAGGGAAATAGATTATCCCTTCATTTATTTTGTTCTTTTTTTCTTTGCTTTTGTAGTTTTGTTTGATGAAGAGAGCAATGGGGCACACCATATTATACGTGACTCAACATCAGTTAAAGCACCGTGGTCCAGTAGCATCAAAACAATTCGTCGCCACGTCATTAATCAAATTTTGTAATGGAATGGGTCCATAAATTCACAATCAAAAAATGATGTTCCCGTTAAAACATGCCACGTGAGAATCATTTTGACATTTGATAACGAGCGTTACCTCATTATTTCCTCCGTTATCTTTTGCTTGCTTTTTTACACTTTTTTTCTGGTAACTGTTTGCTTTTTGATTCGTACATTGCTTTCAAGGGAGATTAACACACACAAGTCACGTTATATTACTTTTTTTTTATAGTATTTATTATTTTTACAACCAGGATTATAGAATAAACAATATTAGCTCAAAAAATGCAAGCTTAGAAAATTTAGTCTGCCAAGTGCCAAGGCTGATGCCACCTTATTAACATTGATGACGCCACCTTATTTCAAAAAAAACAAAACATTGATGATGTGCTTAGACTAGCTAAAAATGGGGGAAACTAAATGCAGATAGACACCCCTTGTCATAAACAAAAATGTATTGTTTTTTTTTAATATATTTTTACATGTATTTTTTTATATATTTTACTGAAATTAATGGTTTGACACCCTCCATATTTTATTTACTAATAATGGCTCATGCATTCGCCCTGAGACTAACTACTCGAAAGCAGGAAAAGATTATACCTCATAAATTCAGAGCTCTCATTAAAACTACCAGTGGACTAGCTCAAAAACTATATATAATATCAATACGATTACTCGGACATGATTCGATCAATCCGTTTAGCTCTATATGAGTAGTATAATCTTATCAAAATTTACATAGAAATTTCAATTAAGATTACTCTCAGTCTCTCAACCTAATTGTAATTACAGTATAAAGTTTACATCTTTACTTTTGTCAACTGAATTCAGTTCTGATCCATCATCTACTTGAACATTAAAACTTTACTAAAAAAATGTACCCATAAACATAAAATTTAACACAGTAAATAGATACAAAGTCCCCACTAGCTACCAGAATTATTAAAAACCAAACATTATTATTTTTAATTTTCCCAGCTCACATTTTCCCAGCTGTGCCCACCACGAGAAGGTGCAGTAACGGTCTGGACCATCCCAGCTGTTACCCACCAAATGCCAGCGTATTTTAATTTTTACGACACGTTAGAAATTCACCACTTGCCAGTTAAATAATTCAACCAAAATTATTACTTATCCCAATTAATTGGGTACTGTGAATCTCTGTGTAATTTTGACCGAATAATAATTTATATTAAAATTGTCAGAATAAAAATTTTCAAACGTTAATCATATATTTCAAGTGTTAAATTATATGATTTAATTTTAAAATCTTCGTTTCGTAAGTTGTTTCTATTTCTACATTTTTTATTTCAACAGTTTTAATACATGCTATAAAAGGGTTAAAATTACACGTAATTTCATAAATAATAATAAATATTAACCAATGTAAAAATAGTATTTACATATATCATGATTTTTCAAACTTTCACTCTGCCAAATACGTATTGATTACTGCAATCGTACTGGTGATAAATCAAATTTTATTTACATATCACACGTGCACTAAGTACGGAGTGGTAAAATAAATTATCTAAAAAGTAGCGTACATTACTTGATAGTAAAAGATAAAATCTAGTTCTCAGGTACGAGCTCCAAATTTAACAGCAAGCTAGAAATTGGCGATTTTCCGGTGAGGGCGATACTCGAAACCGTGTGTTTGTTTAAGATTCTTGAGGCTTCTTAATCCCGATATGTCGTGCTTTTCTACCTCTATATACCGTTTCACATTCATTGCATCAACCTTATTCGTATCTGATTAAATTTAAGCAATTATTAGATAACTAAATAGATTTCAGACTTGAGAAAATTACGTAAGCAGAAATGGAATAATTATATACTCCCTCGTTACATTCCTAAATAATTGTCGGTTACAAAAATACATGTAATTTCTACTTATAAATATTCATATCTAAATAGCCAAAATTGAAATACTCAAAATTTATTAACAAAGTTTAATCATAGAATCATAGTTATGTGATTAAGGTTTAAAAAAATTCATTTTGATAATTTAGATGCGGATTTTTTTTGCATTTTAGTTGCCGGTGTTTTCATAGGTGATAATCTTTTGGAGATGAAGGAAGGAAATACTATTCTAATATTATACATCAAAACTCAAAAAGATCATTAAAAAAATAACAGATTATAAGGGGGAAAAAGAGTTTAGCTTAATTAATGAACAAGTAAAAAAGACTAACTAATGGAACAAATCTATGTAGTCATGTTATTCACATTACAATGGGAGTCCAAAAGAAATACTAATTTTAAACATTTAGTTTATTCCCCCTTCTTAAGCATAATAATTAATTTCCATATTCGATAAAATTCCGAAAAACAGAACTAACAATCAAAACATAATTAAATAAGCTACGTACAATGCCCATTTCGATATATTAATGTACTTAGTATCAAATATCAATTTATCCAATGTTGTTAGAATTCCAAAAAGAAAATTAGTATCAGAAACTAAATTGAAATATAACGAAATAAAATAATAACTCAAATAAATCAACAGTCATAGTTTTAATAATGTACCTTCAATGTTCACAGGCCAGTTAAATCCACTGAACTCAGCCAACTCTGGAAACACAAAAAACAAAAGCAGAAAAAAAACATTAAGGAAATAAAGAATCAATCGTAGCCGTAAAATTCAATAAATAAATAAATAAACAATACCTGACTGAGAGGGGTCATGTGAGGAGATATAAAGAAGGAGAAAACAAAGGGCAGTGAGGAGGGGTATGACGTGGAGGTATCTCTCCGGTTTTTGCGACGGCTTTTGCGGCTTTACTGACTTATCATTGTCTTCGTCGCTAATGAGAGGTGATATACGAATTTCTTCTACCTTGTTTGTCAGCTTTGTAGCTGGGGATCCCAGGGATTGCCGCTGCATGTTCGATATATATGTATATATATATATATAGAGAGAGAGAGAGAGAATGTGTGTGTTTTTCGTGTACAGAGGATTTTAGAGAGGGGGTGATATTGAGCTATAGTTGAGTGTGAGGGAAGATAGGAGGGAGTTTAGTTAGGAAAATTATCAAAGCATACAACTATTTTAACCTAATTACCAAAAAGTTATATCCCAACACTTTATTCCCAAAATATACAATTATCAAAAAATATAAATAGTCATTGTTTTCTATTTTTTTCCCGCAGTCTTTTTTTTTTCTCTCCATCTCTCTTCGCTCTCTCTCTCTAGAGAAAGCAGAGTGCTCAGCTACGAGCTCTCTTCTCTATCTCTCTATACTCTATCCGAGTTCATTTTTCTACTCCGATCAGTTCACAGGTCTCGATATTGTCTTCTCCGATCAGTTCATCCGCTAATTTTCGGTTATTTTGAACATCGTCTTCATCAATTCAGGTATTGTCTTCTCCGATCAGTTCATCCGTCAATCTTCGGTTATTTTGATCACCATCTTCATCAATTCATCAGTTCATTCGTCAATTTTCGAGGTATTTTTTTGTTTTTTTAAAATTAATGTAATTAAATTTATATACTTACAGTATATATACGCTTTAATACAGTGCATAAAGTAGTTGAATTGCATATTAAATAATTATTTGTATGAATTGTCACTATTATGTATGCACTTTTATCATTGATAGTGTTCTTTAATACATGGATACACAATAAATTTATTATACACGCTCTTTTAATACATCCATACACAATATATATCTATGTTCATTGACACTGCTATTTTAATAATTGTGTATTTGTTTTACACTTGTTCTTTAATACAGGCATACACAATACACAGTTATACATGCTATTAAATACAGGCATACACAATATACTGTTTATACATGCTCTTTAATACAGACATACACAATACATTGATATACACGCTCTTTTATACAACTACACACAGTACATTGTATGTTTTGTGTTTTTGTTTTTTGTTTTTATTGTGTTTTGGTTATTATCCATACACAATACATTGTTTATACATGTTCTTTAATACAAGCATATATAATACACAGTTTATACATGTTATTAAATAGATGCATACACAATATAGTGTTTATACATGCTCTTTAATACAGGCATACACAATACATTGTTATACACGCTCTTTTATATAGTCATACGCAGTACATTGTTATACACGCTCTTTTTATACAGCCATACGCAGTACATTGTGTTTTGGTTATTATCCATACACAATACATTTTTTATACATGTTTTTTAATACATGCATACACAATACACAGTTTATACATGCTATTAAATACAGGCATACACAATACATCTTTTCTACATGTTTTTTAATACATGCATACACAATACATTGACATGTACATGTTCTTTAATACAAGCATACATAATACACAGTTTATACATGCTATTAAATACATGCATACACAATATATTGTTTATACATGCTCTTAATACAGGTATACACAATACATTGTTATACACGCTCTTTTATACAGCCATACGCAGTACATTGTGTTTTGGTTATTATCCATACACAATACATTTTTTATACATGTTTTTTAATACAGGCATACACAATACACAGTTTATACATGCTATTAAATACAGGCATACACAATACATATTTTATACATGCTTTTTAATACATGCATACACAATACATTGACATTTTTTGTGTGTTTTGTTTATGTTGTTTTGTAGTGCGATGGGTAGTATTTTGATGATGTGCAATCTAGATGATGTCACGGTTGCTAGTTCTAAGATGGTTATAATTGCAATTCAGATCGATATTAGTTTTGAAAATTTGGTGGCTAAAATTTGTGATATTTGACCGCATTTGGATAAAAGTGATGTGTTGTTGACATATTCTGTTCCTCGATATGAAAAATGTCGATTAAGTTGTCAAGAAGACTTGAGCTGTTTGTTTCGTTTGCTTAGTCTGTTTTCGTTAGATTCCATTGACGTTTTTGTATCAAGGTTTTGTAATACTATGGGGACCTGTCTCGACATTGTTGATGCTTCTGAAACGACAGCTTTTTTAGATGTAAGGCATATCGAAGATGTCGCAGAATGCAGTAATAGTGGGCTAATGTTGATGGGTAAGCACTGGACAGATATTTTAAGAGACGTTGGTCATAAGTTCAGAGGTGGTGCCAATGAGTTTAGGACTGTTTTGAACAAGTATTGTACAGAATGTGGGTTTTTATATCGTTGTACTAGGAATTCACCATCTGCTGTTAGTGCAGATTGCATTAACCCATCCAATGTCATTTGTCTTTGGTCTATAACAGCCACGATCGAAAAGAGTACTGGTGCTTTTATTGTAAGAAAGTTTAGTCAGCAACATGATTGCGATTTGGAAATTGCACAGCCAAAAGGTCATAATTTGACGAGTAAAGTAATCGCAGGATTAATTGAAGCGGATTTAGTTGCAAACCCCAGGTTTAGTGGAGCTGATGCAGTTAAACACTTGTTTAATCATTTTGGGTATGTTGTTTCTTACAAAAAAGCTTGTAAAGGTGTTGTTACTGCTAACGATAAAGTTTTTGGTGAGTATAAAAGTTCATACAATGAGCTACGATAGTGGGTTGACGCTGCAATTTATACAAACCCGGGCAGCCATATTGTTTTGGAAGTGAATCAGAGGACTTGTCAGTTTGAGAGACTGTTTGTGTCGTTTTCAGCTTGTATTAAAGGATTTCAGTACATAAGACCAATGCTATTTATTGATGGGACTCATTTAAGTGGAGTATACAGGGGTGTATTATTATGTGCTACAGGAAAGAATGGCAATCAAGGTATAATTAATTTCTTTCTGTCTATGTTTGGTTTTTTTTTGTGTGTCTTGTATAACATGAGAGATAGTAGTTACGTCATTTGAGAAAGATGTTGAATATACGATAAGTTTTTCCCCACTAGCAATTACACTTTGGATTCTGCTTCATTGTTTTTTTTTCTTTCTTCATGTTTATGTTGTTGTAAAATTTGTTCGTACCATCTAGTATGTAGTATCTTTTTTCATTTTTAAGAGGTAGTATGCAATTTCTTTTCAAACTTCTATTATGCATCATAGTTTTTTGCTTCATTTGATTTTGTGATTACAGGGTTGTATCCATTAGCATATGGTGTTGTTGATGCCGAAACAAACGATAATTGGTCATGGTTTTTAGGGCAGTTACAACATGTTTTTGATCTACACCGTCGGTTGGCTTTTTTTTTCTGATAGGAATTTTGGATGGAGTTAAGGCTAAATTCCCGCTTGATGATCACTATTTTTGCATTCATCATCTGAAACAAAATATTAAGACCAAGTTTAGTGGTGCAAAATTTTCGGCATTTAAAAGAGACCGAATTGTTAAGCTGTTTGTTTCATGTGCATACGCCACTAGTGAAGAACGTTATAATAAGCATATGATAAATCTGTTACAAGAGGGGGGAAAGGTTATAAAGGATTTTCTAGAAGGATTGCCAAAAGAAAATTGGGCGAAAGTATTTTCAAGGGGGTGTCGTTATGGTTCGATGGCTTCAAGTGCAGTCGAGGCTTTTAATTCCTGGATTGTGGACGAAAGAGCTCTCCCTGTTTTTCAAATGGTAGATAATATCAGAACAAAACTAATGAAATGGCATCTTGATAGGAAGAGAGATTCAGGTATCATCTGATCTTACTAACAATACATCTTAGATAATAAATATCATTTAGAATACTATAAATTGTAGTTATTTTTTTATTTTCAGCTAAGTGGACCACAACGCTGTGCAAAGGTCTTGGTGGTAGCGTTCGTAAACGTACAGAAAAATCACGAACGTGGAAAATTCATGGAGGAAACGCGTATAAATTTGAAGTAGTTGATGGAGATTTTTCTTATGGTGTAAATGTCTATGAGCAGTCTTGTACTTGTGGCAATTGGCAGATTGATAACTTTCCGTGTGACCATGCATTTGTTTGTTTTTCTAGATGCCCAGATTTGAATCTTCATCACTTTGTTGACAAATTCTTTTTTACGGACGTTTATCGCATGGCCTATGATTTACCAATAAATCCTGTACCAACATCTTTAAAGCCAGATTTTGAGCGTTTGGACTTGCCTGTTATATTGGCTCCATCTGCAAGAAGAGCGTCCGGAAGACCACCTATATGCAGAATCAAGGGAAGGGCTGAAAATTTGGGACAAGGACATGCAAAATATACTTGCGGACGTTGCTGTAAGCAAGGACATAGCCAGAGAAGTTGTAAAGAACCTATTTGAATTTTTTTCTTTCAAATAGAATGTGATGTTTTGGAAATTAGTTTGATAGTTTATTAGTTTTTTTTCATGTCAATGACATATATTTTCTTTTGACAGAGTCAATGACATATTTTTTCCGACTGTCGCGTTATTATATTTTTTTGCTATATATCATTTGTACTCGTTTATGACTTCAATAAATGTACTCGTTTTGATTCCAGTAATGGATTTTGATCTCTGATTCATATTTCCTTTTTGTTGGATATATATTCACATTGTGATGGGACATTGTTTAGTTCTGTTTATACCCAGTTGAAGCTAGATTAGATTGACAAGCTGCGCACTTCATCGTGGAAACCAGTTTTTATGAATGCCATCTAGTAGTGGGTTTTGTTGTCTTTGTTCGAAATCGTTCTGTAGAGTTGCTACAGCATACATTAGATGTCTAAAAGCATTCAAAACATTGACAAAATCAACTTATACTTGTTTTATACACATTACAGTTTTTATACATGTTTTTTAATACGGGCATACACAATACACTGTTATGTATGTTCTTTAATACAGGCATACACAATACATTTTTTATGGTAGTACACACATAATGATAATTGAATTCACTTTAATTACAGGGCATACACATTGATTGAACTTTAAAAACATTAAAATTCAAGAAAGGACAGTGCATACATAATAAAAAAATAGCTTGCATATTAAGAGAAAATTTATTTTGCATACACAATGTAATTTTGCAAATGAAAATTCATGTTTGAAAGATTATAAAACAACAATATACATAAGATATCTAAAAACATTCAAAACATTGACAAAATCAACTTATACTTGTTTATACACAATACAATTTTTATACATGCTCTTTAATACAGGCATACACAACACACAATTTATACATGTTTTTTAATACGGGCATACACAATACACTTTTATACATGTTCTTTAATACAGACATACACAATACATTTTTTATGGTACTACACACATAATGATCATTGAATTCACTTTAATTACAGGGCATACACATTGATTGAACTTTAAAAACATTAAAATTCAAGAAAGGACAGTGCATACACAATATAAAAATAGCTTGCATATTAACTGATTAATAACTTGTAGATTAACAGCATTTTCATATTTTGCATACACAATGTAATTTTGCAAATGAAAATTCATGTTTGAAAGATTATAAAACAACAACACACATAAGATGTCTTAAAACATTCAAAACATTGACAAAATCAACTTATACTTGTTTTATACACAATACAGTTTTTATACATGCTCTTTAATACAGGCATACACAACACACAATTTTTACATGTTTTTTTAATACGGGCATACACAATACACTTTTATGTATGTTCTTTAATACAGGCATACACAATACATTTTTTATACATGCTCTTTAATACAGGCATACACAACACACAATTTATACATGTTTTTTAATACGGGCATACACAATATATTTTTATGTATGTTCTTTAATACAGACATACACAATACATTTTTTATGGTACTACACACATAATGATCATTGAATTCACTTTAATTACAGGGCATACACATTGATTGAACTTTAAAAACATTAAAATTCAAGAAAGGACAGAGCATACACAATGAAAAAATAGCTTGCATATTAAGAGAAAATTTTACGAACTGATTAGTAACTTGCAGATTAAGACCATTTTCATATTTTGCATACACAATGTAATTTTGCAAATGAAAATTCATGTTTGAAAGATTATAAAACAACAATATACATAAGATGTCTAAAAACATTCAAAACATTGACAAAATCAACTTATACTTGTTTTATACACAATACAGTTTTT
Source organism: Primula veris (assembly GCA_963682055.1). Lineage (NCBI taxonomy): Eukaryota > Viridiplantae > Streptophyta > Magnoliopsida > Ericales > Primulaceae > Primula > Primula veris. Next base: position 19,166,784 of record OY821749.1, on the reverse strand, counting down.
ATAGATGCTCTTTAATACAGGCATACACAACACATAATTTATACATGTTTTTTAATACTGACATACACAATACACTTTTATACATGTTCTTTAATACATGCATACACAATACATTTTTTATGGTACTACACACATAATGATCATTGAATTCACTTTAATCACAGGGCATACACATTGATTGAACTTTAAAAACATTAAAATTCAAGAAAGGACAGTGCATACACAATAAAAAAAATAACTTGCATATTAAGAGAAAAATTTACGAACTGATTAATAACTTGTAGATTAAGAACATTTTTATATGCAATGTCTTAAAACATTCAAAACATTCAAAACTTGTAGAAAAATTCAAGAAAGGACAGTACATACACAATGTCTTAAAACATTCAAAACATTGACAAAATCAACTTGTTTTTTAACATTCACCAACTTAAAACTGACTAATATGCAAGTCAAACGAAGGTTGTTCGTCTTCTATATCCTTTGAAGTCTTTTTATCTTTTTGTTGTAGCACGGTAGTTTCAGCTCCTTTGCTTTTTTTAACCACTGGTGGTGAGTACTTTTGAGGACTTTTTCAGTCTTCCCTTTTCAATTTCGACATACAATTCAGCTTCTCTTTATTACTTGTGACAGCAACAAGTTTTCTTCTTCCACCAATAGTGTTGTCTTTTTTGAATCTGCGCAGTCTTGCTTCTCTCGTATCCATGATTTCTTTTTCGATGGGATTTGGTTCTACAATTTCCGAATACTCTTGTGTGAATTTGGTTATATGTTCATCCTTTTCAAGTTTTTCTTTATAGACTTTTTGCTTAAAATTCTCCAACTTTTTGCTCCTTTCCTTCTCAAAAGCCACTTTGAATTCATATGGCTTTGTTATTTCTACAAACTCTTGTGTCAACAAGCTCAAGTCTTTGATCTCTTGTGTGTTTGCTATTATATCATCATCCTCAGTTGATTCTGGCAAGTAACTTTTAGCAATACTTGTAACTGAATCTATTAAATTCGAGTTAAACTCTTCAGGTAATTCTACATCGGTCTTTTCTCCTCGATCAACAAACGTAGATGACTTTCCTGCTTTTGTTCCTTCATGTACTACCTTTGTCTCCTTGATGTTTGTTGCTACATCCAACAAACGGGTATTGCTAGCTTGAAGGTTCTTAATTTCATTTTCCATATCTGCAAATTAATGTTGTTGTTCAATAAGAGGGAGGTGAACTTATTATACCATCTATTGCACTAATTTTGATTTTGCATACACAATGTTTTCAAACTGTATACACAAAAGTAATCAATTTAATATTTAACAATATGTATACACAATATTCCATCACGTTTGATACTAAATTTGGAGGACTGAAAGTTATACTTTTGTAAATCACACAAATGAAAAGTGTATCTAGGATTGTGTGTGTCTTTTATTACAGTTTTGAACAAAATGATTATATAACTATTTTTTACACTCTTAAACACTTTTTTGAATGTGCTTTTTTGTGTTGCATATACATTTGTGTGTTGCATACATAATCATGAAAATGCAACACATAATATATTAATGAATGTAATGAAGAAATATACATTTGATAATCACACTTCTCGCAACTTCTTCCTCTATTGTTTCAATAGCGTTTTTTGTAGCTTGTTATTTTGAACTTCCAGTACTGCATTTTAACCAATTGTTGTTCAATAAGTCAGGTGACACTTTAAATAGAAACGTTTATATGTTTTTTCCAACTGTTGATAAAACAAATGGAAAAATACCTTTCACAAAGCAATTGGTTTCATCGTCTTTTTCAGCTCTTCTTTTTGCCTGCTCTTGTAGCTTATTAATTTCACTTCTCATATCTGCAAATAAAATTGTATTTATTTGGGTTCTATCCTTATACACATTCAAGATTGTCTAGTATTCAAAGAGCATACATAAAGTACATGGACAACGGTGATTAATTTGTATGCAACTCAATCATTGAATATGACATTATATTATTTTGCCATACACATTGTTACTAATCTTTTTTTTTAGGTGTATGCATGTATGTAAAGAGCATGCACAACAGTGATTATTGTGTATGCCACTAAATCATTGAGCATAGCACTATTTTTTCATACATTGTTACTAATCTATTTTTTTAAAGAGCATACGTAATGTTTAAAGAGCATACACAATAATGATTTTTTCATATTGTATACAAAATTACATTGTGTAAACAATATGAAATCATCATTTTGTATGTGTTTGCCTATATTTAAGGAGTACACACAACGGTGATTATTGCGTATTCACATCAATCATTGGATATGACACTATGTTTTGGCATACACATTGTTACTAATCTATTTTTTAAAGAACATACATAATGTTTAAAGAGCATACACAATGTTTAAAGAGCATACAGAATGATGAAAGAATACCATTCACAAGGCTGTTGATTTCCACTTCTTTTTCGTCTGTTCTTTTGCCCTCCTCTTGAAACTTCTTCATTTCAGCTCTCAAATCTGAAAATTAATTTCATTTTTTTGGAATAAACATATTCCTCAAAAAATAATAACTGGATGTAATATAAAATTAACAAAACATACCGTCAATTGTGCTTTTCAAGATCTTCGAACTTTTCTCCAAAACCTCCTGATCTTCATAAGCTTTTTTCAGCTCAATTCTTAAATCAGCCAAATTGCTCTATGCAATAATCAGTTTCTTTTCTAATTCTTCAAGAGTTTCAATTTCTTCGTTTTCTTCACTATTTACAATCTCTTCCGGTGTTGAACCAGTAATCTCCTTTTGCATTTGAAAGCTTTGTTTCTTTAATTCATCTTTTAATGACCTTTTTGTTTTGTTAGTTTTCTTTTTTGCTGCAGGGATCATCTGAGAAATTGGCATGAATGCCTCTATATCGTCAAGGTGTTGCGTAGAAATTGCTTCGGGAATATCTGAAGGTGCAGTTTTAGCAACAAATTGAGGAGAATCGTTTTTTGTTATTGGCGTTGCATCAATGGCCATCGAATCATCAGTTTCTTCAGTGTCTTGTGATGTACCATCCAGTCGGCCGGTTCCTGAACCTTCCTCCCCTTTCATCATTGTGTATGCATCTCAAGAATCAAAACTACCCAGTATAAACATTTTCAAAAAGTAACTTTTACCATTTTTTACTATATTTTTTCATAGAAAAATTTATTTCATCAAAGTAAATTACAAAAAGTATTTTCATCACCAAATTAAGTGAATTTTCTATAAATTTAGACATTAATGGAAGCCGGAATCTTATTTTTGCAAAAAAAAAAACTACGCAATTAAACTCGAGAACTTAATTTATTGCCAAATCGAGTTCTAGGAAGTTAGCATGTGAAAGTAACTAGTTACTAAACACAGATTAACCTTTCCTATAGCCATACTAAAGAAATATGAAGTTAGCATGTGAAAGAATATCTCGCTTTAAGAGCAGAATCTTGATAGGAAGAATATGAAGGTTGCAGTTAATAAAGATAGGAAAACATGTAATATTTGGGGATGAAAAATTCACTCATTGTCAGAGATCGGGACATCACCTCCCCTCTCCATTTGACTAGAATGAAAAAATCTCACATAATTACAAAAAAACATATAGTAATTGATATATGTACATATATAATAATAATAATAATAATAATAATAATAATAATAATAATAATAATAATGAATATTATTTAACCAAGACGAAAAGCATGTTACACTATAAGAATATCTCGCTTTAAGAGCAGAATCTTGATAGGAAGAATATGAAAGTTGCAGTTAATAAATATAGGAAAACATGTAATATTTGGGGATGAAAAATTCACTCTTTGTCAGAGATCGGGACATCACCTCCCCTCTCCATTTGACTAGAATGAAAAAATCTCTCATAATTACAAAAAAAACATATAGTAATTGATATTTGTACATATATAATAATAATAATAATAATAATAATGAGTGGATTGTAATTTTAAAACGGTTTAATTTTTTTTAAAAAAACTAATTGATAATTGTATGCAAATTACAGGGACCAAAACTGTATTTACAGAAAAGAGGAACCAACGAGAGAGAGAGAGAAGACCGAAACCGCATAAAGTTGGAGTATTCTCCAAACGCATCTCCATCTCCAGTGCGTTAAACATCTCCATCTCAGCCTATTTAGGGTTTTTTTTTTTTGTTCTCTCTCTCTCTCTCAGCCACTCATTAGTACCAAGGCTTGATCGGTGTTCTTGTTTCGGGTTTTGATTAAAATACCAAACCCAATAAATTACAAACAATTTGTTACATTTAATTACAAACCCAATAAAACAGTAAAAACCGTGTATCATAGGCCATAAATAAAAAAAAATGACAATTTAAAATATTAATAAAAACGTATATTATATGCCACAAAATAATGCAAAAAATAGGAGAAATGAAAAAATGATAAAAACTAGGTTTTGACTAAAATCAAGCAGGTTTTGAACTTAATCAAGCATTGTGTATCCTATTTTCTATGTTTTCTCAGCAATGTGTATGCTAGTCAAGAATTAAAACTACAACTATTGAAATTCACAATAATGCATTCAATACCCCCAAAACATATAACTTTTTTACACAGGTTTTGAGCTTAATCAAGCATTGTGTATGCTATTTTCTATGTTTTCTCAGCATTGTGTATGCTAGTCAATAATTAAAACAACAACTATTAACATTCTCAGAAAGTAATGTTTACCTTTTTTTTACAACATATTTTTTCACATAACAATGTTTTTCATGCGCGTATATGTAAAATAGTCAATATGTATGCACTTTTTATGCCCTGACTCTTTTTTTTTTTTATGTATTTTCATCATTGTGTATGCATCTCAAGAATCAAAACTACCCAGTATAAACATTTTCAAAAAGTAATTTTTACCATTTTTTTACTATATTTTTTCACATAAAAATTTATTTCATAAAAGTAAATTACAAAAAGTATTTTCATCACCAAATTAAGTGAATTTTCTATAAATTTAGACATTAATGGAAGCGAATCTTATTTTTGCAAAAACAAAAAAACTGCGCAATTAAACTCGAAAACTTAATTTATTGCCAAATCGAGTTCTAGGAAGTTAGCATGTGAAAGTAACTAGTTACTAAACACAGATTAACCTTTCCTATAGCCATACTAAAGAAATGAATCTTCTAAAACGAATAATAATCCTCCCGAAACCAAACTTTGTACGTTGTTTCTTCTCCAAATCCAAGTGCAGTTTCTCTAATTTAGCATGTATAGTCACGAAAAACAGCCCAATCCTGAGTACATAATCAAAGCAACTATATGCTATATGTATAATGTAATTCCTCAGCAAACCAAGTATCTTTTCTCTTAATTTAGCATGTAAAGGCAAACTGAGCTCATACTATTCCTTACCAAAATAGGAATTTCATAGCTGCAAACAAGATTCTCCAAAATAGAACAAAATAAATCTATTTCCTCAACAAACCAAGCATATGTATTCTAAATTTAGCATGTAAAAGTAAACTAAAGTTACTAAACGCATCTTAATTATTACCGAAACCAGAATCACATAACTGCAAACAAGATTCTCCAAATTAGAACACAAGAAATCTGTTTCCTCACCAGACCAAGCACATTTTCTCCAAATTTAGCATCTAACAATTAACTACACGCATCCTAATCATTACCGAAACCAGAATCACATAACTGCAAAGAAAATTCTCCAAAGTAAAACATAATAAATCTTATTCCTCACCAAACCGAGCACATTTTTTTTTAATAAATTTAGCATTTAAAAGTAAACTAAACACGTCCTAAATTCCTAAATCAGAATCTCATAAAATGCTAACAAGATTCTCTAAAATCCAACAAAATCACTTAATGTCATCCCTAAACTAAGTGCACTTTTAGAATACCAGCAAAACATATAACTTTTTTACACAGGTTTTGAACTTAATAAAGCATTATGTATGCCATTTTCTATGTTTTCTCAGCATTGTGTATGCTGACTTTTTTATTCAATATGTATGCACTTTTTATGCCCTGACTCTTTTTTCTATGTATTTTCAGCATTGTGTATGCATCTCAAGAATCAAAACTACCCAATATAAACATTTTCAAAAAGTAATTTTTACCATTTTTTTACTATATTTTTTTACTATATTTTTTCACAGAAAAATTTATTTCTTCAAAGTAAATTACAAAAAGTATTTTCATCACCAAATTAAGTGAATTTTCTATAAATTTAGACATTAATGGAAGCCAGAATCTTGTTTTTGCAAAAAAAAAAAAAACTAGAGTAGCGAATCAAATTACTATTAGTACATACAGTGTAAAACACATAAATATCTAAAAATAAATAAATAAATTACCACTATTGGAGGGTTTTCTGCTGCGATTGTAGATTCTTCCTCATCTACAAGTGATAATTCAGATCTTGTAAGTTTTTTTCTTGTTTTTTTCGGTTTAGGAGTCATTTTAACAGCAAATAAGGTAATGATTTTGTGAAAAAAAGGGTAATTTAGAGAGAGAGGAGCACGAAGAGAGAGAGAGAGGCGGAGAAAGTTTTTTTTTTTTGGTAGTTATCACGTGCTGTACGCGTGTTAGGTAAAGTTGTATGTTTTGGGAATAAATTGTTTGGGTTGTATATTTTGGTAATTTTTTATGGCCCATTGTATGTTTTGGGAATTAGCCCAGTTTAGTTTGAGTCCATCTATATAATTTAATTGAAATTTTATTGTAACGGATACACCCCCAAACTATAATAAATGAGAGTATTCCTCTAAATCTTTTCAAAATTATTGTCAAATTGAAATAAGCAGTGAAATTTTACTTTCCATTTATAATGAGTGACAGTGATACTATTCTAAAATAGAGAGTTTCATTTGAGTTTGATATGAATAATTTTTTACAAGTAAACTCTTCAAATTTAAAGAATGTTTGATTTTAAAGAGTTTGATGTGAATTATCTAAATAGGGCTCGGAAAATTTTCTGAAATTCCGACCCGACTTAATTTTTTAATTAATTTATAATTTATATTACATAACATGATTTTTTTTTTATTTCAACACTAAAATATAAATTAATGTATATCAAAATGCAAGTGATGAGAATCAAACCTTATACCTCTAGTATGCAATATAAGCACTCTACCATATGAGTTACAATTATTTTTGTTTCATATATTAGTTATAATTACATAAGTATAATATAGATTTAGTTGTGTGACATATTAGCTCGTTATAGATATATATAGAGATATGTATAGATATAGAGAGAGGTATGAAAAACAACAGACGAAGTGTTTATTCATTAATATGATTGTACAGAGAGATAAATCAAGAGACCCTTGACCCTCTTTATATAATAGAAGATAGGGTTACATATGCTAGAAAAAACCAAGATAGGCCCAATAGAATAAGGCCCAATATGGCCAATAATATCCTACAACACTCTCCCTTGGACGTCTTGATTTCTTTGTCTTCATGCTGTCGATGTGAGTCGAGTTCATTCGCAGTGCTAAACACATAAAAACCTTAGGGACGGAAAACCCAGTGTGGGACAAAACCGGTACCTAGGAGAAACTGTGTAGCCGAATGATATAGGCCGAAATTCTATTTAATTAATTAACCACAAAACAGCGTGCCTCATCAAAACCTTGGCAGAGCAAACCCAATGGAAAAATCTCTGATCGAAGGAAAAAGAGTGCAACAGTAGTAGTAGTAGGGGATCAACCACAAAACATGTGCCTCATCAAAACCTTGCTAGAGTAAACACAGTATGAAAAACCTCTAGTCGAAGGACAAAAGAGTACACAGTGGTAAGAAGTATACAACAGGATACTCCCCCTAATTTCGACAATCTTAAGTGAGATATAATGGGAATGTGTCTCGCTAAAAACATTGCCAAGGAAAACCCAGTGGGAAAAAACCTTGGTCTAAGGACAAAAAGAGTACACGAGCATGCGACTGGATGCTCCCCCTCACTTGCACACGACAGGGTGCGATGATTTCGACTAAGTAGTAATTAGTGCAATAAGCATTCACTTGGATGCTCCCCCTCACTTGCACACGATTGGGTGCAAAGATTTCATATTCCAAGAAAGGGTACGAGCATTCGACTGGATGCCTCATTTACTTGCACACGACTGTATGCAAGAAAATATAACGTGGAATAAAACGAGCATTCGGCAGGATGCTCTTAAACTTCATATGTGAAGATTTATTTCGGCAAGAAATGCTAAATAGCATAATATAGTCGTGTCTCTCTTGATCGATAACAACAAGTTTTCCTCAAATAAGACAAGTGTTTTATCTGGATCGTGAGACAGAGCATACGTAATTCAAATATGGCTAATACGAGCTCGAAGCCATATACACTCTCTAGTCGTCTCATAGAGCACGGGTAGATCGGAGTGATTCGTTTGGAGTCATTCCAAGACCTCCAAGATATTGCCTTATTCCTAATGGTAAAGACAGACCATGTTAGGAATATCCCTTATGCGGGTCTGATAAGTAACCGGCATCGGTATAACCGAAAAAGGGTTGCGTTAATTCGAGTACCGAAGGGGGTAGGTACACTTGATAACGCAAATGGGATAAAGTAGCCCACTTCCAAAATTACCATAAGGTAAGGGAATGTGTCTTTAGTGCCATTTCGATGGCAGCGTGTTAGCTCGATGCTGTGTCGAGCTATACCATTCACAGCATACGAGATGTTCGTCCTAGCACATTAGACCAAGTACAATGATGTGCTTATTGTACTTAGATATGAACATGATGGTTCAATATCTCTTCATCGTCATATCAGGGATGGACTGGGTCTATATCAATGTCTAGTGATCGAACGATCATGGGAGAATTGGACGACTTAGCGTCATGATGACTACAACGTCATAACACCTTCTGGGTGTAGTCTGAATTATGAACTTAGATTCAATCTTTACGGGACTCGGTCATCAGGCCGAGTCACTACCGTGTCTTCCCAAGATCCTTCATCTCGAAGGCAAATCCAAAAATGGATCACGTAATAAAACACGCAAGGGCATAATACTTGTTCAAGTATCCCAAGCTAATCAAGTACTCACTTAGACGGGTATACTACATCCGCTCGGATTATATTAATCCATATAGTGAACGTCTCATTTAATTGAGATTGTGTTCCGTGGTCAGGAACTACTTGATTCAAGCATTATGAAGTCACATAGGGACCTTCATCCACATCTCTAGTCTAAATTCCCACAGAGATAAGATCGTGATCACAATCACATGCTGCATAATCAGTTTTCCGGAAACTACTAAACTGATAAAGTAGAGGACCGTTATAACGTCCATTACAAGGAAATAAACCATCTCGTAATTAATTTCAAGGTGTGAGAGAAGCCTTGCTCTACTAGGCGAGCATTCTACAATCTCATTATTCTCATCACTCTTCCTTACGAATAACCAAATAAACGAACTCGTTTAACATTGGTGGTGTTGGAGCTACAGGTCCGAACACACTTTCGCTAAGGAGTCTACTTGGATTGCAAGTTTCCATTAGTCCAGTCTATTCTACGTTGACTTCAGTCAACGGTACATGGTTCCCAGTCATAATTTGTTCATATTATCAGTCGTCACCGAATATATGAACAAGTAATCAATGACAGTCTCGTTTCGCTTCAATATCGTCTAAGATATCATGATCGACAAATATTTTGAGATTCTTAGGATGAGGAGGAAATCACACATCTCATTGATCCTTTATAATCTCGGGCGACAAACGAGTTTCAGTTCACCACCTCTGGGGCTAAACGAATTTGGAACCGGTCAACTTCCTCGTATCTTGGGAAGGACGACAGACTGACGGCCGATGACAGCGTCCTTTGCTTGGTGGGTTCGGCCAAAGCAACGTGTTACGACTGGAACACGGCGTCCGACAAAGACGTCTATCATTGCAAGCATTTTGCAGCAGGTATAAATGATCTCGTGACATCTCATAAATTCATTAAATGTGTCTGGCATTTAGTTAGACTTGAGGGAGTATATACACTTACTTATCACTAAGTGCAGTTTTGGGGATCAAGCTAAGACTGAGTGGGTTATGCCACGTTACTTCACGTCGTTCCTTATCAACGGTAACGTGCAAATCTCCCCCTAACGATGGGGAGAACAGTCTTAGCGATGTCACTTTCGCATATCATGCGGTAAAAGATCGCTTGCCAAGGTTACTCTATCAAATGATAGGCAGGAGATTCATAATTGACTTATGTCCCCTTAAGAAGTCCATATTTTGAACGCTATAGCGGCTCAATCAAAATATTAAGCACTCAAACACGCGTTCATATGAGGCGTCTGACTCATAACCAGTAACCAACTGGTACGCATTTAGTGTTTTGAGTGACTATGGCCTCATACGGACCAATGCAACAAAATAGCATGACCCCACATGAAAATATAAATCTTGGTGCGCAAGACCAAGAAGTGCGTGCAACCATTTGCAGTCGCATCATCAAACTTTCCGTGAGTCCATTTGGGTCTGAACATAATCGACAGGATGTTCAATTTCAATTTCCAAACTCAAGTAATTCAAATCGAAATTTTGATTCTTACTCTTCGGAATTATCAAGTCGACTAGACTTTTCAGGATAATCCGGATCATGAGCCATCAACTTAATGATAAGGCTAAGAGTTTGGAAAGTGCTGCATTTATGTGGACAACAGTAAAATGTGACCATATTGTTGATGCATCAACCATAACCATTTGTATTTATGGTCCGTCTTATAGTTGGATAAGTCCACAATAACTCCTTCAATTCTTTACAAGAATTCTACGTGTCCATTTCATGATCTTTACACATACTAGTCTTTCAAAGTGAGCATTAGTGGCATTAATTTCGGATTAATCACGAAATATATTCTCAGAGAGAATCCAAATGCGATGCGATTATAAATCAAGCATCGTCTTTTGACCCGGGAATATCTCATCCGGTCAATGCCACAACATCAAAATGCTTTGATCAATCGACGATAGGCGAATGATAGTATAGACAATCATGTCTTAGCATCTAAATCATTTATCATTTTGACGACAGGCGGAATGATAAGGTAACTTTAAATGCTTTAAAGAATGTGGTAGCAACCACTTGAAAGACATTTCAACCCCTCTAAAATACGTTTTTTGATCGTATTGAATGGAGGCTATGTAAAGAAATTTTAATTCTTTCATGAGCTATTACCAGATAACACTGGTTTTCTCGAATATTTTATAACTCAATAAGGTACGGCGGGACCTACATGAGTATAAGACCTCATATTTGACAAATCAATTTGGTTATTACCAAATATTTTAATTTGGAACGACAGGTCCAGAATCATTGTCACAAAGGACTCTTTTAGGCAAGTAGTTGGTGAAATTATGTGGTACACTGTTACCCACTATTTCCAGAAAACCAACTACACCACAAATATTGCCTAAAATTTCATAATTTAAAGTTTGGTCACATTTGTCAAAGGAATTTGCTCAAAACAATTTAAATTATTTCGAGAAATTTCGTAAACAGGCAAACCATAATTCAAAAGTATGGTCCAAATGGAAAAATCATAATCCAAATGGAAAAACATAATCCAAATGAGCGAAAAAAATGGCTCAATGATTTATGAAAATCAATAAAGAAAGGTATCAAACTCATTTGAGCCACAAAATCGGGGGTCTCAAGAGTTTCCTTTCAATTAACTTTAACCACATTAGCATCGGTTTTTCCACCTTTATAATAGTTGTGAACTATTTAAGGAGTAACCGTGCATGACCTTTGTATTTATAGCATAGATTTGCCTCATTGAGCATTATCTCTTACTTTGTGACAACGGGCCATATTATTCCTTTCAATTACTGTCTTGGAGCCACAAGTTTTCGATTTTGACGATTGTCTAAAATCTCGCTTGGCTAGGCGATTCATCGGGATCGTGACAGTTCGAGACAAATAACACTTGTCTCGGTTCTCGATTCGTGGAAAAAAATGTACACGAAGAGCATTAATATCAGGCAAACAATTCGTCATTGACCCAATAGGATTAAAACTACTCACCGGGGTAATTTTCTTATCCAATAACAGATGGGCGATAAAGGAATATGGTGAATATAAATTCACGATACTGCTTATGGAATATAATTTCCAAGCTAGTATTTTGGTGAAGGATAGCTCCAATATGTCAATTTCAGACATTTGTTCACCATAAACGTCATCACGTCTCAAATGTGGCGGCGGAATAAAATCAACGCCTTAGCATTCATCCTGAGGGTAACAACAAACTCGTGTTTTACTCATCAAAGATGGCATCCAAAAAAAATTGGGCATCACATTTTCACACATCAGGGTGAGTAACATGTGGTGACGTATTAAAATCAACGTTTAAACACTCATTTCGCAAGTATGTTTTACGATTTTTCTCATCATAGATGACATCCAACATGTGTTGGGATTTTTAGATTATTTATCATATAAAATGACTGGTTTATATGTTTATGGTTTGCATAAGCACAAACGTTTTTTCGAAACGACAGGTTCGAAAACATTAGTTTTGCTTCTCATATGAATCGGTTCTCATTGATCGAACGACGGGTCAATAGTGAAATACCAATTCGGCGAAACATACATCACTATATAAACACACTCGGGGAAATTATTATTTAGTCAACCCCTTTCGGTAGCTCTACTTGAAAAACGACCAGGAAAGACGGTGAGGGTGGAGGGCACGAATGCCACTTAAAACCCGACCTCATTAGGATATCGACTTCCGCCTATATCTTTCCTAGACATCGTATCCAAATAGGTGAACCTAGTTGGGGAAGGTTCATAATTTTTCCAACTTAAATGTGAAAATATATGATTTCGCAAATTACCATATTATACACTTGGCAGTGATTAAGTATATTTAGATTGTATCTGCTTGTAGTACATATTATAACAAGATATTCTAAATCACACTTAGCAATATCTAATATAATCAGTCAATCTAAATTTACCAATTAGTACAAAATATATCACAATTATTATTCTAATGCCATGTGTAAATTTTATTCATGGTAATTACAACATGCAATGGGATGGATTTACATGAAAAAACATCAATTTATTCAGTTAACATGTAATTTTTTTTATTCACTTGCCTTTTAATAAATATATATATGCATGTGGGTGAATATTTATAGACCGAATATTGACTTTTATAACACATATATACTGTTTTTATACAGGGATTATCCGTGTAATTTTAGCAAACTATATATCTATTTACAGCATTATTACTGCTTCAGTCCATAATTTCAGACAAGTTTCAGTTTAGTCATTTAGTAATTAAGATGCACAGTCAATAGTTTCAGCGAATTTCAAAACAGTCCTACTGTTTTCACTATATAACATATTCAGTCCGACAGATTACTACATGTTTAATTCAATTAAAGCATCAAGTAACGTTATATACAGACCAGACCAGTTGATACATTTAGTGGGTTTATATACATGCAATACAAACATGACATACTATCAGGGTTACAAATTAACCTATGACGTGGTATATTATACAAGTATGTTTCAATCACTTCTATGTAGTCTTAGCATGAAAATATGATTTTGTCTTCTTGATTTAGTGCTATTATTTAATTAACATGCATTCCGTGAGTGACATATATATTTTAGCAGTAAACTAAACACCATGCGTTTAAGTTCCAATAAACTGAAAAATAGGGGGATTCAATAATTGTACCGGATTACCAAGTGCTCCAACGATTGATCAGAATAAGAACGAGCAAAACCCTAGCCGTCTTTTTTTTTTTTTTAACCCATTCAACGAGCGTATATCCCGGTTTCTTCGTGAGCAAGGTGCTGATAACGTGTTGTGTGACATATATATTAGCTCGTTATAGATATATATAGAGATATGTATAGATATAGAGAGAGGTATGAGAAACAACAGACGAAGTGTTTATTCATTAATATGATTGTACATAGAGATACATCAAGAGACCACTGACCCTCTTTATATAATAGAGAATAGAGTTACATATTGTAGGAAAGCCCAAGATAGGCCCAATAGAGTAAGGCCAAAGATGGCCAATAATATCCTACAACAGATTTGTAGTTTTAAATATATGAAACTATTAAAATAAAAAATATATATAAAAAAGTTATATTGTTACTTAAAAAAGATAAATGGTTCATTATTTTTCGATTATAAAAATTATAATGATAATATATCTCATTTAGTATGATAATTGTTGCTTGTGAGAATAAAACTAAATACTAAAAAAATCAGATAAAAAACGTATCAATTTTTTTATCTACTCCATTATTTGTAGTTTCACACTATTTTTTCTACTACATGTTAATTTTTTTTTTCATTTATTAGGAATGTTATTTTTAAACTAGGATTATGTTTCGTGTTAATAACATGTTTAAATTTCTCAAATAAAAATTGTTAATAAAAAATATGTCGAGAGATTCGGGATAAACCTATCCCGACCCTACGGGATCCCGAAAAAGCCGAGTCCCGACTTTTGTCGGGTCGGGGTCGGGATTTTTTTTTCACTTTCAAAAGTAATCGGGTCGAGATACGGATTGAATGTTTATGGGTCGGGTCTCGATCCTAACTCATCCCTAGCTCTAAGTATATCAACAAGGAAAGAGGGGGCTAGCATCCGAAATATGATATTTTAATTTCATATAAAAATAGTTTTTTTTTTTAATTTTCTTCTATCAAAACATCTTATAAATATGCATGGTATTTGTTATTATTTTTAGTTTTGTTATATTTTACGTTCTTGTAATTTTCTTGAATTTAGTTGTGTTTTGCAAGATTTTTAAAACCCAAAATGTTAAAAAAAATAACAACATATTTTTAAAAACTAAAAATACACTTATGTATACTTTGGTATTAATAGGATGGTTTGATATAAGAAAATGAAAAAAAAAACTATTTTTATATGATGTTAAAAGCTCAAAATATCACGTGACACTATATTTTAGGGGTGTTAGTGCCTCTTTTTATCCAAGGGTGCATCATATTTTTAGTAATTTAATGCTAGCTTGCGTTTCTTTTTAAATTAAATAAAATGCTAGCATATGTTTGGTTAGCATGCTGTTATTTTGAATTAACATTTGTGAATATCATTGGCTTACGTTTCGCGTGTCAAGACATTAGAGTTTGATATAGTCTAAGTTTTGGACAGATTTTAAGCAAGGAAGCCCACTTGATACGGCTTAGACGTTCGGCTGGTTTTGAGTCGAATCGACAGATAGCTAGGTTCAAGTGATGGGTTGTTTTCATGACAATGCGGATTGGTTATGAGTATCGATAATGAAGACCATTTTATCATTAACTATTGTTCCGTTTAATTGCTATTTATTTCAATTGGGCTTAGGTTATTGTTAGTCGGTCCGACCCGTTACGGCTCAATATTTTATTATTTAAATTGTACTTTGTTTTATTATTCATAACGAGTATTGAGTATGAAAGTTAGTTTTTTCTCATCTAATTTTTTAGTATAGTTCGTTTTTTTTTTCCATATTCTAGCCGAAATTATATGTTTTTATATCATTTTCTTCATTAAAGTGTTGTTTTTCGGATTGAGAAATCTAGTTTTCATCATTTCGTATCAAAACGGGTTATCCGGTACCGTTTCATTGTATGATTTGTATAAAATACAAGTCGCACACCGACAACAGATGCAAGCAGTTATGAGTATGTTGGATCGGTTGAGGGCTTACAACTTATCATACCCGCAAGTCTAAACCCGTCATTGATTAGGATGCCGCCGCTAACAACAACCATATGGCAGCCCACCATCATCGCTGCCCCCACCAAACAGCCATTGTAGCCCACCCCAAACACCACCACTAAGGCATACTATGTTCAAGAATGAAAGAGTCCGGATATTTTGTCGCCTATTTCTTATCCTATTTCATGACCCTTTATTTATTTTTGCCCAAATTTTAGAATTTTAAGATTGTTTTTCACTTCAATAAACTGTTATGGTATATTATATGTAGCGTATATTAAATACAGACTTTATAAAATTTGGATATAATATTGCTCTAAACATTTTTTTCAATTACAACCATTACTTTATACCATTTTTTCATTTATTCAAAATTAAATTATGTGTGATGTTTTTTTTAAAACAAAATATTGGAGTGTATCGATATATATATATATATATATATAATCGTAATTGTAGATATTTTTTCAAATTTTGTGAACAAATATTTTAGGTTAAATAGGGGTTACAAAAGATGACATAAAGGACTAGTTAAGTTCCAATCAAAACAATGATAACGAAATTGAACAAATCTTATATCACTAGGTCTAACAAACATTACTATATATACATATATATATACATATATATATATATAATATAGGGGGAGGATCTATACACACATAAAAATACACATTATCTTTACACATCAATCACAACCCTCCATTTACTTACTTTTAATGGTCAAGATTAGTTCATCTAATAACAAGAATGAACACATAATCTTGACCATTAAAAGTAAGTAAATGGAGGGTTGTGATTGATGTGTAAAGATAATGTGTATTTTTATGTGTGTATGGATCCCTCCCCATATATATATATATATATATATATATATATATATATATATATATCCTGTCGTGCAAGAAAAGACAGAAATAATATTACCGGATAACATAAAATATACACAGCTCCATCCTGGTTTTGTAGTGGCGCAGATGATCAATTGGACAGCTCTTTCCATCATAGAGCCTGAATTCGGGGATGATGAACCCCACAGGATTGCGGTGCCGAGTGATCTGCTCAGTGCATGGAGTTTTTTGGCATACATCCCAAGCCTGTTAGAATGCTTCATCCGGTGCTTGGTAGTGTGTGTGTGTGTGGGTGGGGGAGGAGGGAGGTATTCCCCATTGTGAGGTTGTGGGTAGTATCTTACAACGACCCTGTGCTCGGGGTATCTATCTTTGTTCGGGTTTTTATTGGGGATAGGTCCCCGAGGAGCGTCTTGGCGACCGACGGCTGTTGGGGTCGTCATTGGGATATGTTCCCCTTGTCGGGGTATCCTTGTATCATGTGTTCGGCCGGCCACTACCATAGCTGCTCGGTAAGCGGAATCTGCCACATTGTGTCGGGGGTCGGTATGTGCATTGGCGGTTTGGGTGGGCGGTATTGTGATACTTGCTGCCGCCATGGCCGTCATGCATGCGGTCAACTGAGCTTGAAGCTGGGCATTGTGACCCCGCTCGGCTAGTGTTAATGCGGCCTCGTTCCCTGCTTGGGGAACAATGGGTTGTGCTTCCACCGGGGACGGTGTAATTATCCGCGGTGGGAGTATCGGTGGTCGGGACGTTTGTTCGAGTACAAAGTCCTCGGGCATGCCAAACCGGTGGACTTCGTTCGTTTGAAGATGAACATGGTGGGAGCTGGAATTGACCGAGGCTGCTGGCAGGTGGGCCCTTGAGCTTGGCCCTGCATTGTTGAGGTGGCGGTTGTCTGGCAAGGTTTCCCCTGCGCACCTTGCCGCGGACAGTGCTCTTTCGTCCTCTGAGTCTGTAGGGTTATCGTCGACGAGCCCGTCGACTGGAGGAGGTCGGTTGGTTTGGATGTTAGAGATGGTCGGTCTAGAGCCGGCCTGAAGCGTCTCATAGCGGTCTTGGATGTCGATGAGATATGCTAGCTCGTCTCGGCGGATTGAGACTTCTTGGTTAGATGTTGTTCCTACTTCCTCTGGGCGGGTTTCTTCATTGGTATTTGCCATTGTTGCTCGTCTGATAGAGTATTGGTGTTCGATTTCGAAACTAGCTGGGAACTAGATGATTTACGGGGACGGCGCCATTTGATAAAGCATAATCTTTGAGGGGTGCGATATGCTTTTCAACGATAATATAATAAGTAAAATACGATAATTATTGAACACTTCTTGGATCTTTATTATTGCTCGTCAATTATAATTGCTCGGTTTACAATTTTCTATTGCACTTGTGCTCGGATTAGTAATTTAATCTAAATCTTGGTCTTTCTCCTTCTCTTCGGTACTCGGTTCTTTATCTTGACCGGTATGCTTTATAGTGTGATAAGCTTTGACAAGTTTTTCTATTTTCTCTCATTCTCTCTATATTTTTTGATATATTTCCGATCCCCTCTTTTAGGGGGGTACTTGGCTATTTATAGGCAATTGTGCTTCATAGGATGTTGACAAATATCGCCATATTAGGCGCCACCTCATGGGCTTTTCCATTGTGGACCTTTACTACTGGGTTGGACCTTTATAGATAATGGCCTGTTAGGAAAGCTCTCTTAGACCATGGGTTTTTGGGTTTTAGCATTGGGTACCCTCTAATAATGGGTGGGTCGATTCATACCCGAATAGACATATTCGGGTCCAATTTTTATGTTCTATCAGTGTTGTTTTTCCGATTGAGAAATCTAGTTTTCATCATTTCGTATCAAAACGGGTTATCCGGTACCGTTTCATTGTATGATTTGTACAAAATACAAGTCGCATACCGACAACAGATGCAAGCAGTTATGAGTATGTTGGATCGATTGAGGTGTCACGCCCCAAAATCCTAAAAACGGACATCGAGACATGACCTTTTTAAAACAAAAGAAAATAGAACCTGTTGGTACAAAATTTAAATTTTTAAAAGAAATAAATTACGAGCTAAAGGAACAATTGACAATTAAATAAAAATGTTGCCAAACACGGCTACAAGGCAAGTTTTATAAAACTAAGAAAATAATAAATGAAAGAATTTGCCCGTAGGCTACAACCTCAAAATATAATAAAAATGAAAAGAAAGCGGAAGCCCCAAACCCATGATGTTGCAATGCAACAGCTCTTATCCAAACATGCCAACCTAATTGGTACCTGAAATACAAAATTGTAACGGTGAGTCCCACGCACGTAACTAGACGGGACGGCACCACAAATACCGTCACCCCATCCCTTAAATGCAAGAGCTCACAAATTCTACAACTACGATAATCGACGTATAAAAAGAAATATAATAACATTCTATAACGGGATGAATTAAATAAATTAAATAACGTCAACACAAATCTATAGCAAACATGGACCTCTCATGCCACCTACCCCAGTCCGTAAGGTAGGTCATTCCCTATCCCCTCGGCCGTCTTCTGTCCCCGGAATTAGGAAGAGACAGAGACCATTGCTAACATAAAAGTAGATTTAAAGTGCGCACTTGGACCTCTCATGCCACTCATCCCAGTCCGTAAGACGAGTCATTCCCTATCCCCACGGCTGTCTTCTGTCCCCGGAATTAGGAAGAGACAGAGACCATTGCTAACAGAAAAATAAATAGAGTGCACACTAGGACCTCTCATCCCACTCGCCCCAGTCCGTAAGACGAGTCATTCCCTATCCCCACGGCCGTCTTCTGTCCCCGGAATTAGGAAGAGACAGAGACCATTGCTAATGTATCAATATTAAGGTATCGGCCAATAATATTATACTATTCATATAACACAATCTCATACGTATAAATATTAAGGTCTCGACCAATAATATTATACTATTCAAATAACACCATCTCATACCTCAATTAACATAATACAACATAATCCAAAAGCATAGGTGCTAGATTCACAACTAGCCAAACAAGTCTAATCAACATAAAAACTCATTCAGGCATTTTAACAAACATCTTGTATGCGCAATATAAAACTCATCTTTATTCAACAATAATTTACTCAATTCTATCAACAACCATAATAATACATAATCAACGCATATAACACGCAACCCATTAATATTATCATTAATCCGAAATCAAAAGACTAAATTCACAACTAATCCAAAATCAAATAAGTGAATTAAAAATATAACAACTAAACACCAATTAACAAATTAAGAACATAATTAATATAAAAGGCAAAAACCCCCAATTTATACTAAACGTAAAACCTAATCGTAACATACACTCTCGTCTAGTCGCAATGGATAACCCCCGTTACCTAGAGCGTAGTGGAGATGCTTCCGGTAATAATCCGCTAACGTGGTTTCTTCTTCTTCTTCCTAAGCTTTGGTTTCTCCCTTTTTCTCTCTTTTCTCTCTTGTTTTAGGTCTTTTGCTTTGAAAAAGTGGGCTGAATTGAATAGATAAAAACTGTTTTGATAAAGTTTGTGGTAACGAACTATTTGGTCCCCAAATTTCTAAAAGTTAACTCTAAATCCAAAAATATAGTTTTACTACTCAAAAATAACAAATCTTTAGAAACAAAACTATTGAGTCCTTTTTATTTATAAAATTAGTAACAGGTTTTAAAAATAAAACTTTTCGGAAGAGTTTCGGTTTTTGGCTAAAAATTAGTCGAATGACCGGTTTTTGGTAAAATTTGTATAAAACGTTTTTGGATAATTTAAATCATGAATAAAAATTACTTATAAAAATACGAGATGTTACATGAGGGCTTACAACTTATCATACCCGCAAGTCTAAACTCGTCATTGATTAGGATGCCGCCGCTAACAACAACCATATGGCAGCCCACCCTCATCGCTGCCCCCACCAAACAGCCATTGTAGCCCACCCCAAACACCACCACTAAGGCATACTATGTTCAAGAATGAAAGAGTCCGGATATTTTGTCGCCTATTTCTTATCCCATTTCATGACCCTTTATTTATTTTTGCCCAAATTTTAGAATTTTAAGATTGGTTTTCACTTCAATAAACTGTTATGGTATATTATATGCATCGTATATTATATACAGACTTTATAAAATTTGGATATAATATTGCTCTAAACATTTTTTTCAATTACAACCATTACTTTATATCATTTTTTCATTTATTCAAAATTAAATTATGTGTGATGTTTTTTTTTAAACTAAATATTGGAGTGTATCGATATATATATATAATCGTAATTGTAGATATTTTTTCAAATTTTGTGAACAAATATTTTAGGTTAAATAGGGGTTACAAAAGATGACATAAAGGACTAGTTAAGTTCCAATCACAACAATGATAACGAAATTGAACAAATCTTATATCACCATGGGTCTAACAAACATTACTATCTATCTATCTATATATATATATATATATATATATATATATATATATATATATATATATATATATATATATATATATATATATATATATATATATATATATATCCTGTCGTGCAAGAAAAGACAGAAATAATATTACCAGATAACATAAAATATACACAGCATATATATTATATTTTCCGGTCTAATAAGAGAAAGGTCAAAAGTGAAGAAAGAGTGTTCTCTTAAAAGTAAAATAAATACATATTTATATATAGATACATATATATTATAGATATAAATATATATATATATAGAGAGAGAGAGAGAGTGATGGTGCTATGGGAGATAGCAGTTGGAACGGCTTATTTTCTGGGTCTAAAAAAGACTTATAAGCTCGCTCTTAAGATCCAACGTAGGGTTATTACCCCCAATCATCCTAAGTTTCGTCAATTTCTTTACAGGTTATTTGATTTTTTTTTTTATCAATTTAATGCTCTCTAATTGCCCTAAATTTTTTTCATTTTTTTTTTGGAATGAGATATTAGATGGAAAAAGATTAAGTTTTTTGGAATTGGGATTGGGGTTTAATCATTGCCAAGCTATGCACGTAGTCCTTTTTTTTGTTGTAATTGCCCTAAATTTTGTTTATTTATTCGTTTAGGGATTTAAACAGTTTAATACCATGTACAATTCATTTTTTTCAATTTAGTACCTAACTACCAAAGTCACTTAATTTAGTACCTTACCCGGTTATCCATCAATTGGTTAATAGAAAGTGACGTGGCAATGAGGTTATCACCGCCATGTAACCGAGATTTAAACAGTTTAATACCTTGAACAATAACTATTTTCAATTTAGTGTCTTCAACTACCAAAATTTACCACTCTCTATTAAGCAATTGACGGATATGGTACTAAATTGAGTTATTTCGGTAGTATAAGATATTAAACTGATTTTTTCGTAATAGAATGTACTCCATTAAACTGGACAACGTGGTCCAGGTTATTAAATTGTAGAAACCCCATTCATTTGAGGCTGTTGTAGGTTTAGTAGATTTGAAGTGGGCAGGTTTGGAATTTTGTTTGGATTAATAGGCAGTTGATATGATGATTGTTCTTAATTATTGACATTAGATATCGAGAAACAAAAATTGGAATTGGGGATCAGGGATTAGGTCATTGCCAAGCTGCGGAAATAGTGTTTAGTTGTAACTTGTTAGTTTTCCGTTTGTTTTTCTATTTGAGGTTGTTACGATTTATGAAAATTGAGTAGGTTTTTTACGGTTAAGGTTTGGATGATAGGCATTTAGTATGATGGCTTTAGTTTTGGTTATTGAATGATGTATTAGAAGAAGAAAAATTATATATGCAATTGCAGATTAGTCTAAGCTATGTACATTGTGGTTAGTTCTTTTGTTATTTACATGATTGACTTTGAAGAGAACAGATCTTTTAGATGGGAGATTAGGAATTCGGTCATCGTTAAGCTATGCCATGACTTACTTTTCCTTTGTGATAGTGACTTGATTAAACTAGAAAAGAAAAACAAAACTTTGGATAGGGTTTACGGCATTCGTAAGCTATACATTTGGGGTTGTTATAGTTGTTAGTCTGATATAACATAAGGAAGTTGAAAGAGAATAAAAAAAATGAGCAAGTAGGCATAACGGTCTTGGCCACCCCTAAAAAAAACTCATTAGAGGTTGCTCATGCAATGTTTATGTCATTGGCTTAGTAATTTGGATCAGTAATATGAAAAGCGTATCAGATTTTAGTAATTTGGTTTGAGATTCTCATCTCCGCAAACCAAATCTTTCAAGGTTGGAATCGGAGATATAGATCTTATATGCATATGATATCTTACCGATCTTCTGGATGCATTTTCTTCAAGTTACATATCAAATGCTCTAGTTACATGGAGTACTACCCCTTTTGTTTTGTTTTCCCTCAAGCTCTGTTTGAGAACAAAGGAAATTGGTATCAAACCTTTACATGGTAGCTATATCATCAGATCTTGTAAATGATAAGTTTCGTTATAATACCTCTGTCTTGACTCTTTACCATCGTTACCACATTTGGAAAATTGGTATTTCATCGATTTGCCAAGGAAAAAACGCATTACAGCCTTACAGGTTGAAATTTATGCATTTATATTCCTAGTTTTCCCCTTTAGGCTCCAGATTGTACACTAAGCATTACTAGAAAAGTTCTGTTATTAATTTTGATCCATGGTTAGGCTCATATGCTGCATTCACGCAGGAGTTGCATTAGGCAAGTAGCCAAGTTCTGCATTTTATTTTTGCTGTACTAATAGTCAAATTTTTAGCACAATTGGTTTTTTAACCATGTATTAAGAGTAAACATTCAAGCATTGAACCGCTCTATCTTTCTGACATCATATGCCTCCCATTTCTCTAATATATATATAAATATATAATGCAGATATTTCATGTATTAATAGCTTTTGGCAAAAACTTTATCGCTATACCTTGCAGGAGAACAAGAGCTGTGTTTGACATGGCACTCAAAGTCCACAGAAATATACAAGAAAGAGATTTAGAGGCTGGCCGTACTTTGGGCAACTGGATCCTCCGTTCTCTCGACAAAGCCAAACCATCGGCTCAGATCATCCACCACGCTGTGGGTCCCACCATCCTAGCTGGCAGCGCTGTGGCTTCTACGGTTGTAGGTGCCAATGCGGTGGGTCCCACCGTCGTTAGTGGCAACGCCACCACAAACATGATCAAACGCTTCACCAAATTGTCTCATCAGACAGCTGCAGGGCGTTTGGAGAGATTGAAACAAACTAGAGATAGAGTGTATGCACAGGGTTTACATGCGCGTGGTCTTTACAATTCGTCGAGGAATATATGGCGCTATCGTTTTCCCACATTTGCTATGATGATGAGGCCTGTTAAGCCTCTTGGAATTAATTTCCAGTACAGGCATTTGGGTTTTCCCGGTTCTCCAGCTCTGAGGTATAATTCGGCACAAAGTGGGTTTGGTGGGGTAGTGAGAGAAGATGTGAGGCAGTGGATGTTACGAGAGTGATAGTGAAATTGTTTTTTTTTTTGTTTTCGTTTAGTTCCTTTACTGTGGTTTACTAAAAATAGTATTTTAATGGGTCGAAATTCTAGTTACAGTATTGCCCTTTTTTGTTTGTATTAACGAAATTATGTAGCTAATTTGTTGGGTTTTCCGCAGTTATGAACTGTGGATGTTACCTTTTGCTGATCTGCAGATCCCATGAGCTTTGCGCTTGGGAACTTGAACTCAATAAAATCTGATGTTTTACTGTATATGGTGCATTGGTGTGAGTGGTTAGTAGCTAGTATATCATGTCATATTATGCATGCTAATATGTTCTCATTTACGATATCGGGTATCACTTTATCAGCATCAATGTTTTAAAAAGCGTTGTCACTACCATAGTGTTTTTGCGAGAGCTACGCAAAAGGCGCAAATAGCGTAGCAACATAGCGCTTTGCGATGTAATTTTTTTTTGTCTAAAAATATAACAATATAACATTAGACAGTCAGAAAATTTATTTTAATTATGTTATCACACTAAAAAAGTTAAAAACAACACAATGTGTAGGTCGTTATAATTAACCAAATGCATAATCCAATACAACAAAATTACAATCTGACAAATATCTACAAGTATTAGAGTGGAAACTATAAGTTAAACGAGACATTAAATGAGTAACGCTTGGGCAAACTCCAACTGAGATGTGGGCTAAATGTTATTTAAACCTTGTAATACCGATGATCATTCTTTGATCACAAATGCGGCACACAAAAAAATTGTAATCCAAAAACTCCGGTATTTTAACAGCCCATTTCTAAGTAAAATGGATACTTTTATATATCTTGAACTCTATTAAACAAGATGATGTTATCATTGATAAGTTTAATTATAAAAAACTAAAATAAAAGAAAAAATCAAACAACTTTTTTGCTTTCGAACAACTTTTTAACGTTAAAATTGTATTACTCCATCTGTTTCAAAATATTGAGGCTCTATTTATTTACGTGCAATTTTGACCGACAAATAACTCACATCTAAGTTGTCGAAATCGAATTTTTAAAAAATTAATCACATAGTTCAAATGTTAAACTATATGAACAAATTTTAAAAATTTATATTTCTGTTGTGAGTCTTATTAGCTCAGTATATATATTATATAGGAGACATAGAGAGAACATACAGAGAGGGAACAGTATGTCTTTATTCATCAGAATGTATCAATACAAGTGGACCCTAACCTTCTTTATATACTAGAGGTTAGGGTTATACAAGCTAGAAAGCCCAACTTAGGCCCACTATGAGTAAGGCCCAATAGTCCAATAATAACCTACAACACTCCCCCTTTGGACGTCTTGAATTCTTCGTCTTCATGCAGTCGATCTGAGTCGAGTTCATTCGCAGTGCTAAACACATAAAAACCTTAGGGCCGGAAAACCCAGTGTGGGACAAAACCGGTACCTAGGAGAAACTGTGTAGCCGAATGATATAGGCCGAAATATCATGTAAGTAACTAACCACAAAACAGTGTGCCTCATCAAAACCTTGACAGAGCAAACCCAATGGAAAAATCTCTGATCGAAGGAAAAAGAGTGCAACAGTGGTAGTAGTATGAGATCAACCACAAAACAGGTGCCTCATCAAAACCTTTCTAGAGTAAACCCAGTGGGAAAAACCTCTAGTCGAATGACAAAAGAGTACACAGTGGTAAGAAATATACAACAGGATACTCCCCCTAATTTCGGCAATCTTAAGTGAGATATAATGGGAACGTGTCTCGCTAAAAAACCTTGCCAAGGAAAACCCAGTGAGAAAAAACCTTGGTCTAAGGACAAAAAGAGTACACGAGCATGCGACTGGATGCTCCCCCTCACTTGCACACGACAGGGTGCGAGAATTTGGACTAAGTAGTAATTAGTGCAATAAGCATTCACCTGGATGCTCCCCCTCACTTTCACACGACTGGGTGCAAAGATTTCATATTCCAAGAAAGAGAACGAGCATTCGACTGGATGCCTCATTTAATTGCACACGACTGTATGCAAGAAAATATAACGTGGAATAAAATGAGCATTCGACAGGATGCTCTTAAACTTCATATGTGAAGATTTATTTCGACGATAAATGCTAAATAGCATAATGTAGTCATGTCTCTCTTGATCGATAACAACAAGTTGTCTTCTATGACAAGTGTTTTATCTGGATCGTGAGGCAGAGCATATGTAATTCAAATATGGCTAATACTAGCTCGAAGCCATATACACTCTCTAGTCGTCTCATAGAGCACGAGCAGATCATAATGATTCGTTTGGAGTCATTCCAAGACCTCCAAGATATCGCCTTATTCCTAATGGTAAAGACATGCCATGTTAGGAATATCACTTATGCGGGTCTAATAAGTAACCAGCATCGGTATAACCGAAAAAGGGTTGCGTTAATTCGAGTACCGAAGGGGGTAGGTACACTCGATGACGCAAATGGGATAAGACAAGCCCTCATCCACAGTTACCTTAAGGTAATGGGAAAATGTCTTTTATGCCATTTCGATGGCAGCGTGTTAGCGCGATGCTGTGTCGAGCTATACCATTCACAGCAGACGAGATATTCGTCCTAGCACATTAGACCAAGTACAATAATGCACTTTATTGTACTTAGATATGAACATCATGGTTCAATATCTCTTCATCGTCTCATCAGGGACGGACTGGGTCTATATCAATGTCTATTGATCGAACGATCATGGGATAATCTGACGACTTAGCATCATGATGACTAAAACGTCATAACACCTTCTGGGTGTAGTCTGAATCATGGACTTAGATTCAATCTTTACGGGACTCGATCATCAGGCCAAGTCACTACCGTGTCTTCCCAATATCCTTCATCTCGAAGGCAAATCCAAAAATGGTTCGCGTAATAAAACACGCAAGGGCATAATACTTGTTCAAGTATCCCAAGCTAAACAAGTACTTACTTAAGCGGGTATACCACATCCGCTCGGATTATATTAATCCATATAGTGAAGGTCTCATTTAATTGATATCGTGTTCCGTGGTCAGGAACTACTTGATTAAAGCATATGAAGTCACACAGGGACCTTCATCTATATCTCTTTGTCTAAATTCTCATAGAGATAAAACAGTGACCACAATCACATGCTGCATAATCAGTTTTTGGGAAACTACTAAACTGATAAAGTAGGGGACCGTTATAACGTCCATTACGAGGAAATCAACCATCTCGTAATCAATTCCAAGATGTGAGAGAAGCCTTGCGCTACTAGGCGAGCATTCTACAATCTCATTATTCTCATCACTTTTCCTTACGAATAACCAAATAAACAAACTCGTTTAACATTGGCGGTGTTGGAGCTACAGGTCCGAACACACTTTCGCTAAGTAGTCTACTTGGATTGCAAGTTTCCATTAGTCCAGTCTATTCTACGTTGACTTCAGGCAACGGTACATGGTTCCATGTCATAATTTGTTCATATTATCAGTCGTCACCGATTATATGAACAAGTAATCACTGACAGTCTCATTTCGCTTCAATATCGTCTAAGATATCATGATTGACAGATATTTCAAGATTCTTAGGATGAGGAGGAAATAACACATCTCCTTGATCCTTTATAATCTCGTGCGACAAACGAGTTTCAGTTCACCACCTCTGGGGCTGAACGAATTAAGAACCGGTCAACTTCCTCATATATTAGGAAGGACGATAGACTGACGGCCGACAGCAGCGTCATTTGCTTGGCGGGTTCGGCCAAAGCAACGTGTTACGACAGGAACACGGCGTCCGACAGGGACGTCTATCCTTGCAAGCATTTTGCAGCAGGTATAAATGATCTCGTGACATCTCATAAAGTCATTAAATGCGTCTGGCATTTAGTTAGACTTGAGGGAGTCTATGCACTTACTTATCACTAAGTGCAGTTTTGGGGATCAAGCTAAGACCGAGTGGGTTATGCCACGTTATTTCACGTCGTTTCTTATCAACGGTAACGTGCAAATCTCCCCCTAACGACGGGGAGAACAGTCTTAGCGATGTCACTTTCGCATATCATGCGGTAAAGAGATCGCTTGCCAAGGTTACTCTATCAAATGATAGGCAGGAGATTCATAATCGACTTATGTCCCCTTCAGAGGTCCATATTTTGAACGCTAGAGCGGCTCAATCAAAATATTAATTAATCACTCTAAACACGCGTTAATATGAAACTTCTGGCTCATAACCAGTAACCAGCTGGTACGCATATGGTGTTTGAGTGTTTATGGGCCTCATGACGGACCAATGCAGCAAAATAACATAACCCAACACGGAAATATAAATCTTGGTGTGCAAGACCAAGAAATGCGTGCAATCATTTGCAGTCGCATCATCAAACTTTCCATGAGTCCATTTGGGTCTGAACATAATCGACATGATGTTCAATTTCAATTTCCAAACTCAAGTAATTCAAATCGAAATTTCGATTATTACTCTTCGGAATTATCAAGTCGACTAGACTTTTCAGGATAATACGGATCATGAGCCATCAACGTAATGATAGGGCTAAAAGTTTGGAAAGTGCTGCATTTATGTGGACAACATTAAAAGGTGACCATATTGTCGATGCATCAACCATAACCATTTATATTTATGGTCCGTCTTATGGTTGGATAAGTCCACAATAACTCCTTCAATTCTTTACAAGAATTCTACGAGTTCATTTCGTGATCTTTACACATACTAGTCTTTCAAAGTGAGCATTAAATGCATGAATTTCGGATTAATCGCGAAATATATTCTCAGAGAGAATCCAAATGCGATGCGATTATAAATCAAGCATCGTCTTTTGACCCGGGAATATCTCATCCGGTCAATGCCACAATATCAAAATGCTCTTATCAATCGACGACAGGCGAATGATAGTACAGACAATCATGTCTTAGCATCTAAATCATTTATCATTTCGACGACAGGCGAAATGATAAGGTAACTTTAAATACTTTAAAGAATGTGGTAGCAACCACTTGAAAGACATTTCAACTCCTCTAAAATACGCTTTTGGTCGTATTGAATGGAGACTACGTAAAGAAATTTCAATTCTTTCATGAGCTATTACCAGGTAACACTGTTTTTCTCGAATATTTTATAACTCAACAAGGTACGACAGGACCTATAGGAGTATAACGCCTCATATTTGACAAATCAATTTGGCTTTACCAAAGATTTCGATTTGGAACGACAGGTCCAGAATCGTTGTCACTGAGTACACTTTTAGGCAAGTAGTTGATGAAATTATGTGGTACACTGTTACCCACTATTTCCAGAAAACCAACTACACCACAAGTATTGCCTAAAATTTCATAATTTAAAGTTTGGTCACATTTGTCAAAAGAATTTGCTCAAAAAACACTTTAAATTATTTCGAGAAATTTCGTAAACAGGCAAACCATAATCCAAAAGTATGGTCCAAATGGAAAAATAATAATTCAAATGGAAAACATAATCCAGATGAGCGAAAAAATGGCTCAATGATTTATCAAAATCAATAAAGAAAGGTATCAAACTCATTTGAGCCACAAAATCGGGGGTCTCAATAGTTTCCTTTCAATTAACTTTAATCACATTAGCATTGGTTTTTCCACCTTTATAATAGTTGTGAATTATTTAAGGAGTAACCGTGCATGACCTTTGTCTTTATAGTATAGAGTTGGCTCCTTGAGCATCATCTCTTACTTTGTGACAACGGCCCATATTGTTCCTTTCAATTACTGTCTTGGAGCCACAGGTTTTTGATTTTGACGATTGTCTAAAATCTCGCTTGGCTAGGCGATTCATCGGGATCGCGACAGTTCGAGACAAATAACACTTGTCCCAGTTCTCGATTCATGGAAAAAAAATATACACGAAGAGCATTAATATCAGGCAAACAATTCGCCATTGACCCAATAGGATTAAAACTACTCACCCGGGTAATTTTCTTATCCAATAACAGATGGGTGATAAAGGAACATGGTGAGTATAAATTCACGATACTGCTTATGTAATACAATTTCCAATCTAGTATTTTGGTGAAGGATTGCTCCAATATGTCAATTTCAGATATTTGTTCACCATAGACGTCATCACGTCTCAAATGTGGCGGCGGAATAAAATCAATGCCTTAGCATTCATCCTGATGGTAATAACAAACTCGTGTTTTACTCATCAAAGATGGCATCCAAAATTTTTTTTTTTTTTTTGGGCATCACATTTTCACACATCAGGGTGACTAACATGTGGTGACGGAATAACAACAACGTCTAAACAGTCATTTCGCAAGTATGTTTTGCGATTTTTCTCATCATAGATGGCATCCAATATGTGTTGGGAGTTCTGGATTATTTTTCATATAAAACGACTGGTTTATATGTTTATGGTTTGCACAAGCATAAACTTTATTTCGAAACGACAGGTTCGAAAAATAGTTTTGCTTTTAATGTGAATAGGTTCTCATTGATCGAACGACGGGTTGATACAGAGACACCAATTCGGCGAAACATACATCACTATATAAACACACTCGGGGAAATTATTATTTAGTCAACCACTTTCGGTAGCTCTACTTGAAAAACGACCAGGAAAGACGGTGAGGGTGGAGAGCACGAATGCCACTTAAAACCCGACCTCATTGGGATATCGACTTCCGCCTATATCTTTCCTATACATCGTATCCAAATAGGTGAGCCTATTTGGGGAAAGTTCATAATTTTTCCAACTTAAATGTGAATATATATGATTTCGCAAATTTACATATATTATACATAACAGCAGTAATAATATTACATGGCAGTGATTATTAACATGGCAATTCATAAATTAATACAATTAACATGCAATGTTATTTACTAGCCATTAAATCAATTATCATGTATGTATTCATGTAGATATGGGCCGAATTTATACATATGTGAACACATATACTGTTTTAAATGTAACATACATACTACAGAGATCACTAATGTAATTACAGTAAACTATATTCAATTTACATAGATTATTACATGTACAGTCCAGGAGTTTCTGTTAAATTACAGTTTAGTCCTTAAGTGTTTTACAGTGTAGTCCATAGTTTTAGGACGTTTCAAACTAGTCCTACTATGTTTAGTATGTAACATATTCAGTCCGGAAGATATACATATGTTTATAAGTACATAATTTTCCTCAATTTACAAGCATGTTTTAGTACTTCATAACTAAAATTATTACAGTATTAATATAAACCCATTTGTATCATGTTTTATTATCCCCGTAATAACTCATATCAGTAGCAATTAGTAAACCTTGAAACTTGTTTGCGTTAAGTATATAAGCAATTGTATGTACAGTGGCAAGCTAACATGTAAGTTCAATTTCCAGTAACATGTAGTTTATTGCAAGTTTACATAATATACTAATTTATTCTTACACATGCAATTCTAGAACAAAAAGATAGCATGTATTTATACACGGTTGCTATATAAATATGAAGCCACGTGATATATAAGAGTTTAGTTAACAATAACATGCAGTAACAAGCTCCAATAAACATGAGCTCTAAATAAATAAATTATGCACCGTTCATATAGTATTTTGGTGAAGGCCGATATAGCAATAATCCAATTAAATCAGGATAAACCTCAAGGTTTATAGATATCCAATATTCGTGCGTTTACCCAAAATCTTCAATATCCGCAAGCGTATATGCTAGTCTCCGCGAGCAAAGTGCCGATAACGTGTTGTGAGTCTTATTAGCTCAGTATATATATTATATAGGAGACATAGAGAGAACATAGAGAGAGGGAACAGTATGTCTTTATTCATCAGAATGTATCAATACAAGTGGACCCTAACCTTCTTTATATACTAGAGGTTAGGGTTATACAAGTTAGAAAGCCCAACTTATGCCCACTATGAGTAAGGCCCAATAGTCCAATAATAACCTACAACAATTTCAACAATTTAAGCACGAGATATTTAATTGTCAAAGTTAGACGTAGATACATAAAACCCCAATATTTTAGGACGAATGGAGTACTAATCATTAAATATAACTGATAGGCTTTTTTTGTTGGCAGGATAACTTTCAATGGGATTAGAACAACACGGTTTGTAAGGAGTATAAATACCACATCACTACTTATTTTATGCGGATAATGAATGTTGCGTTTGTTTCAAATTAAGTTAAACACTATGGTTAAAATAAATTTATTTTAATTATGCTCTAATTATGAATTTACAGTGTTGGCCCTTAAGTCTTTTCACTTCTCCATGGTTGCGGTAGGTGGAGCTCTGTGTGTTGGCACGACCATCTTTACCGCTGGTGGATTGTGGCTGCAACTACGTCACATCTGCCCTCTCCCCCTCCATTCTGTTGGTTCGCTGCTTCTGAGTTGTATATATATTGGTTCGCTGTAATAATACAAGGACTGTTCCATGTATTATTACATACTGGTCATGTAGTTTCAATTTAACTACAAAACAATCTCTATAAAATAGAAAACAAAACAAATCTTACTGTAATTACTTATACGAGTTGGTCCCTATAATTTTAAAAACTTACAAACCAGTCCCTGTAACAGTTTTTTAAATTTAAAATAAAATAACACTTTAATTATAATAAACATAAATTTGCTAAGGTATGTAAGAAAATTAAGTTTTTCTAAATTTCAAGAATTATGCATGTTTTGTTTAATGAAATGCGTTATTAATAAATAAATTATTAATTGAATTTATAGTTTTTTAGTTGTCAATTGTTTAGTTATAATTGTATTTACAATGATAATTGTAAGGACCTCTTTAATAATTACAATAACATTCAAAAGTTAAACCAAAACACAATAAACCCGTCGCTCTCCACGAACCAATATCATAAATTTAAGTTAAACCGACACACCGTTAAACATGCTCTTTAAGTGTTAAGTATATATATATAATATTAGACAAAACAAAATTTAACGAAACGAATAAGGTTATGACCACTATCATCCCGTTTACTAAACGAAATTTATATTTTATTTCATTATCATTTTATTTAGTAATGAACGAAAACGAGACGAGATGAAACGAAAACGAAGGGTCCGGGATACTTCCATTACAAGCATTCAGTAATAAATTAATAGAAATCCTAACATCAAGAAACGGAGAAAAGTTTAAAAAGAAAATTTTGGATTACAACAAAAAAACCAAATAGGTTTGCGGAAGGTCCGTACTTTGCCTTTTGTGCTGCTTGGACACGATACTCTTTTATCGTCGAACTACGACATTTTTCTTCTCTTTTGCTGTATATTAAGACAACCATCCCTGAGAAAATGATTGGTCTTCACTTCTTATTATTTCTTAACAAGAGTCCTGAATTAGCAAAGTCTAGAGCTCAGCTTCATTACTACGCAACGCTTATGTTAGTTGATCATAACTCCATCAACGAGAACGAAGAGAAACATTGAGTACCTACAATAAGGGCTATCTCATTTTTAGCTAAAATGGACGACAAAGTCCACACTGAATGCATTTCCATGCGCATACTTGGAAATTGCTTATAAGATGTAAGAAACTGTCGACATACTAGCGAACTGGAATTTACTGCGCTCTTTAGACAATTCAACCCACCTCCACAACAAATCAGTTATTTAGTGACCCGATGTGATCTGACAACTTAATTTCCTTGTTTAAATCCTCAACCTTATCCTTCGGTAATTTGTTTTTAATACAGTAGAGTGAAGATTGACTGATGAAACTCTAAGAGTTATATAAAATATAGAACTACATTAAATGGATTGGAAAAGGCTTTAAATAAGTACGTATTGGAACACAAATTGCTACTTACACCATATCCTAGAATTTAAATTCTGGTACACAACCCATTTCAACTTTAGCTAGAAGTACCATAATGATCCATAGTCTACGTAACAAATAGTTACTTTCAAGTTTCAATAAAAGTCGTTTACGTATAAATCTGAGGCATTGATTAATGCTTACACGTAATTGCATATTAGTGTTTTTGGGTACAATTGAGGCCCAGCAGCTAGGTCAATTTTCATGGTAACTGATCCACGTAAACTGTAAAGCAAGAAATAACTGTTACATTACCTATAAGCCGAACAAGGTTTTGTACAAAAATCTAGATGGAAGGAATGTTTTCTTGAATGGCACCCAGGACTTTGGCATCATGTTAAACTACAAGGGGGTTGAATGCATTAGTGGGGGTGGAATCCTGTAATATATTCCTCGAGAATATATTTTACTAAGCACAAGCAACCTACTATAATGAAAGCTATACAAGTAAATAAGTTAAAATACTGAGTGATGGAAACAGAGGATCGGGAAAAAGGTTCATTACATTATATGATTTACATAAACATGAAATCATATTTCTACAACTGGCCAATATACATACCTCCCGCATATGGCTCCCAACAAATTCCTCCGATCAGCTCAGAGGACAAGTTTGAATCCCTTTGACAAGAAATTGTCCCTAAAGAAAACAGTATGGTAAGTTGGAAAATAAGGTTTGCAATCATATACATAGCCATATACTATCAATAATATAAAAGGCCGAATTGCATAAAGAAAGCCAACATATTACGTATGCAAACACCAATAAATTTCTACATGAGCACATTAGCAGATCATGCAAACACTATGAATACACCAAAATTCATAACAATAATGCAGTGCATGAAGCAGAGTTAAGAAAAAAAATGTACAAATTCAATTTTATAAAAGATCTCAGAGAACAAATACACACTTCAAAATGAAGGGCTAGAATTCGGTGTACAAGATTCCACAGCCTGTTGACTTGGTTGAATTAAAGCCATGAAAATTTTCTTTTTTGTTCATCCCTCAATAGTGAACAGAAGAAATGAAGGGACAATGTAAATAGTTTAGGCGAAGTAATTATCAAAAGGAGATCATGCGGAATATTGTGTGTTATGTTCTCGAGCTCGAGGTGTAGGTAGCTATACCAAAGCAAATACCAAAGGATGATTGTACTTCAAAATAAAGTGACCAAAAGTTTATAGTGTCACGAAGAAAGCTCATGATAAAATTTTCGATGAAGCCGACTAGCCAAGTTCTTTTACCGGTATGTCACTAGCGAAGTTAGAAACGTGAAAATATAGCTAGACCTCACAAATTATTATCTAAACGTTGATTACTATTTTCCAAGTTCACACATGCTAATTGTATAGATAGCATGGCATGTACATAGAACAGTGTGATTAATTAATAATCTATACTACTACAATACTCTGCTTGCAACATAATATCTCATCAAGGAATCATGCCAGTTGAGTTTAAATATTAAGTAAAACAAACTAAATCAACTTATACAGATACATAACCGATTTGATCAAACAAAACAACTTACATATTCCTTTCATCTTTCTTTGTCGGTCTTTTCTGACATCTATCAACAACATCGAGAGAAATGAGACTCTCTACAGATAGATCCACTTGCATCAAACCCCTAATTCCCTTTAACTTGACAGTTTTCATCGTTTTCTTTTCCATATTATACCAAACAAGCTTATCAGCATCTTGTTCAAAAAGCAACTCTTTACCACTGTTTGAATATATAATTGGGTGCATATAAAGAACAGGGCTTGGCAAACCCATCTGTGTAATCGAGACCAACTTAGTCCAAGAGTCCTTAACCCCATATTCTTTCATCACCCATATATCAAGATGGTCTAAATAATAATTGTGTGTCATCGTAAGGCACCCCTCTAAACAATGCAACTGTAATACGAAACTCTTATCCGTAGACTCCGGCTGTTCTATTGAACAGAAAACTTCTCTCTCCAAATCAAATGCAATGATCATTCCTCCTTTTCGCGAGAAGAACCCTTCTGTCACAATCCAATGTAAACACCCCCCTGCTAAAACCCCGACCGTCCTCTTTAAATTGGGATATTTTGGAAACTTTTGAACCCTATGCCAAGAGTGTGATTTAAGGCTATAGACCTTAACCTCGTTATCAACGATATTTAAGTTTTTATTCTTAAGCATAACAATTCTGACAACTTTATAATCGTCGCCAGATTTATCATACCCAAAACCGTAAATACGGGTTTCCACATAATTTTTGAGATCCTTGAATTCAATAGGGGCATAAGGCAATTTACGAGACTTTCTAGTCGAGAAATTCCATACAGCAATGGTATCTAATGAGTTAGCAAGACATAACAAGCCGTTGCAAGATCCCCATACCTGTCGTAAAATATTGGACCAAATCACTTTAAATTGATAAGCCGGGCAAGTACAAAATCAGAGTAAAAGAATGCACACATACACAAAGAACTTAAAATGTGACAGAAACTATAAAATTGAAGTTTGGAAGGATATTCTGGCAATACTAAATCTTCGAGCAATAGTTCTGCAATATGCCGACATATGTATGTATGCAGACATAATGATCTGTCAATGATAGTACAACTACTATATGATCTCTTATAGTTTTCCCTTTACCTTGAGCAGCAGAAGTTATAAACCTCAAAAAAATGAATACGGAGTAATTTTTTGAGCCACAGTCGAATGGTAATTACATATTGTCGAGTGATTACCTGCAACCACCCCCCTCTATTTGTTTAAAAATGCAGCCAAACAAATCCTAAATGATTGGATTCTGGATGAATGCTCGCCAATTAAATCAAATATGCAGTTAATTTCATCATACTAAAACTAATCGGTGAAATTAGCTATACATGCATCTAAGCACTGCTTATTTGCTATTTTCTTGCTCATATGTTGTGCATTTGATTGGGTTGCAATTGCTTAAAATCCAAAACAAAACAAGCCTCTAACTTAGTCACATACACACACATCCCCTGTTGAAAAACACCACCTAAAATCCTTAAATTAGCGAGAGTTCCAACTTCCTATCAACCCACCAAACCATCATTGCAACATCAGTGGAAACATTTTTTTAAATCCTGTCAAAATAGGAGGCTACCCCCTACACCATACACTACAAGAAAATGTGAGGACCAAATGACACTCAACTAGTAATCGATGTCACTGAATAACAGTTTCTATGCTGAAATAACGAATCTTATAGCAACAGAATGGGATTTTTTTTAATGTTTTTTTAACCCTCTGCTTACACTCCGTTTGAGTTTAATGCCCTCTGCTACAAAAAAATCTATTTAGTATCCTATAATTATTTGAATAATATCACTGTTTTGATTACATGACAGTGACAAAAATGACAAATGCATCACGATTTCATCCGATGAAATAGCAGTAGGTATAAAACTGTGAGATTGTTGAAGTACAGTTACAAAAAAAAGTAATTGATAGTAGAGGGTATGAAACCGAAATGAAACGAAAGTAAAAGGTACAAAAACATGCTAGTAAAAAACCGCAACAGAATAGTCACACACACAATTTCATACTCCTATAGCACTTTTAACTTTATTAGTACTAGCAACTTATCAGTACTAGCAAAATTATTGATAGTATAGGGTACAAAAACAATAATTGAACGATAATTAAATTAAGGAACAATTAACATAAACATACTCTACACCTATTATATTAATAAAAACATACACTCAAAAGTTACATTATCAAAATCATAACTTCAATTAATGATTAATAAAAAACAAAAAAAGTTCATTCATCTCTCCCAATCTCTTTCCCCTCTCCCTCTCTCCTCATCTCACTCACTCTCTCTCCTCCTTCTCCCTCACTCCGATCTCCCTCCTCCTCCTTCTCCCTCTCTCCGATCTCTCATACTTCCTCTCTCTTTCCGATCTCTCTCTTTTTCCGAGATCTCTCTCATACTTCCTCTATCTTTCCGATCTTTTTCTCCTCCTCCCCCTCTTTCTCCGATCTCTTTCTTCGATGGAGATTGAAACGGAGACATCCATCGGAGTGGACGGCGAGGGTGTAGAGCAAGGTTGAAAACTCGAGTTTGATGTCAACGGAGATGCGATCGCCGAAGGAGAGGCCCACGACGATGATGTGGTAGTTCAAGATTGGAGGACGGATAAGAGTTGGATTTGTTAACTAGCGTATAAAATTGAAAAATAAGTGTATGAATTCCGTGAATTAAGTAAATGAATTTGAAAATTATGGATATGAATTATGTAATTAAATATATGAATTATGTAAATTGGGGTATGAACTTTGAAAGGATGAACTCTAGGAATCAGGATATGAATGGTTAGGATATCAACTTGGTATGAACTTTTGAATAACGGTATCAAACATACAAATAGGCTATAAATTTTTGGGTATGTTTTTGTTAATTAAATTTTTTTTTAGGTATGTTTGTGTTAATTTAGTTTTGGAAGTACTATGTTTTTGTTAATTTATCTTTAAATTAAACGATACAAAAACACAGTAAAACATTTCAACTTCATCAGTACTCATAATTAAGAATAATTGCAATAATAATACCTCAACCCCGTAATCCTGGCACGAAAGCGGATGATCCTTAATCTTACCCACCGTTAAAACGGACCCACGACCCACCGAATCAAACCCTACTGAGTGAAGGTGCTCGTCTCGCAAGATGACGTGGCGGTAGCCCCCTCGTGACCGGTGGAGGGTCACGAAGGTCGGAGAGTCTACGAGGTCTCGCCAGGGCTTGCAGACGAGACGGAGCGTGAGGAGGAGGCGGACCGGGAGGAGAGAAAGTATTTCGGATATCAGCTCTTTTGGGAGATTAGACATAGCTACTTGTGTGTGTGTATATATATATATATATGTATATTAGTTAATAAGTACAGTATGTATGCATGTATATATATATATATATATATATCTATATGACTATAGATATGTATATAAGTTGATTAAAGTACAATATGTATGTATGTATGTATGTATCGAGGTTAAGGTCAAGTGAAGATGGAAGCAACTGATTTCCAAGAGAGAGAGAGAGTAGATAGATACATATATAGATTTGGGTGAAAATGCAGATAAAAGTCAATTATAAAGGTGGAGTTTACTATGTAGGATTTGTAAGTAGCCCCCCAACCTTTTTAACTTTAGTATCTTAACTTATTATCTTTGGAATAACTTTAGGCAGGTGGTACTTCATAATCAATAATATTTTAGTGTTGTGTTTGTTAAAACAAATTAAGAGTAATTTCAGTGTTTTAAAATGCACGTCTAGACATAAATTATACGGCTCCTAGATGATAGACGGAGTCTAAAAACCTAAAATATTATGCGAGATTATGTGGTAATTAGGTGCCAAACGATAATTTTTTGCTTTATTTTAGAACATTGGGTAATTCCCACAAACGGTTCTTATTTTTCTCTTGGATTTTAATTAATTGTCTCACCCCTTTTTTGTAGTAGACGTGGTCTAGCTAAACGTTACTTCTTATCTTGATGATCCATTTTGATTTATTATTCTTGTATCTTATGTGTATTATTGATATGAATAATGTGGTGTCTTTTATAAAAATTATAAAAAAAATAGATTTGTATTTTTGTATCCTTATGAAGAAAATGCGGCTGCATTTTTTTTTTTGGTAAGCAATCTAGTCAATATTTATATATTGAAACTACATATATTAATGCAAATACTCATGAATACAATATTTATGTCATTTTAAAGATAAATTAGGGTATCGTTTGCAAAGGCTATAAACATGGATGGTGTCATTTGTCAATTGCAAAAAGTAATTATATTTGGAGATAATTTGCTAACAACTCATAGTGAAAGTAGATAGATAGTGATTAAACGCGTAACTTTTTGAGTGGGGGAAATTGGTTATCTCGTCGTGACAAGTGACCACGTAGTGGCAAGTGTTAGCGAATATGCAGGGGATAATTACAAATATATATATATATATTTATTAATTAAATTAATTAAAAAAAACTCACTATTTATTTATAATTAGTTAGATATACTTATTTAAAATTAGTTATGTATTTTATAAAAAAACAATAAAATATAATAAAATAAACAACAAAATATCAAAAAAATAAAACAATAGAAATAAAGAATTCGAAAACTTTGAAAAAAATATTTAAAAAAATCAAAAAATTGTATATAGTATCAAACAAGATTAGACATGATTGTACATGATAAAATATGATTAAACATGATTAGACATATAAAATTGAATTAGACATACATGATTGGACAAGACTAGACATACATGATTGAACAAGATTAGACATGATCACACATATTTTTTGTATAAAAAATGTATTTGTTAAAATGTTGGTTTTTTTAATTTTGGTTTTTAATTTTTAAATATTTTTTTTTATTTTTTAATGATATATGCACCTATTTGTAAATAAGTTAACAAAATATGTAATTTTTTTATAAAAGATTCATTGATTTCAAAACAATCGGATTTTTTTTTAAATAAGTTTCCTACTTAATTGTTATGTTTCCAATATTTAATTGTCTTCCAGGCATGACGGGTCAATGTTTTATGTGACTTTTATTTCAATGAAAATTTGTTTTTAATACGTAAGATTTTACCAAACTATTATCACACAAAAAAAAAGTACCAATTGGTATTTGATACAAACAGAAACATACTGTTTTAATTTCAAAAAACTAAAGAAAACGCACAATTTTGACTTGATCTAATTTGGGGAAAAAATAAGATTAGTATATTGTATCACTCTGTTAAAATTGAGGTACTTAACTATTTCACAATTCATGTACCGACATTAAATTAATTGGATGAAAATTAGTTTCATTTTTCATTTTGGTCCTATTCTTTGTAATTTGTATAAATTTAACCCTTAATTTTCTGAAATGTCTCATTTTAGTATAAATTCAAAAAAATATGATTTTTTTTATAAAAAAAACAAAAATACCAAAAAAAATTTAAATTTTTTTTAAGAAAGTAGGAAACCCGAAAAAACAAAAAAAATGGTAAAAAACCAAGAAAAATCTAAAAAAGTTC
This sequence comes from Primula veris, assembly GCA_963682055.1. Taxonomy (NCBI): domain Eukaryota; kingdom Viridiplantae; phylum Streptophyta; class Magnoliopsida; order Ericales; family Primulaceae; genus Primula; species Primula veris. The sequence goes on along the minus strand of OY821749.1, from coordinate 19,125,856 downwards.
AAAAAAACCGGGAATCCCAAAAAATCAAAAATCACAAAAAAAAAAAAAAAAGTTCGAAAAAGTCAAAAAAATGTAAAAAAAAAAACTTTTAAATAACTTGTAATTGTTTTCAAATGATTAAAAACGACTTCAAATGACTTAAAAATGACTCCAAATAAAATGACTTCAAATGACTTAAAAATGACAGTAAACAATTGCAAGTTATTTTAAAGTTTTATTTACATTTTTTTGACTTTCCGGCTTTTTTTGACTTTTTCAAATTTTTATTTTTATTTTTTTGTGATTTTGTATTTTTTGATTTTTATTGGGTTTTAATTTTTTTTTACGGGTTTCCGACTTTTTTGAATGTTTTTTCATTGTTTTGTGATTTTTGATTTTTTGATTTTTAGGGTTTATTTTTTATTTTTTTACCGATTTTGAGTTTTTTCGGGTTCCCGGTTTTTTTGAACTTTTTTTTTGTTTTTTTGCTTTTTTAGATTTTTCTTACTTTTTTTACCATTTTTTCGTGGTTTTTTTTTTTTTTTTCTAGTTTCTTACTTTTTTAATGATTTTTTCAAAAAAAATTGGTTTTTTTCTTTTTTTTTAAAAAAAATTCTGATTTTTCGGAATTTATACTAAAATGAGACATTTCCGAAAATTAAGTGTTATATTTATACAAATTACAAAGAATATGACCAAAATGAAAAATGAAACTAATTTTCATCCAATTAATTTAATGTCGGTACCTGAATTGTGAACATTATGATAGTTCGGTACCTCAATTGTAACAAAGTGATAGTATGATATCAAAATCGTTAAATACAGATAGTACAATACACTAATTATATTTTTTTTCTTTTAATTTGACATGTATCGACTAATCTAGCCCACCAACATAACCCATCCTCTACAAATCATGTCCGGCGGACTTTTGGATGCATTTTTGCCACGTTAATATTTTTAATGCACCTACATTAATAAATAGATCTCACCCATTGGATGCCTACATGATGCTAATAATCTAAAGTCCAAAATAACTTATACTACGATACATTAATTACCCTGCCATTTTTTCTCCTTCTCACCAACATAGAAGACATAGACAAAAGCCTTTTTAAACAAAAAAATACCCAACTTAATTTATCCTAATAGTTGCAAGCAAACACGCTCTGCATAGCACATAGCATTATTTTGATTCATTTGTTATTTTAGCTTGGTATGGAGTTTCCAGTATCAATGATCTAACTCATTTTAGCTTGTTATTCATTTGTTATTTTAGCTTTTTGTTGTTCTAGACTTCTGGTATTCCTAGCAATGGTTAAGTTCGTTTGAGAAATGCAGCAAAATTGCATCTTCCAGTTTGTTCAGTCAAATCTAAACAGGACAGCCTCTACATGATATGATATAGTTTGTATTACACAGAATTAAATTGTGATATCTTCTCATTAATGTCGTTTATCTGAAACTTGATGACCTAGTTTTTACTCTCAACCACGAGTGTTCTTTTTTAAAGTTGAGTGTATCGTATCATGTCATCGCTAAAGTGGTATAAATCGAGACTGCTAGATCACTCAACTACCTAGAGTTAAAGCAAAGAAACAAAAACCAAACTAACTCGTTAACTAAGAATTACAACTAAGAATAAGTCGCAGTAGAGGAAATACCTATAGTAAATCTAATATAATGACTCTAGGTATGGTCTATCCTAAAAGAATCATACAATCAGCCGAAGTCTAAAGAATTTATTGAAGTCACGCGACTCTCACTATTTCATTTTTCGAGAAACTCATATTTGTGGTCTAATTCCAGGTTCAGTCAATCTTAGCGAAAATGTTTGAATTATTGAGAAAGAAATGCAGTCTTTTATTTCTACATACAACATTTGCTCATTGGTTGGTGGGTACATATATATGTGACTCGTCAACCCTCCGAAACAATCAAGGTTCTAAAGAATCATATTTGAGATGAATTGATGTCTATGGAGGCTCTGACTCACATGTCGACAATATTAGAACCAGAAAGTGATCAACTTACATGGAGTACCAAATCTTTTGCTGATGTCACTGTCCAATTTCGTTCATCATCAGATCCGAAATCGTCCTCTTTAAAAGAGAGACATGTTCTTTTGATAGAAAATCAGCAAAAATATTGATGTTTTATTCCTTAATTAGCTGCTGTTTTGGCTTCGTAAACAAACTTCAGCTGGTCTGTTTCTTGTTGTGATACCAACATCGAATCTTGTACTCAGATTATCAATAGTTCAGTATGTTGTTGAAAGACAAATAGTATACAAGGACATGTTATATTTTGTTCTGTAAATTTGACAACAACTTACCAACGGTATTAAAAAAAAATCATCTCCTAGTAAAGAAGTACAGCCTAATATTCAACACGTCCAAAAGTAGTTCAAGTTTTTTAGTAGGCTGCTACAAAAGTTGGCTCAAAAATCAAAATATTAAAGTTGCCAAGGCTTGGTATGTGTAACTGACCGTCCATGTATGTATAGGGGGACCTTAGAAGATGGTAACGGAGTAAATAGCTGATGACGTTTCCAACTAATACCATTAATATGAAGTTCAAAATTAATAGCCAACGATGAAAGATCAAAGACCACAAGAACCGGCTACCCAAGTTGGAGACAAAAGTTTCATAAATCATGTCTATAGCTGGTCATTAATGTTAATGTCATACTGTCTCGATCAGACTAATTGTCAGACAGTTTTTCGTGTAATTTTTGAAATTCTTTTTACACACCAACACCAACACCAACGAAAACAAAAATAAAAGATCAAATATAATATTTATATAATTCTAGTTGAGACTACATTAAAGTTAAATAAAAATTAAAAATATTTAAAATTTTAATTATTTTAATACTGTATTTTATTTGACGATTCAACAAAATAAAACCAAAATATAATATTATAGAACCCTATTTGAGACTAACCTAAAATTAAATATTAATTAAAAATATTACATATTGGGCCGAATAACAGACTCTTAAATTTAAGAGTGAAAATGAAATTCTAAATTTATATTGAGTACTGGTGTGTTGAGAGTCTGGCTGACATTATCTGGCTCATTAGCATTATTGATACCTGATGAAGAAATGGATACAAATTCAAATATATTAAATTGGTATACATTAAAATGCAACACTACGAAGTTTCTACGATTAATGTCCATTGATCCATCCCTGAACATAATCATTAGAAATATTCACTATAAAATAATGTGTACCTGTGAGTCAAAAACTTTTATAAATCTATTATAAATTCAAGAATCTGTCACAAATCAATTAAACAGTCATAAATCCGTCACTAAACAACTCATTACAAACAAAGTTGTGACTAGTTTTTTTTTTTAATGGATTTACAGTTTGAAACTAGAAATAGGGAAATTTGGCACTAAAAGTGTGTATGCAGATTGAGGGTTAATAGGTTGGAGTACCTATTATATAACTCCAGTTTCTTATATATAAATAAGTCGTGAAATTAAAAAACTTCGGTTCTAAAACAGATACTAAATTGACATTTACCCTTTACTTCTACGCAACTTTGTCTTTAGTTCACTGTAAGATTAATATTGAAATATCCAACAAAGAAAAAAAAAAACCAACACAAAAAAGAAACCCGTCATGATTGTACCGCAGTAACTTAGCTAGTTTTCAGGTTTCCACATTTGAGTAAACTCAATGAGTTATTCATTTGAGGGGTCGAAAATATGCTCTCTTTACATAGTATATGTGTCTATGTGGGATAAAAGTTACAGTTTAAACTTCTTTTCTATCTAATCTTTGAGCTAAAAATTTGGTAGCTTTTGATAGTTTCGCGCTTAAAAGTTAATACATTAACCATCGGTTGAAAAAGCTAATGAAATTGCAATGAACGGGCAATTTTTTGTTTTTTACTTATTAAGTACATGAAGAAAAGGAAGCTTTTGGCTGAATAAGAAACTACCAACCAACTCATTCCGGTAACAACATTAAATATTGAAACATCATGAGTATAATACTTTAGTGAGACCATAATTTTATCTATGGAAAATCAATGATGTAGTACTTCGTCCTCTTGGTTTTTCCGTAGGTATAATCAAGAATTTTACAATCTCGTCTTGCCTGACCTGAGTAATATCTAGAAGTAACAATATGAATTTGTATCGATAAACCATTATTATCGGTAACTTATTGGTGGTGGGTGAAATTTAGTCGCATAAGTTGCAGATCAGGTACTCTTTTTTTTTTTTTTAAAAAAAAGAGAGGAAATATGCTGAATAAATAGCCAGGGGCCCTAGTGAAATTTACTTCCCATGTATTTAATTAGGTGGCAGGGTTGTGGGGATTGATAAAACAAAAATGTCAAAGACATTAAAATCTCATAAACGCATCATTGTTGTTTCCAGCTCTGGGGTCTGTAGATAAACGGGGAAACAGAAGTTGTTGAACTTATTGAGGGACCTAAACCCCACACACTTCAACAAAATAACAGTATAACAACAACCGGTCTGTCAGTATACGGTTTTTTATAAAAAATCCAGCAACAGTATAACTACATTTATCAACACTTAGCAACAGTTTATGTTGTTATACTATTGTTAAATTTCAGCAATAAGGCGTATAGTATCAGACAAATTGTAAATTAAGTGTTGCTATATTATTTTTTGTTGTAGTAACAAGTGAAAAGGAAAGTGTAAAAGATTTTCGTTAAATGCAGCATAATGTTTCAGGTTTCAAGAAACAGGTATACTAACATTGAAATGCATGCTAAGATCACCCATCACAGTACCACTACTGGTGCCTTATTTGAATTTTGAACGAGTTAGATTTTTATTTTTCTAGTTCTTACTAGGAGTAGGTTTTGATCATTTGTAACCTCATTTAAATCATCAACAACTATAATTTGCTCAGAAAAAATCTTAACAGAGTCATTGTTCATGTCTATTTGTCTAAAGTAGCAACTAAACTCATATTAGAAATAAGTTGAGCTACATGATCAGGGGTTTTGATGTTACTCATAAAATCTTCTATGACGTCCGCATTTATACCTTCAATGTTTTTTCGGCAAGTAAGATTTTTTTTTTTTTTTTTTGAAAAGGGTAAGTAAGAAATTTTATAACCAACAAAATCTTAGATCAGTACAGGTTAATGTCTCAAGCAGCTCAAATAGCAGTTTGAATAATTAAACTGCATACTAATCACATCAAAATATTATGAGAACAACAAGTTGGATTATAATCATTAGCTTTCAAAGCTAGATAGCACAAATTAAATATGAACCCACGAACTCAATCTTAACGCACCTCTGTCGTCATCTCAAAAAAATAACTTGTAAAACCATATAAGATTTTTTAAAACCAAGGAATATATCTTTACATAAACCACGTCCATTTCTGTCATTTGTCAATATATACATTCCAGACGGTGGGAACTTTCTTTGTCTATAGAGTCTTAGAGATATTGTATCTGAATCTTTACACCTACACCAAGTTTGCATATAAGTTATAACCATCAAAGTACTATATTTTGGTTAGAGATAATGGCGAATGAATTATCAGGAATATATATTAGCTAGTACTTCTCAGGAGTTGGAAACTTTGAAAAGCTCATATAATTTTTTACATACTCACTCCACCCTAACTAATGGATGGTTAGAGTCTTAGAGATAGAGATGCAAGATACATAGAGATTTAACTGTAGGAGTAAATCAAGCTTTAAATGCAGAAAATGCTAATTTGAGGGAAACAAGTTCTAGGATATTATAGAAGTTAAAACAAGTTTCTCAAAAACATTTCACAATTTATCATAATACAATATTTACTTATCTAGTGTTTTTAGTACCCTATTTACTAGCCTAAGAGGAGTATTCTCAACTAATTAAGAACCATTGACAAAGTGTGGATATTCGGTTCTTTTATTAACAAATTTGTCAAAATTGGTTTTTTTTAATGCGAATCACAGTTGTCAACACACCAGGCGTAATGAGTTAATGAGTGTAACTTAGTGTTAAATTATGATATGTTATATGAAAATATAATTACTCAACTGAGTTAGACTATAGATTTGTTATAGAAAATCAAAACTCTGACTTTCGCTTTCAAAATATTACAACTCTATCTTTTTGAAACCGTAGCTTTAATTTATCTCCGGTGTTTTAGAAAAAAGATAAATTAAGCTACGCACTAAACTAGAGAGGAGGAATTTAAAGACACGTTATTACATACCCAAAAGCCAAAATTGTCTAAAAATAATACGTCGATCTTAGGGACAAATATAGTGTTTTTTTGTCTAAACCTAACGTTAAAATTTAAAGTATATAGAAGAAATATATGTGTGTGCACAAATACATTTTTGTACACATGATAAGGACAGACTAAATTTTATGTCAAAATAAATTCAAAAACAAATTTAAATTATCTCTTTATTTCGGTATGACACATTTTCTTTAAAAACAATTTTTTTTTTGAATTTTTTTCCCTTGTAATATAAATTCGGATTTTATTTTTCTTGTCCATAAATTTATCATTTGGAAAAAAAATTCGGATTCTCTCTAAAACTTGTATCCCCAAACCACAAGTCTCTGCAGCGACGTATAGAAAAATTGTTTAAAATTTATTTAATAGGATTGTCAACATTTAATTCTTACTGTATAGTATATACTATATAAATGAAACTAAAAATGGGACATCATAAAAAAAGAAACTCCATATTTTAGTGAATTAGGAAAGGGACTATATAAAGAGAAGTTTGACTTTTGTTTTAGTTGAAATAGTGAAACGCTCTCTCTTGTATTAAACGTCGACAATCAAAATGGTTGACGGATTGAGTGGTGTTGATAATTTTCTTTCTTTTTCAATTTGCTAATTCCAATGCCAGTTACAAAAGTCTCGCATTTACTCATTTCTATCTAATTAACGTAATCTGATAGTATTACCAATCCCACATCACATTTTACTAACGTAACATTAGGTAAATTACACTAATTGTTTCATATACTCTCTGGATCAAAGTTTATATGGTCACCAAAGTACTAACTGAAACATAAACCACCCCCAAATTTCGGATTTTATTTGTATTACTCCTCAAAGAATTGTTCCTTGCTCAAGTATATCACGAGTCATTACCAATTTACCGGCCATAGTGGAAAACTCAATATCATTATATGCCTCTCGAAGAAAGCATAGTACTAAACCAAAATGTGTAAATGATCGAGATATGTTGCGAAATTAGAGGTGACTATTATTTTCTTTCTATTGGCAACACTCAAAATGTAAAACGGAAATTGAATTAAATAAAACTAAACAAATGTTAACTTGAAAGACAATGAGGAAAAACAAAAAAAATTAAGCAAATGTTATTTTTTCTTAAATATTCCATAAAGAGTTGAATAAAATTTAGATTACACTCGCAACTTTCTAAAATTAGGATATACTTAGAAGACAATTGGTATTTTTTATTGTGATTTATATTGTTGCAACTTGCCGCTAATTTGGTTAATTTTTCTAGCTTATACATTTTATTCGATTTTCTATTTGTTTTTTGTCTTTATAGTTTTCGGCATCTCCCATATTGTGGCCGTAAGAATTAAGGACCTGATGTGTTTTTCTTTCAATAATGATTTTCCAAAATAGCCTCCAAAGTTTAACATGGGGGAGTACTCTTGTAATAAATCTAGCATATTACTAGATTTTTAACAATTAGTAACAATCTAATTACAGCAATGTCAAAATAAACAGTACAGTGAAGAGAGCTAGAGAGATAAAAAAAAGGTCGCTTGGGTACAAAGTAGAGGTAAAAAGGGTATTAAATTTCTTCTGTTCTTTTCATTTCTTATCCCCACATCTTCTCAGAAGGTAATAAGTTACTCTTTTTCTCTCTCCTTCTCATTCATACTTATCTTTAACTTCTTGGTTTTTACAATTCATTTAATTTTCCATGTTCAAGCTTTTTGGTTTCTTTTAATCCTGTTGTTCACTTTTCATGGTAGTTTATTAGGGAAAATTCAACCCCTCAAATTCAGGTGAGAAGATGTTTAAGCAACATGACTATTTTATTTACGTATACACGTACCTAAAAATTATATTGTTCTAATTAAATTTTATGAAATTGTTTTCCTTTTTTCCTCCTGATCAAACTTTTGCCTTATATGAAATGAATCCTAGAGATGGTCAGAGAAGGTATTTCTTCTTTTTGACTATTTTTTGCATTAATATGCAGAAAAATTTATTATAATATTAGGTAATAAGTAATGAACCTTAAAATAAATAAAAAAACTCCTTTTATTTGTTGTTTGCTACTAGATATACATGCAAAAGATTTGATTTTTATTACTTTTAACCTTAATTTATCTTACTATTATTTTTCGTCAATAATTATTTTTTGGGGACAAATTTGCTTCTCAATAAATTAAAGTACAAAAGACCCTAGCCCTAGAAACAAACATTATAATTTTTGTCTCAACTCTTTTTAGGATGTATGGAGATTGTCAAGTACTGATGGGATCCGGTAACGGTGTTTGCCCATCGGATAACCTCTTTTCCTCATCGCCGATCCAAAACACCAATTTCAGCAGCTTCATGTCTAATTTCCCCTTCCCCTCTTTCCCTTCACTTATTCCAGTAAGTATTGAATTCTTTTTTTTGTATGTAATTATCATCTTATTATTGATGTAAAATATAAATTTGGAAAAATCTCAACGAGTCTAATAAATCAATATAATCAGTATTGAATTAAAAAATGAAACGAGTAGCTAATCTGAAAAGGACATTGAAAAAATAGAACTTGTGTAACATGCTTTAGATATTTTGCTTACCCTAATTAATTGGGTTTATAAAATATTATTTATTTGTTATTATAGAAGGAAGAAAATGATGGAATAGTAAGTTTCAAGGCTGGAAAAGAGGAAATGGAGAGCGCCGGTTCTGGAAGCGAACAATACTTGGACGGAGGATTATCGGGAAATGAACTTGAAATGGGTATTGACGAACAACAACCACAAACGAAGAAAAAACGGTATCACCGACACACTGCTCGTCAGATCCAAGAAATGGAAGCGTAATTCTCTTATTATTTCACTCATTTAATTAACAAATGTCACACGAGGTATATTTGTGGAATGTCTGATGATAATATAATTTTATTTATACACCTTTTCTTATTGTTGCCGAAACGTTTGTTTTAGGCAAGACATACACTAGTTAGTTATGCCTTAATATATTTTGTCACGGAAAAAATTCTATAAAGCTTTAGTGTTTCTCTTTTGACCAAAATCTATTTTGATGTTGGTACGAAAAGGTGTCTTCTTGTTTAATACTATTAGATGTGCTATGGATTTTATTTCTATATTTTTTAGCCAACAATAAATAAATAATCTTCTTCTTAATTTATTGCTTGCAATGAGTTAAAAATTTAGTTTTCTTTTGATCTGATCGTAAAGAATACAACCTAATTCATAGTTTTTTTCCCATTTAATGTGGTGATTTTCTAATTTTCTAATAGATTAATTCACTACAAGTAAATAGTAATCTATCTTTTTCTCCAACTTTTTTTCCTCTTAAGTTCCAAACAGACTTTATTTATTTGTGTCTATTTGGGACAAGAATATATCTTGAAGCACTTAATGCCCGTTTCTCTCTATAAATGTATATATTTGTATATGTATAAAACAGGTTGTTCAAGGAGAATGCGCACCCTGATGACAAGGCAAGGCTTAGGCTGAGCCAAGAACTTAATCTCAAGCCCCGTCAAGTCAAGTTCTGGTTTCAAAACCGGCGCACACAGATGAAGGTGTGCATGTTAGCAACCAATTCAATTTTTTTTACTTAATCCGTGTTAAACCCTAAATAAAAGTTTCGCCAACTCTCGTTCCCAATGAGGCTGCCTGTAAATTGACTTTGAGTTAAGAAATAGTCATCGAAATTGGAAAAACATCAAAAAAATGTGTTGAATAAATAATTAGATTTTATTTTTATCTAAAAATGATCAACTTTGCAGCTATCTTGTGACATTTTTGCTTTGTGTTTCTTTTATAAATGACACACATCAAAGTTTAAATATTTAACTAACACAAGATTATTTTTACTTAAACTTTTTTACTATGTTAGATACTTATATAAAATATAAATTTCTAACGGATTAAGAAAAATATAATTAACCCCCACGTTGTTGAATCTTGTGGACAACATTCCAAGATCTAGCTAATTTGAGTTAAATGTAACGTTATTTCCCCTTAATTTAATACCGCAACATTCCATGATCAACGTTATTTCCCCTTAGTTTACTACTGCAGAATTGTGATTCCATGTCTAATTAAAATAATTTCTACAGCTAACTATTAAGTAACACTTTATTCCCCCAATTTTCTTGTGTACTTGTATTGGTATTAGAAACTCATATCATTTACTGTAAGGCAATAGTTAGTTGGAGTTACGTTTCTATGCCATTAATGTACGCTGTTGGAGTGTGCAGTGAACCCTACCTTTCCTGCACTATTAACCTTTGCCCAAGGGATCTTTTTGCAGCTATCTTAAAGTCAATTTCCCTATTTTAATTGGTTTTTCTAGGTCTACTTATAATAATAAACTAAAATGGTTTTTTTACAAGACAGCTGCTATCGTGGTCACAGCTGGCTGTGTATATAATGAGCCATGTTGTGCTGGACAAAACCCAAAAAAACTTATTTTGTTTTTATGTTTAGAACAAAACCAATATTTATTTATTTTTGAAATAAAAACCAATATTTATTTGTCAAGAGTACAACTAGCACAAACTGCAACCCCTAAGGCAAACTAGAAAGAATAAAACGAAGCCATTTTTTTATTTATTTCTGTTTGCATTCCCATACACATAAAGAAACTACAAATATAACGCAAACTAGTATGAATAAAAGTTTCAACCATAAATAGGATCAATTTTTTTCAAAATTTATATTTTTCACCACTAACCGGTTGTACTCTATTACTTCTAATTACACCATCTTAGAAAATATATTTCATTTAAACAACTTTCCATTTTCTTCTTAACATATATCTTATATATCCCAATGAAATTACTTTTTTTAGTACACAAATCCACAATTAATGTGTATGATCATGAGGTCATGTGACCGACTGTTTTGAAAATTGACGTGTACTAAGTAACCTCAAGCGTTTAGTCTGGTTTCGTTATTAAAAAAAATGTGCAATTGAGTGAGATTCATGAACCCAAAAAAAAAAGTACAAGTTAAATTTATTCCTTATTTTCAAATATTTTTTTGTAACGAAAACATAAATATGTCACTCATTAAAAAAATAAAACTGAAGATAACACACATAATAAGCCTTCTAACTTCTAAGCTTGGATAATTGAAGTGGTAAAACCAATTATATATTTAAGCTAGGGGTCGGCGCTAATTAATTAATTGATTTTAAAACCATACTGTTGTACTAAGATTTTCTGTTTTGAGTGAAATATATATCCTCGCCTATAGTTCCTCAATATAATTTGTATACATATTTACTTTACAATTGTGACCGTACCTATTTAATTAACAAATACAATATCATATATATTTGCAGAAGAGAGGCTAGAACTGAACCCACAAGCTAATTTCAGCCACCTTAATTTCCTTATTGGTTATTTTAATCAGTGATGACTACAAATGCAGGCACAACAAGATAGGCAAGAGAATTCTGTGCTTAGAACTGAAAACGAGAACCTCAAGAACGAGAATTATCGATTACAAGCAGCTTTACGGTGTATTGCATGCCCTACCTGCGGTGGCCCGGGTATGTTAGGAGAGATCGGTTTCGACGAGCAACAGCTTCGCCTCGAAAATGCCAGGCTTAAAGAAGAGGTAATCAAACCATTCTATTATTGAAGTGCATGGAAGTACAAAAAATTCATTTCTAACTTAACTATGGTTTTGAAACTGTAAATTCTATGTGGAATTGGATAAATTATAACGTTTGCATTGACTAGTTCCTTCTTGGAAATGTAATTAATTGTTGAGACCGTTACTTTCTTACATTGAAACTAATAACATTTTGGTCAGTTTGTACTACAAGGATTTATATTATTGAAATAATGCGTAGTACAGGTATTCTCAACATTTGTCCATATGCATTGTACTTTTAGAAATACTTGGTAGATAAACCAATATATAGTACCTTTGCGACTTTATAATACTTCTCCGTCTATGAAATGTTCTATAATTATGACTCATTTGACCTTTCTATTCTTCATTTTTTTTAAGAAAACTCGGTATTCTAATTATACAATACTAATCTCTATTAATTTTAAACATATATACCTCAATAAATCTGCATTGAAAATAGTCGCTGAAACAAAAAATGGTACTACTGTTATTTTTATGAACAATACTACTAATTTTCTATGAAAATTAGTTATTACAATGAAAATGCTACTATATCGAAACTGTAAAGTTCTTTTAGAATTTGATAACAAAATATAGCGATTCTGTTCATGAGTACTTACTTCTTGGAAATGTTATATCATTATTGAGATTTGGGATCGTTATTTTGTAGCTGGTCAGTTTTCCAATATTCATGGAAGTAATAATCTTTTTAAAACCAAAATGTGCATTTGTAACAATAACTGAATACAAATGTTCAACTAGACTGTGAATATCTTTCACAAGACTATCATACAAAAGAGAAAGCACTAGTTTAAAATATGAGTTTGCTTGGCCCTAGAAAGTTATACAAATAACCTGAGTAACAAGATAAATTGTTGCTAAATTTGTTGTAGACATAGTTTCTCCGTCTAATCAGCACTGGTTCTTGGAGTACCCGAAGCTGAGAGGCTGTTGAGAATAATTCATGGATGTAACAATTGGGGAAGAAGAACAATGAAAACTGTACAAGTTCACAAGTTGATCTCAAAATGACAAAAGTTACAAAATAGTCTACCAACCTATTACCTATATATGTTGCTGTAACGCTGCAGATAATTCAGAATTGACAATATATTATAATTACAGCATAAGATTAAAGCATTTGGTATTCTACATTTGTAAGTGCAACAAGTAGTGTTGTCTATTTGTAAGCTGCTATTCTTCATAATTAACCTTTCTTTACTTACCTTTCTTTACTGCAGTTTGAACGTGTTTGTTGTCTTGCATCCCGATACAGTGGGCGACCCATCCAAGGGATAGGCTCGTCTCTCATGGCCCCTTCCTTGGACTTAGATATGGGAATTAATTACCCAAGGCAATTCGACGAACCCATCACAAGCTGCCACAACATCATGTCCATGTCACTCATACCCGAGAGCTTGCACTTCCAAAGTGGTGACCTCATCCCAGATGAACAAAAGCCCTTTTTATTGGAACACGCCATGTCAGCGGTGGACGAGATAGTGAAATTATGCCAAACTACAAAGCCGTTGTGGATAAGAAACGAAGAAAATGGTAAAGAAGTTCTTAACTTTGAAGAGCATGCTAAGATGTGCCAATGGCCTAATTTGAGCTCTAAGCAAAACGGTGATGAGATTCGACTTGAAGCTACGAGGGCAAGTGCGGTTGTTATAATGAATAGTATCACTCTTGTTGATGCTTTTTTAGATGCTGTGAGTTCTTCCTTTATGTATATATTTTCTTTTTCTCCCTTCTTTATATAAAATTTGTAACTTGAGAATAATCACTTACCAATCTAAATTTGTTGTTAATTGGTTATTACAGGACAAATGGATGGAGCTATTTCCTTCCATTATATCTAGAGCAAGAACTCTGCAGATAGTCAGTTCTGGTATTTCAGGGAATGCTAGCGGTTCACTTCAACTGGTGAGTAATTACTTGAGATGTTATTTCTTTCGGGGGTTTGTTGTTTTTGCTCACAAGGTTTTCCTTTATAATTAGAAATATTTGAACTGAAATAGCACACACGTTATTAGAAGACTGGAAAAAATCTACACCTTTGAAATTATAGCTATATAGCCAATTTTATTAAGCTACAGGTTTCTCTCATTTTCGTGTAGATGTACGCAGAGTTGCAAGCTCTTTCCCCGTTGATACCAACCCGGGAGGCTCATTTTCTCAGATATTGCATCCAGAATGCAGAGGAGGGAACTTGGGTGGTGGTTGATTTTCCCTTAGAGAGTTTGCATGAGAACTTTCAAAACTCTCTTACTCAGTACAAAAGAAGGACCTCTGGTTGCATCATCCAAGATATGCCCAATGGATACTCTAGGGTAATATTATCACTCAAAACTTGAAAATTATGCTGTAATTTTCTATTACTCTAACAAACTTACAATTTAATTTTCAGGTTAATTGGATAGAAATCGCAGAGGTAGAGGATAAGCCAGTTCATAAAATATTTGACAACTTTGTCGCCAATGGAATGGCTTTTGGGGCTCAGCGCTGGTTGGCCGTGTTACAGAGGCAATGCGAGAGGTACGCAAGCCTCATGGCAAGAAGCATATCCGACCTCGGAGGTACATTTTTTTTATTCTCATTACTTTCAACTTAATTATATATATAAATACATCTGTACATATTTGGAATTGAACATAAACCGTATATATAAATTATCTCTGTTTAATTAGTGATTCTATTAAACTCAATCTGGTTGGAACCATATTATTGCATTATAATGGTAACGCTTTATGCTGTTAATGAGTGTAAATCCTATATTTATTATTAAACCTTGTTCTCTGGACGACTGATTATCACGGAACTCAAATAAGCTGATATGGTTTAGGATCGAAACTTTTGGTTGCAGCTTTTAAGCAAAGAAGCCAATTGTTTCAGAAAACTGCTAGGGGACCTAATGTTTGTAGCCTTTTACTTGAAAGCTGCGAACAACTAGCAATATGACTAGCTAATCCTACATATAAGGAATTATATAATTAACTTATTGATCTGTTACGATTACAGTGATACCATCTCCAGAAGCGCGCAAAAACTTGATGAACTTAGCACAAAGGATGATAAGAAATTTCAGCTTAAATATAAGCACTTCATGTGGGCAATCATGGACAGCCCTTTCGGACTCTGCTGATGATACGATACGTATAACAACTAGAAAATCGTGTGATCCTGGCCAACCCAATGGTTTGATTTTAAGCGCCGTGTCAACAACTTGGCTACCATATCCTCACCACCAGGTCTTCGATCTACTCAGGGACGAACAGCGTCGGGCTGAGGTATTACTTAATCGATTTCGTGAACCTATATTTACTGCCTATCCGGCTAAAACTTAAAACTTCAAATTCTTAGTTTATGAAGCTTTTAAGATGTACTAGCTTTGGATGCCTACCTAATTAGAAATCTAAGTTAGGTCGTTAAACAGTTTTGCTGTGAATTTGAATTATTTTAGATTAAAATGTTCTTTTGTCATATCTAATTGTTTTTTTGTTTGAATGAGAAGACTTGTTTAAACTTTCAAGTAGCTTAGTTAGTTAATTATGTAAAATATTTTCTAATATAACTGTATCTGTGCAGCAATTGGATGTTCTTTCTAATGGGAACTCATTGCTTGAGGTAGCTCATATAGCGAATGGCTCTCACCCTGGAAACTGCATTTCCCTTCTTCGCATCAATGTAAGTATCCATGACTTATAAAGTGCAGAATCTAGAACTGTTTCCTTTCTAATAAACGAAAAAAGACTTGATGAAAAACACTTTACCTATATATGGGACTTGCTGGCTGCGGGTCTTTAAGCAAATAAGCTGGAAACTTCGAAATTGTAAAGAATCCCAGTTATTTTACTTTTGAAATTAATATGCCAAATACAGTCTTAGTTAGTTAGTTTTCACCCAAAAAAAAGACCAAAGCTGAAAAGCGAAAAAAAAACTCGAGAAAACAACTTTTTTGATGAAATATGGTGATATATCGGAAACCCTCTTAAAGATTAGAATTATTCACCTTCGTAGTAAGAAATTATAATTCTTATCAGAATTGAAAAAAAAAGCACAAAAAACCTTCTTATATATATACTCCAGCTTATTTACGTAGGTACACCATACGTATTAGAAGTAAGACCTAACACATACTTGTGTACACTATTGTATGTACAGGTGGCAAGTAACTCCTCGCAGAATGTAGAGCTCATCCTACAAGAGAGCTGCACCGACAACTCAGGCAGCCTTGTCGTGTACTCAACCGTCAATGTAGACGCCATCCAGCTAGCAATGAGCACCGAAGACCCTTCTTGCATCCCTCTTCTCCCTCTAGGGTTTGTCATCGTACCCTTCGATCAACAATCAAACCATAAGGTTTCTGAAAATGGAAATCTACCCGATACTGGAGAGTGCCTACTCACCGTAGGGATACAAGCTTTGGCCAGCACCGCGCCTAATGCAAAGCTAAATCTTTCTAACGTGACTGCTATAAACAACCACCTTTGTAACACGGTTAATCAGATAAATGCTGCTTTGATGGGTGGCAATAGTGGTGGTACGGATATCGATGGTGGTCGTCTAGCACCTTGTGTTGAGTTGGCCAACATTATTCTGCCCGAAAAGACGGAAGATTAGGGTTTATCGATCCTAATTACCTAAAACCTTCAAGGAAGTTTGATAATGGTATTTTGGTCATTTTGTTCGGTCGACAAGAGGGAAGAACATCAAGGTATGTGGAGAAGCAAAATGGAGGGTTTGGGTAATTAGGATATGACCTGCAAGTAGGTTGCTAAGCAGTAAAAAATAATTTTGGTGGGTCTATTTTGGTAAATAATGGGTAGGGTTAGTTGAAGTGGCGATTTGGTTCATGAAGGTAGATGGATCTTTTAATTTGCAGTACTATTTTGAATGGCAAAAAAGACAAAAGTGTGAAGAAGTCAAGAGCGCACCAAATGTAACCCCATGTTTAATGGTGAGGCCAACGTACGCATCGAAGATAGATAGATTTACATGAATTTGTGCTTATAGTTTTTCTTGTATCGATGCGCACATTGGCCTCATCGGTGAGCAAGGGTGGTGGTTCGGGAATTGACTTCTGCTTGTTAGATATTTGGGTTTTTTCAGCACTCTTTCGTTGTCTTTTCGATTATGAATTATTAATTTTGATGATTCGTGTTTATCCTAATTAAAGCATGGCTTTCTTTATATATTTTGCTGATTTACTATCATGGATGTGCCATCCTCGTACCGTACGTGTTGAAGTGGCGACCATCATATTTTATAAGTTTAATCTATTTTGCTAGTCTTTTTGAGTTCTAAAACTTCATTTGAAATGATTACTTAAGTATCTGAATACTTATTGGAATCCAGGTTTCGCAAATGATCTCTATATATCCCCTAAATTTACTAGAACATGTACTTTATTAATTATGAGTGCTGAAAGATGCAAAGCCTAAAGGTATGTCAAGCAACACCATTATTTAACATTGATTCACATCTTTAATCATATAGACACAATAACCAAACTCTGTTATAAATTTATGATTGCCGATATTTTAGTCATCCACAAGTAGTCCTTTTCTTTTCCTTTAAATCAAATTTAATTAGTCTTTTGTTTGCCTCTTCATATACTCATAGGCTATAAATTTTGAAAATAGTAGTTAGAGTTGCGGTGAATCAAACGTCGAATCCTATCAGAACCTTGCATCTAATTAGCGTCTTTAAGCTAGAGTACCATTGAGATGGGTGAACCCCTCCGAAGTTCTTCGCATGTACCCCTTTAAGAAAATAAAAAATAAAGCAAGGATATAGTGTTTAGAGGTTATTCATATTAGTGATTCAGTATATATGATGTATAAATAGAATCGTTTCCGATATTAATAAAGATGGCAAGGAGATTGTATGCAGCCAGCTATGTGTGCATATATTTTGGAACATGGAACCGAACGATCACAATAATTAAGAACCGATCAAAAGTTCGTTTTTGATCAGTATAAAGAACTTCCATATAAGTTAGAACTACGAAGACAACTAAAGCCTGCACTTGGTGTCTTGGTGAGACGGTGGTGTAACGATTATATTATATTCTATCTTCAATTAGTAAGCAAGAATCTTGGTTTTACTTTTCCTGCAGTTTTGTACAAAAATATTATTCCAAACTTTGTTACATGGGTGTATAATTTATTACGGTATAAATGATCCGTTGTCCACACCTAAAGAATGTCGCTAACCATTCACATTTATAAAGTGTAATTAAGGTAAAGTATATAGGAGCGATTAGTATTTTGCATGAAGGTCGACCTTGGCATAAATAATACATTGTACTTCGATAATATATATTTGAGTTCCAAGCTTCAGATAACTACTGAATAATATATGATAACTACTGAATCTGAAGTTTCTATTCGTCTAATTATTTTATTGCATTTTTTAGTACTGCTTTGCATCGTATTGCAGATTGTTCCTACTTGTAGTTTCTCAATTGTTAGTAATATTTCATTCGTGTATGGCAAGAGTTTCATAAAAAATACCTACGGAGAATAGTAGAATACTCTCTCTAATTCACCCAATAATAGAATTTTACATCTAAAAGCGGCTATAAAAGCCAAGACCCGGAACATTGCCTGAGGGGTGGGGATATACGTAGAAGCTTAATTAGCGTCTCATTGCAGGAAAGATGGGTATAACTTCAAATAATATTCTCAAAACTATTTGTAGCATTATATTTTACAACCTTGAATTTATTTAAACTAACTAAAAAAAAATCAAAAAAAATAAAAATTGATCGTTTAGTCGTAGTGTCGGATCAACGAATTAATAAGCAGCAAATCAAGTCAAGAAAAAGTTTCAATAAGCTTGTAAAGCCAAATAGAAAAGCTAGAGACTTAAAAGATACTAGTACGTACATGAGTTAGATACAAAACCTCAAATTCTGTTATTGGGTGAATTAGAGATAATAAGCTTGTAAAGCCGAATATATGATTACTAAAATTTTATTAAAAAAAAACTTGTAAAGCCGAATATATGATCACTTAACGAATCAAATTTTTTTTTTAAAGGCAAAAGCACATTGTACTGAAATTAGCTTTTGTTTCAACAATTGCCGAGTAACATTAATATAGTATTTCACATTACAGCAAGTCTATGAACATAAAGTTCAATTTCTTATGCAGCCCAAAAGTAAAAAAACAAGTTTCCACTGAATCCTATTACTTCGCACCAAAGGGAATTGACTGTCACCCTAAGCGAATAAGTACCCCAGGAACCAATATGAACAGGCAAAAATCATCTCATTCTCCTTAAAGATAAGACCCTACTTTCTAATGAATCATAAATATACCTTTAAAAAAAAAAATAAAAAAAAATCATAAATATATAACACTGTATATCAATAGGCTGTCACAGTTTGTCACTTAACTTATTTACAAAACTATATAGTACTATTTACAAAACTTATTCTGATGTCTTACGATCTAAATTGCAAATTTACAACCTATGGCCTAAGTACACATAATAAAGTAGCCGCTTTCACTAATGTCCTTTCAAACAAATATGAATTTGACTCATTATAAAAAAAAAGAATTTGACTCATTAAATGGAAAAGGAACAAATAAATCACTTTCCCTTCTTATCTTTTCCTTCTCTCTCCACGTTTTGATATTTGGGTTTGGCCAACAATCAAACGAAGTGTATAATGTTGACATATGTGGTGAAGAAACTGAAATTGGAAAAAAGGACATTTTGTAAAGATTTGGTCTTTGCCAGCTCAAAAACTCGTAACGTCATGACTAGTTCAACGGCTTAGAGCTGTTTCGTACGTTTCAAATTAGGAAATTGTCTTATATGTATATTCACTGCAGGGGGGTGGCCTCCGGATGTAGGTGCGATGGACCTTACTACGGTTCCGATTGATCGTTAAGGGCATCACAACCCAAAAAATTATATTTTATATATGTATAAAAAGAATATACATATAAATATATGCTAATAAAAAAAGCAAACAACTAAGTGAAGAGCCATAATTCTTTTTATATTAATTAATTTTTTTGTTTGATAGTTAATTTTGGTTTATTTTACTATTAATATATTCTAACATGAAATTTCATACACAAACGATAATAGGAAAAAAGAACTCAATTCTTCTATTTACCGGGGAACAAAAATATAAGGACTGTGTCTGATTCACTGCCACTCACTTTGATAAGTATATTTTTTTTATATATATAAATGATGGTATAAATACCTACTGTTTCATTAATAACAAAATAGTCAAATCGAGTATACATGTCCTTTTTTTTCTTCTGTTTTTTTTAATAATTTCGGTCCTGTTCTTGTGCATCTTTTCGGCGTAATTTGTCCATTGGTCTTGTTCTTCAAGTATTATATCCTTTTACTTTTGTTTTCCTTTCCGGTGCATTTTCTACATGTTATATTTTTGCTGTCTTAATTTGGCAAAATCAAAATTTAAAAATTCAAATCCCATTTTTTAATATTTAAAATACTCATTTAGATTACATTGTAAAATTCATTAATGTTGGAATTTTAATATAATTTAAGGGAAAATAAGTGTACCTCTAGAAACTATATACCGTATCATCCAAACATTTCCTTCCTAAACTTGCTATAAAAAATAGAATTTTTTCAGTCTCATCGTATTAAATCACCGTAATCTACTATAACTCTCTCTCCCCCAATTAATTTTAAAATGAGATCAGAGTTTGCCCCAACCCACCCACCACTTGTTCATGGGTTGGTAGCGGAGGTCCGACGTACCTCCGAGTGTCCGACGAAATATATACGCAATCATAAAATGCATATACATTCGTGGAAAGTGTTTACCCTTTCTTAAATTGCATACATTTATCATTGTCGGTTACGAGTGGAATCTCAACTCTGATGAGGTCGTCAGAAGTCCGAGAAACAAAAATGCATACGCACTACATACATGATCGGAGGGAGTGACTCATTTTAGTAAGGTCTGAAAGTATTATTTTTCGGTAGTATAGTTTGCTAGATGGCTGTTAGTTTACAACATTTTTATCAGAGCTTTATATTTCTTTTTAAATATTATATATACTTTATATAGTCTCAAAACTTTCATTATTATTAGTAATAATTACACTTTAGTACACGGAACGATTAGATTTTTGACAAATTTCATACAACTAATAAGCGCAAATGGTAACATCAAATTGAAAGTGCCACACGTGGACTCACTTTTTGCGGGTTCACTGACAACGGTATGCATTTTAGATGAATTATGGCAGTTCAATATGATTTTTATAAAAATAAGCAAGTTTTATATGTCATTATCTTGTGTTAAAATTTGAAAGTTTAATATAGTAAACAGTATTTATCCATATATATATATATATTAAGGATTACGTGTTTAAGTATAGGATATAGAATATTTTACCTAGAAGTAACAAATTATAACGGGCGGTCACAATAAATAATGATCTGTTACTCGAATTATACATACATGATGTTCAATCATAAATGGGATGTCTGATTTTGTTGCAAAAACATTTGTTTATTTACATAGCCTAGCTATGTAAGAAATATTGAGATTAATGCTCCATATAGCAAGAGAAATTTAATACACAGTCAGCTAGAGAACTGGATAATTACCTGTTAAGGAATTAATTTAGTTGTTTTCCCTTCCTGCTGTTTCAGATTTAATAGTTATGATTTGTAATTATATGGCCCCACAAATTTGGTTGTGAAATCTTCTGTATCTTTTATTAAGTAGTTTTTTTTCTTCTATTATTTTGTCGAGTTTATACATATTTGACAATAATTACTGAACTTATTCTTTGCTAAGGCTTGTTTTATGCCTTTTACCTTCTTTAGGCCAAGCTTGTCTTGTCTTATTGAAACATTATCCACACATTTCCTAATTTAGAATCCCCAATCCCAAGTAGATAAATTCTTTTAATTTGATCACCAATCTTATTTATTGTTATCATCTTCACTGTTGTAAAGGATTAACTGAGAATTCCAGTAGTGCAATATGTAAATATAATTGCTCCAAAAATTAAATAGACTATTAAGTCAATACTGACATTATGGTCGAACCACAGCTATATATGTTAGACATTTACAACTACGTACAAATTTTTTTAGCTATAGTTTTAATGGAGAAATTTGGTTTTCTAGCTTTTGATTTATCATTTTGAGTATAAGTATACGTAGGTGAATTGTGAGCTGTTTTAGTTGATAGTTTTTGTATGCAGTGTAAAATAAGTTGGGGTTCTTACTATATATACAGCATACACATACGTACAACCTATTTATAATATATTAATGTATCAACTTGTAACGTATTATTGGTTGGTGTATTGTTGATTACTGTATTTAGTTTAATATTGGTGTGGATAGACAGAACAGTAGGTGAGGTTGTTTTGATATCCCTTCCCTATAATGGAATACTTTAACAAAGAATGTGCTATAGCTTTTGTTATAGTTTACGTAAAGATTCATATCCGAACAACCCTCTTCATTTTGTGATCTCGTTACAATAAAATGAGAGGAAATCATTATAATATTGTTGTTAGAAGTGAATGTTCTAAATACTATAAACATATTTGATACTACAATGTTGCTAAATTTAATAACACTTAACTTAATACCAATATACATATAACTAATGTCGCTTATTACCCTAGTTCCTGACACGACGAGTAAAATGACATAATTGTTTTTGTCATTGGTACTTAAATATTGAATACGTGATATGTGTTAAAGAATAATTACATTATTAAAATAATCATAAAGATATCATATTATGAAATTCTTAGGAATTAGGGACGACAATTTAAAAAAGGTTCTCAATTTTTCTGGGCTAATCCTTAGTGAATATCCCGTTTATGATCATTTGAACCCAATTAGCCGAGCCAAGCCAAGAAAATTAATCAATGTATGCAAAACCCGAGACGAATCGAGCGGCAAGGTCAAATAGTAGCATAATAATAAGTGATAAGCTAAGTGCAGATCATAGTGGGCGACGACCTCTATAATTCTTAAAATTATGAATTTTTTAAATTTTGATACTGTATTTTTAATAAAATATGTTAAAAACGATGTATTGACACCACTTATTTTCTCAATTTACTAGTTGATATTAATTTTGACACGTCGTATATAGCATTTATGGCTTGGCCTTTGGTAATATATAATACCGTGACCCGTTCAAAGCCTTCGTTTTCACCAAACTGTAGATAGGAGTAAGTAATCCTTTAGTCCACCTTCACCATAACAAATAAATCAAATTAAACACAACAAGACAAACCACTAAAAGTTATTTTAGTATAAAGTATTACTACCATTTAGTATTCAGATTATATACGTATGGTGCTTATATATAGTGGAGGGGAAAACAAAAAAAGGATGGGATTGTTGTGACACTTGTTGCAACTGCCAGCTATTTTAGTCTTGGCAGTTTCCTTGCGAGTTGCTTAAAAATGACCAAAATAACCTCAATTCTAACTTATGGCTTCCATGCTGAACTCGCCGCGTGTTACATATGAATTGTCAGTTCTGAACACCATAATGAACTGTCACTCACGTTACGAAACAAATAAATTTCTGTGTTCCAATTTACTTTTATTTGTATAATAACAATTCCCTAGATAAACACCCCCCCTACTTTTACTACCTTTGGTACCTAGTAGGCTAGTAGTACCAGCTACTCCCACCATTACTAAGTTGCTCCTTGTTTTATCAAAATCTAATTGTAAACTGAATACTTCTTTGGTTTTATCAAATCTTTTACAATACATTTTACTTTTACAATTTTGTGCTTCAATTAGAAGGATTTTACTGTTGTATTACATGTACTGACTTCATTTTTCTTTTTACACTAAATATTGGGTCTTCACTTTATTACAATGATGTTATTTTTAATAACGAAAAATGTAGAATTGTCCACATTTTATCATTATTAAATTCTAATTCCTGATTAATTATATTAAATGTACGAGAATCACGTAAAACTCATTGTTTTGTACATGCATGTATCTTCCATTGATTTTTCCCCAACATTGTGTTGTTTCTTTATCATTTTTAGTAAGCGTTTGAGTCCCGTTCTCTCGCCTTTTATTTTTCTCGTGTTTTTTCCCTTGTCTAATCCCTAAGCATTCCTCTCCTCTCTCAACATCACATGAATTGTCATGAAATATATAAAAGACTGTGCATCCATTTCCATACCATATCATCGTTGTTAAGGAAATCCATTTTCTAATAGATAAAAAGAAAAGGAAATGATCACTTAATACGATTTTATAAGAACTTAATTGCTAAAAAAACATTATTAAATTATTGTTTAAGATTTAATACAAAAATATTAAGAATCCATGTATATTAGGAATTATAGTTAAACTTTAGCGGATAAAGCCTAACAGTGTAAACAATTTACATAATAACAAGATATTAATAATTATTTCTAATCAGCACAAGAATTATTAGTTTGGTGTAGTCATATTTAATGCACACAAATTGCACTAGTATAAATAGTTAGAACTCAACTGTTCATTATAGTCAAAACAAACATATTAAAACCATGTGTTGCTCACAGCTCTACCGATAATGTGTTCATTTCCATCTAAAGTTGTAAATATAAAATTTCTATTCTATTATAACCAATGGTCTAGTAATCAGTTCAGTGTGTAGCCCATATACTGCCATCTCCTAATAAAATATGAGACAATTATTTAGTAATTAACTAAATTACCATTGCTCATATACAAATACTTATAAAAAGAAATAAACTTTAAGTAAATTAAATAACAATAAAAACAAGAATGTCTTTTAATATATTTTTAATAAATACAAAATAAATTGATTTATTAATTTTTTATCTGAACTAGACCAATAATTAGTAATGTGCTTGGTTCGACTTTTAATTGATATAGGATTTGGTTAAGTTGGTTTGATATTTGTGGGTTCAATTTGTGAATACGCAAAGTAGGAGGGGATAGTTGGTCAGCCGGTTCCACTCACTTCATTGTAGACTATTGTATTCTAAAAGAATATTGCACGAAAAAACGATAATGAATGAAGACAAAATCGTCAAAAGAAATCATTTTTTTTTACTAAACATATATAATTAGATTTACTGCACTTGCAAATGAAAGTACAAAACCACCTTTAATTAAAAAAAATTATCTCAAAAATCTATTAAAACTATACATTTTTTAAATATTCTTTTTAGCCTTTTTGGTATAAAAATATACTTTTTCTAAAATTACATAATATGACTGTCCAAACACATAATTAATGATTTCTAAATCAAAATCAAAAAATTAACAAAAATATTTTTGTTGCCAAACGGACTCTTAGAGGAGATGACCTCTAGATACTACTAGTTTATTACATGAGAATCAGGTTATAATCTTTTTATGACATTGAACAATTTGGAATATTCATATAAATTATTTACTTTTTGGCGAAGTTAACTAAACATATTAAAATTGTATAATCTTTTTCGGATACATATTTGGTCATGTTTGTAAGGCCATGTTATCGTTTTTTCATATGTATTTGTAAATTTTTTTTGATTTTTTTTAAATCAACGTTTTATTTTATTTCTAAGGTGTTTGTTCAAAAAAATGGGTAAAATTTAGTTTTTTTAAATATCTTTTTAGGTATTTATTAATATTACTAGCTTAAAAATTATCAAAACAAACAATAAATACCAAAAGAAATCAAATTTTACCGATTTTTTGAACAAATACTTTAGAAATAAAATAAAACATTAATTTAAGAAAGAAAAAATCGAAAAAAATTTACGAATACATATTAAAAAAATAATAACATGATAAAAACATGACATTACTAATATGACCATATGACCATATGACCAAATGTAGTCGTATTTTCCAACGTAACAAATGGGAAGAAGATGTAAAACGGCCAAACACGTGTCATTGTAAACTTCAAAACTGATGCACATACGTTTTACTACAATTGGGAGGGAGTGAACTCAAATTAAAGAGTACTTGGCTAACCGTCCAATAGGAACAAAACAAATTTATTCAATCATGAATCAACTGATGATTTGACATATCTATTCACCAATTTTCTGTTGTTTTTGCACGTGATCTCTCGCTCATTTTCGTTGGCATCGATTATTGAATTACAAAAACGCCTTGAAGAAAAAAATAATACTCTGTATCATTATTTAAGTGCCATATGTCATAATTTCTTAATAACTTCACTCCATGCAATATAAGTATTGATCCAATTTCTTGCAACTTACGCTCCAACCATAAAATCTCCCAAATTACACTTTTATGCTCTTAGACAGGAAAACAAGTGCTAATTTATGTAGAATAATTTTGGAATTTACTGATATAGTGGAATTGGTGTAAATTGACGTTTCAAGCGATAAGTATATATATAAGTAAATTAGTTGTAACTCGAAAGTCTAAACCTTTCCTTAAATATCGATAAATTTTATTTGGTTTACCCAGTGACAATTATCCATGCCTAACTGTAATAGTTTAATGTAGAGAACTTGGACAAGAAGAATTATGCTTAAATGAATCAGAGGCTACTTAAGGGTTATAATATGTAAGTTGAATTTGATGTATGAACCTGATTACACACACAAGGATCACGTCTTATTCTCAAACTAAAAGATCGAATGTAAGCAACTAGAACGTTAACCAACGGGTACCCGTGTAGGCTATAAAATCGAAGACTGAATGTTCAAGGATGAGGGGAAAATGCAAACATTGTACAAAAATAGAGGGGCAAAAAACAAATAATCAAATTTTATCAGCTCAAGATGTGACAGGGGGTAAATATGGAAATACAAATTGCATAGAAAGATAACAAAACGCGTTCAAAGGCCGGCAGCTGTTTAGTTGAACCAACCTTACAACCACCCTACCCCTCACACTTTACTTTATTTCCCGTTATTAAATTACAAGCAAAAGTAACTAAATACTAAAATGGGTACCTACTTCATCTATTTGATCTCTTTCAAAAGCTATTATTTATTTTGATGAACTGTTTTTCTTTGTAAATCATTCTATATCAAATGATGGCCATACAAATTCTCTAGGGACAAAGATTAAAAGGTTTGAAAGACCTGGGGTTTAATTTTAAAATTTTAATACGAGGGGTTAAATGGCTATTTTTCATTTTTTTTTAAGCCGTAAAAAATTGTTTTTTAAAAATACAGGAAGCGTTGTAACCCCTGTCAGCCTCCACTTAGCTCCTCCCCTGGTTTGAAATAGTAATATGACTACATTTTTTTCCCCAATCAATATAGAATAATAAACACTAATTTCGAAAAGTGGTATGTCATACACAATAAGATTTGGTATAAATAAATATCAATCATTCCTGAACTTAATAGGGAGTAAAAAAAATCATAACGTGCCTCTATAAGACATGTTAATCATATCTAATATGTTGTTTCAATAGCACATAAGTAAAAAACTATAAACATTTTCACCACTTTAACTAAAATTTATAAACCTTCAAAAACAAACAAAGTGGGTAGTAGTATCATATATATATATTTTAATATAATTAGAAGTTAGCATGTTGGACATCAACCAAATATACATTATTTTACAAACAAATACGAACACCACAAATCAGAAGAAAATCTAAGATGTTACCTTTTTTTACATGATCCAGTACCATATAGAGTACGTATATTAAGTAAATATTTAAAACCAAGAAAGAAATTATGTACCGTATGACAATTATTTGGAAGTACGAAAAAAGTTTAAATGAGGAAACAAAATTGACGAATATTAAAACCTATAAATTACCCTTTTCCCCCACACTTTTCCAGTTTTCCCAACAGCCTATCTTTGTGGATTCCGTCTACAGTTTCTTTTCTCTCTCTCTATTAGCTCCGAGTCGGTGACTCGGTTGGTAAAACCGGTTCGATCTCCGAGTTAGCTCCGGTTCGACCCGGTTCTCGGTTTTATTCGAGAATGTGGTGTAATTAAAGCTTGTTTTGGGTTAGTTTTTATTTTAGGGTTCGATTTTGGCGGGTAAATTGAAGAGTAGAAGAAGACGAAAGGGGTTTTGTTGAGGATTTGGGGATGAGATGGTAATTTATTTAATGCATTGTGTGTTTTGATTATGATTTTTCTGTATGTCTATTTATTGATGTATTTGTATCTGTGATTTTGAGATTTTTGGGTTTTTAAGTTTTTAAATTTAGTCCTCATTACTCCTTTGAGCTTTGTTCCTAATTATATATATATTTTTTAATGTATTTTTAACAAGTTTTCCATGCAAAATAATTTTATGTTATGTGATTTTTAGATTTTGGGATTTTATTTTTTAAATTCTTTCCTGATTTGTATTTTCAACTATGTTTCCGAATTATAATTTTTGATAAATTTTAACTATTTTTCTTTCTGGAATTTTAAATAAATTCATGTTCTGCTCCTGTTCATCTTTTCTTTTCTTTTCTTTTTTCACTTTTTTCCACTTTCCCCCCCTTTTTTTTCCTTTTTATTGTTCAGTTTCCTATATAGGTAGTTAAATTGGGGCTATGCCTCTCCCCTGTTTTTTTAAGGAAATTTTCCGGGGATAATTAATGATGATTTATTTGGCTATTGAATAAACAGGTTAGCTCAAATCTACAGTTACTAACTGAATTTTGTAAAATTGATAAATTAATTTTCAATTTTTTGGGTATGCATCTCCCCTGTTTTTTTCTTTAGGAAATTTTGCGGGATAGTTAATGATGAATTATGTGGATTTTGAATAAGTACCTTTTAGCTCAAATCTACAGTTACTAACTGAGTTTTGTAAAATCGTTAAATTAATTTCCAATAATGATTAATTTGTTGGATTTTGTCATCTGCAATTTGATATCGTACAATGTTCTGTTAATTTTTTAACTATTTAATTTATTGGATTTTGCGACTTTTTTTTTCTGTTAATTTAATTAGGAAATTGTCTTAGATGATTAATGGTGATTTAGTTGCCTATTTTGACTCAAAACAGTTTAGGTCAAATCTCTGTATGTATACATAAGTATATATATATATATATGTATCTGTGTGTGAATATACATGCATGTATTATTGTATTCATGTGTGGGATTAAATTGCTTTCTGGTTTTAATTGGTGAGTGAATTGTGTATTTCTTCTTATAATTTGTTTGAGTTTTTAATCATATGAGTTGTTTACTTTTTGTGACTGAATTGACTTTTTATATGTACTGAACTAATGATTAATTCTTATCTATGTATCTTTGGATGTAGGTTTTAATTAGCTAATTGGTCAGTAAATTGTGTGTTGACTTTTCAGTTCACGCAAAGAGTTGTCTATTCATTCTTTTTTGTTTTCTCTGTCAAAATATTAGAAAAGTCACCAGGTTTGGTCAAGGTGTATACTGTATTATGTATACTTGTTTTTTACGAAGAAAACTGTACCGATTATCTGATTAAATTCAGTCTAATGAGACCGGTTGATATTTGTTTGCATTCTGGTGTTTTTAGCTTTTCATGTTTTACCTCCTTTAATAATTTCATTATGGTTCTCCATCTCTTTTACCATTGGTGAATTGTTCGATAAGTTTTACGTATTTTCGTATAAAAGACGTTAGTGTTTCTATAAATCCACTCACTACATTCAGTCGGAACAGTTTTTTCTTTCACAATGTCTATAAGGTTCAGTAGAGGCTTGAAGTTTTTTTTTTCCCGAGATCATTGTTTACTGGTTGTTGGTTGATTGCTTGAGTGGGTTTTTCTGCATACTGGAAAAAAGGATTTGATCAAACAATTCGATAGAACTTGCAAGATATGTTGATATTTCGTTGCTATGTAATATTTGGGAACAATACGAATGCAAACATAGCAAAGTTTGCCTGCATTGAGTTGTGTTAGTCCTTTTCTTTGTCTATTTTCATGAGTGAATATTGTACTGAAGTTGGGAGTTTTTTTATATTGTGTATATGCTTTTAGGTGGAAGGAAGAGTGCATATGTCTAGAGAGGCTAATTTGGAATTTTTGAAGCGTAAAAGGCTTCAAAGAGCAAAACCAGAACCATTTTTTAGCACTGTTGAGTCTACTAACATGACGATTCTAAATGAAAAAGGCCCTGTAATAGCTCTAGCTGCTTGTGGTAGTAGAGTACACAATAACGTCCATACATATTCCCAATCCACTGACAAGTCACAAGAGAAGGATAATTTTCCGAATAACAAAGTTGGTAGGTTTAAATTAGATGATCTAGATTGGATTGAGAAGATTCCCGAGTGTCCAGTTTATTGTCCAAGTAAGGAGGAGTTTGAGGACCCTTTGGTCTATCTACAAAAGATAGCACCCGAAGCTTCTAAATATGGTAAAATCTCTTTCAGTATATGTACTTGTACCTGTTTTTTTTTTTCCTCGGAGACTGTCTTAGTTAAAGATGCATGCTGCTTCTTCTTTATTGTCTTAAATATCTTATTGTGAAGCTTAGTCTTGGCATTCATTTGTATCTTTTATACTTGGTTTCGCAGGGAGTTGTACTCGTCTAAATTGTATGTTTTTGTTTCTCTTCTTAGACTAGAAACAAAACTAATTTGATGTGGAGTTGTCAAACGTATATCCATATTGGTGCCATCATTTTTTTTAAAGCTATATTTAATGCAAGGATTTGACTTTAGGGGTTGTACTGGAAAAGAAAATAAACCAATTAGCTGTTAGAAAGTTGTCTTTGTTTATCTTCAGATTTATGATCCACACTTTGTTTTTTCTTTCTTAAGTTATGGCTCGGTGATATTATTAGTAAATGTAGTAACATAAAATGCATATTCAGGAATTTGTAAGATTGTTTCACCACTAACTGCATCTGTACCTGCTGGTATGGTATTGATGAAAGAGAAAGCTGGATTTAAGTTCACTACTCATGTACAACCTCTTCGACTCGCCGCATGGGATCCTGAAGACACAGTCACCTTTTTCATGAGCGGGAGGTAAGTTTTTAAATTTCATGATGTGCAATTAAGAAAATTATTATTTGTTGTGTTATTGGCTTAAATATCAAAGTTCATTTTTCAGAAATTATGCGTTCCGTGATTTTGAGAAAATGGCGAACAAGGTTTTTGCTCGTAGATACTTTAGCTCTGGATGTCTTCCTGTCACATACTTGGAAAAGGAATTTTGGCATGAAATAGCTTCTGGGAAGACAGAAAGTGTTGAATATGCTTGTGATGTTGATGGTAGTGCATTTTCATCTTCTCCGAATGATCAGCTAGGGAGAAGCAAATGGAATCTTAAGGTTTTAAATATAAAAAGTGTCAAATATATTATTTTGAGGAATGCTTTTTGGTCGAAATGTTCATTCAGAAATGCAAATTGGGTATGAAACATAGTCAGCTGTCTTCAGATTGCTATGTTTCATCCACTGTTCTTTTGCGAACCTTTCACTCTAAATTTTGAATTTTTCTCTACAGGAACCTAACTTCATCCACTGTTCCTTTTTTATGATATCAGGAACTTTCTCGCCTGCCTAAGTCTATCCTACGTCTGCTTGAAACAAGGATACCGGTACCAATAAAAAGTTCATCCCTTTTGATTATGTTCCCTCTACATCCACCTATTACAATTTTTTGCTTATTAATTATTGGCTTAATTTTCAGGGAGTTACCGAACCTATGCTATATATCGGGATGTTATTCAGTATGTTTGCTTGGCATGTGGAAGATCATTACCTGTACAGGTTAATGCTTACAGAATTTGCATTTAGTGTTACTTTCTGTCCTAAGATGGGTTATTTTTTCTCGAAAGCGCTACCTAGGAATACTTTTGCTGATATTCATGTAATTTGTAATTGTTTGCAGTATCAACTACCATCACTGTGGTGCGGCAAAAACATGGTATGGAATTCCTGGTCATGCAGCTCTAGATTTTGAAAAGGTTGTTAGAGAGAATGTATATTCGAAAAAAATACTATCGGCTGATGGAGAAGACGGTGTATTTGATGTGCTTTTGGGGAAAACAACTATCTTTCCTCCGAATATTTTGGTTGAACATGATGTCCCTGTTTACAAGGCTGTGCAAAAGCCCGGAGAATTTGTAATAACTTTCCCAAGGGCATATCATGCAGGATTTAGCCATGGTTAGTTATTCTTTCTTTTGCAGAGTATATAGAAAGAAGATGCTGAAAGGAATTACATATTCAGTCTGTATACCAAACTTTTTGCTTGGTGCGTCAAGGGGTTGTGATTATGTTAGCCTCTTTTATATTTAATGCATTTGGGATAAATTTAATGGACCAAATTATGCTAGCATGTCAAGTTCTTTGGGCATTCCATTTCTTGGGACGGTACGTGTTGGGATTCTGGTTCTTTAGGCCCATGCCGTGAAATTTAAAACCCTTTTAAAGATAGATCATAATAGGTTATATTTCTTCATCTTTTCTTGCGGGGAATATAATTTTGTACATAATCTATTAAGCTTATAACAATTTTTACACCAACTGGTTGACAAAAGTCACGATTTATACACCAATCCACATATAATCGAACATCACTAATGTGATCAAAATTCACAATATATATACCAATATACAGAGAATCGATCAATTAGTCCATCACCAAATTGTATGAATACTTAAAAGCTTAAAGGTTAAAATTGGTGTACGAATTGTTTGATTTTGGGTAGATTCCAGGCATAAAAAATAGTTAATACATATTTGCTGTTTCAAGTTGAAATTGTTTCATTTTGTGAATATGCATGTATAAATTGGCAATTTTAATAATATGGCGTACTCAATGGTTAGAAGCCCATAGGTTGGTTTAAAAAAAATGATAGTTCCCTGTTCTTTTACTTTAATTATGGTTTTATTAAATTTGCTTTGCATAACTTATTTTATTATTATTACAGGATTTAATTGTGGCGAGGCAGTAAACTTTGCAATTGGTGATTGGTTTCGTTTGGGTTCGATAGCTAGCATGCGATACGCGCTTCTTAACCGAGTACCTCTTCTTCCACATGAAGAACTTCTATGTAAAGAGGCAATGTTACTTCAAAGGAGTTTAGAACTCGAAGATCCTGAATTTTTGAACACAGAGTTGGTTTGTCACCGCATCATTAAAATAGCTTTCATCAATTTGATGAGATTCCAACACCGAGCTAGGTGGTGTCTGATGAAAAACAGGGCATATGCGAGTGTTTCTATAATTTCGCATGGAACCATTCTCTGCAGTTTATGTAAACGTGACTGTTATTTGGCATATCTTAATTGCGATTGTTGCTTGCATCCCATATGCCTTCGCCATGGTATGCTTTTCTTCTGTACTTGATTTTAAAACGATTATTTGAAAGAGTAGTTATAAAAGAAAACCCCTCAAGGGTTGGTCTTTTATCTTTTTTTTAGTCACAAAGTTCGAATATATATCAATTTTGTCCTAAATGTTTCATTAGGTCATCAAGCAAGTTATTTTTGTAATTTCTTGACCATATTGCCCTACCTTTAATCATTGGAGTATTTAGTTAGATATAATAATATTTTTACTGAATAGTTATTTCTTTTATGCCAATGATAATCAAATTCCTTTGGATATAAAATATTTGTTGTAAACACAGGTTTCCTCATTTTTTTTTTCAAAAACATGTTAAAAAGAGTTATTTAAACTAAATTTGCTGTACATCTTGCAGAAAATAATTTACACATTTTATACTTTTATAAAACCTCTGGAATGAGATTGACAAAATTTGATTCGATACTCCATTGATAAACCGTACAGTGGGGTGTTTTTGATATCTTCCCTATATGAAAAGTTACTTGTATGTGGAAATTGATTCATGCTTCAACTATACAGAAACTAAACCAGTTGACTTGCCTTGTGGAGGAAATCACACTCTTTGTGTAAGAGAAGATATTTTTAACATGGAAGCTACAGCAATTAGGTTTGAAAGGGATGATGATATATCTATAATAGCTTTAAAACAATGTAGAAGCGGTGATGACTTGTCTTTACTATTGAAGAGGTTTCCGAATTCTGAACAGGATGGGTACTCTCCGTTTTGTGAGATAACATTTGATTCTGATTTGAAAGAGCGTAAAAGTTTTGATTTAAATAAGCAGCCTGACAGAGGTTCTCATAGTTACTTTAATCGGAGCAGTGGTGTGGGAAATCTGGGTCCTGAATTATCAGAAGCTTCTCTCTCTTCTGTGGCATCAACAGTTTCTTCCTTCCGAAGGCCTTCTGAGGATGTTTCTACTCTTGTCAATGTAAGTTCAATTGGCCATATGAATGCATGGGTTGATAACATTGTTGTGATGTGAAATGTTACTTGAACTTAAGTTTTAATGTGCATTCAGAAGAATTATGGTCTTCGTATACAGATGTGCAAACAACATAATTTTTTTCATTGGAAATCCCAAAAATGTTGGATTTCATAAATTTGAATTTCCTACAATATGTCAAATCCATTAAATTAGCAGACTTCCATTAAGAAGTTGATGTAATCATGTAGCTTAGGAGCTTAGAACTGAATTAAACCTAAAATAACATTAGTTCAAATGGCCATTCTTTTTTTGACTACCACAAAGGTTACATATGATAAAAAAAATTCCTTAGAATTTACTAGGAACAAGTTAGAAAATAGGAGAATGAAAGGGGAGAAACCCTAATCATATGGTGCCTTGAAGGTAGACTCAAGGTGAAAATCTGCATCAATATACAGTGAAAACAGAATGAAAAACTGGCAGAAATTATCTTTTAATCCAATTCCAATATGTATCTGTCAATTACAGCCTTTATATAAAGGAAAGCCACTTATTACTGCTGCAAATATGCAGAATTAAACTGCCTATAACCGCCATTGATTAATATTTCTTCCTTTCGTGCATCCTTGGAAGCCAGTACGAAGCAAACGTGAAAACCTGCTTAATTTTTTTTTAGGAAAGAAGACAACAACAGTGAAAATATATGTCACTTAGATTAGTTAGTGCTTTTCAGCTTACAATCTGTGTATGTAAGAACCATTTGGTGTGTAAAGTTACAGCAGTCTTGCTGACCCATTTGTTTTTCAATGGCTCATCCTTTGATGAAAAATATTTTGTATGTAGATTCTTATTATAGTTGTGTTTTCATTTGGATACCAGGTACATAGTTGTTCTAAGGTTGGCCTAGAAAAATTTGCATCTGCCAGAAACTCTAATAACAGACCTTGCAACAATAGTGAATCTTCACTTGCTATTGTGGAACAGAACAGTGACGAGTCGGATACAGAGATTTTTAGAGTTAAAAGACGTTCTTCAGCGAAAGCAGAACAAATTAATGTTGATGAAATATCTACCAATCATGACCGACAGGTATTCAATGTTTTCCCAATTTATTCCATTTATTCCAAATTCTTTTAGATAATTTACCCAATATTTATTAAATCTATTTCATAAATGTTGGATAAGATTCCCTGATAATAAGTATGGACTGTAGTAGGTCAGTTTGATGAAGTATCTGTAATTATCCATTTCACCTGACTCGTGTTTGCATGAATTGTTCAATCAACGTGTTTCATATTACGATTACTTTAGATGGTGTGTAAGTAACTGATTGGATTATCCCTGGAATGGAAGAAGCATCATTGATTCATTTCACCACAATCTACATTTTATAAGTGCTTTTCGACTATAAGTGAATTTCAACAAATTTTATTGCTCTTTTGGAGCCATGATTTGAACTAAGGGAGTATTAATACCGCCTTCCACAAATATTTGAGAGTTGCTTTCTAACAACCAGTAGAACACAACAATTTTTCCATAAAGGGCAAACCTGGTGCACAAAGTTCCCGCTTGCGCGTGTTAAGGGAGCGGTCGGCCGTGATGACCTTATTGTAGACAGCCTTCCCTTACATTATTTTCAAGAGGTTGATTCTACGATTCAAACCCCCAACTCCAGGTCTCATGACATCAACTTTACCATTACGCCAAGGATCGCCCTTAATACATCATTTTTTATCCCATCATATTATAGCATGGCTTTTTAGTTTTTGTTTTTTTACTGTTTCTTTGCATCAATTTCATCCATAACTCCATGTTCTGACTGGGAATGTACATCATTTCATCCTTTTGAGATTTTGTAGTTACTGTAGCAACCCGCACTTGTTCACATGATTCGGTTTCTCATTATAGTTAGCATCTAAATTTGATTTATGTTTGCAGGGGTTCAAGCGACTGAAGAAATTCCAACCGGAGAGAAAATGCGCACAACCTATGCCCTCAGCAAATTCTACAACAGATAACTTGAAGAGGAATAATACCGCTACAGTTAGTCATTCCAAAGAAAATCCAAACACTGTTTCTAAAGATAACCTTGGCAGAGGAATGTCTAATTCTATCTCAATTAAGTTGAAGAAAGGTGTTAACGACGACGTTTCGAGTATATATAGAGAAGTTGGGCTAAAGAGCATCAAAGTCCGAGGCCCATCATTTCTTGGGTCTGGTCAAATATCGGGTGGTCAACGCTAACTTTTTTCTTAGCTATTGGGGGTTCTAACGATATGACTAAAATGAAAGATTCAATTGGGGGTTAGTAGCATCAGATTAACAAAATTTAGATTTGACAAAATTGTAATTCTTTTGCGTAGGCCTCGAAATTGGGGCAATTTGCATAGCTGAGGTTGTATTCTTTAGGTTCTTGGGACCGGGGCATGATTCCGCCTTTGGTTGGAGAACTTTCTCGCAGGCAGTAGTGATGAATCTGCTGTAAATTTGCTTTCTTTTTTTTAACAGATTTTTTTTTCTTCTTTTCATTCTAACTGGTTCCTAGTTTGGGTTCGTTCATTCTTTTGTAGCTATGAGGTGAAATCACCCTTAGACAACCTGAATAAAATCAGAAAGTTCGATATCTTAGCTTTTATCTGCATTTGCTTTCCGTTCTTAAAATTTTGCTACATTCTGTTATTTTGAATTTATGTTGGTTATGAGGTCTAATACCCCAAACAAATCATAGATCCTTATGTAGTTATGTTTGGAGTTATTTCACCATATGCGATTTATAGTATCATCGGTCCTCGTATGGTATGGGTCATGTAGTTCCCAGTACCTGGAGTAGTCCGGAAGGTGTTACCAACCAATGTTATTACAGGAAACGAGTTGTTAAAGTCAAGAGCAAACTTTCAGCAGCTAAGATTTACTCCGTGACGGTTCGATTAAATTCAACGGCATGAAAGATATACAAATAATGTTTGGCCCCATTTCAACCACAAAATTTTGATTAACCGAACAAAATTCAGCGGCTAAAGTTTGTTTTAAACTTCAAAAACTTTCCCCTTGTCATTTCAATACATTTTATTAGCCAAACTTTACACCCAGGTTTATACCAGGATTACTTGCTAGAATGACATGAAGGATAGTTCTCACTTCCCATTCACTGATTATGTTAACTTTTACCCACAGGACTATGTAGTGAATCTATGGCTCAACACCTAAGGAACAGCAAAGCGATGATTAAGCAAAGAGAAACCCTATTCACCATTGATGAACAGCTGAAGAAGAGAGAGAGACAAAGAGCTGAAAACTGATACGTGGCACTATTTAATTTTCTTGTTATTTTAAGTATTAGGACCCCTATGTAATTAGTTCAAAAACTTATGTTATTTCTGTTATTTATTTTGGACCATAGGATTAGATTTGGTTGGGTTAATCTCAGCCATTAGATGCAGCAGTTACTAATTACAGTAACTGCCCACTACTTGTATTTTCAGTTATTTCTTAATGAGTATAAATACTCTAAAATGTAGCAGTTTACAGATATATAAAAAAGTTGTGTGTTTTCTTTCATTTACAATTGTCAAATTTTAACCTGGACCATATCAAATTGGTATCAGAGCCATACAATGGCCGGAAAGAAAGGTCAAGCATCACAGCAACCCCCAGCCACACCCTTCCAACAAGTGAACCAACCTTTAGACCAACTTGAAACCCAAAATACAATGACCACTGATAAGAAATTAGAGCAGTTACAAGCATTGATACAGGCAAGTTTACAAGAAACAAAAAAGATGCAGGATGACAAGATCATTCTGGAAAATCAAATTGCACAAATGAACTTGCAACTACAGCAAGTCAGTTTCCTTTACAACCAAGGAAAAGAAGGAGAGATGCCAGAAACCTCAGCAAACAACAAATGATCTTCAAAAACTGGTGATGTTAATTTTTTCCATGAACAAATTTCTACAAATTGTAAACCAGTTAGATTGGATTTCCCCAAATTTTTTGGTGACAAATGTATGGAATGGGTTTATAAGGCTAATCAGTTTTTTAAGTGGAATCAAACCCCAGATAATCAAAAAATTATGATTGCTAACTTGTATTTTGAAGATCAAGCCTTAATTTGGTTTCAGAATCTTAAACAAACAGGGCTAAAAACTAATTGGGAGAATTTCAGTGAGCAAGTTATTAAGAGGTTTTCTGAACACATGCATGAAAACCCATTAGACCTCTTAATTAAATTAAAACAAAGTGGAAGTGTGAAGGATTATAAGAATGAATTTGAACTTATTTCTAACAGGGTTAGGGATTTACCAGAAAAACACAAGCTAGTGTATTTTGTGAGTGGATTGAAAGAAGAAATAGGCCTAACTGTTAAGATGCAATTTCCACAGGACATTGATACTGCTTACACCATTGCTACTTATCAAGAACAAAAAGTAGGGTTGGAAAAGAAGCTTCACTCAAAAACCTTTACTAACCACCCACTTAGATTCACTACCCCTAATTCACAAACTACTTAGTCTAGGGTACAGAACACCAGTGTGGCCAGTAATCTACCACATATTAAAAGGCTTTCCCAAACTGAAATGGAAGAAAGAAGAAAGAAAAATCTATGTTATAATTGTGATGAAACATGGACTAGAGGTCATAGGTGTTCCAAACCAAAAATATTTTTATTACAAGGTGATGAAGGGTAAGAACAGGAAGAAAATGATAGGGAGGAAGAACTCATAGAGGATAAACTCCAAGAAAATCCAGAAATAACCTTACAAGCAATTACTGGGGGAAGTAATGCTTCTTCTATCAAATTTGTGGGAAAAATTAAAGGGCAAAGGGTAGGAATTTTAGTGGACTCTGATAGTACTCATAATTTTATTGATCCTAGATGGGCTTCCTTATTAAAATTACCAGTTAGACAAGGGGACTTATTAGAAGTTAAGGTGGCTAATGAGGAGAGTATTACTTGTGCTGGTAGTTGTGAGAGGGTCAAAATTACTATCCAAGGGACTGACTTTGTGATAGATTTCTTATTGTTACCGTTAGTGGGTTATGATATGGTTCTAGATATGCAATGGTTGAGCAAGTTAGGGGTTATTAATTGTGATTTCAAAAACTTAACAATGAATTTTAGGCAAGAACATAAAAAGGTTTGTCTTAAAGGGCTTAATAATAAAACTGAAGTTGCTGAAATCCAATTCTTATAGGGTAATTTTAAAAAAGAAAGAGAATTTATCTTACAATTATATTCTGCTGAAGTGTTACATGATGTATTTCTTGATGATTTCAAACTTGATGCCCTTTTGAGAGGTTTCCCATAAGTTTTTTCTGAGGCAAAAAGGTTACCACCTGAAAGGGAACATGCATAAAATAGAATTAATTCATGGAACAAATCCTATTTCAGTAAGACCTTACAGGTATCCTTATTACCAAAAAACTGAGATTGAGAAAATTGTTAAGGAACTTTTAAGCAATGGTTTAATTAGAAATTCTCAGTCACCATTTTCATCACCAGTAATTCTAGTTAAAAAGGCAGATGGTACTTGGAGGATGTGTGTAGACTATAGAGCTCTCAATCAGGTTACTATTAAAGACAAATTTCCTATACCAGTTGTAGATGAGCTCCTAGATGAACTACATGATGCCACTATTTTTTTAAAAATAGACCTAAGATCTGGGTACCATCAAATTAG
Organism: Primula veris; assembly: GCA_963682055.1. NCBI lineage: Eukaryota > Viridiplantae > Streptophyta > Magnoliopsida > Ericales > Primulaceae > Primula > Primula veris. The sequence goes on along the minus strand of OY821749.1, from coordinate 19,086,159 downwards.
GATGAGTGAGAAGGATATAGTCAAAACTGCATTTAGAACCCATGAAGGTCAATATGAGTTTTTGGTAATGCCATTTGGCTTAACCAATGCCCCTGCCACTTTTTAGTGGAACATGAATGCTTTGTTTAAACATTTTTTAAGGAAATTTGTGTTAGTATTTTTTGATGATATTTTAGTCTACAGCAAAAATGACAGGGAACATGAGAACCATCTTAAGCTGGTGCTACAAACTATGTGTGATAATCAGTTTTATGCCAAGAAATCCAAATGCAAGTTTTTTAAAAAGAGAAATTGATTATTTGGGTCACTTAATCTCAAAAGAAGGTGTTAGGGCAGATCCTTCCAAAATTAAAGCTATGATTGAATGGCCAAGACCTAAAACTATTAAGGGCTTAAGAGGGTTTTTAGGGTTAACTGGTTATTACAGAAGGTTCATAAAAAATTATGGGGGAATAGCCAGTGCACTAACTGATTTACTAAAGAAAAATGCTTTTTCATGGAATAAAAATGCAGAGCTAGCATTTGAAAATCTAAAAGTTGCTATTACAACCCCACCTGTACTAGCCTTACCTGATTTTTCTAAGGACTTTGTTATTGAGTGTGATGCTTCAGGAACTGGAATTGGTGCTGTCCTGCATCAAGAGAAAAAACCAATAGCTTTCTACAGTAAGGCATTGAAAGGGAAGTTGTTGACATTATCAACTTATGAGAAAGAGCTATATGCTCTAGTTCAAGCAATTACCAAATGGAGGCCATATATTTTTGGACAGGAATTTATTGTAAAAACTGACCACCAAAGTTTAAAATATTTGCTAGAACAGAAAATTGGCACTCCATCTCAGCAAAAATGGCTTTTTAAACTTTTGGGTTACAATTTCAAAATTTTATATACCAAAGGAACCCAAAACCAAGCTGCTAATGCCTTATCTAGAAGGGAAAATGAGCCAGTCATGTGTCAAACTCTAATTGTCACCAATCAATTTAGTGATTTGAGTGAAACTATCAAATTGGGATATACCACTGACCCAAAGATTATTGAAATTAATGACTCCATTTCTAATGAGACATTAACTTCAATCAAATATAAATGGGTGAATGGGTTACTTTTTTACAAAAATAGGCTGTATATACCCAATGACACAGCTCTGAAATTAAAACTTATGCAATTAATGCATAGTGATCATTTAGCTGGTCATGTTGGACTACAAAAAACCCTTATATAAGCCTATAAGGAGGTGTTTTGGCCAGGACTTAAAGATGATTTAAAAAAATTTGTGGAAACCTGTGACATTTGCCAAAGGTGTAAATATGGAAAAACAACTTCTTTTGGTCTGTTGCAACCACTACCAATGCCAGAACAAGTGTGGTCAGAAATTAGCATGGATTTTATAAATGGTTTACCTAAATCAAATGGGTTTAATTGCATCTGGGTTGTGGTTGATAGACTGACAAAGTATGCTCATTTTATACCTTTAAAACATCCCTTTGGAGCACAGGACTTAGGAAACCATTTTTTAAAAGAAATTTTTAGATTACATGGAGTTCCCAAGAAGATAGTCTCTGATAGAGATACTCTGTTTACTAGTGATTTTTGGAAGGAATTGTTCAAGTTATTGGGAACAAAGTTACTCTTAAGTACTGCTTTTCACCCTCAAACTGAAATAGTCAATAAATCATTGGAAACCTATCTGAGGTGTTATAGTTCAGACTATCCTAAACTATGGGTTAAGTGGATTTATATTGCTGAGTACTGGTACAACACAACTACCCACACATCCACAAAAATGTCCCCCTTCAAAGCCCTTTATGGATATGAACCCCCAAAATTAACCTATTACCTAACCTCTAAAGAAAATAAGCCATAACTACAACAACTACTGCAGGAGAGAGATGAGGTGGTTCATACCTTAAAACAAAACTATTTGCAGGCTCAGAATAGGATGAAGCAAAACACTGATCTAAAGAGAGTGAACAAATCTTATGAGATAGGGGACTTAGTTTACCTGAAGTTACAGCCATATCGTCAGCAAAGTGTGATAAGAAGAAGAAACCAGAAGCTAGCTCCCAGATTTTATGGGCCCTATAAAATTATAGAAAAAATAGGGTTAGTGGCATACAAATTGGAATTACCAAAGGAAAGTGAGATACATCCTGTGTTTCATGTATCTCAATTAAAACTCCAAATCAAAGATGAGGAAAAATTGTTACCTGATTTACCTATTACATGTGTTGATGGAAGATTAAAACCTATTCCAGTACAGATACTGGCAATCAGAGAAAAATCAAGGGGTAAGAGAAGTTGGGAGGAGGTTTTAATCCGTTGGAGTGGACAAATGGAGGGAGAAGCTACATGGAAAAATTTTCAAAGGGTGCTAAATGTTTATACGGATCTTGTGGGCAAGATCCTTCATATGGAGGAGGGAATTTGTAGTGAATCTATGGCTCAACACCTAAGGAACAGCAAGGCGATGATTAAGCAAAGAGAAACCCTAATCACCATTGATGAACAGCTGAAGAAGAGAGAAAGACAGAGAGTTGAAAACTGATACGTGGCACTGTTTAATTTTTTTTGTTATTTTCAGTATTAGGACCCCTATGTAATTAGTTCAAAAACTTATGCTATTTCTGTTATTTATTTTGGACCATAGGATTAGATTTGGTTGGGTTAATCTCAGCCATTAGATGCAGCAGTTACTAATTACAGTAACTGTCCACTATCTATATTTTCAATTATTTCCTAATGAGTATAAATACTCTAAAATGTAGCAGTTTTCAGATATATAAAAAAGTTGTGTGTTTTCTTTCATTTACAATTGTCAAATTCTAACCCGGACCATATCAGACTACTCCCTCAAGCCCATAAAAATAGGGCAGTTTGAATTTTCAATTATGCATGTCAATTTCAAATAAATCTTTTATACAGTAATGATATTAATAAACTGTAAAAAACAATGCTCATCAAGTGTATATGAGGAATAAAAATCTTAAAAAACAATTTAGACTATAATTTTGAGATGAATTCAAAAAGTATATTTTACTATTATTATTATTATTATGTGACAGATGAAGTAATATATTTTAATAGATACGGAGTACATCAATTTAATACCTGTTTTCAAAAATATTAAGCGTACTTGTTTATAGATACCGTAAGAGTTGAACTTATGACCACAAAATGTTAGAAAACTTTAAGGTATGATGTCGTAAATTGGTTTAATATGGCGTTTTCGTGGTTAGTGATTAGATTGTTGACAAATCAAGGGTGATGATAATTCTTTCATGTTGGGTTACGACCAGTGAATAAATGCTTGGCAAACTACTTGAGTATAAGAAAACCAATTAGAAAATAATTAGTTTTGTAAGTATCATTGTTTTCAACCTTAAATGGATTAAGTTGGCTAATCAAGAAACCCGCAACAATACACCGTACAAAATAAAAATAAAAATAAAAATAAAATAAAAAATCAATAGGGAGAAGTAACCGAGATTGTTATCTCGAGTATTTGGCTAGTGTGACTCTAGTTTACTACATCAATATCCGGCTGCTTTGAGGGCGTTCTGGTCATTTTCTTCTCAGTATACTAATTTTTTCTTGGTAGAACCAGTACCACGCCTTTGTTTTCTTAGAGAAACTCTCATTTAAAATACTACAGTAAGTATCACCAATTCACCTTACAAGTACGTTATATATATGCATGTTAGTTATAACTTATAACACCATTTATGCTATGGAGACTGAAGTCATGCATATGTGTACCATTTTCCTCATCATAAAAGGGTACTCACACATAATATATCTTTATTTCATAACCGGAATGATCGATTGGTATATCCACTTAAACCGATCACACTAGCAACTTTATCGCTGCTAGCAGTGGTTTTTATATATATATATATGTGTGTGTGTGTATATATGTATGTATTAGCAACAGCCATAACTTGATCAAAGCTTCTAACTTCGGTCGAAATATATATAATTCTATGAAGTACCAATCAAGTTGGCATATTGAGTCCTAATAAACTAGGTGATACCGCCTGGAGACCATATTGGTGCGCGGCTTGAGCGTCATTTGTGGTGCTTCTGTTGGTGGTGATACAGGTTGCTCTTCTGGTGGCTCAAATATTGTTGGTGGTGTTGATACTGGTTGCTCCACTGGAGGCTCTGGAGTCATTGGTGATATTGATTCAGGCGATAAAACCGGTTGCTCTGCAGGAGGCTCTAGTATTGTTGGTGGCTCTGGCATTGGTGCTGACACTGGCTTCTCAACTGAGGGCTCTGGTGTAGTTGGTGGCTCAACTGTGGTGCTAGGTGCCGTCGGTGGTTTGGGTGCTGGTGATGATATTGGTTGTTCCGATGGGGACTCAGGTGTTATTGGTGGTGTCAATACTGGCTCTTCGGTTGGGGGTTTAGGTGTTGTTTGAGGTGCTTGTGTGGGTTGTCCCGTTGGTGACTTCGGCTTATGGTGGTGACAGCCTGAGTGGTGGTGGTGGTGATGATGATGGTGATGAGGGTGGTGGTGAGAGTTATCTTCACTGTTTGCTTCAAAGTTGGCTAATGTAGATATAGTAAAAGCAGTGAGCCAAAGAAAAAAGACGAGAAAATAAATAGAAGTTTTCATTTTTGGATGTGATACGAGTGTTGATCAACCTTATGGCCTTTTATATAGTCAAAAGAATTGATGGAAAATTCAAAAGTTTTGTCAAAGTAGTTAATGAATTTCTGTTTGGTAAGAGCTTCGAAATGTTGGTTTTCAGTAAATTTGACTGTGTTGGTTTTCGTACACTTCATCCCAAAGTTTTACATGTGCTACTATTAATTAGTTTCCCATACATGTCAAAAAATTACATGTGTGGTTCTAACATCTTCATATAAGTGTCGGAGATTAATATTTTGCTATACATGTCGAAGTATGACATGTGGAACTAATTAATATTTTCTGAACATGTGCTTCTTCATCTATGAAAGATATTTGGTTTAACAAATCTGTTATTCTCACATTGGACACTACGAATGCTGATTTTAAGAAAGCAAAGGGTAATATACAAACATTCAGCGGCGGAGTCAGAATTTCCATTCAGCGGTGGCATACACTATAAAATAATGTTTGATTTAGTGAGAGTCAAAAGTTGTCACAAGTCTGTCACTAATTTAAAAAGCTGTCACAAATCTGTCGTAAATTGACTAAACCGTCACAAAGCCGTCACAAAAACCGTCGTTAATAAGCTCATAACAAAAAATACCGTCAGTAATTCCGTTGCTATTTGAGTATTTTTTTGTAGTGATAATTAAAACCGAAAACAATAATGTTTTAAAGGATTCAATGTGTAAGTATTAAAATTCATACTATTGATCATTTTTGTATCATAGGCAAAAGTAATTCATTATGAACTATTTTTCATTTACGTTCTCAAATGGACTAAAATATGCGTAAAGAATTTAACAAATATATCGGTCTAAACCAAAATTCGATAGTGAATAATGAAATAATTGAAGAAATTGTTAATTGATTCGTTGTTACATATATTACTAAAACAAACAAAATGGACTCATAATTTCTCAACACATTACTAGTAACTTTGATTTAAAAAAAAACACAAATTTAGAATACATAACAGTGAAAGAGAAAATATATAGCTATGCCGGTGATTTATCATACATTATTTTGTAATAATTGAAAAATAAATATTTATCCGGGTTAAATTTGTCTAGGTACAAAATAATATCTAAAAGAAAATGTTGCCGTTGAGTTTTGAACATGGGTCTCGTCAGTCGTGATAAGGAATATAGCGTCATAACCATGCAGACTACCTATACATATATAAAAATTATACTAACATATATTAACTTTTCAAATTGCCCTCACCGGTCTTTAGTTGGATCCGCCAGTGCGAATATTAATGCACTGTTAGTTGACGTGCATGTGCAGATGGAAAGAAAAACGAAGAACACATTTCCATCTATTAAAATTGAAATTAATATTATTCATGCAGCCTTGGAAAAAAGAAAGTACACGTGATGTATTTTCATAGATATGATCATCCGAGTCCCCTGCAATCTATTGTTGATCGGAAGAAGTTCATTACAGAAAATCTCGTTTTCACAGTTACTTCTATATATTATTTAAATAGAATATGATGAGACTTTCAAATTTATTAGGAAGAATTACCGCATATCCTTATCTGTTTGTGTCTTTATAATCATGGACAACGAATAATATCACAACTTACATTTAGTAACTTTGTTCAATGACATTTTATAACTAACAAATTCTTTGAGATATGCCCTATTTTGATGATACTTTAGTATATGATTGAAATTTGGTTGCTAAAATATAAACTCTACATTTAACAATTAAGTATGTTTTATATATGCATAAATTATAAATTGATACATTGAAGTTATTTTAATAGTACAAATTTGATATTCAAGTCCAGAGAATAAACATATCAAGCTTCTGGCGAGCCTGATTTTCTTTCTAGGCTCGGCTTATTTAACAGCGGCTCCGCGATAGTAAGGGGTCCGGTATAGATACGGTCTGCTTCGGTGACGGGGTTCTCCTCGTACCTGCACAAGCAACGAACAGGGGGCCCGGGTTGGTTCCAGGCTTTCCCTCTCCGACGGTCAAGTCAGCGGTGAAGAAGAACTTAGGTAAGTAAATGTTATATTTTAATTAAAGATTTGAGTAGGGACGGTCCGGTTACTTGACGTGGTATCGGGTTCTTTGAGATATAATGGAGTGGGTCGGGTTTTTTCTGTTTTCTCTCTCTTCTCATTTTTTCTCTGTGTCCCCCCTCTAATTAGTATTAATGGGGGTATTTATAGTATTATTCAAAGCATATTAGCCCTTGGATCACTGTACTGTCAAATACTAATCCGACGGCGTTAGGACATTTATGACTCTAACAAGGATACAGTCCTTGTTCAGGACCCACAATTGATGGCCTGTGATTGGGCCACGTCGATGAAACGCTGAGGGGTCCCCCAAGGGAGCAACAACATTAATTGGAGAAGCGTACGCGATACGCTTCTCTGGGCCGGTGTAGACACAGCTTGGCCTCTTAAGGTCCGGGGTGGCGTGTCAATCACGATTGGCAGTGGCCCGGATAAACAGTTTTGGGGATGGTATGGGCCCGGACAAGGGGATACCGACATTCCCTCGCCAACAGCTCCCTGTCCGGAGTCGTCGTTAAGGGCAAGGTCGGCAAGAGTCTTCATTCTTTACGGGGGTTTCGGTCATTTTCGTTCTTCTGGCGGTACAGAGATGCCTCAGCATGGTCCGTCTCGTGACACGTGTTCTGTCAATACGGATTTCTTACACGTGGAGCATGCCTGGTGAGCTTTTATGAGGCGCCGCCTTTGTCTTTTCGATGTGATTAATGCTTATTGATGTCAATGACGGTTGAGTGACACGTGGCGGTTGACCTCTGCATACTATACACGTGGAGCTCGCCCATTGCATGGCGGCTGTTATAAGTGGGGGTTCGTGTAGTAGGTCGTAGCTGTCTTTTCATCTTCTGGTAACTGTCTTTTCACCTTCCGGTGGGGGTCTATAAATACCCCCAATGAAAAATCTCATTTACACTCTCTACTTCTCTCTATAGAATTTTACAGCAAATCAACTTCTCTCTCCCTTCATACTTAGCAAGTTTATCAAAATGGTTATTGTCTACGGAGCTGGCAAAGGCCCGATGGTTGCCCCCAGACCACAAAGCCTGGCCGTGATGGCGAATGCCCTTTCTTTCCGGGCCATGGTACTTGACCTGGCCCTGACCATGGACGTCAATGACCACAGTATCATGGTGAGGATGTACGGGCCTGATCTAGGCGAGTTCCAACTCCTGTGCGGGATTGGCGAAGAGTTTCGTCTCCGGAAATGTCGGAGTGCGAATGAAGTGAACGGGATCGTGTCCGATCCCAAGACCATGGTGACGCTCTCCCTCTCCACTCTATTATATGGGGGCACCCACCTTCCCATCCCGGAGCTACTGGTCGAGTTATGTGCATGGACGTAGACTCTCCCCAGCAAGTGGCTCCTGCAGGCACACCGGGTCTGTGCCGGGATGGAGGCTCTCAACCTTCTGTTAGGCTCGGCCTTACTAGAGCCGTTGGGGTTGAAGGAGTTGCTGGCCTGCTATGAATATTTGCAGAGCGAGCCTGGCTCTCAGGCAGCCATACCTGCGGTGTCGGGCATATAACCAGTTGATCACAGGTAACTCCGATTCAAATCGGCGTGACACACAATATGTGATCGTGGTGGAGGGCAAATGGCTGCTCCGAGATGATCTGACCCTCCCAATCAGACCGGGGAGGGTGCTAAGCACCAAGGAGAACAAGACCACAGTGGCCATGAAGCTGCGGGGCCTAGGTGAGGTTAATGTTAGGTCACTGGAGGTGGCCCTCAACTGGTGGGGCCCGGACGGAACCGACGCGGGTGCTCGTGATGCGGAGCGATTGCTGATGTGTGGCTCCCCCACCAGTTGCAAGGGGAACGATTTCATCTGGCCCGATAGGACCTTCTATTCTGTGGGGTACTCCCGGGATAGATGGGAGAAGGAGAAGGGGTTGGAGTCCACTCTCCCTCCTAAGGCTCCCAAGGAGACTGAGGTCACTAAGAAGCCCTCAGAGAAGGTGGCAAAGCCGAGCCGCAAGGCAAAGCCTACGCCAAGGAGAGACTTTGCCCCTACTGAAACGGTTGGGGTCTTCTTCGAGACCCGACCGGATGGTAGCACGGTCAATTACCGAAAGGGGCCGGGGGGGATTCGGAACTACATAGACCAGTGGGGGAAGCCGTTGCATGAGGTCCTTCCCCTGCGCTCCATGAAGCCCGTCGTAGGGGGCTCTCTACACCCGGAGGACAGCTCGCCTGAGGTGGCCCCCTCTGGGACAAACCTAGGCACTTCGCGGACAAGGGTAAGTCATCCTTCATTCTCCTTTGATTTGAGTTTTACACTTAGCCAAAATTTGTTTGATTTTTCTAACTCCTGTTTGTGTGGATTTGACTACGTAGGTGGTTCGCTCCGACGAAGAGGAGGAGGATGAGGATGAGGAAAGGGATGCCGAAGAGAAAGGGGGTGCGGAGGAGGAAAGGGATGCCGAAGAGGGGGAGGAGGTTGTCGTTGCGGATGAGGAGGTCATCACCATCGAGGCGGGGAGGACGCCTCCCGCTGATGTCGATACTGAGGCTGAGGCTTTGAGGATGCTGGCGGTGCAGGCGAGGCGGGACCGGGTCGCTCCCAAGGCCCAAGCCGAGGAGGGGAAGAAGAGAAATATGGAGGAGGCAAAGGTCCTCCGAGAGGCGAAGAAAGCCAGGACCGGGGGAGGCAAGTCGAGGGAGAACATCGAGGCCATGGACCGGCATGTGGTGGTCATGGAGGAGCGGGTGGAGGATCCGTTGCCAAACACCTCCAACCAAGGCTCGAGCTCGAGCTCCGCTCCCCCGACCCCTGGGATGCACAGGATGCCCTTCCAGACCCATGAGGAGGTGAATGCGGCCACCGGGGTGAAAACCATTATGGAGGCTCATCCCTCTGCCGGGATGTTTGCTCTCGCTGCGCTCCAGCAACATAGCATCGAGGCAGACCATCGCGGTCGTGACCTCGCATCCACCATGGCGTCGGCTATGGCTATGATCCCACAGGTACGTTATTATTTTCCCCTTGTGTAATTTTTGATTTAATCCACTTGATTTTTGGCTAAGTGTTTGCTCTCTTCTTGTAGGGCTTTTTGATGATGAACCAGTGCGTGTATCATCAGGCCCAACTGACGAGGTCATGGGCCGCGAAGGCCGAGGCGTGCCAAGCATGTAGAGGAGGCCCAAGCGAGGGCGGAGGAGGCCCAAGCTAGGGCGAGACGGGCTGAGGGCCTTAATGCCTCCGTGGAAGCTCGGAGGGTCGAAGCCACGCAGGCGAAAGCCGAGGCTGAGGCGGCACAGAAGGCGGAGGCGGCCGTAGCTGATAGGGTGAGGGCCGCGGTTCAATCCGCCAAAGCTGAGATGAGGGCTGCCATGGCCCTTGAGACGCATAAGGATTTCAATTTCTTCTACGTCGATGGCTGGTCCGAGGCGGCCTCTTTTATGAGGGCGGGGCCTGAGCATCCTGTGTGGAATATGAAAAATATTTTTGTTCCTGTTCCTGAGGCTCCCATCCCTAAGGTGGTTCCTTTAACTCCCCGGGCGAAGACTGACGAGCTATCTCTGGGGCATCTTTTTTGTCCTTTCGGACGAGGAGGCAGACGAGGACGAGGCTGATTAGGGGGTTTGAAAGTTTTTCTTCATTTTTGATGTAATTTTTCTTCTTAACTTGTAATAGTTTTCCTTGGAAATGAATAAACAGATCCTTTTTTTTATTGCTTTTGCCTTGTGTTTTTATTCTGTTTTGAATTGTGTTTCCTATGTGCTTCCAAGGAGGGGGCCATTATGCTTCGTCATAGGGCCCATTCTTTCTAAATAACTCACAATCTGATTTAAGAAACTGGTGTCATGTAAACACTTTAGAAATTTGTAGGAATTTAAACTGGGGTCTCTTGAGGGCCGAAACCCTCTTGGGACGAACGGGGGCCACATAGGCTCGGGTGTTATGTAAACACTTAGAAAATTTATAGAAATTTAAACTGGAGTCCCTTGAGGGCCGAAACACTCTTGGGACGAACAGGGGCCAGATAGGCTCGGGTGTTCTGTAAACACTTAGAAAATTTATAGAAATTTAAACTGGGTCCCTTGAGGGCCGAAACCCTCTTGGGACGAACGGGGGCCACATAGGCTCGAGTGTTCTGTAAACACTTAGAAAATTTATAGAAATTTAAACTGGGGTCATTAATTCTGAAAGAACAACAGTTTTATTCATTTAGCCCTTAGGCATATTTACATCAAAACATGAAGGTCAAGTCATCCTACTGATAATACTTCTTAAGGTTGTTGACGTTCCAAGGTCGATCCACTGGGGTATCGTTGGGAAGGCGACCCAATAGATAGGCTCCGTTTCCTATTGCTCCGAGAATTCGATAGGGGCCTTCCCAGTTGGGACCTAGCTTCCCGTCAGACTGTACTCTTGAGTTGTTGTTCACTTTCCGTAGCACGAGGTCTTCGTCTTGAAAACGTCTGGCGTTCACTCTTTTGTTATAGGAACTACCCAGTTCGTTCTTATACTCGGCGTTATGGATGACCGCTACTTCCCTTCTTTCTTCAGCATAATCAAGCTCGAGCCCCATCATTCTTTCATTCAGCCCTTTCTCCACCATGTCGGTCCTCAGAGAGGGGAGCCTGATTTCCAACGGGATGATGGCTTCCATCCCGTAAGTTAGGCTATAGGGTGTCTGTTGGGTGCCCCGTCTCCTCGTCGTGCGATATGCCCACAAGACGTGCTATAGTTCCTCGGCCCACCGCCCTTTGGACTCGTCTAATATTTTCTTGATTCCGTCAAACACGGTCTTATTTGATACCTCGGCTTGTCCGTTGCATTGGGGGTATGACGGGGTTGAGTAATAGCTCTTGATGTGATACTTAGCATACATCGCTTTCAATTTAGCCCCGGTAAGCTGACCCCCGTTATCCGCGACTATGGAGTAAGGGATTCCAAATCTTGTGATCACGTCTCTCCATAGGAACCTGATTACCTCGGCCTCCGTTATTTTTGCTAACACCACGGCCTCTACCCATTTCGAGAAGTAGTCCGTGACCATGAGGAGGAACTTCTTCCCCCCCGGGGCCCTAGGGAATGGTCCAACGATGTCCATGCCCCATTGTGCAAATGGCCAAGGAGAGGTCGCGCTGCTCATTTTCTGCGCCGGGGCTCGTGGTATGGGCGCGTATTTCTGCATTTCTTGCACATGAGTACGAACGTTTTCGAGTCTTTTTGCATGAGGGGCCACCAGCGTCCATGGGTTAGGGCCCGGTTGGCCAGCGATCTCCCCCCGGTATGGCTTCCGTATGTTTCTTCGTGTATCTCTTCCATGACCCTTTCAACCATATCGGGGTGAACGCAGAGCAGGTAGGGGCCGGAGAACGACCTCTTGTAGAGCTTTTCGCTAGGAGCCAGCCAGAATCCTAATGCCTTCCTCTTTATTTTCTCGGCTTCTTTTTTATCGTCGGGCAGGTCGCCGGAGTGGTGGTACGTGATTATAGGGTCCATCCAACTTGGTTCCGGCGGGAGGTCGGTTACCACGTTGATTTTTGGCTTAGCGTCGATCCTAGGCATAGGGACGTACTCTACGGTGACGACTCTCCCCCCTTTATCGCTCATGGCCGAGGCCAGGGTCGCCAGTGCATCGGCGTGAGAGTTCTTGTTCCTGTTGACGTTGATGACTTCTTGATAGTCAAATGTTTGGAGTATTCCGAAAGCGATGGTCACGTAGCTTGCCATTCGTGATGTTAATGTCTCCATCGCCTAAAGGGAGAGACACAAGCCAAAACACCCCTAACACTTCGCAATGCCAGTGATGCCAACTAATTGAGTGACAAATGCCATTATTACATTTTATATATTTTCACACCACACACCTCACTTTATTTATTGTCACTATAATATGCAATTTATAACGAATCTCCAATATATAACCAAACATTTAATACAATAAACAATCATCACAACATCATAAACATGAAACATGTAGCGACTTACAACGTACGAGCCTATAACTGCGCGTACGTAAACCCCTTAGCTCAAAACCGTCGAGAAGTCCCCGTCTAGGGTTTGAGATACGTGCATGAAAACTATACAGATGGTCCTTGTAACACCCCAAATTTAATAGATGTCACACGGCCGAATAACACGTAACTTGACCCGTGTTACCCAAAGCCTAAAACTCAAATTTATAAAATAGATAAATTTTCTTTCAATACTCATAAAATTTGTCAATTGAACACAAATTATATATAGTTTAACATCCCAAAATATTTCGTACAAAGAAATCATATTATCATAATCATAACTTTTATAACTATACTAGCAGCGGAAAAGAAACTTAAACAACACTGAGGTCTTGGTCCCAACTGACTCAACTCCGACTCTAAATAACTTGTATTTACCTGAAAAGATTAAAAGAGAGGATAAGCCAAACGAGCTTAGTGAACGATATTTATACCTATAAGGAGGAAGTTTTGACAACCCGTCTTAAAAAATACAATATGGATTTTTATAATGACCAAAAAAATAAAAAATAAAAAAAAATAAGCTAAATCTTTTCGGTTTTAGCCCATGTGTGTTTACATACATAAAATAAGTTTAAATTATAAATTCAAAACGCAGAAAAATATAAATCAATAAACCATTTATTTATCATCAAAATTAAATAATACTAAAATCAAACTTGTAACCAGACTGAAAATTCATTGCCATTAATTCTTTTCTCTCTATTGTTGGATCCAACTATCGTACTCAAAGTCACCTAGGTCGGCAATCTAGGAAATCCCATTAAGACGATCCGGCTAAGGTCACCGCACTTAAGAGGCCTGTTCCAAAACCGTTAAGAAAACTAGAGTCGCCAATTTAAGTAGCATATTCTCTAGCCACCAACGTCACCCCACTAAAGAGGCATGTTCCTTGGATTTATAAATCATAAAATAAAGGTCACCTCACTTAAGAGGCTTGTTCCTCAAAGTTCATTGTTGGTCCCGAAAATTATTAATCATTCGAGTAATTCAAATCATTTAAATCAAAATCAATTATTTCAAATCATTATATCAAAATCAGATATCCAAAATAACAATAATTGAAATACTTGTTAAACAGTATAAGATATGATTTCAATGTATATATATTTTCGTATAACCTGGATAACACATCGTTTATATATAACAAAACTTTTCACATAAATTATCTCAAATCATTTAATAAAATTCATATATATAAATATAAATAAAGTCATTCATTTATATAGATTTTGTTGAGCATAAAAATCAATATTGAAAATATTTTCTAAACAAGCATGAGAAATAAATCAAGTGTACATGTGTGATATATAATCAGTTGATCAAAATATTAGTTGACATCACGTTATAAAAGAATTGTTTTCAAAATATGTTTTTAAATAATATAATTCCATACACTACTTTACAAAATAACATGGGTAGTAAATCGATTATATATATAGGGTACAAAATCACTCATATATCAAACGAAAGCCGAAGTGTTTCCTCAAAATAAGAATAAAAGCTTCACAAAAGAAAGGTAGTTTCTGTACCCATGCCTCTCTGTCTATCCATACGGTTTCTAATATGCTAGTATTAAATAGGAGTTTCTAATATGCTACTAAATTATAGGATTGTTAGTTATATAACGTACAACACTCATACTTATCTTATCTTGTTTTGTTTTATTTTTATTTTATCCATGTACACATATAGTTATAATTAATTGCTGCTCTAACCTCATCAACTTATTTGCAACCAAATTACTCCATATCTTACTAATTAATTAGCCACCATTGGTAATAAAAGTTCATAATAGCATTACTAAAATAAAAAGAAAACATGGGGTTTCACAGTCCTCTTTGACAACCACCGTGCGCTCCTTCCTCCTTCTTGGCCGATTCTCTTCCTCTCTTTTCTCTCTCTTTCTCTCTCTCTTCTGCTTCTTATAGCCGTCCGGGTCTCTCACTCTTTTTTTTTGCACGGTTAGAATGAGTGAAAATAAATAAATTAACTTGGTTTTGTTTATATAGTTTACTCTCAAGGTCCCTCAAGTATTAGAACTTTGTCCCTTTGCCCAAAAAATTATAATTTATTTTGTAAAAATATCAAGTTTTAAATAGGAAAAATGATGAAAAGTTACATACTATTGTTACTTAATTATGAAAAAATACATATCATAAATTTCTTTCATTTCTGATGATTTAATGCAGTTATGCTATGCGAAACATAGTATTTTGATCGATTTTTTTTTTTTTTTGCAAAAAAACTAAGTTAAAACTGTGAGTGCAATACGATTTTAGCATATTACATCATAGTATTTAAATAGGTACTCTTTAACGCTTCTGTAAATTTTTCTATATTTGATTTATAAGGCAAAAAAGAACCGGAAAGAACAAAAAAGAAACTTAGCACGCGTGCAGAATGTATTTGTTACTACAAAAATAGTACTGCTAGGTCATGTTTTTTTACAGTATAATATAAATGAGTATTTTGAGTGGTATAAATAATACTAGGTAAAATGCAGTATAATTAGTTATATACCACATATAGTACTAATGAAATTTTGTTTAAACAAACATGATATAAGCAGGGTACACGGTACTATTAATAGTATACCCACTCTTATCCCGCAAACAAACATGGACTTAGTGTAACAAGTTTGCTTACTTCACGGTGTCACCAAAATTACTATGTCTTCTTTCCATTTTTTATTTTTACGGTTCGTAACTAACCATCTCACTCTTATCCTAATAACATGAAGTAGTCGGCGTTGGTTTAAAAAAAGTGAAATTTTCGTTACCATTTTGTGTGCAATTTGCTTCCCTCCTTAAAGTTCCCCCTTTAATTTTGGCTATGAAGTTAATATTTACATGGACAACTTAAATAAAGTCGTAATTCAACTCATCTTTTATAATCCTTTGTTTTACATACTTCTGCTGACTTTGCCCTAATTATTTGGTAAATTTCACTCAAATTATGCATTTATATTCGGTCAAAATGTACGTGAAAAGCAAAGAGCATCTTAAATACTGACAATAAGTAGGGCCGATTTTTGGCCTAGGCCCACTGGCCTGAACCCACCTAAAAAACTTGTATTTTTAAAACCCCTATTTGATAAAAGATTAAATAAATAAATATAATTCATTTCCAATCTATTAGCTCTGTTCTTTGTGGTAGACTGGTTATTTTCCTTGTTATAGAGCCTGAGTTCGATTCTTTGTGGAGAGAATATTTTATTTTTATTTTTATTTCATTATAGAATTTTACTACATTTATGAACCAATTATTTTCATGTAAGGTTTTATGTGGTCTCATGTATCAAGAAAACACAAAAAGACATGATTTGTTAAATGGATAACATATTTGATCCCTAATTTATTTTAAAAAAATCCTAGTATAATTTTAGCTCGAATGCAAACTTTGTGAAAATTTTGCTTCGTATCATTGAATTTTTTGTTGAATGTGCTAAACTTATTGCATCTGATAATATTTAGGTTAATATTTTACCATTTATTAATCTTATCTTATAAGTTATATAATATGACTTGGAATAAGAGGTATTAGAAAATGTAGAGAGAAAGAATATGACGATTTGGGGATAACCTATAGATATCCTCTCCCGATTCCTCTTAGATAAGTGATTTTAAATAGATTTCATCACAAAATCTTTATACAAATACACGTATTACTTTAAATTCGTTCATCATCGTACCATTTCGAAGCTTTTTTAGGGATTTTGAAGATCGATTTGAAAAGCTAGGGTTTTGCTTTTGTTTGCCTTTTCTGATCAAATAATTCCTAAATAGAGGTCCCAAATTGGTAATTTATGGCAAATTTGAAGGGAGTCGAAGAAGATTTGGGGCCAAAACAGTCATATGCATCGATTTTAATGGGAAATAATAAGGATTTGGGGAATAACAAAATAAATTTGGGACTTATTCAAATACAGGACATTGCACTTCCAATACGACAACCACATGTAAAGAAATCAAAACCTGCGGTCATTTTCTCGTATGTGGAAATTCAGAGATATGAAACTCCCTTGCAACACACTTTGATTGCTAAGTTCTCGAGAGGTAGACCCAAAATGGAAGTGATTAGAGAAAATGTTTTGAAAAATTGGGGACTCTCTACCCCTCCTATCATAGGATTAATTGATCACAGACATGTTATGATTAAATTGATGAATGCAACAGATTATAACACTGTTTGGACAAGATCATCACATGAGATTGAAGGTGCATTATTCAGACTTTTTAAATGGACATTTGATTTTTCCTTAGATAGAGAGTCTGCTATAGCCCCTGTATGGTTGCGTTTACCCCTACCTCCATTGAACTATTGTGTAACATCATATCTAAAAGCTATTACTCAGTCTCTAGGAAATTTTTTATGTGCGGATATGGCTACTCTAACGCATGTCAGGCCTGCATACGCGAGGGTTTGCATAGAGATAGATTTGTTAAAAGCGAGAGATGAATATGTGTGGATTGGGCAGACTATGGACATTGGTTATTGGCAGTATATTGAATATGAGAAGGCACCGTGATATTGTAGAATTTTCCTTTAACAAGGCCATGATCAAAGTGAGTGCAAGAGATGTTTGAAGCCCACTACTAATGCTCAAAATATGGTTAACCGGGAAGTTCATACAGATATAGATGTTGATAGTAAAAATCAGCCAAACAAGAAAGTAGTGGTCAACAGAGAAATAGGCATGGCTACAAAGAAGTATAATAGCAAAGAACATGATCAGTGGAGAGCGGTTGGAAAAAAAATGGGTTAATAGGCAACAACAAAATGAGTGATAGTGTAATTTTTACACAGGAAAAAGATGATGTCTCGATGAAGAATATGGAGGCTACCGGTGGTTCTAACGTGAATGTGCAGTCTCTGTTAGACATTGAAAACAGTGAACATAAGTGTGGTGAAGAAATGGTAAGTTTGGGCAATAAGTATTTCGAAACTCCCAAGAAATTCAATATAAATGAAAAAGAGAAAAGTGATATTAAAGTGAAGAGAAATGAGTTTTCACAGGATATTTCTCTATATAATTCTTTTCATAAACTTGGGTGTGATACGGATTCGATGGTAGCCCATGAAAAGACTTTAAAAGAGATTACGGTTGTTTCAAGTAAGGAAAGTAATGCGAAGCTTGCACACTCGACTTTATCTCCAAATGCAACAACTTTTGAGCCGAGTAACAAAAAAATTCATGAGACAAGTGGTGCTAGTAGTGAGCAACCCATTATTGACAAGGAGAATATAAATTCTGTTGAAGGAAACCCAAACGTGATGAGAAGCGAGGATCAAAAGACTAAATCAGCCACAAAGAGAAATAAGAATAAGAAAAAGAAAAGAAAAAAAAAAGGCGAATGCGCCCCCTAAACTCGCAGGTGATTTTGAAACATTTGTTCCGTTAAAAAGAAATATAATGGAGCTGATGAACGACTATAATTTGGACTCATCATGTCATAATGATAACGAAGGTTTCTCAACCGATGACTATAGTGTTCATTCTGATTTTGTGGCAAATAATGTCACTAGTCGGAATATCAGAAATCAAAAACACTCCATGATTACTATGGGGCATCGAGTACAAAAAAGGTGGGATTATTGACGCTGCCATTGTTTGAATTAATAGCTCGATTAAATTATGAATTCATATATGAGCATTTATCTACTTTATCTTGGGATTGTGTTATAAGTAAAATAGTGGGTTTGTGATGCAAACCGAGTTTGTTTAGGTAGAAGCAAATATTTAGTTTGTATTGTTCTTTTCACTGTTACTTCTTTCATTTCACCATAGAACATGATAAAGTTTGTACTACTTTGTGGTAGTATGGTTTTTTCTTTTAATTTTTTTTTTTTTTTGCACTTTATTGATGTAAGCTGGTCAGGTCCTATTTTATATTAATAAAGTTTTGTTTAAATTAAAAAAAAAATCTTATCTTCTAAGTTTTAATTAAATAACTTGTTTTCTTTAGAAAAAAAATCTCATTTTTAAGACGGTGTAAGGTATTCAAAACTCGGGAACCGGCCCAGGCAATAAGGAAACATAATAATGTCTTAAAATATCTAAAAGACGAAACTCGATTACATGTATGCACCACGACTTCTTTTTATTCATTAATGTATTGAGTTTACATCCGCAAGCAAACAAGTTAACCTGATTTCTAGATATAAAAAGTTCAAAACTATGGCATAAGAAAAGCTTTAATAATTTGAAAGATTCCCATAGGTTGTTCGGGTGGGGGCTCAGATGTTGATGATGATGACGTCGGTGATGGTGCCGATATCGGCTTTTCAGCTGAGGGTTTGGGTGTCATCTCAGGGGACTTTGATGGTGCTGCCGTTGGTTGTTCTGTTGGGGATTTGGGGTGGGGGGGACTAGGGTGGTGCGGACGAGGGTGGTGATGACCGGGGTGATGTGGTCTTGGGTGGTGGTGGCCGGGGTGATGTGGTCCATGGTGGTGATGACCGGGGTGGTGGGGGCCAGGGTGGTGGGGTCTGCCGTGGTGGGAGCCACAATTTTGTTGAGGGTCGCATACGGTGTTAGCAAATGCATAGGTAGTAAAAACAGTGAACAAAAGGCAAAAGAAAAAAAAATAATAGCTCAATGTTTTCATGTTTTTGGATGTGTGCTCTGATGACTGAAGATTGTTCCATTTTATAATATGGTTTGAGTCAATGCATTAAAAATAAGATCTGATTTAGTCAAAATTAGTTGATTAAAGTTACTAATCAATTTAATATGGGGTTGACTCGAATCAGAATAGTAAAATTTTAGAGGTTGGTTTTACAGATATTGGTTGGGTTGGTTTCATTGCACTTATTGACTGTAATATTTTCCCCCTAAAACACATTTAAGTTTAAAAGTGTAGCATTGTGCCGTAATATTTTTAAACAGTTGTGACTTGTACTTGGAAACTAGAACAAGGCACGAGTCATTTTAGCAACAATAAACGTTGTTAAATTTAACGACACTTAATTTATCATCAGTTTAGTAATAAATGTTCTGATGATAAACTGTTTTTTTTTTTTTATAGTGTATAAGACTTCTGCTTTTCGGAAGAGGTTCCGTATCATATCATATAGACACATATGAATGCAAACAACTTGTTCCTATTTACCTTCTTAAAAAATACATGATCAGTTTATTGTTGTGCGAGGAGGTTTATTCCAACCTTATCCGTAAGACGCATTACACAAACAATCACACACATGCAAAATAAGAAAATTTTGTTGGAAAAATTGTAGGAAAACATGTTTTTAAACATGGTTGTTCCAAGTGGTCACGGACCATCTTTGAGTCAATTTTCGATGCGACTACTCAGTTTTTCTGAGGCCATACTCAAAGTGTTTGAGTAGCTCGTACGACGAGCTTCGCAACGGTATATCGCATGACCTATTCGGAGGAAGGGTGTGAATGATAATTAGACTCGAAGGTTGGTACTCGAAAGAGAAAATAAAGTCAATGCTGGAAAATGAGAAAACAAATGGGATTTAACTCATGAGGGTTATCCCACATTGGAAAATCATGAGTGATTTTTACAATATATATACTAAGTTATCCCAAGTGGATATTAAGTAGTGTGTTCACATACACATGTGTGTACACATGTGCGCGCTGGCTCGACGTGCGTGCTTGCTCGACGTGCGCGCTTGCTCGACGTGCGGGCTTGCTCGACGTGCGGGCTTTAGCTCTACAGGAAAAGTGCGCCTGTTCGGGTTTCATCTGTTCGGGAAAAGTGCGCCAGTTCGGGAAAAGCTTCCAGCAAAGCTGTAACTGTTGCAATAAATATTAATTCATTGCAAAATTAATACTGCAGTTTCGAATATAAATAGGCAGACCCCCCACATGTCAAACAATATTCACAACATTCATACATTCTGAAATAAAACACCAGTACCATATATCATCTCTCCAAAATTAGCATTACATTTTAACCAGAGAGAACCACCCACCAACAGCTCGACCTTGACTCGTCGCCAGTTTCCGGCGAGTCATCCGAGACGTTGTACCTTGGGATCGAAGCGCCAACGCAACCAGAAACATCAAGGTGGTTGGGCGAATATCGGTTAAGGGCATACTGTTAACAGTAGACTCGTCTATGTTTATTTACATTCTGTCCAATTTTATTTCACATTTAAATTCAGTTTTTACATTCTGTCTTTCCAATTCAGTATTTTTAATTCAGTATTTTAATTTCCTGTACTTAGCTGTAGCTTTTATATTCTGTATTTACCTTTCTGTAATTTACTTAAAGTACTGTTTCTATTCTGTAATTTCATTTCTGTAATTAGATTCTGTAATTAGATTAGTTTCAATTCAGTCCTGTACTTTCAATTTAAAACAGAACAGTCCGGCTGCTAAGTTTATACTTTCCAGTCCGGCAGTTTCTTTTAATTGCAAATCAGTACATCAGATTATTAATTAATAATAATCTGATAACGTTTGCTTTAATTATTTTTTAGTACCTACATGTTGTAATCAGTTTATTGTATTCCATTTGGAAATTAATAAAGATTGCACTGGTTTTATTTAATTCTTGTTTAGTCCTTTATTTATTATTAATTGTTATTTCATACACGGAAACCAACAAATTTCTGCTCCACGATCGATATTAACAAAAAATACCAAAAATAAACTATTAGAACATGATGATATCATTGGAAATACGTCTTACCTCATAAAAACTGAAGATTCATGACGCTCTCTACAAATTAATTAATACTCAATCCGTCCCTAAATAATATAGACCAACTTTTTATGAAATATATCCCATAGGCAATCTAATTCATAAAGTGAGACTATTAATTACAGAGAGAGTGAGCAAAAGTAATCCAAATTCTCTCATAATCTATTTATGAAGTGAGACGATTAATTACCGAAAGAGTGAGTATTTTTTTTTCTCAGAAAAAGTCAGCCAAAGTTATCCAAATTCTCATAACTATCTTGTTCTGCATAATATAATTCTATTATAATAAGTCAACCCAAGTCAAATGAAACTGTCTAATTTAGACACATTTTTTCAAAAATACCCCTACACGTTTATATTAATAACAATAATACCATACTTTCATAAAAATATAAAAAGTAAAAACTAATAAAACTATTTATCACTGTTTAACAACCAAACATTCTTTTAAATATTAAACTATTTTTTTTTTGTATTATCCATATATTTATATCATAATTATACCTATTTTCTATATTTTTATTGGATTACGTGCCGCAAACGCAATGCGTGAGGCACGATTACTAGTTTATATATATTCGATGATATGAATCAAAATACTGTATATTTTTTTAGAATATTACCAAACAAAACATTTTCTCTTTTGGAAAGTTAAGCTAATGTCGGACAAGAATACGTAGATGCACTACAAAAAAATGTCAGTTTACCATCAGAGCCTTTGTTGCTAAACTGATAGTAAAATGAGTGTCGCCAAATTTAGTAACAGTTTAGCAACACTCATTTTACTATCAGTTTTTAAAAACTAAACTGTTGTTATATTAACTTTTTTTTGCAGTGATGCATACTAACCATTCACCCCATATTCGGTGTTTAAAATGTGAAAGAAAGCATGCATGCAAAAGAATACGTCGGGTGCAGGTCACATACTAGTGAAACACCTTAAATAAGACTTTATTGTCTTCCAATAATGAACTGAAAATAAAATACACTAGTTAAAATCTCTGTTTACTTTCTCCTATAATTACAAATCATTTGGCTTTCATAGAATTTTTTTAGCCTTTCATATTGACGTGAGTTATTGATGTGTGTGAATTACAAGTTAGATATTCAAGTCGAGGGAAGAAAATTATCATCTACACTTTCATATTTTTGTGAATTCTTAATGTGTATGAAATATTGATCAAAAAATTGACATTGTTACCTCTAGGTCCTAATTAAATCCCATACTTGAATTATTTGCACTTTGAAAAAGAAAATTAAGGACTGATTGCAATGTTTCACAGCTGGATTATCCCTCATTTACCTTATTATGTAACTCCAGACTTAGAGAACCATACGCTGGTCCTGTTTTTCTTGATCCACTTTTAGATTGCTAGTTTTTCTGTTTCACCACCTTAATTATGGAAATTCTATGAAAAATATAAAAGAAATCTGTACTATATGCTAGATGGATGTGGGGAAAATCGGAAGTTTGATATCACTTGATGATTTAATGCAGTTGTGGTACGTGAAATACAGTATTTTGATCAATTTTTCTAAAAAAAAGTTAACATTGTGAGTGCAATAGGATTTTAGCTAGGGTTGTTAACAATATTTAAAACACGAAAACCACATCGTATAGACTCAAAAATCGTGAGAACCGACCCGTCGCAAAACTGTTGTCGGGTCTACCCAACCCGCCCCAACCGGTTCTAGGGTCGGATATGGTTTACAACTTTATACCACAAGAACAGACACGCAGAACCGCAATATGTACCCATATTTAAATAAATATATACGTATTAATATATTATTATTGTTATATTTTCATATATATATCAATTTATACTCAAACACATGAATGAAGAGATTTGTCAAATATTTGGCAATAAAATATAAAGTGAAACAATATATTCAACATTACTTTTTACAAAATTATACATGAGATTTGACAAAATTTGTTAAACAATAAAATAAATAGATCAATAATATCTTAATGAATAGCAACATAATAAGTTTATAACGTTAGTATTTGTTTTACTATAGTAATGCTATCAACATTATGTTAAAAAATTGTTTTTTTCTAGCCTATCAATATCTTAATGATCTTAATGCATGTTGTATCTCAGTGAATAAATAAGAATAAGTTTTGTTAAATAGTACTCCTATTAGTTTTGCTATTTGTAAAAATAGGTCTTAGTTTTTAGAAGACATGAGACATATTATGCATTTTTTAAATCTTTTCTAATTTAAAAGAGTTGCGAATATTTACCCACACCGTGAACCGTTAGACGTATAAGTCCAGTAAAATAAATACAAAAAAAATTATACATACCCGACCCATAAATGACGAAAGAACCGTCAAAACCGCTACCAAAATACCTAAAAATCGTTGGTTCGGGTCAGGTAAAATTGACACCCCTAATTTTAGCAAATTACATCACAATATTTAAATAGACACTCTCTGAGGCTTTTGTAAATGCTTTCTATATTAGATTTTTGAGCAGAACAAGAATCTGAAAAAAAGAAACTTAGCGCGCATGCAAAATGTATTTCTTACACAATTGCTACAAAAATAATACTAGTGTACCAGGTTCGCAGACGGAGATAATAATGTAACTAACGGTGTCATCGAAATTATTTGTCATCTATATATTTTTTATTTTTTTACTGTAACTAACCATCTCGCACTCATCCTTCCTAATAACATGAACTACAGGACCTTGGTTTAAAAAAGTGAAAATTTCATTACCCTTTTGTGTGCAATTTGCTTCCCTTCTTAAGGCTCTTTCGCTCTTTTGTTTGGCTAGTCAATATTTACATGGACAACTTGAATTAAAGTCGTAATTTAACTCATCTTTGATACGATTATTATTCCTTTGCTTTACATACTCCTGTTGACTTTGCTTTAATACGGTAAATTTCATTCCAATTATGCATTTATATTCTGTCAAAATTTACGTGAAAAGCAAAAAGCATCTTAAATACCAGCAATAAGGAAGTAAAATAAGGTCTCCAAATATCTAAAAAGACAAAACTCGATTACATGTATGCATCGCGACATCTATTTATTCATTAATGTATTGAGTTTACATCCGCAAGCAAACAAGTTAACCTGATTTCTAGATATAAAAAGTTCAAAACTATGGCATTAGAAAAGCTTTAATAATTTGAAAGATTCCCATAGGTTGCTCAGGTGGGGGCTCAGATGTCGATGATGATGACGTCGGTGATGGTGCCGATATCGGCTTTTCAGCTGAGGGTTTGGGTGTCATCTCAGGGGACTTTGATGGTGCTGCCGTTGGTTGTTCTGTTGGGGATTTGGGGTGGGGGGGACTAGGGTGGTGCGGACGAGGGTGGTGATGACCGGGGTGATGTGGTCTTGGGTGGTGGTGGCCGGGGTGATGTGGTCCAGGGTGGTGATGACCGGGGTGGTGGGGTCTGCCGTGGTGGGAGCCACAATTTTGTTGAGGCCCACATACGGTATCAGCAAATGCATAGGTAGTAAAAACAGTGAGCAAAAGACAAAAGAAAAAATTATAATAAGTTGATGTTTCCATGTTTTTGGATGTATGCTATGATAACCGAAGACTGTTCCTAATTTCCTATATATAATATGGTTTGAGTCAATGCATTAAAGGTAAAATCTGATTTAGTGAAAAAGTGAATGATTAAAGTTACTAATCAGTTTAATATAGGTTTGACTCGAATCAGGATAGTAAAATTTGTTCCATTTTATAATATGGTTTGAGTTAATGCATTAAAAATATGATCTGATTTATTTAAAAAGTGCTTAATTAAAGTTATTAATCAATTTAATATGGTTTTGACTCAAATCAGCATAGTAAAATTTTAGAGGTTGAATTTACAGAATTTGGTTGGGTTGGTTCATTTCAGTACTTATCGACTGCAATGTTTTTTTTTCCCTGAACACATTTAAGTTTGAAAGTGTGACATCATGCCGTAATATTTTTTAAACACTTTTACTTAAAATCTAGCACGGAGACCTTGTGCCTTGCACGGGTCATTTTGCTTATGGTGATGTTTTGGTCGATTTACTTGTAAGGTTATTTTAAATAACATGGAAGCATAGTTTTGCCGTTCATATAAGGGAAACATGATCGACACTCGTTTACAAAGGTAGAATATGTTAGGAAATCAGACGAGTTTAAACAAAGATAGAAATACAAACCGTACACACACTTTGATAACGGAGTTCACCCAACAATGGCTACGTCTCCGGTCCGCTACACGTGACAATTAAAATACAAAGTTATGTTTCTCTCGTAATTAGAACTCTCTCGCTATAATATTTTTTCTTTCAAATATGTGATAATTAAAATAAAATATATGTGAGACATATATAGAACTTATAGTGAGTCTTATTACAATTATTAATGATGTGAGATAATTAGTGAATATGGCCAAAACATATTTCGCTCCATAACTCAACAATCTTTCACTTGGAGTCAAATGTCGAGTGCTTCAAAAAAACTCTGATTATTCCTGATCACCGAATTCACTGTGCTCACCCGAGCAGAATGTTCCCATCGGTATCCTTATATAGTAATTAGTACTCTTCCGTCGTAGGCGAGTTACCCATACTTGCAGTGTAGCGGCGGCCCTGAGTTTCAAGTTCGGAGTCATATTGAGGTTGCACATAACCTCAGTTTGTCGATTGTAACAACTTTCGTTAGCATATCGGCGGGGTTTTTAGCGCACTCAATCTTTTCTAGTGCAAAGATTCCATCTTCTAGAACAGTCCGGATAAAATGGTAACGGATCTATATGTGCTTGGTGCGTGAATGGAATACAGGATTCTTAACTAGCTGAACTGCACTTTGACTATCACAGTGTAGAACTCCCTTGTCGGTCTTCTGACCGAGCTCCTCTAAGAAACCTTGCAACCAAATCATCTATTTGCTTGCTTCCGTCGTCGCGACGTACTCAGCCTTTGTGGTTGACAGTGCAACGATCTTTTACAGTTTAGATGTCCAACTCACAGCAGTACCACCGTAGGTACAAACACATCCCGTTGTGCTCTTTCGGCTATCCAGATCACCAGCCATGTCAGCATCAACATAGCCGTGCATGCCTACCTAGGTCTTTCGGAAACATAATACTGAACTCACTGTACCCGAGAGATATCTCAATATCCACTTCACAGCTTCCTAATGGTGCTTGCCCGGGTTACTCATGTAACGACTGACAACTCCCACTGCGTGGGCAATGTCCGACCTTGTACACACCATAGAGTATATCAAGCTACCAATTGTTGAAGCATATTGTATGTTCGACATACGATTCTTTACTTCCTCGTCCGAGGGTGATTGTTCCTTCGACAAGTTAAAGTGTGCGGCTAGGGATGTGCCTACAGCCTTGGCATCACTCATGCTAAACCGAGTCAACACTTTCTTCACATACTCGGCTTGCGACAGAAACAAAAACCCATCACTTTCTCGGGAAATGCTCATACCGATGATCTTATTTGCGGCACCCAAATCCTTCATCTCAAAGTGTTTCGCCAACTGTTGCTTCACCTTGTTAATTTCTACAAGGCTCGACCCAGCGAGAAACAAGTCATCTACGTACAGAAGTAGAATGACGCACGAAGAGTTCTCGAATCTCTTCACGAAACAGCAGTGATCACTATCACTTCTTTCGAACCGGTACCCACCATGAAACTGTCAAACTTCTTATACCACTGCCGTTGTGCTTGTTTTAGCCCGTACAATCTCTTCTTTAGTTTGCAGACTAGTCTATCTTTTTCCTTTTCGGCAAAAAATTTTCAGGTTGTAGTATGTAAATTTCTTCTTCAAGATCTCCGTGGAGAAAAGCAATTTTCACATCTAACTGTTCAAGATAAATATTCTCATTTACAACAATGCTCAACAATAGCCGAACAGTCGTTAACTTTACGAACGGAGAAAAGATCTCAGTGTAGTCGATTCCTTCATTTTGTTGGAACTCTTTGACTACTAATCGTGCCTTGTACCGTTTCGAGCCACCTTGTTCCTCCTTTAGTCAGAACACCCATTTGATATTCAGTGCCCTTTTCCCCTTAGGCAGTTCGACTAACTGCCAAGTCACATTCTCATTTAGTGACTTCATCTCATCCTTCATGGCGACCTCCCACTTGCTCGAGTCTTTCAGCTCCAGATCTTCCTCTCTACTCTCGGGGTTGCCTGCATCATTGAGTAGTATGAAATGCATGGAAGGAGAGTATCGGACAGTAGGTCTTCTTTCGCGATGACCTCGTCCCAATTCAGGTTGAGGAGTTAGGGGTAACTCATCGTCCTAATTCAGAATGTGCTGGTAGGTTGTCGAGCACCACTGGCTCATCTTCAGTGTTATCTTCCAACTCCATTCTTGGAAACGCATTCATGTCGACTGTACCACTTTCCTCGGACGGGAGCGGGTGTTCTTCCACCACCACATTTTGTCGATCTTTGTACAAAATGCTTTCGTTGAAGATGACATCCTTACTGCGAATGATCTTCTTTGTTTGACCATCCCAGAAGCGATATCCGAACTCAGCTCCACCGTACCCCACAAAGTAACAAACTTTGAACTTCGAGTCAAGATTGGTATGATCGTTTATATCGACATGGATATATGATAGACAACCGAACACTCGCATGTGCTCATAAGAGATAGGCTTTCCTATCCAGACTTCCTCGGGAATTCTCTTTTCTAATGGCACTGAGGGTTCGCGGTTAATGAGATAAACTGTCGTGCTTATTGCATGTGCCCATAAGGCTTTGGGCATACCATTTTGCAGCCTCATACTCCTAACACGCTCATTGATTATTCGGTTCATTCTCTCGGCCACACCATTTTGCTGTGGCGTTCTTTGGATGGTCTTCTCCATTTGAATGCCTCTTTGTGCACAGAACTCTACGAACTTCGCATCAATGTCCTCTCCACTGTTATCGGACCTCAAACATTTCAGTCTATTCCCGGTCTCTAGTTCGACCATGGCCTTCCGTTATTGAAATTTCTTAAACACTTCAGACTTGTGTTTCAAGAAGTAGATCTATGTTTTTCTCGTCAAATCGTCGATGAAGGTCACATAGTACCGAGATCCTCCCAGTGAGGTTACCGGGGATGGCCCTCATACATCGGAGTGGACAAGTGCTAGTTTGTCCTCCCTAGGAACTTTTCCACCATTCTGGAAGCTCACTTTCTTTTGCTTCCCGAAGATGCAACCTTCACACATTTCGAGGTTGACAGATTTCAAGCCTGGAAATTTACCGTCCTTTGCCAACACATTCATCCTCTTCTCACTTATGTGACCTAAACGTCGATGCCACAGCTCAGAGCAGTTTTGTGACACAACTGCCGTAATTGTATATTCATCATCGGTCGTCATGTATAATATACTGACCTTGCTCCCTCGTGCTACCACCATAGCTCCTCATGGAACTTTCCAAGCTCCACTTCTAAACGAAATGGAGTGTCCCTCTGCATCGAGTTGTCCTACTAAGACCAGATTCTTGGTCAACCTCGGAACATGCCTCACTTTCGTCAGCTTCCATACCGACCCATTTGGAATGCCAATCTTCACATCGCCCATTCCAACAACATCCAACGCTTCTCCGTCGGCTAGATACACTTTACCGAAATTACCCGCAATGTAATTTTTCAATAAATCATTCTGAGCGGTCGGGTGAAATGACGCCCCAGAGTCTAGAATCCACGAATCTATGTTTCTCTACACGGCAAGCATTAAACAGTCACCTGAATCCTCGTCGCTCGTAACATTTGCCACATGACATATGTCGGTTTCCTTCTTCGGCTTCTTTCACTCATGGGCGAAGTGCCCCATACCCTGACAGTTATAGCATCGAAGATTCTTCTTGCTTCGATCGCTATTTTTACCATCTCGGCTCTGCCCCTTTCTACCTCTCGATTTTGAGCGACCTCTTTCGTCCAATATGTCCTTACCCCGGTATCTTGAACCAGCGTTCAAGGCTGCTCCATCATTTGAGCATTCACCCATATCTTGTCTCTTGAGTTCCTCAGCGAGTATTTGATCTCGGATGCCGTTGTAAGTCAGTTTCTCCTTTCCAATTGAGTTGCTGACAGCAGCTCGCATGAACTCCCAACTGTTCGGTAGAGAGGCTAGCAGTATTAGGGCTCTCACTTCGTCTTCAAAAGTTATCTCGACCGCATCCAACTGATTTACGGTGTCGATGAACTTATTCACGTGGTTTGCGACAGATGTGTTCTTAGTCATGCGTAGGTTGAACAACTTACGCATGAGATGTACCTTGTTGTTTGCGGATGGTTTTTCGTATATGTCGGTGAGGACCTTCATCATCCCCATCGTCGTCGTCTCTCTTGCGACGTTGTGTGCCACGCTCCTAGATAGTGTTAGTCGGATCACTCCCAACACTTGTCGGTCTAAGATTTTCCACGCCTCTTCGGTGGTCATGGTCGGGCTTTCCTCGAGAAGAAGTGGCTGATGCATCTTCCTCCCGTACAGATAGTCCTCTATTTGCATTCTCCAAAATGCGAAGTCATTTCCGTCGAACTTTTCGATCACATGTGCGCTTCTGTCTTCTTTCGCCATTGATCTTCCTCCCGATTTTCGACCTTGTTTCTACAAACTCCGAACTCTGATAGCACTTGTTAGGAAATCAAGCGAGCTTAAAGAAAGATAGAAATACAAACCGCACACAACTTTGATAACGGAGTTCACCCAACAATGACTACGTTTCTGGGCCGCTACACGTGTCACTTATATATATATATATATATATATATATATATATATATATATTATAAGGAGAATTACAAATATAATTTAGTTTGATCACAAAGATATGGTTCTCTCGCAACTAGAACTTTCTCGCTATAATATTCTCTCTTTCAAATATGTGATAATTAAAATATAAGATAAGTGGGACATATATAAAACTCATAGTGTGTCTTATTACAATTCTTAATGATATGGTATAATTAGTGAACATGGCCAAAACACATTTAGCTCCACAACTCAACAGAATACACCATACACTACAATTATTACTTAAATCTATAAAGGTTTTGATCTTAAAAAAATTTCCCCCACAAAAGTGATAGTTAGAAGTCGTGATTAAAGAGAAATATTCTAAAGCTTAAGTGATGATTTTTTTTATCGCCACGGATTCATGATACCAATTGATGAATTAATGACACTTTTATGTTAGTTTGTTCTACGGAGTAATTATTTTACTCAACTTTTTTAGCCACCAATCTAAGGAAGAAATCACCAAAGAGTGAATACGAAAGCTCAAAACTCAATCTATGAAAATAGTATCAAGTCTTTAAAAAAATCTTTATAAGCACTTTCTGATCAAACTAACAATAAAAAATAGTCTATCAATAATAAAAATAAAAGAAGGAAAGAGCAAATAACCTTCAGCCAAAAAAATAAAACAAGACTCCCACGTCTTTTTCCTGGTTCATCAAAAAGCTAAACTGTCGGCAAATATAACATAAAATAAGGTTTTTGAATTCGATAAAATAGTACCAAGTGTTATTTTCTTGTGTTTGAGTGGCGAGTTTCTACATGAAGGTATAGGGAATGTAATAAATATACGGTTAATGTGTCATATATTAATTAATTAAAAAATATGGGAACATATATGCGGTTTAAATAATTAATTGGTTAAATAAAATAATGGAAAAGTCTTAATGATATTACTTACTAACTATTGGACTATAGGATTAATTTTACTCCCCATTAAGTTTTCACGTTGATTGAAAGTGAAAAGAAGCATTGTTTCTCAATGTGTATTACTCCTCTCTCTCTCTACCTATAAATAAAACCAACTACACTATATCCTATCGATTACAGTAACAAAATATAAAGGGTTGGTTTTGAAAGAATGGACAAACGAGAGAAATTAATCATCTCTATCAATTTTTCATCAAATTCTGTGCTTACCGTGACGATTGATACGACACAAGTTAAGTACTCAATCTCTCTTATTATTGTGAGAATCATGTAGTTTTAACGATTTTTAATCTTTTGTTTGTTTTAGAGTAATCACGTACTACTATATACAAAGTCTCACACCTTATGAAGATTCATATTCTTAAAATTTACAAAAAAATGGTACTAAAATGGAAGTTAGATATCAAGCTATGATATTTCTTGCAGTTCAAATTACAGTTTTGATCTTATAGGATTTATTTTTAGTAAAAATCAACGTACACAGCAAAATTGATAAAGTAATATTCCCTGTGAAAGAACATTGAGTTAGACAACGGATTCTAGGAGTTCGGATCTTCTAACACATATTTTGTTCTCTCTTTCGTTACCCCTTATCCATTTTCGCTCAACTTTCAAATTTTTACAACTTTTTTTGTATAATTATAAACTTTTGCAATGTATTATAGATACATTTTAATATATTAGGACATAATATTTTTTGGATTTAGTGTTTAATTTACCGCAGTTCTAATGTTTATTCCAAGATTAAAAAAACTACACTAACAATTGCTTTAACGAAAGAAACAAACAAATCGTGTCAAGTCAACATTTGGATTCTTATAATACTAATTCGAGTCAAACCCCTATTATATTATATTAGAAGCATTTTTACCAATTTTTGACCAAAATCACATTTTATCTTAACTGCATTGACCACATTATAAAAATGCTACAATCATCATCCATCGTGACGCATATCCAAAAACAGGAAAACATCAAAGCTATTTTTTTTTTGCTAGTTGCATTTATTTTGTTTTTTGAAATAAACTAGTTGTTGTTACTACCTCTACATTTGCTAATTAACATCGTATGTGGCCCTGAACAAAACTGTGGCCAAAACCATCGCCTTGAACACCACCCTCACCACCTCGAGTCCTCGACAGAACAACCTATTGCGGCACCATCAAAGTAGTATGTAATGACACCCAAGCCCTAAGTTGAGAAGCCAATATCAACACCGTCACCAACATCAGAGCCCCATGCCGGAAACCTTGGGCTATTTTACGTTCAAGTTAACTTTTGATATTTATAAATTAAATTAATTAGTTTGATTGCGATCGATTGCCAACACACTAAATGAAGAAAATAAGTCTTGGTGAATACATGTACTTGATTTTGGTCTTTAAGATATATTTGGAAAGACTACTTGCTTCTTAATTGCAAGTATACAAGCTAGCTTGGTGATTTATTATTATCACGAAGTTAATTTGCTTTTCACATTTCGCAGAATGACATTTATAGATAAATGACTAGTTTGAGGGGGGAAAAACGAACAAAATGAACTGTAGAGTTGGTGTGAGACTGTGAGTACAAAAAAAGGAATAATGTAAACGATAAGATGAATTACAACTCTATTTAAGTTGTCCAAGTAATAAATATTGACCCAACAGCCTATACATAGTCCGCCATTCACTCCGAAAACTTAGTCCGGATTTGTATATGCATCAATACATTTCGACAATTTTTTTCTTAAGAATGTCCTTTTTTTAGGAATAAAAATAAAAAAACTAGTGTAAATTAAATATTAAATACAACAAAATTAAGTAAATCAAGATTTTGCCCTAATATTATGAAATTTGTCTAGAATCCATTGTAAAAGTTTATAAACATATAAAAAAAAATAGTAAAAATTAGAAATTAAAGGAAAATAGCTAAATGAGCAGAGAAGGGGTACAAAAGAGGGGGTGGACAGGACTCTCCACAATTCTATAAGTTAGAACAATCTTCTAAAACAAGCTAGTAACAATATAAATTTGTAATACTAATCTGGGGGGAAGTAATATAATAAGTAAAAAGAAAATTTAGTAGATAGAATTACAATGGCTATGCAGACTGGCGTAAATCCCTCGTGATAATGAAACTCATGATAGAGAAGTCTAGTTATGTATTTACATTTTCTCATGTTTTTAAATTTGTCAATGCAAGTATATTGTGATTTCCCTGGCCCGTCCACACAAACTACCATCTTAAGGCCTGCTTTTATTTTTTCTGCTGAGAACTCATCACCGTTGATCTTTAAGGCCTGATTTGGTGGAATTGGATCATGTCCATTGGGGCACATAAATCCTATTTCGACCAATTGGCCAACTTATAGGGATGGTATTTTTAGTAATAGGCAGCCTTGTTTGATTGATGTATATACTGTTATGGTGCGATACGATATCAAAAAACGATAAGTGGCCTACATATTTTTTGCTTGGTTTGGTAAATTTGAAATTGGACTAATAGTCTCATGTGCTAGCATATACACCAAAATGAGTGTATATAGAGTACTAAAGGAAATGTGGTTTTAAAACATTCACTAGCTGCATACTTCGTTTTGTGCTATTAGCAATCTAACCTCCTATTATTTCAAATAATGTATAGAACTTTACTTAAACATATTTTTTTATGAAATTGTCATATTTTATTACCAATACCCCTTTCACTTCTAATATATATATATATATAGTACCATGATTTACTGAACTCTCTGTCGTCAATTGTTTTGACCAAAATAATCTAAATTAAATGATTATTGATAAGACAATTTTATGTTTACAGGTAACCTGCTGATACGCATGATTATTGTCTAATTGCATATTATTCTTTTAATTATTATTATGTGATAATTATGTTTTAGATATGCATGATATATTCCCATATTAGCACGAAATCAGTTTTATATATTGGGGAATATTTATGTGATAAATAATGGAATGTTCTATGGAGAATTATATGGAGATTAGTTTAAAAAACATTATTTTATTCCTTTTATTGTGCTAACAATATCTCCTACTATTATGCAAGTTTTTATCATGTTTCCATGTATGATTCAAATAGATTGGTTTTATATAGGGATTTATTTGATTGTATATGAAAAAGATTTTATCTTGAAAAATATTGTTTTATATGTTTCTTTCAAATGAAATAATAACTCTTATATTCAAATAAGTTTATCTCGAATTGACCTGTAAAGATTGTGTTAAATCTGGAGCTATAAAGATTTCGTATGACAAGGAGATTTAAATCAATATGAAGATAAAAGAGTAAATTAAGAAGATTCTGTAGATAAAGATTATATGAAGAAAATATTTGAACATTTATGTTTCTTGTATAAATAGATGATAACTTTCTTGTAAAAAGTGTATGTTCTAAACTATAAAGAACTACCCTTAGACAGACACACGAATGAACTTTTAGAAACGAACTTTAGAAACGAAAAACAATGATGGGATGTCATTGATCTTTTGAGTGATTATTATAAGTTAGGAGCAATATAGAGATAGGCAGAAAAACCTAGAGCGAGTTTGAGAGTTTTTCAATAAGACTTAAATCCTATATTGTAAGGTTTTATAATATCATTAATCTGGATAAGTGCCCCGAAAACGTAGCCTAGTTGGGTGAAATCTGTTGTTAAATATGCGTGTGATTTAATTTAAATACATTTAACTTTACAAGTTATGTCGATCATTATACTTAGGTTCCAACCTCAGTTGCAACTGTACTTGAAACCTAACTGCATAACAGTAACTAGAATAACGGATAGGAATTTCAATTAACTTTAACAAAAGGATACAATGGTAAATGATGAAATATAAGTCCATAATCTATTGTATAATATTGCACACATGGTATTGGATAACAATAGTTCAAGCTAAAGCAAACACAAAAGAGGATTACTTGATTGGATTCATTGTACGAAGTTAAGCCCACTTGTATTTAGAATACTCGTTGGGCTCATAGTCCCGGGATATCAAATTTCGCAATCAATCTAGGTCCATACTCCAAATGATGTGAAGTGTGGTATTTGCAATATCTAATATTGTTTGTATCAGGAAAAAAATAGTCCAATCTCAACTAATAAAAAGACTTATAACCCCACATTTACATTTAATACTTATTTGCAATATCTATATTGTTTGTATCAGGAAAAAAACAGTCCAATCTCAACTAATAAAAAGACTTATAACCCCCCATTTACATTTAATACTTATTTTACTTTTTATCTGTGCTTCAATTGTTGCTTAGACGTTGGTCTCGTTCTATATATACTTGATTAAAAAATGACATAATTTCTATAACTACAAAAAAAAAAAAAAATAGTTTTATCAGACGCTATGTTGTTAAACTGATGGTAACTGGATGTCGTTAAATTTAATAACAGTTTAGCAATGAAAAAATGTTGCTAAATTTAACGACATTCGGCTAAGCTATTTTTTTTAGTGTATGTTTTCGATTGAATTATAGTAGTACCTGATAATGTAAGCATTA
Source organism: Primula veris (assembly GCA_963682055.1). NCBI lineage: Eukaryota > Viridiplantae > Streptophyta > Magnoliopsida > Ericales > Primulaceae > Primula > Primula veris. The sequence continues at coordinate 19,050,616 of OY821749.1, read as the reverse complement.
ATACATGAAATATACGTATAATAATAGCATTTAATGTAACAATGTGTAAAAAGCAATCATAATTATTACTAATAGATTCTGAAATTTAACAAATGGTGTAATTAAAATATTAATTAAAAAATTAATAAGTTTAATATATTTTATTTTTTTGGGAACATAATATTGATTAAAGAAATTATACATTATACACCATATGTTATAAGATATACTGCGATTAATATTAAACCAATTTATTTCCATAATATCAAGATATATAAAATAAATTGTGTTACAATTAATGGCTAACATGTTCCCATGACACATGTTAGCTTTTCCCTATTTAGTTTTATAGCAAGGTTAATCATGAATGCTATGTGTTATCTTATTTTTTTCCTTTTTTATATCACCTGGAGCATGGCACCAGTTACCTTACACTTTTTATCATATTTAACTTAATTAGCATCATTTTTATATTTTTAGGATAACATTTTAACTTTATACATTTTTCAGCTTACCTATCAAATTTATTATTATAACTAAATATTACTATATTTTAATATAATTCTATCAAATTTTTTTAACTCAAATTAATTTACTAGAACATTCACATTAAATAACTTACAAGTTTTCTCGTATTTAAAGTAAAAAATACACTTTTACAATTTATAAGTAATGTTTTGGTTTATACAAATTATCATCTTTTTTATTAATTTCTCTATCAAAATTATACAACTCGTTTTTTTGTTATTTTATTAAGTTATATGTGAAAAGTACAAATAAATGAAAGAGAATAAGATAAAAGTAAGAGAGATAAATTATTATTTTAATTATAAGGGGAACATCTTGATCACTTATATTTGAGAGATATTTGAGTTAATGTAAATTTAAGTGAATGGATAGGAAAACTGAAGTGTGTAAAATTTTAGAACAATTTTAGAATAATTTCCTCATATTTAAGGTAAATGAGTCATATAAGTGAACTGATGCACTTACTCTTACCTATTTATGAAAAGCTTTTCTACATAATATAGAAATTTACAGCACTGAAAGATTGATCATAGTGAATTTTGAAAGGATACGAAGATATTTCATGAGAATTTATAGTCTTTATTCAATACAAAAACTTGAAACTAAACAGAAGACAGGACAACAAATACTATCTACAATAATCTCATACAAATAGTGTAATGATTATTGGTATATGCTCATTTCTAGTACATGATATTATTAGATTCATTGTCCCGGAACTATTATTCTCGCTGCCAAACGAGGTATTAGTGTGTTACTAAAAGAAGGAACTACCCCTTTTGTCAAACTCATATTGTGGGTTTTGAAAAACTGGCCCTGGATATATTGGGCCGTAGATTAGTCCTGAAAAATAATCCAAGTTAATTCTGGTATGGGGAGCTTATAGTCTTTTAACTTTTTAGTAGATGATTCGTGAAGTATATTTTCTTTTCCAGATACAAATATTGAATTCCAACTGGGAAAAAAAGTCCTGCATTTGAATCTTGTATGTCAATAATTTGGCAGCTTTCCTTTTTCAAAAATCCCAGTCGTAATATAGTTTGTTGAGAAATATCTCAACAAGGATGGAAACAATATGTGCTGAACTAGATAATCTTATTTTCGACATAACTGTTGATAAGCGAAGGCCGGAAATGCATGACTAACATATCAAGATTCTAGGAATTTCTATCAGATTTCCAAACTCAAAAAAATGAAAACGACTAGGAGGAGTATATATAACAACACAAATTAAATATTGTAAACTAGATAGATTTATTTAAGTACCTACTGGAATTTGCAAATTCCAACATCTTCTTGAAAACCTTAGAAATTACTATACATTTGAAAGTTACTTCCTCTAGAAAATTAAAATGAAAAACAAAAATGGTATACCGCCCGGGTTGAATGGTGTGGTAACAGAGAGTAAGATTAAGACAGAAGAATGCCCTTAATAGCGGGGACAGTTTGGTCTCAATCAGTGTGTTTTTTGCACTCATCCCCAACAAATAGGACAGAAAAATCCTCCAAAACATATCTACACGTACGTACCTACGCCCATCCCCATGTGTGTATATTTTATAAATAATTACTAACTATACTGTAATTAATACTACAGTAATAATATATATATATATATATATACACACATAGGTGGGGTCTATATAGTATTTGTGAGAAATAAAGGCTGGAAATTAATGGGGAAATGGGTCAGAGTAGAGACAGAGTCAGCGAGATGTCAATCATAAAGCAATCGAGTGCTAAATCATTTCATTTCTTATGCTCCTTTTGCTGTTACGCTCACACGCGCTAAACCTATACCACTTTTATTTTTTTTTATTTTTTGTACTGATAAAAAGTGTGGGGCAGAGTTTTTATTTTCAAAACATACACACATATTAATATCCCACATAATCCCTTTATTCTACTTTTATACTAACAGAAGTAGACCCATCCTTCAGAAAACCTTTTTTTTTTAATGAAAGAGTCTTTTACCAAAAAGACCAAACGTTGGCGAATAATTAAAAATTCAAGCGTTTTTCTTATGTATTTTCTTGTGCGTATAAGGTTGTCCTATAATGATCATTAAAATTTATATTGGGTCTCTTCTCCTAATGCAAGCTTAATTTCGTGTATCGAGTCGTTTTTTTTAGGACAAAGACTTTGCATGGTGTATGTGGAAGAAGGGAGATGAGATGTTGTTACTCATCCATTTGTAGTCAGAGACGGAACTAGAACTATATTTTTCGCAATTATGTTTATGCTGAAAGTCTAAAATTGATTAAAAAAATCAAAATACATGATAAAAGATCCAATTTTTTTCAATATGAAGGGTGATAGCTAATGTCCATTTTAGCATACTATTAGTTCTTTCACCGTTTATAGTAAAAATATCTAAAATGTGAAATTTAAATGTATTCTGGAGAGAGTTACGTTTTCTATCATTTACATGATAATCACATTTTCTAATTTGTTAAATTGAATACGATAAGTTGGAGGTCAAGCAAGTCAGACTATTTAAGGCTTCTTATTTGAGGCTAATTAATTATAATTACTATGATAAATAATAACCGAACTTGATATTGTCAAATATTTTCGTATGCGGAACCTTGTAATTGTACGACTCATATTTGTGTCAATAATTGATATACTATGATCAAATAATTTCTCAAAAGGTTAATACTCCTGATTTGTTATGGGAAAAAAAATATACAAAGTTTAAGACTTAATTATAGAAAACATGGTTTTAAAATATCTTTTGAAGAATATGTATAGATGTTCAATGATGTTGTCGTTTTTTTTTATGTTTTAAGTTTATCGTCAATGCTTAATGATACTACATTTATAGGTAGCAATTCTTTTCAACAAAAACAGGAATTCGAATTTTTACTAATTAAATCGTACGAAATGTGGTAGACATTGTCACATTAACTTCCCTAGCTTGTTACATATATATTACGTAATATAGTACTTTTTGTTGGGGGTAAGTGATGAAACTAAATAATATTTGTATAATAAATGCCTACTAACATTATATAGCTTTCTCACCCTCTTGTTAATTCTGGTCCTTGAATGGGCTCCATCAACCTGCCTTGTGCTTATCAGTGCATTGCATATACGAACATACGCATTTATTGACATCTCAACTCTATTCTCTGTATTTTTTCTTTACGTTTTGCACTGTCACTAACAGCGACAATGCACCATCTTAAATTGAGTATACATTTATCTCTTTTTTATTTCCCTCTTTTAATGTCTTTCCAATTAATTACTCTCACTCTTCAGTCTGTTTCTCTCTCTCTCTCTCTCTCTCTCTCCAACTTTTATTTCCACTCTCTAGAAACTAGAAAGAATGAGGACCCGCGAGAATGTCGCCTTATAACGCGCTTGCCAGATTTTGTTTGATTGCAAATGTATATTTTCTGATTTATAAACATGTACTACACCTATATTAAATGTTTTAGAAAAATAATAATAACAAAAACATCACTGGAAAATGAAAAATCCCCAGGAACAATGTTATATATATATATATATATATATATACGGGATGCACTACAAATTAAACCTTCTTTTACAAAAATGGAACATAAATTATGTGCCGGGGATTATCGGATTCAAGGAAGACATGAAATCAAAGCCTTCTGTGACCACAATAAAAATACATTGAATGGTCCAAGCAATAAATATATGCAACGTTATTATAGCAGTGAGAAGAGAGCTTTGGTCAGGTCCATACAGGACAATTTTCTAGTAATTATATTGTACGAGAATTGGTGAAGTTCATTTTCAACTTTCAAGACTTGAATGTAATACAGATTTATGAGTTTTGATAACATTTCTCGTATAATATTGTAGTTGTACTGCTTTCTCAACCATGAAGTGACATAGAAGTATATGGTGTGTGTTGAGGACCAAATTAGCTCATCGTTTGATTATCGTAACACTTAGAAAAATATAAAGAATTAAAAATTAATACTCCGTAGATTTTAGAATAGATAGAGAAGAGAAAGAGAACTTTAGAATTTGGTTTAGATAGAAGTCAGAAACTATTTAACTAGTATTTATTTTTATCGATAATGAAACAATACACCTAAAGAGATTTTATAAAATAATCAACAAACTAAATATGGAAATAAAAAGATATTATACGATTCTAACACTGATTTGATACTATCTAGTATAAAAGATACGATATTATCTAAGAAATCAAAATAAACATACTACCTTAAAGTAAACACATAATTTCGCCTCATCATTCATCTCTCTCCAAAATGACCTTAACCTTAAGCTCGGCTCAAAGCTTGACCTCCAATAGACCCAACTTTGTTTTGTTTTGTAACATTTTCCTCGATCGGTTGGAAGCCCCAAGACACTTCCATCCTCGCATAAAACCCCTACCACAATCATATGGAATCCAAGAACAATCATCCAACCTGTCATATAGATAATACAATTTATCTTCGATGAGTGTCCAATCCAGCACGCCCAAGTCACAAACTAATTGTCCCATCGTGATATAACATGCCAAACCCGAGAAAACCCAAAAGGAATTGTGACGACCCAGATTTCCAGGAAGGAAATTCTGTGGTGCGGTGTTGTGCGTCAGTCCCACATCGCCCAGATATGAGAGTACCCGTGTGGTATATGAGCTTAAAGATTCATTTCCTATCAACAAGGCCTTTTAAAGCCGTGCGGCACAATAGCGAGGACGGAACTCCACAGTTAAGCGTGCTTAGCTTGGAGTAGTACCAGGATGGGTGACCACCCTGGGAAGTTGTGCCAAAGCGGACAATATTGTTGATACGGGCGTGACGGTTCGGTCCGTGGGACCGGGTCGTTAAAGATGGTATCAGAGCCTCTATCTGGCCGGAAATGTGGGGACTAGCACGTGTGTGTGGACCCCTGAAGGACGACGTGCCCGACGAGGACGTCGTGCCTAAATGGAGGGTGATTGTGACGACCCAGATTTCCAGGAAGGAAATTCTGTGGTGCGGTGTTGTGCGTCAGTCCCACATCGCCCAGATATGAGAGTACCCGTGTGGTATATGAGCTTAAAGATTCATTTCCTATCAACAAGGCCTTTTAAAGCCGTGCGGCACAATAGCGAGGACGGAACTCCACAGTTAAGCGTGCTTAGCTTGGAGTAGTACCAGGATGGGTGACCACCCTGGGAAGTTGTGCCAAAGCGGACAATATTGTTGATACGGGCGTGACGGTTCGGTCCGTGGGACCGGGTCGTTACAGGAATGACACAAGTATTACCAATGCCAAAAATTGCTTTGACAATCTCTATTTGATTATTAGTCATCTAAGGAACACATTACATAAAAGTCTCCTAATTTGAAAGGCAAAACAAGTTTATGAACTAAGTAAATTAAAGAGTAAAGCCTTGGAGAAAAAATCAATACATCATCCTCTGATGCGAATCAATGATTCAATGATTCGAATACGTGATTTCTGATTCAAATCAGTGTAAACATAGGGTTTTCTACTGCGACCTACATATTTGAGTTCATCCTCATTATTTTTCAAGTTGTTATGCATTTTTTTTTCCTTCATATTCATGCGCTTTTGCCTCTCAGTTCATACCATTTTACTCAGTTTTATACCTTTTTTTTTAAACATTTTACCCTCTTTTTTGTATGTTCATATTTTTTTGTTTTTACTTTCATACCATTTTTCTCTTCTATTCATACCCTTTTTTAATAATTATATCTCTTTTATCCAGTCCATACATTTTCTCCTCGATTCATATTAATATCTTTATAGTTTACCTTTTTAAGTTCGTACCGGTTTTTCAAATACAACAACGCTCCTAAACATTGATAATGACCAACAAAAAATCCGACTAAGAAAAAGTAAAAACATCACAAGCACTTATCAAAAAAGTAAATCAAAATTTAACTAAAAGTTCTCAATAAATATGCCTCAATAGTTAACATTTTAAATGTACTTTAAACAAGAAATCCAAACTTATGGTTTTTAATATGAAGAGTCTAACTCTCACTATGTACTAAACATAAATTTCCCCAAGATAGATATAAGTAATGACAATTTCCTAGAGTTCGGGATTAAAGTAAAGACTGGAACCGTACGTGATAATACTTTCATAGGAATCAGATAAAAAATACTTTGAAGGTTTACAGAATAGAAATGAAAACTGGTATTATAAATTCATAAATTACGACCCCTTTGTTTGAAATTTAATGTGTAAAAATCCTTTAACTTTTTATTTAGTTTTACATGGATAACACACTAGTTGTCACTCACGTCGGTATTAACAGCGACACTACATAATTTCTTTTGTTTCATTTTTGCATCTCCTGATGGACCTAAAGAAGGGCTTTTCTTTAAATCGATCCAACTATAAAAGTGAAACTACAAAAGTCAATTAGAATTTAGAGGTCCCCTATTTATATATTGGGACCATTCTAGCCCTTCCTCTTTTCGTTCATATATAGTTCTTAAATGATCGGATTCAATATTTAACTCTGTTACTTAATTTTGTTTCATTGAGATTCTTTTCCCATAATTTATTTTTCAACAATTAATAAAAAAGTGGGGTAAATAGGGTAGCAGTTGTAGTAGTAGTAGCGGTAGCAGTAGTAGTAGTCATAGCATAACAATAGTAGTAGTCGTAGTAGTATTCATAGACGTAGCAGTAGTTATAAGAGTAGTTGTAGTGGTAACAGTAGTGGTAGAACTGTAGATTGTAGTAGTAGAAGCAGAAGATTCAAATTTTAGGTAGAAAAAAACACGTGTCAGTAGAAATAGCAGTTGTAGAAAAAAAAATAGAAGTACGAGTAGTGGAAAAAAAATTGTAGAAGTAGGAATATCTTAAGAAAATTAGTTTTGTAGATTTTTTTTTTTTAGAAGTAGCATAGCGGTAGAAGTAGAGATAAAAGTAGATTTAGAAAAAAATATTATTGCAGTGTGTAGAGATAAAAAATAAAAGAAGCGTTTGTACTATTTTTTTTTTGTAGGGGTAGCATATTGATAAAAGTAGAAAAAATAGATGTAACATAAAAATAAATAGTTGTAAAAAGTAGAAGTAAAAAAAAAGGCCCGACAGCCGAAGTAGCGGAATCTTATAGGTTTAATTTATGCTACCATGTTAAAATATAAAACAATGGAGAGATATAATGTAGAAACGTAGAGATAAAATTGTATTGTATATGTTGTACGTTGTGTTATAATAAATTACATAGATATACTTATATATATAATAGTCAACAAGTAACAAATATTTACATTATAGAAACAAATCTTAGATTTCATCTAATTTAGACCAATCAAATATCAATGATATATTTCCATTCTAATAAATACAATACTTATTTGTTATGGAAGTATATTTTTTTTACCTGATTTCCGTTTGGCTTCAAATGGATAAATACGTAGTGGGGATATGAGCAGTTTACTATACCCTCTACTTTATTAAAAATTCAATTTTTTCTCATTTATTCTAATTTGTTCATTTTAGGGCCCTGTACAATATCAATCCACTCAATTTTGTAACTCATTCGTTAATTATTTCATAAAATGGACGACACGTGTTTGCACGTGACTAACTTTTGATGCTTTTATGAGTTAGTTTTATGTTTGGTAAGAATTGAGATGAACCGAAGATAGAAAAATGTATTATTTTGTCCCTTGTATTATTTTATTTTTATTTTTATTTTTTATTTTTTATTTTTTTATTGGACCTATGTTATAAATTACCAAAATACCCTTTGTCGTTAAAATACGTTAATAGAATTTAGTCATGTGCAGTCACGTGTCGTCCATTTTGTGAAGTAATTGATGGATGAGGTACAAAATTGAATGAATTGATATTGTAAATGGCGCTAAAATGAACAAAATAGAGTAGAAGGAAGAAAATTGAATTTTTGGTAAAGTATATAGTAGTAAACGGTTCATATACCTGTTAATATATATTAAGAGGTACTTTTCCTAAAATTTTCATATATCATAAGTCTACTAGGATTTAAAGTTAAAACCTTAACATGAATATGTGAAAAGCCCTGGAATAAATAGAGAAATGGAAGACCTGTCAAGTATTCTCTAGAACTCATAACTGTACAACTCAATTGATTTTTTTCTCTTATTAGCCAGTCGAAGACTTTTTCAATCTTTCTAGGGATTGCATATATTAGAGACTAGTCTGTTGAGATTTGGTATGACTGAGGCGAGTTTATCGCATAAATAAAAATTAGATAGAGTGAGAAACTAAGGGGGAAGGGGTTAATTACTTTTTTTTTTTTGATTGGAGGATTATAATAGTATTAGTTCTTTCTCTTTTTATCTTATTCTGATTAATTAGAAGATATAATAACTAAATTACCCTTACCGATGACAGAATTTGATCACGTAATAGCACACTTTGGCGTTGGCGCATGTAGTGTAAATAGATTAATATCCGCATGTGTACTTATAAATCAAACTCCAGAAAAGTAGAAATAATAAAATTGAAAAAAATGCATCCCGGAGAGTACTAAACCCTAATAAAACTATATCTAAAAATTAATCCATATTACATTTTCACTTTCCTATTTTTTTTGTTATTGTAAAGTATTCTTACATTCCCTTAATTAATTAGATGTATATGATATATGTCTATGAAGAATAACAGAGTTTCAACACTTAAAAACTTGAAAACGGGTTGGATTGTTTGATTTAAAACCGGTAATCCAAATGTCTCGTTTGGTTGCAGAACTATTAGACACATGATTAACAATTCCGTCCGGATATAAGTGAGTTTTGAAATGATGGTCGGGTTATCAGCCTCGAGACTAATAATATCACACCTCATGTCATTCCAAATACATCGAGTCGGGTCATTTGATGTCCGGCATCATCTCTAGTCTCGATCATCATTGTACAACCAATCATGAGTTTTGTGAGCCCCACAACATTTAATATATATCCAATCTCATAAGCAAATATCTCAACCAAACAAGTCTCTACTCCCTTTTAACTTATGTCTCTTTTTGTATTAACTACGTTATACTTCTAAAGTTAAGTTACACCCACCGCAAGACCTCACCTGTCAATGAGATGTCAAGGTAATGTAGAAACATCTGGATTTTTTTAATGTTTTTGAAAGATAAGCATATGACTAATTAAACTGGGACCAAATTGGCCTATTCCACATCTCGATTATTTACTAATGTTTTGTTAAACTGTCAATCTATAAACATGATATAAACTTGAATCCTATTGAAACCACACACACAAAAAACGCCATTTAAAATAGGCATTATTAAATTTCTCCCTTTCTTTTCCTCTATGTCTATGCATAAAGTACAAACTTAATGAGATCTTTTACACGTAGAAATATAATATTCTGATATGGATCTTATAACATAGCTTTCTCACTCATCCCTCCTTTTGTTGCTTTCTGTCTTTCTTGTCATCTTGTGTTGCTTTAGTTCTCTTTTTCTTCTCTTTCTCTTTTCCACTTCTTTTACTTTCCTTTTCCTCTCATTATTCAATTAATGAGCACCTGATTCTCTTCACCAAGAACCCCTCTCTTTGAGGTACAATGTTTTTAGGGATGATTAATGTTTACGTATACAAACTATCTACTTTTAATATTTTCATACTAAATTAATTGTTTTTTCAAAAATCATATTTGCTCAGTCCCACTTTATAAGTCTTATGCGAAACCACCTGTAATTTTAGCCGATTTTAAATATATAACTAAATTGTCGAAACGAATTTTTTTAAAATTTCTATACATAATTCAAATGTTAAATTATATAATAGAATATTAAAAAATAAAAATTCGATAATTTGAATATAAGTTACTTGCCGATCAAAATTGTGTGTGTTTTCGTATAAGACTTATAATATGGGACGGAGGGAGTACCAAATTGTCTCAAACTCACTAATTAACATATTGTTGTCACATAACACCAAAAAACAACGACATATGGCATTTTGAAGTGGAGATTACCCTTTTACCCTTATTTTGTGCCAAACATTTAAAAATTTGATTTTTTCCCTAAAACATTATAAAAAATTGAAAAGACCCCAGAAAAATCATAAAATTATAAAACTTGGTTTTAAAAGTTTTTAATTTATAAAGTCAATTCTTGTTTTGACTTTTTTTTACTCTTTTCTAAAAAAATATAAAAAATAATAAGAAAAATTGTAAAATTAGAAAACATGGATAGAAAAGTTAAAAAATGAGTTGAAAATTTTACAGAGTCGATTATTTATTTTTTGAATATTTCAGCCTTCTTTTATAAAAAAAACTCAAAACAAATAAATAAATAACAAATAATTAAATAACATACAAAATACAAAACATGGTTTTAAAAGTAAGAAACTGGGTTAAAAATGTACAAAGTTAATTTTGATTTTTTTTGCCATTTTTTTTTTTTGCAATTTCTATCTTTTTTAAATCCTACTTAAAAACATTACAAAATTTCTTTAAAAAACTTTATAAATTATGAAATGATTATTTTTAACTCTAAATTAGTGTTTTACAATTTTAAATTCAGTTTTATAAATTATAATTATTTTATACAATATATTTTTATATTTTCACAAAAATGAATTTACAAAATCGTATAAAAAAGGCTAAAATAATAAAAAAAAAAAAAAAGTTGCTGAGATGGAAAAAAAATGCATAACACATAATGAGAAAACAATTAATTTAGTATGCAAATCGTTAAAAACATATATTTTGTATATTTAAACAGGATGATCCATATTTTGGTCGTGGAAAAACGGTTCTACCTTTCATTAATGTCATGTGAGGGCACGGTGACACCAGAGTCCAAATCTTCTACCCCCTATTCTTTACCCACTTCCGTGCCCCATTGTTTATTTTCACTCAAATTTTAAATTTTCACAACTTATACCGCAATTTTATAAACTTTTATATTATATTGTATTCAAATTTTAAAATATTTGAACATAATATTGTTTTACACAATTTTTTTAATATTCAATATTTAATTTACACTAATTTATACATTTATTCCAAAATAAATTTTGTGTGGATTTTCTTTTAAAAATAGTTATTGAAATGTATTGATACATGTATTATAGTAATTGTACAATTTTTTTCAAGTTTTTTAGAATTTTTTTTTTGATAAAATAAGCAAAGGGGCACGGAAGGGGGTAGAGAAATGGGGTAGAAGATTTGGACTCGTGACAACAGTATGACAATTAGTGAGTTTCAAACAATTTGGTATGATTATTGAAAAAACAGTTAATTTAGTATGCAAATCATTAAAATGATAGTTTTTATATATAAACAGTAAGTATCCCATGTTTTGAACAATATGACTAGCATTCACCACTCACGTAATTTGGATACAAAAGAATGATTTTTGATCAGTTACGTTCCTGGCCATAACACCGGTGTACAAGCATCAATTCTGAACAGCCGAGTAGATCGAACGTATATCATTTATAACCATTTGAACTCATATCCATACAGATTCGGCTGTAATCTAAACATGTGTGAAGCAACAAATTGGGACTAAACCCATATTTTTTATGGTGAATATATGAAACTATTAAGACTTTGATTGAAATCCCTTTTCCATAGATATATTCTTTTTGAGCGGTGAATGACATATATTTTTTGAGTTTCATAAATATAAATTAAAGAAAATACCAAAAAAGTAATATTTTTCAAACCTTATTTTAAAAAACACATACCCAAACTTTCATTCCATTTATTTCACACTTTTTCTCTCTAAAAATTACCACACCCCACTTCAACTTTTTTTTTCCTCAACTAAACTTTATATATATACTCCGATCCACCAATTTCTCATTGGTTGGCGGCAATGGAGGTGGTTCCTCGGAGCTCCGGCGAGATCGTCGGGGCTCAAGAGAGCTACCGCCGCCACCGCCAATCTCCACTCAAAAAAATTCACAAAATTTACAAAAAATTCAAAAAAAAAAAATCAAAAAATTGTGTATGCAATATTTTGGATGTGTATGCACTATTCTGTAATGTGTGTACACTTTTATGGATGTGTATTCACTCTTCGGGATTGTGTATGCAATTTCATGGATGTGTATGCACGGTATTGTGTATGCACTTTTTCGGTATTGTGTATGCAATTTTTCAGATTGTGTATGCACTTTTCGGATTGTGTATGCTCTTTTATAGATTATGCATTATTTTGTATACGCTTTTCTCGATTGTGTATACACTTTACTTGTATATGCATTTCAGATTATTTATGCATTTTTTTGGATGTGTATGCACTTTGTTGATTGTGTATGCACTTTTTTTACTTGTATTTTGATTTTTTAGAATTTTTTTATTTTTCTTTTTTTGAATTTTTTGAATGGAGTGGATGTATATGCACCTTTTTCGCGATTGTGTATATAACTTTTTTGGATTGTGTATGCATTTTTCTCGATTTCTTTATTCTGATTTGTTTTTTTTGAATTTTGAATTTTGAATTTTGAATTTTGAATTTTGAATTTTTTTGAGTGGAGGTTGGAGATTATGTATGCAATTTTGTTGTATTGTGTATGTATTTTTTTGGATTATGTATCCATATTTTCGCGATTGTTTATACACTTTTTTTTTTTACTTATACACCTTTTTTGCATTATTTATGCACTTTTTGCATTATTTATTCACTTTTTTAATGTATATGAATTTTTCGTATTGTGTATGTATTTTTCTAGAACTGTATGCACTTTTTCGGATTATGTATGCAATTTTTCCTCATTGTGTATGCATTTTTCTAGATGTATATGTATTTTTTCGTATTATGTATGCATCTTTTTCATGGTTATTTATGCATACTTTCTGTATTGTGTATGAACATTTTTCACGATTGGGTATGCGTCTTTTTTTTAATTGTGTATACATTTTTTTTGGATTGTTTATGCATATTTTTCGCGATTGTCTATGCACCTTTTTTTTTAATTATGTATGCATATTTTTTTTTACTGTGTATGCACTTTTATCGATTTTTTTATTATTTTTTTTTTTTGAATTTTTTGAGTGAAGGTTAGAGATTGTATATGCACGTTGTTTATATTGTGTATGCACCTTTTCGCGATTGTGTATGTACCTTTTTTGGAGTGTTTATGCATTTTTATCGATTTCTTTATTTTGACTTGTTTTTTTATTTTTTTATTTTTTTATTTTTTTTGAGTTGAGATTGGAGATTGTTTATGCAAATTTTTTTATTGTGTATGAACCTTTTCGCGATTGTGTATGCACGTTTTTTGGATTGTTAATATATTTTTCTCGATTTCTCGATATATTTATTTTGACTTGTTTAGAATTATTATTTTTTAATAATTTTTTGAATTTTTGAATTTTTTTGAATGGGGGTTGACGGTGGCAGCGATGGCTCGTCGGAGCTTCGACGACCTCGCCGAAAGTCTGAAGGACCACCACCATCGCTGCCAACTCATTGACAATTGTTGGGTCGGAGTATAAATACAAAATTTAGTTGTGGAGAGAGAGTTAATGTGGAGTGTACTGATTTTTAAATGAAAAGAAAGAGAGAAAGAATGAAGGAGAGAGGACAAAGGAGAGATAAAGCATGACCTAAATGGAATGAAAGGTTTGATATTGTATTTTTTGAAATATTTTACATTGGTTAAGACTTTTTTGGCGTTGCCCCTATAAATTATAACCTATAACCTAGGAAATTATAAATTATAACCTATAACCTAGGAAATGAACAAGAAATGGCCTATAACCTAGCAAATGAACAAGACATATATAGTAATGATATGAAATTTAAATACCTAGATTTATTTAATACTACGTTACTTTCTGCACATGTAATATAAATTAAATATAAACTAGATTAAAACATATTAATGATTATATTACTTATATAGTAAATTTAAACTAGGCTTATTTCCAAAGTCTACACCAAATCATTGCACAAAGATAATAACGAGGGAATTTCAAAAAGGTGTTTAGCTTAATTGTCGTTTAATTGGTCGGTGAAGAATTGAAAATACCATGTGATTGCTCGGAGTCCAAATCTTATACCCCATTTCTCTATCTCCTTCCGTACCCATTTGCTTATTTTATCAAAAAAAAAATTCTAAAAAACTTGAAAATAATTGTACAATTACTATAATACATGTATCAATACATTCCAATAATTATTTTTAAAAGCAAATCCACACAAAATTTATTTTGGAATAAATGTATAAATTAGTGTAAATTAAACATTGAATATTAAAAAAATTGTCTAAAACAATATTATGTTCAAATGTTTTAAAATTTGAATACAATATAATATAAAAGTTTATAAAATTGCGGTATAAGTTATGAAAATTTAAAATTTGATTGAAAATAAAAAAGAAGGCAAAGAAAGGACTAGAGAATAGGGGTATAAGATTTTGACGTCAATCTATTTTCATGATCTTATATGACCCATTACTGCTTGCTTATAGGCTTACAAACATGATCTCACATGATAAAACAATTAATGTGATAGTATAAAAAATATGGAAGCAACACTTTCCCATACTCAAGACTTTTAATGGCGAGAATTTCTCTCACTAATTTATTAAGACATTATATGAATGAATTCGAGTGAGAGAGATTCCGAAAGGGTTCTATTCATAATGGGATGATAAAAACATTGTGGGGGAGAATCCTTAATATAGGAAACCAAAATGTCCATTTTCGGGTTGCAACTTTTCAATTAAAGGCGAAAAATCGCGATCGTCCACACTAATGGGTGCACATTAAAACTCTTCAAACTTGCAATGACCTCTCCGTGAAAAGTCACAACATTTTAATTAGTTTAGGTGAAAAAAGTTGAGAGCAAACGGAGGGAGCCACGTGGCAGCCCCATGCACCCTGTATACACCACACCGCACTAGGCTCCACCACGGGCCATGGTTTGTAGAACACGGGTCACAAGCGGCACATGGGTGAAATGGACAAAATCGAGATGAAAATTGTCAAAGCCTCACCTCTATCGTGGGTGATAACTCGGAGCCCCAAGGCTCTACCCCCTTGTCATTTGAGATGGTTTATAAACCATTCATATTCCTCAATTCCAATCGATGTCGGATTGGAAATTTCCTTTACACTAAGTTGTGGGTTAGGTTACTTACCCAACTCCCGAAATGCCACTTAACCTCTTTTACACCAGTGATCGTTTTGGACCAATCTTATAATGTTTTGAAGTCATTGAAGAGTACTTTAAATTACACGAACCGTTTCGTATAGTTTAACCTATCCGAACCAGTTTTGGTATATTGCATAGATACCAAAATTCAATAATCCCCCACATAAATGATTTTTTCTTGTTATCATATGACACAATGCATGTACATAGAGAGGGACTCGTAGATATTATGTTGCAATATCTGTGAAGGTTGTTTTTTAACATTGAACTACATGTGGTGAAATATAATCAGCTACTTATTAACTAATGAAGACGATGTTTTGAATTGTTCAACTTTTGTGTATAACAAGACAATGATACCCACACAACGTATTTTTTTCACCATTTATCCGGTCTTACTAATTATGTCCGTTATGGCCTTAGAGGTGCATGGTTATTCGTCGAGTCCTGTAGGGAACTAGCTCTAATTCATTCTCATAGATGCAGCCCCATCGACACTCGATATATGTCATCTCTTATGAAGGTAACTTGCCTTATCCACTTGTTTTTCAAGTATAAGAATCATGAAAAACAAAGCTTACTCCTTACTTGTTGTACAAGTTTATCACTCGCTCATCATAGAAATAGATGTGCAACTCAGTTTCTCAAGTGATATGGTCGGATCCCGGCCCCCACAACTTTGTTGTCATCTTAAATCTAGATCATGGGATCTTCCCTCAACTAGGTGGAATTGCCATTGAGATGGGTATTCCTTTTGATGAGATGTAAGCTCACCCTGAGGAAGCATGTACTTGATCGGGAGTCAAGCCTATTATTTTTGGATGAGGAATGTTATCTTTAGAATTTGTCGATTGAAATAACAACATTTGATATCAATAGTCTCTCCATGATATGTCTACGATGTATGTATCTAAATTTATCATCGTAAATGTGGCTTTGTGCCCTATGCATACAACATGCTAACTGTCATAAATTTATAATTATGGTAGGCACCCGTTTCGACGAGATTGGAATATCCTTAAGAAAATATTCGAGTTATTCGGCTTCATCTACAGCCTTGCCCAATGGGTTTAAATTCG
This sequence comes from Primula veris, assembly GCA_963682055.1. Taxonomy (NCBI): domain Eukaryota; kingdom Viridiplantae; phylum Streptophyta; class Magnoliopsida; order Ericales; family Primulaceae; genus Primula; species Primula veris. The sequence goes on along the minus strand of OY821749.1, from coordinate 19,033,950 downwards.
ACTCCATAGTTGATCTTGCAATACAGGGTTGTTTCGAGGATTTCTATGATATAGGTGCACTGACAATCACAAACACATACCCGCTCGTGGATTGTGTGTTATTCCAATCCGAAATCTATTATGCATGAGTTTATCCCTCTAGCACCTCACAATATCGCATATAGTGCCACCCCATAGTCATGCATGTATCTTAAATACCTAACCCTGACTGTGGCTTTAGAGTGATCCTCTCATGGATTACTTATAAACTTAGTTTACTCATGGAGTATGCTATATCCGGTCTACTGTGCAGGTCATCAGATACATTAGCCTCCCAACAATCCGGGCATACTCTAGTTGTCAACGTTACTACCATTATTCTTTGTCAAATGCAAATTTAGATCTACCAGAGTTTTGGCTTTTGCATCACTGTATATGTCAAACCTTTCTAAATTTGCATCATGTAATGTGACTAAGATAGGGCATAGCCATCCGATCTCTTGGTTATTTTCATAACAAGGATTACATCTGCCATACATTTATCTTTCATGTCAAATCTATTTGATAACATTTGTTTGGTAGCCTTGATAAATGAGCATTGCTCCCAATAATTATCATGTCATTAACGAACAAATATACAATAACGTATTTCATGTTGTCTCCTTTCAAATGTACGCTTTTTATCGCCTTTATTGATGCGAAATCTCTTTGCTAGCATAACTTGGTCAAACTTTTCTTGTCATTTCTTCGGAGCTAGATTGTTTTAGCCCATATAATAACTTTACAAGTCAGCGCACATGGGCATCGTTTTATTTAGCTCTTAAACCTTTAGGTTGTTGCAGGTAGATTTCTTCGTTTAGTTCTCCATTCAATTGAACGATTTTTACATTCATTTGATGTATTTACAAGATATAGAGAGCAGTGAAAGCCACAGTCATCTGAATAGACGTTATTCATGTAACTAGTGATAAGTATCGAAGAAATCCACTCCATCCTTTTGTCGCTAATTGGAAAGCAAGAATGATATGATATTTATTTTATTTATTTTTGTACTTTTTTATTTATCATAATTAAAATATTAGGTAGTAATTTGATTTTTGATTTTAGAGTGATTATAAAATATTTCTTTGATAATTTTTACTCAAGCTTTCTGTGTGTTTACGATTGGAAAGAAACGGCCCCATTTTTTCATTGTCTCTTCCATCCACAAAAGTGTGATATCGGATCTTTCCTGGTATTCAGAAATACAAAGTTACTTGTGACTTGGTAGAGTGTTGCAAAGAACCAACACGATGATGAACCATAATTTGTAACATCGTGTAACTTCAACACTAAATCAACCATGTCAGTAATTAATGTTGGTCTCTTAAAAACCTCTCTTACAAATAAAAATTGGACCCTAAGATTTGCCTTTTTTTCAAGGACATGGTTACGCCACACCATCTAAATCAAACTCTATGCATATGTTTGAAGCATTTCTATAAGTTAATCATTGTGGTGTGAACAAGGTGAACTCTAGACTGGGTTTCTTTGGGATTGTCTCTAAATGGCTTGATGAGCTTCCATCTGAAATTGGCTCATTATAGCGTAAGTTCTTTGGCTCCTTGTCCTTCTGAAATACAAAACAAAAAGAAATGGGTATTCACAAATAATAATTAAAAAAAACCTGCATATATAAGAGAATGTGTTAAAGTGAGAGAACAAAAGATCATTGTAGGTCAAGAGTGTAAGAAAATATAGCGAAAGAGTTCCCAGAGCACTCTCTAAAGCTATATGCGTGTGTCATGTGCGGCTTCTAAGTATAAAACTAAGGATTGATATAGAGGAAGAATCAATTAGTACATTTTCATAATTTTCCATAATAAAGACCAACCAAATTTATATCCTTACTGATGGTATATTTTATGTTTTAAAAGGTTTTAGGAACTTATCTTTCTTTAAATAAAATCCACATTGGTTTAACATATGACTACCACTTTGGTATAAGATGACAGTTGTTTTAGTTAAATTTATTTATTGGAATGGTTCTAAATTTATATGTATTTTTCTTTTAAAAAAAGGCTATTTTAGTTTCTTACGATCTTTACAGTATAATTTATACTGATTTTACCCCTCAACAAATTATGCAGCCGTGGACCCATTATACCTTGGCATAAGTACAAATTTTTAGATATGAGTTTATCGATAAATCAAAATAGAAAATTGAGACTATCTTTAGGGACTGACAACCAGTGTTTTGAATTCAAAATATATGACTCAAAATAATTTACTTACTATTGGTGTTAATGTTGCTCAGTTGACCCACGAGTTTAAAAAGACTATGCCCCCTTTTCAAAAGCACTTTCTCACTTTATAAATATCGAAAACAGCAACATGTATTTACATAAGACATACTTCAGTGACAACTAATGTAAATGTTTCAAAGCTGCAAGTTTGAAAGGTTAGTAATATATGAGTAAGATATACCAAAAAAAAATAAAAAAAATATATATATATATGAGTAAGATGAAAGTTACATTTTAAGTACTCCTGGGTTCCAAAATATAAGTGCAGTACTATTTTGAGGCGTTATATAAGTCCACTTTTATAAAATAGAACTTGTTTATGTAATATTACATATTTACCCATACTTTTAGTTTGTAGAAGAGTGTGAATGAATAAAAATGAGGATAAAAAATGAAAAGAGAGTGTAAAAAATATGTAATGATTGTATTTATTTAATAAGTTGGTTTTTCCGTAATGCACTTATATTTTGGAACCGACGAGTATTATTTAGTACGAGTCAAAAAAAATATATAGATAATGCTAATGGCACGGATTCCCTCACTGGTAGGAGAAGTTTTCTCAGATGACAAGGGCATTAACTGCCGGATATCTATTTAAGGTTTTTTTTTAGTATTTGTTTTAAGTCAATGCCCACAATAAGAAGAAGATGTTATGACTTATGAGAACCCTTAAAAGAGTTACCAATTTTGATACTCGATGACCAAAACATACCTCCATGGATGTTATTATGTTTGAAGCTCCGCAATCTCCCGCTCTTTCTCGTAACCATGCTTCCCTACTGTAAACAAATCAATACAACATTATTTTGGTTGATCACAAATAAAGTGTTTTATTTCATAAAAAAAAGAGACATGTATGCAAAGAAATATACCCTACTTCCTATAAGATTTATTTAATTCACAGTAAATCTGTTGTATCTAACTATGTGTATGCTTTTAAGTTGGTTAGGCAGAGAACTCGATTTATTCTTAGCAAGAAAAGAACATTTGCTCCTTTTCTTTTAGCCTCTGACAGCAGTTGTTTACTTCTCATTGAAGACATGCAGAATAAGCAAAGCAAATTTGTAAAGATTGGTATAAAGTCATCTAATATTTATTTTCATATTCTTTTATTTAGAAGATCTTCTTCGTAGATTATGAGCCTCTAAAATTAATGAAAATAAAGCTGACTCATACCATGTGATAGTCCATTTACTCATACCAAAAACAAACAGAACAGAAAACGCCTAAAGGGGTATGCATAGTGAAGGCTGAAATGTTGGTACAATTGAAGGCTCCTTTTTATAAGCGTTTCCTTTCTTTCAAACAAGTACAGGGTAATATGTTCATTTTTAACTCTTGTTAACATTACTGTTATACTGTACAAATAAGTTTCTATTAATTCATCAAGATAAATAAACATGGAGAAGCTGTATGTTAGAACAAAATTGTTCGCAAGCTCAAATTGAAAAAAGGAGCTACCTGTAAAACTTGGGAGAAAATTTAGATAATAACGTTAACAAGAAACTCAAAACCCATTAATAAATGTCACAAGTGGCATATTTAATTATAAAGGTAAAAAACTAAAAAGCGATAATTATAAAAAGTCTGGAAAGAGTACTTAGAATGACTCTCTAAGAAAAAGAACATTTTTTGTCATACATATTTTTTAAGGAGATTTTGAAAATGATTAAGAATAGAATTGCCCCTCTTTCTAGCTAAAAGTCGAGAAAACGGTCACTGAGTACATAATTTGTGATTTATTTACCAAAAATACATGATTAAAATCTCTCTTAAACTTAGGTACATATGTTACATGATGCTATTTCTTTTTACTCTTTGCTTTTAAATTTGATGTTTATTGATGTTGCATCATATGTACCAAATCTTAAATAATAATTGAGAATATGAATTTTAATAATGTTTTTATGTAATAATCAATTAGTCCCATAAAGAAAGTACATTGATACGGCTTCTAAGTTCCCCCAGCATTTTTAATTCAACCAATGAAGAATGGGACAGGTGGAGGTTGTTAATATTGTGGCAAATTTTTGGGCAAAAATAATGCAACTATAGTTTGAAGAAGGGATAGCTGAAGGTTGTTTAAAGCTCATTTACTAAGTTGTCTTTGTAGTTATTAAATTCTTTTTTTAACTCCATTATCATTCAGTTTTTCTTTGTACTTCCTTTCTTGTTTGAGTTCTTACTGTAATAAGGTCTCAGGCCATTGAAACTTTTAAATTTATGAAATTATGGGATAACTCCCATTTTCAATTTAAAAAAGAGAGGACAAAGCACAAGATCGAGTACGAAAATGATAATTAAAATGTTATCATAATGAAATTTAGTCAAAGGCGCGATTTTCCTACTCTTAGACATCCTAACAGTGCTCATAATTAATAAAACAACTAAGTTCAATCATACTTTTAACCATGAATCGACTTTCGAGGGTCACAACTTAGCCATTCACGGAAGTTGTGCGCATTGCAAAGCCCATCCCTATCAGCTCCTGAACTTTCAGACGTTTTTAAACGCCTTCTTTTCCTTAATTGGTCCTAAAATTGACTTAGTGCAAATAATCATAAATAGCAGAGAAGCTTCACCTTGAAGAGTTGCTCCATAGGCCATAACAATCTTTGTCTTGAATTGGTTGATCACTTTTTCTGGTACTATGAAGATCAAGATTTATATCCTCAGAATTGTCTCCAGATGACCCATTCTCATACAACTCTGTTGGAAATTTACAAGAACAAAGAGTTTGTGTAAGATATCCAAAAAAAATGATCAAGGTTTTATGTTAGTGTGAGTTAAAGAAAATTCAAAATGGGAATGTACATATATAGGTACAACCTGAAGAAGCTCCTGTTCTATCAGTGGTCTTAACTGTTCGATACATCTGCAATAAGGTAAAAAGTCCATTATGAGACTTTTTTTATGCAATAGGCATGCAATAATATAAAACCCAAGATAATTAAGAGACAAGTTGAATAAAGAAAAGACATGAAAGATATGCAAGATTGCACTTGCATTTGGATATAATTTTTATACATTACTATCTTTTAGAGGTTGTGGGGTGTATGCCATGTATTCTTGGTGTTGAAAACAGAACCTTGATAAAAGCCCATATGTATATTTAGCAGTTTTAGATTATTATTTTGAAAACCATATTTCAAAAACCTACCAAAGTTATTACGTGCTTTTAACTTCTTACTAGTAGAAATCTAAATGTTACTAAATAATTACCTCAATGTTTTCAAAACTTCATAAAATCCTACTTTTTTTAATACTTTTTTTCTAAAATATAAAAGCAATAATATTTATATTACAACATCTGAGAACTACCAGATCATAGCAAATGTGCTTAATACTTGGAACTATTATGCATAAATCATAAATAATTATTTTTAATTAAAGAAAAATAGAAATAAAACTCCATTAATGTTTACATACCCTTGAGTTTTTCATCTCCTTTCTTTAAGTGCAGACATAAACTGGTACAATGCAAGTACATAAAGTAAATAATGATGAACAACTTTTCGTGTGCTTGCTTTTTATACATGTGTAATTGTGTATGTATCCACATGCATTATGCCATATATACTGTATAGTAGTGTCAGAGCTAAACCACGGTTAGGTCATGTAGTTAACTAACTTCACCAATATCATTGAGTAATCATAGCGTTTTCTGTACTTGTCATTTTCTACTTGATCAAGCAAATGTAATGTTCTCTCTCTCTCTCTCTCTCTATATATATATATATATATATATATATCCTACGCAAGAAAGCTGCAGAAGGCTATCAGGACCATGGGATGGCTAAGGATTTGAGAGACCTCTCTTTAAAGGGAAAAAAACAAACATGGGAATTTGTAACAAAGGGTAGGGTATTAATATATACAGTCCTTTAATGTAGACTTTTAGTACAACCTATAACGATACAAAAGCTTATCTGCTAACTTGGAAATGCACAAAAACATTTTTAGCATAACAATATCTATTTTAGTGAGACTAATCAAGAGGGCTTATTTCATTTTGGGAGGTCGTCACAACAATCTACGTGTGTTAATTGCGAAAAATAAATAAAATACTATGTGTTGACTACATGGTGAGAATGTTCAGACAGTTTATTTTTATATAGAAGCCAAATACTGTCTAAAATTTGTTCAAATAGATATTCTTCTGATAACCTTTGAATTATGGAGAGAGTTATATGGTATATAGATTGACTTATTCTATAGTTATTTATAATATAATATAGTTAATTTCGTTTACCTGTAAGTGAGATTTCACATGTGCCAAGGTTAGATCTTTGACATCCATGAGCTCAAGAACTGATTTAGGTGTTGCTCCTAAAACCCATAAAACATCATTAGAATTTCTAGACTGTGGTCAAAAATCAAAACAAAGAAGAATGAAATAAAATATTTAAATGATTACAAAAAAAATGAAATATCTAGTCTATCTGCACTGAATAGTGAACCTGAACATTTTTTTTTAAATTAAAATAAAATACAGTTGAAATATTTTCTAAAATACAATAATAAAATATGGTTACGATAATTTTATTAAGACCGGAAAAAAGAAGAAGGAAATTCTGCTTGAAAATAAGAGAAATTTAGTGTCCTTCCACCATTGTAGATAGCATTTTGTGCATTAATTTTTTTTTTTATATTGATTTATATAAATTACTTGGCAACTATCAAAGTTCTAAACGGGCGAAGCACTGAATTAAATCAGTCCTATGTATAACCAAGCAAAAATAAAGATGAAGCACTGAATTAAATCAGTCCTATGTATAACCAAGCAAAAATAAAGATGGTAATAATGCATTTGATAACAGTTAGACCACTTGAAAGGAAAAAAAAAAGAATAAGAAAGGAATTAATCTCACTCTCATGGCCACCTAAGAGCTCCACAGCATGAACAAAGCGGGCATGAAGAGTAGTTGTCCATCTCATCCTCGGTGCCCTCATGCTCCTTTTAGCTGGAAAACGAGGTAAAAACCTCGATCTAATAGCATTAATATTACTACCACTATTAAAATTATTGGGGGATATTGATGATGGTAGAGCAATATGATTAGTACAATCTAAAGACTGTTGGTTGAGAGGATGGTGAGAGAATGGAAAGTTAGGAAAAGGGTAGTTTTGGTAAATCGGTATCCCCCTTATCGGTCTCATCATACACTGTTCTCGTTCTTGATGTTGATGTTGTTGCCGTTGTTGTTGTTGTTGTTGCTGTTGCTGTGGCTGGTACTGATTATGAACATGATGATCATGATAGAGCTGGGAACGGCCTAGATTGTTTGAATGAGTGTTGGTTTTGGGGGTCGGGGACGATGAGGTGGATGTTCTTGAGTCAAGAGCCCTTTTCCAAAACCCTAAGTCATGGATTTGTTCATCTCTCCAGTTAGGGGAAGGTTTGGTGTTAGGGGGGCTAATCTGTAGAGAAAGGTCAGGCTGGGCTGGGAAAAGCTCCATTTTTTGTGTGATAAACAAACAGTCCTTAAGGAGATTGAGACTGTTATTTTGTTGCTTATGTAATTGTTAAAGGGATTATTTAAGGGTATGTTCTTCTTGTTTAGATGGGGGATTTGATGGGAGAATTGATGGGAGTAGTTGGAGACAGATTTAAGAATATGAGAGATGAGAGAGAAAGGGAAGTGGAGGAATAAGGTATGAAGTGAATAGCTGTTTCTATTGTGTGAAGTATGTGAAAGAAAATGACACTTGAGAGAGTGGTTTTTCTTTAGTGGAAATGGGAGTGGGCAAAGGACCAGAGATAATACAATTCTATCGATACAAAACTTTTTATATATGTACATAATATACTTACTTCTATCTAACTTCATTTGATAATTTTATACCAGTTTGAGATGTTCTTTTATCAGCACAAACAGGGGCGGATGCTGGCATCTCCGGCGATTTTCAATTTTATTTTACTTTTTTATATATGTAATTTAAATTTTTCTAAAATATATACATTGATGGTTCCTCTTTATTAAATAAAAGAGTTGTTGTTGTAGTGGTAAAATTGGCTTTAAGTTAGTGGAAGTTTATGAGTTCAAATCATGTTATATGTTTTTTTCTAAAATTTTCTGTTTTTTACCTTTAAATTACTAAATTTCGTAAATGACCATTGTATTTTTTCGATTACTAAAAAAATTATTTTATTGCTCAATATTGTTTGTCTTAACTTCATATTTTTTTTATGCTATATTAACCATAATATAAATTATTTATGTTTGTATTAAATCTTATTTATTTTATCTTATATTCGACATATTTTTTATACCATGACCCCTAAAAAAATCATTCTGGTTTCGTCCATGAGCACAAAACGATAATTCTATCAAAACAACACTAAAGTACAAAGTTCATATACTCCTATACAAATAAGAATGAGTTGTTGTATGTTTAAAACTACTCGAAAAACAAATGATTAAAACCCATGATTTGGAAAAGAAATATTTTTTTTGATTCTAAGTTCACCTTTAATCAGTAACAGGAAGAATATTTTTTACCAGTGGAACTTGAAATTAGTAACGTGTAAAATATTTTAAAACAACTTTATTTAAGTAAGAAATGATAGTTATCCACATGATGTGATGACAGTAATTAATTTATTTTTTCTGGTTTTTTATTTATTATGAACTGCTTAAAAAAAATTCCGTTCATCTTTTACTCGTATAAAATAAAATAAAAAAACATAAGGAGGGTGAATATGGCAGGCCGGAGATCTGTTAACAACCGGAGACGGAGCATTCAGGCCCGGGCTGAAGAAAAGGATAGAAAGATATAAACTATACAATTTCATTTTCGGAAGCATACTATATATGTCAATGGGAATTTTCTTATATACACGTACAATTGGGACCAATAGAATCTTTTCAAAAAAATAATTACTATACCTCATGTTTGGTACCTTATTACAGCATGATAAATATATTTTGGTTAAGATAATAGATATCAAATTTTCAAATTATATTCACTTTTAAGAAATTTTAGAAACTAATGACACTGTTGATATGAATTGACAAATTTTAACAATATTGATATGAATTTTAGATATTCACTTTTTCTAAGCATAGTTGTCACGTCCGTGCAACCATTCTATGGACATGTGACATACATGCAAATCGGAAGCTTACTTTTAAATCTATACCTAAGTATCCTAAATTGGACGAGTTCAATTTTATATACATTGTCTGTATATGTAAGTATTTGACACCAACACGTCCTGATAATTGCCAATTAATCAATCATTCTAGTTCGAAATTTGCTAAACTTTCATATCATCAGTGTACCTTTCTTCTTAATTATGTGGAAGATTTGGGTCAGTAGGAATGCATAGCTACTATTATTGTCAAAGTCTTAAAGCGAATGAAAGATTTGAATATGTAATTAGTTCTAACTAACTTTGAATATTTCAAACCAGCTCTCTCTTGGTATTATGCAAGTTAACCTGCTTCCTTGTTGAGTTAAGAATCCCCTCAGTTCATTGGGGTTGCCTCCTATTTGTAAGGTAAAGCTAAATATTGATTGCTAGTGATTGAGCAATCCTTGTTTTTAAATGAATAATCATTGATTAGTAAATAAAAACAGACTAAATTTTTAAAATCCCGAATTCTTAAGTCTTGTTTAAAATTTGATATATATAATGTAGCATTACGTGTAACATCAAAATTAAAAACAAAGAGTAAAAACAAGTAGTATTATATAGCAACATCGTATAACATCTGTACTATCTTTAAAAGTATTTTAGAGTGTGAGTTTTCTTTAATTAAACATCAATTGTATGCAACTTTTCCATTTTTAATTAAACTACAGTTATAATGAGAAGAATTAAGATTTCTGCTAAGTCCATACCCTGTTACAAGTGTTATAGGTCTTTTTATTTTTATTTTTTGTATGCAGTTGATGGGCATTATATACCTTAAACACTCAAAACTTATGAGGTAAATTTGTTTTTTGGTGCTCACTCATGTCACTCAATCGGAAGAGGCGTGATACAGACTCGTTCCAAATTTGCTGTTTTGGGATTATGGGGTATTGGGGTTCAAGAATCAAGATAAGCAAACCAATTTGAAGGGTCCAAAATAAATGATACTGTTTTTTTAGAAATACTTGTTAACTTGTTAATGTTTATCACTCTAAAAGCTCGTTTGTGGCTGATGTTTTTTTTCTTGAGAACTAAGCATGTAATTATAACCGAGTCAAATACTTATAACAATGTCTTAAGGTTAGAGCGTATGTTAAGAAAAGTTAGACTTCTGATCCTATCTTTCTGCAAATAAAAACATAACATATTCAGACTGAGCCAGCCATGAGTTATAAGCAGTCACAAGTTACAAGCAAAAACATATAACTATTATGAAAACACACAAGTCAATCAATCGAACTACGAATCAATTTGCCAAATACCTCCACTACAAGAAACTTAGGATTTATGGACAAATTTTTAGAGATAATCAAAATATGTCTTTAAATATTATCTTTTAGGAGGGACAAGAGAAAAAGATTAAAAAAATCCCCACATCTAATTCTTATGGTCCAAAATTTTTAAAAAATTTGTCTCCAATTACAATCATAAATCATACACCAACTTAATCAGACAGTTTAAATTTGTCTCCAAATTAATTTTGAAACAGAATTAAATTGTCTTCTTATGTTGATATGTGACTGTATTTGGAGACAAAAAAAAACAATTTGGTCTCTATAAATTATGTCTGGGAACAATTTTTTTTAATTGTCCTTAAAACAAAAATGTCCCTAAAAATTACTCTTTAAAGACAAACTTTTATTGTCCCTAAATTCTAATTATAGTGCTCATCCATCCGGTCTCAGATTCATGCGAATAAACTGAACGGGATATGAAACGGCGAACGAGATCCACTCCGATACCCAAAATTAAGTCTTTCTTATGGGCTAGAAAAACTTTCAAATTTGACAGTGGATTCCTCCAATTCCAGGTTCACTTGGTAACTTAGTCTTTGTTGTCCGTGATCCATTTCAATTACTCCATTATTAAGCAATTGTTACTGTTGTTTGGAAAATGATACCTTTCAAAAATATAGTGGCTTACAAATATCTCTTAAATCAACAGTGTCCCAGTGTATCATGGAAAGTATAGATGCTGCATTAACAAGTTAACTTGTTGACGCTGTGAAATGTAAGTAAATTTTGAAAGGAAAGACAGACGAAATCTACACAAATTTGATGCTTCTAAATAAGAGAAGATAAAATAAGAATTTTAAAAAGCTAACTATAAATTCACAAGGCAAAGTCACAGGGCTAAATTTCTATAAATGTTTATCTATCAATGAAAATAGATGCCCAGCAAAGAGGGGTATCTAATTGCATATGCATATTCGTGCAAGCATATTTACACGATTTTACACAAATAGTCGAGTGTCTATTTTTCTCTCCATCTTTAGCCTTTGCATGAGTCAAATCAAGCCTAAAGCCCCTAGGTCATTTTGGTTATTGGCGTGCAATATGCAGAATTGCTTTAGTTTACATCTTTATAACGAAATGGAACAGATATTAGTTCATGTCTACAAACGGTTCAATTTGCCAAGTTTCATAACACAAACTTAGTCTCGATGTAGGTCATTTTCAACAGCACAATGAGAAGAGATTTTGATTTTTGTTTCAGAAATTGATTTTATGGCTGAAACTGGGGTACAAAATGATTGACTTGCAAAATAGTAGTTTTTGGGTGAGTCTATGCGTTAATCTAATACGTATTTATGCGTTTTTATACTCCATTAATATTGTTTTGTATTTTCATTTTAATTAACGTTTATTTGTTTTTTTTATATAACTGGTGGGAAAACCCACATTTTTTATTATTAAGAGAATAAAAAATACGGGGGAAAACCTCCACAAAAAGAAATAACAGAGCCGTTACAGTCAGATCTTGAAATAAAGAGAACAAAAAGAAAAAATAAAAAACTTGCTAAACGAATTACAGGAAAAAAACTGAAATTTATAAACTTTGTCTTCAATTGAAAGGTTGGAAAGAACTTCAGGGACCACATGAGTAAAATCTTGTAATAAGACATCTGTCCCATCCGCACCTCTTCATTTCCCCTCGAGCCAGAAGGAAGAACGAGAAATTGCTTTCTCCCCCAATTCGCAAACCACCACTAACTTAACCATCATTTTTCGATTGCAAATCTATTGTAAATTGGTTTATCAAAATTACCTTTATTCCCATTGCTTACTTAAATGCGTTGGAAGACATTTTGGAGCTCTTTAGTCTGGTAGGTTGTAGTTTTTTCCATGTTTGGCGCGAGCAAAATGTTACAGCAGATTTGATTTCGAAAATGGGGCTAAAAGTAATTTGTGGAAATTATCTGATGGACGGATATGGACTAACTAATTTCCGAAAAAGATAGTAGATAGAAAAAGCTGCTAAGCTTAAACTACTTATTTTACATGTATTTTGCTATGTTTTAGTACTAGTACAAATATCTGGAAAAAAATGTACTATTTTTGTTTGACTAAGATTTACAGGGTGATGTATGGTTGTAGCTTATCGTTTTGCTTTATTCCAAATGCTTGTAATTGAGTTTGGTCACTACTTTGATGAAATAAAATTTGATGGTAATGTCACTCTTTAATAAATAAAAAATAACCATCATTTTTCAAATTCAAAAGCCATAAGTCTTCAGTAACGATTACTCCCCTCAAGAGCGAAGGAAAATCTTTCAAATATTGAGAATAACTTGTCTTCTCACATCTCCAATTAACAAGGAGATCAACACTTGATTGCCTTCTCTCACTACATGATTGAACAGATAAGTAGCTTGTTTCTATAAATTATTGATTTGATCATAGATATTAATTAATCTTCACGACATCTCTGTTTTTTCCCAATAATATTAATTAACGTTTATTCGTATTTTACATATAAAAACGTGAGATTAAGTCACTTTTATAACATGTGTTTGTCACAAAAAAATAATTGGTGTCCTATATTTTCAAAAACTTGATTTAATACCCTACGTTTGTTAAATTGACTTGATTTAGGGACCTAGTCGTGATTAAAACAAAAAAATACGTCGAAGACAGTCATAACTGCTAAAATACCATTTTACTTGGAGGTAAAATTTCCCATTCTCTTTCTTTATAATGTAAAATCAAAGCACATCCCAGTTGAATTCACTCTAATGAGAGTAAAACCGAGATCGCAAATCTCACAGTTTTGTATAAAATAACAAATAAGTGATCTTACAGTATATAAAAGTCACTTTTTTGCCCTAATTTCTTCTATACTTGAGAAGCACAACCAAGTTGAATTCACTTCAATGAAAGCAAAACCCAGATCTTCAGTTTTAGAATATCGAAGAAACAAATATATATATATATATATATATATATATATATATATATTGTTGTAGGATATTATTGGACTTATCTTGGTCTTTCCTAGCATATGTAACTCTATCCTCTATTATATAAAGAGGGTCATGGTCTCTTGATGTATCTCTCTATACACTTGTATTAATGAATAAACATTTCGTCTGTTGTCTCTCATACCTCTTTCTATATCTATACATATCTCTATATATATATCTATAACGAGCTAATATGTCACACAACACGTTATCGGCACTTTGCTCGCTAAGAATAGAATATACGTTCACGGATATTGAAGATTTTTGGTAAACGGATGGATATTGGGTATTTATAAACCTTGAGGTTTATCCGGGTTTTTAGGGTTTTGCTATATCGACCTTCATCAACATACCGTGCGTAAGTTACCGAATTCAAAACTTAATTTATTCCATATATGTGATCGCACGTATTATTTTATGGATAACTAAAACATGATAAATATCCCGTAATATATAATCCATGTGTATTAGAGTTTGTTACTTGTATGGATGACTATATATGATCGTAACACACATATTGTTGATTATAAAATCATATTTGTTGATAAGATCATACAAAATAACCCAAATCATGTAATTGTAAAACATGTATTAATCTGTCGGATTAAATCTACAACAAACTGAAACGTATGTACTGATTTGTAATTCTCTGAAAGCTGTAAACTATTCTGGAAATTACTCAAGGACTAAACTGAAACTTGTCTGAAATTATGGACTGAAGCAGTAATAATGCTGTAAATAGATATATAGTTTGCTGAAATTACACGGATAGTCCATGTAGTATATTACATGTATAAAAACAGTATATATGTGTTACAAAAGTCAATATTCGGTCTAAATATTCACCCACATGCATATATATATTTATTAAAAAGGCAAGTGAATACAAATTGCATGTTAATTGAATAAATTGATATGTTTCCATGTATATTTAACCATTTTGCATGTTAAAAATTACCATATATAGAATTAATTGGTAATTAAAAATATATTGTTTTGCTTGCATGTTAAAACTATCATGTATAGAATTATTCATATGGCGATAAACATAGATAATTGATTGATATCTTGTTAGCGTAATCATATCTTTTGATATTATCATATATAAATATCACATATACCAGTAAATTATTGGATTGGATCTAATTGATTTGATTTGATATGTTAGAATCTTTATGCATTTATTGATAATCTTAAATTGATTTGATTTGATATGTTAGAATCTTTATGGATTGATTGATAATCTTAAATTGATTTGTTTATAACACCAAATCTCCTGCATGATTAGATAGATCCTAAAATATATTTACTGCCTGTTTATATATATATATGGTTAATCTAGATAGATATTCTCTATGCTGTTAATATTATTGCCATATATAAAATGCGAAAATCATATATATTCACATTTAAGTTGAAAAAATTATGAATCTTCCCCAAATAGGCTCACCTATTTGGATACGATGTCTAGGAAAGATAAAGGCGGAAGTCGTTCTCCTAATGAGGTCGGTTTTTAAGAGGCATTCGTGCCCACCCCCCTCACCGTCTTTCCTGATCGTGTTCAAATAGAGCTACCGAAAGGGGTTGACTAAATAATAATTTCCCCGAGTGTGTTTATATAGTGCTGTATGTTTCGCCGAATTGGTATTTCAGTATCGACCCGTCGTTCGATCAATGAGAACCGATTCACATGAGAAGCAAAACTAATGTTTTCGAACCTGTCATTTCGGAAAAAAAGTTTGTGCTTGTGCAAACCATAAACATATAAACCAGTCGTTTTATATGAAAAATAATCCAGAACTCCCAACACATGTTGGATGCCATCTATGATGAGAAAAATCGTAAAAACATACTTGCGAAATGACTGTTTAAATGTTGATTTTAATCTATCACCACATGTTACTCACCCTGATGTGTGAAAATGTGATGCCCAATTTTTTTTGGATGCCATCTTTGATGAGTAAAACACCAATTTGTTGTTACCATCAGGATGAATGCTAAGACGTTGATTTTATTCCACCGCCACATTTGAGACGTAATGACGTCTATGGCGAACAAATGTCTGAAATTGACATATTGGAGCAATCCTTCACCAAAATACTAGCTTGGAAATTGTATTCATAAGCAGTATCGTGAATTTATATTCACCATGTTCCTTTATCGCCCATCTGTTATTGGATAAGAAAATTACCCCAGTGAGTAGTTTTAATCCTATTGGATCAATGGCGAATTGTTTGCCTGATATTAATGCTCTTCGTGTATATTTTTTTCCACGAATCGAGAACCGAGACAAGTGTTACTTGCCTCGAACTGTCGCGATCCCGATGAATCGCCTAGCCAAGCGAGATTTTAGACAATCGTCAAAATCGAAAACCTGTGGCTCCAAGACAGTAGTTGAAAGGAACAATATGGGCCGTTGTCACAAAGCAAGAGATGATGCTCAAGGAGCCAACTCTATGCTATAAAGACAAAGGTCATGCACGGTTACTCCTTAAATAGTTCACAACTATTATAAAGGTGGAAAAACCAATGCTAATGTGGTTAAAGTTAATTGAAAGGAAACTCTTGAGACCCCCGATTTTGTGGCTCAAATGCGTTTGAGACCTTTCTTTATTGATTTTGATAAATCATTGAGCCATTTTTTCGCTCATCTGGATTATGCTTTCCATTTGGATTATTATTTTTACATTTGGACCATACTTTTGGATTATGGTTTGCCTATTTACAAAATTTCTCGAAATAATTTAAAGTGATTTGAGCAAATTCCTTTGACAAATGTGACCAAACTTTAAATTATGAAATTTTAGGCAATACTTGTGGGGTAGTTGATTTTTTTGGAAATAGTGGGTAACAGTGTATCATATAATTTCACCAACTACTTGCCTAAAAGTGTACTCAGTGACAGCGATTTTGGACCTGTCGTTCCAAATCGAAATCTTTGGTAAAGCCAAATTGATTTGTCAAATATGAGGCGTTATACTCCTATAGGTCCTGTCGTACTTTGTTGAGTTATAAAATATTCGAGAAAACCAGTGTTATCTGGTAATAGCTCATGAAAGAATTGAAATTTCTTTACATAACCTCCATTCAATACGAGCAAAAACGTATTTTAGATGAGTTGAAATGTCTTTCAAGTGGTTGCTACTACATTTTTAAAAGCATTTAAAGTTACCTTATCATTTTGCCTGTCGTCGATTGATAAAGGATTTAGATGCTAAGACATGATTGTCTTTACTATCATTCGCCTGTCGTCGATTGAAAAGAGCATTTTGATATTGTGGCATTGACCGGATGAGATAATCCCGGGTCAAAAGACGATGCTTGATTTATAATCGCATCGCATTTGGGTTCTCTCTGAGAATATATTTCGCGATTAATCCGAAATTCATGCCATTAATGCTCACTTTGAAAGACTAGTATGTGTAAAGATCATGAAATGAACTCGTAGAATTCTTGTAAAGAATTGAAGGAGTTATTGTGTACTTATCCAACCATAAGACGGACCATAAATATAAATGGTTATGGTTGATGCATCGACAATATGGTCACATTTTACTGTTCACATAAATGCAGCACTTCCCAAACTCTTAGCCTTATCATTAAGTTGATGGCTCATGATCCGGATTATCCTGAAAAGTCTAGTCAACTTGATAATTCCGAAGAGTAAAAATCAAAATTTCGATTTGAATTACTTGAGTTTGGAAATTGAAATTGAACATCCTGTCGATTATGTTCAGACCCAAATGGACTCACGGAAAGTTTGATGATGCGACTGCAAATGATTGCACGCATTTCTTGGTCTTGCGCACCAAGATTTATATTTCCGTATGGGGTTATGCTATTTTGCTGCATTGGTCCGTCATGAGGCCCATAGACACTCAAACACCATATGCGTATCAGCTGGTTACTGGTTATGAGCCAGAAGTCTCATATTAACGCGTGTTTAGAGTGATTAATTAATATTTTGATTGAGCCGCTCTAGCGTTCAAAATATGGACCTCTGAAGGGAACATAAGTCGATTATGAATCTCTTGCATATCATTTGATAGAGTAACCTTGGCAAGCGATCTCTTTACCGCATGATATGCGAAAGTGACATCGCTAAGACTGTTCTCCCCGTTGTTAGGGGGAGATTTGCACGTTACCGTTGATAAGGAACGACGTGAAGTAACGTTGCATAACCCACTCAGTCTTAGCTTGATCCCCAAAACTGCACTTAGTGATAAGTAAGTGCACAGACTCCCTCAAGTCTAACTAAATGCCAGACGCATTTAATGACTTTATGAGATGTCACGAGATCATTTATACCTGTTGCAAAATGCTTGCAAGGATAGACGTTCCTGTCGGACGCCGTGTTCCTGTCGTAACACGTTGCTTTGGCCGAACCCGCCAAGCAAAGGACGCTGTCGTCGGCCGTCAGTCTGTCATCCTTCCCAAGATATGAGGAAGTTGACCGGTTCTTAATTCGTTCAGCCCCAGAGGTGGTGAACTGAAACTCGTTTGTTGCACGAGATTATAAAGGATCAATGAGATGTGTGATTTCCTCCTCATCCTAAGAATCTCGAAATATCTGTCGATCATGATATCTTAGACGATATTGAAGCGAAACGAGACTGCCATTGATTACTTGTTCATATATTCGGTGACGACTGATAATATGAACAAATTATGACAGTGAACCATGTACCGTTGCCTGAAGTCAACGTAGAATAGACTGGCCTAATGGAAACTTGCAATCCAAGTTGACTCCTTAGCGAAAGTGTGTTCGGACCTGTAGCTCCAACACCACCAATGCTAAACGAGTTCGTTTATTTGGTTATTCGTAAGGAAAAGTGATGAGAATAATGAAATTGTAGAATGCTCGCCTAGTAGCGCAAGGCTTCTCTCACATCTTGAAATTGATTACGAGATGGTTGATTTCCTCGTAATAGACGTTATAACGGTCCCCTACTTTATCAGTTTAGTAGTTTCCTAAAAACTGATTATGCAGCATGTGATTGTGGTCACTGTTTTATCTCTATGAGAATTTAGACAAAGAGATATAGATGAAGGTTCCTGTGTGACTTCATGTGCTTAAATCAAGTAGTTCCTAACCACGGAACACGATCTCAATTGACTGAGACGTTCACTATATGGATTAATATAATCCGAGCGGATGTGGTATACCGCCTAAGTGAGTACTTGATTAGCTTGGGATAATTGAACAAGTATTATGCCCTTGCGTGTTTTATTACGCGATCCATTTTTTTGGATTTGCCTTCGAGATGAAGGATCTTGGAAAGACACGGTAGTGACTCGGCCTGATGATCGAGTCCCGTAAAGATTGAATCTAAATCCATGATTCAGACTACACCCAGAAGGTGTTATGACGTTTTAGTCATCATGACGCTAAGTCGTCAGATTCTCCCATGATCGTTCGATCACTAAACATTGATATAGACCCAGACCGTCCCTGATGAGACGATGAAGAGATATTGAACCATGATGTTCATATCTAAGTACAATAAGCGCATTATTGTACTTGGTCTAATGTGCTAGGACAAACATCTCGTCTGCTGTGAATGGTATAGCTCGACACAGCATCGCGCTAACACGCTGCCATCGAAATGGCATAAAAGACACATTCCCTTACCTTATGGTAATTTTGGAAGTGGGCTAGTTTATCCCATTTTGCGTCATCGAGTGTATCTATCCCTTTCGGTACTCGAATTAACGCAACCCTTTTTCGGTTATACCGATGCTGGTTACTTATCAGACCCGCATAAGGGATATTCCTAACATGGTCTGTCTTTACCATTAGGAATAAGGCAATATCTTGGAGGTATTGGAATGACTCCAAACGAATCACTCTGATCTACTCGTGCTTTATGAGACGACTAGAGAGTGTATATGGCTTCGAGCTCATATTAGCCATATTTGAATTACATATGCTCTGTCTCGCAATCCAGATAAAACACTTATCATAGAAGGCAACTTGTTGTTATCGATCAAGAGAGACATGACTACATTATGCTATTTAGCATTTCTCGTCGAAATAAATCTTCACATATGAAGTTTAAGATCATCCTGTCGAATGCTCATTTTATTTCACGTTATATTTTCTTGCATACAGTCGTATGCAAGTAAATAAAGCATCCAGTCGAATGCTCGTACTCTTTCTTGAAATATGAAATCCTTGCACCCAGTCGTGTGCAAGTGAGGGGGAGCATCCAGGTGAATGCTTATTGTACTAATTACTACTTAGTCGAAATTCTCGTACCCTGTCGTGTGCAAGTGAGGGGGAGCATCCAGTCGTATGCTCGTGTACTCTTTTTGTCCTTAGACCAAGGTTTTTTCCCACTGGGTTTTCCTTGACAAGGTTTTTAGCGAGACACGTTCCCATCATACCTCACTTAAGATTGCCGAAATTAGGGGGAGTATCCTGTTGTATACTTCTTACCACTGTGTACTCTTTTGTCCTTCGACTAGAGGTTTTTCCCATTGGGTTTACTCTAGCAAGGTTTTGATGAGGCACCTATTTTGTGGTTGATCCCTACTACTACCACTGTTGCACTCTTTTTTCTTCGATCAGAGATTTTCCCATTGGGTTTGCTCCGGCAAGGTTTTGATGAGGCACACTGTTTTGTGGTTAGTTACTTACATGATATTTCGGCCTATATCATTCGGCTACACAGTTTCTCCTAGGTACCGGTTTTGTCCCACACTGGGTTTTTCGGCCCTAAGGTTTTTATGTGTTTAGCACTTCGAATGAACTCGACTCACATCGACAGTATGAAGACGAAGAAATCAAGACGTCCAAAAGGGGAGTGTTGTAGGATATTATTGGACTTATCTTGGTCTTTCCTAGCATATGTAACTCTATCCTCTATTATATAAAGAGGGTCATGGTCTCTTGATGTATCTCTCTATACACTTGTATTAATGAATAAACATTTCGTCTGTTATCTCTCATACCTCTCTCTATATCTATACATATCTCTATATATATCTATAACGAGCTAATATGTCATACAACATATATATATATATAAAGACTTAATCAAATACATATATACATTGAAGTGTATGTATGTATATCAAAACTTCAGACTTCGTCGACTAGATTACAAAAAAAAAAACTAAAAGCCATCTTTTAGGGCCTGTTTCGCATCAACTGTTCAATGGAGTATTTGGCACATCTGTAAATAAAGATAAACAAAATTACTTTTGGAACTTAAAAGCTACAACCAAATAAGCTTTTAAGCTATAACCTTGATCTGAGAGCACAACACCATTGGCATTAATAGTTTCAGCATTATCAACCCTTTCAAATACCATTCAATAAACACTCCCCTAATTAAACAGATTATAAGAAGCTCATATAAAAGGCGGTTTTATGGAGCTTAATTCTCCCCTCCCCCCCCCCCCCCTTTCTTCTTCTCTATCTCCTCTGAGGACTTCATCGGGGTTAATTGAATAATAAGAGTCGGAGTTTTGATCTTGGATCGTTAGGCGGAATAGGGTTTTGGGTGGGTTTTGACGTAAACCGGAGATGATTGAGCGGCGGAGACGTGGTTTGGAGATCATAGCAAGGGGTGGGGGAGACTGGGAGTAGCGATATCATCATATCATGTGTAACTATAGGTTATATGTATATGTATGTATATATATGTATGTATATGTATTACAAGCTTGCAGTAGAGTTTTAGGGAGAGAGGGAGTTATCCGTGGTTTACATTGTACTGTTAAATGACTGTTTTACCCTTGAGTTTCAGTCACATGATATAGCATGTGCAAATCTCCGGTGTATTTTTTGGTCTGAATCACGACTAGGTCACTAAATCAAGTAAATTGTATAAACGTGGGGTACTAAATCAAGTTTTTGAAAATATGGGTTACCAATTGCTTTTTTGTGACAAACACATGATACAAAAGTGACTTAATCTCATAAAAACGTTGATTTGAAGAGAAAGCGAAGAGACTTGCATGAAAAGAGCACCCAAATATGGAACAAACCGATGAGAAGAAGACTTTTCAAAGCACAAGGATACACAACTAATAAGCTCTAGGTTGAATCTAATGAATTTCACGAAGCCCAAAACCTCAAGATGTTGAAGGATCATGAAGTTAGTTAACCTAATCGGTTAGGTATAACTGATGGGGAAACAAAATTTTGAAATTTAAAATTAGTTATAGACCTTTATCTTATCTTACTACTCTATATATTTCGAAACCATACCATAAAGTCACTATTCTTGAATCATTAATTCGTTATGTAGCGAAAGTATTAACTCGAAATTCGGGCTATAATTTGGTGAAATATTCATGTCTTTGCTATTTTATTGTCATTGTCCTCTTTTTATTACGTTATATTGTTTTTTGAATCCGTTGTTTATTAGTACAACGTTAAAATAGCTAGAAAAACGAATCGTAGATGCATAACATGATTTGCAAACCTAATATCTCTCTCGATGGTTTTGTTAAGTTGTAGATTATAACACTAAATTATCTTTAAAATGAAACTAACATTTGTTGCATGCTACATTTGATCAACAGTATCAACTAGTTTATTTTATTCCCCACAACTTTAAACGCAATTGCATACTTGGAATTGACAATACTAAAATTGAAAATGTTAAAATCTTTAAAAAAAATTAAAAACACAATCTGGTAAAAAAAAAACGATTCACCAAAAGTGGAAGTTTTGGCCTCTAATAATTCTCGCGCTACGTAGATTCAAGTCTAACAGCTCTCTTAATGAATTATATTCAATAGCTCAAATTAGCCCCTAGCTAAGGCTCGAGTTAAGGCCCGTATAGTACTTGGAAATTGGGATGAGCGAAATCTGGAAGTAAAATAATTGTCAATCACAGATACCTTTAACTAAAATAATTTTTAATCAGATGAAGAAAGTTTTGATGTACTTGATCATACTAAAAGATAAACAGTTCTATACTTCTTTATATTGATATGTTGATGTGATAGTCACAGAGAGTGAACAAGCAACAAAACATCGTCTTGTTTTTCCCCTCTTCTTTATACACTGCATTATTCTAAGCCTAAAAAGGCCGTTGGTCAAACTAGTATAGACTTGTGGTACCTTAGTAGGCTAAGTCTTTGGAATTAACTTTGACTACGATGTAATAATTTTAAAAAATAACTAGTATATAACAAAGCTAATATAACTTGAAGTAACTCGTACTAATACTTTTAAAAAAACTAATTACGATTTAAGATAAATTATACGTAGTTAATATATAACAAATCACTAGATGGTTATTCAAAAATAGAACAATTAATTTGTTTTCTAGTTTTGTCAATTGAGCAGTTGTTTCAATAAGCTTGAGAGAGCAACAAAAGTGTAACTTTAAAGTCGATCCAGGCTATATTTTGCTAATATTGTTTCAATATATATATATATATATATATAGGTTAGATTAGAATGTCGTCCAATATTGTTTTTACGGTATAATATATTGAACTTCGTCTTTCTCCGACTTTATATATGATTTGAGCCTACATGTATGTGTGATCAATTGACTATCTCGAAAACTTTTAATTTTGTATAGATATTTGCTCAATTTTATTTAGCTAGTATATCTACAAAATAATGGCGTAAGGGGGCATATATAGAGCATATAGAGGATTTAGTCTCTCTATTAAATTTGATTTAGTATTTGAGTTAGGGAGCACTGTACGTTACACGTATAGAGGATATTCAAATTTTTTACTTGTTATCTGTCTCTCGAATATAGGTCTAAATGTACTCTTCTCATTTAATGGACAGTCAAATACTCAACCAACAGCTTTATGAGATGCCTATGAAGGGCTTTGGTTGTTTGTCTTAAATTTCGCATAGCTTGACCACCTCCCTGGCTTCATACCAAGCTAAATTATGGAGCCAATTATTAGAGGGAAAATTAAAGCTCTTAGTTTTTTTTTGTTTTTTTTTTAAATCTAGCTACAAGATCGTTTGTATGATCCACTTAATCTCGATTAGAATATAAATTAAGAGACCTTGGATAATCCCCACCTACACCAGACGATGAGCTCATGAAAACTTGTTTCATTTCGCTTTAGTCATATCATCATGATTAGGCTTTCTTATGTTTTGTGTAAGTATTGTGGTGTGCTTTTGCTAGGCTGGGAAAGCGAAAACATGAAGAGAAAAAAGAGCATATTTTTCATTGATTCTTAGAAAAAGTAAATTCAAAAAATCATATAGCTAGATTGTTTATCTTCCCCTTAATTGGATGTAGTAAATCTAACAAATTAGTATAAACTTATACCGTCATCTTAAACTTTCAGATTGTTCTTGCTTTTAGAAGTGTACTTGTTTAGAAAAAGGAAAATTTTAAAGCATTCACATAAAAGAACATACTATGATTTGATATTTTTTTAAAGTTTTATACAAAGGCTGCTAGACCAATTGTCGAACTAGGGCTTATAATAAATGCTAATTAGACATAGGCAAGTAGAATGAACCCCTCAAGCCCTATATTAGAAATCAAAATGGTGTTGTCTATCACCTACCATCATAGATGTAGCTACATTATAGATTATAGATGTAGCTAGCTAGACTAGCGTGAAAAAATAATTTGCGGAGGTTAAGTATTCTACCGAAATTATCATCATAGGTAAACGGTGTTTTTGCATTTACCGGTAAACAAACCGGTAACCCGATCAATCTAACATTATATCGGGTGGTTCTGCCCTATTTCCTAGAAAATATGTTAACCCTAAATTTAACCACTATCAAGAACATTGTTGGATATAAAAAAATATGAAATAATTTTACCACTCCCTTTGGATATTCCCTTCTGAGCAAAGTTAGAAGAGTAAAATGCAAAGAGATTCATACATTCTCTACCTTCCTGTCACATGGAGATGGAAATTTAAATGGTGTGACAAAGTTTTGTGCATAGAAAATCTAACTTAAATAATAACACGGTCCATTCTTATTCTAGTCGGATACTCCGCTCACATGTCTCGATATATGCTTCAAAGTCTAATTAAGCTTTTTAGTGTATGACTGATATATGAAAAACTCACGGAACAAAATGAAAGACTTGGCATATTTAGGATTATGTGTAGCAAAATTTGGTTCTGGGAACAATTTCATTAATGGGGACATTATTATATAATTAAGCAACATGATATCAATGTCAACCATTCCTTGGAAATGAGAATTAGGGTTTCGAGATTTACGTGTTTTGAGGAGTTTTCAGAAAAAATTAACTTAGTTTTCGAAGCATCTAAATTTGTATGTCAAAAAATACTTGTTCCACTTTAGTGAGAGTTGACTTGCCAGTGCTTCCCCAGACAATGGCTGTCCAATAAGGAATCTAATTAATACCCGTTAATTTTGTATGGTTTATATTTTCACAGTCACTATAGTATAATTATATGATAAAAGGTATAAAAATAATAACACCAAGTAGAACCATCCGAGAAATTAATATGGTTCCCGCTTATATTTGTTTACTAGTAACTTTTTGGATATTAGTCTTAGGTTGGGTTATACTATATATAACCAGTTGATTGTCTTCCTCAAATCAAAAATTGTACGGAATACTTAACAAAATCTTAAGAAATAAAATATTACTGGTGAACAAAATTTTCTGTAATAGATTTTACTTCGTAGGGATATGCGCCCATTAAGAGATGAACCTTCTATAATATTGTCTCTTGAGCCATCAAGGGTTTTTTTTTTTCCGGTTTTGTATCTTATTTATTGGCATTCTCCGATTTTCTATCACAAATTACTAATTCTCTTTCTTACATTCCTAAACTATAACTTCGGTTTTATAATATTCCGTTCAAATTAACGGATAATGATAACATCACCAAACTTTTTAAGAGTTGTATAATGGTCATTCAGCACATAAAACTAAAACAAACCAATATTGGACTAGATCCAAAGGCGAGAAAACTTCATTAGTTGACTTATTATTTTTGTTAAGATGATAAATTTCGCAAATATACATATATACTAGGTAATAATACTTTCTTTCTTTTTTGAAAATCAATTAGGTAATAATACTTATGCATATATGCCTATGTATATACAGATGGGTGCATGTATATAGACGAGAGTGGGGAATAGGGTTGCCATTAGGGTAATGGTCGTGGTAGTGATAATGAATGTGGACGGCCATCTGGTGGAGAGTGGCGAATTGTTGCGGGGTCAGATGGGACGGTGTATAAATATAAATTAATGTGCATCTATACAGATAAATATATGTATTATATATCTATATGAATTATGAAATGAGGGAAATATGAAGGAATAATGTGATAAATTGAAGAAAAAACAGTATTTGGGACGATCTAATGGTTTTATATGTTTGTATGCTTGCTTACAAGAAATGAAGATGTATGTATACCTGAAAGTGTGTTTTTGAGGTGATGAAATACGCTCTGTTTTAAATAAATTAAAATGTAAGAAAAATCAAGTACCGTTTCGTGATGTAGTGGTAAAAGTCCAGCCCTTTCAGTCCTTACTTTTTTGAAAATAATATTTTCAGACCACCTTATAAAACTTATAAAATATTTTTAAAATTATTTATCTGTAAACAAGTATATCATATATATTTTTTAAAGTTCAATATGAGTACTAAATATATGTAACTTTCTGATATTGGTGGAGGGTGTCAATTATGTTAATAAATCATGTAGTATGCTTTTCAACTAACCTTGGATGATATATTGGTAAGCCGAAGAGTATGAGATTCAGTAAGAACACAGAGCTGATCAACCAATCCAAAAGGGAAAAAAGAGTTTCACCGAAAGCTCAGGTATGGGTTTGGAATTTATACACCTTCAACTACGGTCCTATGGAGTCCCTGCAAACAACCTTGGTAACTCACACACATGACGGGTCAAGTACAACAGTCAAAAGTAATCAGGCAGACTTCGTTTAGTCAAAGCCTAATTGAGGACAGATTTTGTTAATAAGTGGGTGAGGTGGAGCAATGATGTTGAAGATCAATAATAACCGGGTATCATGGAGGCAAAATTTCATTATTTAAGAACATTGTGTATTCAGAACTCGTAATTTTGTTACAACAAAGCTGTAGGAGGTCTGTTTGGTTTGGGCCGATGGTTGGAATCTGAAGTAACGTCATACAAATCTTTATTTGAGTTTGTCAAACACATCAAAAACAAGTCATGTTGGGGGCGGGATGGAACTGATCTACAAACACTATTATCTGAAGAAGCTTGTGTAAATTCATCACAATTTTACTTCTTTTTCCTAAAGTTATTGTGCCTGAATTGAAGTCGCATGAGAGCACGAGAATTCAGGTTTATTGGCAAAGAGGCGAAGAAGACAATTCACCATTCCACTCCAATTCATCAAAAACGAGTGAAGAAACGGATCTACCCTTCAAGCATTTTTATTGAAATACATATAAATGGCATTTTCCATAGAAATAGTATTCTTGCTTATTTCAATGATTCTTAAAACAGCAAAAAAAGGTTTGGGAATTATTAAATAGGGGACACGAGCAAGGTGGACATTCAATGGTCAAAAAAGAGGATTTGGTCAAGTATCGAGGAGTCAGGGAGATTAGGCCAAAATACCAAAGGTAAATAAAAGTCTTTCCGGTTTTCAATTCTACTGATACATTGTTGTTGCGTGCGACTACGGAACGAAAAATGGATGAAAAAACCAGCAAAACCAGCAATAACATCAAACTCTTAATTAAAATTTTAACAAAAGAAAAAATATTTCAAACGTCATTTTAGGGCAAGTTTCCAAATTTAAAAGCATAAAACCTGATAAGTCGCATTATAATCTAGATCTTGACAAAGGAACAGACAACCAGATAGGATTTTTATCTAAACCATCAAGGATTACAACTCTATTGATGAAATCCACGGCATAGCGAAACACAAAGATAACAGCTCTAGCATTTCCTGACCAGCAAGTCTGGGACGCACTTGGCTTTTTCCGGAAACTGTAGATTCAAAATAAAAAAGTCATTAAGATTCTTTGAATTTCACCATATAACTTGCGAACTTCTGTACAAATTGAATTAACCTATACCAAATGACTGCCAACTAAAGGTCTATGGGGATACAGGAGAGAAGGATGCATCACTGAATATAACAATATAAAACTAAAGCAAAGGATGATGGGACAAAGATTTCTCAAGTACATTTTTCACTCTTAAGACTGATTAGATCATTCAGAAAAATACGCTGAAGGTATTTCTACACAATCATTTTATTTTTGTATAGAACAGCAAGAGCAGAAGATTCATAACTAACAAAAGTTATAGTTGTGTAAGCATCATTCATATGTTCAGCAAACTATAGCATCTACTACAGAAGATTTTTCTCTCGGTTCCTTACAATATTTTGGAGACAAAGAAAGAAGCAAACTATACCTTACTCTGGAGACCAAGTATCAAAGTCTTCAATAACTCATCACCAACTATAACTCTCAGCTTCATAATAAACTCCTGCCTATTCAATTTCTTGCTCTGATAGTTAAAAAAAAAGAATTAGAAGAGGAACCCAAAACGTCATGTGAACTTGTGAAGAGAACCAAAATATCATGTGAACTTGTGAAGGGTTTAATAGGGGTAGTGGTTTAACATACCCTCATTTCCTCATAGTGAGCATATAGCTTAAACATATCATCTTGACACACCTTCGGAGAGATTGCATCAAACAACATACTAAATGGCATCCAAGGTGATTTGGGTTTCTTGGCAGTACTTGAGCCGCTGCTTGGTGTGTTTCCCTGAAAAGTTGTGATAGCACAGCCATTAAATATTCTCGAAAATTCAAAGTGAGAGCAACCTCAAATGTCACAACCAACATATGAGTAGTGGGTAATTGTAAAACTCAACTTAGAAAAACCATCCATTAGATGCGATGGAAAAATTATACGAAATAAGATCCTGACTAGGACTACATTTCATTTTTCCTCCACAAAAGACATACCCACACAAAAAAACATGACCGAATTTATGTTAAGTCAAATGTTTAACCCTTCTAAACCTCTACAATATTGAGGACTTAAATCACCAAGTGACCAAAGAATTAAAAAAGATGGCTTTCCACGTCTTCAGCAGTCACCACTCACTATAATGCATACGGGCAAGGAGTGATATATGCAAGCACTAGATTTCAACTGTCAATACTTGAGAGACCAATGGGGTCAACTAACCTAATGAAGTAAACCAGAACAATCGACAGAAACTGCACAACCAAAACTGATCCTACGAATTTTATAAGGTTTAACTTGATTAATTTATTCCTCCATAAGTAGGCTATTTCCCATCATATATAATGAGACAATCAAGTAATTTTCTAACAATGTCTCGTACGCCAGCCAAACCTCGTAAACCAGTTTGCAGATCCAAGCATTCTTGCAAAGCAATAAACTTTCAACTCATATGATTTCATCATCTGGAACATTCTCAGCTCTTGCCACGGCACAAATCATTGCTTCTTATATAACACAATGAGCAGAAAAGACTTGATTTTCGCAGTTTCTCTATCATCAAGATATTCTGCCCACTGTATAAGATCAGAAAAAAAGACCCGCAAACACAGGAAGTTATTGTAAAAGAGTTCTTACCGATTCAACTCCAGATGAACCTATCTGTCCTTCACCCGGATGACCCTGGCCAAGAGTAACCTTAGGACCAAATTTCTCTTCAGCAATTAAAGCTGCGACAATTAGAGTGTCTCACAGTCCAATACAGATAAAATACATGTAATCATGCAATACAAATACATGAATAAGTATGATGAACATCTTACTGATAATTAACATGATTCTCGCACTCGTATACTTCTAATATAAATAAAATAAAATAAGTAGCATCATCCTAAAAATGTGAAATCATGAAGAAAAAAAATCACCTCTTTCTATTATGTATGTGCCGGGTCTATTTTATTTCAGTTACTTAAAACTTGAAATATGTAAATAAAGTTTTGTTATTATAAGAAATAGTAAACATCGTTTTTTAAAAGAATTTTTTTATGGTAACCTTCTTTATTTGTTAACCGAAGTTGTTTTATAAATTTGTTCTAGACTCGCTCTTTTAAGAAGTAAAATTTTAAATGGTTTCTAAATTGGCAAAAAAAAATATTGAACCTACTCGTGCTTTTAGTAGTGTTAATAATACAATGAAATTATGTTAAGGAACAAGTGTACACCCTTTTTCTTATATTTTAGGAACCAAAGCAAAATTTTTTTGGAAAACATTGGGTTATTACTGTCATAAATAATACTACATGGCCCATAATCAATGCAATTGTTAAAAGTTGATGTTTAATTGAAAACAGTAGTACCAAATCAAATATTGACTGATCTTAGTACGTAAAATTATGGGAATGAAGAGCAAGCAGCTCTTTGATGAGGTGGAAGGAGGCAAGCACCTTCATGATCATATAAAACCTGTGCTTAGTGTATACAGAGATGTATACATGTGTGAAAGCAATATGCACACTTAACAAGCACGACCAAGCGTTATAAAGCACAAACAACATAATCTAGTACCTTTGTCAATGCGAGGCATGTTGAAACTGACAACATATTCCGGATAGATGTGTGTGTTCATATTCATGTTCCAAACAATATAACGACTTGGATATTCCAAATCATCGACCCCAGTATCAAAAGTTTCACTACTAGGATGAAATTGAGTTGAACCACGCGGAACAGGCTCAACATTTCCAAGGATCACACGGCAAAACACCATGTGTCGCACTCCATTTTCGTCAACATCACAATAATCAGCACTGTCAGAAAAAGTAAGAATTTAACAGAAATAAATCAATTTCTTTCAAAAAAATAATAGAGAATATATGCTCTATATTTTTGTCAATAAAGAGTAACTTAAACAACAAAAATGGCATCAAGAACGAACAGAACCTGGTGACGGCACACTCCACAGGTGTGAGGTGGACCCCGAGACCATACGTAGAATCACTTTTTGATCCAAAATGAGCAATTCCATAAGTCATGGTGCTAGATAATACATCTTTTGCTGCTGCAAACCAAGCATAACGAATATTTGTATTCCCGCGATACTTTTGAGTTAACTCAGCCTGCTTCTGAAACATTTCCCAGCGAGTTTGCATCATAATACTATAACATTTATTAATGTCAACTATATTTACATCCAATGTTTTCATGCCGTCAGAAAACATTTTCCTAACAGATTCTATGTCAATAGTTTCCAAAACATTTGGGTTGGTGACAAACTTCGGCACTTTTGCGACTGCATCTTCCTCTATAGCAATATGTTTTTCGCTATTTGAACCTAGCTCCGGATAATTTCGCCCAGATTTTTTATTGATGTTAATCTTTTTAGCATCAGTATTCGACTCTTCGACACATTCTTCCAAGCCATAGCTATTAACTCCATTCAATTCAATTTCAAGTTGCAACTTGATCTCATTGGTACCACTTTGCTCCACATCCACATAGTCTTCATTGTTTTCGACAAATTCTTCATAACCAGAGTGTATCTCAGGGAAAAAACAGCCACCATTTTCATCAATCCAAGCAATAGATTTTTGAGAAGCTGTCTTCAGATCTACTTGGATCATGTACAGAATATCTAGCATAAAGTGACATCCATTTGATCGAACTT
Source organism: Primula veris (assembly GCA_963682055.1). NCBI lineage: Eukaryota > Viridiplantae > Streptophyta > Magnoliopsida > Ericales > Primulaceae > Primula > Primula veris. The sequence continues at coordinate 19,002,702 of OY821749.1, read as the reverse complement.
CAATTGCTGCTTTTTTGAGTTTGAATTCTTCTTTAACCAACTCAACTATCTCCCGAGGAAAATCTTCCCACTCACCGTTCTGATGAAACAATACGCGTTCCGGCAGTCCACTTTTCATTAAATTGGAATAATTTTTAACCGAAGATTTGCTTAAGTGCGCCCCACCCTTGCTTTCACAGCCATCTTGTCTCTTACGTTTACCAAGGTTCCCAGGCTTAGACCGAAGTAACAATGCCTTGTGGCTTACTTCCGATATATTTTCTACATATTTCCTATTTGAACCAACAACTACTCGATGCCCATTCACTTTAACACACTTCGAAGACATATTATCTACAACGACAATTGTATTTACAAACTAAAAGCCAAACTACAGGCTGCTATGATCTAAATCTTCTCTCAAAAAGTTCCCAAAAAAAACGCCATAGGGAGGAAATTGCAAATACTGAAACAAAACCAAAACACTTATAAAATAAGGCAGACAAGACACACACAAAAGGCAACAGCAGCATACGGAAATAGACGAGAAAAAGCACACACCTATTTACATGATGAAACTATGCAATTCGGTTATTAAAAAGAATCAAATGGATGTGCCAGGATTTAACCCAGAATTTTATGAACCATAAAGGTTGAGTTTAGTTCAAGTTCTCAATGCTGATGACGTATATATCTACTTTAAAAATGATTCAATTCAACCTAGTGTCTACCCTGGCTTTGTTTTGACTTCTGAGAACAGTAATGTCTGCACCTAAAGATGCTATCCTAGAAATGATGAAGCTTCAAATTAAAAAAAGAAGAACAAGTATACATGCCCTAAATGAATCAACCACCAGACCTTGGTCACTGGGTGAGGCAGTTCTTTTACTAACTGCCGTCCTAAAGAAGCTTCCTAACTAGTAAAAAAAACACCAAGTAAAAGAAATGGGAAACCTTTACAAAACATGAAAAAGAGATCTTTGGGTGGTTCCAAGATTAAACAGAATCAAAAAGAATTTAAGCATACTCCAATTTGGCAATTTCTAAGCTCCCAGTGAACCCAACTAGCATCCTAAAATCCAATGGGCAATTGTTGAGCATCATGGGGAAAAAGTCGCTCCAAATCCCAAATTCTTACAATATGATATACCATAAGATAGAAGGTTTGGAAATGTAACTTAAAATTGAGACATCAACTTAAAGAATCCGATTCATGAATACAGTATCAACAGCCACTTAATTGAATTCAAAGAATATCAAAGAACCAAACTACAGAATATCGGATCCAAATACAGAATATCGACTCAGAACTAGTAACTTATACACTCGTTAACATAGATGGTAGGTATGATAACTGAAATGAGCCATAAACGAAAAAAGAATTTAAGCATGCTTCAATTTGGCAATTTCTAAGCTACCAGTGAACCCAACTAGCATCCTAAAATCCAATGGGCAATTGTTGGGCATCATGGGGAATAAGTCGCTCCAAATCCCAAATTCTTACAATATGATGTACCATAAGATAGTGGTTTGGAAATGTAACTTAAAATTGAGACATCACTTAAAGAATCCGATTCATGAATACAGTATCAACAGCCACTTAATTGAATTCAAAGAATATCAAAGAACTTGATTCACAAAACCCAGTAAAACCCGATAGATTGGATCCAAATACAGAATATCGACTCAGAACTAGTAACTTATACACTCATTAACATAGATGGTAGGTATGATAACTGAGATGAGCCATAAACGAAATATAAACAAATGATCAAAGATAGACAAATAATAAGCATTTAACACACTTGTTACATAAATAGAAAATAACTAATGCCGAATAATATATAAATAAATAAAACCCTTTTAAAATCAAATGTATTGAAAGCTTTGCGACCAACACAACTAAATGCGACCTAAAAAATTTCCTTAACAAACATATTTGAGCAGAGGAGCGCATTTATTTCAAAAATATGCATTAACATTCAGGTGTACTTGCTAGGCAGTACGATTGCAAAAACTTAGTCCTATCAGCCAGCTGCAGAAAAGAGATTATGTATCGGAATCACATCACACAACTGGTAAACGCTTAAGCTAATTGATGTCAGATAAGAAATACCCAATACCAAATCACTTAATACACTCATTACATAGATGGTAATGTAAAGTTTATATAGAGCAGGTCAAAGAATGTAAATTTACGTAGATAGTAATGTAAAAGAGATGTTTCAAAGTTGTGGTTGTGTTTCTTAACTGAATTACTTAAGGGATTACTAGAATGATCTTGGAATCCAAATTGGTCCCAAGGAGTACTGTGCTTATCTGAATAAAAGCAGCATAGCTTAATTACATTTTTAAATCAAGTGTATCCTTTAAATCTACAAATAACTCTTCACTTTATATATTTGTAAAATATGATTGTATGTAAAGTGGGGGACATATATCCTATACTTTTTTTGGTAAATATGGTCTAACATGAATTACGGGATTGCAAAACTCGGCACTCAATCCTTCTTGCTTCCTATATAATGGCACACGTATAAATCAAACATGGTGTTCTAACTCGAATATTGGATCACACGATATGCTAAATACAAAAATTTCCTGCGATGCTACGAGTCCACTACAAAACAATTCCACGAACAAACACAAAACTACAATCATTCACAACCGACAAGCATAAGATTCCATAAAATCACAGGCTATATGAAACTGCCTTAAAACTGATTTGACATTTAGGCTCTGTTTGTTTCTTTGTAAAACATAGGCTAAAAAATATTTTCCAGGAAAATACAGTTTTCTCTATGTTTGTTTCGATGGAAAACTTGGTATTCTAGAAAATATTTTCCAGAAATGGAGGAAAATAACTTCCTTTACAAAGTATCAAGAAAATATTTTCCGGAACCAATGTGTGACCATAAGAAATGGTAACTTATGGTGAAAATTGATTAACAAAGTTAAATCTAACTAATAATAATTAAAAATCATTTACAAGTTAAAAGTAACTTGTTTAAAAAAAACAAACTTTTAACTTAAAAGTGAACCATAGTTAAGCTAGAAGTAACTTTGATGGTTATAACATAAAAAAGTAGCTTATAGGTTAAATTTGAAATAAGAAAAAATAAACTTTTTGCTAGTAAAAAGTTAAAACTTATTTTAAGTGAATATCAAATCATACAGTTATAGTAACTTACATAAAAAAGTTACTTATATATTCTTTTTTTGTAAACAATGTATATCTCAAATGTCTAAATAACACTTATACATCAAAAAGTACTTGTAAATTAAAATTGTTATTAGACGTTAGCTCGTAATAAATAAAAGTAACTTGTTGAACTTTACTTCTAATAAGTTGAAAGTAACTTATTTACAATTTAGTTATTTTCATAACAAAAGACTTGTATATTTTAAGTTAAAATCAAATTACTAATAGCTAAAATAAATATTACAAATTAAACTTGCGCGTGACGTTTCAGTTAAAAATAATGTTTTTATGCATAGGTTATAACTAAGTTATTACGATTAAGTTAAAAAATTATGTGAAGGCTAACTTATTATGTATAAAGAAAAAGTAATAATAAAAAAGTACATTAAAATATTTTAAATTAATTGGGACTAAAAAGTATATACTCTGTAATAAGTAAAAGTAACTTTTAGGAGGGGAATAAATTGCAAAATATACAATTTACGTGATTAAATACACATCTTGAAAATTTTCCTTAAAATTTTTCATACAACTCCCAAACAGTAAAAAAATGTAGGGAAATAAAACTTTTTCAAAGAAAACGTTTTTGAGGAAAATAATTTTCCACAGAATATTTTCCGCTAAAACAAACAGAGCCTTATAATAGATATATTTGGTAGAAGTAATTCTAAATGTGTGTGAACCAAAAGAAATTAATACGTTTACTTAAACGCCAAAACAGTAAAGACGCAAATAAGATAACCTGAAAGTTCAAAATGACTCATCCCTAACATCTAAAAGAACAAAAAGGACAAATTCCAAATCTATGAATGATGAGAAATTTAAATGAAAAAAGCTGTATTTGACGAGATGCAAGAAAACATGGTCTAACATGAATTACGGGATTGCAAA